>CM062293.1:65459559-66923478 GCA_031216915.1 Pictodentalium vernedei
CAGAAAGAAGTACCCAGAGGATAAATTGGCCCAATAATATGGGATAGCATCATCAAATTCATCTTCTGGGAATCTCATTCTGTAAATATCAGACTGTTTATTTTCAGGATTCATATTATCTATAGTATTAAAAGCCCATTTGTTCCCCTGAATGCAAATATTTTTGCGGTAATTAATCAAGATTTTTAATGGTCGAACACACATGGACCATGAAAATATTAAATAGACTGTTATGTGACTATCGTTCAACAGTTTTTTGTGTGATATGACATGCCACTTTCATACTTACTTTTCCCTTCTGTGCATGAAAAGAATGTTATGTCACATGCATTCTAAAAAATCAACCACGAGTCACGGTCCCTACTTTCAGTTTTTGTTTAATTATACTGTCAACAGCTGACAAAGCCACAAGAAGTCTATTAATAGCACTCATTCTAAGAATCACACTTTCAATTCTCATTTAATCGTCCAGATCGATGCTGACACATCCATGAGGATACCGCATTTAGTTGTATCTGAAATATGTTACTTTACTGTAATGGTGGCGTTTATATTCGTTATGGCTTTAGTTGTTAACAAAAAATATTGAAGGTCTGGGAAAATCTGAGCGAGGGAAAAGGGTCCCTAAAAGGGGGATCCCCCCTGCCCCTATACCAGAATCCCTGCAGTATAAGCCATTAGTTGTTAACAAAAAATATTGAAGGTCTGGGGAAATCTGAGTGAGGGGAAAGGGTCCCTGAAAGGGGATCCCCTGCCCCTATACCAGAATCCCTGAAGTATAAGCCATTACCATTTTGTTGACTCCAAATGTATCTTCTTTTCATGAAACACACTCCACGAGAGCTTGGAAAAATACAAGAGGTCTCTCAGCCTAGACAGCTCCGCCCAGGATCACTGTTTTTAAGGGAAGCTAAATACATGACAAGAATCCAAGTGTTACTGCTTGTGACCCTTAAGTTTGCTGTATGTGACCATGACAATATGACCTTGGGTCTGGGTCACAACACACTATTCAGTCATGAGCAATATTTGTTTGAAGTATGAACAAGATCTGCCAATTACATCAAATAATATGGACCGGACAAAAATGATAGTAAAATATTGAAGTTTTCTTGAATGTGACCTTGACCATCAGAATATGACCTTGGGTCAAGATCAAGACACAATATTTGGTCATGGTCAGCAACTGTGTCAAGAATAAATAAGATCAATCATATGGATCAAATTATAGAGACCGGACAAGGGAATATCCAAATATTATTTTTTTGACCTCGACCTTCACTTTGAGGGTAGAGACCTCATTATGACTGATGACACACTGTCTAGTGACAATACATATGGTTACAAAGTTTTGTTAACCCTTTACCCAACGTAACGGCCAAAACCGCCCAGCGCTATTCTCAAAAATCGCCAATTAATTTTAATTATTTTTTTCATTTTTTTGTCTCAAAAAACATAGGTTATGACCCCTTGTTGGAACGAGCTCGTCGAGCTCGTTCCAACGAGGGGTCATAACCTATGTTTTTGAGACAAAAAATGAAAAAAATTAGTTATTCAAGAATTATTTTTGCAAGTGTCGTCTGCTTTCTACGTAAGGTAAAGGGTTAAAAAATATTCAGTGGTTAAGAAATTATGGCCCAGACAAACAAAATGTTGACGACGGAAGGATGGACAGATGACGGACGACTTAGCATTAGAAATGCTCTGCTGACATTTTGTTAGGCTGAACTAAAAACAACAGAACAAATACACAAAAATTAAGAAAAACAAGTATAAATGTCGAGAAGATGGACCAATATAATCTAGCAGTTAATTTTCCAACTTATTTTGGAAGATACAATTCACAAAAGACCACATTCCTTTATAATATGAGATGGCGTATGAATAGAACTCCATAACCTGTGAAAGGAAGATAATCTTCCTCTCTCTGTATTTATACTTCACAAGGAAGTGCTTCTCAATGAGAAAATAAGGTTTCAATTGACAGTTCAATTTAAAAATCATGTGAATTTAAGATTTAACACAAGGTCAGTAGCTGAAAAGGAAATAACAATAAAACTTTAACCTGATGAAGGATTTCCCACAATGTTCAGAAAGTTAATCTTTGTGAGAAAAAAAGACTTTGCTGCCCTCCTTACGTACAGATAACAAAAAAAATTGATTATTTAGGGTTGCAAGAAAAAAAAAACAAACTGAGAACAGCATTCCAAAACTTATTTATTTATCTATTTACTGATTTATTTATTCTCAAGATCACACTCCACAGAGATAAACAGCCAGAAAACACTGTCAACTGAAACAAGAATTGCCAAGTGTTGCTAATCCCCCCCGCACCCCCCCAATTGGGGGTGGGAGTGGGGGGAAGCATAGGTGTGTTTTTTTCCCACATAAAATCACTCCAAATCTGGCCAAACCCATCTTGGAGCAAAAAAAATTTGTGGCCCAACAGGACAGGGGGAGGGAGTGGGGTCATAGGAGTCATTTTTTTCTGCATGTAAGCACTCTAAATCCTGCAAAATGCATTTTTGAGCAAAGAAAAAAAAATGCCTAATTGACACAAGGAGGGGGAGGGGTCATAGGTGTAAACAAAATTTACCGAATGTACATACGCTAAATCATTCAAAATGCATTTTGGCACTGTGGGGGTGGGGGCAGGGTAATAACTCAGACAATTTTCATTAGATAATGGTGGTCGTCGAACTTGAGGTAGACATTGTTCCCAAAGAGTTATATACCAACAAAATTTGATATTTGGTTACTAATGTTTAAGTTATTCCATAAACAAGCATTACAGAATATTTTTTCACAAAGGGCAATAACTTTCATAATTTTCATTAAATATCACTGGTCATGGAACTTGATGTAGACATTGTTGCTATAGAGACATATTCCAAAAAGAAATAAAATCACAGTTTTTATTGTTAAAGTTATGCCATAAACAAGCATTACACTATATTTTTTATTATACAAAGGACAATAACTCCAATAATCTTCATCGGATATCACTGGTCATCGAAACTGATGTAGACATTGTTGTTGTAGAGACATTTCCGAAAAGAATTGAAATTTGTTAATTACTGTTCAAGTTATACCAAAAACAAGCATTACACAATATTTTTTTTTAAACAAAGGGCAATAACTCCCATTATTTTATTCGGATATCGCTGGGCATCGAACTTGACGTAGACATTGTTGTTATAGAGACATTTCTGAAAAGAATTGAAATTTGATAATTATTGTTCAAGTTATACCATAAACAAGCATTACACAATATTTTTTTTTAAACAAAGGGCAATAACACCCATTATTTTCATCGGATATCGCTGGTCATCGAACTTGACGTAGACATTGTTGCTATAGAGACATACTCCAAAAAGAATTGAAATCCAAAAACTACTGTTCAAGTTATGCCGTAAACAAGATTTACAGAATATTTTTATAACAAAGGGCAATAACTCCCATAATTTTCAAGAGATATCGGTGGTCATCGAACTTGACGTAGACATTGTTGCTATAGAGTCATATACCAAAAAGAACTGAAATCCGTTATATATTGTTCAAGTTATGCCATAAACAAAGTTTGGATGGACAGACCGAGGGACAGACAGATGGCCGGACAGATGGAGCTCTACACTATATCCCTCCCTTGCAGGGGGATAACAAGAAAATAGCACAGCGAAGCATGCTTATACAACACCCACCCCACCTCTAATATTTATTTATTGGTGTTTAAGGTAACATGTTTCTGTGCAATGGCTAATCATGACAACATGGAGATAAAGTCAAGTTTTGTCAACTGTTCATGTTGTTTCTGCACAATGACTAATCATGACCACAACATTGAGATAAAGTCAAGTTTAGTCAATTGTTTATACCGATATTGCTCATTTTAGAGGACTTCCACCCCAAGCTTTGGCAACAGGGTCCTATTTTACCATGGCCAGTAAAACAGAGCTTGTTAATCACAGTAAACAAGCACTACATGTACTTCACTACAGAAATGATTGGCCAACTCTCTGGAAAAGAGAACTGCAGAAATATGACTTGTTTTCTTCAGGTTTGAAAAAATGCAAAAACTTGTGTCACACATGTGTGCAATACAACACACTTTCTATCGCATGTTTTGGAATGCTGTGAACAAACGTTAATTTTAAACGGGTGTGTAATAAAATAGAATAAATGCTCAGTATTTCTCTAGAAAACAGGAAAGTGACCACATCCCTGTTAATTGAATTTTCCTGGTAACTGGCAAAGTAGTTATTGAATTACACATAACAGGATTACAAGGTAATTCACTCTCCTGATGCTGTACAAGAATGAGATGATGTCCGCCCATCAGGTGGAAAGAGTACCAAATCACCAAGTACAGTATGTGGAGAGTGGACTGTAACTCAATCACCCATGAAGTGGAGTTATCACCCAAAGTATCACTTTCAAATTCTGTACATGTTGACAAAAAACACAAGCAATGTTTCAGCCAATGGACCTCCGGGTATAACCCGGAGGTCCATTGGCTGGAACTTTGCTTGTGCTTGTTATGCTTTACAACAAATTTGCAATTAATGCATGGGTGGAATCTCCACTCTGTGGCTGGTTTAGTGATAATACACTCTTCAGGTACTGCACATGTAAGTTTCAGAGGTTCAAAAGTTACTGACCGCAATCTGTTGAATCTGCATGATAATTTCGCACACAATATTTATTTCTAATTGAAAAAATATTCTTAAGATTACAAGGATTTTAATGCATTTATAAAAGCCATACGTTTGTGACATGCCCTGCTTACTCTAATTTTCACATAATGAATCCCATGACTACCCATGCTTTTAAGAAATTTATTAAAATTGCAGAAAGATTTTATCAGACTTTATAACCATTGTGAATACAGAGGAACCCATTTTGGCCTATAGTGCTTAACTCTTTTCCTGCAACAAGCATAATTTCCAGTCTGAACAAACCAAATCAGTTACTTTAGTTGAGGTATAATGCCGACCCTTTTCAATTATATTTATTTATTGGTGTTTACTGTCACTTTTCAGCAAATATGGCTGTATCATTACTGCAACATTGGTATGAAGTTGAGTCTCGTCAATTGTTCATACCAAGGCCTGTGCTGGCCACTTTAGAGGACTTCCACCCCAGGTGTTGGTTACCAGGTCCTAGATTTTACAAGTGGAGCAGACCTTGTTTACCAAAGTAAACAAGCACTACCCCATCTCTCTGAGTTCCCACAGGGAATTCAACAAAATATCCCTCTATAAATTGGAGTAGTACTCTTGGTATACAGAACTGCTAAATTTTCTATCAAGTCATTTCATGGCTGCTAAATACAGCAGCCTTCACTTAATATTATGAGAAAGTCAAGAAAAAAACTGCAAAAGCTGATCAAACACAGTACAGTTGAGTCCACTTAACTGAATAAACGTGTTGATTGAATAGAACTTTCAAACACCAAACTATTTACCATACTTCTGGTACAAATTTGACCCATTAATTGCATATAAGTTAACGAGTAAACTTATGTTTATTAAAGAAAGAATTGTATCATAATATCGAGAAATTACCCTGACAATCACCAAATTTGCCTCGTTTAAAATACCTATTTGGCTTTAGTATATCATTTACAGGCATTTAATCTGTTATATTCAGTTTGACAGAGATACAAGATATAATAGAATACAGTGCAGCCGTCATGGACCGATCACTTTCCATGAGTGGGCAATAAATCATGGACGAAATATTAAATTTCAAACACTAATTACTGGAATAATCCTCAAAAATTTAATTAATACCTGGTGCTTCATTAATTAAAATTGCTGATGATGATTTTTATTACCTGGTAAATGCACACATGGATAAAGCTTCCCACGCATGGATTACGACCACTCTGCGGCGACTGTACTGTAAATGTTCAAATTATCTCCAGAATGCGGGAAAGTGTTAATTGAACACTGCTGTTAATTGAATAAATTCATTGACAAAGTGGCTATTCAGTTAACTGGTTGACTGTAGGAAGCCACTATCATGGCTTTACTGAAAAGTGTTGAAAGCCCCTTTAGTGGCTTTATACTGTATGCAATAGCTTGTTGTATGCAATTTTGACGGGTCCATTTTGACAGGTCACATTCACATGTGCTGTGGGTAGGAGAGCATGACCTAGTCACAATCTGGTCAAAATTCTCTATCAGCTTTTGTAATCAGTACTTGAGATGGGCAAAATACTGAAAAGCCAATCTTATACAGATATCATGGTGATACACAAAACTGACCCAAACTGAACCAATCATTAACCCTTTATCAATGTCAGGGACACCTAAGGCCCCGTAAGGCCTGGGCTGACGTGGGGTTATTTAGTCCCGCTGATGAAGTTGCGGGAAAATCAGACCAACGTGGAGGGTCGGAATCCAAGTGTCGCGAACTCGGCGCAGAGAGCTGAGTTAGACCGACGCCGTGATTCCTTCTCTGCCAAATTGTCCTGAAATAGGTTCGATTTCCGTTAGGTGTGATTCCTAATCACTTCAGGCTGTATAATGGAAAGAATGATTTAAAGTAACAACGATTCTTTTATTTACACATAAAAATAAATCCGTTTCAATATTTCAACAATCAACAATTCAATTCTTTTCACAGAAAATGGGTCACTACGGTTAAATAATCCAAAAAAATCATATAGTCATTCTATAGCCCTGTACTGGCACTATAGTCTACACACTGGAAATGTTACTACCGTGAGCTCGCCATAAGAGCTTCACAAATCTGAAATGTTATTACTGTGAGCTCGCCATAAGAGCTTCACCCGCTTAGGCTCAAATGTCAACGTCTGCGCGTAACTGTACCTCTGGCTGTCGGAGGGTTCCGACCAGCAATGTTCGTCATCTATAAACCACCGTACTTCTGATTTGGGTTAGATATTGTCTACTCATACCTTATGTGCCTTTTGAAAGTCCTCCGTGAAAGTCCTATTGAAATATCCACCGTTCCTGGTTGAATTCACGATTCACAGATGCCCCTTTTTGTGCTAGGGCGAAATTGTCACTCACACCGATCTCCAGTCGGTATTACGATGTTCCGACAGCAAAATAAACTACTCAGAACGCAATCAGGCTGACGCTTCAAAGGGTTAATACGCACAATACAATTAACCTACACTTCTGACTATTGCAGGCCGATACCTGCTACTCGACAATCTAAACTTTATCGTAACACCTGGGGTGTTCCTTCTCACGAATTCGGCCCCGTAGCCGCCTATCAACGTTAAGCTAAATCAATCATGGAATGCCCTCTCTGGCGATTCCAGCCGTTTCAGGGTCCTGTGATCGAAGGTACCCTTATGCCAGGAAACAGAGTCCGCCTGTCCTGGACTTCACCAACGCATGTGTGACCCCAAGTGTGTGTCTAATGCTCTGCTCTTCCAGGTATATATACTTTTTACCCTAAACTGTCAGGTGGACCGACGCTCATCTGTCCACCTGTCAAAACGGTGGGAGATGACGTGTATCGAGGCAGAATCAATACAAGTTATCTCACGCGTGACTTAACGCTGACTTCACTTGTCTAGAAAACCGATTCGTTCTTGCCATGATTGTTATAACTAACGATGACACGACATTTCTATCTTTTAGAATCTCGTTTCTCAATTAGCCGTGACGAAAACCGATTACGTCTCGTAAGACTCCGACTACTGTAGAAACTAAACGAGATTAGACCTTATCTAACATACCGTTTCTCCCCTGGGTCCCTGCGCTAAAGCTGGATATACACCACGTGTGTTTTTCCAGCTTTGCAGAGAAGTGAAATTCATGTAGGTTTTTCGCCTTGATGCGGAATATATTTTGAACTTACAATACCTTTAAATATGAGGCCCCTTGCCCCTATATTTAGGCTGGCTTTGCCCTGACAACTCCCTTCCCGAGAGAAACACCCTGTGTATCTCTTAAAACACGAGGGGCAAAGCCACGCACGTTCGCCTCTCACACCTTTTTACAATCTACCCATCATGTTTAAGACTACAAAATTGTGCCCTAGTGGTCGTGGGGTTCATGACCGGGCTCATGCGTCGGCCATACCGATTCCCACGACACACACGCTACCACATGCTCCCGTCTTGCGGGTTTACATATGGAGAGTGGCCTTATTCTTAGATTTGCAGCACTCTCTCTCTCTGTAATACTATATATTTACACCCAAACATACACATTTTTATACACGTTCGCCCATTTTGCAAACAGTTCACTTGGCACTCACTCCGACGAGTAACACCGTCCGCGCCTTTGCGTCAGATGGGTTAATTCCAACGGAGTGTAACTTCGCCTCCCGTTCCCCTATGTCTTGTGAAGGGGCAAACGACCCCCGCATTACGTTGAGCCTCACCCTCGCAAAGCTCGACCAGGGGGCTAAAATTGTGCCTCACACACTCACACATTCAACACACAGATTTCCCGACCGCGCCTTTGCGACAGACGGGGTTAGTGTGCCTCACACTCACAACAAACTCTCGTCAATAAAAACAAGTGCGGTTTCCCCGGGCCTTAACACCGGGTTTGTGCATCCCGTACTTACAAAACTCGACACACAGGCTCCCCGTCCACGCACACGCGACAGACAGGGCAGTGTATCTCACATTCGCACTCACAACCAACTCTAGTCAGCAGTCAGAGCAATAATAATAATAAAATAAGAAAATTCCTCCGGGCCTTAACACCGAGTTTACGAAGCCCATCACCTCACCCATAAAAATATTTGCGACTGGAGCCCCCGTCCTAGACACCAGGCCCACAGCCACCCAACCATTGCTTCTTTATAACCACCGACCATTGGTAGGGGCCCGGTTCCCAGTATCCCCTTGGGTAACCCTTGACACACCCCTACTTCTCGCCCCGCCATTTCTACGGGTATTCCACCAGGGTCCCCATACCCTGTCGTTGTCGCATTCCCAAGAGCTTCCCTTGGCGCTATATCCCCCAGGCTCACTCGTCCCGGCGATTACCGTCGTTCGAACGACACTGGCCGTCCTTGGCCCTTGTGCCGTCGACCCCCCGGTCCATTGCGACGACTTCTTGCGCACATTGGGCGCTGTGCGCCCTCGGCACTCTCTACGTGGTCTCCGCCACCTAGGATGCTTCTCCTTTGATTTGTGGACCCTTTTCTCGGTCCCCTGGACGCCCACCTTAGCGGTCCCATCCACTTTAACATACTCAACTTGTGTTGACCCGTGCCCTCTCAATTCTGGGGAAGTTTGCCCAGCCATTTGCGTGGGTCTGGCCTCCCCTCTCCACACGGGTGACACCGACTTCTTGGGGCGCTCAACTCCCCCACATAAATTTGCTTGAGGGTCTTTCCCCAATGATCCCCTTGGGTTCCCTCGCTGTTTGGCGTTTAGCCTGGACCGCCTGCGGCCCCTTCTCCCTAATTGGACAGGAGTCGTCTCCCTTGAAACTTTGCGACATTTCGTCGTGTAGGGGCCATCCCCTGGACCATCGGACTGGTTCCCCCTGGGAACCTTCCCTTCCTTACTCGGTACGTTACCGAGTGCAACCGCCGGGGGACCTTGCCCACCGACTTGAACTTCCTTTGCCCTCGTTGGGCCATAACTTGGCCCCCTACCCCTGGACCATAACTCATCAGGGCTTGCCCTCACCCCTGGGATATTACCTATGACCAGGTCATACACAGGTGATTCAATGCACATGGCTTCCACTTCGCCACGATAAAATGGGGTATCCACCGTTATCCTCGCGATGGGGAACCTTCTAACGGTCCCATCTATCAAAATACACAAATGGTCACGACCCAACAATTGCTTGTCGTCAACCAGTTGCCTTCTAACCGCTGCAGAGGAGCACCCAGAATCCCGGAGCAGACGGATCTCCCTTTGTCCCACATACCCTGGGTACACTGGCATATCAACCTTCTCCTGCGAAGTTGTGAGCCTCTCACACATGCCACTTATTATCGGGACAACCTTCCCGCCTTCCAGCCTTAATTCTCCCTCTTGTATACATTCCCGGAGGGGACTGTGTTCTGGACCGATAGTTTGACAGAACGCTGCCGTCTGCCTACTGGGCCCTGGATCTACGCGGTCACCTTGCTTCCAACCCCTTGGCGCTGCGTTCCCGGCCCCCTGCTGAGGTGGTCTAATGTTCCCAGTGGTCCTTACCTGCTTCTGCCAGCAGTCCCTGGCAATATGACCCCGCTTGTTGCAGATAAAACAAGTGGTGTCCTTGGGAGCGCTCCCCTTCCGGCTGGTCTGCGACGCAGGAGGGTCGGGGTGGTGTTGCCTGACGGGTGCCATTGCCAACCCGTTTGCCCCACCCCTAGCCGATTTGGGTGCGTTTACACTCCCACCGTGGGCCTCGATGTAGCGTTCTGCCACAGTTGCCATCTCATCATAGGTGGGCGGACCCCTTTCCTTGATGAACAGGCCCAACTCCTTGGAGCATGTAGTTAAAAACTGCTCCCGGAGAAATAGATCTCGCAGGGCTCCATACGACTCATTCACTTCTGCGAGATCAGTCCAGCGGTCAAAGTACCGCCTAGCTCAGGCAAAATACTGAGGCACTGTTTCTCCCTTCTCCTGCTTAATCTCTCGGAACCTGGTCCGGAATCCTTCTTCAGTGAGCTGGTATCTCCGAAGGATGGCATTCTTCAGCTCACCGTAGTCATTAAGAAGTGCAGGAGGCATACTGGTATAAGCCTCGAGGGCTTTACCTGACAACAAAGGGCTCAAGCACATAGCCCATGTGTCTTCTGGCCACATTTGACTGGAGGCAAAACGCTCGAACCTCTCCAAGTACGAGTCCAAGTCATCTGTGTTTTCATTGAAATGAGCGAGATGGGGGCGTGGGGCATGAATTGCTACCCCTGCACTCCCATCCCCTGAGCGCCGACTTTCATTTTCCACATCGGCCCTTGCTCTGAGGAGCTCTAATTCTCTCTCGTGCCTCTGTTGTTCGAGCTCCCGTTCTGCCTCCCTTGCCTCCCTTGCTAATTGGGCTTCCCTCTCTCTCGCCTCATTTGCTAATTGAATCTCTCTCTCTTTCGCCTCTCTTGCGTCTTTCTCACGCTCTCGTTCTAATTGGGCTTCTCTCTCCCTCGCCTCGTTTGTTAATTGAATCTCTCTCTCTTTCGCCTTTCTTACTGCTTGGGCCTCTCTCTCCCTTGCGTCATTGCGTAAGGCAATCTCCTTGGCCTCACGTTTCTGCTCATCTTTAACGAACTTCTGAAGTTCAGCTCCCTCAAGGCCCATTTCCTTGCCTAATGATACCAGTTGGGCGAGGGGTGTAACAACATCCATTTTGATTTTTTCTTTCTATCTTCAACACTCGTCAGAAAGAATGAAGAAGGAAAAGAAAGAAAGAAAAAAAAAAATATGGCAATTGATCCTAATTTACCTCTGTAATTTAACGTAGTTAAACGCCCCAATACTCTGAAACCTACCGCAGTTATAATGGCTATTAAGTATCCTCTTGGGGACTACTGTATTGCGATATTAAACCCTTGAACAGCATCAACTGACCGAACGCGTCAAAACCTAAACAGAACCGCCGTTAAAATAAAACAAAATTTCCATATAGCCATTTTTTACCTTTTAGAAATATCCTGGTAGCGCTCGCCAATCAATGTCAGGGACACCTAAGGCCCCGTAAGGCCTGGGCTGACGTGGGGTTATTTAGTCCCGCTGATGAAGTTGCGGGAAAATCAGACCAACGTGGAGGGTCGGAATCCAAGTGTCGCGAACTCGGCGCAGAGAGCTGAGTTAGACCGACGCCGTGATTCCTTCTCTGCCAAATTGTCCTGAAATAGGTTCGATTTCCGTTAGGTGTGATTCCTAATCACTTCAGGCTGTATAATGGAAAGAATGATTTAAAGTAACAACGATTCTTTTATTTACACATAAAAATAAATCCGTTTCAATATTTCAACAATCAACAATTCAATTCTTTTCACAGAAAATGGGTCACTACGGTTAAATAATCCAAAAAAATCATATAGTCATTCTATAGCCCTGTACTGGCACTATAGTCTACACACTGGAAATGTTACTACCGTGAGCTCGCCATAAGAGCTTCACAAATCTGAAATGTTATTACTGTGAGCTCGCCATAAGAGCTTCACCCGCTTAGGCTCAAATGTCAACGTCTGCGCGTAACTGTACCTCTGGCTGTCGGAGGGTTCCGACCAGCAATGTTCGTCATCTATAAACCACCGTACTTCTGATTTGGGTTAGATATTGTCTACTCATACCTTATGTGCCTTTTGAAAGTCCTCCGTGAAAGTCCTATTGAAATATCCACCGTTCCTGGTTGAATTCACGATTCACAGATGCCCCTTTTTGTGCTAGGGCGAAATTGTCACTCACACCGATCTCCAGTCGGTATTACGATGTTCCGACAGCAAAATAAACTACTCAGAACGCAATCAGGCTGACGCTTCAAAGGGTTAATACGCACAATACAATTAACCTACACTTCTGACTATTGCAGGCCGATACCTGCTACTCGACAATCTAAACTTTATCGTAACACCTGGGGTGTTCCTTCTCACGAATTCGGCCCCGTAGCCGCCTATCAACGTTAAGCTAAATCAATCATGGAATGCCCTCTCTGGCGATTCCAGCCGTTTCAGGGTCCTGTGATCGAAGGTACCCTTATGCCAGGAAACAGAGTCCGCCTGTCCTGGACTTCACCAACGCGTGTGTGACCCCAAGTGTGTGTCTAATGCTCTGCTCTTCCAGGTATATATACTTTTTACCCTAAACTGTCAGGTGGACCGACGCTCATCTGTCCACCTGTCAAAACGGTGGGAGATGACGTGTATCGAGGCAGAATCAATACAAGTTATCTCACGCGTGACTTAACGCTGACTTCACTTGTCTAGAAAACCGATTCGTTCTTGCCATGATTGTTATAACTAACGATGACACGACATTTCTATCTTTTAGAATCTCGTTTCTCAATTAGCCGTGACGAAAACCGATTACGTCTCGTAAGACTCCGACTACTGTAGAAACTAAACGAGATTAGACCTTATCTAACATACCGTTTCTCCCCTGGGTCCCTGCGCTAAAGCTGGATATACACCACGTGTGTTTTTTCCAGCTTTGCAGAGAAGTGAAATTCATGTAGGTTTTTCGCCTTGATGCGGAATATATTTTGAACTTACAATACCTTTAAATATGAGGCCCCTTGCCCCTATATTTAGGCTGGCTTTGCCCTGACAACCTAACGAATCACCCGCACAAAATATGCAAATTGAGCAGTTGAAAAAATTAAATTTTTCAAAATATTTCAACAAATCCATATCATGTGACCCCTCATTGGAACGAGCTCACTGAGCTCGTTCCAATGAGGGGTCACATGATATGGTTTTGTTGAAATTTTTTGAAAAAATTATATTTAAAATAATAAATTCTGAAATCGCCTGCATTGGGTAAAGGGTTAACTCTTAACGGCCGAGATATTTTACATATTTTTGCTACACTTTGACAGTCTACGTCCTGTGAGTTTGCTGCTGTCTTTTTTTTTTTGGCTTTGGCAAGTATTGGCTGCCTATATGCTAGCCTAAAGGTATCGCGGAACTAAATATTGAAATTAGAGTGAACCGCCTTAAAATGTTGCACTCGGAACTGATGCAATCTCTAAAAATAAACAGCCTTGGGAAAATCCATTGTTTCAATAAACGTTTGAAACATTCTATTGACATCTTGCATTATTGTTGAATATTCCTGATAAAAAAGAAGGTGATTTGATGACTTTTGGACCTAAAAAATACAATTTACTTTTTGTGTGTTTTTGTAGGGAATTTCCTGAAAAATATGTGCACGTGACCGGTACTTCCCTTTGTGTCAGTTTTTCTCTCTTATTTGTTGCATGACCCCCTGTTTTCAGATCAGAAAAAGTTGTCTGAAGGGCTATACTTGACAGAGATATTTGAATGCCAAAATTAAAGTGACGCAATCATATTTTTTTCCACCTGAACGTTATAATGGTTGCCTATGGGAAAATATTTAGTTCTGTGATACCTAAAATAATTACCAAAGTGCTTAGAATGTAACTTGTGCGTTAACCCACAGACTGCTTGTAGCAGCATGTGTTCTGTTGCGTGCAGTTGCTTTGCAACAATTTGTAGTGAAGTCTAGGTTGCCTTAACTATGATATGTCAATCGCACATGTTCTGAGATCACAAAAGCCTGAAATAGGGCTTTGAAGGTTAAGATATGTTTGGAACAAGTCACAAAATTACTGTAGATATGATTTGTGTTGGAAAAAAGAATGCCAATGTTGAGCTCATTGGTAGTGGAATTTCTGGCACTGTGGTAGAGTGATACAAGAACAACTTATTCTGTGTTTTCCAGATGTGAATTCTCCTTTGGAACTCAGAGCCATATCCAGGAATAATTTGGGGACACGTTCTATATATCCCATAGGACTATCCAATGGGCGATGGCCTGAGGTGGGACTGAGTATGGAGGGGGTGTCCTCCTCCCTTTGGTGGCGGTCCAGAAGGAGGGAGCCTTCCCCACAAAATGTTTGAAAACTTGGTACTCTGAGAGCAAATAAGGGGCCTTTTGGTGCTTTAATTTGAAATTTTCCAGAAAGTCAGTTTGGTTCATAAATCAAAAATCTGGAAATTCGATTCATGGAAATGTCAGGAGTTTTTTATACCAACATGCTCCGTATCATAAATGTTTTCTGATTGAGAATCAATGTTTGTCTGTTCCAGCCCATTGGGCTTTTTGAAAAAAACTGTCATTGTTTTGTTGGCTTACTGGGCGCCCATCACAATAGAGACAATTTATAATTAACAGAAGCAGAATGACCATAGTGAATGCAATATTTTTTTCAAGGTACAAAAGTACTGCAATTCCTTGATGTGGTTCCTGCCTATCTGTTTTGTGTTGTATCAGAGTAAATTTGCCTCAGGTGTAATTTTAGTCAGCTACAGTAGCCTAGCTAGGGATTCAAGTGATGAGCTTTGTGTAACTGTTATATTCAGTCATAGGTGCCTGGAGTTTGGACACCCAAACCAGTATATCGGAAGCAAAAACGTCCTGGATATGGCCCTGGAACTATCAGCAAATCTCCAACCGTCACTTTGTTATACCCCCTAAAAATACCGAAACCAATACCGAACTAAAAATTCCAATACTGCCCATCTCTACCTTAGTGTAACTCTGTTAACTCCCTGCACACTGATGTCAAAATACCGAAATTTCCAATGCAATTTTTTCCCATAGTGCAACTTGGAATTTTACCAATTCACTTTTGTTTGACAGAGCTCAAACTGAAGTTAAATTTCTAGTTGCATTATGGGAAAATGTTCGCAGGTTGAAATCAGTGTGCAGAGGGCTAAATGCATGAAATATTGATGGTTAATGTTTGAACAAGGAAACCAGAAGGTCCATTGCTTGAAACACTTCTTTCGCAGCTTCTTATCCTTTTTCATGAAAGTTAATAGTCTGTGAGTGGAAACTCCACTCTGTGGGTGCAGTGTATTTTGGTGGTAAGGCCACACAAAATAAATTAAAAGATTCTCAGGCATTTTTTTCTTAAAATCAGTGAGAGAGGGAGGGTTTTGTTAATTTTTACTTTTTTCTTGTACATAATGAGCATGGATTTAAAGTCTTTCTGTTCTTGTTTCAGATCCATGTATATACAGAAAGTGCATAATAACACAAATTAACTCATTTAATTTAACCCTCAATAACCTAATTCCAACAATGTTTACTATTTCCTGTAACAGAACAGGTGCCCCAACATGATGTCTCTGGGGAAACTTGCAAGTTATATTCTGAGTGCTTTGGCAGTTGTTTCTTGATAAGTCTTGGCTACCTATATAGGCAGCCAAGACTTGACTAGAAACAACTGCTAAGCCACAGGATGTCGACTGGCTTTAATAATGCTATTCAGATTTTAGTTATACATACATCAATCAAAAACGTAAATAAAAAGTTTTGAGTCTCCCGATTTTGTAGTAACTATCAGGGTTACCCGGCATTGCTTGGGCTGAGGAGAGTATTATAACTGTTGGTGTCCCTCTACACCCCGACCCTCCACCCCCCCACCCCCCACCCATGCCGGCACTTTTTTAAACCTCACCATTAGATTCCTGGTAAAAAATTACCCCTAGTAGACCCCTTTGAAGACCTATATCGGTGAGAAAAATGTTGGTCATAACTTTTGGTGCCCCTCTACATCCCCACCCCGATACTTTTTTAAACCTCATCATTAGATTCCTGATAATAACATGCCCCCAGTAGACCCCTTTGAAGACATATATCGGCAAAAAAAATTCTCTGGCATTCTCTATGTCAGGCTAAGTTTAGATTAGTCTTGAAGACTTTTTCATTGTTGCCTTTGTTGGGAGCCCACAATGATTATTGAAGGCAGCAACAGGCAAGATCTTTAGGGTAAACTGACAAAGGCCTTCGTAATTCAAAATGTATGTACATGGAAGGTGAATTAGGCATAAAAGAAAAATGTGTTGAGACAATCTCTCACTGAAATTGAACCCCCTCAATGGAAGTTTTTATTACCTTTCAGTGTCTATTAATACCTATACTATATTTTAGAATGTCTGTATGTATGTCTGTCTTTCTATCTGTCTTTCCGCTATAGAAATGAATATGGGCCACCCCGAGTGTCCAAAATGGGTCTTTTAGGAGTACTTTTTTATGGAGGAGGTCATCGTCAGGTTTAAAAAAGTGTGTTGGGTGGGGGTGGGGGTGTAGGGGGGCACCAAAAGTTATGACCAAAATTGTTTTTACCGATATATGTCTTCAAAGGGGTCTACTAGGGGTACGTTTTTATCAGGAATCTAATGGTGAGGTTTAAAAAAGTATCGGGTGGCGGTGGGGGTGTAGAGGGGCACCAAAAGTTATGACCAAAATTTTTCTCACCGATATAGGTCTTCAAAGGGGTCTACTAGGGGTAACTTTTTACCAGGAATCTAATGGTGATGTTTAAAAAAGTGCCGGGGTGGGGGAGTAGAGGGGCACCAACAGTTATGACCAAAATTTTTCTCAACGATATAGGTCTTCAAAGAGGTCTACTAGGGGTAATTTTAATACTCACCTCAGCCCGAGCAATGCCGGGTAACCCTGCTAGTTAATAATAATAATAACACTTTGGCTGGCCACTGATTTGTCGCGGTTCTCAGATGAGAAGGCCTTGATTAGCCCTGTGTTCCCAAATGCCTCCTTATCACCACACATCTCCTCTCCTCCCAACACTCTGAGACAAACTGCTTGATGGCATCCCGTACCCCATTCTTCCCAATCTCTCCAATAAGCATACTAACCCTCTCCTTTGTGTCACCTACCAACCACATGTCCTTCATTTCCCAATCCCACTTTCCCATCATATAGAGATGAAACGGTTAAGTGGTTTTCTTGATTGATTAATCACGTGGATTAACCTTGGTGAACCGATTAATCACTTGTCCAAATAGATATCTGAATAATTGTCATACCGTTGATGATTTACAGTATGAACCCTTTACCCAGTGTATCAAACAAAACCAACTAGGCCAAAAAACAAAAATATCCATTCAGATTTATTATGTCTTCAATTTGTGTCTCAAAAACATGGCTTATGACTCCTCATTGGAACGAGCTCGTTGAGTTCGTTCCACTGAGGGATCATAAGGTATGTTTTTGAGACAAAAATTGAAATTTTTTTAGTAATTTATGAATTTATTTTGCAAGTATCGCCTGCTACCCTCTAAAGGTAAAAGGTTAAGATTGACCATTTCCAGCTACTGATACAATATGATGATCATGCAAGTAAACAAGTATGTCAGCAAGTAACTTAATTGAACAATTACTTTTTGGATCGATCAAGATGTTGATCATTGATTAATCGATTTATTGGTAAACCGTTTCAGCTCTACCATCATAATCCCGGTAAATCCTATTTTGTTAGATTGGTATTTTGGATCTTCCAATATACAAACAAATTGTGGTGTAATGGAAATTCTTGAAAATTTACCCAGGCCCCCTGAGAGTTAACAGTTCATTTCTTAATGACTCTTTAGCTCCAGACAAACATACTGAATGTAGTAATTATGCTGTAATTATAAACTATACCAGTCTAAAAAAACTGACAAGTTAAATTCTATAAATCCATAATTGTAGTGTTCAGCTTTCATATAATATCACCATGTCAATTACCCTTGTAGTTCACATTTCACCTGATATGAAAGGCATTGTGAGAACAGCGAGGTCAAATATAATTTTACTCTGTTGATAATCTCAACTTTGACAACATTTCCCATGAAAAACTTTAAATGAAAGTGTCAATGACACTGTAGCTCAACTTGTCAAGACAAAGACATGTACATGTATAGTATGTGACACAGCAATGACAAACATCTAGGTAATGACCTGATAACAAAGGTACATATAAAGTATTGTAACGGTCTGTACATAAATACTGACCGTTGCCTGTAACAAATGTATAGGTAAAGTATTGTAAAGGTGGGTGACAGTCAGATGCTAAACTAGAAAAAAATCTTTGAGTCCCAGAGTGGGTCTGACTGAACCCCAAAATATTTGTTCTCATAGCACAGTGATAACAAAGGCACCCCAAAACACACTCATTCCTGTCCCAAGGTGAAAACAAAGGTACCCAAGAAGTTTCGTGAAGATCAGTTCACAAATATGAGCTGTGTAGAAGTTGTGACAAAAAACTGATTGGACGTAATTTCGGTACAAAATGGCCACTGGCAGCCATCTTGAATTCTGGACTGCACCCAGTAAAACTCGTTCTCGTCCCAGGGAGATAACAAAGGGACCCAAGAAGTTTTGTGAAGATCGGTTCATAAATACAGCCTCTAGCCCGAGCCGTATTGACATGTGCACTTACAGTGTATAAGTAGCACTGAATAAATCAAAGTTCATCTAATTTGCATAATTTCTGCACGAGAAAAAAACCCGTACAATATGTGATGTATTCCATGTTACTAAACATTCATACAAAAATATATTCAAATCAGAACTTTCATACAGAAGTTCTGCACAAAAGACTGATTGCACTAATTTTGGTACAAAATGGCTGCTGGTGGCCATCTTGAATTTTGGACCACACCCAAAAACACTTGTTCTCATCCCACGGTGATAACAAAGGTACCCAAGAAGTTTCGTAAAGATCGGTTCAAAATACGGCCTCTAGCCTGAGCCGTATATAGAAGTTGTGTACAAAAAACTGATTAGACCTAATTTCGGTACAAAATGGCCACTGGCAGCCATCTTGAATTTTGGACTGCACCCAGAAACACTCGTTCTCGTCCCAAGGTGATAACAAAGGTACCCAAGAAGTTTTGTGAAGATCGGTTCATAAATACAGACTCTAGCCTGAGCCGTATTGACATGTGTACTTACTGTGTGTAAGTAGCACTGAAAAAATCAAAGTTCATCTAATTTGCATAATTTCTGCACGAGAAAAAAACCCGTATTATATGTGATGTATCCCATGGTATTAAACATTCACACAAAAAATTATTCAAATCAGCGCTTTCATATGGAAGTTCTTTGCAAAAATCTGATTGCACCAAATTTTGTACAAAATGGCTGCCATCGGCCATCTTGAATTTCGGACCGGACCCAAAAACACTCGTTCTCGTCCCACGGTGATAACAAAGGTACCCAAGGAATTTCGTAAAGATCGGTTCATGAATACGGCCTCTAGCCCGAGCCGTATTGGCATTTGCACTTACAGTGCTGAAAGTAACACCAAAAAACATCAAAGTTAGTCTAATTTGCATAATTTACGCACGAGAAAAAAACCCATACTATATGTGATGTATCCCATGGTACTAAACATTCATACAAAAAATTATTCAAATCATAGCTTTCATATGGAAGTTCTGTACAAAAAACAGATTTCTGCATCGTCGGTACAAAATGGCGGCTAGCAGCCATCTTGAATTTCGGACCAAACCCCAAAACACTCGTTCTTGTCCCACGTTCATAACAAAGGTACCCAAGAAGTTTCGTAAAGATCGGTTCATAAATACGGCCTCTAGCCCGAGCCGTATCCAATTGTTGACGGACAGATGGCCAGACGGACGACGGGCCATGGCATAAGCTCAAATTTGGCTTTGCCAAAGTTGAGCTAAAAATTAGAGGCTAAGGTCTGTAAGACACCAAGTCAAAATTAAAATTTTACTTTCAAGAATTCTTTTTTTTCCAAGTGTCGTCTATTATTTGTGTTCAGTGAAGGATTAACCCTTTCCCTTTACCCAAAAGCACAAAATATCAAAATTACTTACATATTTCAACAAAACCATATTTGGAAAGAGCTCAACAAGCAAGCCTGAAAATAAGCACCATCAAAATGAGGTCCCCCAGAGGGTGAATTTGGTGATACTACCCTGCACAGCAGGGTAGCATCACAAAATTTACCCTCTGTGAACCTCAGTCTGAATCAAGGCCAAAACAGAAAGATGTACCTAGAGAAAAAATTGGCCCACTGTATGGGATAGCATCAGCAATTTCACCCTCTGGGGATCTCGTTTTGCAAATGACAGGTTGCTTATATTCAGGCTTGTCAACAAGGTCATTGCAATGAGGGGGTCAAATGATTTAGTTATTTTTTTAACTACTCAATTTTCAAATTATGGATGCATCTGATTTGCTAGGTGGAGTCAAGATATATTAAAAGAAAGAAAAGCGTTAAAATATTTATTTCTAAATAACCTGACATGGTATTTTGCAAAATAAAAGGCATTCCCCATATTGAAAGCGTCAGCTAATGCAGGGTTTCCACTACCACGGCTGAGGGTTCATGAACCGGACCCATTCCCCCACCGATCATTTACTGATAAAACATAAAATCCGGTCGAAAAAACAAACAACATGACAGTGTAAAATTCTAGTCAAGACGCGATCATTCTCCCCATAAAGTTGACACAATGTAGGAGCACCGTTTCCGGAATTGGCATTCTGCAACTTAAAATTGTCGAGTGTCATTCAAAAACTATCGCTATATTCTGCCGTTTGTCGATTAGGTAAGATGTAACATGCAGACTGAAACGGCGAAAGCGTGGGGTGTTTCCCCGGGGATTCAACATACCCGGTAACTATTTTTCTCAAAATCGTTCACACTAAAACATGAATCGCCATCTCAGATGCAAGGAAATGGCCTTCCTGCAGAGTGTTCAATTCTAAAATTTTCTGCACCCAATGCAAACCATGTGATCACGCCAGGCGATCTCTGATTTTCCCCTCCAACTGGACCCACTAAATTATTCCTAGCAGAAATCCTGAGGTAATAGGTTGGTTAACTCTTTACCTAACATGAAAGGCAGACAACACTTGCCAAAACAATTACTGAATGGCTACTTTCTTTTATTTTTTGGCAACAAAAACATAGGTTATGTATGACTCATCATTGGAACAAGCTCAATGAGCTTGTTCCAATGAGGTGTCATAAGTTATGTTTTTGAGACAAAAATGAAAAATTAATGGTGATTTTTGCAAATAGTACTGTACTGTTTTGACCATTACAGTGGGTGAAGGGTTAAAAGCACTCGAAAAAAATTATGATCAAATATATCATACAATGTTTCAAATTGACCTTTCTAAATGTATGAAAATTCAAATCATATGTTTGCTTAAAAACTACACTTCATTTCAAATACTCTTCCTTTTATATTTTCCTAACATACAAGCATTCTTTGACTTCTTTGAAGTTGTCGGGTTGAATAAATTAAAAGAGATATCACCTCTACCCTGAAATGAATTATTTAACTCTTCATCTTATGCACGACCAATTATAAAAGTAGGCATACTAGATTCGTATCCACTCCAGTGATCAAGACACAACTAGAGGTGTGACTGTCCCAATTTCAATGAATTCCATATCTGACTCAAATTGGGCAGCAGTCTGAGTCAAGGAATCTGCTGTGTCTAACAATAAACTGATCAAACAGGCTGGCGGTGAAAAATGAATTCAAACTATTCAAACTCGCAGTCATGCATGTTCCTATTCTGGGTGATCCCTGTGACAAGTTTGAGAAGATCTGACTGCAAAATGTACAGTTAAAACTAGAAGTCCTGTCACGAACTGTGTGCTTATCTAGACTTAATTGCGCGTAGGATTTGCGCGCAATTGCCATATCGAATGGCATCCAAAGCACGGCAGGTTCTCCTGGTTACTCATAGCAAACACAGGCAATGTTTCTGCCAATGGACCTCTGGGTTACCCGGAGGTCCATTGGCAGAAACATTGCTTGTGTACAGGCCATATGTACAGGATTTGATAGCCTTACTGTGGTCATAACGCGTAGATTAACGCTCAGTTCCACGTGATATTTGTGCGCATTTCGTGAAAGGACTTCTAGTTTTAACTGTAGGACAACTATTTGGGGCAAAATGTATACATTTGGATAAGTTGGAAAAGGTAGAAAATGCCATCAAAATAAGTCCTTAAAACTTAAAATAGCAGGTGCACAACTGCCCATGGTGGTTAATAGCTATACCAAGATTTAATAAACAAGTGGGCCTAAACCACTCACCTACATCAAGTTGTTTACAAGGAATAAGGGTATTACTGTTCAGGGATCAGAAATAAAGGAGGCAAAAAAGAAGTGTCACCTTGTAGATATGTGCATACTGCAATGACTGTCACCCAAAAGCTGTGAAATATTATGCCTATTTTTCAACTCCCACTCGAAGCACACACCCTGCATTAGGCTTGAGATTATGTTGCAAAATGACAAATGGGCTTCCCTCTGAAAAGATCACCTTGGTTGATTAAAATTTTCGGTTGAAATCAATTGAAATAGTCAGTGTTCCTAGAAGCCATCAGATGTGGGAAGAAATGGAGTGAAATGGCACTCCAGAAAGACATGATTGAAACAGGGTTTTTTGTCTGTTGACAATTGGAGCTTTCTGGTTGTGTGTCCTTACACACTCACAGACATATGTAATAATAACACTTTGACCACCCTCCAAGCCAGGAAATAAGCAGACTGTCATCTTCAAAATGAGATCCCCAGAAGGTGAATTTGGTGATGCTACCCTCTGTGAACCTCAATCTGAATCAAGCTCTCAAATCTAAACAGAAAGAGGTATCCAAAGGATAAATTGACCCACTGTACATATGAGATAGCATCAGCAGATTCACCCTCTGGGGACCTCATTCTGCAAATGACAAGCATATACTCCCAGTGAATCTTACTCTGTTAGCCTGGTATGATTGACATTCTAACAGAATGTGTTCCTGGGTCTCCACTATGCCCGAATTACACATTTGGCACTCCTTTTCACTGTCTTTCCCAATTCCCAAAAGTTACAGCAACCACAACCTCATAGCCCCAGCAGTGACCCACCAAAGGTGCCATCAAGGTTCTCTTCAAAACCTGGCTTCTCTCTATCATGCAGGCCACCCAAACCTGAAAGACCTCTTTGGTTTGAAACCCTCTCGCCAATTCAGGTTACTATGCTCCATGACTCTTTCTCTGAAGATTGTTTTACCCTGGGTTATGACCACTTCTAAGCCTGAGCTTTCCATTGAGTAGTTCTCTATTAACTCCCTAACTTGGTCCATCCATCCTGTCTTTGTGTCTGAATTTCAAATATTCTGGAATATTAGTTTACACAATCGACTGTTACCAATAGCAAGTAGTTCAGATAACAGAGTTACATTATGTCTATCCTGTCCTTGATCCTCATCCACACAAGCTCACTTCTGATTGATTCTAGTGCTGCAGCATTACATGACCCAGTTATCCATTGGCCTGCATCATTTTGTAGGGTTTCCAAGCTCTTTAAAACCATTTGGTTTAGGGGGTACCACATCAATATGATATGTTATACTTGGTACTTGTATTCATTAATGAAAAGAGAACTTTACCTGAAATAAAATATGTTATCTTTCCAAATGTCATATTGCACTAGAAAGAGCTGGAATATGAACCCATGAACTTGATTTGAACGCATACTTGAATCTGCCCCAACAAGGATAGTGTATACCAAATATGAAAAGTTTCTGCCAAGTGGATCTGAAGAAAATTTTTAAAGCATTTTCCTTTTATCATCATATTGCAGTTAAAATTTGGGTTTCTGTAAGGATCCAAAATATGAACCCAGGGATAAACTTGAATCTGGCTCCACACAGAAGCAGTATATCAACTAACAGGAGATTCTAACTGGTGATCTCAAGATGTTAAGGAATATTACTTACATGTATATTAACATAGGTTGAAATTCAAGCTCCCATAAGTCCGGACATGAACCCAAAGACTTAATCTGAATGTGCCCCCCCCCCCCACCCCCCCCACCCCACATATGAAAAGATTCTGACTGGTGTATTTGAAGAAGATTTTCAAAGAATATTCCTCATATTGTTCTATGCTGAACTTAGAGCTCTAACAGAGAGCCCAAATATCAACTCATAGATCTGATTTGAACAAACTTAAAACTAAGCCCCATACACCCCAACACCCTCAAGGATGCTGTATACCAATTATGAGAAAAATCTGACTGGGGGATCTCAAAAACAAAATTTTTAAAGAATTTTGTTCATGTGGCACTTAATTAAAATTTGGTCTCCCTTAAGAAGCGCAAATATAAACCCATAGTCTTAATTTGAACAAAGTTTAATCTGACACCCATAATGATGCCAAGTATTATATCAAAGGATTCTGAATAGTAGATCTTGAGAAGATTTTTGAAAGAATATTCATCAAGATTTTGCAATATGTTAATCATAAAGTCTCCACTTGCTGGTGTTACTGTTAGGGCTGTCGCGATTATTTGATTAGTCGACTAACCGTCGACTATTGAAGTAGTCGACGTTTTTTATTTTTAGTCGATCGTCGTTCATTTTCAAGGTGGTACACGTCTACTACACGTCGGGGCTAAATTGCATTGTTTTGTGAGGTGAATGATCAATGAAGGTGAATAACTTTAAATATCTAACCATAGTTAACATTCATATCCGGAAGACTGTACGACTGTCACTGACTGTGTAAGAAAGAACACTCACAGTTACTCGAGAAGAATAGATTCTTCTGAATTTCTCCAGTCTTGTACACACGAATGCACCCACTGGAAAACCCAAAGCGCGGAAGTGACAAAATTATGACGAAAGTCAGAACGTCAGATCACTTCTCAAAGTTCAGAACTTCAGACTAAGATCCAATTTCAACAACTGACGAGGGAATGCATAGATCTCAGTGTTCAAAATTTCGAGAAACTTATTGCAGAAAGGAAACATATGCAGGAACGTTCTTTGGTAAATTCATCGGCTTCAATCTAGTTCAAACTTGGACCCGCAGTCAGTAATATTATTTTTGAGGTTGGTACGTCCTACAGGACGTACCAACCCCAAAAATTATATTACGGACTGTGGGTCCAAGATTGGACTACATGTAGCTTCAGTCGGGACCGATTTGTTGTTCCCACAACCCCACTTCGTCTGAACACACTGGTGCCATTGTCATTTTCAGAGTTTTACGAACAGAAGAATGATTTGCTAAAAAATCATGGGAAGCGACTATTAATCGACTAACCGTCGATTACTGGTCACGATTAGTCGATTACAAAAAATGATAGTCGCGACAGCCCTAGTTACTGTGTCAAAACCAATTTGCTATTAGATCAAGAAAGATTGCTTTTGTGATTATTGTGCTATATGAGTATAAAAATGGGTGAGATAATTTTTGGCTTTATCTCTAAACTTGGGGAATAAATTTTCCCAGTTGGTTCACCACATCGCATGCTATTGGCAGAAATTCCTGCAGAAGAAGGATTTCTCTTTCCATTGAAATAAGTATAATCCGAGTACATTTAATCAAATTTCCCGCCAGTAAATATTAGAAGTGTAAAGAAGTGTAAAGATACACTTGTGTGGTGTAAAGATACGCTTGTGATGTGATACAATATGAATCTCAATACAAAGGTATACTTATTTCCAAATGCAACAAAATACTGCATTTTGATTGACTGAAAGATACGGTGTAACTTGCAATCCACAGTAGCTTTTTTTTTACACCGTGGTTAACTACGGTGTAAAAACAAAAATACACAATAGCAAGGTATATGGCTAAAAAAAAGTACATATTTTTAATTATTAATTCATACCTTCTGCTCGGTTATGTTAGAGCAAAAATAAAAATTCAGGAAATTTAATATTTATGTGTAATAAAATATTACAGATATGGATGTCATTGGAACTGGCTCATTGAGCCAGTTCCTATGACATCCATATTTGTCTGGTTTTATTAAGAAACTTACAAAGTACAAATTTTCTGTCAGTTTTTTCCACAATTTAGGTTAAAGTATTAAGTACACCAACATTCTTGGAAATAAATGTGTTATCCTTGTGTTTTCCAGGGTGTATGGGAATTTACACCGGTCTGGGAACTAATACACCCTTCGGCTTTGCCTCAGGGTGTATGAGTTCCCAAACCGGTGTAAATTCCCATACACCCTGGAAAACACAAGGATAACTAATATTATTTCCAAATGGAATGAAATACTGCTTTTTGATTGGCTGAGAGGTACATTGTAACTTTTTGTCCACAATATCTTTGAATTTTTACACCGTGGTTAACTGTGGTGTAAAAACAGGAATACGCAATAACTGGTAAAAAGGATGAAAAAAAAGTCCTGTTTATTTATATTATTATAAATATTTATTTACTAGCTCGTTTATATGTTTGAAAAAATAAAAATATGGTTAATTGAATATTTTGAAGTAAATTATTACACAAAAATTTTAATAAAAGTAAAAATACATATGCATCATGTGGGGATTATTTATTTATGGTCTTTTTTAAAAAAGGGGTGTGATGCATTTTGTTCTGATGTCTGCTTAATTAAAAATAGCTCAAATTAATTTTAAGAAATGCTTTGCAAGTCATACTAAAACTTAACTTTTAGAAAAGAGAACAAAAGTAATACCAATCAATAAAGCCAAGTGCAACAAAAAGTGTGTCAATTTACTAAGAAGATTTATTGGAAAGGGGAGAAAATGTTCATTTTGAAAGCAACATTAGCTGTAGGGTTAACAGAACGAAAAGATTTGGAAATAAATTTGTTATCCTTGTGTCTTCAGCAGGAATAAAATATGTAATTTATCAATGAATTCCGAATTTCAAGCAGTTTTGGGGACTTTGTAAGCTTAACAGGTCCAGCTTACCATTTTCGTTGTAACATAACAACTCAAGAGCGTGACTATGGTTCGCACTTCTGCAGATATTGATTTTTTATTGATAATTCGGGTATTAGGTTGGTGAGATGCACATACAAAGAATTCTTTATTGAGAGTTTTCATTTGAATAAGGGGAATCCACTTGGATTCCAGCAGATTTGTTTTACGGGAATATTACAAAAATAGGATTCACAGATTCCTGCAGAAAAACGAGGCCTGTTATGTTAGTTGAACTTGGTTTGCAAGTATGCAATTCAACCGATATTTGACTGCTCTCACCGAAAAGTGTTTTGTCAAGTGAAGCATCCTGATGTACCGGTGCACCAGTGTACCTTTACACCCCTAGTAAATATAATGGATTTTTTCACCCATGATTCTTGAGTTATATTTAGATGAATTTTTCATTACATTTAATCCTTTACCCAAAGCTGACGATATCAAAATTTATTTTTTTAAATATCATTTTTTCACATTTTTCAAAAAATATCAACAAACCCATATCATGTGACCCCTCATTGGAACGAGCTCGTTCCAATGAGGGGTCACATGATATGGTTTTGTTGAAATTTTTTGAAAAATAATATTTTTTCAACTACTGAATTTGAATATTACGCGGGCGGTTGCGGCCGATTCGTTGGGTAAAGGGTTAATCATGGCTGTTTTAGTTTCCATGACTAGATCTTATAATAAATATCTTGAAAATACTCAACGGGTTAAAACTTAATGTTGAAAAATTTTATACCTTTAGTAGATGTGAAGTCAAAACCTGTTACATCATTACACTTTCACAATCATGTTACGAAGATGAGATGATTGAGTTTTCTCTTGTCGAAGAGAACAATTTTTTTTATTGGGGTTTAACTCTTAACCCGCTGAGTATTTTCAAGATATTTTTTCATCAAAAATCTAGTCATGGCTGCTGTTAAGCAGCCATGACTAGAGTTGATGAAAAATTAATCTAAATATAACAAGGAAATCATTGGTGAAAAAAATCCATTCAATTTACAGGGGGAAAATATGTTTAAATATGCCCAAATTATACTTATATCAGTGACAAGAGAAACCCTGTGCTGGGCAGGAATATCCGCCAGCAGCATGCAAAGAGTTAATGACACGTTTGACAGCCAGGGTCACCTTGTGTCTGGCAGTTTTGCAGGTGGAGGAATCAGGAGTAAACAGAGAACCACCAAGCAGTGGGCAGCAACTGTCAGACTCCCCAACATACTAACTCCGCACCAGCAGGGTTAGCATTAGATGAAGACAAGTGCACAATCCACGTGGAGTATGCATTAGTACACAGTGCCGCTGTGCCCCCACATGCAGCTAACAATAAAATTTGGATGGGGACAGTGCTGAAGAGGTATGGTTAACTTGGATTGAACACTTTCTTTGACAAGATATGCTATAAAACAAAAAGACATCCATGTAAACAGACCCATACATTTTGAAACCAACATGTGGCAACCTCATGAAGCAGTTTTATGAGAAAACAACTGGAATGTCACATCCAAATTTTATAAACCAAGTGATTACTTACCTCTTTTCTGACAGTAAAAAAGTATCAAATTCTACAGCCATTTTACAGCATAAATCTTGTCTGAAACAAATAGAAAAGCTAATATTATAGGATCTTCATTTTCATTGTTAGACAAATGCAATGCCAGCCACAGGTTGATCAATTGCTTGTCTTCAGTAGTTAACCCCCTTTACACTGAGGTAAAAATATAGTGAACCTCTTTAACACCGAGATAAAAATATCAAAATTTGAATCTCGAATTTTTATCAAAATGCTACCAGGAATTTAACCAAATCAATCCTGTCAGACAGAGCTCTGTCAAACAATACTGAATTGAATAACCCTTTACCCAATATAATAGCCCCATATGGCCAGCAATATTCACAAAAAAAACCATTCAAATTATATTATCAATATCTTTTCATTTTTTGTCTCAAAAGCATATGGAATGAGCTCAATCAGCTCATTCCAATCAGGGGTCACAAGCTATGTTTTTGAGACAAAAAGTTTAAATGTCTACTCATTCCAGAAATTATCTGGCAAGTGTGGTGATCTGCTGTTCGGGTTGGGTAAAGGGCTAAATAATTATTATTATTTATTGGTGTTTAAGGTCACATGCTTACAGTTAAAACTATAAGTCCTGTCACGAATAGTGCGCTTATCTAGGCTTAATTGCGCATTGGAATTGCACGCAATTGCCATATCAAATGGCATCCACAGCACGACAGGTTCTCCTGGTTACTCATAGCAAACACAAGCAATGTTTCTGCCAATGGACCTCCGGGTTACCCGGAGGTCCATTGGCTGAAACATTGCTTGTGCACAAGCCATATGTACAGAATTTGATAGCTTTACTTGGGCCATAACGCGTACATTACCGCGCATATCAACGAGCTATTTGTGCGCATTTCATGACAGGACTTCTAGTTTTAACTGTATGCACAATGGCTGATCGTGACAAAGGGCTAAATAAATTCCTAATGGGATTACAGGGAAAATTTGCTGCTTGAAAGTTTGGCATTTTGACATCAATGTCAATATGGGGAATGGAGGGGGAGGGGGGGGGGGGGAGGGTATTAAAAATAAAGAGACAAAGGCAGATCAACTAAATGGATAGATCCCTAAACAGGCAGCCAGACACTTATCATGGAGACAGAATCTCCCACCTGCGCTTTTTTTAGAAAGAGTGAATAAAAAGAAAATGTTTGGAACATATCTGATTTAACCCTTTACCTAACGTAGAAAGCAGACGACACTTGCAAAAATAATTCTTGAATAACTAATTTTTTTCATTTTTTGTCTCAAAAACATAGGTTATGACCCCTCGTTGGAACGAGCTCGACGAGCTCGTTCCAACGAGGGTCATAACCTATGTTTTTGAGACAAAAAATGAAAAAAATAATGAAAATTAATTGGCGATTTTTTAGAATAGCGCTGGCCGGTTTTGGCTGTTACGTTGGGTAAAGGGTTAACCACAAACATGCAATATGCAATATACATGATGTATTGCAGTGTTTCTGCAAGGGTTAAAATGTTGGATCGCTTTTTTAAGTCTGGTGCTGAAACAGCTGACAGGATATTCGGTTACAAACTGGTTACCAGCGTAGCTGGTTGAAAAAGCAGTCAGCAAGATAACCGAATTGCTATTTATTCCATTTATTCCACTGAATGCAAATGTTTCTGCAGTAATTAATCAAGGTTGTAGTGGTCGAACACATGCAGAGAATGAAAATATTATTTATTTATTTATTGGTGTTTAAGGTCACATACTTCTGCACAATGGCTAATTGTGATCACAAGGAGATAAAGTCATCGTCGGCCAATCGTTTATACCCCATGTTGTCTATTTTAGAGGACCTGCATGCCAATCATTAGTGTCTGGGTCCTATTTCACCAGTAAAACGGTGCTTGTTTACCACAGGCACTCTCCAATAATTTGTAAAAGAACAGATTTATATTAACAAAATATTGTATGAATTTGACTAAATATGAAACATGAGCAAGGAAAATGTTGGCTGGTACCCTCATTTTTTTTAACTCTTTACCTAACATGAAAAGCAGACGACACTTGCAAACAAAATTCTTGAATAACTAATTTGTTTCATTTTTTGTCTCAAAAACATAGGGTATGACCCCTCTTTGGAACGAGCTCGATGAGCTCGTTCCAAAGAGACGTCATAACCTATATTTTTGAGACAAAAAATGAAAAAAATAATGAAAATTAATTGGCAATTTTTGTGAATAGCGCTGGCTGTTTTTTACCGTTATGTTGGGTAAAGGGTTAAAGTGCTCCTAGTGGCTGAGCCTTGGTATACCATGGCAGTGAACTCGGTGCAGAAACTTCATATGAAATTGCCACTCAATATAGATCCTCTATGTCAAAAACATTAAATCTTTCAATTAGGAAAAAAAATCAAGGTACTCCTTTCAGATAAGAGGACAACAGCAAAATATTTTTTGAACAACTGACAGGTTTCATCTTTTATGCTTGTGACGAATATCACCCCTCAGTAGAACAAGCTTATTCCAATGAGTGGTGATGCAGCAGGGTCACTGAGGTAAAGAATGGCGATATTTTGTGAAAAGTGTTGGAGGGACATCAGGACTTAAAATTCATGCGTGAATCAGAATTGATTACCACAAATGATCCATGTTAGGAAAACAATGAGAATCAACTTTGATTCTCGCAAAATGTGCATTTGATTTTCGCAATGTATTTTAAAAGTGCCCTTAAAGGCCTGGAGAAATCTACTTATTTTTGGCTTCCTCATAATAAGGTAACATTTTGACTAGCAGTGGTGCCTAGTGAAGTCTTGGCTGCCTATATAGGCAGCCAAGACTTCACTAGACACCATTGCCAAGGTACTGTAACTTCCATCAACAAGAGCACCACAACCCTTGAAATTGGCGATGGCAAATAGCAAAGCCGTCGCAAAATGCTGTCGTAATACGTTTTTGCGACAGCACAAAATTGCTGTCATACTTATAGTGACAGCTATAAAGATTCATTTAAAATGACATCGTAACCGCCGTCGTAAAATTGATTTGCGACAGCATTTTTGTGCCATCGTGAAAAATGACCATTTTCAAGGGCTGGCACCACAAGCCTGTATGTTAGAACACATGTTATATACGTACATACAACACAAGAATCTCACAAACATGGGAACTTGGCCCTTTAGGGTTATATTTAAGGTCACACATTTATTTATTTATTTATTTATTTATTTATTTATTTATTTATTTATTTATTGGTGTTTAAGGTCACACATTTTTGCACTATGGCTAATCATGACCATGACAGTTTCACGGGTGGAGCAAGCCGAAGTACCTGGAGAGAACCACCGAGCAATGGCGAGCAACTATCAGCTCCCCAATATATGAACTCCACACAAGCAGGGTTAGCATTGGTTGAAGACAAGTGCACCATTGGCGTGCAGTACGCCTTAGTACACAATGCCACCGTGCCTCCACGTGGGCAATGGGGGTGAAGTGTCTTGCCAAAGAACACAACGCGGTTGCTGCAGGAGGGATTCAAACAGAGGACCTCTCGGCCTGCAGCCTGCATCTCTACCTACTGAGCCAATCCCTTTTAGGGTTAAACTGCAGTAAATATTTTGGCTGTACAAGGAACAGGGTATAACAGTACAGTGGAGCCCACTTAATTAGATCTCTCTTAACTGAATAAACCTGTTAATTGAATATAATTTCCCAACACAAAACCATTTACCATACCTCCAGTACAAATTCAACCTGTTAATTGAATACAGGTTATAGAGTAAACTCCTGTTAATTGAATAAAAAATCTTGTAACCTGTCGAGAAATTACCCTGACTCTCCCCAGTTTTTCTTTGTTTATAGACCTATTTGGCCTCGGTATTTCCAATACAGGCATTTAATCTGTTATATCTTGTTTGACAGAGCTCATGGACCTGTGTCAAACAAGATATAATAGAATAAATGCTAAGTTTATCTCAAGAATACAGGAAAGTAACACAATTCCTGTTAATTGAATACTCCTGTTAACTGAATAATTTTCATTGGCAAAGTGACTATTCAATTAACAGGGTTCCACAGTACTATCAAATTTTAAAATGAGAACTGAAAATTAATTATCACAGAAAGAGTTTGCGAGAAACCAAACTGATTCTTGTGGATCGGGACAAATTTTAAGGCCGGGATCCTCTTTTACATTAGGTGAAGGGTTAACCCATGCAATGTTGAAACCTTCTTTTCCGGTAAAAGGTCACATACGAGTGAACAGCTACCATTTTCGATCAAATTCAGAAAAATGTGTGAACTTCTAGTTAAGGATATTTTTAAAATTCTGTAACTGTTGAGTGAAGGGTTAATAAGTCTTTGTTACAATAAACAGTGTTGAGCCAGGAAACACTTCTTGTTGACCAATCAACAAATCCTGCTTCTGATATTTGAGAGTAACTAAAGTCAACCATCATTTCCTAATATGAAAACAAATGGTACACCAGGGCACACATCAACTTCCTGATTATTGCTGCTGATGTACAAATACAGTAACAGGCAAAACTGATTGCGGGACAGACACAATGAAACATGTGTGGAGAGTAAATTACCACAAAAACACCACTGAAGTGGAGTATCCACCTGTAAAATAGAGCTGGATGGATTTGAAATTTCAAGTTTGGTTTTGCTATCCATCTTTTTAGAATGATTGATCTTGGATCTGTACACTAATCGCTGTCAACAACATACATGTACATGTACGCACATCAATACCACAATGTTGGAAGTGACACAGGCACTAACCACCGGTCATTTCATGTGACAAAAAAGTTGAGAGAAAATACCTGCTGGGTAATTTCTCTCAGCTTTTTTGTGACATCAAATGACCAGTGTGAGAGCCTTCAGGAATACCTACAGTACGGCCGCCCTGAACAGGTCACTTTCCATGGTTGGGCAATATTTCCATGAAAGCAATAATATTAGATTTCATGCACTAATTACAGGAATATAATAATCTTCAAAAAGTTAATTAATGGAGCACTGTGTACAACTCGGTGCTTCATTAATTAAAATTTTGTTGATGATGCTTTTCATTACCTGGTAACTCATGCGTGGATATCATTGCTCATGCGTGAATTATGAACAAGCCATAATTTTGGTAAACTGAGATTCCCTCGGTATGGTAAATCAGTTTTGGCTTGATACTGAACGATATTTATGGTATATCACCCATTTCTATTGGGAAATAACATTTATGTATCACAAGTACACAGTCCTGTAATCACAAAGGCAGACAGAGAATTTACTCTTGTGTGCCTAATAGGGCTGCACGATATTCAAAACTGAATACCGGTATCGGTATTCAAAAAAATACCGCGGTATACCGGTATATCGAAAACTGTACAGATATATGAACACAAGTACCACAATCGAGACTCGAGGCATCACTGTCGGAACGAATTAGCACGCCTTGATGATGTGGTTCGAAAACCCTTTACCCAACGCAGACGATATCAAAATTTATTATTTTCAAAATTAGTTGATCAGCTTTTCCCCAAAGATTTCAACAAAATTATATCATGTGACCACTCATTGGAACGAGCTCAATGAGCTCGTTCCAATAAGGGGTCACATGATATAGTTTTGTTGAAATTTTTGAAAATTATTTTTTCAACTGCTGAATTTGTATATTACGAGGGCACAAGCAGACGATTCCTTGGATAAAGGGTTTATATTATTCATTCGGGGCTACAGTTAAAAAAAAACTCAAGACATCTTGAAAATTAAATTGTGGATAAATAAATAATGACGATAAACCGATATTTTTGTAATTACACTGGTATTCAATTGATATTGGCTTGAGTACCGGTATAAATCGGTTTGTCGATACACCGTGCAGCCCTAGTGCCTAATAATCATACATGTATCATTATTCTTTTTTGAACAAAATTCCCGCCTGTATGATCCTTATTTGACCCTGTATGATCATTAATTTTCAACAATCGAATGTGCAGATCGGCTGCTTATCTCAAGAAATTCACCAAAACAAACTAGTAAGGTTCATGTACATGTACAAGCAACACAGGATGCGAGGAAAAGTTAATGGGTAGAGAGCTGGAAGCATATATTTGGGCTTTATTCTGAAATACTGCTACCATAACTTTAAAACCTAGTACCTAGTGGATATGCTTCATACCATCACTGAAACAGAATTAATTAGTCTATAAGGTTTTGCCTTGGTGCAATTTATGGGAGAGTGCCTACAGGCACTCTCCCATAAATTGCAACAAGTCAAATCCATGTGAAAATTATGATAACCAAAAGTAATTTAGCCCTTCACCACTTAAAGAGTATCAGACATCTGTGTTATAAAAACGGTTCAGAGCATGGCCCACATCTTGGAATTTTCCACCCTGTACTATTATTCGAGCCTATACTACTATTAATTTTCTGGAAATTTTCCACCCTGTTCTATTATTTTGCCCTGTACTATTATTAGGCACTCGAGAGTAGATTGGATTGAAACCATGCTGCAATCCAGTCAAAATTATCTTTCTGCTTTTCTCCACACAGCATGGTAGAATCTCACCTGCCAAAACAAAATTCTAGGAGATTGAATTGAAGATGCTGTTTTCGTTTTTTGTGAATAAGTTTTGATTTATGAATATATTATTTATGAAATCTAGACAAACTGGTGTAGGGCCTGGCAAATCAAGATGTTTCTCTTGAATCAAATCTTGAATCGAATGAAGCAAAAGGTTCAAAACCAAATCAAATCCACTTTTCAACTGTTAAATATTACAGTCTACTGGTGTTGTCTATCTCTGCCGTGAACCCAATATCAATAGGTGTACTAAACTATTAGAAAATTGACAGGTATCAGATGCAGATGGGGCCTTGGTGCACTTAACCCTTTACCCACCACGAAAAGCAGACGACACTTGCAAAAATAATTCTTAAATAACTAATTTTTTTCATTTTTTGTCTCAAAAACATAGGTTATGACCCTTCATTGGAACGAGCTCCACGAGCTCGTTCCAACGAGGGGTCATAACCTATGTTTTGGATACAAAAAATGAAAAAAAGAAAGAAAATTAATTGGCGATTTTTGAGAATAGCACTGGCCAGTTTTGGCCGTTACATTGGGTAAAGGGTTAACAGATGATATATTGGGTAAACATGCCGTAATTCAATCTCCACTATCACTTCAAATATCACTTTTATGAATTTTCCGACTGAGTTTGTGCTATCTAGTTAGACTGGATAAGTTCAATTTTTTCGAATAATCAAGATGGTTTTGAATAAAATTGAATCGAATCTCAAATGTCTGCAGACAATAAACTGGTGTATATGCAGGTATACGTGTGTTTCATGTGCGATCTCGTCATCTCATCGGAGATCACAGTATAGTGGAGCCACTTAATTGGAAATCCCTTAATTGAATAATCCTGTTAACTGAATATAATTGATGAATACCAAACCACTTATCATATCATGCGTACAAATTTGACCTGTTAATTGCATATTTGTCATAGAGTAAACATCTGATAATTGAATAAAAAAACTTAAGAATTACTTTGAAAACCACTGAATTTCCTGGTCAAATTAGTCCCAGGTGGCAAATTTCATCTTGATTGACCAGGGCACTGAGGAATCAAATTTTGTATGGCCTTGCACTGGTTGAAGGGTTAATGCAATGTCGGATGTGCTCGAGACCAATCTAATGGTTCCTTTCCTGGTAAAATTACGCAGTGATGTCAAATTTTGTCTCAATTGATCAAAGCATGGCAGTTTATAGCAACACAGAAAGTCTGGCCTCTAAGGGGAAATGGATAGGTACATGTAAGAAGGCCTAGGATATATTCCACCAATGGAAGACATCCAGAGGCAAAGATTGCATAGGCCACAGGCTATAGTAAGAATATTTTATTGCTTTCCAAAGTGTGATTTACTGGGATTTCTGGGTTTGATTATAAACGATAACTTCACAAGTGAATTATGCAATCAACAATTGGGTCATGTATCCGTGCGCGCAAACAAAGACGCTTTGTCGTGGGTGTAATGGGGACTTCATTGTTTTTTTAACCCTTTACCTAACATGAAAAGCAGACGACACTTGCAAAAAAAATTCTTGATTAACTATTATTTTCATTTTTTGTCTCAAAAACATAGGTTATGAACCCTCATTGGAACGAGCTCAACGAGCTCGTTCCAATGAGGGGTCATAACCTATGTTTTAGAGACAAAAAATGAAGAAAAAAAATGAAAATTAATTGGCGATTTTTTTAGAACAGCGTTTGCCGGTTTTGACCATTACGTTAGGTAAAGGGTTAAATAATATAATTATCGTTAATAATGAAAAGTAATAAGCAAAGTAATCGCTTGACTGGACTGGTTACGTGAAATAATTCATTCGAGACGAGGGACTATATTGTAAAACACTTGTGTGCATTCGTGCACTTGTGTTTATACAACGTCCCTCACCTCTCATGAATTATTTCACGTAACCAGTCCAGTCAAGTGATTACTCTCTATGTAACACGGCCCGGCACTAATATGGAGGATCAATCTCTCAGGCTACCAGTCCAATTCTGTCTGTAATTTGACACTGTTATGAGTTGTTTGTTTTCCAACATTTCATAGAGTTTGCACGCAGATGGCCCTTGATACAATGTGATGTAAATTTACTCACGATATACAGATATTCTTTCATGCTCCAGTTATAGATGTTTTAATCAATTTAATTCACCTTGAAAACATCAATTAGTGAAGCTGGGCAGCTTAATCATAAAACTACAGCTGTTGTGAGTTTTTGTTGATAATTGTCAATGTTATCAAAGATTTGGTCAAATCAAGTCTGGATTGAGGAATATTTCTTGCATTGATACAAAGCAAATAAATGTTTATCGAAATTTGTTCAACATTCAATCAGCAGGAATATTTGAGTTGCTTGGAAAAGCAAACTGAAATATTCCAGCTGATTCAATCTAAACATAGGCAATGGACTATTTCAGGGCAAGACTGGTTCCAGGCCATAACAGCGTCATTTTTCTTACAGAATTAGACTTGTGGCTTGAGAGCTTGATAGAAGATATGGCTGGCTTAGCAGCATATTATTTGAATTTAAATACCGGTGACTTATTGAAAAAAATATTGTAGTATACAGACAAACATTACATGTTGAAATCAAGATAATAGTAAATACTTTTTCTACTCTACATGACCTTCGTGGGTTACACAGTTCCAAATTAAATTTTTTCATAAAGTGATGAATTACATCAGACTGGAACCCTACATTCAATATTCAGCAATATTGGTTTATGAGCTGTTTGTGGGAGTCATTGCAGGAATCATATCTCATGAAAACGCCAACATGCGAATGACACCAGACAAATGAAAATGAATGAACATGTCTTTTGAAAGTGCTCACTAAAATGGTTAGGATTCATTTATTGGTGTTTAACCCTTTACCTAACAAATCGCCCGCATCCACCCCCGTAATATGCAAACTGAGCAGTTGAAAAAATTAAATTTTTCAAAATATTTCAACAAAACAGTATCATGTGACCCCCTCATTGGAACGAGCTCATTGAGCTCGTTCCAATGAGGGGTCACACGATATGCTTTTATTAAAAAATTTTGAAAAATTTAAAAAAAATGATATTTAAAATAATAAATTTTGATATCATCTGTGTTGGGTAAAGGGTTAAGGTCACAAATTTCTGCACAATTATTTCTGTACAATGGCTAATTGTGACCGCAACATAGAGATAAAGCCGAGTTTAGTCAATTGTTTATACCCATGCTGCCCATTTTAGAGGACTTGCACCCCAAGCACTGGTGACCTGGTCCTATTTTATCAGTAAACCATAGCCTTTTTACCACAGTAAACAAGCACTGCTTCCCTTCCCAAGGTACTCACAGGACAACCAATGCAAACTTGAAAAAGTTAACCCTTAAAATGCTGAATTGTACCATAATACAAGGTTTCAGCACAACTTATGTTGTGACAAGCACATCAAGGGTAAAATGGATATGATGGACACCTGATTTCTGTCAATAAAATCAAATCTGAATCTCACAATATGCTTTCTGTTCAGGTTCTAATGTCTAACCGCTACTGATGTTAATATTATTATTACAATGGAACCCTGTTAATTGAATAGCCACTTTGCCAATGAAAATTATTCAATTAACAGGAGTACCAGTATTCAATTAACAGGGATTGTGTCACTTTCCTGTATTCTAGAGATAAACTTCACATTTAATCTATTATATTTTGTTTGACAGAGCTCCATGAGCTCTGCCAAACAAGATATATTCGATTAAATGCCTGTATTGGATGTACTGAGCACAAATAGGTCTATAAACAAAGGAAAACTGAGGAGAGTCAGGGTAATTTCTCGACAGACTACATGATTTTTTATTCAATTAACAGGAGTTTTACTCTATAACCTATATTCAATTAATAGACAAATTTGTACTGGAGGTATGGTGAATGGTTTGTGTTGGGAAATTATATTCAATTAACAGGGTTATTCAGTTAAGAGATATCCAATTAAGTGGGCTCCACTGTTCTGGAATATCAAAATACTGTGCACCCCTAAGGCCCCACAACGTAGATCTTATGTTTCTCAGGCATTTTTTGTAAAATTGCATGTGAGCAGGCGGTTTTTATTTTACTTTTTATTTTTTGTAATTATCTCTTTGCGATGGAAAGTTCATATTCTTGGTTTGTTTTGTGTTTTAGTCCTCATAATGTACAGAATAGCATGGGTGGTGGTGTATTTCGTCCCTTGAGTACAAGAAGGGTTTTTAATGCTAAAGTATTGCAAAGCCTTCTTGCACTTAAGGAACAAATTTATCAATTTTATTAACACGGGTAAAATATTACCCTTGATGTGCTTGTCACAACATAAGTTGTGCTGAAACCTTGTATTATGGTACAATTCAGCATTTTAAGGGATAACTTTTTCAAGTTTGCATTGGTTGTTTTTCAAGTTGCATTGGTTATAAAAAGAGAGCATGCAGCAGCCAAAAGGACCATGCGGGGACATGAGAGGCAGATTTTGAACTTTTTTAGGCCTAAAAGATGACACTTGCAAAACAAGTCCTTATCATCTACAGAATAGAATAAGTGGTGGTGTATTTCATCCCATGAGTGCAAGAAGGCTTTGCAATGCACTCAAGGGACAAATTTATCAATTTTATTAACTTGGGTAAAATATCGGACATAAACCATTTTGTTTTTATTGCACTGCTTATTGAAAAAAGAGCAGTCAAAAGGACCATGCAGGAGGCCTGAGAAACAGATTGTTAACTTTTTTAGGCCTAATAAAGGATTCATTAGGAAATCAATGCAATACATTCAGACATACATGTACACGTAAAGGGGAGGAGTTTTCAGTTTTTTCTGAGCAAGCCATTTATCAGATAAGGCAAAATAAGACAATTTAATAGACCACTGAACCCTTTGCCTACAAAATCGGCTACATCTGCCCATGTAATATACAAATATATATTTTTTTCTAAATTTCAACAAAACCATATCATGTGACCCACTCATTGGAAAGAGCTCATCAACCGAGTTGTGTTCTTGGGCAAGACACTTCACCCCCATTGCCCATGTGGTGGCATTGTGTACTAAGGTGTTCTGTACATCGATGGTGCACCTGTCTTCAACCAATGCTAACCCTGCTTGTATGGAGTTAGTACATTGGGGAGCTGACAGTTGCTCACCGTTGCATGGTGGTTCTCTCCGGGTACTCCAGCTTCTTCCATCTGTAAAATTGTTGTGGTTATAATTAGCCACTGTGCAAAAATATGTGACTGTAAACACCAATAAATAAATAGATAAATATTCTTTATTATATAGAAGTAAAAGAATACATTTGTATCTCCTTACCTGGAATGTGTATTTGAACAGTTTGTGTTTATAACATGCCCTTCTGAAATAAAAAAGAGAAAAAAATAATGGAACCTGTCTCTCAATTAACTTGAAGGTACATTTCAATTTAACCCTTTACCTAACATATACCTAACAAATTAACCAATACAGGGCTAACATGACCTGAAATATCCTGCCACTTGGAGCTGGCAGCTGCTCGTCATTGCTCGGTGGTTCTCCCCGGGTACTCCGGCTTCCTCCACCCGTAAAACTGTCACGGCCATGATTAGCCATTGTGCATAAATATGTGACCTTAAACATCAATAAATAAATATCCTGACACTTTGTCAATAAAAGTGTACAAATATGGCCATCATTGAAACCGGCTCAACAAGCCGGTTCCAATGACATCCATATTTGGAAGGTTTTATTTGTAAATATTGTTTAAAATTTTGAAAAAAGTATCAAATTCAATTTATGTTTTAAAAATTAAAAGCTGTGTTGGGTAAAGGTTTAACATGTGTTATTGGTATACAAAAGTGATTCAGCCTTGGTGGCCTCATGGGATCCTACATGTATGACACTCATGGCAAGTATGGATTTTGCAACCATTTTCGCAAGAATCCAAATGGATTCTCCCAAAGTTAGATGAAATATAAGCTCCAAGTTGGGAGAGTCTGTTTTCAAATTTTGCAATATATGTACATGCAACCTACAATAAAGTGCATGTGCTATTAGCAGCTTATTTGTGTGATATTTTCACCACATTTTGACCTGAATATCATGACAGTCTTATAGTATAATGCATCAGTTGTTTGTAATTCATGCACCAAACTCATTAATGTGACACTCCTATTAAAAAATATTAACAGCCAATATGTTGTGCATGTCTGTGATACAATAATCATACAACTTACAAGCAGGCGTTGACAGTTGAAATGTAAGGAAAAGGTGCAACACAGAGATTTTCATCATTTAATTTATAAACAAAAGAATATCGTCTAACTTTGTTACAGGCTATACTATAGATCAAGCAAGGTTTCCCAGTGGAACTTTCTGACTTGTTAAGTACTGATTCTTGTTAAGTAGTGAATCTTGAACTAGAGGCTGGAACTACATATAATGAAAGAGTCAATGACTCTGTAGCTCAACTTGGATATGACAGGAATTAGTACTTGCTGTGACCAAGACAACTGAATAATGAATATGACAGGAATTAGTATTTGTTTTGGCCCAGTCAACAATAATAAAAGAATTACAAGGTGACTGTAATGGACTACAGATTAAGACCAATCATTGTAGATTATTATTTTTGTGTGGAAATTTTCAGTCCCAAACAAAATATTTTCAGACTAAAATTTTTTCTTCTTCTTCTTAAAATTGACCAAAATGCATCAAAACACAAAAACTAATTTCCGGATTTTGGTCCAAAATTTTCTAAGTCCCACCCGGACCCCAAATTTTCAGTGTAAAAAAAATTTTTTTTTTTTTTTGTCTTAATATTGACCAAAACGCATAAAAAACCAAAAAACTAATTTCCGGATTTTGGTCCAAAATTTTCTAAGTCCCACCCGGACCCCTAATTTGCATAATTTATTCATGAGAAAAACTCTGTATTATATGTAATGTATCCCATGGTACTAAACATTCATACAAAAATTTATTCAAATCAGATCTTTCATTTGGAAGTTCTGCGCAAAAATCTGATTGCACTTAATTTTGAACAAAATGGCTGCTAGCGGCCATCTTGAATTTCAGACTGGACCCCAAAACACTCCTTCTCGTCCCACAGTGATAACAAAGGTACCCAAGAAGTTTCGTGAAGATCGGTTCATAAATACGGCCTCTAGCCCAAGCCGTATTGGGATTTGCACTCACAGTGCTAAAAGTAACACTAAATAAATCAAAGTTAGCCTAATTTGCATAATTTACGCACGAGAAAAAAACCTGTATTATATGTCATGTATCCCATGGTACTAAACATTCATACAAAAAATTATTCAAATCAGAGCTTTCATATGGAAGTTCTGTACAAAAAACAGATTTCTGCATCGTCGGTACAAAATGGCAGCTGGCAGCCATCTTGAATTTCGGACCGCACCCAAAAACACTCGTTCTCGTCTCACAGTCATAACAAAGGTACCCAAGAAGTTTCGTAAAGATCGGTTCATAAATACGGCCTCTAGCCCGAGCCATAGCAGCTTGGCACTTACAGCTCTGAAAGTAACACTAAATAAATCAAAGTCAGTCTAATTTGCATAATTTACGCACGAGAAAAAAACCCGTATTATATGTGATGTATCCCATGGTACTAAACATTTATACAAAACTTTATTCAAATCAGAACTTTCATACAGAAGTTCTGTACAAAAAACTGATTTTTGCATCATCGGTACAAAATGGCCGCTGGCAGCCATCTTGAATTTCGGACCACACCTAAAAATACTCGTTCCCGTCCCAGGGTCATCACAAAGGTACACAAGAAGTTTCGTAAAGATCGGTTTATAAATACGACCTCTAGCCCGAGCCATAGCCAATTGTTGACGTACGGACAGACGGATGGACGGACAGATGGACGACGGGCCATAACAATAGCTCAAATTTGACTTCGTCAAAGTTGAGCTAAAAATGCTTCTGGCACTGGCAGCCACGTTTTTTTGATGCACAGTAACAAAAATAAGAAGCATTTGTAGAAGACCTCCCATAGACTATCCCTGGAAGGTTTGGTTCACGTTGGTTCAATAGTTCCAGAGAAGAAGATGAAAATGAAATTTCCCATAGGGTTTCTATAGTAACTATAAGCAGCAATTACGGCCTTGTTTACAACCCAATCACCATTAAATGAGGATCGTTGGTAGAGGGGGTCCCAGTCATCATTTATTTGAAGTTTCAAAACATTTGGCCTGGCAGATTCAGAGGAGAAGATATTTGAAAATCCACCAACCAGACTCAAAGAATGCCTCTGGAAGCCATGTTTTTCATCCGACGGGAACAAACTTTATCGGGTAATAAAAATCATCAGCATCAAAATTGTAATTAATGAAGCACCGGGTTGTACCTGGTGCTTCATTAATTAAGTTTTTGATGATTATTCCGATAATTAGTGTTTGGAATCTAATATTATTGTGTCCGTGGAAATATTGCCCACTCATGGAAAGTGACCAATCCACGGTGGCCATACTGTATACCTGAAAAGGGATGAGGTACCTATTTTGTAGTACTCAAACGATTAGTCGACTAGTCGATGTCGACTCTGGGCAAACCAGGAGCCGACTCTCAATTGTGCAGTCAACTAGTCGGAGGAGTTCAAGCTTTTAGGTAAATAATATCCCTTCTGTGCCACTGTCAGACAGTTTGAACAGCAATACTGGGCAATCAATGTATACATCTATTGCCATCTAATAGTAGTGACAGTAGTTTGTGGGGGGGCGCGGTGGCTCAGTTGGTAGAGATGCAGGCTGCAAGCCGAGAGGTCCTCGGTTCGAATCCCACATGCGGCAACCGCGTTGTGTCCTTGGGCAAGACACTTCACCCCCATTGCCCATGTGGGGGCACGGTGATGCTGTGTACTAAGGCATACTGCACGTCGATGGTGCACCTGTCTTCAACCAATGCTAACCCTGCTTGTGTGTAGTTAGTATGTTGGGGAGCTGACAGTTGCTCGTCGTAGCTCGGTGGTTCTCTCCGGGTACTCCGGCTTCCTCCACCCGTAAAACTGTCGTGGTCATGATTAGCCACTGTGCAGAAATATGTGACCTTAAACACCAATAAATAATAATAATAAATATATGACAGTAGTTTGTTTTAACTGGTACTAGTAGAGTGTTGAATTATTTTGGGCTATCAGGATATGTTATTAATTTGCCTTGTTGCAATTTATGGGAGAGTGCCTATAGGCACTCTCCCATAAATTGCAACAGGGCAAATTAAATAAGACTATATAATTTCACTCTTAGCATAATTTGAAGCACATTAACAGAACAATGTTGCAGTAAGTTGCTGTATATGAATGCCCAAGTGAAGCCAAATTTGGACCTTCAGCACTCTACCGGAACACCAACACTGTTTTAAGGAGACAAGTTATCACCAATGACTAGTCAAAGTTGACTTGACTTTTGGGTATTGACTAGTCGACTTTGGAATTCACTTGTCGTTTGAGCACTACTATTTTGGCCTTTTTTAGTTCATCATGATTGGTAATTTGTACATACACTGGTGATTATTTTCAAAATATGACAAACCAACCAATTATGTGTACATATATATACTTACTCTTAGTTTTACTTTTGAACTCTTCATCTTCTGCATCGGTGAAAAAGTAGGTCTGAAAAAAGTATAAAGTGAAAGAATGAAAACTGCTGAACTGAAAAAACGTACAGTACTGTGTTTGCAAAAACAGTCGCTTTCTACATTGGATTGTAAGTTGTAACAACATTGCAATCTGTAGTGTTAGTGACAAATTTTCACCGGTACACAAAAATTTCATAACATATCGCAAAATCAGAATTCAATTTTGAAAAACAAACAAAAGTAGCATATGAGAAATGTTATCACATTTCTTTTTTCACCTGTGAGATTCTACAGTGTGGTGAACAGAAAAGAGAGTGGAGAATTTTGACCATGGTTTGATCAATGCGAGAATAAGAACTGAATCGCACAAATGATTCTTGGAAGCCAAAGGAAAACAATGAAAACCAATTTTGATTCACGCAAAGTGTTCATCCGATTACCAATGAAAGTGTCAATGACACTGTAGCTTAACTTGTCTGTGTGTTGTGTTTGATGAAAAGGAGAATATTCAATGTTTATGAAAGGATTACAAAATAAGACAAGAATTGTGATAATTGAGAATATGTTAATTTCTGTTCCCTGTATGCTAAGTTTACAATAAAAATAATATGAGGTGTAGACTGTACTAAAGAATTGAGGGGTGGGTTAATGTGGCCCTCACAGTTAACGTATGTGGCCCTCACATTTAATGTGTGTCAACCAAAGTTACCAAGTTACAGTGAAATTATTCCCAAACGAGTCATCCTATCAAGTTACAATGAAATCCCTTCATAAATACAGCCTGTAGACTGTGCTAAAGGTCTTCGGGCCTGTGTAGCCATCACGGTTGACCGATCACAACCAAAAGGGGACGTCCTCATGATCGCAACCAAAGGGGACAATCTCATCTGGGCATCATCTGGAGTGATCCTACGAAGTTACAATGAAATCCCTTCATAAATATGACCTATGGACTGCGCTCAAGGTTTTCGGACTTCGGGCACTTGTAGCCATCACATTTGACCAATCGCTACCAAAAGGGGATGTCATCATCTAGGCATTATATGGAGACAACCTAACAGGTTACAATGAAATCTTTCCATAAATATGACCTTTGCCTATGCTATAGGTTTTTGGGCTCGGGCACCAATCAAGGCTGAATGATCGCGATCAAAATGGGATGTTCTCATCTAGACATTATTTGGAGTCATCCTACCAAGTTACAATGAAATTCCTTCATAAATATGACATGTAGACTGTGCTAAAGGTTTTCGGGTTTCGGGCCCCTGTAGCCATCACAGTTGCCCAATCACGTCCAAAAGGGGTCTTTCTCATCTAGACATTATATGAAGTCAACCCACCAAGATACAATGAAATTCCTCAATAAATATGACCTGTAGACTGTGCTAAAGGTTTTCAGGTTTTGGTCTCGGGCAGTTGTCACGGTTGGCAGATCACGCCCAAATGGGGAAATTCTCATCTAGACATCATAAGGAGTCATCCTAGACCAAGTTACAATGAAATCCCTCCATATTAAACATGACCTGCAGACTGTGCTAAAAGTTTTTGGGTTTCGGGCTTGGGCAGCCATCACGGTTGACAGATCATGCCCCAAAGGGGACGTTCTCATCTAGGCATTATACAGAGGCATCCTACCAAGTTACAATGAAATCCCTTCATAAATACAACCTGTAGACTGTGCTAATGGTTTTCGGGTTTGGGGCTCGGGCAGCCATACCGGTTGACCGATCGCGAGCAAAAGGGGACGTTCTCATCTAGACATGACCCCCAACCTGCATATGAAATATTGTGATGATCAGACAAGAACTGTGGGGTGTAGCCTGTGCTAAAGGAAAATGTGAACAGACTTACAGACTAACAGACTTCCGCACATGTGATGGCAATAGCTTATCTTGACTTTGTCAAGTTAAGCCAATAAAAACAAGAGGCCCCACTGGGCCTGACACACTCATCCTGAACAGAACACGATATAAACAGAGTCGAAGAATGAGTCTACATTAAGCAATCCATCTCCATAGGATACATTGTAAATCCTTGAGCCGCTCAGGAGTGACAAAGGTAGTTCGAGCATCATGCCTTTTCTTCAATTGATCAAAATGTAAAATGTGAAGCTCCCTTATGAAGCCCCTCGATACAACCTATGTGGATTAATCTTAGTTACACACCTCTAGCGGGTTCTACAAAATTTCTAATTCGTCAGCTACATGGCCAATTTCGGTTCCCAAAGGGAGCCCAAATATTAACCCCGGCTCTCGATTTGAACAAAGTTGAATCTGCCTTCCCTAGAGATGTTGCGTACAGTAAATATGAAAGCATTCTGACATTTGGGCTACCAAGGATTCTGACAGGTGAATTGGAAGAAGATCTTTGAAGAAATTCCCTCATATTGTACTAAGTTAAATTTCAGGTTCCCATGTGAAGCCCAAATATTAACCCAGGCACTCGAATTGAACATACTTGAATCTGCACCCCCCAGTTCTACCCCCCCCCCCTCCACCCCCCTAGATATGTTGTACCATAGTGAACCCAAATATTAACCTATGGACCTGATTTGAACAAACTTGAAATTGACCTCCCCCCCCCCCCCCCCCAGAGATGTTGCATACCCAATATGAAAGCATTATGACTAGTGGATCTGAAGATCAAGAAGATTGTTCAAAAAATTTCCTCATACTGCCCTAAGTTAAAATTTGGGGCTACCAAAGCGAGCTCAAATATACACCTAGCACACCAGTTTGAACAAACTTGAATCTGCCCCCACACCCCCCCACCCCCACCCCCCATGAGGATGCAGGAATTTTTTTTTGCTCAAGTCAAGTACTTATGACCCAATAATACCACATACTAAATTTGGTTCAAATCAGACCATCAGTTCAGAAAACACAGATTTCGGGTGGGGCCAAAAATCTTACCCCTCCCATTACAAAGCCAAATATTACTTCACAAACTTCGTTTGAACAAACTTGATTCTACACCTCAAAAGGAAGTGCCATAACAAATATCAAGTCATTGTACTCACTGGTTCATGAGAAGATTTTAAAAATATTTTGGAGCATTTCCCCCACCCCCTTCCTATGTGGCTGGGCATGATGAGTTGAACAAAAATGCAATGCCCCTTCAGGACCATCACTCATACAAACTTTCGCTTGAATTGGCTGAGTGGTTTTGGAGAAGACCAAAACATGGTGTTGACAGATGCCGGACGACAGACGATGGATGATGGACAGGGAGCGATGAAATTAGCTCAGCTTGACTTTGTCAAAGTGACCTAAAAATTGTTTGTTTGCTTATTCCATACCTACTTGGCAAAATTACCCCTATGCGAAAGTTTTTATAGCCAGTTTCTGAAAACTTTTTTATTTCAAAAGTTGATATATTAACTGGTGTGTCCATTCCATTTTTCCAAAACATGTAAAATTGAGATTAATGCTAATTTGATGACTAAACAAATGTTATCATAAAAATTGTGTTCATGTTGGTCAACAGTATGCAATGTCCAAATGAAAGACATTTTTTCTCTATTTGTTAACATAATCACTATAGAATTTTGAGTAATTTTCTAACATGCTTTGTTATCATGTACATGTATGTATAGAACCTACAGTTAAAACTAGAAGTCCTGTCACTAAATGCGCACAAATAGCACGTGGAACTGCGCATTAATCTACGCGTTATAACCACAGTAAGGCTATCAAATCCTGTACATATGGCCTGTGCACAAGCAATGTGTCAGCCAATGGACCTCCGGGTAACCCGGAGGTCCATTAGCAGAAACATTTGCCTGTGTTTGCTATGAGTAACCAGGAGAACCTGCCGTGCTTTGGATGTCACTCGATATGGCAATTGCGCGCAATTCCTACGCGCAATTATTTTATTAAGTCTAGATAAGCGCACAGTTTGTGACAGGACTTCTAGATTTAACTGTATGAATGGAGTTCTGTGTCATAGTAGTTTCACAGTATGTCCTCAAGATTTATTCTCTAGTCGCAATTGTGAAATTAAAGGGAAAACAACTAATGGTCTATTAAGTTCATTATACAGACTTTTTGACCCTTTATCTAACATAACAGCCAAACATGGCCAGAAAATTAAGCAGAATAAGCCAACCACAATCTAAAATTTCTCTGAAGTTTAGCAGTAAAACCATAAAAATATGGATATCATTAGAACCAGCTCATCAAGCTGTATCTAATGATATCCATATTTGTAAGATTTTATTGAAAAACTGGGAAATGTGTTTTCAAAAAATGTGAAATTTGAAATATTTTTTAAAAATGCTGTGTTAGGTAAAGGGTTAAGTGCAATATACTCTTGTGTTTGAAACAAACATACATGTATGTTTATTAATTATGGGTTTTTTTCCACCCTGCATGTAGGTACCTTATTTGGGCCTGTACATTTATTAAAATTGCCCTTCCAACAGGGAGATCTTCATATCAGTAAATCTTCACTAGATTAGTACTGGCAATACAGGAAAATAAGTTTGCTTTTAGATAAAATTAACTAGCATTACTCTCCACCCCCTCAATGGATTTCCACCCTGTACTATTATTTGGGTCTATACTTTTATTTAATTCTGATAAATGTTCCACCCTGTACTTTTATTCCCACCTGTACTTTTATTTGAAACACAAGAGTAGTAATTAAACAAGAGGCCTGTCACGCCTAGAGAGCTCCGCTGAGGGCCACTGATCGCATGGGCATGTTTTCTAATACTAATATTGTTACAAACTTTAGCCGAAAAATATTCAGCGGTTCAGAAATTATGGTTTGGACAAACAAATATCAAAAATATCTTAAGATTTTCTTGATCCTGTGACATTGACCCTGTGGATTTACAGACCGCAGAATAATTGATGACACGCCGTCTATTGATAATACATATTGTTATGAAGTTTGGTGGAAAAATATTCAGCGGTTTAGAAATTATGGCTCGGACAAATAAAATGTTGACGACGGACGGACGACAGACGACGGATGACAGACGGCAGACGGCGGACGAATCAGTATAAGAAAAGCACTGCTGACTTTGTCAGCGGAGCTAATAAAAATATTTCCCCACCTACATGTACATGTACCTACCCAAATTTTAACATGGGTAGGGAATAGGCAAACAAAGATATTTTTAATGCCAGCCTGATTTGCACTACAGAGGGTGCAGATTGTGGGTATCCTTCTGATAAAATTCAACAACTATAATTGTATGCATGTACATATGATTTTTCTTCTCACGCCTTTCTCTAATAACTACATGTAATACCTCTTCATATTACAATTTACAGTGAAAGATGTCATTCGGTTGAATTACCACTGCCATTACAGAGGATGATAAAAATTACCCCACTGTGCATGTTGGGTAAATCACACTATTTCAGACATGATCAGGGTGTCAATTTGTAAAAATTGTTTATGTATTTAATAAATGGTTTAACCCTTTAACCATTTCTCTGCTGTGCAATTTGGTAATATCCTGTGCTGAACCATATATTGGAGGGAATGAGGTTAAAGTGAAAAAAATGAAAGCGTCAATAACGTTCACGTATTTGTTAATTTAAAATTGTTATTATTCAGTACGTGGATAGTGTATTATCACTAAATCACCCCTGGAGTGGCGATTCCACCCAAGCAATAATTGCAGATTTGTTGCAAACCAAAACAAGCAAAGTTCCAGCCAATGCACCTCCGGGTTAAACCTGGAGGTCCATTGGCTGAAACATTGTTTGTGATTATTGTCCATATGTGCAGAATTTGAAAGTGATACTTTGGGTGATACCTCCACTCTACATGTGATTTTGTTACAATCCATTCTTCACAAACTGTATATTGGAACAACATTGACTGGGTTCAAAAATGTTTCCAAAACTACTCCCAGCCACACTCCATAAATCTCAAAAGAAAAGACGTCTAGTCGACTTGAATTTAGTTCCTATTTAATGGACTGACCATGTAGTCCAAACTTTGCTCCACAGACCGTTATATAATTTTTGTTTTGTTTTGTCGCTGTGTGGCACAGGACAACAAAAAACAATTATATATGTTGGGACAAGTTTGGACTATTTAGTTTGTTGCTGCCTTGGGTATTTCAGAATTTACATGTACACGAAAAAAGGTTGAGATCAAATGGATAATGCCATATTGTCAGTCGATTGCATTTCGTATAACATGCGTTCTATTGAGAATAACAACGAGCTATGATATCCATTCCATGTACATGTATGTGGTATCTCCGTACTGACTTATCGCACAGGCTGTCAACAGCTGGTTCCGTACTCAATACGGACCTGTAGCAGCGAAAGGGTTAACCAACACACAGGTTATCAAAATTTATTATTTTAATTAACGTTTTTTTTTAATTTTCAAACAATATCAACGAAATCATATGAAGTGACCCCTCTCAGTGGAACGAGCTTGACGTGCTCGTTCCAATGAGAGGGGGGGGGGGGGGGTCACATGATATGGTTTGGTGAAATTTTTTTTAACAGCTTAATTTGTAAATGACGAAGGTGAAGGCAGCTGCTTCATTAAGTAAAGGATTAAAATTACATTCGACATTTGAATGTTACACACTGTTCATATCAGTAGCTTATAACATAAGTTTTGTGAAAGTTACTTTTCACTTGAGTGTTCAACCAATTACCAAAAATGGCCGCTCACTGGTTGCAGGTAACAGTTAAAACAAGAAGTCCGGTCAGGAAATGAGAACAAATAGCACATCGATCTGCATGTTAATCTACGTGTTATGACCATAGTAAGGCTATCAAATTCTGTACACATGGCCTGTCAGTGTGCACAAGCAATGTTTCAGCCAATGGACTTCTGGGTAACCCAGAGGTCCATTGACAGAAACATTGCCTGTATTTGCTATGAGTAACCAGGAGAACTTGCCGTGTTTTGGATGCCATTCGATATGGCAACAGCACGCAATTCCTATGCATAATTAAGCCTAGATAAGCGCACAGTTCATGACAGGACCAGGCCTGGCCTTTTGAAAAATCCAGGGGAGCCACTATGGCCCTCCTAAATCTGTTTCAGAGGAGCTATTCTACACTAATATCAATTATTCAAGGTTATTAATATGAAAATTGAGGAGAGCCATTACAGTTTAAGGAGAGCCGGAGCAATAGCTCCCCTCAAACGGCCAGGCCTGCAGGACTTCTAGTTTTAACTGTACATGTATATCAGCTCACAATCGGCCGATTCCGATGTCGATTACGTTTGAATACCTAGAACTACTAGACAAGTTGAGGCTCGAAAGAACTACCGTGTACATTAAATTGAACCTATTTTACGGGTTCACAGTCTGTTCACTACTAGATAAGTCGAGACTCGAAAGAACTACATTAAATTGAACATATTTCACAGTGTTAAACTTCATTGATTCGGGTCTAGTAAAATTAACAGTCATGCACACTTGGGCAGTAAACATGGCTCACAGAGCCACTTTTACCACCCAATTGCGTGCAACTGGTCATTTTTACTGCGACCTGAGTCAATGGAGTACAACCTTCACTTTTCCGGTATGAACTGCCGATTGCCACAAGTACGCTCAGTTGTAAGCTTTACATGCAGTTCAACTTGTACATCCCATAAAGGGCCGTCTAAAGAGATTTAAGAATACACATTATGGTGATTTTTCAACTTGATTGAATTCAATCATTGACATCATTTTACATTAACAACTGAACAATTGGAGAAGATAATAGGATGTGGTTAATGGATCATCACAAAAAATGCTTAGTAACAATCACATGAACCGGTGTTCCAGGAACTGCTGCTGTAGTCATTTGAATGCCCACAATCAGCTGATTGTGGTGGTCAATTCCAATCACAGATCGAACACCATTTCTCTCATTTGAAGGCATGTTGAATACTTTTAACAGGGTTCGTGCTGCCATTTGCAAAATACAAGACAAAATCTTATTTCGCAAAAAAAATTCCATTTTGCAAATTTTTTGGCAAAAAAGAAAAACCCTTCTCTTTCGACCTCGATGCATCAGAGAAAATGGTCATTGATAGACAACCTTGTACTTTAAAATGTAGTTTATCACCTTTACCCAATACCAGATTACCAGAAATAAATATTACCGGTATATTGTACAGTTAGAAATCCTGTCACGATCAGTGCAGACAAGCCTTGTTACTAGTTGTTAGGTACAGTTAAAACTAGAAGTCCTGTCACGAACTGTGTGCTTATCTAGGCATAATTGCGCGTAGGAATTGCATGCAATTGCCATATCGAATGGCAGCCAAAGCATGGCAGGTTCTCCTAGTTACTTATCGCACACAGGCAATGTTTCTGCCAATGGACCTTCGGGTTTCCCGGAGGTTCATTGGCTGAAACATTGCTTGTAAACAGGCCATATGTACAGAATTTGATAGCCTTACTATGGTCATAACGCGTAGATTAATGCACAGATCGACGTGCTATTTGTGCGCATTTCATGGCAGGACTTGTATTTTTAACTGTAATATGCAAACTGGTGCAGAACAGTCACGTAAACAAAGTTAAACATGCAATAACTCCTGTGTTATGTAACACAGAACGTAGGGAGGGGGGGGCGCGGTGGCTCAGTTGGTAGAGGTGCAGGCTGCAAGCCAAGCAGTCCTCGGTTCGAATCCCACCTGCAGCAACCGTGATGTGTCCTTGGGCAAGACACTTCACCCCCATTGCCCACGTGGGGGCACGGTGACGTTGTGTACTAAGGCGTACTGCACGTCGATGGTGCACATGCCTTCAACCAATGCTAACCCTGCTTGTGTGGAGTTGGTATGTTGGGGAGCTGACAGTTGCTCGCTGTTGTGCGGTGGTTCTCTCTGGGTACTCCGGCTTCCTCCACCCGTAAAACTGTCACTGTTATGGTTAGCCATTGTGCAGAAATATGTGACCTTAAACACCAATAAATAAATAAATAAATAACACAGAACGTAGCTTACTCTTTAGGGTGAGGTCATAAAGTTTAGCTCTGACACATATCATTATGACATCAGGAAAAGAAATGTGCTGTTACTGGACTCGGACAATCATCAATATAATTTCAAGTCAGGTTTACCTGGTAAAATAGTGATAACAATGAAAGAAAAAATAGTAACTAAAGGTTGGGTTTAGCCAGTCAAACAAGTTGCAATAGTATTTAAACAATAACATGATTTTGGAGGGCATTATGGTTCGTGAGCGGCCCTGCATCGATGTTGAACAGCCCGAGGGTTTATTAAAGGCCTGAGACGAAGTCGAGGGCCGTTAATAAGCCCAAGGGCTGTTCAACATCGATGCAGGGCCACTCACGAACCATTATGCCCGACAACAATCATGTTATTACTATTATTACCACTACGTAATTTGTAATTTTACACATTTCCAAAATGATATCCCAGCAATCAAAAGACACAAAATTTAATAAAACAGAAACATTTTATTTGGGACCACGTAACTCAAAGAACGTTTTGAAAATGTTTTGATGATGTCAGTCACTTAGGAACACCATAATAGTAATTAATAGTGCAGTTATTCAAAGTTGCACCAGCCATCACAGCCGCAACATGGCGAAAGCATCAACTTTTCCTTGCGACTTCTCGCCTCATTTCTAAATTTTCAATTCTAAAAGACGTCACGTGACAAGAGGGCCGATAATGAATTTTGTTTTCCATTAGCGGCCCTCCTATCACGTGACTACCGAGCAATAGAGGATATGATTGCCCGTTAAATCGACATTAATGCACTAGGAAACGCCCTGCAAAGCCAAAGTGGTAATAATAACCCTTTACATAACATGAAAAGCAGACGACACTTGCAAACAAAATTCTTGAATAACGAACTTTCTCATTTTTTGTCACAAAAATATAAGTCATGACCCCTCATTGAAACGTGATTCCAAAGTGGGGTCATGAGTCTCATGACCTATATTTTTGAGACAAAAAATGAAAAAATAATGAAAATTAATTGGCAGCTTTTGTGAATAGCGCTAGCCGGTTTTGGCCATTATGTTGGGTAAAGGGTTAACATATGGACTTACCTTAGGAATTAAAGAGAATTCATTTCATTATCATTAATTCAGTTATTCAGTAAAGGTTGGATTTGCTAACATTACTGATCCTAACTCATCCAAATTACTATGACTAAATAATTTGTACTGTATTGATATACCTGCGATACTTACATGAACTGGTCTGAACATTTCAAAAAATAAGAGCCAGACTTGGAGCCTACTTTTGAAATCTGGAAGCCAGCTTTACTTCTTAACCGGTAGAGACGTAGAGTGCTAAATTACATGTATTGTTGATTGTCAATATTTGTTCATGTGTTTTGCCTCATTACAATTGATTGGAGAGTAGGCACTTTCACCGCGGACCAATTAATCAGGGACCAACCTGAGCATTTAAAAATAATAGCCAGGCTTGAAGGCTACCTTTGAAGTCTAGAAGCCAGATTTACTTCTTAACCAACAGAGTACTAAATTATTGTTGACTGTCAAAATTTGTTCCACAAAGATGATATGATTTTACATCAAAGATAATATGAAGTCCATTTACAGAACATAAAACCTTTAAGTTGCAGTGCCTTAACCCTTTAACCAACGTAACGGCCAAAACTGGTCAGCGCTATTCTCAAAAATCGCCAATTAATTTTCATTATATTTTCATTTTTTGTCTCAAAAACATAGGCTATGACCCCCTCATTGGAACGAGCCCGTCGAGCTCGTTCCAATGAGGGGTCATAACCTATGTTTTTGAGACAAAAAAATTAAAAAAAAATGAGTTATTCAAGAATTTTTTCAGCAAGTCAGTGTCGTCTGCTTTTTATGTTAGGTAAAGGGTTAATACCTGTATAAGGTCCAAATATGTGCTTCAAGCAGACAAGCACTCTACTAGTTAACTATAGTTATATTACTTTTTGATAACGATCTTCTTGTTGGAAGCTTCAACTGTTGCTCATACATTTGTGCATTTAATCACATTTTTCTGAGCATAATTAACACTTTCGCTGCCGAAAGTGACTATTGTCACCTACTTTATGATGATTATCTGTACGTTCTGGTATGCGCAGATCAAACCTACCATCTGATTACAAGGGCTCTCTTAATCAGATGATAGAGTTTCAAGTATGTCATAAATTTTATGAAACTTCCTCGCAAACAGGCACACACAGAGGTGGTACATATATGGCTAAAGTGGGTGTGGCAGTAAGAGGTTTAAAGTTGTTTCTCAAATGACTTAAAAGTATTACCATTACACCACAATAACCATTCATTTCACAATAGTTCCAAGTCAAATCTTGGCTGTCTGAGTGAGCAATGAAGGAAATGGGGTCTTATGGTTATGAGCCAATTTAGAAGTCCATATTTAACCCTTAATCTAACATGAAACCCAGACGACACTTGCAATAAAAATTGTTGAATAACTAATTTTTTTCATTTATAATCTCAAAAACATAGGTTATGACCCCTCGTTGGAACGAGCTCATTCCAACGAGGGTCATACCCTATGTTTTTGAGACAAAAAAAAAAAAAAAATAATGAAAATTAAGTGGCGATTTTTTAGAATAGCACTGGCCGGTTTTGGCCATTGCGTTGGGTAAAAGGTTAAGATCCAGGAGCCAAAGCAGAATTTTATATATTCTCATAAACTGTTTTGGCCGACTTCTTCGTGGCTGTTTTCATAATGGCTGGACTACTCTGCACCAAACTACTAGTAAGAACTCTAAAAAATGACATTTTAATATTGTAATAAGGATTTTTTGGATCGATTCTCTCCACCTCCTTAATAGATATAAACTATAAAATACAAGCTTGTATTTTATATCTATTGAGGGAGGTGACGACAATCAGTCCAAAAAATCCTTATCAAATGTAATTTTTTAGAATTCTCAATTTGTGCCGAGCACTTGTGTCCGTCCCACAAATAACTGCTTAAAAACCTTTGAGATTCTAAAAAATCATATTTTTTGGCTTGGTACACATTTAATTTTTTTGGTCGGTTCTCATTGGGTTTTGGTCAGTATTTTGGTTGGTAATTAGCACTTTTGGACGGTTTTGGTCGGTAATTCGTAGGAAAGTCCTGAAAAAAAATCTTAGTGAAGTTGTCATCTGGCAAAGAGCCCAGCATTCATGGCAACGAGCTCATTCCAAAGAGGCGATCATATGCTTTGTTTTTTTACGCAAAAATAAAAATCAATAGTAGTTATTCAATAATTTGGTTTGCAAGTATCATTGTCTTTCATGTTAGATAAAGGGTTAATGACTTTATCAATTTCTATCAAAATCGAATGTTGAAGGGCAAAGATTTACAATAATACATACCTCATCCTTTGCAAAATTTACCCAAGTATCCAACAACAGCTGGATACGGGACCTGTGTAACCGCTGTGTTGTTTTGATACTAATAAATATATCAAAAAGTTCAGTTTTTCGAATATTATACTTTTTGTTGAACTTTTCTGACTCAAGTTCTGAACTTTTGGCATCAACAGAGCGAACAGCATAGGCGGTTCTTAGTGTCCTATCCCTGTCCTCGGGAAGAGACATTGCACTCCTCTGATTCCTGGAATGTTTGGATCTGTGATTCGGTAGAATGTCTTTGGAAGCAACAGGTTTTCCCAAGGCAGTCTCAATACGGCCATGTTGATTTTGTCTCAAACTTCGCGGGTACTTTTCAATTTCTGTCTCAAAGAAACTTATAGAAAATCCATCAAGAAATATTTGAGATAACATAAAACAAGCACATGACAGTGTTATCACTTTGGCCACTCTCCACGGGGATAAGCGCATAGCTTTCCCCTGGCCAAACTTTTCAAAGTTCCTCTCAAAAGTTTTCACAGATTTTCAGTCACATTGTTGCTTTTTGACTGTCCCCACGCGTATTGAAATGATAAACACAAACTACTACAAATTTATTTTTAGAAGTAGGTCAAAAGCCGTGTGATTGTTGAAGATCAGAGGTCAGTGTCACATAGTTGTACTCTATTCCTTTTCGAATATACTCTACGAATGAGTTCAAAATCTCCCTCCTGTGTGATACTCCCTTACCCGCACTATTAAAATGATATTTTATTTATGTGAAGACCTACCTTGTATGATTCAAGATCGTCTCTCTTGGGATGATACACATTGGAAGGCAATCGAGTGGGTGGTTGTCATATTCTAAAATGTCAGACTCTTGGTAAGGTTGCTGTTTGGAAAATTATTGTTGTTAAGGTTGTTTCACTATCGCTAAAATGTCACAGACTCACCGCCGCGTTGATTAAAAAGACCAACGGATTGAAATATCCATTGTATAGTGTTCTGCTTGAATTATCATGCTACCAGAAGTTACGCTATCTCCTATATTCGCGTTACGTTTTTGTGTTCCTCATTCAATATTCACTGCCAATATTTCACGGAAATAAATTTTTTGTCACTACTGACACAAGCACGAGCGGCGTACTCATTGGAAATTAGAAAAGTAAAATTATCAAAATGCCAATATTGTTCCTGTTTTTCAGACTGATTGTAAAAGCACTAAATAAAAACACTAAATAAAACTTAGAACATTAAGGTTCAATTTCAACTTCAAGTAACTTCTTGCAAGAGTCTCCATGCCCCCTCCCTCCACCCCCCCCCCCAAAGCCAAGGTGAAAACCCATCTGACAAGCTTGCATTGGTGATATATCATTATATGTTCATAATTAATGCCCACTAACTTAATAAGTAATAGTTTTGCAAGCTAAGAAGAAAGATGACGTATTTCAATTTTCAGTTGAGGTTGAATTTTCAATTGTACTCATTTAGTAATTACAATGGAATTAAGAAACCCAAAGAATAACTACGGTACAGATTTCATTTAAAAATTCAGATGATCATCAGTTTTGTTACCACTGACCATAACCATGCATTTACAAACAAAATGTAAAATAAAAGAATAAAATGAATGTTTTTTTGTGTACCGAAGGCACGCAGGGACGGTGTGGGGGCAAGCCCCTTTTGACCCACTGTAACTGTATATGTGTTTGTACTTGTCTAAGCGTGGTAAAGGAGGAGAGTGTCTGGGTACTCAACGGCGTTTATGTCGTTTCTGCTTCTTTTTTAGAGGAGGTGGTTTTGATGGAGAGACTGTGATAGTGGGAAGAGAACTGGCAGCCGCCTCTTGCTCTTTCCTTTCCTAACTCCTCTCTCTCTTCTTTTCCAAAAGGACTCCAGGCGTCGGGTGCTCCTCTGCTTGGTAGACAGGCTCTTCTTTTTCCTCTTCCTCTTCGGTTTCTTCTCAGGGCCTCCAGAGTCCTTCGGGTGAGGACCAGTGTGAGAGGGGTTCCACTCATGAAAGGTACTCCCTCTACCTGAGGGAAGGGGTGTGGTGTCCTCTACTATGAGCTCCAAGGTCAGGTGGACTCTCTTACCTGTGTCCAGGTGATGGGGCAAGAGACGCCCAGAGCTGATATGGTCTTAATGGGTCTTGCTGGTAATTCCAGTGTTTTCATGATTGCTAGGGCCAAAAAAAATTAATGGTTTGGTTCTGGTTACATAGCAGAAAAAATAGGGTCGGAAGGTCGGGATATTTTGGGAGGAGGGGGGGATTTTTTTTTCCTTTGAATTTGTGCTTGAGTTAATTTTTAGGACCAAATTCTTCTAACATTTGTGACTGAAATATACTGCTTTTATATTCTGTTGAGTCTGAATTGCAAAATGACACCCTAAATGGCAGTTTATCACCAGATGCTTTCTTCGCGTTTGCAACGGACATTTCGGGTGTAATTCCACAAATTAAAAATGAAACTGACTAGGAGGTGTCTTGATAATATTATCATCAGCTGTCCTCAGATTCTGAAGTGAAGTGTGCGTTAGCACATCTCATTTTATCACGGGATGTGTTAAAATTAACGCACCACAGCACATGAAATAAATTTACATTTTAAGTGATTGTAGTAATGGACTCGTTGAGTATCATCATATTTATCTTGGCAGGGGAAGCACAAATGACTTGCTTTTGTTTATTTGAAAACAATGTACCTTGCTTCGGTCTTGTATCAAACACTTACATGCACACTGTTTTGAAGGCAAGATGCTATCATGATGTTACCGTGTGCAAACATCCAATCACTTTGAAGTACAAGTGTAAAATTGGAGAATCGCGAGAAAAATTTCTTGGTTTTAAATAGCAGGAACGCGATTGGTCGAATGTTCAGTGTGACTGACTACGCAACCTTTGTGTAATGTAGTACACGTGGTTGTGACTTTTCGCCTCAACTTGTTTATGACAAATTAGAGGTAAACAATATTTGATCGTTTTTGTAATAATGGTGGTTGTCAAAACAAACGACTTGAACAGCTTGGAATGAAAAGTAATAAAGAAATGTCCCATAGTCTATGAGGTTAGACAGGGTGGTAAAAAGGGAAAGACCCAAATTTAAACCATCAGTAATCCGCACCAGTGAGGTAAATCCACTTCTTGCAAACCGTCATAAACAAGTTGAAATTTAGATACTGGAGTTAAAACAACTTGGGTATATAATTACCAATTATGATTAAATTTGCTGATCACAGTTTTGAACATGGTCCTGATTATATATATAAATCGGTATACCAAAAAAACGCCCAACACTATTTATGTCGTTGCTGTAAAAGTTGGCGTTTGTGCGTTTTTTTCTGTTTCTTTTTCAATTTCAATAAAAAAAATTGTTAGGGCCGGGGCTCAAAATTAGGGTCGGTCGGGTAACCAGGACCAAATCATTAATTCTTTTTTTGGCCGAGTCATGGTGCTCACACTCTGAAGTCAGAGGTGCGAATAAAAGAACAAGGCAATCTCTATCATTTAAAATTGCTTACTCATTATATAAATGTGTGAATCACGGGCCTATAGAACTTTGAAATTTCACACCTTTTATTGAAGCAACATGATTATAATTGGATTATAAACTTACCATATAAAGATCATTGCGTTAAATCAATTAGTAACACAAGCTGACAGTGACTTTGCAAGTCCTTCCCCACATTACTCACATAAATCTTTGATAACCCATCACCATACTTGGCAGATATCAAATATTTTGGTGCCATGTGGCATACTACTCTGATCAAGATTCAACTAATGCTACAACGGCCCAAAATGAAGAGTGAATTGAAATTTAATATTTCACTTGATTTGCTGTCATATTAAATATTGGCTGCCTGAAATACAATATCTGGCTTCTAATGGCTTTATTTGTGCCCTTGAAATTCAATATATCTATTAACACCAACTTTGATGATTATACACCCCATCCGAGTTGTAAGGGGGGAGGTATACTGGAATCATCTTGTCTGGCCATCCATCCTTCCCTCTATCTGTCCATCATTCCACCTGGTCGTTTGTCTGTCCCTCCCTCCCTCCCTCCCTCCCTCCCTCCCTCCCTCCCTCCCTCCATCCATCCATCCATCAGTTCATCTGAATGTCTATCTGTGTCCCCCGAGGGCACAGTGAGTCAGTTGGTAGAGGTGCAGGCTGCAAGCTGAGATGTCCTCGGTTCGAATCTCACCTGTGGCAACCATGTTGTGACCTTGGGCTAGACACTTTGCCCCCATTGCCCACGTGGGGGCATAGTGACGTTGTGTACTAAGGCATACTGCATGTTGATGGTGCACCTGTCTTCAACCAATCAGGGCTCGATTTAACTGGATTAGCATAGCACTTTGCTCTCCAATTTCTGAATTTTGCTATTCAAGATTTATTAGTTTCAAGTGCTTTTGGATCAACTGCTAATCAATTTTCCAGGGTGAATAGTAAATTGCTATTCAAAATTTTCAGATTAAATCAAGCCCTGCAACCAATGCTAACCCTGCTTGTGTGGAGTTAGTATGTTTGGGAGCTGACAGTTGCTCGCCATTTTCTCGGTAGTTCTCTCTAGGTACTCTGGCTTCCTCCACCCATAAAACTGCTGCAGTCAAGATTAGCCATTGTGCAGAAATATGTGACCTTAAACACCTATAAATAAATGAATAAATAAATAAATAAATAAATAAATAAATAAATAAATAAATAAATAAATAAATAAATAAATTTCTGTGTGGGGGGTGGGGAGGCGTTATACTGGAATCATCTTGTCCATCTGCCTGTCTGTCAATCCATCCATCTGACTATCCATCCATGCATAAATTCTGCCCGTCCATTAGGCGTAGTGCACATCGACAGAGCACCTGTCTTCAACCAATTCTAACCCTGCTTGTGTGGAGTTAATATGTTGGGGAACTGATAGTTACTCGGTGGTTCTCTCTGGGTACTCCAGCTTCCTCCACTCGTAAAACTGTTGTGGTCATGATTAGCCATTGTGCGGAAATATGTGACCTTAAACACTAAAAAATAAATAAATAAATTATAGCACAGCTTCAAACGTATTGCTTTCAAAAAAGGTAAAAAATGATTTCCCCTTTTTCAGGAAATATGTTATTAACGCAAGCAGGGATAACAGGAGCACTAAAAGGGTGGGGTAACTGGGTTGGACCCAGGGTAGCTTTCCCAGACGTGAGGGCACTTTTATCATATCCCCAAAATGCAGTGACTGCTGGGAAGAGAATGCAGGCAAGTGAGTAATCACTCTCTTCATTTTGATTTTGTGAGAGTGAGAAATTCAGGAGAGTGATTTTAACCCCTTACCTGACATGACAGCCCAAACTGGCCAGCACAAAACATGAAAATGACCATACAAATGTTGTTATTATTTTCATTTTGGCTCTAAAAATATAGCTTATGATCCCTCATTGGAACAAACACATTAAGCTCCTTCCACTCAGGTGTCATAAGCTATGTTTTTAGCAAAAAATGATTGATTTAAATTATGCGAGATGTTGTTTTGCGAGTATCTTCTCCCAGTTGGGTCAGGTAACAGGTAATTGAAATGCAAATATAACTTGATGTTTAGACATACATTGCACATACATCATGAAGGCGAGTGATTAATTGCTCTCCTTGTGAAATGTTTAGGAGAGTGATGGCATGTGAGAGTGATCACTCTCCTACCTGAAAATGGTTAGTATTTTTAGCTCACCTGAGCGAAGCTCAAGGGGAGCTTTACTAATCACTTTCTGTCCGTCGTCCGTCGTCGTCCGTCCGGCGTTAACTTTACATTATCGACTTCTCCTCCTAAACCACTAGCCCAATTTTATTCAAATGTTGGCTAAATGTTTATTACCTAATGCCAATTCAGATTTGTTCAAATGAAGTTGCCCCTCCTCCTGGGTGGTGCCACGCCCCCAAGGGGCACCAAAATCTTTGTAAATCTTCTTCTCATGAACCAGCAGTAGCAGAGACTTGATATTTGGTGTGCAGCTTCCTTTTGAGGTGTAGACTCAGATTTGTTCAAGAGAAGTTTGTGGGGCTATACTTGGCGTTGTTATGAGAGGGGCAAAATTTTTTGCCCCGCCCAAAATTTCTATTTTCCAAACCGAGAGGCTGATTTGAACCAAATTTTATGTGAGGGCTTATTGGGTCATGAGTACTTGATTTATGCAAAAAAAAATTTTCCCGCAGCCCCGTGGGAACCGCAGGAGCTAAAAATAGAAAAAATTTAAAACGCCCATATCTCCAAAACTGCACGGCACTGAGAATTTTTATTTGGTGTGCAGCTTCCTTAGGACCAACAGAAAGGATTGGTAAAAAAAAATTGCCATCGGTTTTATCATAGGGTACAGTTTCGGGACTTTGAAAAAGTGCTGAGTCAGCACTTTTTAACACTGTAGGCAATGGGAAAAACATTAAAAAATCTTCTTCTCCAGATCCAGCAGGCAGAATCTTTTGATATTTGGTATGCAACATTGTAGGGTGGATCTGATTCAAGTTTGTTCAAATCGGCCCCCTGGGTTCATATTTGGGCTCAGTATAGGAGCCCGATTTCGAACTTAGTGCATTTCAGGCAAATTTCTTAAAAAATCTTCTTCTCCAGATCCAGCAGGCAGAATCTTTTGATATTTGGTATGCAACATTGTGGGGTGGATCTGATTCAAGTTTGTTCAAATCGGCCCCCTGGGTTTATATTTGGGCTCAGTATAGGAGCCCAAATTTGAACTTACTGCATTTCAGGCAAATTTCTTTGAAAATCTTCTTCTCCAGATCCAGCAGGCAGAATCTTTTGATATTTGGTATGCAACATTGTAGGGTGGATCTGATTCAAGTTTGTTCAAATCGGCTCCCTAGATTCATATTTGGGCTCACTATAGGAGCTTGAATTCGAATTTAGTGCATTTCAGGCAAATTTCTTCAAAAATCTTCTTCTCCAGATCCAGCAGGCAGAATCTTTTGATATTTGGTATGCAATGTTGCGGGGTAGATCTGATTCAAGTTTGTTCAAATCGGCCCCCTGGATACATATTTGGGCTTACTATAGAAGCCCGAATTCGAACTTAGTGCATTTCAGGCAAATTTCTTAAAAAATCTTCTTCTCCAGATCCAGCAGGCAGAATCTTTTCATATTTGGTAAGCAACATTGTGGGGTGGATCTGATTCAAGATTGTTCAAATCGGCCCCCTGGGTTAATATTTGGGCTCAGTATAGGAGCCCGATTTCGAACTTAGTGCATTTCAGGCAAATTTCTTAAAAAATCTTCTTCTCCAGATCCAGCAGGCAGAATCTTTTGATATTTGGTATGCAACATTGTAGGGTGGATCTGATTCAAGTTTGTTCAAATCGGCCCCCTGGGTTCATATTTGGGCTCAGTATAGGAGCCCGATTTCGAACTTAGTGCATTTAGGCAAATTTCGTAAAAAATCTTCTTCTCCAGATCCAGCAGGCAGAATCTTTTGATATTTGGTATGCAACATTGCGGGGTGGATCTGATTCAAGTGTGTTCAAATCGGCTTCCTAGATTCATATTTGGGCTCACTATAGAAGCTCGAATTGGAACTTAGTGCATTTCATGCAAATTTCTTAAAAAATCTTCTTCTCCAGATCCAGCAGGCAGAATATTTTCATATTTGGTAAACAACATTGTGGGGTGGATCTAATTCAAGTTTGTTCAAATCGGCCCCCTGGGTTTATATTTGGGCTCAGTATAGGAGCCCAAATTTGAACTTAGTGCATTTCAAGCAAATTTATTAAAAAATCTTCTTCTCCAGATCCAGCAGGCAGAATCTTTTGATATTTGGTATGCAACATTGTGGGGTGGATCTGATTCAAGTTTGTTCAAATCGGCTTCCTAGATTCATATTTGGGCTCACTATAGAAGCTCGAATTCGAACTTAGTGCATTTCAGGCATATTTCTTAAAAAATCATCTTCTCCAGATCCAGCAGGCAGAATCTTTTGATATTTGGTATGCAACATTGCAGGGTGGATCTGATTCAAGTTTGTTCAAATCGGCCCCCTGGATTCATATTTGGGCTCACTATAGAAGCTCGAATTCAAACTTAGTGCATTTCGGGCAAATTTCTTCAAAAATCTTCTTCTCCAGATCCAGCAGGCAGAATCTTTTGATATTTGGTATGCAACATTGCGGGGTGGATCTGATTCAAGTTTGTTCAAATCGGCCCCCTGGATTCATATTTGGGCTTAATATAGAAGCCCGAATTCGCACTTAGTGTATTTCAGGCAAATTTCTTCAAAAATCTTCTTCTCCAGATCCAGCAGGCAGAATCTTTTGATATTTGGTATGCAACATTGCGGGGTGGATCTGATTCAAGTTTGTTCAAATCGGCCCCCTGGATTCATATTTGGGCTTAATATAGAAGCCCGAATTCGCACTTAGTGCATTTCGGGCAAATTTATTAAAAAATCTTCTTCTCCAGATCCAGCAGGCAGAATCTTTTGATATTTGGTATGCAACATTGTGGGGTGGATCTGATTCAAGTTTGTTCAAATCGGCTTCCTAGTTTCATATTTGGGCTCAGTATAGAAGCTCGAATTCGAACTTAGTGCATTTCAGGCAAATTTCTTAAAAAATCTTCTTCTCCAGATCCAGCTTCAGAATCTTTTCATATTTGGTAAGCAACATTGTGGGGTGGATCTGATTCAAGTTTGTTCAAATCGGCCCCCCTGGGTTTATATTTGGGCTCCGTATAGGAGCCCAAATTTTAACTTAGTGCATTTCAGGCATATTTCTTAAAAAATCTTCTTCTCCAGATCCAGCAGGCAGAATCTTTTGATATTTGGTATGCAACATTGTAGGGTGGATCTGATTGTGATTCATGAACGTATTTATTTGTAAAGTTGATAGAATCTTAGACAAAATTTGCAGAAAAGATCTACTATAGAAGGGGTGGTATCCAGGGTGAACCGTTTACCCAAATCTAGCAGTACTAATGCATTATTCACACAAATTTTCGTTCAAATTTTATGACTCCTCATTGGAACACACGCATTCAGCTCATTCCAACAAAGGTCATATGCCATGTTTTCGAGACAAAGGAATAAAAATTTTAGTTATTCATGAAATTTTTAGGCAACTGTTGTCTGTTATTCACATTGCTTCATGAAATTTCAGTACTTTTAGAAGTTACCTCAGTAATCAAGGGTTAATTCCCCTTAATTAAATGTCGCCTCTAAAAAACAACCACTTTGCATATCTTACCTTTTTACCAGCATAACTGCCAAAACTTGTCAGCATTCTTCGCAAAAATCGCTATTCAAATTTTAATTTTTGTCTCTTAAACATACATGTACTTATCGCTTGTAAATACCCCATTGGAATGAGCTTTTTGAGCTCATTCCAATGAGAGGTCGCACACCATGCTTTTTGAGTCAAAAAAGCAATTTTTTTAGTTATTCCAGAATTTCGTACGTAAAACACAGCTTTATGACTTCACATTAAAATGAGCTCTCTAAGCTTGTTCCAATCAACATTCACGCACTATGTCTTTCACACAAAAAATAAAATTTTCCATTTATTCAGGAACACTCTTACCCCCCCCCCCCCCCCCCACACACACACACAAACACACACACACACACACAAACACAGACACACACATCTAAAAGTTCGTCAGCAAAAAAACAGTTACTTCAATTTTTAAATGCATTATAGGAACAACTTGCCTAATCAAATTTAAATACTTTTGCATCATTCTGTATCTAGAACAAACCATTTACCATATCTTTACGCAAAATTCTCCAGCATCATTCACAAAAAAACACCATTATTTATATATTCACATTTCTGTCTCAAAAATATACCTGATCTTCCCATACCCCTATTGGAATAAGCTGTTTGAGCTTGTTCCAATGATGATAAAAAAAAATAAAATTTGTGAAAATTTTTGTTTTCTTGCATGCAAATATATACATTTAGCACATGGAAGATATCCACAGTTGGGGAGAGATGTCCAAGGCTATCTCTTCACATTCCTTGTTTGTGCTTCATGCTAAACCAGTTTGTCTGCAGAGATAAATTTGCTTTATTAAAAATCATTGGAGATTGGCCACACACCAATGATTTTAAATAAAACTAATTTTAGGTAACAAATGTTGAACTTCAAACAAAATCTATCACTCAACCAGTTAATGTTGATGAGACATGACATGGTGAAGGTGACCTAAAATACTTCTTAGAGTCACTTTGTCAGGTGAGCGATTAAGGCCACGTGGGGCCTCTTGTTTAATATACTGTAACTTACTGTTAATTGTTTAGTCTATTTCTTAACCATTGCAAAATTTAAAAGTTAAATTAATAATGCTGTTCACAAAAGAAGCTGCTCAAATATTATTATTTTTAGCTCAACTTGACAGTGTCAAGTATGAGTTATTGGGATGGGTTGCGATCCGTCCATCCATCAGCCTGTCCATCCATTTTTACATTTGTATACTTGATTGGCTAGGATTATGGCACAAATGGATATTTATTTGGCTAATTTCTGTTATGTGGCTAGCCACATAACAACCTTTTTGGACATTCAAAAATCATCTATATGACTAAAGAAGACACATCGTCCCCTTAGTTCCAATGTGTTCTATGTGCCTACTGGCACATAGAACACATTGGAACTCTGGGGACGACATGTCATCATAGTCACATTAAAGTTTGGGAAAATAACCTCCCAATTTTTAGACATCCACCCATTGGCAGCCACATTGTAAATTGGTAGAATGAGTTGTATAATGTCTAGTAGAGATGGGCAATATACCGAAAAACCGAACCGATACCGATATCATGGGGACACCGAAAAACCGAACCGACCCAATCTTTGAATACCGAAACCAACGGTAGTTTCAATTTTCCCTGTGCATTCACTGTTTATAAGGCCTTGATGAGGACTGATAGCAGTTGAAGTGTTCATTTTCATGAAAGAAGTGACTGATTTTATTTTTCAGTTTTGTTAAGCCTTAAGGACCAGGGCAGTTGTACTAAATTGTCAATAGTCTACGACCTGTACATGTCCAGTTGCTTAGCAGTGATTTCTAGCCAAGTCTTGGCTGCCTTAACAGGCAGCCAAGACTTGGCTAGAAATCACTGACCAGATAATTTTACTACTGTCATCAGGCCCACCTAAAGATGACATCTTCAGGACACACATTCTATGATTACAGACACCTTAAGTGGAGCTTGAAAGGTTAAGGCGTATTTAGAACAAGTCACCAAATTACTGTAGATATGATCTGTGTTGACAAAAGAATGACAATGTTGAGCCCATTAACAATGGCATGTGTAGCACTGTGATAGAATGATACAAGAACAACTTATTCTGTATTTTTCTGACATGGATTCTCCTTTGGTACTATCAGTGAATCTGAAGTCACATACCGAATACCGAACCGATACCGTGGTATGCCCACACAAAAATACCGAAACCGATACCGAACTCAAAATTCCAATACTGCCCATCTCTAATGTCTAGATGAGAACATCCTGTGTTGGCCATGACCGATCAACCGTGATGGCTGCTCAGGCACATAACCTAGATTTGTTTAGCATAGTCTACAGTTCATATTTATGAAGTGATATTTATGAATGGATTTCATTGTAACTTTGAAGGATAGCTCTGTATGATGTCTAGATGAGACTGTCCTATTTTGGTCATGATCAGTCATCTGTTACCGATGCCTGGTCACGTTACCTAGATTCCTTTAACCCTTTACCCAACGAATCGTCCTCATCCTCCCGCGTAATATGCCAATTCAGCAGTTGAAAAAATATTATTTTTCAAAAAATTTCAACAAAACCATATCATGTGACCCCTCGTTGGAACGAGCTCGTTCCAATGAGGGGTCACATGATATGGTTTTGTTGAAATTTTTTGAAAAAAAACGATATTTAAAATGATAAATTTTGATATCGTCTGCGTTGGGTAAAGGGTTAACACTGTTTACAGGTTGTTTTTATGAAGGGATTTCATTGTAATTTGGTAGGATAACTTAGTATGATATCTAGATGAGACTATCTTATTTTGGTTATGATTGGTCAACGGTCACCGCTGTATCATCACATGACCTAGATTCCTTTAGCAAGGTCTATGAGTTATATTTATGAAGGGATTTCATTGCATCTTGGTAGCATGACTCAGTTTGAAATAATTTTCCTGGAACTTGGTAACTTTGGCTGACAGACTTTAACTGTGAGAGCCACTTTAAGCCAGGGCTCAATTCTTTAGTCCACTCTACACCTCAAATTATTCTTATTGAAAACATACATGTAGCATGCAGGGAACAGAAATTAACATATTCTCAGTTAGGCCACACAAAGTAGATCTTCTGTTTCTCAGGCCATTATTTGTAAAATTGCATGCGGGCGAGCGGTTTTTTATTTTATTTTTTATTTCTGTAATTACCTCTTTGCCGTCAAAAGTTCATGTTCTTGGTTCAAGTTTTAGGCCTCATAATCTACAGAATAGCATGGGTGGTGGTGTATTTCATCCCTTGAGTGCAGGAAGGCTTTGCAATGCTAAAGCATTGCAAAGCCTTCCTGCACTCAAGGGACAAATTTCAATTTTTCAACTTGGGTAAAATATCAGACATGAACCATTTAATTTTTATTTTTTCTAAGTTTAAATTGGTTATAAAAAGAGAGCATGAGGCAGCCAAAAGGAACATGCGGGAGGGCCTGAGAAACAGATTTTTTATTTTCTTAGGCCTTATCGCAATTCTTGTCTTATTTCATAATCCTTTCATGAACAATGAACATTATCGTTTTCATCAAACAGTTTAACACTACACCCAATCAAATTAAGCTGCAGTGTCATTGACACTTTCATTTAGAAAAAGCAGCCACTCATTTGAGAAGCCACTTGAAAATATAAGGCACATAACTATTGGTTAGAAAAAGCAGCCACATAATTTGAGAAGCCACTTAAAAATATAAGCCGCATAACTATTGACAGCCACATAATTTATAGCCACATATCTACTCATCTGGCAGTATGGCTGTCCATCCATCAGTCTGTATGTTCCCCTGTCTGTCTACAATTCCTTTAGCACACCCTACAGGTTGCAGCTCTCACCCGATCAGTTCCAAATTTCATATCGTGGCTTTGGAGCAATTTCTAGGTAGGCGCTATTGAATTTTTCAAAATTCATTGAAAAACATGGCCGTCAGCAGCAGTCTTAGATTTGGCATATAAATTGTCAACAATTCCATTTGCACACCCTGCAGGCTGCCTCTCTCACCCGATCTTTTTTAAATTTCATATGTAGCTTTGGTGCGATGTCCAGATGGGAACTATCAGAATTTTCTGAATTTCATTTAAAAACTTGACCGTCAGTGGCCATCTTGGATTTGGCATATAAATTGTCAACAATTCCATTAGCACACCCTACATGCTGCATCTCTCACCTGATCTTTTTCAGATTTCATATATAGCTTTGGTGTGATGTCTAGATAAGAGCTGTCAAATTTTTCTGAATTTCGTTGAAAAACATGGCTGTCAGAGGCCATCTTGGATTTGGCATATGAATTGTCAACAATTCTATTAGAACACTCTACAGGCCACATCTCTCACCCAATCTTTTTCGAATTTCATATGTAGTTTTGGCAGGATGTTTAGATGGAACTATTAAATTTTTCTGAATTTCATTAAAAAACACGACCTAGAGTGCCATCTTGGATTTGGCATATAAATTGTCAACAATTAGTACACCCTACCAGCTGCATTCCTCACCTGATCTTTTTCAGATTTCAAATGTAGCTTCGGTATGATGTCTTTTCTGTAGAAACTTGAGTGAATGACTTGGCATTACTGGATCTTTCTATTTAGTTCAGTCTCTTCTTGGACAAGTTGAGCTGCAGTGTCATCAACACTTTCATTTCATGTTTTTGCTTAATAAATATAGCCTATGACCCTTTTATTTGATAGGTCCGTCCCAACAATGAGGGGTCAAAAACTGTCTTTTTAAGACTAAAAATGAATAATTTTTAGAAATTCTAGGCTTTGCAGGTGCATTAACCCTATACCCGATTCCAGACTACAGTATCAATTATATTTCAGAAAAATTAAAAAAAAATATTGTTTTTTCTTCTTCCAAATAATTGTTCATGCCCCATTCAATGGAATGATTTCAATGTGCTCATTCCATTGATGGGCCATAAGCAATGTAGTTTTTTTTAAACTGCAGGGCATCGTAGCACCCCCCCCCCCCCACCCACCCATATGATGGCAATGTGAGCTGGCTCTCCACACACCCCTACCACAAGAGGGCAGGGTGGTGTGGGGGGAGGGGGCAGGGGGGGGGGACTCAACTCTCAAAAGACATCAATCAACATGTCTTGTTCTTCATTCTAACTATGGCTGAGGTAACAAGTTAATTTTAAAACGATTCTTGTAATTAACTGGTAAAGTGCTAAATTATATTCCAAAGGTGGTTTGTAACATGAGTATTTTTATTTCAAAGATACCATGTTACCAATAAGAGGAGCCTCAATTCAGCAAGATTTTGTTAACAAACAATTGTTTTGTTACTATTTATTGGAGAGTGCCAGTTGGCACTCTCCAATAAATTTTAACAAAACAAATATATATGAACATTTTTATCTACGATTGCACAAATGACAATGTAATACATGCAGTGTAAAGCCATTAAAGTGGCTTTCAGCACTTTTCAGGAGAGCCCTGATAGTGGCTTCTAGCTCTCTACCAGTTAATTCACTGGCAATGTGATTGTTACATGATATATTGGGTAAGTTCAGGTGAGGCGGCAAATTTAGTATTTTCAGGTAATTAACGGTGTCATTTTTGTACAAATTGGAAAAATTATACAGATCTTCGTCATTCTGAAGAAACAGTTTATGAACCCTAATCTTATCTTATCTAACGTTTGGAAAGTGTCAGTTCATCAATGTATATTTATTTTACAGTTACTTTTTCAACAAACTTTCCTCTGAAAATTGTCGAAACACTGTCCATGGCCACAGAGTCATGACACAGCAGGGCTTATATTTCATCTATATTTGGGAGAATCCATTTGGATTCTCGCAAAAATAGTTGCGAGAATCCATACCTGCTATGAGATGAGTGTCCCAGGATCCCATGAGGACACTATGGTTGAACCCTGCTGTATACTGGTAACACATGTTAACCCTTTACCCAACACAGCTTTTTTTTTAATTTTTAGCTCAACTTGACATAGTCAAGATAAGCTATTGCCATCACGCGTGCGGAAGTCTGTTAGTCTGTGAGTCTGTTAGTCTGTGAGTCTGTGAGTCTGTTAGTCTGTGAGTCTGTGAGTCTGTTAGTCTCTGAGTCTGTGAGTCTGTGACGTCTGTTCACATTTTCCTTTAGCACGGGCTACACCCCGCAGTTCTTGTCTGATCGTCACAAAATTTCATATGCAGGTTTGGGGTCATGTCTAGATGAGAACGTCCCCTTTTGGTCGCGATCGGGCAACCGGTATGGCTGCCCGAGCCCAAAACCCGAAAACCATTAGCACAGTCTACAGGTCGTATTTATGAAGGGATTTCATTGTCACTTGGTAGGATGCCTCTGTATAATGCCTAAATGAGAATGTCCCCTTTTGGGCATGATCTATCAACCGTGATGGTTGCCCAAGCCCGAAACCCGAAAACTTTTAGCACAGTCTGCAGGTCATGTTTAATGTGGAGGGATTTCATTGTAACTTGGTAGGATGACTCCTTATGATGTCTAGATGAGAATTTCCCCATTTGGGCATGATCTGCCAACTGTGACGACTGCCCGAGCCCAAAACCCGAAAACCTTTACCACAGTCTACAGGTCATATTTATTGAGGAATTTCATTGTAACTTGGTGGGTTGACTTCACACAATGTCTAGATGAGAAAGTCACCTTTTGGGCATGATTGGGCAACTGTGACGGCTACAGGGGCCCAAAGCCCAAAAACCTTTATCACTGTCTAGAGGTCATATTTATGAAGGGATTTCATTGTAACTTGGTAGGATGACTCCAAATAATGTCTAGATGAGAACGTCCCATTTTGATCGCGATCATGCAGCCTTGATGGGTGCCTGAGCCCAAAAACCTTTAGCATAGGCAAAAGGTCATATTTATGGAAGGATTTCATTGTAACCTGTTAGGTTGACTCCATGTAATGCCTAGATGATGACATCCCCTTTTGGTCGTGATTGGTCAGTTGTGATGGCTACTAGTGCCCGAAGCCCGAAAACCTTGAGCACAGTCTACAGGTCATATTTATGAAGGGATTTCATTGTAACTTCTTAGGATCACTCCAGATGATGCCCAGATGAGATTGTCCCCTATGGTTCCGATCATTCAGCCATGATGGCTGCCCAAGCCCGAAGCCCGAAAACCTTTAGCACAGTCTACAGGTCATATTTATGAAGGGATTTCATTGTAACGTGGTAGGTTAACTTCATATAATGTCTAGATGAGAATGTCCCCTTTTGGACATGATTGGGCTACTGTGAGGGCTAAAGGTGCCCGAAGCCCGAAAACCTTTAGCACAGTCTACAGGTCAAATTTATGAGGGGATTTCATTGTAACTTGGTAGGAAGACTCCAAATAATGTCTAGATGAGAACGTCCCATTTTGGCCATGATCATTCAGCCTTGATGGGTGCCCGAGCCCAAAAACCTTTAGCATAGGCAAAAGGTTATATTTATAGAAGGATTTCATTGTAACCTGTAAGGTTGACTCCATACAATGGCAAGATGATGACATCCCCTTTTGGTCGTGATTGGTCAACTGTGATGGCTACAGGTGCCCGAAGCCCGAAAACCTTGAGCACAGTCTACAGGTCATATTTATGAAGGGATTTCATTGTAACTTCGCAGGATCACTCCAGATGATGTCCAGATGAGATTGTCCCCTTTGGTTGCGATCATTCAACCATGATGGCTGCCCGAGCCCGAAGCCCGAAAACCTTAAGTACAGTCTACAGGTCATATTTATGAAGGGATTTCATTGTAACTTGGTAGGTTGACTTCATATAATGTCTAGATGAAAACGTCCCCTTTTGGACATGATTGGGCAACTTTGACGGCTAAAGGTGCCCGAAGCCCGAAAACCTTTTGCACTGTCTACAGGTCATATTTATGAAGGGATTTCATTGTAACTTGGTAGGATGACTCCAAATAATGTCTAGATGAGAACGTCGCATTTTGGCCATTATCATTCAGCCTTGATGGGTGCCCGAGCCCAAAAACCTTTAGCATAGGCAAAAGGTTATATTTATAGAAGGATTTCATTGTAACCTGTTAGGTTGACTTCATATAATGCCTAGATGATGACATCCCCTTTTGGTCGTGATTGGTCAACTGTGATGGCTACAGGTGCCCGAAGCCCGAAAACCTTGAGCACAGTCTACAGGTCATATTTATGAAGGGATTTCATTGTAACTTCTTAGGATCACTCCAGATGATGCCCAGATGAGATTGTCCCCTTTGGTTGCGATCATTCAACCATGATGGCTGCCCGAGCCCGAAGCCCGAAAACCTTTAGCACAGTCTACAGGTCATATTTATGAAGGGATTTCATTGTAACTTGGTAGGTTAACTTCATATAATGTCTAGATGAGAACGTCCCTTTTGCACATGATTGGGCTACTGTGACAGCTAAAGGTGCCCGAAGCCCGAAAACCTTTAGCACAGTCTACAGGTCATATTTATGAGGGGATTTCATTGTAACTTGGTAGGATGACTCCAAATAATGTCTAGATGAGAACGTCCTATTTTGGCCATGATCATTCAGCCTTGATGGGTGCCGAGCCCAAAAACCTTTAGCATAGGCAAAAGGTTATATTTATAGAAGGATTTCATTGTAACCTGTAAGGTTGACTCCATACAATGGCAAGATGATGACATCCCCTTTTGGTCGTGATTGGTCAACTGTGATGGCTACAGGTGCCCAAAGCCCGAAAACCTTGAGCACAGTCTACAGGTCATATTTATGAAGGGATTTCATTATAACTTCTTAGGATCACTCCAGATGATGCCCAGATGAGATTGTCCCCTTTGGTTGCGATCATTCAACCATGATGGCTGCCCGAGCCGAAGCCCGTAAACCTTTAGCCCAGTCTACATGTCATATTTATGAAGGGATTTCATTGTAACTTGGTAGGTTAATTTCATATAATGTCTAGATGAGAACGTCCCTTTTGGACATGATTGGGCTACTGTGACAGCTAAATGTGCCCGAAGCCCGAAAACCTTTAGCACAGTCTACAGGTCATATTTATGAGGGGATTTCATTGTAACTTGGTAGGATGACTCCAAATAATGTCTAGATGAGAACATCCCATTTTGATCGCGATCATTCAGCCTTGATGGGTGCCCGAGCCCAAAAACCTTTAGGTAAAAGGTCATATTTACGGAAGGATTTCATTGTAACCTATTAGGTTGACTCCATATAATGCCTAGATGATGATATCCCCTTTTGGTCGTGATTGGTCAACTGTGATGGCTACAAGTGCCCGAAGCCCAAAAACCTTGAGTACAGTCTACAGGTCATATTTATGAAGGGATTTCATTGTAACTTCGCAGGATCACTCCAGATGATGCTCAGATGAGATTGTCCCCTTTGGTTGCGATCATTCAACTATGATGGCTGCCAGAGCCCGAAGCCCGAAAACCTTTAGCACAGTCTACAGGTCATATTTATGAAGGGATTTCATTGTAACTTGGTAGGTTGACTTCATATAATGTCTAGATGAGAACGTCCCCTTTTGGACACAATTGGGCAACTGTGACGGCTTCAGGAGCCCAAAGCCCGAAAACTTATAGAACAGTCTACAGGTCATAATTATGAAGGGATTTCAGTGTAGCTTGGTAGGATGACTCCAAATAGTGTCCAGATGAGAATGTCCCCTTTTGGTTGTGATCATTCAACCATGATGGCTGCCAGAGCCCAAAGCCCAAAAACCTTTAGCACAGTCTACAGGTCATATTTATTAAGGGATTTCATTGTAACTTGGTAGATTGACGTCATATAATGTCTAGATGAGAACGTCCCCTTTGGACGCAATTGGGAAACTGACGGCTACAAGGGCCCGAAGCAAGAAAACCTTTAGCACAGCCTACAGGCCATATTTATGAGGGGATTTTAATGTAACTTGATAGGATGACTCGTTTTGGAATAATTTCACTGTAACTTGATAACTTTTGTTGATATACGTTAACTGTGAGGGCCACATACATTAACTGTGAGGTCATATTAACCCACCCCTCAGCTCTTTAGTACAGTGTACACCTCTTATTATTTTTATCATAAACATAGCATACAGGGAACAGAAATGAACATATTCCCAATTATCACAATTCTTGTCTTATTTCATAATCCCTTCATAAACATTGAACATTATCCTTTTCATCAAACACAACAGTGACAACACACAAGTTAAGCTACAGTGTCATTGACACTTTCATTAAAACTTGAACTGAATTTAAAAAAAAAAAAAAGAAAACCTTACAAATATGGATGTCATTGGAACCGGCTAACTGTTTCATTCATAAACAGCATTGATTATTCCTACAACATGTAAAAGGCTACCATTGGTTGTGGTACTGAATTTGGACCAATCAGACTACAATTAAAACTAGAAGTCCTGTCATGAAATGCGCACAAATAGCACATCGATCTGCACGTTAATCTACGCATTAGGACCATAGTAAGGTTATCAAATTCTGTACATACATGTATGGCCTGTGCACAAGCAATGTTTTAGCCAATGGACTTCCGGGTAACCTGGAGGTCCATTGGCAGAAACATTGCCTGTGTTTGCTATTAGTAACCAGGAGAACCTGCCGTGCTTTGGATGGCATTTGATATGGCAATTTCGCTCAATTCTGACCCACAATTAAGCCTAGATAAGCACACAGTTTATGACAGGACTTATGTTTTTAACTGGACATGTTGCAATCAGGCATCATCTTACTCATATGAACAGTTTGGTGCCGTAATCCATTAAAACAATCATGTCGCACTTACTCTTTGCCCAGCAACATGTCTAGCCACAAACTTGCTTGGCTTAATCATTAATGGACAGCCCAATATTATACAACAATATGTCAGTACAGCTTTGGGGTTGCGTATGATGCTGTCTATTCAACAAGATAACAGGCACAAATTAGAGGTAAGATACAGCCTAACTTCATGATATTTTTGTGTGTTACTATGTACAGTGTGTGTGTGACAGAACTACAAACTCCTTGTCTCCTATCCCGTGGCATCTCCAGACTCCAGCCCTATCACCCACAGTGAGCACTGAAACCCTGACACTCAATAATTACATTTGTATATGAAGTTGTAGGGTGGTTTTGAGTTGCAGGTAAATTCTGAAATGTGCTGGTAGTTTTCTTTTATCACGTGCACGGTGTACATGAAGGTTTTGGAAGACTTTTCGACCACTGGATATTTAGACATCAGTATGATATATTTGCTTTAAATTTAAAACATTTTTATATGTTTCAAAATTATTTTCAGTCTTTTTTATCTGAAAATTATTATATTTGGACTCATTTAATCAAATTTCCCTCCAGTAAATTAAATGGAGTTTTTCACCAATGATTTCTCAAGTTAAATTTTGTTGAACTTTTCATCAAATCTAGTCATGGCTGCCTTACAGCAGCCATGACTAGATTTAATGAAAATAATCTTGAAAATACTCTGCGAGTTAAGAGGTAATGCCTGTATGTGTCTCATCTTGAGTTCAGTCTCATTCTAATCAATGAACTTATTCCAGTGATGATGTCAAGATGTGGTGAAGTTTGATATTATTTGTTTATTTTCTCTTTCAGGCTGACAGAGTATGAGTCTTGTGCCCAAATGGGCCAAGACATAATGGAAAAGATTAACGAGAGAAATAAACATGCCAGAACAAGCAGTGCATACACAAAGGTACTATTGTAGTCAAGTTTGCTCCGTACTCTGATATGCAGCCCCTGTTATTAGTCCTCAGCAACGGCAATTGCCGATGAGTTGCCGAGGGATTTTAGATGTTTCCTTGGCAGTATTTTTGCCAAGGACTATTTGAGTGACATCAGTAATGATGATTAAAAACAGAGTACAACAATAGAAGAGTAGTAGGCCGAGCAAATTTCTCGTTGTTCTTGAACATGTTTGTGGCCTTTATGTGGATATACTGGAGTGCATGTGGCACAATATTATACACCTTTGAGATATCTCTTTAAAATGTGAGTTTATTACCCGGAAAAAGCATACAACATCTCCAAGACGCACCCGGTCGTATGCCCAAGAATGCATACAGACACACAGTGCTTCCCCTGTAGTTATTTACATGAAATAGTCATTTTGTAAAAATTGCCGAGGAAAACTCGATTTTTGCCGAGGATACTCATTTATCGTCGGGAAAGTTTTTGCCGAGGGAATTTTTACTAATTACAGGGGCTGGATATGACTAGAAAGTAGCACGCTAATCATTTATCTAACATGATTTGCAGACAACACTTTCAAAATTTTCTATCTCGGCAGAATAGCACAGGTACCTGTAGTCATAAACTATAAAAAAAACAGAAGTCTACTGTTACTCTTTTATTCCCGTATTTGCCCTTGATTTTCTTGTTTCCAAGAGTAGCATACAAACCCCATTTTTACCGTACAAATTTGGATGTTCGTTTGTTTATTGGGACTTAGCAATACTTTCAACAGCCAGGGTCTATGCGTAACCAACAGTTTTATGAGTGGAGAAAGTCAGAGTACCCAGGGAGAACCAATCTGCTGAAGCAATTGAAGGCAAGTGCACAATCGACATGCAGTACATCGTAGTACATAGTGGAAGCATGACTCCACATGGGCAACTGGGATGCCTTTAAGATGTTGACGTTATATGCTATTCAGTCAGTAGGGAAAATAGTTTTACCTTCAGTCAACTAGTGACTACAGGTATCTTTGTAGGATAGAGGAACAAATTAACCCTCTGCATACTGATACCAAAATGGCAAAGATTTCAGCATCAATTATATCAATGTCTGTCTCATCGCTACCTTTCTATTGAACTCAATCTTCCTCACCCGTCAAAAACACAGAATAGATTTTTCACATGATGGAAAGAACCAGTCTAACATATTATTTACAGTAGGGACCTAAAATGACCTCCTACTGAACAACACGCTGTTGTCAGGATTGCCTCGATTCTCATGTCTGCTTCTCATTTTCATTTCACTTCTTTCATTTTTAGCCCAACTTTGACGTAAGTCAAATTTGAGGTTATGCCATGGCCAGTCATCCATCGTCCATCTGGCCATCTGTCCGTCAACAATTCAACACAGCTCAGGCTAGAGGCCGTATTTATGAACCGATCTATTTACGAAACTTCTTGAGTACCTTTGTTATCACCGTGGGACGAGAACGAGTGTTTTTGGATGCGGTCCAAAATTCAAGATGGCCACCAGTAGCCATTTTGTACTTTAGTTAGTGCAATCAGTTTTTTGTACAGAACTTCTGTATGAAAGTTCTTATTTGAATAAATTTTTGTATGAATGTTTAGTAACATGGAATACATCACATATAATACGGGCTTTTTTCTTGTGCAGAAATTATGCAAATTAGATGAACTTTTCTTTATTCAGTGCTACTTATACACAGTAAGTGCACATGTCAATACGGCTCGGGCTAGAGGCTGTATTTATGAACCGATCCTCACGAAACTTATTGGGTACCTTTGTTATCACCTTGGGATGAGAACGAGTGTTTCTGGGTGCAATCCAAAATTCAAGATGGCTGCCAGTGGCCATTTTGTACTGAAATTAGGTCGAATCAGTTTTTTGTACACAACTTCTATACGGCCCAGGCTAGAGGCCGTATTTATGAACCAATCTTTACAAAACTTCTTGGGTACCTTTGTTACCACCGTGGGACAAGAACAAGTGTTTTTGGGTGCAGTCCAAAATTCAAAATGGCCACCAGCAGCCATTTTGTACCAAAATTAGTGCAATCAGTTTTTAGGCTTTTCCCTCTGGAAAAGACTATTGTTTTTCTACGGATTATTATTTATTTTTTTTTTTTCCCACACATTTTGTCCGTACGATTCAGAAGCCATTTTCGAACCGATTTTCACGAAATTTTGCACACGCATAGAGGGGCACAAAATCTAAAAATGTACCGAAGTGGAATTTTCGATTTAACCCTTATTTCGTCAGAATTGGCAAAAAACTCCCAAAATTGGGGTTTATTGGCACTTTCTCGAAACACATCTTGTAGATTTTTTTTATACATTCGTCATTGCTAGACCTGTCTGTGACATGCCCTTTGATACTCACGACATATCAGGCGATGCATATGATAACCCTCCACAGGCTGCCAAACATTGAAATTTTGATGAAATAGACCAGTTTCAGGCCCCCACTGCACCCAAACAGTACACGAGAGATAAACATATCTTCCTTTATTGGGAGTGGAATTCACCGAGGATCATTTTTGTCAGTAATAAGGGTGTTCAAAAAACCAAACGTTAACCCGTTTTGGGCTGGTTAAACAATACCCCCATAAAGCTAAAAAATTTGTATTTTCCGTGGATTTCTCTAAACGAGTCTTGTAGATTTTCAAGAAAAATTTGTCACTCCCAGGCCTTGGTGTGACAATGGAGGTTGCATGGACAAAATACTGCGGTGAGCATTTGTTAACCCTCCACGGGCTGCTAAATGTCAAAATTGTGATAAAACGGGCTGTTTTTGGATGCCAACAGCACCCACTTGGTGTACCACCGAGAAAGGTTCCTTCTTTTATCGGATGCAAAATTGATGGGGAAACATTTTTGATAGTGGTAAGGGTATTCAAAAGTTGAAGTCTTAACCCATTTTGGACTGGTTAAAGAGAGATACCCCTTAAAAGCTTAAAATTCCTATTTTCTGTGGATTTCTCTAAAAGCAACTTGTACATTTTCAGAAAAAATTGACTATTCGTGGGTCTTTGTGTGACATTACAAGTTGCATGGACAAAATATTCCGGTGAGCATTTATTAACCCTCTAAGCATCGTAATTTTGTTGAAAGAAGCTGTTTTCAGATGCGCACAGTACCCAAAGCATACCCGAGAGATAAACATAGTCTACTTTGTTGGAAGTGGAATTCACCGAGGACCAAATTTGTTAGTAATAAGGGTATTCAAAAAACCAAGCATTAACCCCTTTTGGGATGGTAAATAGCAATACCCATCAAAAGCTTAAAAAATCATGTTTTCCTTGAATTTCTTTACAAACGTCTCGTAGGGTTTCAAGAGAAAATGGCCGTTGATAGGTCTTAGAGTCACATTACCAGTTGCATGGATAAAATATTCAGATAAGCATTTGTTAACCCTCCATGGGCTGCTAAATGTCAAAATTTCGAAAAAAAATAGTCTGTTTTTGGACACCAACAACATCAAATGGGAATGCTGCAGAGAAACATAACTTCTTTTACCGGACGCAAAGCTGAGAGGGAAAATTTTTAGTAAGTAGTAAGGGTATTAAAAAATTGAGGTCTTAACCCATTTTCGGCCGGTTAAGGAGATGTACCCCTTAAAAGCTTAAAATTCCCATTTTCTGTGGATTTCTCCAAAGAATCTAGTAAGTATTCAAGAGAAATTGACCATTTGCAGGTCTTGGAGTGACATTACAAGTTGCATGAACAAAAGATTCCAGTAAGCATAATTTGTTAACCCTCCAGAGGCAGCAAATTTTGAGAAAATGGGCTGTACTTGGCCACCCATTACACCCAATGTGTACCTGCGAGATGAACATAACCACCTTCATTGGAAGTGGGATTCACCGAGGATCATTTTTGTAAGTAATGAAGGTATTCATAAAACCAAGCATTAACCCGTTTAGAGCTGGTTACAGGGTGATACCCCTCAAAAGGTTAAAAATTCATGTTATCCGAGGATTTCTCTAAAAACATCACGTAGATTTTCAAGAAAAATTGGCCATTCTCAGATCTTAGTGTGAATTACAAGTTGCATGTACAAAATATTACAGTAAGCATTTGTTAACCCTATGCTGGTTCTCAAACATCAAAATGTTGAAAAAGTGGGATGTGTTTGCATACCCGCAGCACCCAAAGTTAAGAGGAGAAATCAACATAGGTGGAAGTAGAGTTCACTGAGAATTATTTTTATAAGTAATGAGCATATTAAAAAAATAACCCTTAACCCGTTTTGGGCTGGATAAACAATTATATCCATCAACAGCTTAAAATTCATGTTCTCCCTGGATTTCTCTGAAAACATCTCGTAGATTTTTAAGTAAAAATGGCCATTCACAGTTTTTGGTGTGAAATTACAAGTTGCATGAATAAATATTCCTGTTAGCACTTGTTAACCCTTAACACGCTGCCAGACATCAATATTTTGGATACATTTGAGATAAAACGGACCATTTTCAAATAGATACAGCACTCAGTGGTTATGTGTCAAACAAACATAACTCCTTTTGTCGGTCATTAACTTGTTGGACAACGATATTGATATTAACCCTCTCCACCGTTAATGATGGTTTTTACCTAAACAATTTTTTTATCAAACCGAGTCATTTGAGACTTCTATACTCACCTTTTTCATGACATCAATAAAGGAACTTCAGTGAGACAGTCAAAAGCAATTCATCATACACTGTGGGGTCATGACAAATCATGGAATCTCATCGGGAAAAACCATGATTCTCCAGAATCATAAAGTCTAGTTTGTAGAGAACTTTTGTATGAAAGTTCTGATTTGAATATATTTTTGTATGAATGTTTACTAACATGGAATACATCACATACAATACAGGTTTTTTTCTCGTGCAGAAATTAAGCAAATTAGATGAACTTTTCTTTATTCAGTTTTACTTTTACACAGTAAGTGCACATGTCAATACGGCTTGGGCTGGAGGCTGTATTTCTGAACCGATCTTCATGAAACTACTTGGGTACCTTTGTTATCACTTTGGGATGAGAACTAGTGTTTTTGAGTGCGGTCCGAAATTCAGGATGGCTGCTGGCGGCCATTTTGTACCAAAATTAGGTACAATCAGTTTTTGGTACAGAACTTCTATATGAAGGTTCTGATTTGAATAAATTTTTGAATGAATTTTTAGTAACATGGAATACATCACATATAATACAGGTTTTTTTCTCATGCAGAAATTATGCAAATTAGATGAACTTTGATTTATTCAGTGCGACTTATACGCAGTAAGTGCACATGCCAATACAGCTCGGGCTAGAGACTATTTATGAACCGATCTTCACAAAACTTCTTGGGTACCTTTGTTATCACCTTGGGATGAGAACGAGTGCTTCTGGGTGCGGTCCAAAATTCAAGATGTCTGCCAGTGGCCATTTTATATCGAAATTAGATCCAATCAGTTTTTTTACACAACTACTATACGGCTCAGGCTAGAGGCCGTATTTATGAACCGATCTTCACGAAACTTCTTGGGTACCTTTGTTATCACCTTGGGACAGGAACGAGTGTTTTTGGGTGCCTTGTTATCACTGTGCTATGAGAACAAATATTTTGGGGTTCAGTCAGACCCACTCTGGGACTCAAAGATTTTTTTTCTAGTTTAGCATCTGACTGGTGCCCACCTTTACAATACTTTACCTATACATTTGTTACAGGCTACAGTCAGTATTTATGTACAGACCATTACAATACTTTACATGTACCTTTGTTATCAGGTCATTACCTATATGTTTGTCATTGCTGTGTCACATGTTATACATGTACATGTCTTAACAAGTTGAGCTACAGTGTCATTGACACTTTCATTTTCTTTTCTTTTCTTTGTTTTTTTTTTCTCACCTTTTTCTTGTTCATTGTTTTTTAAACAGGAATGGCGGGAAGACAGCCACTAGTGCCTACGCCATCTCCCTGTGGTGCAATCATGTAGTTGTGAATAATGTTACCTCTATGTATATTTTTGGTTTTGATTGTATACAAGTTGCACTACTGAATAAAATCAATCAATCAATCCACGGGGATGTAGTTTGATATTCAGGGCTCGATTTAACTTGATTTGCATAGCTGTTTTTTAATCAGTTTTCAACTATAGATAATCAATTTCAGTTGAAAAATCATGTAAATAATAGGGAATGCTAATCAAAATTTATCCAAGTTTGAAAACTGCTATTCAATTTTTAGCTTAACATGACAAAGTCAAGATAAGGTATTGCCATCACGTGTGGGGAAGTCTGTTAGTCTCTGAGTCAGTCTGTTCACATTTTCCTTTAGCACAGGCTACACCCCATAGTTCTTATCCGATCATCACGAAATTTCATATGCATATTTGGGGTCATGTCTAGATGAGAACATCCTCTTTTAGTTATGATCGGTCAACCATGATGGCTGCCCATGCCCAAAACCCGAAAACCTTTAGCACAGTCTACAGGTTGTATTTATGAAGGGATTTCAAGGTAACTTGTTAGAATGACTCTGTATAATATCTAGATGAGAACGTCTGCTTTTGGTTATGATCTGTCAACGATGACGGCTGACCAAGCCCGAAATCAAAAAACTTTTAGCACAGTCTGCAGGTCATATTTAATATGCAGGGATTCATTGTAACTTGATGACTGTATGATGTCTAGATCAGAACTTCCCCATTTGGTTGCGATCTGTCAACTGTGACGGCTGCCCGAGCCTGGAACCCAAAAACCTTTATCACAGTCTAGAGGTCGTATTTGTGAAGGGATTTCATTGTAACTTGATAGGATGACTCGTTTTGGAATAATTTCACTGTAACTTGGTATATTTCATTGACATACATCAACTGTGAGGGCCACATACATTAACTGTGAGGGCCACATTAACCCACCCCTCGATTCTTTAGTAAAGTCTACACCTCATATTAATTTTAATGAAAACTTAGGGAACAGAAATTAACATATTCCCAGTTATCACAATTCTTGTCTTATTTTAATATCCTTTCATAAACATTGATTATTATCCTTTTCATCAAACTCAACACACAGACAAGTTAAGCTACAGTGTCATTGACATTTTCATTAATAAACATGCAGACCCAACAAGCTTCATTCAAGGTGGAACCTGTTAAGAAAATTAATAAGCATAGATGTATGTTTATCTGAAGCCTGGGAGTCATCTAGATGTTGAGATAATGCAATAAGGTATGGAAATAAGCAAACTCATTTGCAGAATGAGGTCCACAGAGGGTGAATTTGCTTGTGCCATCACATACAGTGGGCCAATTTATCCTCTGGATACCTCTCTGTTTTGGCCTGATACCTTGATTCAGATTGAGGTTCACAGAGGGTAAATTTAGTGATTCTACCATGCTGTGCAAGGTTTCATGTCCAGATTTACCCTCTGATATCCTCATTCTGCAGACGAATGCAATAAAGTTACATTCAGATGCAAACAGATGCAACAGATACAAACCTGCAAATTAGCATTCAGACACAGTCATTTTCCACCCCAAATTGTCTAGATGTCACAAATGCAAGGGTGGCTGACCTTGTGACTAGTACCACTCTGTCTGTGTTCCCTATGTGCTACTCCAACAGGTAGAGGTTTGGTAGCCTCTGTCAGACTCCTTGCCATCTCAGGCCAACCTGGGCTTAAGATCTGGAGTCGAAATCCTACCTATGATGTATTTTTGTAACATACACACTGTAAATCATGTTGCATGATGATATTTTTATACTGTACCAATGACCCAGACATAGCTGGTGCTAACTCTTAAAATATAGGGCCAAACACAAATTTTGCCCCCCAATCCCCAAAATTTGCATCTAAAACTAAAGAAAACATGTCCTGAAAGGCCCTCCACACTTCGCCCCTACTGCGCATGCGCAGTGTCAAGGACGTTCCGAAATTGGCGCCATTAATCATTCTAAGTTTGGCCCTTCATCAGTTAACATCTGACTGATCTTTGTGCTTATAAATCTCAGTTTAAATGATGCCAGACACATAAATATTAGTGAAATGGTGATTCTAAGGAGGATAGAGAAGGAGGAGAGGAAAAGAATGTGTGACAGAATACTATCAGGGCTGTAACTTAAAATTTTTTAATGAAATTATGTTAAGTTACCTATTTTCAAGGCAGCAGCCATTTTGTTGTCATTCTGATTATTTAGTTACACTGTTTTTTTAAGTGTTTTCCTCTCTCCCTGTCCTTTAAGTTCCCCCTTGCTATTCTCCCATGCTTTTGGCATAGTTTTTGTAATTATTATTACTAAATTTTCTTGGGAGTTTTATCTGAATAACAGAATGAATTCTGTTCTTTCCCCATGTTTACGTCTTCACCTAGGGGTGGTTAGGCGTTGTGTTCTGCATCTACCATCTGATGTTCTGCAGTTTCTTCCCTGGAAGTCTCTGTTTTGCATCAGATAGTGTATTTTGGTAACTGATTTCGGGCCTGGGTGCCTGGAGTCTTATTTTAGTGTTTTTACACTCATTGTTTACATTTTCAACAGCCCTCTGTGTGAGGGGGGGATTTCTAAAAAATAATATCTTGATGTTATTTTAATCATAACTAGATACATTATTATTGTTCGTAAGTGTTGAATAAATTGTTTAAAATATTTTTTAAAATTTTTGTCCACACTTAGGCTTGGGATCCATTGGGGCTCAATGTTACTTTTCAGAAACTTGGGCTGTTCTGAAAAAATATTTTTTCAAAATATTTTGATTTCAATTATTTTTTCTATATCAATGGATCATATTATTATTATGTATTTTGATTGCCAGGGGTTAGTGCGAGTACCAGGACTTGTTTTCTTTTCACATTGAAAGGATATTGATCAATTGTTTTAAGAGGAAGTCTTCCTCTGACTTTATTATTAGCTCACCTGAGCGAAGCTCAAGGGGAGCTTTACTAATCACTTTCTGTCCGTCGTCCGTCGTCCGGCGTCCGTCGTCCGTCGTCGTCCGTCCGGCGTTAACTTTACATTATCGACTTCTCCTCCTAAACCACTAGCCCAATTTTATTCAAATGTTGGCTAAATGTTTATTACCTAATGCCAATTCAGATTTGTTCAAATGAAGTTGCCCCTCCTCCTGGGTGGTGCCACGCCCCCAAGGGGCACCAAAATCTTTGTAAATCTTCTTCTCATGAACCAGCAGTAGCAGAGACTTGATATTTGGTGTGCAGCTTCCTTTTGAGGTGTAGACTCAGATTTGTTCAAGAGAAGTTTGTGGGGCTATACTTGGCGTTGTTATGAGAGGGGCAAAATTTTTTGCCCCGCCCAAAATTTCTATTTTCCAAACCGAGAGGCTGATTTGAACCAAATTTTATGTGAGGGCTTATTGGGTCATGAGTACTTGATTTATGCAAAAAAAAATATTCCCGCAGCCCCGTGGGAACCGCAGGAGCTAAAAATAGAAAAAATTTAAAACGCCCATATCTCCAAAACTGCACGGCACTGAGAATTTTTATTTGGTGTGCAGCTTCCTTAGGACCAACAGAAAGGATTGGTAAAAAAAAATTGCCATCGGTTTTATCATAGGGTACAGTTTCGGGACTTTGAAAAAGTGCTGAGTCAGCACTTTTTAACACTGTAGGCAATGGGAAAAACATTAAAAAATCTTCTTCTCCAGATCCAGCAGGCAGAATCTTTTGATATTTGGTATGCAACATTGTAGGGTGGATCTGATTCAAGTTTGTTCAAATCGGCCCCCTGGGTTCATATTTGGGCTCAGTATAGGAGCCCGATTTCGAACTTAGTGCATTTCAGGCAAATTTCTTAAAAAATCTTCTTCTCCAGATCCAGCAGGCAGAATCTTTTGATATTTGGTATGCAACATTGTGGGGTGGATCTGATTCAAGTTTGTTCAAATCGGCCCCCTGGGTTTATATTTGGGCTCAGTATAGGAGCCCAAATTCGAACTTACTGCATTTCAGGCAAATTTCTTTGAAAATCTTCTTCTCCAGATCCAGCAGGCAGAATCTTTTGATATTTGGTATGCAACATTGTAGGGTGGATCTGATTCAAGTTTGTTCAAATCGGCTCCCTAGATTCATATTTGGGCTCACTATAGGAGCTCGAATTCGAATTTAGTGCATTTCAGGCAAATTTCTTAAAAAATCTTCTTCTCCAGATCCAGCAGGCAGAATCTTTTCATATTTGGTAAGCAACATTGTGGGGTGGATCTGATTCAAGATTGTTCAAATCGGCCCCCTGGGTTAATATTTGGGCTCAGTATAGGAGCCCGATTTCGAACTTAGTGCATTTCAGGCAAATTTCTTAAAAAATCTTCTTCTCCAGATCCAGCAGGCAGAATCTTTTGATATTTGGTATGCAACATTGTAGGGTGGATCTGATTCAAGTTTGTTCAAATCGGCCCCCTGGGTTCATATTTGGGCTCAGTATAGGAGCCCGATTTCGAACTTAGTGCATTTAGGCAAATTTCGTAAAAAATCTTCTTCTCCAGATCCAGAAGGCAGAATCTTTTGATATTTGGTATGCAACATTGTGGGGTGGATCTGATTCAAGTTTGTTCAAATCGGCTTCCTAGATTCATATTTGGGCTCACTATAGAAGCTCGAATTTGAACTTAGTGCATTTCATGCAAATTTCTTAAAAAATCTTCTTCTCTAGATCCAGCAGGCAGAATCTTTTCATATTTGGTAAGCAACATTGCGGGGTGGATCTGATTCAAGTTTGTTCAAATCGGCCCCCTGGGTTTATATTTGGGCTCAGTATAGGAGCCCAAATTTGAACTTAGTGCATTTCAAGCAAATTTATTAAAAAATCTTCTTCTCCAGATCCAGCAGGCAGAATCTTTTGATATTTGGTATGCAACATTGTGGGGTGGATCTGATTCAAGTTTGTTCAAATCGGCATCCTAGATTCATATTTGGGCTCACTATAGAAGCTCGAATTCGAACTTAGTGCATTTCAGGCAAATTTCTTAAAAAATTTTCTTCTCCAGATCCAGCAGGCAGAATCTTTTGATATTTGGTATGCAACATTGTGGGATGGATCTGATGCAAATTTGTTTAAATCGGCTCCCTAGATTCATATTTGAGCTTACTATAGAAGCTCGAATTCGAACTTAGTGCATTTCAGGCAAATTTCTTAAAAAATCATCTTCTCCAGATCCAGCAGGCAGAATCTTTTGATATTTGGTATGCAACATTGCGGGGTGGATCTGATTCAAGTTTGTTCAAATCGGCCCCCTGGATTCATATTTGGGCTCACAATAGAAGCTCGAATTCAAACTAAGTGCATTTCGGGCAAATTTCTTCAAAAATCTTCTTCTCCAGATCCAGCAGGCAGAATCTTTTGATATTTGGTATGCAACATTGCGGGGTGGATCTGATTCAAGTTTGTTCAAATCGGCCCCCTGAATTCATATTTGGGCTTAATATAGAAGCCCGAATTCGCACTTAGTGCATTTCGGGCAAATTTATTAAAAAATCTTCTTCTCCAGATCCAGCAGGCAGAATCTTTTGATATTTGGTATGCAACATTGTGGGGTGGATCTGATTCAAGTTTGTTCAAATCGGCTTCCTAGATTCATATTTGGGCTCACTATAGAAGCTCGAATTCGAACTTAGTGCATTTCAGGCAAATTTCTTAAAAAATCATCTTCTCCAGATCCAGCAGGCAGAATCTTTTGATATTTGGTATGCAACATTGCGGGGTGGATCTGATTCAAGTTTGTTCAAATCGGCCCCCTGGATTCATATTTGGGCTCACTATAGAAGCTCGAATTCAAACTTAGTGCATTTCGGGCAAATTTCTTCAAAAATCTTCTTCTCCAGATCCAGCAGGCAAAATCTTTTGATATTTGGTATGCAACATTGCGGGGTGGATCTGATTCAAGTTTGTTCAAATCGGCCCCCTGGATTCATATTTGGGCTTAATATAGAAGCCCGAATTCGCACTTAGTGCATTTTGGGCAAATTTATTAAAAAATCTTCTTCTCCAGATCCAGCAGGCAGAATCTTTTGATATTTGGTATGCAACATTGTGGGGTGGATCTGATTCAAGTTTGTTCAAATCGGCTTCCTAGTTTCATATTTGGGCTCACTATAGAAGCTCGAATTCGAACTTAGTGCATTTCAGGCAAATTTCTTAAAAAATCTTCTTCTCCAGATCCAGCTTCAGAATCTTTTCATATTTGGTAAGCAACATTGTGGGGTGGATCTGATTCAAGTTTGTTCAAATCGGCCCCCTGGGTTTATATTTGAGCTCCGTATAGGAGCCCAAATTTTAACTTAGTGCATTTCAGGCATATTTCTTAAAAAATCTTCTTCTCCAGATCCAGCAGGCAGAATCTTTTGATATTTGGTATACAACATTGTGGGGTGGATCTGATTGTGATTCATGAACGTATTTATTTGTAAAGTTGATAGAATCTTAGACAAAATTTGCAGAAAAGATCTACTATGGAAGGGGTGGTATCCAGGGTGAACCGTTTACCCAAATCTAGCAGTACTAATGCATTATTCACACAAATCTCTGTTCAAATTTTATGACCCCTCATTGGAACACACGCATTCAGCTCATTCCAACAAAGGTCATATGCCATGTTTTCGAGACAAAGGAATAAAAATTTTAGTTATTCATGAAATTTTTAGGTAACTGTTGTCTGTTATTCACATTGCTTCATGAAATTTCAGTACTTTTAGAAGTTACCTCAGTAATCAAGGGTTAATTCCCCTTAATTAAATGTCACCTCTAAAAAACAACCACTTTGCATATCTTACCTTTTTACCAGCATAACTGACAAAACTTGTCAGCATTCTTCGCAAAAATCGCTATTCAAATTTTAATTTTTGTCTCTTAAACATACATGTACTTATCGCTTGTAAATACCCCATTGGAATGAGCTTTTTGAGCTCATTCCAATGAGAGGTCGCACACCATGCTTTTTGAGTCAAAAAAGCAATTTTTTTAGTTATTCCAGAATTTCGTACGTAAAACACAGCTTTATGACTTCACATTAAAATGAGCTCTCTAAGCTTGTTCCAATCAACATTCACGCACTATGTCTTTCACACAAAAAATAAAATTTTCCATTTATTCAGGAATTTTGTTTGCAAGAACACTCTTACCCCCCCCCCCCCCCCACACACACACACACAAACACACACACACACACACACACAAACACAGACACACACATCTAAAAGTTTGTCAGCAACAAAACAGTTACTTCAATTTTTAAATGCATTATAGGAACAACTTGCCTAATCAAATTTAAATACTTTTGCATCATTCTGTATCTAGAACAAACCATTTACCATATCTTTACGCAAAATTCTCCAGCATCATTCACAAAAAAAACACCATTATTTATATATTCACATTTCTGTCTCAAAAATATACCTGATCTTCCCATACCCCTATTGGAATAAGCTGTTTGAGCTTGTTCCAATGATGATAAAAAAAACTAATATTTTGGAAAATTTGTGAAAATTTTTGTTTTCTTGCATGCAAATATATACATGTAGCACATGGAAGATATCCACAGTTGGGGAGAGATGTCCAAGGCTATCTCTTCACATTCCTTGTTTGTGCTTCATGCTAAACCAGTTTGTCTGCAGAGATAAATTTGCTTTATTAAAAATCATTGGAGATTGGCCACACACCAACGATTTTAAATGAAACTAATTTTAGGTAACAAATGTTGAACTTCAAACAAAATCTATCACTCAACCAGTTAATGTTGATGAGGCATGACATGGTGAAGGTGACCTAAAATACTTCTTAGAGTCACTTTGTCAGGTGAGCGATTAAGGCCACGTGGGGCCTCTTGTCATTCTATATGTGGTCAGTGTACTCGCATTAACTCCTGTTCTGTATCGTATGATTTCGATGACAATATGGGAAGCGTATGTCACGGTATGTTGTTGGGGATTTGGACACTCCGGTCCTTTCCCCGCAGGGTCACTCTACTTTATCAATTTCTATTTCAGACGATCAAGATTAGGGTGATGTATCTGTGATGTCTTCCAACAGTGTGCCTCCGTCGTCACAATTAATGATGGGCTAGCGGAAAAGTGCTCATGTAAATGCGCCAATTGCCTAAGAGGACCCTAGTAGGTTCGACGGCCTTTGACGTCCGCTAGCTCGCCCGGTGTAGCGTCCATTCACCGAATGGTTCGGCAGCCGGGTTCGTCCGTTGCGGTCTAGAAGGAATTTTGGGGTGATGCGAGCACTATAAACTAACCTAATGCACACCCAGTGACGGCGGATCGGAGGGAGAACGCAGGAAGCCTTTTAGTCCGGTTCATAGCTCGTTCCGGTCCATCCGGACGGCAAGCGAGAGAGGCCCCTCTCTCGTTCAACAACATCTGGCCCCAGATGTTGTGGTACAAAATGTGTCGTAAGCGGAGCATACGTCCGTCGCTCGGGACGCTCCGTTGTATAGGCAGTCCGCTGAGACTGCTAAGGCTTCCTCTTCTCGTCAGCGCACACGACCGCACCTTGGCTGCGTGACCGCCGATATATTACCAGCTTCGCCGATCAAGGATTCTTCGGCGACCAGGTCACTCCATCCGGTAGCCAGGGACACGAGGCCTGCAGACTCCGGATGTTCGCATAGGAAGTGTGCGGGAGTCAACGTACACGGAGCTTCCGGCGGCAATGCATCGTAAGACCGCTACTGCACAGGCCTCGGGAACGGACGTGCTTTCCTTAATAGCACAGTTTATCGCAGCATCCCAGCATCAACTGAATCTGTCGCATATATTTTATCCGACGATGCTGGGTTGGGACGCTCCGCGGAAGCGGGTACGGACGTCCGAAAGTTTCATCCGGTCCGACGGGATACCGAAAGGGATTCGGAGGATTTCGAGCTTTCCCTTTCGGAACAACATATGCTGTTGTGTATGTCATCTGACTTGGTCTTCTCCAGCTTCTTTCGTCGGACCAGAATGCTGCGATGCCGGATAAGAAACTGATAGCGTCGGTGGACTTAGAAATTTTGGGTTCGGTTCAGGGACATCGTCCCTCAGTTCCGACATAGTCCAATAATGTCACACAAACTTTTGAATTATTGAACGACGCTATATATATTATTATTTTATGCTTGCTAACCAAGCATTTCTGGTTTCTTGTTCGAAGAGTTATGGAGATGTCTTTCAAAAGTGTGCCTCTGTCGTCATAGTTAATGAAGAGTTAGCGGCAATAAGTGCTCATGGAATATGTCTATCGCCTACGGAGTGACATTCGCTAGCTCACCCGGTGTAGCGTACATTCATCGAATGGTTCGGCTGCCGGGTTCGTCCGTTGCGGTCTAGGAAGGAGATTTGGGTGATGCGAGCACTTTAATTACTTTAGTACTCACCCAGTGACGGCAGATTGAGGACAGATCGGAGGAAGCCTGTTAGTCCGGTTCCTGGCTGGTCCAGGTCCGTCCGGGCTGTGAGCGAGAGAGGTCCCTCTCTCGCCCAACAACATAGGGGACCGCATGTTGTGGTTCAGATATTTTACATTCGGAGCATATGTCCGTTGGTCGGGACGCTCCGTTATATTGACAGTCCGAGAGACTGTCTTTAATCCATTGGCTACGTGACCTCGAGTATCCGATCAGTTTCGGCATTCAGTGATTCCACGGCGAATAGGTCGCGCCATCCGGTAGCCAAGGGACATGAGGCCTATACATTCCGTTCGCTCGCATATTGGTAGTATGCACGGGGTAGCGATCACGGAGCTTCTAGCGGCAATGCATCGTAAGACCGCTTCTCCTCAGGCCTCAGTGACGGACGTGCTATCCGAGTTAGCACAGTTGTTTCGCAGCATCCCAGCAATTGACAGTTTCTCGGTCGAATCAGGAATTATCCGACGGCGCTGGGTCGGTGCGGTCCGCGGTTGCATCAGGTACGGACGACCGAACGCTTTATAGGGTCCGACAGGATGGCGAAAGGGATTCGAAAGATTTCGAGTTTTCCCTTTAGTAGTATCGGAAGATGCCTTTCATATCTTTTGGCATTATCTTCCAGTGATTATTATTTCGGACTTCATTGCTGCGATCTTGGATAAGAGACTTATAGCGTCATTGGACTCGGATTTTTCGATCGGTTCGGGGACATTGTCCCTGACTTACCGACGTAGTCCAATATTGTCATTACAACATGTGTTTTATTTTTCGACGCTATATATATATATACAAGCCTGCTACTAAGCATGATAGTTTAGTTTCTTGTCCGCGTTGCTCATTTCTGCCATTTTATCATTTATACAAATAGTTTATTTTGGCAGCGCAGGGCATACCGAGAGTTCATATGCGTCTAGACGGTGTGATTAAAAACTGCATATATTCTTTTTCGCCGTTTATGTCTTTTCCAATTTCAATGTTGGGAACGACATTATGTATAGTAGACTTAACTTAGACGCTTTATTATACGTAATCCGCCTTACTGAGGCGTTATCATTACGTCTTCAAGAAAAGATTTACGGGATATTATTCTCAATGTAATTTCTTTTGAGGGCAGTAGTTTGTTCACGTATAACTCCGCCCTTCAGTGGCTGATTGGAGTTAGTTAGACGTGACGCAGCCCTAGCTACATCCACTCGCGTGGATAGTAAGGTTAAGAACTCTCTCAGAGTCGCTTCGTTCTCGGAGGAGCTTCTCTTCGACGGCAACTTTTCGGCAATCCATGAATTGCTCGATTTACACGTTCTCTTGTCTATCTAGTGTTACAAGAGATTCAGACTGGGGCAAACATTCGGTGGTTGACTCAGAGAGTGCCGCCGCAGTTGCCGGACCCGAGTGTGGCTGTTATGACGGTTGCCAGTCATACAGATTGGGATATAATACTGATCCCTACGGATTCGAAGTGCCAGGGTCTTTGGGTTCCGCAGTCTTTTAGCAATCAGTTTTCTTCCACGGAATAATGTTTTTTAGGCTTGCTTTATGTCATTGCATGAACATTATTCAGAAACGCATGCCCAAATTCCTGTCCTTTAATTCGACAGTAGTGGTGTATCTCCGGAACCAGGGAGGCACTCTTTCGTTACCGTTATTCAATTTAATGGAAAGAATCCGTCTGTTGGTTATAGTACACCAAGTTCAGTTTTGGTCCGTCATATTCCGGGTCGTCTGATTGTTTTATCGGACTCCCGTTCTCTTACGGGTCGCTTGTTGCTGTCAGAATGGACTCTCAACAAACAAGTATTCAATCAGATTTGCTATCTATTGGAGCGCCCAATGATGATTTATTTATGACACAGCTTGCTGATCAATTGCAGACGTATGTGTTGGCTTGTCCAGATCTCTGAGCTAATATTCTTAACGCTCTATTGATCTATAGGACGGAATGATAGGATACGCGTATCCTCCGGCGCTGTTGTTTCAGCAGGTATTGCTAAGATAAACAACCACAATACATTTCTGTTGATAGCATCTCTATCTTCACAGAGATCATGAGTAATTTTCTCTCTTGTCTACTGTGGGTTTTAACGTGAAATCTTCCTCTATGTGAGGATCTTTTTCACTGGGTAAATCGTGTCATCTTTATCACAACCTGCAAGGTCGCAACCTTCATGTATTCCGTTGTGTGGTCCGTATTGCATTGTAAGCACTGTACTGGACGAGCTTTGGACGCGATTTCTTACTATAGGAGATCCTCTTCTTCGCTATTCTATGCGACTAAAGTGGAGGCTCTTCCGTCGTGGTGTAGGGATCATTATGTTCATATTGTTGATCCCTCCATACTACTCATTGCTATTTTTTAGTATACTTGTTTCACAAGATCTACTGCAGCCTGTTTTTATTTAGGTTATAGGTTTATGTTACCTCATACCAATGCACTCTACGATAGTTTACAATTGAGTCTTTTGTCTCTTTATCTAAGTCAGTTAGTAACTTTTTGATAAATAGACTTAGAATCTTTAGATTAAATTCCTATACGGATTTTAACTTCGGTTCTTATTTAGCTAAGTAATCATTTGAGCCTCTGGAAACAGTAGTTTTCAAATTCTGACCTTTTAGACAGTAATTCTGTTGGTTTCTCTTTTACTGTAGAGTCAGTGAGTTTCATGCACTATCGATGGATGATTTTCAGTTTCATAGTTTCGGAATCAATACTTCCGTTACTATTTAGGTTGGATTGTTGCATAAGAGTTAGGCTCCTATTATCCAGAACCTATTATTTTAAGGTCCTTCCGTCTTCGTATGGGCATAGGCCTTTACTCTTTCCGGGTACAGTTTATGTATTTATAAACAGATTTCTGTTTATTACTATGGGCGTAAGCTTCTTCTGTCTTTGATGTCTAATAGAAGGACGTTACGCTCCATTTTATTGTTAATGGATTCTATTAACTATCGGTACTGCTTATAGTATATCATTGACTTAGCAGTTGTGCTTAAGATTTCGGCTCATGAAGTAAGAGTTCTTCTACTTCTTGGGCTTACATTAATAGTGTCGCTATTATAGATTTTTGAAGGCCGCTCATTGCGCTCAGCCATCCACATTCATGAATTTTATCTCAGAAATATCGAGTCCATTTCTGGAGGCCTCTATTGTTAGGTCTATTATCTACTGCTCAGAATGTCATTCACTTAACAGTTGCTACTATAGCTAGGTAGGCTGTCTGTTTCGGCAGTGTCTCCGTTCGGCTGCCCTCTTCGCTCTGGGCTATTTGACCCAGGGCAAGAAAAAGGGGGGGGGGGGGGGGAGGGTGTTCCCTTGGGTCACCTGTTTTACTATGAAAACAAGGGGATACCTCCTCCGGAGTTAGTAATTCTGAGCTGTTATTGGGATGGTTGTTTAGTGAGAAGTTTAGGTTTTTAAAATTCATTCAAGTCTTAGTTTTTAAAGTATAGCTTTTGAATATTGCATATGTCAACGGACATGATTATGCAATCCTCAGACACTTTTAGGAGTATAAGAGTCTCTATTCTCTAGACTTACTTTATTTATTGGCTTACTTTAAAAATTATTAGTATAAGGATTATATTGGATATTTATAGAGTATATGGATGTATGAAGCTCAATTTTGGAAGGTGTTGTATCTTTCTAATTTAACATAAAATAAGAAAGATACATGTAAGGCCTATTACTTCTTTTCCCTACAGGGGATGACTCTATTTTATTTTATTGAGCGTATTCCATTTTGCTCTATGTCCTTGGCCCTCCAGCCTTTTTACTATTCAGCTATGTCTGGGTCATTGGTACAGTATAAAAATGTTAAAAAATTTATAGTAATTTATATATTTTTTATACTTACCAATGACCCAGACGGGGATGGCCCTCCCAGGAGTTGGGAACTCTTGCCTCCCCGCTGAGTACATAGCGCTTACCAGGCACTGGTTATTAGAATGATTAATGGCGCCAATTTCGGAACGTCCTTGACACTGCGCATGCGCAGTAGGGGCGAAGTGTGGAGGGCCTTTCAGGACATGTTTTCTTTAGTTTTAGATGCAAATTTTGGGGATTGGGGGGCAAAATTTGTGTTTGGCCCTATATTTTAAGAGTTAGCACCAGCTATGTCTGGGTCATTGGTAAGTATAAAAAATATATAAATTACTATAAATTTTTTAACTTTCCAGACACCAGTTGCACATAAATAAGTTGATATAGATGTGATGAGAACTCTGGGCTGTTCAGATTAGTCAGTGAGGGCTTTTTTGGATTTTAGATGTTGAGGTTGAAAGTCCCCCCAGCTTTTCCCTCATAGCTCCCTCACTAAGGTAGGGAGTTCAACCAAGGGAAAAATTAACAGCATGGTAGTGATGAGAATGGATTATTTTCCTTTAAACCTTAATGGCGAATTTCTGACTTATACACCCTCAGAACAGGTGCCCTTAACATGCAATCATGAGGAGATCCTGTTGAAAATAGACATATTACCTTGGCAGGGGTTTCTGGTCAAGTCTTGGCTGCCTGGATGGGCAGCCAAGACATAACTAGAAGTCACTGCCTATCGACTGGCAATGCACAGGTGGTGGTGTAGTGGGTGTTCAAGAAATTTGCGCAGCACCCTTAAGAGTTAAAAAAAACATCTATGTTTGGTATCCAACACAAAATGTATATTTGTCAGCCACAATCTTTTTAGTGATTGGCATTATGTCGGTAGAGCTGGGAGGTTTAGATTTTTCAGATTCGGTTTTGGTTTTCCCTTTCAGTTTTTCTATATGTTAAGAACATACAGTAAATAGCACTTCAGGTTTCTTAAGTTGGAAAAAAGTTTGCAACAGTGTGTGCAACACCACTCAACACAAAAAACCCTGTGTGTAAGTATCTCCACTGGGTTCAGCCTAACTTTCCTTGTGGACATTCTATGGGGTTCTAGGAGATCAGTTGCTAAGTTGAGTGAGAGAAAACATAAATTAGGGTGACAAATGAATCAAGTTCATTTAACATATGTTGTGTTTTGATTGTCACATTTTCTCACTTATTGACTCGTCCAGAGAAAATGTGACAATAAGAACACAACATATTCGCCCCTTTGCCTGATAGACATAAATGACAAGAGTCCATATTGCCGGGGGCACGGTGGCGTTGCAGTAACAGGTTCTCATCAGATCACCGTCGAGCCCGGTTAATCCTCAGATGGGTGACCGTCTGAGCGATCAACATAACCCTGATTGTCCACATGGGGGCACGGTGACGCCATGTACTAAGGCGTACTGCACATGGATGGTGTGCATGTTTTCAACCAATCTAACCCTTCTTGTGCTGCAGTGCGGAGTTACAATGTTGGGGAGCTGGCAGCTGCTCATCGTTGCTTGGTGGTTCTCTCTGGGTACACCGGCTTCCTCCACCCGTAAAAGTGTCGCGGTCATGATTAGCCATAGTGCATAAGTATGTGACCTTAAACACCAATAAATAAATAAATAATGTATAGTCCATATTGCCCACTAGTCCAGTTCCTTCCCAGTAAGACAGTTTGAACAGTTTATGCACAAACACAGTAAAACTGTTAGATCAGTTTTTGCTGGATTTTGCCGTTCTCTTTTTCAGTTTTGCAAAAGATGGAACTGAACCGGAAAACTGAAAAACCTCAAAGCTCTAATGACATGGGCTGACAAAATGTGTGGATGGATACATGAAACAACTATTCACAGAATGTAATGACCATCTTGTTCAATAAATGCTTTTAAACCTTTTCTAGGAGATCAATTGCTGAAGTTCATCTGATCTACGGTGTGTTCTCATTGTCTCCTTTTCTCCTTAACTGACTTGTCTGATAGATGAGTTAATAAGGGAGAATATGTGACAAAGAGAACACAACGTATTCTTCCCTTTGCCAGATGGACAAAGTGACGAGAGGAACCACGCGACCAGTTCTTTTCCAGTAAAATACATTCGGCTGTTTTTCACTGGATCTTGTGGTTTGGTTTTCTGGTTTGCTGCAAAAACCAGAATGGAACCAGAAAACCAAAAATGCCGGGTTATATTTATCACCTGGGCATCAGTGTTGAGTGTTTTTACAAGTTAATTGTTCCAAAATGTGTTCCAATCATATAAAATATTTCAAACTAAATGTAAATTATACAGAACAAGTCTGGAGTATGAATTTGTACAGTAACACTCTCTAATTGATTTGTTGTGTTCACAGGTTCTTTTACAGAGTGTATTAAACTGATTACCTTCATCAGATTCACAACTGTATGACAAAATATTCAATATTGCCCTTTTCCAGAGTGTTTGGGGACAAATTTACATGAGATTTACTTCCCCTGATATCCAATAATGTATTTGTTTGCTTTTGAAGATTGACAGTTATTTCCCTTGATATACATTAGCATCAGATTTGTATTGTGAGAATTTTTTGTAAATTATCATTCATTTTATTTATTTTTCAGTGGTTTTATTTTATTTTTTTGCCAGAAATAACTGCCAACAACAACCAGGCCCACCATGAAGACAAATGTGTCTTCATGGGGGTGGGGTGGGTGTTATGGGCCTCTATTATTGATAATATCAGAATTGATATGCCTTTGGTTAATAATTATAAACAATTTTATGTATTCTAAAGTCATTTTGATTTAAAGTAAGCATCCTTTAGCTGGATTGCTTATTCGCATTGAGTGACCTATCAGCATGTTACAAATACTGTTACACAGGATCTATTTTTCGCTCACTGATTTTTTTAATTGGGTCACATTTGTTTACTTGAAATTAGACAGAATCGTCTAGAAATTTAATGAGGTGATGTAATTCAGCCAATCAGCAATTAGTGGAACAAGGAAACACTGGAGAAGTTTTTCTTTCTGGAATATTCCATTTGATGACTATATGAATCTCTGTTAACAGACCTCTGTCATTCATCATATGGTTTTATTTCACATACACAACATTGAGAAGTGATAATTGTTTATATATTCAACATTCATTGAACACTGGAGATAATTATTATTGGAGACCATGCATTATTTTGAAGAATTTTGTGATATTAGCTGCTGGGTCATTTTGTATTGGAAAAGTGTTTCCAAATTTTTGAAGAGAATTTGTTCTTGTGATAACACCAGGATGCCACAAGATTATTTTCAAACAACTAGTGTTCAACCGATGATCGGAACTGGCCACCACAATCAGTCGATTGTGGGCAAGCAGATGACAATGGCAACGGCTCCTGGAACATCGATTCAACCAATTGTTACCAAGCATTTTGTGATGATTCATTAACCACATTTTATTATCATCTGCAATTGGTCAATTGTTAATGTAAAATGATGTCAGTGATACCATCAATACGATCGATAATTGTACAACAAAATTTGGAAACATTTCGAAGCATAAATAATGACTCGACGGGAAAAGAACTGGTATAAATGGTGCTGGAAAAAAGTTCCGGCTTGTGGATCACCAGTTGAATACAGAAACATTTATGTCATAGAGGCGATTCCGTTAAATACAAGGGTTTGAAGTTTAATGGATGTGTAATAAATAGCTATATCAAGGTGTGAAACACACTGGCTACAGTATGATGAAAATGCTGTGGTCAGCCCCAGAAGAAGATTGGCACAGGCTTGTGTGTGTGTGTTGAAGGACACAATCATATTTTCAAAGAATCCCTGGCAATCAGAAGTCCAACACCTAAAGCACTAGGCCATTGCACACCGTCAAAAGTGATGGCTGGAATCTAGCATTTTAGATAATGTTCTTGTGATTACTTGGTTCACTTTCCTTATGGCAGCTACATGAATGTGTGAAACTTGCTGGCTACAGTATGACTGAAGTGCTGTGTCAATCATTATACAATACTCTTATCACAAAAATGGTCTTTTTCTCAATCAGATTTTGATCATACATTTCTGATTCGAATCGAATCATGTCTGTTATTCAAAATCAAATTGAACTTCGAATGGCATCAGTGGCATCTGAAGATGACCGAAGGGGGTTGGGATGCTATAAACCTGATTTGTTCAGACTGTGATGGCTCAAGTCCCGAGTGATAAAATAATCCAACTACATCATCAAGGCATGTCTTCGTCAAAGGCATGCCTTGATGATGTAGTTGGAATATTACCCAGTAAGGATTATAGTTCATTGTTGACATTGCTTGGAACTTTAAATTTGCATTTAACAGTGGTAGAGAAAAGTAATATTGTAATTAGCATAGCTGGTGGCATTAGTACAGATGTTATTTTTGTTAATGTATCAGGAGTTACAGTCAGTCTTCCAGCATCATTTATGTGCAATTTCCATTTGAAATATACGTTTTGTGAGACGATGAAGATGACTAATTCCAAGTTATATTCCTATGAAAAAGATTTGAGAGAAAACAAATTGGGCAGCCGATTTTGAATCGAACTGAATATCTTCTTAAGATTCGAAACCATCATAAGCTATATTTTTTTTAGACAAAAATTGAATTTTTTTTAGTAATTCAAGAATTTATTTTGCAAGTATCATCTGCTACCCGCAGTGGGTAAAGGGTTAAGAATGACCATTTCCAGCCACTGAAACAGTATGATGATCATGCAATAAACAAGTATGTCAGCATGTAACTTGCATGCTTTACTCTGTCTCATGTAATTGATGTGAGTCATGGGGGATGATGTTTGTCTGTTTTGGAGCAGGGCTGGAAATGAACAGAATTGACGGGTGCAGTTTTAAGCTCCCTTGAATTCAGAGACGGGAGTAAATTGCACCCTTAAAATGTTAGTATATGAATTTTCGAGGGAATACTGTCACCAAACACCAGAAACCGAAACCCTTTGAACTCCAGTGGTATCTTCCATGCCAGTTCAATGGCAGCAATTAAAAAAGTCCATATGCATCATTTGGGGTAGACCAATCTATATTTTCAACATGCAGCCTCAAGGCTGCATGTTGAAAATATTGATTGCACTACCCCACACATTTACTGAACAGCCATACTATTTAATGACGTTATGATGCACATGTCTCAAATTCCTGGCCAGAAAAGCAGCCGTTCGGGTTCAAGGGGCTAAATGTATAAGGAACTGCTGAATTACGACAGTAACTTGCCACTGCCTGCAGAGTGCTGCTTTCTCAAAACAACACACATTTATATGCCCTCACAGTATATTAGTGTCCCACAATATTTTTCAACTAGTGCATTTTTTAGCTCTCATAGAATAGAAAACGTGTGCTGACGGGAGCAATTGCACTCGCACCCGTCTCATTTCCAGGACTGTTTTGGAGCAAGTTTATTCCTTTGTTAACCCATATAATGTAGTAGTTCAAAAGTAACAGTTTATCGATCAATTACTTTTTTTGATCGATCAAGATGTTGATCATTGGTTAATCGATTAATCGGTTAACAATTTCAGCTCTAGAACACGGACAAAAAATGTTGAACAGATCATGATCAGATCAAAAATTCCCATCTGTTATTTTTTATTATCGAGCTGTACACAGACATTGCCATTCAGATTTTTATCAGTTTTTCAATTTTCACCTCCAAGACATCGCTGATGATCCCTCACTGGGATGAAATCATCAAGCTCCAAGCCAAGAAATAAACTAACTGTCATTTGCAGAATTAGGCCCCCAAAGGGTGCATTTAATGATGCTATCCCATGCAGTGGGCCAGTTTATCTTCTGGGTATCTCTTTCTGTTTAGGCTTGAGACCTTGTTTCATACTGTAGATTGCAGATGATAAATATTCTACCCTACTGTGCAGGGTAACATCACCAAATTCACCCTCTGGGGACCTCATTTTGCAGTTATTTATTTATTGGTGCTTAAGGTCACAAACTTATGCACAATGGCTAATCGTGACCGTAACAGTTTTACGGGTGCAGGAAGCCGGAGAGAACCACCGAGCATCGACGAGCAACTGTCAGCTCCTCAACAATCTAACTCTGTTTAAGCTCCGCTCAAGCAGGGTTACAGCTGTTGAAGACATGTGCACCACTGACGTGCTGTATGTCTTAGTACACGGTGTCATCGTGCCCCCATGTAGGCAACCGTGATAAAGTGCCTTGCCCAAGGATACAAGTTCATACAACGCGAGTCGTCCCAGACGCTTTTTGCAGTTGACAGTCTGCTTATTTTCAGGCTTGTCAAGCTCATTCTAATGAGCCATGATTATAGATTATGCTACATTTTTTAAGCAGAACTTGGAAATATTTATTATTGAGACAAATATGCAAGTGACACCTGTTTGCAAGGGCACTGGAGGCAAGGGTGGAGTGGGGTGGGGGTGTTCACCAGTGATTCCCCATTTTCATCAAAAGTGCAAGAGTGGAAAATACTTTAGTTTCCGAGAACTATGACCAAGAAAGTAACGAGTATTCATTTCTAACATATTTTTACAGGTGCCAATAATGCAAATGGGGGTGGGGTAGAGACTGGCGGGTAACCGAGACCACAACTTGGTTTTGGTTGTGAAAAAAAACGCGAGTTGCACCAAAATTGCAGTCATACAACCAGTGTTATGTTTTTTTTTAATTAATAATTAATACTACGCATAATCTATGTATTCTGGAACAATGGCCGAGCTAATTTGAAAACGCAGGTGTTATTTCTTAGAACTAACCCATATCATCCACCATTGGGGGGGTCCAGGGTGAAGGTGCCAAGCGTCATGAACGGATATCTACTGATCACAGAAATGAAAGTAGAACTTGGTAACCAACAGTGTGTACCACATGAGAGTTACAAGTTTTCTTGAGTTAAAATGGCGAATAAAGATCCGAGTCCCGTGTACTATAATCAAAATGACCCAAAATCAAAATTTTGCACCTGCAATATTTGCAAAAGAGAAATAGCTTCTGAACACGTAAATATGAGCATCCTAGTTCGACATATAGAGTCAACGCACAAAAATTTACCCGAACTGGCCAAACCTTAAAAAGTTACTGGATGAGAGATCGTCTGTAAGAAATCGGCGAAAACGATCATCTGCAGTAAGTACTAAATTAAAGTTCACCCGAATGTATGCACACACAACGTATAAACCCAGATGTGCTAGTGGTAAGATTGTTATATGAAATATATAAGAGTTTTAATGCAACATTCTACACTAAAATCATCTCTGAACCCCTTGTCATACATTGCGTGTATATATTTATTCATAGCTCAAAAGCACGTGGAGATACGTTTTGTACATGCACTGGCCGAAGGGGAATAATTCTCTTTCTACAGACACCTATGAAGTAATGGTTACAATACTCTAAATGATTTGCATTGGTGACAGTGTTAAAATTTTCCTGTCTCCGAATCTTATCAAGCTTATAACAGTCCTTGAAAATCATGGTCAGAGACCTAAAAGTGCTTAAATTTGATTTTCGGATACCGTGCAATAATAATTTTGAATTATGAACAACCAATGAATTCAAGTTCACCTGGAAAAAAACATTCTAAGACTATCACTTCATACTTGAAATGAGTTCATTGGTTCTTCACTTCTAAATTCCCAAAATTAGTTGAGAATGCATAAAGTTGAAAAAAAAACGTAACCGAAACTGAAACCCGGTTCTTCACCCCCTCAAAAAACTGAAACCAAAGTGAAAAAATCACAACCGCCAAGCTCTAAGTGGGGGCGAGATAGATGGCATCAGGTATAAGGATGGATGCTTGGGCAGATATGACTAGAAAAGGCAAGCTGACACAAGGGATTGGATTAATATAATGCAAGCCAATTTTACTCATACCCAGAGTCGATTGCCCTTTTTAACTTTGTTAGCCCTGCCCATCTTGCTCTTGGATGTGTTTCCGTTGCCCTTATCAGTTTGTCATGTTTGGAAAATGGTTAACAGAGTGGTAAATCCTGCCAATACTTATAAGTATGTGGATATGAAACATATTGTTATACTTCTTTAATCTGCTGGTAGTTATATCTCCATACTCTCTGCCAGTATAATATAAAATGTGCCTAAAAATTTGTTCTTTTGCAGAGTTCATTAAAAATATGTCTAAACTGTTCATATCTGACAGTGCGTGAACATAAAATAATGTCCAAGTGTTCCATATTCTTTGGGTTTTTGGTGTTTTTGCTCAAATTAACATGAGATTTATCTCCCTTGATGCACTCAGTTTGTGTTGATTTGTCATGGTTATTTCCCCTGATTCCCTTTAGTTTGATTTTTATTAGAATTTGATTTATTGCGATAATGTCGTATTATTTATTTATTTATTTATTCAGTTATTTATTCATTTATTTATTTTTTTTATTAGGTAACCCCTTTCTTAACATTAATTAAAAATGGCATCTCCAGTCTTGTTATCAGAAGTTTTCATTTTTATACGCCCGTTTGAAAAACGGGACGTATTATAGTATGGCATTATCCGTCCGCCTGTCCGTCCGTCCGTCCACCTGTCCGTCCGTCCGTCCGTCCGTCCGTCCGTCCGTCCGTCCGTCCGTCCGTCCGTCCATTTGGTTTCCGAACAATAACTTTAGTATTTGTTTTCCGATCGGCTCCAAATGTGGTATGTGGTTTAATCACAACAAAATACAGGTCAAGTTCGAATATGGGGTCGGTCCGAACATTTTTCGCCTGAATTATGGCCCCCTGTTGGACTTAGAATTCGTCAAATATTTGGTTTCCGGATGATAACTTTAGTATTTGTTTTCCGATCGGCTCCAAATTTGGTATGTGGTTTAATCACAACAAAATACAGGTCAAGTTCGAATAGGGGGTCGGTCTGAACAATTTTTGCCTGAATTATGGCCCCTGTTGGACTTAGAATTTGTCAAATATTTGGTTTCCGGATGATAACTTTAGTATTTGTTTTCCGATCGGCTCCAAACTTGGTATGTGGTTTAATCACAACAAAATACAGGTCAAGTTCGAATATGGGGTCGGTCTGAACAATTTTTGCCTGAATTATGGCCCCTGTTGGACTTAGAATTCTTCGTCAAATATTTGGTTTCTGGATGATAACTTTAGTATTTGTTTTTCGATTGGCTTCAAACTTGTTAGTCTTTTTCTCAAATGACTGAAAAATTTAGTCATTTCACAAAGTCACTGATTTCAAAGTCTGACCGTAACATATATATATATGCCAGTATAAATTTCTCGCACTCTAAAAAAATTGCAAATGTGTTAAAATGGTACAATTTGAACAGTTCACGGGCGTATGATGCAATGCCCAGCGGAGCTCTTGTTTTTGCTTCCAAAACATGTCTCTTGACCCATCAGTGACACAAGCTTCAGAAGCTCAGTCCAATGAGGGTCTATAAGCCACATTTTGGAAGCCAAAATGGAAAAAGTAATGACATTTGAAAGGTACTTCTTGTGTATATGACTGTGTGAAATTCACAGATTTGTTACATAAAGGGTTGATTCATTGATTCCAGAACAGTTATGTACAGGAAAGGGCCCAGAGCCGATTTTATACTGTTACAGCTATGGGTGCCAAAACTCTGGAGCCCAAATGTCCCTAAATTCCTGCGGGAAAATATCATTCAACTTTGAAATCTACCAGTTTGAAGCAATTATTTCCAATATTTAGTAGAAATCTATACACATGCCGTTGATAAAAAGTACTCAAGACACATGCAATGGTCTAATCATCTGTATTATGACATCTCAGTATATTTGGGGACATCCTTAATTGAAAAATGTGTGTCTCCAAAAAATTCCTGGATCCGTCTCTAGCTGTGTTGTACCATAAACCTGTACAAATGATGATAAAAGCATGGTGTATCTAAACCATTTGCTGATGAAATGTTGTTATATGACAGACTATGTTGCAAACTGTTGCAAAGGGCTGATACATTTAACATTTTATAATTCACTCCAACAGTCAGTGGCAGATCCAAACCCATGCTCAAGATACAAAAGTTGAATGTATCGTTTGTGCATAGTAGTGATAACTCAAAAGGGGAAGATGAAGACTGTTTTGCATTTGCTATAAATGATTCAAAAACCTTCAGGAAAATTTCGCTTGACATATCTGTGATCCAAAATTTATTTTTCAGGAGAAAATGTAATTAGTAGGGCCAAATTATGCCTTTTTTTAGTGTTAAGAGCTTCACAGTCCTAGGCAGGAATATCTGCCAGTGGTATGCAATGATTTAAACAGTCAAGGATCATTTCAAATAAATCTTACCCATAGATGACAATAAGGAATCTTTATTAACCCGTTACCTAACATGACGGCCAAAACCAGCCAGCACTATTCTAAAAAATCACCAATTAATTTTAATTATTTTTTCATTTTTTGTCTCAAAAACATAGTTTATGACCCCTCATTGGAACGAGCTCATCGACCTCGTACCAACGAGAGGTCATTACCTATGTTTTTGAGACTAAAAATGAAAAAAATTAGTTATTCAAGAATTTTTTTTGCAAGTGTCATCTGCTTTTCATGTTGGGTAAAGGGTTAAGTCAAGATTCCATGCAAAGTTTTCTAACCAAGTTCATTAAATTGGAATTGAGCAGGGTTCAAGGGGATCAAGTGGTTGGAATCCATAAATTATGTTAAAAATTACAAGGAATTTAACTCTCAACCCACTGGGTATTTTCAAGATATTTTTCATCAAATCTAGTCCCCCACCCCCCCCCCCCCCCCCCCCCCCCCCCGACAACTTTTATATTCCTCAAACCTGGGGTTCATGCAACAAATAAGAAAGAAAAAATGAAGGAAGGAACCTACCGGCCACAGGCATATTTTTTTTCCAGGGATTCCCAACAAAAACACAGTTAACACATCGATAGTTAGTTGTATTTTTTAGGCACCAAAATTCATTAAATCACCTCTCTTTTTTCTCTGCAATATTCAGCAATGATGCAAGATTTCAGTACAATGTTTCCAAGGTTTTTATGATCAATATTGTTTTCTCAAGGCTGCTTAGTTTCTGAGATTGCATCATTTCTGAGTGCAACTTTTTAAGTGGAGAAACTCTATATTCAAATATTAAGTACTGTCACACCCAAATCTTTCCTCTTCCCAGTGTTTTTCCACAAATTCACAAGATTTACTTCCCTTGATATACACATTTGTGTTGCAGTTATTTCCCTTGATTTCCATGATACAAATTTTCAGCAGATTTTGATTGATTGTAATATTGTTGTTATTGAAAACAGCACATTGAATATTTATAGCTGCAGCAGCACCTCTATAACATGTATGTGGCATTGTTGGCCAGTCAGTCTGTCTGTTGATCTGTCAGCCAGTCTGTGACCAACAAGTTTTTAAACTCAATAACTTTTAAAATACTTTGTGGAATGACATCATATTTGGTATACAAGTATATTTTATCAATCTGAGACAGAATGAGACGGTATTTTGTCTTGAAAGATTTTGGCAATATTTGATGTTGATCCTCTGGTTGAATTGCATCATAACAAGATAACAATCACAGTCCTCAAACTCTCAAGCCATATGTCTAATTCCTTAACTGGTAGAGTGCTGGAAGCCCATATTTTGGCTTTATTAACCCTTTACCTAATGAATTGCCCGCATCCGCCCGCGTAATATGCAAATTGAGAAGTTGAAAAAATTAAATTTTTCAAAATATTTCAACAAAACCATACCATGTGACCCCTCATTGGAACGAGCTCATTGAGCTCGTTCCAATGCGGGTGTCACATGATATGGTTTTGTTGAAATATTTTGAAAAATTTTAAAAAATTATATTTAAAATAATAAATTTTGATATCGTCTGCGTTGGGTAAAGGGTTAAATACCACAGACTGTCACTATAACATTTGCACTGTACTGATGGTTTCATATTGACTCTGGCAAGAATCGAATTTTTTTATTGACACCTTTCTCCGTTACTTTTGAGTGGATAGTGCCAAAGTCAAATGTAACAGAGAAATATATGGTGAAAGGAAATCTATGGTCAAGAAAAATATAGCTCTCTACCAGTTAAGACATTTGATGGTGTAATGGACTGGAACCAGTCTAATCCTTAATTTGTCCATTACCTGTGTTTTAGATTCACTCGTCTGGAATGTTTCATATGGTTGGAAAAACGAACGTGAGGTTCACTTTTCCAAACAATTGAAATATTCCAGATGATTGAATAGGGTCCTGCAAATCAGATATTTTCAGTTCAAATTGAATCTCAAATTGAATTGAGTCTATTATTCGAAATTAAATCGAAAGCTCAAATTGAATACAAGCATCTTTAAGTCCCGACTGATAAAATATTCCAACTACATCATCAAGGCATGCCTTCTTTGAAGGCATGCCTTGATGATGTAGTTGGAATATTACCCTGTAAGGATTTTTGTTCAAAACCAGAAATGGGTACGGGAATTCTGTATTCGCACTGCTAGCCACTAGCAACTGTGAGCTCATCGTCGATGTTGCTTGAGAACTTTAAATTGGCTTTCAGCAATGGTAGTGACTAGTGAACCTGGAATTAGCATGGATGATGTCATGGGTACAGGTGCTTTTTGTGGTAATATAGCGCAAATTACACTCAGTCTTTACTTTCAGCATTATTTATGCACATTTTCTATCTCAACAATACGTTTTGTGAGATGACTAAAATGACTGATGCCAAACGAAAATTCCTGTGAAAAGATTTGAAGGAAAATAAATCAGACCGCCAATTTCAAATCAAACTGAATACAAACTTAAGATTCGAAATTGAGTCAAATCTCTAAGCTTCACAGGACCCTACGATTGAATCGAAAAGTACCATAAAAATTCATTTTCTTTGAATCATTATGAGAAATGTTTCTCAATTGAGAATTGATTTTACCAAATCTTTACTGACATCACAGTACTGTTAGACATGTTTGTAGACTAAATACTTAACCCTTTCAACACTGGTGGTATCTTCCATGCCAGTTAAATCGCAGAAATTGGAAGAGTCCATATCCATTATTTGGGGGTAGAGCAATTAATATTTTCAACGTGCAGCCTGAAGGCTGCACGTTGAAAATATTAATTGTTCTACCACACACGTTCATTTAGTAGCCATCCTACTTAGTGAAACCGTGACGTATCGTGTTCGTGGACCGGAAAAGTGGCCTCTCGTGTTGAAAGAGTTAATGAATGAAAACTTACTAAGGCTGTGATTTTATGATTACGCCACGTAGTTTACCATATATGTTAATATCTTGATGTTTTCAAGGTGAAATAAATATTTATTGATTTGGAATATCTATATCTGAAGCATGAAATAATATCTATATCTTTGAGTAAAGGATCATTTCATTGTATAACACATGTTGTTTATTTACAAATAAAAGGTTGATTTCCTTGTTTTGTCATCTGTGTTTTTTGAGGGATGTTAAAGTTCACAGACTGCAAAAATGTAGCTTATTGCAAAGAAGATATATGTGTTAGTTTCTGAAGTACTCTCTTGATCCTTTAGCATCCCCTTGGGAACTCAGAGAAATGAAGCAGTGCCTGTTTACTTGTGGTAAAGAAGCTCTGTTTCACTGGTACGGCCCGGGTAACCAATACCTGTGGAAGAAGTCCTCTAAAATGGGCAACATGGGCATAAACAATTAGCTCTACTTGACTTTATATTCATGTTGTGGTCACACTTAACCATTGTACAGAAATATGTGACCTTGAAAACTAATATATAAATAATCCCTTACCTCTTTAACTAAAGAACAGGCATACCAAAATTTTAAGTTTGGGTAAGCTGATTATATACTACTCAAAGTTTGCTAAGCACCAAATATTTGACACATCATTGTGAAATTTGGTTGTGACATATTTGCGATATTTTTGGTGGATATGATTGAGGAATGTATTGAGATGGTCCCCAGTGTTTACATTAGTTCTCTTGACAGGCAGACTTTTCGTGACAGTCATGGAAAGCATGTACCATTGATTTTCATGATGTTTTTTTGTACTGTCTACATGTACATGACACGTGTTGGGTATTCAGTCTTCATTTCAACACAAACCCTTGTGATTTAATGATTGAATATGGCAAATGCAAATGTAAGAAGACATTTGTCTGAAGCAGGAATGTGGCGAGCTGTAGGGATGGTGAAGCAAGGGGCTACCTATCGTCAGGTTGGTGAAGCCCTTGGTGTGCACCATACGGTGATAACCAGAGCCTGGGCAATATTTCAGCAGTATGGCACACCAGTAAGATGGCATGGTGGTGGTGGAGACTGGGCAATATCTGCAGCTGAAGACTGTTTTTTGATCATTCAGGCCCGTAGGGACCGATTTGCCACAGCAACCCAGTGACCTTCAGAATGCATGCGGGGTAAATGCTTCGATGCAGACTATCCGGGCAAGGTTGCACGAAGGTGGTCTCTGATCAAGAAGACCATGTATTCACATTCCGCTGTCCCAGAACCACCTCCAGGCACGATATGAATGGGCCATGGACCTCGTTGGATGGACCAGAGAAGATTGGCAACCTGTCCTTTTTACAGATGAGTCATATAGGCGTTCTAGGGTATGGAGAAGACCAGGAGAGCGATTCCATGCAGCCAACATTGCTGAGCATGACCGCTATGGTGAAGGGTCAATCATGGTCTGGGATGGCATCAGCTTGGATGGACGTACAGAGCTCTGTGTCCTTGAACGTGGTACATTGACTGCACAACGGTATATTGATGAGATCCTGGATGTCCACGTCAGATTGTATGCAGGTGCAGTGGGTGATAGATTTATTCTGATGGACGATAATGCCCATCCTCATGTTGCCCCTGCTGTTGGGGAGTACCAACAGAGGGAGGGGATTGAGTGTATGGACTGGCCAGCAAGATCCCCGACCTCGGTCCATTCGAGCATGTCTGGAATGAGTTGCAGCTTGCAATTTCAGCCCGTCCATTCCAGCCAAGAAGTGTCCAAGAGCTTGGTGCCATGTTGGTCCAAGAATGGAACAACATCCCACAAAGGACCACCAGGAACCTGATTGGAAGCATGGGAAGGCATTGTCAAGCTGTAATTAATAGTAATGGGTCTCATACACGATATTGAAGCCATACCAGTTCGCTCCGTCAACTTTTTGGCAAATTGAGAAATTTCCTCTTGTACCCAAAATATCCATTTTCCATGGTTATCGTATTCAAAAGCTAAAAAATAATGTCAGACACAAAGAAAATCTTAATTTCTGTACTTAAATAATTAAAGATATAATTAAATAAAAAGTATATACACTTTTCATAACAATATTTCAACTGAAACGTAAAACAGGAAGTTGGATGTACTTGGTGCTTAGCAAACTTGGAGTAGTATATGTGCAAAACTGTTAATGTGCAGCCCATTTCGTCCCTTGTTACCTGTTTGTTATATGCCTGTTTCTTTTTTAAAAACTTACATATCATTGCATTACCCATCCATCCAGGCATCCATCCCTTAATTTTTTTGTTTCCAAGCCATAACTTTCTAATGGAAAGAGATATCACAATTAGACTTACACAATATATGTACCACCACTATGTGGTGTGTCACATACAAAATTCATGACCAACCCAAAAAGGTCAAAGTGACATAGAGGTCATAACATCATATCATCATGCACATCAAGTTTTTTTGTGTTTGGGCCATATCTTTTCAGTGAATGGCGAAATCATAATGAAACTTACACATCATATGTACCACCACTAGGCAGTGTGGCAGTATGTTGCATTCAGAATTCATGACCAACCCACTAAGGCCACAGTCAAAAGTCAACACATAAAATCAGCAAGCACAATACATCCAGTGACTCCCCCCCCCCCTTCCCCTCCACCCCCCCCCCCAACTGGACACAATAATATATTAGGCCCATCCTAATGTTTGTGAATGCGTGGGTCAGTTTTGGCCATTATATCTGGTTGAGCTTTGACAAAGTGGGTAAATCTAAGCAATGATTATATGAGTATGAAGAGATTAACCCTTTACCCAACACACAGGATATCAGAATTTATAATTTCAATTAATTTTTTTTTAAATGTTTCAAAAACTTTCAACAAAACCATATCATGTGACCCCTCATTGGAATATGCTCAACACGCTCTTTCCAATGAGGTAGCACATGATATTGTTTTGTTGAAATTTTTTTTTTTAATATTGTTTTTGTAAACTTCTCACTTTGTAAAATTACACATGCTGATGCGGACGATTCATGAAGTAAAGGTTAAAACAGATTGGTTTGGTTAGTTACTTGATTTGCCTTCCTTTCCTAGAAAGTATATAAAATTTGCCTCAAAATTAGCTCTTTTCCACAGTTTACTACAAATATGTGTGAACAAAATGCCCATCTCATATGATCTTTCCTGTCCTGAGTGTTTTTGCACCAATTGTAAAGATTTACTTCCCTTGATATACACAATTGTGTTCATTTAAATGAGTTATTTCCCTTGATATACATGATACACATTTTCATAAGATTTTAATATTGTGATATTATTGTTACAGTGGAACCCTGTTAACTGAATAGCCACTTTGCCATTGGAATTGTGTCACTTTCCTGTCTTCTATAGATAAACTTAGCATTTATTCTATTATATCTTGTTTGACAGATCTCTATGAGCTCTGTCAAACAAGATATAATTGATTAAATGCCTGTCCTGGATGTACTGAGGCCAAATAGGTCTGTAATCAAAGGAAAACTGGGGCAAGTCAGGGTAATTTCTCAACAGATTACAAGATTTTTTATTCAATTAACAGGAGTTTACTCTATAGCCTATATTCAATTAACAGGTCAAATTTGTACTGGAGGTATGGTAAATGGTTTTGTGTTGAAAAAATATATTCAATTAACAGGGTTATTCAGTTAAGAGATATCCAGTTAAATGGGTTTCACTGTATTGAAAACAGCACATAGAATATTTTAGCTGCAACAAGCAGCTCTTTATGTAACAATGTAACAATGTTGGTCAGTCTGTCTGTTGGTTGATCTTTGACCAACAAGTTTTTAAACTCTTAAAAAAATAATTGGTTGAATAACATCATTTTTGGTATGCAAATGTATCTCATTGATGTCTAGCAGCACCATGTCACCAGGTGTTATTCAGAGTATTTTTTTTTTTGAAGTTGTTGCCCTTCATGGACTTAGAATTTGTTTCATTTTTACCATCTGTCGCAGCCAATGTGCAAACTTGTAATTTTTGTTACCGTATTTACTCTATGTATTGGGACACTCTATGATTTGGGACACACATTTTTTCCAGAAAACTATATTTTTTTTATGCTCCAAAGTTTGGGACATTCAGGAGATTCATTTCCAGTTGGCCCGTCGCTAGTAGCAGACGACACTCATAAAAAAAATTCTCAAGTAACTAAAAATTTTCATTTTTTGCTTCCAAAACATAGCTTATGATCCTTCATTGGATCGAGCGCATTGCGCTCAATCCAATGAGGGATCATAAGCTATGTTTTGGAAGCAAAAATGAAAATATAAAAAAAAATTGGATGGCGATTTTCATATACAGTGATGGAAAACGAATCACACACAACTTTATTCAGCATCAAATCAAGACCAGGCTGCGTTCTTTCCCCATTTTCTAAGAATTGGGACACCTGTGAAAATAATTATTTTTAGCTGTCCCAATACATAGAGTAAATACGGTAGTTTTCATTATTGTTATTCCAAAAGTTATCTTAACCAGCTGAATGCTAGAAGTCACAATCAGGGCTTTCAAAAAAAATTACAGCCCCAGAGCAAAAGCCAGCATTTTCCTTGCTCATATTTCATATTCAGTCAAACACAAATAATATTTTGTTTACATAAATTTATTTTATTACAAATTATTGGAGAGTGCCTTAGACACTCTCCAATAGTTTATAATAAAACAAAGTTTTGATTTTCATATTCAGACCACCAAAAATAATCTAGCCCTCAACCAGTTAAGCACCCTATTTATCTTGTAATTTAACACTACTCTTATGTATACATTTCCGTGAGGGCTCACCTGTAGACACTGATGCAGCGCATCCTTTGCATAGGCATTATCTTGCTGAAAGGCAAGAAGAACCTTCCAGATGGAGGGATTTTTTGTGGCCAATTAACTGTTGAAAGTTACTGTTCCATCCTTCACGTATGTCATTGGTCATTGGTCCTTGGCCTGTCATTCATCGTTGCATCATACACGTTCCAGATTGGTACTGGAAAAAGTGATGGCAGACAATGGAAGAGTGCCTTAGACACTCTCCAATAATTTATAATAAAACAAAGTTTTTTATTTTCATATTCAGACCACCAAAAATAATCTAGCCCTCAACCAGTTAAGAACCCTGTCTATCTTGTAATATAACACTACTCTTATGTATACATTTCCATGGGGGCTGTAGACACTGATGCAGTCCGTCCCTTGCACAGGTATTATCTTGCTGAAAGGCAAGAAGAACCTTCCAGATGGAGGGATTTTTTGTGGCCAATTAACTTTTGAAAGTTACTGTTCCATCCTTCACATATGTCATTGGTCCTTGGCCTGTCATTCATCGTTGCATCATACACGTTCCAGATTGGTACTGGAAAAAGTGATGGCAGACAATGGAAATTAACCAGTGAAGCACCATCAGTAACTGTCCTGTATCCACCAGACACACATGTTGCATCGAAATATACTACTAAACACCCAACACTTCAGAGCAGTTGTCTTTAACCCATTGCATTCCCTCTTTAACTCTTTACCTAACGAATTGCCCGCATCTGCCTGCATAATTTGTAAATTGAGCAGATGAAAAAAATTTTTTTTAAAAATAGTAATTAAAATAATAAATTTTGATATTCTTTGCATTGTGTAAAGGGTTAAAGTTATTGGCTGGGAGAAATGCCATTGCATCTATGATGCCACACCAAAGTTTAATTTCATTGTCTTCCTTATATAACTCACGAATGCCCAGTTCCTGCACTTTTCTCCAAGTTGTCTGGGAGAGGTGATAAAAACACCTTTGTGATGTAACATGTTCACCAAATATTCTCTGAAATGAACTGAATACAGCTTGCTCAAAATCAGAGACAATCATAGATGGATCCAAACAGAACCCATACACCCTTAAACACCGTGTTATAGGAACTTTGATGCTTATTTGACAGTGGTGTATAAACACACATTATTGCCAATATTTGAAGAGGAACATGTATTATATAAACTTGTTTGAAAACACTTGAAGAGGTTGAAAAAGTACCATCCATAAATCATGTTGATGATTTTGCTAAATATTCCAAACAGTCCTTGGAAGAAAACACAACAACACGATTTGATGGTTCTGTCCCTGAATCATATATTAACCCTTCACCCAACAAATCGGTCGCATCCGTCCATGTAATATGCAACTTCAGTAGTTGAAAAAATATTATTTTTAAAAAAATTTCAACAAAACCATATCATGTGACCCCTTGTTGGAAAGAGCTCATCGAGCTCGTTCCAGTGAGGTGTCACATGATATGGTTTTGTTGAAATGTTTTGAAATATTTGAAAAAATGGTATTTAAAATAATAAATTTTGATATTGTCTGCGTTGGGTAAAGGGTTAAAAATATTTTTTTTATCACCATGCTCACTTCCAGTAGTCTGACACCATTCAGTTTCCAGAACAAAGTCCATCTGTCTTTGGGAATCTTTTGGGAAAATACAAGCTTGATTCTTCGTAATGTTTCTTTTCACTCCCAAATAATACTAAAAATATGTATATTAAAAAAAAGTAGGGGATATTTGATGAAAGTGAGATATATGAAGAAATATATTTATATTTTCATCAATAAGACAGTTGAGGCATTGCACTGTGACATCTGGTGAATGATTTCAGTGATTGGGTGCCTGACAAGCACACATTCCACACACTGAGCTGCAGAAGACACGGACGGTCAGTCAGAGAATTTACTACATTCAGTCCAAGACCTCAAAACCTTGTAAATCCTCCTCGGTTCGCGAGACAAGCGAGGATCCGACGTGGCATACTCCTCACCAAAAGTCCAATATCAGCTTGACTGATGGTATTCCATTCTTCCTGCATTGCAGTGGCGAGTTCCTGGACATTGGTAGGGGGCTGTTGGCGTTGTTGTACGCACCTGCCAAGCATATCCCAGACGTGCTTGGTGAAAGGTCTGGACTTGGTGCTGGCCAAGGCAGTGTAGTGATGTTCTGCTCCTGGAGGAATTCTGTAGTGACACGGGGCCTGCGTGCTCTTGCTTGCATTGTCATCTTGGAAAATGAATCAACGCCCATGACATCATGCAAATGGCACCACATGAGCTGCTAACATGTTGTCACGGTAGTACTGCCCTGTGACACGCCCTTGGATGATATGTAATGCTGTTCTGCTTATCATGGTTATGCCTCCCCGCACCATAACGGATCCACCACCCAAACTATCATGCTGCCTAACGGTTACATCATGGTATTATTCGTTCCACCAACGGCACACCCTGTTTCGCAAGTCGCGGAAGTCGAGTGTGAACCTTGATTCATCGGAAAACATGATGTTGCTCCACCGACAATTGTCCCAGCACTGTCGTGTTCCACACCAATTACTCCTTGCTGCAATGTGCCGTTCAATGAAACATGGAGTTATTCGAGGTCGTCGAGTGTACAAATTCCTGCTGTGTAGGCGATTTCGGATAGTCTGACCAGTGACTCGCACATCTGTCGCTCGGTGCAGCTACTGTCCAATTTCTGAGGTACTTTGATTGCGGTTACATAATGCTGTTGTTCTGATGAAACGATCATGTTTAGCAGTTGTCGCCTTTGGACGATCTGACCGATGTCTGTTATCAACATTGCCTGTCTGACGATTGCATGACCACAGTCTGCTGATTGAGTAAAGCTGAGAATTTGAGCCACTGCAGTCTGTCTGTTGCCAGCTTCCAACATGCCAACGGCACGTAAACGTTTGTCACGTGTCAGTATTCGTATATCTCAAAAGTTAAATTTCGATCAGAAACTATTGATGAACGAGTTTATACCAAGAAAAGAATGATGAGACCTCCAAAAAAGCCTGTCCAGTACAAATGAAAATTTCAAAATGTACCCCACAGACATTAAAGCGGCGCTCGTGCGAAAAACCTGCACAAAGTTTTCGTGGGCTGGTGACATTCATGATCTACACTAAACTTGGTAACATATTGATGTGTCTAATCACGCGTATCCAATACCATTTTCCGAAAATATCAACATTAGTTTGGATATCCCCTACTTTTTTTGAATAGTATATATAAAAAAAAAATAAAAAAATTAATAATATTTAAAACAAATTTATTTTTATAATTTTATCCCTACCAATAAATCCGAAGATTTACAATTTTTCCAGGTTAGAGATTTTTTCCTAGGGGGCATATTCCTGGTGGGTTTTTTCCTAAAGGTTTTTTTTCCTACCACCAGTAAAAATAGTAGTAGCAAATTTCGGGAATACTAGCAATCTTAACCGATATCTACAGAACCACCACCAGAAGGAATAGGAAAAATTACAAAGTCATACGTAAGAATCAGGGAACAGTTTCAGGCTCACTCATATTCAGCCAAATAGGGTTTGAAAGTTATCTGACAATATATTATGTAAATGTAATATATATTATCTTTAACCCCAAATCATCGGCACGAAGAATATTAGTTTGGGTGTAATCATAAAATTTATTGAGTTTCGAAACCTCGAAGTTCACATAGTTTTGAAAATAAACTATTGTTTAAACTAAACATGGGAAAAGTGACAGGTAAATTATATAAATTAGCCAAAATCTGGCCCGTTCTCTGAAAGTGCCATCCAACTACTAACCGCGTGTGACATTGCTTAACTTCGGTGATCTGACAAGAACCGGTTCCCACGACTCCACAGCACCCCCCTGCTCAGAGATAAGGCTGCACATCGGCAGTTCTGTTTTTGTCAGCAATAAAATATAAACTAGTTAAATTAACCCTTCACCCAACGTAATGGCCAAAACCGGCCAGCGCTATTCTCAAAAGTCGCCAATTAATTTTCATTATATTTTCACTTTTTGTCTCAGAAACATAGGTTATGTCCTCTCTTTGGAACGAGCTCATCGAGCTCGTTCCAATGAGGGGTCATAACCTATGTTTTTGAGACAAAAAAATGGAGAAAAAAATAGTTATTCAAGAATTTTGTGTCGTCTGCAAGTGTCGTCTGCTTTTCATGTTAGGTAAAGGGTTAAAATGGAACATATCCTGTTAAATTGATGGCCGGTAACTATTAAAAGTTAAACTTATCACAGTTTGTATTCTATTTGAACTTACTGTAAGGAACTGTACAGTACTACCTGTCAGATATAAACTTTCAAGTGTCAATGCTGCATTCCAATACACAGTTGTTATAATCAACATGTGTTTTCCCCATGTGTATTTGTGTACACAACAAATCCCAGGATGCAAACCCTGCCATGCAGCTGTCTCCCTTGATATACATCAATCACCTGTCCTGACTGATAAACGAAATGACCATTACAAATACTTGCATTTCACTATTTTCATTAAAACACCCCATCATTTCAACTTGAAAATAAAAATTAACTCTTTCACTACTGCACTACTGCTGTTGTCAAGTGGCTTGTTCCATCCATGCACATGCACACAACTACTCCTGTCATGCTGGAAATGCGTCCATTAGCTGAGAAAATTGGTAATCACTGAGTAACCCTTGTGACTCAACACATTGCAGAAGCCTCATGACTTGGATGACAAATACAGAAACATTTTATGTTTAAATTACTCTCTAAAATGTGGATTTCAACAATATAGTTTTTTTACAAAACCGAAACTGAACCGAAATGCAAATTTCAAAACCGCCCTGCCCTACCATGTAGTTCCTCAATGTATGTTAATATCTTCATGTTTTCAAAGCAAAATAAATATTTATTGATTGGAATATCTATAACTGGGGCATGAAATAATATCTATATCTTTGTGAATAAAGGGACATTTCATTGTAATCAGTGGTCGTCTGCACTACATGAAAAGTGAGAAAACAAACAGCTTATAACAGCATCAAATTCTGAACGGAATTAGACTGGTAGTCTGAGGGATTGTTCTGTTCTGTCACTTGGGAACAAATTTGATTCAGTGATCCTGAATTTAAATCTGAATACATTCTCGGTTAAACATAAACCTCAGACCATGTTACCGTCAGTTCATCCCAATAATGTATATGTTCCAATAGGCGATTGTGTCATGGTTCAACACGAACTCCGAGCTGCACATCTCAGACTATTTTACCATCAATTCATCACAATAACTTATAATCTTTCAAGGGCAAAATAGAATCTGCTAACCAGGTGAGGTTGCAGTCCTCTAAAGTGAGAAGCAAAGGCACAAATGATTGCCCAAACTTGACTTCCCACTTATGTTGTGATTATAATATTGTGGTCCTGATATAACCATAGATGCTGAAAGTGACTTTAATTGCCAATAAATAAATATAACATGTCTTTCTAGACAAGTGTTTCTTAGTTAAAATCAGTGCTTTTTGCCATTCATTTGTCCAGTGGGCATGTAGTTTAACTGGCAGATTGCTAAATTATTTTTAGTCATTTGTTTACTAATCATTGCCTTGTTACTCTCCAATAAATTGTAACAAGGAAAATCCGTACAGACCAAATAAGATTCTTACACAAAGCTTAACCCTTTGAACCCCTGTTTCCGGAAATGGTATCACCTTTGTGTACACTTACACTGAGATGGGTCAGTCTAATATCAATATACAGGGGGGATAAAATAATAACTGCAGTCTGCAGCCATTTGGCTGCAGACTGCAGTTATTATTTTGTTATCAATACCCTGTGTATAGATCTATTATAATGAGACAAAAATGGGACGAAATCATGCCCTGGACCAAAAAATTGGTCTTACGAGTTCAAAGGGTTAAGGTTCCTCATTAGAAAGTGCCATAAGTTATGTTCTTGAGGTAAAACTGGAAAAAATAATCAACTTTAATTGGTGAATTTTTACATACTGCAATAGCTGGATATGGTTGGGATGTTTGGTAAAGATTTCAAGGTAGTTTACATGACCTGTCATACATGGAGGGGAACCATATCATGTCTAGATTGGAGTGAAACAATTATCAGTGCAAAGGGAATCATTGCAGGTTATTCAGTCATCAAATTATTTTCAGTTAAAAACAACATAGCCAAGGTGAAGGAAAGAGTGTCAGTACTAGTAGAATTAAATGTTTATTTGTTCCAATGAGGGGTCATAAGCTGTGGTTGGGAGGTAAAAAATTAAAGTGTAATAAAATCTGAATGGCAGTTTTGTGAAGAGCACAGGTGGGGTTAACTGCATGATAGAATTGTAAACTATTTTTCAAGCGTGATTTGTAAAATGAGTACTTTTTTTCTAAGATCCAATGCTTCCAGTGAGAGAAGCCTTTGCTGAGATAGATTTTGATCATAATTAATTGTTTTGTTACAATTTATTGGAAAGTGCCTGTTGGCACTTTTCAATGGAGCCAGGATAGTGGCTTCTAGTACTCAACCAGTTAATGGCTGTTTACAAAGGTGCCTAGTGGCATGGTGGTAAAAGGCGTACCTGATGTCTCTAGTGCACTTGCCTTTGACCAATGCTAACCCTGCTTGTCTTCACCCCCATTGCCCATGTGGGGGCACGATGACGCCGTGTACTAAGGCGTACTGCACGTCGATCGTACGCATGTCTTCAACCAATCTAACCCTGCCTGTGCTGCAGTGCGGAGTTACGATGTTGGGGAGCTGGCAGCTGCTCGTCGTTGCTCGGTGGTTCTCTCCGGGTACTCCGGCTTCCTCCACCCGTAAAACTGTCACGGTCATGATTAGTCATTGTGCATAAATATGTGACCTTAAACATCAATAAATAAATAAATAAATAACCCTGCTTGTGTGGAGTAAGTACTTTGGGGAGTCTGGCCATTGCTTGCCATTGCTTGGTGGTTCTTTCTGGGTACTCTGGCTTCCTCCACCTTTAAAACTGTCCAACACAAGGTGACCCTGTCTGTTGAAAGTGTCGTTAAATCCCAATAAATGAATAAGAGGCTCCTCTCCATTCATTTCTTGTACAGTTAGATATGATTGAATAAAAGGTTGAATGCAATTCTCTCATTTAACCCTTTACCTAACATGAAAAGCAGACGACACTTGCAAAAATAATTCTTGAACAACTAAATTTTTTCATTTTTTGTCTCAAAAACATAGGTTATGACCCCTCGTTGGAACGAGCTCGACGAGCTCGTTCCAACGAGGGGTCATAACCTATGTTTTTGAGACAAAAAATGAAAATATTTTGAAAATTAATTGGCGATTTTTGAGAATAGCGCTGGCCGGTTTGGGCCGTTACGTTGGGTAAAGGGTTAATCCGTCAGTCATATTGTGATGAATGACAGTGAATCAGTAATGAAGAAGATTGACCTTTTGTTAATCATTTCCATTTTTTTCAGCTTTCTGCAAACTCAAGAACATACATAAAACAGTTTTCCAGTTCTCTCAGCAGTCTGAAACAAAGTCTTCTCCGAGCTTCCTCTTCTTATCACATGTATCCTTGCATATATTTAAGTCTTAGCCTGCTACACCCATTTTTACCATACATGGAGGGTCCATATGTGAAGAAGTTTAATAAAATTTGTAATGCACTTGTAGCCCAATGGCAATCGTGGATAGTTGAGCATTGTCTGTTTAATATGGTAAACAAGTTTTCTTGTGAAATAGGACCGATGCCTGGGGTGGAGGTTCTTCAGTGTGGGCAGCATAGGTAGAACGATTGGCCGATCTTAACTTCACACCTATGTTGCAGTCATTTTGTAACTACAGTACAGTCGCCTTGGACTGGTCATAATCCACTGCTTGGGCAGTGATGTCCATCCCCCGTGGGAACTCTGGGAAGTGAAGCAGTGCAGGTTTACTGTGGTAAACAAGCTCTTTTTTACCAGTAAAATAGGACCCAGTCGCTAATGCTTGGGATGCAAGTCCTTTAACGCTTTACCCAACGAATCGGCCGCATCCACCCGCATAATATGCAAATTCAGCAGTTGAAAAAATATTATTTTTCAAAAAATTTCAACAAAACCATATCATGTGTCCCCTCATTGGAACGAGCTCACTGAGCTCGTTCCAACAAGGGGTCACATGATATGGTTTTGTTGAAATTTTTTGAAAAATTTGAAAAAATGATATTTAAAATAATAAATTTTGGTATCATCTGCGTTGGATAAAGGGTTAAAATAGACAACATGGGGTATAAACAATTGACTAATCTCGACTTCATGTTGTGGTCATGATTAGCCATTGTGCAGAAGTATGTGACCTTAAACACCAATAAATAAATAAATAGTGATGTCCATGCATGCATTTACCAGGTAATAAAAATCATCATCAGCAAAATTTTAAGTAATGAAGCACCGGATTGTACCCGGTGCTTCATTAATTAAATTTTTGATGATTATTCCTTGTAATTAGTGTTTGGAATCTAATATTATTGCAGCATGGAAATATTGCCCACCTGTGGAAAGTGACCAATCCACTGAGCCATACTGTATATATGCTGTAAGTGACCTTAAACACAAATATATAAATATCAAACTTGTAACTCTATCATCTTGTTGGAAAGGCTATCTGGGCTCTTTCCAACAATTTATCAAATTAGAGTGTTTCAATCTGTGCATGCTGGAAAATGCAGTGTATTGTAATAAAAGGTGCAACAATAGTTATGATCATCATTTTAAGGAGTAACACTCTCACTATCAATAATCCCTACCATGACAGTTTTATTAACAATTTCCCAATACACAGAATATGTTATTTTAATTACTTTTTAAAAATGTTTGTTTGGCTCGTTATGCTATGCTAATGCTATGCTGGGGGCACGGCGACATTGCGGTAACCGGTTCCCGTCAGATGACCGAAGTTAAGCAATGTCGAGCCCGGCTAGCCCTTGGATGGGTAACCATCTGAGCAATCGATGCATACTCCCGCATTGTGTCCTTGGGCAAGGCACTTAACCCTGATTGTCCACATGGGAGCACGATGACGCCATGTACTAAGGCGTTTTGCACGTCGATGGTGCGCATGTCTTCAACCAATGTAACCCTGCCTGTGCTGCAGTGCGGAGTTACAAGGTTGGGGAGTTAGCAGCTGCTTGTCGTTGTTCGGTGGTTCTTTCCGGGTACTCTGGCTTCCGCCACCTGTAAAACTGTCACCGACAAGATATGACCTTGGCTGTTAAAGTGTTGTTAAACCTCAATAAATAATAAATAAATAAATAAATATAATGCTGTGCTTGTTTACTGTAATAAACAAGTTCTGTTTTACTGGTAAAATATGACAGGACCTGTCATCCAATGTCTGGGTTGAAAGTCTTATAATGTGGGCAGTATCTGTATCGTAATGATTGGGTAAACTTTTCTGTATACTTGTGCTACAGTAATGACATAGCCATAGATGCTGAATGCTATAAATAAAGAAATAAATAAATAAATAAATAAATAAATAATGACCTTTGTATCATCAGGCCTTGAAATAAAGCGCTTATGTCGTAATCTGTTAGCAGGTTACACTAAATAACACGGTAATAACCTATATAAATAACATGGTAATAACCTATAGGAGGTGCATGGTGGATCAGTGGTAGACTGTTGGACTTCTATGCTGGAGGTCCCATGTTCGATCCTCGTCCGGGAGGACCTGCATTGTGTCCTTGTGCAAGGCACTTTATCCCAGTTGCCAACATGGGGGCATGACGATGCCGTGTACTAAGGCATACTGCACATCGATGGTGCACATGTCTTCAGCCGCTGTAACCCTGCTTGAGTGGAGCTTGAACAGAGTTAGAATGTTAAGGAGCTTACAGTTGCTCGTCGATGCTTGGTGATTCTCTCCGGGTGCTCCGGCTCCCTCCACCTGTAAAACTGTCATGGTCACGATTAGCATCATGCACAAGTATGTGACCTTAAACACCATTAAATAAATAAATAAATAGTAACCTATAGGAATTATTTATTTATTTATTGATGTTTAAGGTCACATATTTATGCACAAATGGCTAATCATGACCGTGACAGTTTTACGGGTGGAGGAAGCCGGAGTACCCGGAGAGAACCACCGAGCAACGACGAGCAGCTGCCAGCTCCCCAACATCGTAACTCCGCACCGCGGCACAGGCAGGGTTAGATTGGTTGAAGACATGCGTACCATTGACGTGCAGTACGCCTTAGTACATGGCGCCATCGTGCCCCCACGCGGGCAATGGAGATGAAGTGTCTTGCCCAAGGACACAACGCGGTTGCCGCAGGTGGGATTCGAACCGAGGACCTCTCGGCTTGCAGCCTGCACCTCTACCTACTGAGCCACCGTGCTCCACCTATAGGAATAATGTGTTATGATGGTTTACAGCTTTCTCTGTTTTACCATGCTGTTTACATCTCAACAGAATTTCCACCCCAATTAATAGCAACAACTAACGTGTGATATTGCATTGGCAAGATCGCACATTAGTTTTTGCTATTTATTGTGATGGAAATTCTGTTAACCCTTTACCTAACACAGTATTTTTAAAAAAATAAATTAAATTTCACATTTTCAAAAGCAAATTTCACAATTTTTCAATAAAACCATATAAATATGGATATCATTAGGACCAGCTCGATGAGCTGGTTCTAATGATATCCATATTTGTATGGTTATATTGAGAAACTTCCGAGATATTTTAGGCTGTGGTAGGCTTATTCTGGTTACTTTTCTGGCAGTTTTGGATCGCTGTGTTAGGTAATGGTTGAGACATGAATTGTCATGCCATTCTACACATATGTGGATGCAATGCACAACCATTGAGTCGAGCTAGTCCCAAGGGGTTGTCAGGTCTGACAATCAAAACATGCTGGATTGGGAATTTAATTTACGTTTTATTATTTTGTAATTGTTTTATTTTATCATAACCTGTAGTTCGTTCACATAATTCACAGCTGACATAACCGCTGCATAACCTAAATGATCGTTCATGGGTTATTTCCAGGCCTGTATCCTGAGGTGTGGAAGGTTGAGAGAATCAAAAATAACTGAAAGATTTTTGTATTCTTCTAGAATTCAATTTGCAAAACAATAACATGGGAATGCATCTTCACTCTCAAGATCAATAACATCAGTTGCTTGAATAATTTTTATCAACTCAGGCCAGTACAAACAGGTTATAAGATTGTGTTGTTCACATCAGAAGAAATAAGGGAACCGATTTTCCATTCAGCAACACTTGGACCTTGAATGAATAATAAGAATGTACACACAAACTGCCATTATTCATTTACTTTAACCCTTTACCTAATATGAAAAGCAGACGACACTTGCAAAGTTCCTGACAAACTAATTTTTTGTCTCAAAAACATAGGTTATGACCCCTCATTGGAACGAGCTCGATGAGCTTGTTCTAAAGAGGGGTCATAACATATGTTTTCAATACAAAAAATGAAAAAATAATGAAAATTAATTGGTGACTTTTGTGAATAGCACTGGCCGGTTTTGGCCATTAAGTTGGGTAAAGGGTTAACTCTCTGGATTCATAATTCAGAACTGCAGACCTGGAAATAATCCACAAACGATAGTTTAGGTTACGTGTGGATGACATCACTTATAAAATATGTAAACAAACTGCAGGTTACGACAAAGTATTACAACATAACTTACTTAACTTGCATGTCCTACCAGAAAGACTTGACAATCTTTGAGAACTACAGTAAAACCTGTCTTGAGAGACCTCTGTCACGAGAGACCACCTGCCTTGAGAGACCACTGTGGTCATGTACCGATTGGTGTCACTCTGTAATGGACCTGTCATGAGAAACCACCTGTCTTGAGAGATCACTTGTCATGAGAGACCACAAAACTGTGGCAAAAACTCAATTTTTCACCTGTTTTGAGAGACCGGAAAATCAATTTGTGACAGTTTCAGAGTATTAAAATCAATAAACAGGTTGAGGGTTAGATTTTGTTTGGTGGTCTGAATTTGTTATTCAAAATTTGTTTTATTAAAAATTATTGGAGAGTGCCTGTTGGTGCTCTCCAATAATTTGTAATAAAACAACAAATATATACAAACTAAATATACAGAAACATGAGCAAGGAAAAAGATGGCTTTTGTTGTGGTACCCTTGTTGTAACTCAGCCAGTTAAGATCAATGCAGTGTGCTGAGAAATCAATAGTTCAAAAATGTAACCAGGATGTTGGCCCAACAGTGAAGTTTTTCAGTTTATGTACTTTTATCTATAATTTATTAAACAATGGCTTTGTACTTGTATTAAAACTTAATTAAAATAAAACAATAATAAAAAAAAATTTGAAAAATCACTTGTTCTCCATTTCTGCAACAATTATTCTCTGGTTGGTCATTTACTGACCAGCAAAAACGTCAGACCTGTAATGAGAGACCACCTGTCTTGAGAGACCACTTTTGCTTGGCAAATGGGTGGTCTCTCAAGACAGGTTCTGCTGTATCTCGACTCCAAGGTTGAGTATTGCATGTATATATGAATAGAATAGTTATGGAAACGACTTGACTACTTATTCAAATGCAGGAAGTGTGAATGAAGCCCTTCCCAATGACTCTCATGGGAACCCTGGGAAGAGAAGCAGATCTTATTTACTGTGGTAAATAAGCCCAGTTCTACTGGTAAAATAGGATCCAGTTTTTGGGGTGGAAATCCTCTGAAATGAGCAGCATGAATATAAAAAATACAAAAAATTTGTCCCTTGAGTTAACAAGGCTTTTCAATGATTTAGCTCATTTTCTGTGTTTATATTGGCCATAATCTGGTAAGTAGAATTGAAGAAATAGGGAGGGAGTAAATGGGAGGACTATTTCTCTCATTGCCTTATTGAGAAAATGACTTTAAAAGAAAAAAATATTAACAAAACTCCAGTCCAATTTTGTCAAACCTTAAATTATATTCTTAACCAACTGGTGCTTTAGAACACAGAGAGAGGTTGAACGGAGGCAGAGGATGTTGGATATCCTGTCAACAAAAGAGAAGCAGATAGAACAGGCTTTCAGGAATGAAGGAATGGATTCTAGGTGAGTTTAGTGAATAGTTCATTAAGCTTATTTTGTGGTGAATTTTACATATTTTATGTAAGATGCATATACAACCTCTATCTCCACAGGGAACGCATGACTCAATACTATAAAACTGTTAAAATTTTATTTTCTAGAATTGTATTTTCTAGATATGACTTTAAATGGGTTGAAATGAACCATCAGCTCTTTCAAAGATGTGGCAATTTGCCTGTTGGCAAATATCCATATCTTTTAAAATGCTAATGATACATTTTAGTCAGTTATATTCTTAGGTAGAAAATTCAATTCTTGAAAATACAATTGTAAAGGTTTTATAGTATTGGCTCTTGGATAAATTGCTTAACTAATAAACTAATAAATGACACTTGCCATGTTTTTTACTGACCAAAACATGGCTTTTTATGTCTTACTGGAATGATATTGTTGAGCTCAGTCAGATTAGGAGGTCATCAGCTATGTTTTGAAAGGAAAACAATGATAAAGTAACAAAATTTTAACATTAACAGTAATTATTACTTCCAAAGTGTGATTTACTGGGATTTCCCGGTTTGATTATAAACGATAACTTCACAAGTGAATTATGCGATCAACAATTGTATCATGTATCCGTGCACGCAAACGAAGACACTTTGCCGTGGGTGTAATGGGGACTTCATTGTTTTTTGTTTTTATAACCCTTTACCTAACATGAAAAGCAGACGACACTTGCCAAAAAAAAAATCTTGAATAACTATTATTTTCATTTTTTGTCTCAAACCATAGGTTATGACCCCTCATTGGAATGAGCTCGATTAGCTCATTCCAATGAGGGGTCATAACCTACATTTTAGAGACAAAAAATGAAAAAAATAATAAAAATTAATTGGCAACTTTTGAGAATAGCGCTGGCCGGTTTGGGCCGTTACATTAGGTAAAGGGTTAAATAATATAATTATTGTTAATAATGAAAAGTAATAAACAGAGTAATCACTTGACTGGACAGTTACGTGAAATAATTCCTGAGAGGTGAGGGACATTGTTCAAACATGAGTGTGCAAATGTGCACAAGTGATTTACAATATAGTCCCTTGCCTCGAATGAATATGTGAAATAATTCATGAGAGGTGAGGGACTTTGTACAAACACGAGTATTTTACAATGTAGTCCCTCGCCTCAAATGAATTATTTCACGTAACCAGTCCAGTCAAGCGATTACTCTCTATTGAATATGGCAAACAGGATAACCAAATGGGTACAGTACAGCCGCCCTGAACTGGTCGTAATCCACAGGTGGGTAGTGTCCACTCATGCATTTGCCAGGTAATAAAAATCATCAGCAAAATTTGAATTAATGAAGCACCAGATTGTACCCAGTGCTTCATTAATTAAATTTAAATGATTATTCCTATAATTATTGTTTGGAATCTAATATTATTGGGTCCATGGAAATATTGCCCATCCATGAAAGGTTACCAGCCCACAGCGGCCACACTGTAAGGTAAACGCATGGTTCATACATACTGTAGTCCTGGAAATAGGAAAATACTGGAAAATAAGCAGAAGAGTTTCCAGGTCATCGAAAGTATTTTAAAAATGCCAGGGTTTTTTTGTTGTACTGAAAAGTCTGGAAAAACCAGGTATTATTTTTGTCGCCCTAGCTGTGTGCTGTTCACATTTCAAGTCACAACTTTTCTATTCTCTTCAATTGAGTTGTTTCTTTGTTGATTATTGTTTGTTAATTAAGGTTTAATCCTTTACCGAACGCAGATGATATCAAAATTTATTATTTTAAATATTATTTTTTTCAAATTTTTCCAAATATTTCAACAAAACCATATCATGTGACCCATCAGTGGAATGAGTTCATCAAGGTCTTTCCAATGAGGGGTCACATGATATGGTTTTGTTGATATTTTTTTAAATATAATTTTTTTTCTCAATATTGATACATTTCATAGTTTTATGGGACTCTCCAACAGCCTCAATTTAAGTGGAGTGACAATCAATTATATAATTAATATATATTATGCACAGTAAGTGGGACGCATGGGGTGAACTATTGTTTTGGCTGACAGGCCTGGCAATCTAGAAAATCAAGGAGTGCAAAACAGCTGCCCTCCTCAGATTACTTGGGAGTGCAATTGCACCTGAAATTTTCAATGAAAAAACTTGCATGCTATTTTGGTTATATTCACTTCAAGGTATTAATATTGTGACCGAAAAATTGTACTACATTCAACTACATAGTGGAAAATTGGCACACTCATCTTCTCATTATTCAAAATGTTACATTCAATTCTTATATGACTGTCTTCTACACTCAAAATGTATCGAAATGCAATACAGAATGGCTCATGAATTATTGTGAATCAATGCAACATTGACAAATCGTCCCCTGAGTTCCAATGTGTTCTCTGTGCCATTAGGCACAGAGAACACATTGGAACTCAGGGAACGAAATGATAATAGATTTTAAAAGTAGTCCCAAACAGGCCTGGCATTCCTGAAAATCAATGGGCGCAAAAAATTGCCCTCCTCAATTTTTTCTAGGCGTGCAGCACTCCTGCACTCCTAAAGAATGCCAGGCCTGGGCTGATCAACAATATAAACATGAGAAACATTTAAGATTTTAAAAAAATTAAAAATATCAATCCAGCAATTGACTTCAAAACAATAAGTTCTAAATAAAATCAACATTCATTCGTTTGGTTGGCCCAATCCTTTATGTAATGAATCAGCCACCTCCGCCCACACAATTAACAAATTGAGCAGTCACAAACATTTTTATTTTCAAAACAGTTCATCAAAACCATATCATGTGACCTCCTCATTGGAACGAGCTGGTTCCATTGAGAGGTCACATGATCTGGTTATGTTGAAATTTTTTGGTAAAGTTGAAATAAAGTATAATTAAAGTGACAGTTTTTGACATTGTGTGCATTAGAAAAAGGGTTAACCCTTTACCCAACACAGACAATTTTAAAATTTATTATTTTAAATATCATTTTTTAAATTTTTTCAAAAAATTTCAACAAAACCATATCACGTGACCCCTCTTTGGAACGAGCTCAACGAGCTCGTTCCAAAGTGGGGTCACATGATATGGTTTTGTTGAAATTTTTCGAAAAATAATATTTTTTCAGCTGCTGAATTTGCATATTACACGGGCGGATGTGGACGATTCGTTGGGTAAAGGTTTAACTGGTAGAGTGCTGGAAGCCCATATTTGGGCTTTATTCTGAAGCACAGGTACCGTAACTTAAAGGGTTCATATTCAGTGGATGTGCTTCATATTATCTTTAACCATTTAGCAGTATGTAATCAAATCGGTCAAATTTTACCCCATTGCATAATAAATTTTGTAAAGTATGCCTTTATGCATTTGTAATAAACTGTAGTTACATACATCAGTCAGGAGCTATAGTGATCACTCACCGTCCGTCGTCCGTAAACATGGTGTTTGTGTCTTCTCCTCCTAAACTGCTGAACCGATTTAATTGAAATTTGAGATAATAGTTTGTTATGACATTGCATTTTGATTTTGTTCAAATCAAGTTGTCTTGCCCCTCAGAAGAGACACGCCCAAAAAAGTGTGCGTAAATCTTAAAAAATCTTCTTCTCATGAACCAGCAGTAGCAGAGACTGGATATTTGGTGTGCAGCTCCCTTTTGAGGTGTAGACTCAAATCTGTTCAATAGAACTTTGAGGAGCTATATTTGCCTTTGTTATGGGAGAGGCAAGATTTTTCACCCCGCCCAAACTTTCTATTTTCCGAAGCGAGAGACTGATTTGAACCAAATTTGATATGAGGGCTTATTGGGTCATAAGTACTTAATTTATGTCCCCAAAAATATTCCTGTTGCCCCATGGGAACCGCAGGAGCTATAAATAGAAAAAAATTAAAATGCCCATATCTCCAAAACTACATGGCACTGAGAATTCTTATTTGGTGTGAACATCCTTAGGACCAACAGAATGGAATGGTCCAAAAACATTGCTATTGGTTGTATCATAGGGTACTTTTTCAGAACTTTGAGAAAGTGCTGAGTCGGCATCTTTTAACACTTGTGGGTAATGAGAAAAACATTTAAGACTCTTTTTTTCTCCCAAACCACTGCTCCAAACGCTTTCAAATTTCACATATGATATCTTTGGAAGATTGTTTCACATATTTATTGAAATCAAATCCCTGGGTCCATATTTGGGCTCTCTATGGGGGCCCAAATGTTTAAATTGATGCAGTATGAGGAATATTCTTTAAAAATCTTCTTCAGATCCACCAATCAGAATCTTTTGATATTTGGTATGCAGCATCCTTAGGGGGGTGAGATTCAAGTTTGTTCAAGCCAAGTCCCTGGGTTTATATTTGGGCTCACTGTGGGAGCCCAAATTATAACTTACTTCAATATGAGGAATTTTTCTTTAAAAATCTTCTTCTTCAGATCCAGCAGTCGGAATGTTTTGATATTTGGTATACAGCATCCTTAGGAGAGTGAGATTCAAGTTTGTTCAAGCCAAGTCCCTGGGTTCATATTTGGGCTCCCTATGGGAGCCCGAATTATAACTTAGTTCAATATGAGGAATTTTCTTTAAAAATCTTCTTTACATCCACCAGTTAGAATCTTTTGATATTTGGTATACAGTATCCTTCAGGAGGTGAGGTTTAAGTTTGTCAAAGCCAAGTCCCTGAGTTCATATTTGGGCTTCCTGTGGGAGCTCGAATTGTACCCAAATTTTTATTTTCCAAACTGAGAGGCCGATTTGAACCAAATTTGATATGAGGGCTTATTGGGTCATAAGTACCTAATTTATGCCCCCAAAATTTTTCCCGGTGCTCCATGGGAACCGCAGGACTTAAAATTTAGAACTCCCCTATCTTCAAAACTCCACAGCACTGAGAATTTTTGTTTTGTGTGAAGCTTCCTGAGAAGCCAAGTCCCTGGGTTGATATTTGTGCTCCCTGTGGGAGCCTGAATTATAAATTAGTTCAATATGAGGAATATTCTTCAAAACTCTTCTTCTTCACATCCTCCAGTCAGAATCTTTTGATATTTGGTGTACAGCATCCTTACAGGGGTGAGATTCAAGTTGTTCAAGCCGAGTCCCTGGGTTCATATTTGGGCTCCCTGTGGGAGCATGAATTAGTACTTGGTTCAGTATAAGGAATATTCTTTAAAAATCTTCTTTTTCTTTAGATCCACTGGTCAGAATCTTTGGATATTTGGTGTAAGCTTTTCCTAGGAGGGGCAGATGCAACTTGTTCAAATCAATTCCCTGGGTTGATAATTAGGCTACCATGTCAGGTGAGCACCCTCAGGCCCCCTGGGGACCTCTTGTCTTATTAGCTTAACTTGACAAAGTCAAGATAAATCTATTGCCATCACGCGTGCAGAAGTCTGTGAATCTGTGAGTCTGTTCACATTTTCCTTTAGCACGGGCCACACCCCGCAGTTCTTGTCTGACTGTCACAAAATTTCATATGCAGGTTTGGGGTCATGTCTAGATGAGAATGTCTCCTTTTGTCATGATCGGTCAACCGGTATGGCTGCCCGAGCCCAAAACCCGAAAACCATTAGCACAGTCTACAGGTTGTATTATGAAGGGATTTCATTGTAACTTGGTAGGATGCCTCTGTATAATGCCTAGATGAGAACGTCCTCTTTGGACGCAATTGGGAAACTGATGGCTACAGAAGCCCGAAGCCTGAAGCCCGAAAAACCTTTAGCACAGTCTACAGGCCATATTTATGAAGGGATTTCAATGTAACTTGATAGGATGACTCGTTTTGGAATAATTTCACTGTAACTTGATAACTTTCTTTGATATACGTTAACTGTGAGGGCCACATATATTAACTGTGAGGTCATATTAACCCACCCCTTAGCTCTTTAGTACAGTGTACACCTCATAGTATTTTTATCAGAAACATAGCATACAGGGAACAGAAATGAACATAGCATACAGGGAAACAGAAATGAACATATTCCCAATTATCACAATTCTTGTCTTATTTCATAATCCTTTCATAAACATTGAACGGGGGGGCGCGGTGGCTCAGTAGGTAGAGGTGCAGGCTGCAAGCCGAGAGGTCCTCGGTTCGAATCCCACCTGCGGCAACCGCATTGTGTCCTTGGGCAAGACACTTCACCCCCCCCCCCCCCCCCCCCCCCCCCCCCCCCCCCCCATTGCCCATGTGGGGGCACGATGACGCCGTGTACTTAGGCGTACTGCACGTCGATGGTACGCATGTCTTCAACCAATCTAACCCTGCCTGTGCTGCAGTGCAGAGTTACGATGTTGGGGAGCTGGCAGCTGCTCGTCGTTGCTCGGTGGTTCTCTCCGGGTACTCCGGCTTCCTCCACCCGTAAAACTGTCACGGTCATGATTAGCCATTTTGCATAAATATGTGACCTTAAACACCAATAAATAAATAAATAAATAAATATAAACATTGAACATTATCCTTTTCATCAAACACAAGTTAAGCTACAGTGTCATTGACACTTTCATTTTTTGTTTTATTCGGAGTCTGCTCTGGATCTGAATCAGCAGTACTGGAATCCATGCATTCATTTTCACGTTCAGCTTCAGTGTCCATATCAGTCGACCCAACTAAATAACCTTCCCCCACTTCATTTTCAAAAACAAAACCAGCACTAAATTATGAATAGAACGGCTTGCTCGTGAATTCCCACATGACGTAGTTTGGTGCTAAATGTATAAGACAAAAATTGCGTAGAATGAATGACAACTCTTGTGTGGAGAATGAGCAAACCTGCACGTAATTGGTTTATGAACGTAACAGGTGAACTGGGGATTCCCTCATAACATAGCTGGATGCTATAATTATAAGACAGATATGTCTGTCTTATGTATTAGTATAAAGGTCACATGGTGACGGATGGGGGCACGGTGGCTCAGTTGGTAGAGGTGCAGGCTGTGGCAACCGCGTTGTGTCCTTGGGCAAGACACTTCACCCTCATTGCCCATGTGGGGGCACGGTGGCGCTGTGTACTAAAGCGTACTGCACGTCGATGGTGCACCTGTCTTCAACCAATGCTACCCCTGCATGTGTGGAGTTGGTATGTTGGGGAGCCGACAGTTGCTTGCCGTTGCTCGGTGGTTCTCTCTGAGTACTCCGGCTTCCTCCACCCATAAAACTGTCACGGTCATGGTTAGCCATTGTGCAGAAATTTGTGACCTTAAACACCAATAAATAAATAAATATACATGGTGACGGATATATCCGTCATATGGATATATCCGTCATATGCAGTGAAGTGGTTAAAGAGAAATTATTTAGTATGTGAGAATTTGCTTTGTTACATTTTATGGGAGCGTGCCAACAGGCACTCTCCCATAAAATGTAACAAGAAAAAGACATGTGAAGAAATTATGAAGAGTAAAAATAATTGAGCACTTAACCATTTAGCCCTTTACCTAATGAAGCACCCGCATCTGCCCGTGTAATATGCAGACTGTGCAGTTGAAAAAATTAAATTTTTCAAAATATTTTAACAAAATCATATCATGTGACCCCTCATTGGAACGAGCTCATTGAGCTCATTCCATTGAGGGGTCACATGATATGGTTTTGTTGAAATTTTTTGAAAAATTAAAAAAAATGGTATTTAAAATAAGAAATTTTGATATCATCTGCGTTGGGTAAAGGGTTAATGAATAAAGAGGTTATTACTTTGATTAGTTTCATATCAACTTGAGTTATCAGCCCTTGCTAACTTCACGTCAGCCTTCCATCTTCATATGATATGAAGTTACCTGTAGCTGATGATATTTTGGCCGATATGAAACTAACCATGTAATACAACCTCTAAATTTTAAGGGAGATAATGCATATCACTTTGGTAAAGGGTCAAGAGGTGAATTAGTACAACCGAGGCAGCTTGGCACACATCTTCATTTTCTTAATTTTTGTTTGATTTTTTTATGGCAGCAACATGTACTTAAAAGCAGTAACAGGTGAGAAAACTCCTCCACAATTAACATTACCTTTAAACAAACACACTTTGATTGACAGGCAGTTGAAATTAAAAATCAGCCACACCGAGATTTTCTCCACCTTTGTCATTCCCATTGTATAGCCGTGTTTACTTTGAGGAGCAAATCTTGAGACTTGTCTGTTGATCTCCCATTACAATGGTGTTAGAAAGCATTCCAGTGATAATTGTGTCAATAAAGATGAATGCCTGATAGAGATACTGTATTTATCTTCTTGCTTGTTTAACTGTTTGACATGTATGAGGTCACACCATGGGGAGATATCCTGAGTGCAATTTTATTTGGGGCTGCTGCAACCTTTAGGCAAACTGTGTAGTTGCCTAAGGCAGTTAGAATCAGGGGTTGGTAAAACTCAAATTAATTTTTTCACACAACCTTTTCTTCATTTGACAAAAATCGCCAAATCCATCCCAGAAAAACTATATTTATATTATTTATTGTAATATTATTTTGTTGCAATTTGTAGGTTTACTTTAAAAAATTGGGGGCGTGGTGGCGTTGCGGTAACCGGTTCTCATCAGATCACCGAAGTTAAGCAACGTCGAGTCCGGTTAGTCCTTGGATGGGTGACCGTCTGAGCGATCAATTCGGACTCCCATGTTATGTCATTGGGCAAGGCACTTAACCCCGATTGTCCACATGGGGGCACGATGACGTCGTGTACTAAGGCATACTGCACGTCGATGGTGTGCATGTCTTCAACCAATCTAACCCTGCCTGTGCTGTAGTGCGGAGTTAGGATGTTGGGGAGCTGGCAGCTGGTCGTTGTTGCTCCGTGGTTTTCTCCGGGTACTCCGGCTTTGTCCACCCGTAAAACTGTCATGGTCATGATTAGCCATTGTGCATAAGTATGTGACCTTAAACACCAATAAATAAATAATAAATAACTTTAAAAAATTATACAATTAACAGGAGTATTCAATTAACAGGGTATGTGTAACTTTTTTGTATTCTAGAGATAAACTTATCATTTATTCTGTTATATCTTGTTTGACAGAGCTCTATGAGCTCGGTCAAACAAGATATAATAGATTAAATGCCTGTATTGGATGTACTGAGGCCAAATAGGTCTATAAACAAAGGAGAACTGGTGAGAGTAAGGGTAATTTCTCAACAGGTAACAAAATTTTTTATTCCATTAACAGGAGTTTACTCTATAACCTGTATTCAATTAACAGGTCAAATTTGTCCTGGAGGTATGGAAAATGGCTTTATGTTGGGTAATTTTATTCAATTAACAGGGTTATTCAGTTAAGAGATACCCAATTAAGTGGACTCAGAGGTTCTCTCTGGGTACTCTTGACTTTTTCCATCTGAATAACTGTCTGACCCGAGGTGACCCTGGCAATTGAAAGTGTCATAAAATCCCAATAAATTCAAAAATATAATAAAATATTGCAATATCAAGATCAGATCACAAAAGTCAAATGAACATCTTGGATTAAGTGTTCTCATATTTCTTTTCCGATGACCGAGATTCTTCAGTTCTATGGGGAGAAAAGCAGGAAGAAATTTCGATCGGATCGTGACTGAGTCGCGATAGTATCAAAATTTTTCTGCCCGCTTCTGCAATCACTGTACTGTGCCTCTGAGTGCCATCTTCTGTTGTGCATAGGCCTTTTCCCAAAGTAATGGCCAAAACTGGCCAGCACTGTTCTCAAAAATCATCAATTTTCATTATTTTTTCCATTTTTTGTCTCAAAAACATAGGTTATGACTCCTACTTGGAAAGAGCTCATTGAGCCCATTCCAATTGGGGGGGGGGGGGGGGGGGGGGGGGGGGCGGGTGTCATAACTTTTGTTTTTGAGGCAGAAAATGAAAAAAAATTAGTTATTCAAGAATTGTTTTGCAAGTGTCGTCTGCTCTTCATGTTAGTGTAAAGGGTCAAATTCCACACAACTCACAGTGATCACCGATTTCCCCAAATTACAGAAATGTTTGCAAATTGCAGAGCATAACAGATAGTTTTGTTGTTGGGAGTGCAGTGGTTATGGCATTGGGTTTCAAACTGAAAGGTCTTGGGTTTCGATCCCGCCAGGGGTAACTGTGTTGTGTCCATGGACAAGGCACTTAATCTCTTGATTGCCCACATGTGGGCATGGTGGCACGGTGTACTAAGGCAGACTGCACATCGATGGTTCACTTTTCTTCAACCAATGCTAACCCTGCTTGTGTGGAGTTAGTACGTTGGGGAGTCTGACATTTGTTTGCCATTGCTCTCCGGGTACTCAGGCTTCCTTCACCCATAAAACTGCCCAACTCGAGGTGACCTTGGTTGTCGAAAGTATCATTAAACACCAATAGATAAATAGATAGTTTTGTTTGGTTTTTTATTCTTTATTATCCAATTTCATAAGAGGTGATTTACCCCTAACTAGTTGAATGCTAGGTACTCTCCAATAAATTGTAACAAAACAATTAGTTATTGAACAAGCAGGGCTTATATTTCATCTAAATTTGGAAGAATCCATTTGGATTCTTGCAAAAATGGTTCCGAGAAACCTTACCTACTATGAGTGTACCAGGATCCCATGAGACCACCATCGTTAAACCCCTGTTGTATACTGATAACACATACTAAGCCTTTACCCAACACAGCTTTTTAAGTTTTAAAAGATAAACTGAAGTTGATAATTTAAAAAAAAAAATAAACAATATTTACCAACAAAATCTTACAATATGGAAGTCATTGGAACCAGCTTGTTGAGCCGGTTCCAATGACAGCTTTATTTGTACAATTTTATTGACAAAGTGTCAGCATATTTCAGGTCATCATATTAGCCTTGTATTTTTTAATTTGTTGCTGTTATGTTAGGTAAAGGGTTAAATTGACTCAATTCTTTTCATGCGAATCCTAGCAGAGGTTCAGCAAGAATCTAGATGGATTCTCACTGGTTTTTTATTGAACAAAATCTTGGCAGTCATTGGAATAGGTTTTTAATTTGTTGCCGCAATGTTAGGTAAAGGGTTAAATTGACTCACTTCTTTTCATGCGAATCCTAGCAGGGGTTTAGCAAGAATCTTCATGGATTCGTGCTGGTTTTGTTGCACAAATCTCTGTGTAAATTAATTCTCAGATTCCCGTCAAAATATAAGCCCTGCTTGGTAAGCTAAGGCTTCTCTTGCTGGCAGTGTGGTATCTTTGAACAAAATGCCCATGTTTCAAATCACCTTTGAAAAATAATTTAGCACTCAACCAGATAATGGTCTGGAGATTTTTATGCATGTTTGCCTTGCATTAATGGTATAATTCTGTGATTTTGCAGTTGTTGGTAGGTAAGTCTTGGCTGCCAATGTTAATAGCCAAGACTGCCAAATAGGGCCCTGTAAATCACTCATTAGCTTAAATTGACATAGTCAAGATAAGCTATTGCCATCACGCGTGCAGAAGTCTGTTAGTCTGTGAGTCGGTGACGTCTGATCACATTTTCCTTTAGCATGGGCTACACCCCGCAGTTCTTGTCTGATCATCACGAAATTTCATATGCAGGTTTGGGGTCATGTCTAGATGAGAACGTCCCCTTTTGGTCGCGATCAGGCAACCGGTATGGCTGCCCGAGCCCAAAACCCGAAAACCATTAGCACAGTCTACAGGTCGTATTTATGAAGGGATTTCATTGTAACTTGGTAGGATGCCTCTGTATAATGCCTAGATGAGAACGTCCCCTTTTGGGCATGATCTATCAACCGTGATGGCTGCCCAAGCCCGAAACTCAAAAACTTTTAGCACAGTCTGAAGGTCATGTTTAATGTGGAGGGATTTCATTGTAACTTGGTAGGATGACTCCTTATGATGTCTAGATGAGAATTTCCCCATTTGGGCATGATCTGCCAACCGTGACGACTGCCCGAGCCCAAAACCCGAAAACCTTTACCACAGTTTACAGGTCATATTTATTGAGGAATTTCATTGTAACTTGGTGGGTTGACTTCATACAGTGTCTAGATGAGAAAGTCACCTTTTGGGCATGATTGGGCAACTGTGACGGCTACAGGGGCTCAAAGCCCGAAAACCTTTAGCACAGTCTAGAGGTCATATTTATGAAGGGATTTCATTGTAACTTGGTAGGATGACTCCAAATAATGTCTAGATGAGAACGTCCCATTTTGATCGCTATCATGCAGCCTTGATGGGTGCCTGAGCCCAAAAACCTTTAGCATAGGCAAAAGGTTATATTTATAGAAGGATTTCATTGTAACCTGTTAGGTTGACTCCATATAATGCCTAGATGATGACATCCCCTTTTGGTCGTGATTGGTCAACTGTGATGGCTACAGGTGCCCGAAGCCCAAAAACCTTGAGCACAGTCTACAGGTCATATTTATGAAGGGATTTCATTGTAACTTCGCAGGATCACTCCAGATGATGCCCATATGAGATTGTTCCCTTTGGTTGCGATCATTCAACCATGATGGCTGCCCGAGCCCGAAGCCCGAAAACCTTTAGCACAGTCTACAGGTCATATTTATGAAGGGTTTTCATTGTAACTTGGTAGGTTAACTTCATATAATGTCTAGATGAGAACGTCCCCTTTTGGACATGATTGGGCTACTGTGAGGGCTAAAGGTGCCCGAAAACCTTTAACACAGTCTTCAGGTCATATTTATGAGGGGATTTCATTGTAACTTGGTAGGATGACTCCAAATAATGTCTAGATGAGAACATCCCATTTTGATCACGATCATTCAGCCTTGATGGGTGCCCGAGCCCAAAAACCTTTAGTATAGGTAAAAGGTCATATTTATGGAAGGATTTCATTGTAACCTATTAGGTTGACTCCATATAATGCCTAGATGATGACATCCCCTTTTGGTCGTGATTGGTCAGCTGTGATGGCTACAAGTGCCCGAAGCCCAAAAACCTTGAGCACAGTCTACAGGTCATATTTATGAAGGGATTTCATTGTAACTTCGTAGGATCACTCCAGATGATGCCCAGATGAGATTGTCCCCTTTGGTTGCGTTCATTCAACCATGATGGCTGCCCGAGCCCGAAGCCCGAAAACCTTAAGCACAGTCTACAGGTCATATTTATCAAGGAATTTCATTGTAACTTGGTAGGTTGACTTCATATAATGTCTAGATGAGAACGTCCCCTTTTGGACATGATTGGGCAACTTTGACGGCTAAAGGTACCCGAAGCCCAAAAACCTTTTGCACTGTCTACAGGTCATATTTATGAAGGGATTTCATTGTAACTTGGTAGGATGAATCCAAATAATGTCTAGATGAGAACGTCCCATCTTGGCCGTGATCATTCAGCCTTGATGGGTGCCCGAGCCCAAAAACCTTTAGCATAGGCAAAAGGTTATATGTCTAGAAGGATTTCATTGTAACATGTTAGGTTGACTCCATATAATGCCTAGATGATGACATCGCCTTTTGGTCGTGATTGGTCAGCTGTGATGGCTACAGGTGCCCGAAGCCCGAAAACCTTGAGTACAGTCTACAGGTCATATTAATGAAGGGGTTTCATTGTAACTTCGCATGATCACTCCAGATGATGCCCAGATGAGATTGTCCCCTTTGGTTGAGATCATTCAACCATGATGGCTGCCCGAGCCCGTTGCCCGAAAACCTTTAGCACAGTCTACAGGTCATATTTATGAAGGGATTTCATTGTAACTTGGTTGGTTGACTTCATATAATGTTTAGATGAGAACGTCCCCTTTTGGACACGATTGGGCAACTGTGACGGCTTCAGGGGCCCAAAGCCCGAAAACCTTTAGCACAGTCTACAGGCCATATTTATGAGGGGATTTTAATGTAACTTGATAGGATGACTCGTTTTGGAATAATTTCACTGTAACTTGGTAACTTTTGTTGATATACGTTAACTGTGAGTGCCACATACATTAACTGTGAGGTCATATTAACCCCACCCCTCAACTCTTTAGTACAGTGTACACCTCATATTATTTTTATCATAAACATAGCACACAGGGAACAGAAATGAACATATTCCCAATTATCACATTTCTTGTCTTATTTCATAATCCTTTCATAAACATTGAACATTATCCTTTTCATCAAACACAACACACAAGTTAAGCTACAGTGTCATTGACACTTTCATTTTCAATTGGAATGAAATGTCAAATCGAATCGAGTCTGTTATTTAAAATTGAATTGAACTTTAAATCAAATTAGGAGTGTCTTGAAGATGACCGTATGGAGGAGGGGTGGGGGGCTGCAAATCTGATCTGTCCGAAAGCAATGACATCTAACTGATAAAATATTCCAGCTACTTCAAGACATGCCTTTGTTCAGGGAATGCCTTTATGATGTAGTTGGAATATTACCCAGAAAGGATTATAGTTCAAAAACTGGAACAGGTGTAAGAATTACTGGTACTAGGCACTGTACAGGGCTAGTTGGTAGCATCTACTCATCATCAACATTGTTTGGAAACTTTAAATTTGCCTTCAACAGTGGTAGACTGATAAGTCACCAGTGTTAAATACACATTGTTCTTAACTGGTAGAGTGCTGGAAGCCCATATTTGGGCTTTACTCTGAAGTGTCAGTACCAGCACTTAAAGGCTTCATATTTTGTGGATGTTGTTCATAACACCTTTGAAGTGAAATTATTTAGTCTGTTAGTGTTTGCCTTGTTACAATTTATGGGAGAGTGCCTATTGGCACGCTCCCATAAATTGTAACAAGGCAAACATATGTGAACAAATTTTGATGACCAAAAATAATTCAGCACTCTACCAGTTTAATACTAAATTGTGTTAGTTTCCTGGAGAATGCCTGGAGGCATTTTCCAGTAAACTAAAACTATTTATTATTTACGAACAATGTGGATCACATGTTTACAGATTACATTAAATGTTAAATGACGTGAAATGGCAAACATTTTTATGTTTTTTTTTCACTTCTAACTCATGTTCACTGACTTCTCCCTCTTGACCCCTGACTTTTCCCTAAAGTCTCTGGAGGGAGAAGCCACTTCTCCCTAAAATCAGCTGCCAGGCTGACCCCTGGTGGTAGTGACAAGTGAGACTGGAATTAGAATGGGTAGGGGCAGGGTTTCAGATGCTATTTTGGTTAATACAGTGGAAATTACACTCAGTCTTCAATTTCAGTATTATTTAAGTAAAATCTCCATCTGAACTATATATTTTGTGATATGACATAGAAGACTAATACCAAGCTAAGTTATTGTAAAAAAGTTCGAAAGGAAACGAATTGGGCATTCATTATCGAATCAACCGAATAGCAATTTAATAATAATAATTGTTATTCTTTGGCTTTTCACTGATGCTGTGGTCCTCTAATGAGGAAGCCTACATCAACCCCTGTCATCTGCTTAGTCACTCCTCTTCCACTATCCATCCTAATCTCTCAGCATTCTAACACAAACTGTTTTATTGTTTCCCCCACTGGCACTTTATTAATCTCCCCAATATTGACTCTTCTCATCCACTTATCTCCCATGCTTTCATTCCAGTTTTCCGTTAGTTTTTCAAGGAATCTTGAATTAGTTTTTCAAGGAACCTCTTGGCACTCTCCAATAAATTGTAACAAAACTTTTTAGCTCAACTTGACAATATCAAGTATGAGCTATTGGGATGGGTTGCAATCTGCCCTCCGTCTGTAAGTCTGTCCATATGTCCATCTGTCCATCTGTATGTTCCTCTGTCCATCCACAATTCCTTTAGCACCCCCTACAGCCCGCAGCTCTCACCGGATCAGTTCCAAATTTGATATGTGGCTTTTGGGCAATATCTAGATGGGAGCTGTCAAGTTTTTCCGAATTTCATTGAAAAACATGGCTGCCAGTGGCCATCTTAGATTTGTCAACAATTCCATTGGCACACCCTTCAGGCCACATCTCTCACCTGATCTTTTTTCAGATTTCATATGTAGCTTTAGTGTGTTGTCTAGATGGCAGCTATCAAATTTTTCTGAATTTTGTTGAAAAACATGACCGCCAATGGCCATCTTGGATTTGGCATATAAATTGTCAACAATTCCATTAGAGCATGCAACAGGCTGCATCCCTCACCCAATCTTTTTTCAAGTTTCATATATAGCTTTGGTATGAAATCTTTTCTGTAGAAACTTGAGTGAATGACTTGGCATTACTTGATCTTTCTATTCAGTACAGTCCCTTCTTGAACAAGTTGAGCTGCAGCGTCATTTTTCTACTGGCGTGCAAACAACAAGCTAATACTTACAGTGTAAAGCCTCTAAATGGCTTTCAGAATTTTCATACGTTCATTGAAAATGGGGCATGTTATGTTATTGGTCTGACCATCTGTCTGTCTGTCTGTCCATTCATCTGCCCATCCATCTTTAAACATCTTGGTTTCCATGCATTAACTGGAGTATGATTTGTCCTACAGTTTTCAAATTTGGTTTGTCGCATTAAATGGCAATACAGGTTAGTATTGAATTTCAACTCCACACCTACATTTTCTTCAGAGTTACAGCCCTTTGCTAGAGCTTTCAAACTTGGTTTGCAGCTTTAACTTATGAAGAGACCAGGCATTTTATGCAAACCTGGCATAGCTCTTGTTCAATAAAGCCATTATAGTGGCTTTCAGCATTCAACTTAAGATTCGAAATAAAATATCTCAGCTTTGCAGGGCCCTATTGTCAAGGTACTTGAAATGTCAAGTTTACCAAGAGACTGCTGTATCTGGTCAGTTGCAGTAAAAAGTTATCACAGTTGGAATTAGGTCTCCAAGGGTTAACAAATATTCTGAAGTGTTGTTGGATACAAAAAATGGCATTTCAGACAGTTAGTATTATACATTTTTTTCAGTTGGGCTGAACAAGTTACAACTGACTTGGCAAATCTTCAAAGTGCCCAAATTAGAGGCACAGGTTCACAGTTATTGCACAGGGTGTTTGGAGAACAATTGGGATTAATTAACCCTTGACCTAACAAATTAAGATGTTGAAAAAAACATTTTTTTCACAAATTTCAACAAAACCATATCATGTGACCTCCCACTGGAACGAGCACGTAAGTATTTAAAATAAAGTTTAATATCATCTGCATTGGGTAAAGGGTTAATTGCACATATTCTGAGATCACAAAGGCCTGAAATAGGCTTATGAAGCTTAACCCTTTACCCAATGCAGTGAATATCAAAATTTATTGTTTTATTTCTACTTTTTTAATTTTTCAAAAAAATTTCAACAAAACCATATCATGTGACCCCTCACTGGAACAAGCTCGATGAGTTCGTTCCAATGAGGGGTCTTATGATATGGTTTTGTTGTAATATTTTTAAAAATTTATTTTTTTCAACTGCTCAATTTGCAAATTACATGAATGGATGCGGGTGATTCGTTGGGTAAAGGGTTAAGGCAGGATTTCCACTAGGGGAAAATTTGTGGGTCCGGCAGTTTAAAGAAAGTGATACTCAGATGCCAAAGGCGTCTGCCGTACATGCCGAAGGCAAGGGTGTATAAAGGGGGGCCTGGGGAAAATTTTGATTTTTAGGTGCTCTCTGGTGGCCTCAGGGGGCATTCTGGTTGCTAAAATGCTGAATAATTGAAGTGGAAAATATGTATTTTTTCCTGCTACAATTCTCTAGATTCCCATGGGACGCACAATACTACATCTGGTCGGAGGTTTCATAAAAATACAAGCCCAAAACAATACAAAATCCACAAATCCTGACAGTGACTGAGCTTTGTTTACAACCACTCCCGGTAATATTCGAAATGAACCATGATGCGGATGTGTGACATCATGCATGTGCAATTACATCATTTACCACTCGAAATAAAAGCCAGTCATTTCGGACCAAACTCGACAATTTGAGTCCAAAATTTTATAGGCAACGTTTAGGATTTGAACTTTGTTTCCCCCTCTCGTCTGGGGGTTATAAAGTATCAGGTTGTCGCCAGTAATAGTAGCATAGTATACAACATAATTATGCCTATATTACCGTGGAAACAAAGGATCCTGAGTGTCGTTACAATACAGCATTGTACTCGACATTTTAACCACCAGCTTTTCTGACGGCGGGGGGAATGGGTCCGGGCGACGGACCCGCAGCCGGTCTAGCGGAAACTCTGCTTAAGGTGTGTATAGAGCAAGTCACAAAATTACTGTAAATATGATTTATGTTGGTAAAAAAAGGTCCGTGTTGAACTCAGTGGCCATGGCATTTGTGGTGCTGTGGTAGAATGATACAAGAACAACTTATTGTGAATCTTCTTGGTGTGAATTCCTCTTTGGCACTATCAGTAAATCTCAGTCAAGTCAGATATCGAATACTGAACTGATACCATTATATACTCCCCTAAAATACCAAAACCAATACAGAAATCAAAATTTGAATGCCACCCATCTCTAATGTGAAAGACCATTTTCATGTAAATTCACAAAAATGAACATTTGAAATTTATTTATTTATTGGGATTTATTTATCCATATAGAAGCACTGAGCAATGGTAAGTAACTGTCAAACACCCTAGTGTGATCCACACACGCAGGGTTAGCATTGGTTGAAGACAAGTGCACCATCGATGTACAGTACACCTTAGTACACAGCTCCACCATGCCCTACATGGACAATCAGGATGAATTGCCTTGCCCAAGGACACAACACAGTTTTCTCTGGCATGGATTGAACCATGGACCTTTCGGTTTGAAGTCAAAATCTATAACCTCTGAGTCACGCACTCCCTGAACATTTCAAAGAAAGAATTCAAAAAAGAAATCTTATAAAAAGAGAAAAATATCATCCCTGTTCAGGATTGTAATTTTCAAAAGAGCGATTTATTCGCTCACCTACTTCTTGCCTTAAAAAAATTAAGGAGGGCAAAAACTTATTTATCCCATAAATGGATGTTTATTCGAACAATAAAAGCCTTGGATAAATTTTTGCTTTATTCACCTGGTAGGGTGATAAATTTTCCCTGTAGGGTTAACCCTCAAAGAATTTTTCTCTTTCGTAGAGATGGACTTGTTGACCTCTGACCTCTACCAATTTCGTGTAACACAGTTAACAGTTCAATTGTTAAACCTTTTTGAAAGTATTACACAATGCCCGTAGAAAACACTACACATTGTTCAATTAATAAAGTATTTTTGCAAGTTTAGCTAAAGTTTGTAGAGGAATTATTTTCAGACAGAAATGAGAGTGGATTTTAACTAAATCACCTGGGGAGTGGAGTTATCACCCAAAGTATCACTTTCAAAATCACAACACGTGGACAAAAAACACAAGCAATGTTTCAACCAATGGACCTCCGGGTATAACCCAGAGGTCCAATGGCTGGAACTTTCCTTGTGCTTGTAATACTTTGCAACAAATTAGCAAGTATTGCTTGTGTGGAATCTCCACTCTGTGGGTGATTTAGTGATAAAACACTCTCCACGTACTGTATCACTGCACCTTTTTTTATTTTTGACAATTTTGCTTGCCATCGAATTGGACCTATATACTCCTCACTTCTAGCTGTGTTTTGTAGCGAGTAACAGCACGATTTTGCCACGACTGCCCTGCAAAAGATTTATAGGATAAACAAAGTAAACGTATAGTGTTTTCAAGTAAAAAATTCATTCTACTCGTAGAATTAAGAATGAAACCGACTCACCAGAGGCTCGTTGGTTTTATTCTTAATCCTACTCGTAGAATAAATTTTTTATTTGAAAACACTCCACGTTTATTCTATATATAGCCTTCCTGGCCTTAGAAAATAATGATTACCATAACAGCCTATTCCTAAAGCCCACATCTTGTCAGATCTCTGCTATGTTAGTGGTCTCTGTAAGATGGCCACAAGGCTCCTCCCACACCTCCGGGCCTTGCTGAGGCCCGGAGGTGTGGGCGGGGCAGTGTAGCCATCTCAAAAGAGACTACCTTGTTAGCAGCACCAGGGGGGCATGGTGGCATTGCGGTAACCGGTTCTCGTCAGATCACCGAAGTTAAGCAATGTCGAGTCCAGTTAATCATTGGATGGGTGACCATCTGAGCGATCAATTCGGACTCCCATGTTATGTCGTTGGGCAAGGCACTTAACCCCGATTGTCCACATGGGGGCACGATGACGTCGTGTAATAAGGCATACTGCACGTCGATGGTATGCATGTCTTCAACCAATCTAACCCTGCCTGTGCTGCAATGCGGAGTTACGATGTTGGGGAGTTGGCAGCTGCTCGTCGTTGCTTGGTGGTTCTCTGGGTACTCCAGCTTCCTCCACCCGTAAAACTGTCACGGTCATGATTAGCCATTGTACATAAGTATATGACCTTAAAACACCAATAAATAAATAAATAAACAATAAATAGCAGCACTAAATAAAATATAATAATGATTACCATAACAGCCCATTCCTAAAACCCACATCTTTTCAAATCTCTGCTATGTTAGTGGTCTCTGTAAGATGGCCACACTGCCTCTCCCACACCTCCGGGACTTGTCGGGGCCCGGAGGTGTGGGAGGGGCAGTGTAGCCGTCTCACAGAGACTACTTTGTTAGCTGCACTAAATAAAATATACAAAGCCCACTAGGCAGAATTCATTAATAGTAAAACTTTATTTTGCCACTTTTAGCTTTTGTAAGCTTAAGAGGGGCACTAGTCGCTCCCCTAGGACATGTGAGGGGAGCGATTTTTAGGCCACCTGCATTTTTAAGAATGCCAAGCCTGCCTATTTTTCTTATTAGGATTTCATCTGCTGACTATCATTGGGTGAGGGTTTAGATACTATTTTTACAACAACATGAAACCTGTCAAGTTCAGCAAGTGAATGGAGGATTATCCTCCAAGTTATAAGTATAGCCGTATTGAATTAATTAACTTTTAGCACAACTTTGGCAAGATTTCTTTTTTATTAAATTGTCTGTGGATTTTGCATTTATGTGAGTTTTGTTGGCAGAATTGGGATAATTTATTCCTAGTCACATAATATATGACTTGAGTGAATAACTTTTCACATAGGTCTTCCGTTTTGGATACAAAGAAAAGATTTACAGCTAATCTGAACTAATTAAATCACATTTCCTTTGTAAACAATTTCTCAAATTCATTTTGTTCACACAAATTGGTTTGTCCCTTTTCTTCCAGTGACGAATTAATTAACCCATGAGAAACACAATTTTTACATGAACGTATCAGTGATGTAGCCATTAACTTTGGGGTGGTCCTAACTTGCATGAATGTACTCTCACCTGCTATTTCTTGGGTCATTTTTCTAGAGTTAGAGGCCTGTCATTTTCAAAATGGGAGGAGAGCTACTCTTGAGTGCCTAATAATCTTACAGGTATGATTATTCTTTTTTGAACAAAATTCCCACCTGTATGATCCTTATTTGACCCTGTATGATTATTAATTTTCAGCAGTTGAATGTGCAGAGCGGCCGCTTAACTCAAGAAATTCACCAAAACTAGTAAGGTACATGTACAAGCAAACATAGGATGCAATGGAAATGTTAATGGGTAGAGAGCAGAAGCATATATTTGGGCTTAATTCTGAAGTACTGCTACCATAACTTTAAGACCTAGTACCCAGTGGATGTGCTTCATACCATCACTGAAACAGAATTAATTAGTCTATAAGGTTTTGCCTTGGTGCAATTTATGGGAGAGTGCCTGTAGGCACTCTCCCATAAATTGCAACAAATCAAATCCATGTGAAAATTATGATAACCGAAAGTAATTTAGCCCTTCACCACTTCAAGAGCATCAGAAGTCTGAAAATGGTTCAGAGTAAAGCAGTTGGCTCACATCTTGGAATTTTCCACCCTATACTATTATTCGACCCTGTACTATTATTAATTTTCAGGAAATTTTCCACCATGTACTATTATTTTGTCCTGTACTATTATTAGGCACTCAAGAGTATGGCCGACCACCTTAAATGAACAAGGAGTGCCATTTTTGCCCATATTAATTTGACGCAAGGAGAGCCACTGGGGTCTGTTCTTGATATTGAAAAATTTACCATATCTTTCCATCTAATTGTTTGGGTTGTGCATAATGTATGTAATGTAGGTTTGAAAATTGCAATAATTTCTTGCAGAGCATGACAGGATTTCTACCTGAATTATGTTTATAGTAAGACAATTATAGCCAGTATCCGATAAGTAAGCAAAATGGCTAGTCTCTGCTTGACCTTTCTTACAGAGAGTAGCTACCAGTAAGCTTTTCCAAAGTGCGTGATCACATATTAACATGAGCAATAACGATCACTGCTACTGACAAAGTTCACTTTCATGGCTGTCCTTGTATGTGGCAGGGAGGGCATTTACTGCCCTTGTAAATTTTAGTTTAGGAGAGCCATTGAGAGCAAGAGCAGTTGCCCTCCTTAAAATGACTGACCTGGAGTTATACATTCACTTTCTACGTGAGTAAGCCCGAAAAAGTACTGGGGGTGCCTCAGTTGGCATGATAAGTTGATTTTTAGCTCAACTTGACAAAGTCAAGCTGAGCTATTGCCATCACTTCTCGTCCATCGGCGTACGTACGTACGTATGTACGTACGTTAGTACGTTAGTATGTTAGTACGTTAGTACGTACGTCCACAATTTCCTTTGGCACACCTCACAGGTCGCATTTATGATCAGATTACTTTGAAACTTCTTATGCTTGTTTGGAGTGACCTCTAGATGGGAGCTATCGATTTTCTTCAATTTCCGTCAAAAAATGTTGCCGCGGCCAACGTTCTTAGAACTTAGTTTAGTCAAACCACAATATTTCCCTTTGGCACACCCTACAGGGCACATTAATGATTTGATTGCTTTGAAACCTGATAAGCTTATTTAGGGTGACCTCTAGATGGGAGCTATCGATTTTCTTCAATTTCCGGCAAAAAATGTTGCCACGGCCAACGTTCGTAGAACTTAGTTCAGTCAGACCTCAATATTTCCCTTTGGCACACCCTACAGGGCCCATTTATGATCAGATTGCTTTGAAACCTGGTATGCTTGTTTGGGGAGACCTCTAGATGGGAGCTATTGATTTTCTTCAATTTCTGTCAAAAAATGTTGCCGCAGCCAACGTTCTTAGAACTTAGTTTAGTCAGAAGACTCAATATTTCCCTTTGGCACACCCTGCAGGGTACATATATGATCGGATTGCTTTGAAACCTGGCATGCTTGTTTGGGGTGACATCTAGATGGGTGCTATCGATTTTCTTCAATTTCCGTCAAAAAATGTTGCCGCGGCCAACATTTTTAGAACTCAGTTTAGTCAGACCACAATATTTCCCTTTGGCACACCCTACAGGGCACATTTATGATTTGATTGCTTTGAAACCTGGTATGCTTGTTTGGGGAGACCTCTAGATGGGAGCTATAGATTTTCTTCAATTTCCATCAAAAAATGTTGCCGCGGCCAACATTTTTAGAACTTTGTTTAGTCAGAAGACTCGATATTTCCCTTTGGCACACCCTACAGGGCACATTTATGATTGGATTGCTTTGAAACCTTTCATGCTTGTTTGGGTGACCTCTAGATGGGAGCTATCGATTTTCTTCAATTTCCATCAAAAAATGTTGTCGCAGCCAACATTCTTAGAACTTAGTTTAGTCAGACCACAATATTTCCCTTTGGCTCACCCTACAGGGCTCATTTATGATTAGATTGCTTTGAAACCTGGTATGCTTATTTACGGTGACCTCTAGATGGGAGCTATCGATTTTCTTCAATTTCCATCAAAAAATGTTGACGCAGCCAACATTCTTAGAACTTAGTTTAGTCAGACCACAATATTTCCCTTTTGTACACCCTACAGGGCACATTTATGATCGGATTGCTTTGAAACCTGGCATGCTTGTTTGGGGAGTCATCTAGATGGGAGCAATCGATTTTCTTCAGTTTCTGTCAAAAAATTTTGCCACTGGCAAAAAAACTGACATTGGTCCCAATGATCTTCAATTTTGCCATTTCATTTATAACTTACCAAGTTCAAGTTTGTCAAGTTGAGCTACAGTGTCATTGACACTTTCATTTTCCTAGGGAAGACCCTGAATCTTTACCTACAGGGATCAGGGATGCTGGAAGCACAGGGGCACATGGGGTAGCTACCCTCCCTGTCTTCAGACCATGGGGCAAGAGGGGCAGACAATGCCCTTCCCAGGTTCATCACTCAGTTTTTTTCTATGATTTATTCTCAAAAGTAAAGTTAAAATACACCCCAAATCCTTCCTGGGAGCTTAAAAAATTCCATGGGGGAGTTTGGGAGGAGATGCCCCCTCCCAATGGAGGGGGACACCTTTCAAACTCCCCCATCATGGGCCTTCAGCCTTCGAGACATGCATGATTCAGCATGTTATTGCAGGGCTGCTAGTGCGAGAAAATGTCCTTTTCCATGGGTCTGAGCCCCCTGCTCTGAAGTGCTTCCGGTGCCCCTGATGGGGATACCCTGATGGGGATAACTCATCACAAGTTAAAATAAAAGGCCGCTCGGCCACATGTCCCCCGGAAAAAAAAGTCGAAAAAGAGGCATAACTCTAGTAAAAATGATCGGTCTGAACCCATATTCAAACTTGACCTGTATTTTTACCCGAGAAAGTCACATACTAAAATTCTTTCCGATCAAATAATCCTAACTGGAGTTATCATCCGGACACCGCAAATCTTTAAATTTCTAAGTTGAAAAAGGGGTATAACTCTAATAAAAATGAGCGGTCCAAACCCATACTCGAACTTGACCTGTATTTTTACCCCAGAAAGCCACATACCAAAATTCTTTCTGATCAAATAATCCTAACTGGAGTGATCATCCGGACACAGCAAATATTGAAATTTCTAAGTGGAAAAAGGGGCATAACTCTAATAAAAATAATCTGACTGAACCCATATTCGAACTTGATCTGTGGTTTGGGCTAAGAAGGTCAAATACCAAAATTGGTTCCAATCAAATGTTCCAAACTGCAGTTATCATGGGGACACCAAGTGGGACGGATGCACAGATGGACGGATGGATGCACGGATGGATGGACACCGCTGATTTCTATAGTCCCTCGAATTTTTTTTTTTTTTCCGAGGGACAATGAAGAAGTGGGAAGAAAAAGTATCTTCCTCTCCATCCAGCCCCACCCCTCCAGCTTCATTTAGCTTGGCTACCCTACTGATTTCCAGGCCTGGCTTTTTGAGGTGGGTGATCCATCACTCTCACCCTCCATTACCTGCACAAAATCAAAATAAGGTTGGTGGTACTTACCCATCATATTAAATTTTTTTTTATTTCCCACATCAATCATATAATGTTTTTTCAATTCTGTTTTATTTGATTTTCATCTGCACCTATTGGGAATGCTAAACTTTAAAAAATACATGTACATATGCTCAGTAGGGATTACTAACTAATATGACTGCTGCATTCACGGCCATATCCAGGACGTTTTTGGAACCGGTATACCACTTTGGGCACCCAAACTCCAGGTGCCCAAACTCATTGTATTTGCGTATAATCTCCATCCCCAAGTCCGCTAAAACAGTCGAAATTCAGCAAAAATCATACATGACTAAAACCAACATGAAGCTTATCCCTTGAATCCCGAACTAGGATACTTTAGCTGACTAAAAATATGCCTGAGGCAATTATACTCTGATAAAAAAAAATGCACGGAACTGGTATGCGGAAAGTCCGTGAAGGCATTACGGTAATTTCAACTTTTGTGTCTTTTAAAAACATTGGCAACTTGTGTTCAGTATGGTAATCCTACTTTCAGTTTCTGTCTCTACTACCTGTGGCCTTCGGTTATACCTGTGGCATATGTGGACATGTGTCCCCAAATTATCCCCTGGATATGGCCCTGACATTGCTAAGACATAAGAATTCCATAGCTTTTATCTGTTGAAGCTTTTAACTGGTTCTGTTTATGAGCTGTGAATTTGAATTTTGAAAGCTCCCAGAATGGATTTGGGGTGCATTTTAGCTTTGCTTCGACAATAAATTATTGAACAAAATTGAGTGATGAACCAGGGAAGGGCATTGTCTACCCCCCTCTCACCTCCATGGAACAAAGTCAAAGAGGGCAGCTGCCCCTGTGCTTCTGGCATTCCTGGCTATTCAATTAACAGGGTTTCACTGTTGTGTGTTGTATGAAACTTATATGCAATTAACAGGATTTATACCATTAGGTATTATCCAATTAAGTGGGCCCCACTTTACTACCATGACCGGAGAGTTCAGTTGCTCAATGGTTAATTAGCATATTGGACTCAAAAGGCTGAAGGCAAGTAATTTGCACTGTGTTTTGTAGCAAGACACTTAACCCTAATTGGCACATGCGTCACAGATGCAGTGTGCTGAAGAGAACAGCACGTTGATGGCATACTTTTTTTTTTTTTTTTTTTTACTAACTGCTGGTACAGTTACCACCTTATGTCTTGCATTGAGTTACAAATGTTTTTGAAAGACTTTCCTATATTCTGTATTGAGGGTAACATGGCATGGGTCCCAACATTAGTATAATTGCGTTCCCAAAATGGACAAAATGATTGTGAATGAACAGTCAGTGGTTTTAAATTTTACTGAGGAGAGAGCATTTGGAAAATCATTGTTGAAAGTTTCAGTATGGTTTGCACAGCCCACTTCAAAGTTCAGGAGCATCTGGTGGGATAGGGGAAAGGGTTGGCTGAGCCCACTTACTGCACAGGTGAATGTCTCAGCCAGTTGGAGTTTTTTGTTGCCATGTAATGTATACTATGGTGTTTTTTGTAATTTTTTTTGGTAAATGAATTGACTCTTAAAGCTTAAGAACCTGGAGATTTTTTATACATTTTTGCTTTACTTTCATAATCCACATCCTATGACTTTGAATTTGTTTTTTGGCAAGTCTTGGCTGCCTGTGTAGGCAGCCAGGACTTGCTTAGAAACAACGGCCAACGCACTTCAAATGTAACTTGCAAGCTTACCCAAAAACTGCATGTTGGGGCACATCTTTTGTTGTAGAACAATGTGAGTCAAAATTAGGTCCGCAAGGATCAAAGATTTGGGGATTTCTGCTACACTTTTAAAGTCTACATACTTTGGCTTTAGGTTGTTTCTAAGCAAGCCTGCTGTCTGAAAAGGTATCCAAGACTTGCCTTGAAACAACTGCCAAGATACTTAGAATGCAACTTGCGAATGTACCCAAAGTTTCTGTGTTGAGGCATTCTCTGTGTTGAGTCATACATTGTATTGTAGTAAAAAGTGATGAAAATTGGAATACCGTATTTACTCTATGTATTGGGACAGCTAAAAATAATTATTTTCACAGGTGTCCCAATTCTTAGAAAATGGGGAAAGAACACAGCCTGGTCTTGATTTGATGCTGAATAAAGTTGTCTGTGATTCGTTTTCCATCACTATATCCGAAAATCACCATCCAATTTTTTTTTTTATTTTCATTTTTTGCTTTCAAAACATAGCTTATGATCCCTCATTGGAACGAGCCCATTGCACCCGTTCCAATGAGGGATCATAAGCTATGTTTTGGAAGCAAAAAATGAAAATTTTTAGTTACTCAAGAATTTTTTTTATGAGTGTCGTCTGCTACTAGTGACGGGTCAACTGGAAACAAATCTCCTGAATGTCCCAAACTTTGGAGCATAAAAAAAATATAGTTTTCTGGAAAAAATGTTTGTCCCAAATCATAGAGTGTCCCAATACATAGAGTAAATACTGCATGTTGGAGCACTTCTTTTGTTGTAGAAAAATTTGAGTCAAAATTAGGTCTGTAAGGGTTAAAGAACTGGGGGTTTCTGCTACACTTTTAAAGTCTACATACTTTGGCTTTAGGTTGTTTCTGAGGAAGCCTGCTGTCTGAAAAGGCATCCAAGACTTGCCTGGAAATAACTTAGAATGTAACTTGCTAAGTTTACCCAAAGTCTCTATGTTGAGGCATTCTCTGTGTTGAGTCATACATTGTATTGTAGTAAAAAGTGATGAAAATTGGAACAGTCTCTGAAGGGTTAAGCATTATAAATTTTGACAGTAGAAAATGAGACATAATAACCATGAATTGGCAAAAATATATGAAAGGAAACATTTCAATTTAAAGATGTATTTTATCGTATTGTGATGATTATTAAAATTAAATTTGTTTAAGAGATGTATGGAGATAAGCTAATGGCGCATGTGTGGTGTGTCAGTGCAAAGAATTGAAAAGGAGAATAATTGTTTAGTGAGTTTTTCCCCGGTCATCTTTCATGTTTGCCTAATTAAATCTTTACATGTTTCCTCTCGAGACAGTTCAAAGCCAATTTTTCAAAAGTACAGTGGAATGCAGTATAATTGATGCAAATCTGGGTTTTCAATCTTGTCGACGTTACGGAACGATTCAACCAATTTTACACGCAAAAAATATTATGAATTTAATAATCTGGTTTTGCAGAACTTTTTTTCATATTATTACATGCAGGACTGATATTGAATATTTACATCTCAAGAGATATAAATAGACAAAGAAATCAACTAACCTTTGGATGTTCTTACATTTATCATTTTATGTTGATATTTTGACTGCACATCAAAGAGATAAGATTTTGCTCTCATTTGAGACTTTTATAATCAAACATGAGTGTGAATGGGATATTAAAAATATTACTTTAGGCAAGGTTCTTGTAGCTCTGGGAAATCATGGGAAAATGGAATTTTTACCCTTTACCTAATGAATCGACCACATCCGCCACATAATAGACAAATTCAGCAGTTGAGAAGAAATTATTTTTCCGAAAATTTCAACAAAACCATGCCATGAACCCCCCCTCATTGAAACAAGCTCATTGAGCTTGTTCCAATGAGGGGTTCACATAATATTGTTTTGTTGAAATATTTTGAAAAATTTGAAAAAATGATATTTAAAATAATAAATTTTCATATCATCTACATTGGGTAAAGGGTCAAGCCTGAAAATAAGCAGTCTGACATTTGCAGAATGAGGTCCCCAGAGGGTGAATTTGATGATGCTATCCCATACAGTGGGCAAGTTTATCCTCTGGGTACCTCTCTCTGTTTAGTTTTGAGACCCTGATTCAGATTGAGGTTCACAGAGGGTAAATTTAGTGATGCTACCCTGCTGTGCAGGGTAGCATCACTAAATTCACCCTCTGGGGACCTCATTTTACAGATGACAGTCTGCTTATTTTCTGGCTTGTAAAGGGTTAACTGTTGGTAACTGTTGTAGCGCTGAGATAAATTGATTTTAAATGATATCAAATCAGTTTCTGTGGCTAATTGGTTATGGAATTGGACTTCAAACTGAAAGGTCTATGGTTCGATCCCCACCAGGGATTATTATGATCCCCGATGAATCTGGAGATGGGATGGCGAAATCTCACCCTCGGGGCAAGATATTTGAACCAGACCGGGTCTGGTTCAAATATCTTGCCCCGAGGGTGAGATTTCCCCATTCCCACCTTCAGACTCATCGAGGATTATTTTTCTCCCCCCACACGAGGATTACGTCATTATAGATAATTGGCGGTCACGTGATGTAAAGGGCATTGTGAGATTATTGATCGATCGATAAATTCGTGCAGTGATACTATTAAATCTGCAGAGAAACATGGGGTTAAAACAAATCAGCATTGTTGATTTTGAATGGCACGTGGATTACATGCGGGAAATCGTGAAGCCATTTTGTTTATTTACAATTGTGCAGACGATGATGAAATAGTTCCGGCGACCTAATAAAATATGCGAATGGGTATGTCATGTGGGGTGGGTGGGATAGAAATATCCCACCCTGCTGTCTCACCTGGAACACGCATATGTTTCACGTATTGGGGGAAGAAAACTGTGTTGTGTCCTTGGGAAAGGCACTTAATTCTGATTGTGGGGCACAGTGGCACTGTGTACTAAGGTGTATTGCACATCGATGGTGCACTTGTCTTCAACCAATGCTAACCCAGCTTGTGTGGAGTTAGTATGTTGAGGAGTCCGCACTTGCTCGGGCCCTATTAGTATTTATTTATTTACTTATTGGGGTTTAATGACACTTTTGAAAGCCAGAGTCACCTCGTGTCAGACAGTTTTAATGGTGGAGGAAGCTGGAGTACCCGGAGAGAACCACCTAGCAAATGTCAGGCTCCTCCAACATACCAATTCCACACAAGAAGGGATAGCATTGGTTGAAGGTAAGTTCACCATCGACGTGCAGTATGCCTTAGTACACAATGCAACTGTGCCCTCATGTGGGCAATGGGGGTGCAGAGTCTTGCCCACGGAGACAATGCGTTGCTACAGGTGGGATTCGAACCGAGAACCTCTCGGCTTGCAGCCTGCACCTCTACCACCTGAGCCACCACTGTAGGGCCCTATTCAGACATGACTGAAAATGACTATTGAAAGTGTTAAACCTAAACAAACAAATAAATGAACAAAGCAGCATGATGCATATACTGCTTATGTCATCTATAACACTGATAGACTGCTAGATATTTTTGAGACTTTGGGAAGGTGGAGCAATAAATCTGGCCATGTGACTTCATTGGATAAGTCTGAAACAAATTATTCATCTACATATTTACTGACCAAAATATATCATCATACAATAAAAATGATTGTTTTGTTTTTTCATATTTTATGATATTGGCCCATGACATTAATTTCTGGAAAGCATTGTTGTGTTTTTTCATATTTTATGATATTGGCCCATGACATTAATTTCTGGAAAGCTAATCTAATCGCTTCCCGTCCGTCGTCCATCGTCCGTCGTCTGTCGTCCGTCGTCCGTCAACACCATGTTTTGGTCTTCTCCTCCAAAACCACTGGGCCAATTCAAGTGAAAGTTTGTGTGAGTGATGGTCCCAAAGGGGCATTGCATTTTTGTTCAACTCAACATGCCCAGCCCCATAGGGAGGGAGTGGGGGAAAATGCTCAAAAATATTTTAAAAATCTTCTTCTCAAGAACCAGTGTGTACAATGACTTGATATTTGCTATGGAGGTTCCTTTTGAGGTGTAGTATCAAGTTTGTTCAAACAAAGTTCGTGAAGCAATATTTGGCTTTGTAATGGGACTGGTAAGATTTTTAGCCCCGCCCAAAATTTCTATTTTTTGAACCGATGATCCGGTATGAACCAAATTTGGTATGTGGTATTATTGGGTCATAAGTACTTGACCCATGCAAAAAAAAATAATTTTGCATCCCCATGGGAACTCTGGGAGCTAAAAATAGAAATATTTTCAAACGCCCATATTTCTCAAACCACCCGGAACAGAGAGCTGTTATTTGGTGTGAAGTATCCTTAGGACCAGTAGAATTGAATGGTAAAAAAAAATTGGCTTCGGTTATGTTAGGGTGTTCTGTAATGGGCATCGAAAAAATGCTGAGTCAGCATATTTGCAAAAAATTTTTAAAATCTTTTCTCTAGAACCAGTCATCAGAAGCTTTTGATATTTGGTATACAGCATTCATAGGGGGGTCAGATACAAGTTTGTTGAAATAAAGCTCATTGGTTCATATTTGGGCTCACTACTGGAGCCCGAATTTTTAACATAGGGTAATATGGAGAATATTCTTTAAAAATCTTCTTCTTCAGAACCACCAGTCAGAATCTCTTAATGTTTGGTATACATCATTGTTATGAGGGTCAGATTCAAGATTGTCTCAAACCAAGTCCCTAGATTAATATTTGGGCTTCCTACAGAAGCCCAAATTTTAACTTTGTTCACTATGGGGGGGGGGGGGGGGGGGTAATTTAAAAAAATCTTCTTCAGATCCACAAGTCAGAAAAGTTTCATATTTGGTATGCAACATCTCTGGGGGTCAGATTCAAGTTTGTTCAAATCTGATCCTTAGGTATATATTTGGGCTCGCTATGGTAGCCCAAATTTTTACTTAGTGCAATATGAGGAAATTTCTTTAAAAATCTTCTTCTTCAGATCTACCAGTCGGAATGCTTTCATATTTGGTATACAACATCTCTAGGGGGGTCAGATTCCAGTTTGTTCAATTCGAGTGTCTGGGTTAATATTTGGGCTCCATATGGGAACCTGAAAATTAACTTAGTACAATATGAGGGAATTTCTTCAAAAATCTTCTTCTTCAGATCCACTAGTCAGAATGCTTTCATATTTGGTATGCAACATCTCTAGGGGGGGTCAGCTTCAAGTTTGTTCAAATCGGATCCATAGGTTAATATTTGGGCTTGTTATGGTAGCCCAAATTTTAACTTGGTGCAATATGAAGAAATTTCTTTAAAATTTCTCTTCTTCAGATCCAACAGTCAGAATGCTTACATATTTGGTACACAACATCTCTAGGGAAGTCAGATTCAACTGTGTTCAAATCGAGAGCTTGGGTTAATATTTGTTCTCCCTATGGGAGCCGGAGTTGGCCATTTTGCTGAAGAATTAAAAATTTTGTATTCAGTACCCTCTAGAGGTGTGTAACTAAGATTAATCCACATAGGTTGTATCAAGGGGCTTCATAGGGGAGCTCTACATTTTATTTTATGATCAACTGAAGAAAAGGCATGATGCCCGGATTATTTTTGTCACTCCTGACGGACTCAAGGATTGACAGTGTAGACTATGGAGATGGCTTGCTTAATGTACTCATTCTTGAACTTGTTTATATTGTGTTCTGTGTAAGATGAGCGCTTCAGACCCCGTGGGGCCTCTTGTTTATTTACTTATTGGGGGATTAACGACACTTTTGACAGCCAGAGTCACCTTGTGTCAGACAGTTTTATGGGTGGAGGAAGCCAAAGTACCTGGAGAGGATCACCTAGCAACTGTCAGGTTCCTCCAACATACTAATTCCACACAAGAAGGGATAGCATTGCTTGAAGGTAAGTTCACCATCGACGTGCAGTATGTCTTAGTACACAATGCGACTGTGCCCCCAGGTGGGCAATGGGGGTGCGGAGTCTTGCCCAAGATGGGATTCGAACCTCTCGGCTTGCAGCCTGCACCTCTACCACCTGAACCACCACGCTTCTGTAGGGCCCTATTCAGACATCACTGAAAATGACTATTGAAACTGTTAACCCTAAACAAACAAATAAATGAACAAAGCAGCATGATGCATATACTGCTTATGTCATCTATAAAACTGATACCCTGCTAGATATTTTTGAGACTTTGGGAAGGTGGAGCAATAAATCTGGCCATGTGACTTCATTGGATAAGTCTGAAACAAATTATTCATCTACATAATTACCGACCAAAAAATGTCATCATACAATAAAAATGATTGTTTTGTTTTTTCATATTTTATGATATTGGCCCATGACATTAATTTCTGGAAAGCGTTTTCTTTTTATACCACCCACTTGAAAAGTGGGCGGTATATAGCATTCATGGTGTCCGTACTTCCGTACTTACGTACGTCCGTACATCCGTACTTCCGTACGGCCGTGACGCTTTGGGGGTACACATCTGCTATCCGCTACTCCTCTTAAACCAGTGGGTGGATTTCATTGAAACTTACAGGCATTCTTTTCTATACATTATAGATGTGCACCTCCTATTTTGCTTTCAGGTATTTTTATTTTTTACTCTTTCCCAAAGGGCGAAATGAACTTAGCCAAATTGTTGTGATGCTTTAGGGGGGTACACTCCTGCTATCCGCTACTCCTCTTATACCAGTGGGCGAATTTCATTGAAACTCTCAGACATTCTTTTATATACATTATAGATGTGCACCTTCTATTCTGCTTTCAGGTATTTTTATTTATTTTTTTTTTTTTTGGGGGGGGGGGGGGGGGGTGTCAGTGTTTGTGCTCTCTACATTAAACACACTTTTACTGTTGTAAAATGTTTCTTGGTGGGAGTGGGTGGTATCATTTAGTGAGCAGTGCTCACAGGTTTTCTAGTTTCATATTTGATGATATCGGCCTGTGATATTAATTACTGGAAAGTGTTCTGTGAGAGCTTTCAAAGAATGGTGTTAAGGGATATGGTATCCTCAATTACCTCTTCCTAACACAATTAGCAGACGGCACTTAACCAAAAAATCTTGACCATCTGAAAACTCTTTCTGTGCTACAGTGAAACGTTGCATAGTATTTTTCCAACATGACAGAGAGAAGAATCTCAGTGTTAATTGATACACAGTCTTTGTTTTGTAGAAAATCAAGAAACTCATGTTTTCTGACAGGTGAAATACTAAGACAGATCACAACAAGAGTGGAGTACAGAGGACTGGAATCAACGGCCTGAATTGGAGTTTTTTCTGTATTTCACGAGCATTGAAGGTGTACGTGAAATACAGGAAAAAGTTCCAACAAGGGTCTTTGATTACTGTCCCCCCCCCCCCCCACCCCCACACTCTAGTCAAGTTTAGTTCTGAATTTAGAATTTTATACCACTATTCAACTCGAATTAAGTGAATGAGGCTGATATTTTTAACCCTTTACCTAACATAACGACCAAAAATGGCCAGAAAATTAAACAAAATAAGCTTACCATAACCTAAAATATCTCAGAAGTTTCTCAGTAAAACTATACAAATATGGATAACATTAGAACCAGCTCATCGAGCTGGTTCTAATGATATCCATATTTGTAAGGTTTTATTAAAAAATTGTGAAATTTGTTTTCAAAAAAAGTGAAATTTAATTTATTTTTTAAAAATACTGTGTTAGGTAAAGGGTTAAAGAAAAATATCGGGGGCACGATGGCTCAGTTGGTAGAGGTGCAGGCTGCAAGCCGAGAGGTCCTCGGTTCGAATCCCACCTGTGGCAACCACGTTGTGTCCTTGGGCAAGACACTTCACCCCCATTGCCCACGTGGGGGCACAGTGACGCTGTGTACTAAGGCTTACTGCATGTCGATTGTGCACCTGTCTTCAACCAATGCTAACCCTGCTTGTGTGGAATTGGTATGTTGGGGAGCTGACAGTTGCTCGCCGGGTACTCCGGCTTCCTCCACCCGTAAAACTGTCACGGTCATGGTTAGCCATTGTGCAGAAATATTTGACCTTAAACACCAATAAATAAATAAATAAATAAAGAAAAATATCACCTTCGGCTGTCTTTTTAAATTCTTGCTTGACACTGTCTTGTTTAGAAGCATTTCATTCATGTCGTTATGTCACTCAGATGCATAACTATCAATTTGATGCATTCTTACACGACATCTGTACAGGTAGGCTGGATTCCATGAGTGGTGTACCGAGCACATTTCTCAATGTCTGTATTGTGTCCTAAAACATTGAGTACACAACATTCATGGTACAGTGGAGCCCACTTAATTGGATATCTCTTCTGAATAGCCCTGTTAATTGAATATAATTTCTCAACACAAAACCATTTACCATACCTTCAGTACAAATTTTACCTGTTTATGGAATATAGGTTATAGAGTAAACTCCTGTTAATGGAATAAAAATTCTTATAACCTGTCGAGAAATTACCCTGACTCTCTTCAGTTTTCCTTTGTTTATAGACATATTTGGCCTCGGTACATCCAATACAGGCATTTAATCTATTATATCTTGTTTGACAGAGCTCATGGAGCTCTGACAAACAAGATACAATAGAATAAATGCTATGTTTATCTCTAGAATACAGGAAAGTGACAATAATCTCTGTTAATTGAATACTTCTGTTAACTGAATAATTTTCATTATGGCAAAGTGGCTGTGCAATTAATAGGATTCCATTGTATCATGGTTAAAGTTTTAGAACTTGGTAAAGAGATTGGGTTGATCCCTTGATCCATTTCACAACTACCAGTACATAAAAATGTTGTATGGCATGGAATCTTCACAGCTTCTCAGTTTACAAAACAGAGTGTTTAACTGATCAGTTAATAAAATAAAGCACTGTCAAATACCAAACAATTACCATATCTTTAATACAAATTCAACCTGTTAATTACATATGGGGTCATGAGAAAATCTCTCCAATTGAATAAACATTGGATGTGATGCACAATGCCAGACATTTTATACCTCCTACTCTGTTTAAAAAGTGGGGAAACCCCGGTATACTTGATTGCATCTGTCCTTTTCTATTGTCATATATCTGTTCATCCGCACAAGTTCATTACTCAGCAGATAGTGGTCTGATCATAATGAAATCTTATATGGATGTCCATTCCCTTTCAGACACATATCAAGTTATACTATTTGTGTATTTTAGTTATGCCCCTCTTTTCCATTGAGAAGTCAACAATTTTGGTCTGATAGTTGTCTGATCTCAAAGAAATCTTACGTGAATGTCTAGTATGACAGGCCCTTTCAGCCACATATCAAATTATGCCACTGTGCATTCCACTTGTAAGTTGTTCCGCTTTTTTTATACGCCCGTTTTAAAAATGGTTGTATTGTGTAATCAGTCTGTCCATCTGTCTGTCTGTTAACATTTTTGATTTCTGGCCGATAACTCCAGATTGTTTTATTTGATCTCCACCAAAGTTGGTATGAGCGTTACCCAGCTAGTAATACAGGCAAAGTTCAATTATGGGTTCTGTGCAATTGTTTTTCCAAGAGTTACAAACCTTTTTCAACTTAGAATTCGACTGTCCATTAACATGCATGGTTTCCAACTGATAACTCCAGTTTTGTTTATTTGATCTCAACCAAAGTTGGTATGTGTATTACCCAGTTAGTAATGCAGGCCAAGTTCGAATATCTGTTCCGACCAATTATTTTTACATGAGTTTTGGCCCTTTTTCAACTTAGAATTTGACCTTCTATTAACATTTTTTTGTTTTTGACCAATAACTCCAGTTTGAATTATTTGATCTCCAACAAAGTAGTTGGTATGTGTATTATCCAACTAGTAATACAGGCCAAGTTCGAATATGGGTTCTGTCAAATTTTATTTTACATGAGTTACGGCCATTTTTCGACTTAGATTTTGACCATCTATTAACATTTTCGGTTTCTGACCGGTAACTCCAGTTTGGATTATTTGATCTCAACCAAAGTTCGTACAATTCAAAATGGCTAATGGGCATATTTAGTCACGCCTCGTGGAACTCTTGTTCCATTGAGAAATTTACATTTTTTGTTGATTTGAATATATAACTCAGCTGATGGTGGTCATATCATTATTTTTGCTATAATTCCTAGCACTCTAGTAGTATTTCAAAATTTCAATCATTGACTCCATATTGTCCACATAGAATGAAAAATTTAAAATATATCTTGTTTGACAGAGCTCAATGAGCTCCGTCAAACAAGATATAATTTATTAAATTTGCAGCTTTATTCTGGGAAAAATTTGCTGCTGAAAACTTCCTTATTTTGACATCAAGAGAGCAGACAGTTAAATCAAGATTTTGTCAGATTTATGCAAAAGCAGTTACCTCTTGGAGGTGGGTGGGTGGGGTCCGGTGGATTCATCTTAGTATTCATTTTTGATAATGTCCATCTGGATGCAGCCCCAGTCCCTTGAATTAACGCAGTGTGTTTCTCATCAACAAATGAATTCATTATTTTCTGAATTTTTTTTTTTTCAGTAAATATGCCCTTATGGGCAGTGGAGTAGATTCCTTCAGCAGTCATGATCCATGGGGCATAAGAGAAGAAGCAACAGAATATCAAGGACGTTCCGATGCAGATATCCGACAACAACAGCAGTACATTATTGATGGTAACTGCTGTATTTCTTTAATTATCATTCATATCTAGAAAATTTAATTAAACCCGATATACAGTGGAACCCTGTTAATTGAATAGCCACTTTGCCAATGAAAATTAGTCAATTAACTGGAGTATTCAATTAACAGGGATTGTGTCACTTTCCTGTATTCTAGAGATAAACTTTGCATTTAATCTATTATATTTTGTTTGACAGAGCTCCATGAGCTCTGTCAAACAAGATATATTAGATTAAATGCCAGTATTGGATGTACTAAGCACAAATAGGTCTATAAACAAAGGAAAACTGAGGAGAATCAGGGTAATTTCTCGACAGATTACAAGATTTTTTATTCAATTAACAGGAGTTTACTCTATAACCAATATTCAATTAATAGGTAAAATTTGTATTGGAGGTATGCTGAATGGTTTTGTGTTGGGAAATTATATTCAATTAATAGGGTTATTCAGTTAAAAGATATCCAATTAAGTGGACTCCAATATCAAAATACAGTCCTTCTTGGGAGATTGGCATAATTGTGCTGGTGCTTGGTATCATCCATACTTTTGATTTATCAAGCACTAAACGTTATGTCCATCAATTAAATTATTTTTAATTGTCAAAACTTGTTATTTGAGATTGATTGTTACAATTTCTGTGAGACTGACTACAGGCACTCTTCCATGAATTGTAGCAAGGCAAACTCATTTATTTATTTATTTATTTATTGGTGTTTAAGGTCACATACTTATGCACAATGGCTAATGGTGACCGTGACAGTTTTACGGGTGGAGGAAGCCGGAGTACCCGGAGAGAACCACCGAGCAACGACGAGCAGCTGTCAGCTCTCCAACATCGTAACTCTGAACTCTGCACCGCAGCACAGGCAGGGTTAGATTGGTTGAAGACATGCGCACCATCGACGTGTAGTACGCCCCAGTACACAGCGCCATCGTGCCCCCATGTAGGCAATCGGGAAGGCAAACTCATACTAGTCTTGTTGTTTTTTTTTAAATATAAGGTGGCAAACAATTGCTCTCCTGGGTGCTACTTAGGTGAGCAAATTGCTATCCTGAACTATTTTTAGCTGTGACTAGCAGCTCAATAAGTGGCAATGTCTGTCTGTCTGTCTGTCTGTCTGTCTGTCTGTCTGTCTGTCTGTCTGTCTGTCTGTCTGTCTGTCTGTCTGTCTGTCTGTCTGTCGGTCCGTCGGTCCGTCGGTCAGCTCAATAAGTGGCAATGTCTGTCTGTCTGTCTGTCTGTCTGTCTGTCTGTCTGTCTGTCTGTCTGTCTGTCTGTCTGTCTGTCTGTCTGTCTGTCTGTCTGTCTGTCGGTCCGTCGGTCTGGCTGTGACCAACGAGTTTCAAAACTCAATAACTTTTGAAATACTTGATGGAATGACTTTATATTTGGCATGTAAGTGTATCTTATTGATGTCTGGCCACTGTTCAATGCATGTGTCGTTCCAAATATTTTTCTTGGAGTTATGGCCCTTGATGAACTTAGAATTTTGTGAGATTGCACCACCCGTCGCAGCTACGGTGTCGATGTCGTGATTTTTCATTGTTTTGCTTCACAATCTTCCTTTAGTGTCTAGTAAATAATGTGTATTTACAAGACAATCAATGCCAATAAACTGCTGTTGAATCTGTGCTTATTTTTTACAAACCCCGCTTCCCCATTATTGGTCAGTTGAGTAAGAAGTTGTAAAGGGATGAATGATACAGTCACTAAAAGGGGCAAAGAAGTATATGAAAAGGCAAGAAGAGTTAATACAGTGGAGCCCACTTAATTGGATATCTCTTAATTCAATATCCCTATTAATTGAATATAATTTTCAAACACAAAACCATTTACCATACCTTCAGTACAAATTTGATCTGTTAATTGCATATGGGTTGTAGAGTAAACTCCTGTTAATTGTATATAAATTTTTGTAATATGTCAAAAAAATTACTGTGACACGCACCAAATTCCCCTTATTTATCAACCTTTTCGGCCTCACTACATCCAATACGGGCATTTATTCCATTATATCTTGTTTGACAGAGCTCTATGAGATCTGTCAAACAAGATATAATAGAATAAATGCTCAGTTTTTCTCCAGAACACAGAAAACTGACCAAATTCCTGTTAATTGTATACTCCTGTTGATTGAATAATTTTCACTGGCAAAATGGATATTCAGTTAACTGGTAAAGCGCTGAGTTTTTTTCTGACAACAAATCAAAGCTCATCATATACTGCTCTATTACTTTTAATTGGATAGTGCCTTATAGGCACTATCCAATTAAATGTCAGAGAGCAAGGTATTGTATAAAAAATTTGATTCATATCAGGGACAATAAAAGCTTCCTCAGGCAGAATGTAGCTACAGACAGTTATTGCCTGTCACTTTTAGTGAAGCCCAAAATAGGGCTTCCAGCACTCTACCAGTTAAGAGGATTCCACTGTATAATCAAGGACAACAATAGGAAGTTCCAGAGTGTTCTGGAAATAGGTATCATGATATGGTAGAAATTTAAAAAGGTTTTTTTTTAAAACTGCTCAATTTGTAGAATGATGCTGGCGACTTCATTAGATAAAGGTTTTGATGAAGTTTTTTGAAAAATTAAAAAAAAAACAATAATTAAAATAATAAATTTTGATATTCTGTGTGTTGGGTGAAGGATGAATTGACCAGTGCTATTCACAAAATTCACTATTCAGCTTTCATAATTTATTCCAATTGGTGCGTCCAAAATATAAGTAATGACTCCTAATTGGTGTGGACTTTGACCCCTGCATTGGTGCGACATTGCCAGTTGTTGTTGCTAATTATGGTGTTTGTAGACTCCCTAGTCTGAATAGATTTTAGAGATGCAAAGGTATGTATAGTCACCAACCCAACAACACCCCCACCCCCAACACTACCAATATCTGAAGATAGTTATATGTCTGATCCTATTCTTTTAAATTTGAGCTACACTGGGTTCTCCAGGCCTGCTGTTTTCAGAATTTTGCATAACTTATTTATTGTTTGCCTGATCTGAGCTTTGGTACCGTATTTACTCTATGTATTGGGACAGCTGAAAATAATTATTTTCACAGGTGTCCCAATTCTTAGAAAATGGGGAAAGAACAGAGCCTGGTCTTGATTTGATGCTGAAAAAAGTTGTGTGTGATTCGTTTTCCATCACTATATATGAAAATCGCCGTCCAATTTTTTTTTTATATTTTAATTTTTTGCTTCCAAAACATAGCTTATGATCCCTCATTGGAACAAGCGTATAGCACCCGTTCCATTGAGGGATCATAAGCTATGTTTTGGAAGCAAAAAATGAAAATTTTTAGTTACCCAAGAATTTTTTCTATGAGTGTCGTCTGCTACTAGCGAGGGGCCAACTGGAAACAAATCTCCTGAATGCCCCAAACTTTGGAGCATAAAAAAAATATAGTTTTCTGGAAAAAATGTGTGTCCCAAATCATAGAGTGTCCCAATACATAGAGTAAATACGGTAACCTAGCGTACGTTCCCCTGTTCTTGATTCAGGTAACCCGTTAGGTAATCTAATTATATTTGAATTACATTTATGCTGATATATGAACTGTTGTATCATAGCCAAGTTCTTGCTTCTAAGGGCAATATCCTGATGAATAGAGATGAATCCTTAGGAAGAATAATGAGACTATGTAGCAGCAATCCAGATACAAATGCTTTGCAATTTTAACCTAATCTTGGCATGGGCTAGCATGCTGCAGAAGAGTATGGCATCCATAATCACTATTTGTGGCAGAGACATGAATTATTGCCATTTTCTGATTTTATACCTATGTTACATCTTAAAATGATCAACAAATGAATGGTGGAATGATGTTGAACATCACCCAGTAATCAGCATAGGTGTTTGCATCTGCCTGAAGTATAGCTGCTCTGTTGGCCAATAATTGGCCAAAAGAGCAGGTATACTTCAGGTAGATGCAAACCCCTATGCAGCTGATGATTGGTTGATGCTCAACATCATTCCACCATTCATTCGTACTAATCATTCAACGTGGCAAAAATTTGGCATGATCCGGCAACAATTTGATGCAACCTGTTTTTTGTTTGTGTGTTTTTCACTTTAGGTAACATCCACGGGACCGAAAATGGCCATTCGTCTCAGATCAGGTTTGGTGCTCATGAACATTGAGATAACTTCCATGTCTTTCAACAGTCTTGTGTAAATCAATAAACTCACAATTTTTAGCTCAACTTTGGCGAAGCCAAATTTGAGCTTTTGTCATGGCCCGCCATCCGTCTGTCCGTCTGTTCGTACATCAACAATTGGATACGGCTCGGGCTAGAGGCCGTATTTATGAACCGATCTTTATGAAACTTCTTGGGTACCTTTGTTATGACCGTGGGACGAGAACGAGTGTTTTTGGGAGCGGTCCGAAATTCAAGATGGCTGCCAGCCGCCATTTTGTACCGACGATGCAGAAATCTGTTTTTTGTACAGAACTTCCATATGAAAGCTCTGATTTGAATAATTTTTTGTATGAATGTTTAGTACCATGGGATACATCACATATAATACGGGTTTTTTTCTCGTGCGTAAATTGTGCAAATTAGACTAATTTTGATGTTTTTTGGTGTTACTTTCAGCACTGTAAGTGCAAATGCCAATACGGCTTGGGCTAGAGGCCGTATTTATGAACCGATCTTTACGAAACTTCTTGGGTACCTTTGGTATCACCGTGGGACGAGAACGAGTATTTTGGGGTCCAGTCCGAAATTCAAGATGGCCGATGGCCGCCATTTTGTACAAAATTAGTGCAATCAGATTTTTGCACAGACTTCCATATGAAAGCACTGATTTGAATAATTTTTTGTGTGAATGTTTAGTACCATGGGATACATCACATATAATACAGGTTTTTTTCTCGTGCAGAAATTATGCAAATTAGATGAACTTTGATTTTTTCAGTGCGACTTACACACAGTAAGTACACATGTCAAAACGGCTCAGACTAGAGTCTGAATTTATGAACTGATCTTCACGAAATGTCTTGGGTACCTTTGTTATCACCTTGGGATGAGAACGAGTGTTTCTGGGTGTGGTCTAAAATTCAAGATGGCTGCCAGTGGCCATTTTGTACCGAAATTAGGTCTAATCAGTTTTTTGTACACAACTTCTATACAGCTCAGACTAGAGGCCATATTTATGAACCAATCTTTACGAAACTTCTTAGATACCTTTGTTATCACCGTGGGATGAGAGCGAGTGTTTTTGGGTGTGGTCTGAAATTCAAGATGGTCACCAGCAGCCATTTTGTACCAAAATTAGTGCAATCAGTCTTTTGTACAGAACTTCTGTATGAAAGTTCTGATTTGAATAAATTTTTGTATGAATGTTTAGTAACATGGAATACATCACATATTGTAAGGGGGTTTTTTTTCGTGCAGAAATTATGCAAATTAGATGAACTTTGATTCATTCAGTGCTACTTACACAATGTAAGCACACATGTCAATACGGCTCAGGGTAGAGGCTGTATTTATGAACCGATCTTCACAAAACTTCTTGGGTACCTTTGTTATCACCTTGGGACGAGATTGATTTTTTTCTGGATACGGTCCAAAATTCAAGATGGCTGCCAGTGGCCATTTTGTACTGAAATTAGGTCCAATCAGTTTTTTGTCACAAGTTCTATACAGCTCGTATTTATGAACTGATCTTCACAAAACTTCTTGGGTACCTTTGTTTTCACCTTGGGACAGGAACGAGTGTGTTTTGGGGTGCCTTTGTTATCACTGTGCTGTGAGAATAAATATTTTGGGGTTCAGTCAGACCCACTCTGGGACTCAAAGATTTCTTTTCTAGTTTAGCATCTGACTGTCACCCACCTTTACAATACTTTACCTATACATTTGTTACAGGCAACGGTCAGTATTTATGTACAGACCATTACAATACTTTATATGTACCTTTGTTATCAGGTCATTACCTAGATCTTTGGCATTGCTGTGTCACATACTATACATGTACCTGTCTTTGTCTTGACAAGTTGAGCTACAGTGTCATTGACACTTTCTTTGTAAATTTTTGTGACGCTCTGTTTATGAACGATCTATGTTTGCAGCTATATTGTGACCAGACTGAAATTGTATACTTTTTTTGAATGTTACTGTTGAATCTGAATATTTTGTTTTGTTGAATAAGCACCATCATTAACCCATTGTATACTGATGTCAAAATAGTAAAATTTAAAAAAATATTTTGATGATGCAATGTTCTAGGAAGTTAACAAATTCTGTTTTATTTGACAGAGCTCACTGGCTCTGTCAGACAAAATTGACATCGTTAAATTCTTAGTTGCATTATGGGAAAAATTTGCCACTTGAATTTTCAGTATTTTAACATCAGTGTGCGGAAGGTTAAACTATAACAGAAATCCAGTAAAACAATTGCAGTACAACTTGTCATGAGAGACCACCCCTTTTTGCCAAGCAAAAGTGGTCTCTCAAATCAGGTGGTTTCTCATGGGTCCATTAGAGAGTAAAACAACCAAATGGTACAAGGTCATAGCGGTCTCTCAAAACATGTGGTCTCTCATGACATTGGTCTCTCAAAACAGGTTTTACTGTATTATGCCTCAAAGTTAGTTTGTCAAATCAGAACGTTACCATCTAAGGGTTCCGCTATATCAGGTAACTCACCTCGAGTTATTCAATATCAGGTGAGTAGTAGCCATTACTATTTTAATCAAATTGATGCATTTCCACTCGCTTCAATTTTTCAAAATGTGAATTAAAACAAAAGAAGAGAAATTAAGTACCAAAAATATTTTCAAGGTATCGTATTTATTGATTTAAACATTAAATATTAAAAAAATGGACAGAAAATATTATTTCAGCTCCCAAAGTTCTTTGTTGTTTTTACGACTCCCTACTGACTATGTAGTCTATCGTTTTTTCTGTGCTGAAGCAAACTTTCTTTACAGTTTACTCAACAGATTAATAGTGATTTTTTGAACATTTAAAAGTGCTTTGTTAACCCTTTTCAGGTGGTGAAGACAGTAAATATATGTAAGGGTATTTCAGATATACTTGTAGCGATATGTTTTATTTGTAAACAAATATCGCACTTCGAACAGCTAAGATTGTTTACTGTCACTATTGATACATACTGGTGCCAGTTACTGTTGATGATTTTGCACAGTTATGTCACGAGTGAGATAATTTTTGGTATCTAATCAAAAACACTAGATTTTCTTTTTATTATATGCTTTTTATAAGAATCTGATCATTCCTATCGATAATTCCACACATTTCAACCTTGAATTGATGCATGAAAGTAAACAGCGCATTGATACGTGGAAGTGATTTGATCGATACTCAGAACAGGTAGCATCTTGCAATCTGATTCATCTGGCGGGTTTCATGCATCAATTCAAGGTAAATACATGTTGAATTATTGCTAGAAATGAGCGTTATCCATTCAAAAACACTAGATTTACTTTTCATCTATACGTTTTTAGAACAAATTGATCATTTCCAGTGATAATTTAACTCATATTCACCTCGAAGTGATGCTTGAAAGCTGCCATTTTGATTGATACCGTGAAAGTGAAAATTTCTATTTCTTCACAGTGAGGGATATAATTTCTATCTTTCCGCAGTTTTTTCATTTAGTGTATAATAAATTGCCAAACAAGGCTGTGAGACTACAGCTACAGCTACACGCCATGTAACTAATAATTTCAGACTACCGATAGTATTCAAGCCCTCTACCAGTTAAAAGCATACTACCAGCTTAATACTTAGCCTGCTGCTGATAAATATTTATTTATTGGTGTTTAAGGTCACATACTTATGCACAATGGCTAATCGTGACCCTGACAGTTTTACAGGTGGAGGAAACCGGAGTACCCGGAGAGATTCTCCAAGCATCGAAGAGCAACTATCAGCTCCTCAACATTCTAACTCTGTTCAAGCTCCGCCCAAGCAGGGTTACAGCGGTTGACGACATGTGCACCATCAACGTGCAGTACGCCTTAGAACACCGCATCACCGTGCCCCCATGTAGGCAATCGGGATAAAGTGCCTTTCTGCAAGGACACAACGTTGGTCGTCCCAGACGGGGATCAAACTCGGGAGCTCCAGCATAGAAGTCCAATAGTCTACCACTGAGCCACCGCACTCCCATTGCTGATAGATAATCCTGCCCAGTACATGAAAACCTGTCCCCCTAGTACTAGTAAAGTTATAACCCAGTTATTTGTTTACCAAATATTTCCTAACAAATTTCCTCATAGGAACCTTGGGAAGTAGAACAGAGTTTGTTTACTGGGGTAAGGCCCCACAAAGTAGATCTCCTGTTTCTCAGGCCATTTTTGGTGAAATTATTTTTATACGCCCGTTCTGAAAAAACGGGTCATATTATGGTATACCGCTGTCCGTCTGTCTGTCCGTCCGGTCACATGTCGTACGATAACTCAAGAACGTTTTGAGAGATTTTCATGATTTTTGGGTAGGTGGTGTATATCGATGGAGGGAAGCTCCCTTTCGTTTAGTGTCGCCGTTCGATTATTCATTCCAGAGTTATGGGACTTTATTACTTAGAAAATTGTTTTTTACACAAAATTGTTGATTTTTTACACGTATGATAACTCGAGAATGCTTTGAGAGATTTTTGTGATTTTTGGGTGGGTGGTGTATATCGATGGAGGGAAGCTCCCTTTTGTTTAGTGTCGCCGTTCGATTAGTCATTCCAGAATTATGGGTCTTTATTACTTAGAAAATTGTTGATTTTTTACACGTCGTACGATAACTCGAGAACGCTTCGAGAGATTTTCACGATTTTTTGGTAGGTGGTTTATGTTGATGGAAGGAAGCTCCCTTTCAGTTGGTGTCGCCGTTCGATTAGTCATTCCAGAGTTATGGGACTTTATTCGTCAAAATATAGGCAATATATGTATACTCATATTGTGTGCTTCCCTCTTGTTATTAATAAAGGGCGTATCATGTGCTCATGGCGCAGCTGTTTATTTATTTTTGTAATTATTTGTTTGCCATCAGAAGTTCTTGTTTTGTTTTAGGCCTCATAATATACAGAATAGCATGGACTGCTAAAGCATTGCAAAGCCTTGTTGCACTCAAGGGACAAATTTATCAATTTTATTAACTTGGATAAAATATCAGACATAAATCATTTAATTTTTGCTTTTCTAAGTTTGCATTGGTTATAAAAAGAGAGCATACGGCAACCAAAAGACCCATGTGGAAGGGCCTGAGAAACAGATTTTTAACTTTTTAGGCCTAAACAAGTTTTTTTTTCCTGGTAAAATAGGACCAGAAACCAGTGCCTGAGGTGAAACTCCTCTAAAATTGGCAGCAAAGATTTAAACCATTGGCTGAAAATGAAAATTACCATCATAATTGAATCAATATTCCCCTACAAATTGGAGCAGTCCTCATATCAGTAATTGGTTTATAACAGACCCCATAGAATTTTCATCAAATCAAGTCATAGCTGCTTTACAGCAGCCATGACTTAATTTTATGAGGAATTCAAGAAAATGCTGGGAAGGTTAAGAGTTAAACGCAAAAACTTCCAGAAAGTACTCAATTTGGATTAAATTGATTTTGGCACTGAAACATTTCATTTTAGTTCTGAGAGAAGAATAATTAACATTGCACTTTTGGAATCAGTCTCCAGACGACATTTCATTTGCAGTGCTAAAATTGTGTTTGCAGAATGTATAACACACCAAATATCTATGCATACAGAAGCCCTATATATTTTATTAACAGTCTGGACAAGTCTTGTTTTTTTAGTTTCATAGGTTGGTATAAAATGAGAGAGAACATAGTCCTTGAAGTCAGAAAACATTTGTTATTTCATCGCCAAGTGTTATTGTTGCAGCACTGCAACAGGTTTTTGCTAGCTACTTTGAGCTGTGTATACAAAAATTGCCCAACAGCAGAGTGTGTTTTGTTCTGAAAATTTTGATTAGCTATTTTTTTGTCTACTCTTGGTAAAATGAATCAGCTATGCCCATGATTTGAACAGCAATTCTTAAAAGGTAACTAAAATATAAAATTATTACATATCAAAGCTACTTGGAATCCAGGTCAAGATCCCTTTTTCAACAGTCAATTTTTTTCGGAAACATTTTGACTCCCCCCACCAAACCCCACACTCATACCATCTCGCATCCCCCTCCCAGAAAACAATGAACTATGCCTCTGGTTTGATGTTTCTTGATTCAGTGTTTTTAGGCAAGTTTCTTGTAAAAAGTTTGAGCTGGAGGTGATCGATTTTGCATTGCAAAATGTTAATCAATGATATGATATTGTGTTGCAGCCTGGCAATGACGTATCGCGTATTGTGATGCGAAACCAAACAAAACACACCCTGGTTAGATTTTGTTATTATTTTTTTTTTTCAATTTTTGCTTTTTGAGCTTGTTTCAATGAGGGATCATACAGTTAAAACTTTAAGTCCTGTCATGAAATGCGCACAAATAGCACATCGATCTGCTCGTTAATCTACGCATTATGACCATAGTATGGCTATCAAATTCTGTACATATGGCTTGTGCACAAGCAATGTTTCAGCCAATGGACCTCCGGGTAACCTGGAGGTCCATTGGCAGAAATATTGCCTGTGTTTGCTATGAGTAACCAGGAGAACCTGCCATGCTTTTGATGCCATTCGATATGGCAATTGCGCGTAATTCCTATGTGAAATTAAGCCTAGATAAGCGCACAGTTCATGACAGGACTTCTAGTTTTAATAGAGTGCTAAGTTATTTTTGGTCATCCAAATTTGTCCACGTCTCTTTTGCCTTGTTACAATTTATGGGAGAGTGCCTAGTGGCACTCTCCCATTAATTGTAACAAGGCTAATCCCACAGACTAAATACTTTCGGTCCAAAAATAATATGACGTACATCTACAGAATATGAAACCATTAAGTTAAGGCACCTGCACTTCAGAATAAAGCCCCAATATGGGCTTCCAGCACTCTACCAGTTAACTGTGAGCCATGTTTTGGAAATGAAAATGAAAATTTAAAAAACATATGAAAATTATTAGTCTTCTAGTAAAACTATTGTAATCTTCTATCTAGACCTGTTATGTATGTTGGCAGTGGAGGATTATCTGTTTGTCCACATTATCCATTCGGCTTGCAGAAATCAATTAACTGCAGAAATATTATTCTGACCACTTGTGGCTGTGTCCTAAAGTAATTGAATGTTTTGATCATTTTATGAGCTCAGTTCCAGTCTAAGATCAAGTACTCTTGTCTTTGCTCTGTCTTCCCGACTAATTGCTATGATTCATAAGTCAGGTCAGTTTTTACCAGAGTAATTTCTACAGAACAAGCTGCTTAACCCTTTCAGCACTGATTTCTTGAATGGCATTGCCTACAAAATATTAAATGTAGTGTGGGGATTCTTTTGGTTGTCTACAGGAGCTGAATATGGGACCCTTTCCCAATAGAATTTTGGCATGATTTTTCCCAATTTCAAACCCAAAATTTCCTGATCACAGTCCTCATTCAAATAAAAATATAATTCTTCTTTAACTCTTGAAGGCCTAATTTTGACTTTCATCACCTTTTACTACAACAAAACAGGTGCCTCAACTGGCAGTTTTGGATACATTTGCAAGTTACGTCCCAAGAACCTTGTCAGTTGTTTCTATGCCAGTCTTGGCTGCCTACATAGGCTGCCAAGACTGGCATATACACAACTGCAAAACCACAGAATGTTTACTATCACATAAATATCTTCATCATTTAACAGTATAAGGCCTGAAAAAAATTAAAAATCTGTTTCTCAGGCCCTCCCGCATGGTCCTTTTGGCTGCTGCATGCTCTCTTTTTATAACCAATGTAAACTTTAAAAAAAATAAAAATTAAATGGTTTATGTCTGATATTTTACCCCAGTTAAAAAAAATTGATAAATTTGTCCCTTGAGTGCAAGAAGGCTTTGCAATGCTTCAGCATTGCAAAGCCTTCTTGCTCTCAAGGGATGAAATACACCACCACCCATGCTATTCCGTAGATTACGTGGCATAAAACATAAACCAAGAACATGAACTTTAAATGGCAAAGAAATAATTACACAAAATAAAAAATAAAATAAAAAACAGCTCGCCCGCATGCAATTTTACAAATAATGGCCCAAGAAACAGAAGATATTCTTTGTGTGGCCTAAGAACAATTTATTTAATAGAGATTACAGAGACTAATCATTATTTTATTCATAGGTTTGTTATAAAACATACTACATGTACCATACATGTATTACCTATTTACTCTATGTATTGGGACAGCTAAAAATAATTATTTTCACAGGTGTCCCAGTTGTTAGAAAATGGGGAAAGAACACAGCCTGGTCTTGATTTGATGCTGAATAAAGATGTGTGTGATTCGTTTTCCATCACTATATACGAAAATCGCCATCCAATTTTTTTTTATATTTTCATTTTTTGCTTCCAAAACATAGCTTATGATCCCTCATTGGAACGAGCGCAATATTGCGCTCGTTCCAATGAGGGATCATGAGCTATGTTTTGGAAGCAAAAAATGAAAATTTTTAGTTACTCAAGAATTTTTTTTTGAATGTCGTCTGCCACTAGTGACGGACCAACTGGAAACAAATCTCCTGAATGTCCCAAACTTTGGAGCATAAAAAAATATAGTTTTCTGGAAAAAATGTGTGTCCCAAATCATAGAGTGTCCCAATACATAGAGTAAATATGGTAGCTTGTGTATTAATGTTCTCAGTTCAATATGAAGGTAGCATTTCTTGTTCTCCCAAACAAATTCCCAATTGGAGCCTTCATGACGCCAATTTTCCCAATTGCAAGAGCCCTGGATCCTTTCCCAAAGAGGGCAGAAGAATACCTGCAGTGATATGGCCAAATCCATTTTGTCTCTGTGGGTTATGTTCAGTAATAATTTAATCCTACCGTCAAGCCTGTAAATATTTTCTTTTGTGTCTGCCATGGTGACAAGTACCAACAGATTTGTGTCTGCCATCTTGTACACACATGCAGTCAGGCAAGATTGGTTATGGGTAGGCAATAGCAACAAGCATCCTAAACTCTGTTCACCCTCCCCTCCCCCCAGAACAGATTCCAGCATGGCTGCTGAGTGCTGCTTGTGGCTTGGCCCTGCCCTGACTGATTCACAGCAGGGGGACTTATAATCACAGCAGCAGGCTCTAATCTACACCTAATGCATCTGCACACTGTAAACAGAATGGATTTTCCAGAATAATTTACATGTGGTAGAAAAACATACCCTTTCCATAAGACCAAATAGAAAATTTGTTTCTCAGGCCCTCCTGCATGGTCCTTTTGGCTGCTGCATGCTCTCTTTTTATAACCAATGTAAACTTAAAAAAAATAAAAATTAAATGGTTTATGTCAGATATTTTACCCAAGTTAAAAAAATTGTTAAATTTGTCCCTTGAGTGCAAGAAGGCTTTGCAATGCTTTAGCATTGTAAAGCCTTCTTACTCTCAAGGGATGAAATACACCACCACCCATGCTATTCCATAGATTATGAGGCCTAAAACATAAAACAAGAACATGAACTTTTGATGGCAAAAAGAAATAATTACAGAAATAAAAAATAAAATAAAAAACTGCTTGCCCACATGGAATTTTACAAATAATGGCTTGCATAAAGCACCATGTGTGGATTTAAGGCTACAAAATTATCATTATATCAATAATAATAAGTTGCATTGTGGGAAAAAATTGTAAATTAAAATTTTTATCTTTCGACATCAGTGTGCAGAAAGCTAAAGAATAAATTTGAATTGATAATACTAACTTGTATGCTGCCAAGATTTTTTTTAGCAATATAGGAAATTGGAGAAACAGTAATACTTCAGTCAATAAAGAAATGATTGTTTATGGAATGAAAGAGTAAGCAGCTTTTCAGATTCAGTACTTTCACAAAAGCAGACCAAGAATTTTGATCAGATTGCGACTGGGTCACAGTCTGGTCACACTTATCTCTGCTTTCATCGCTGTCACACTTTAGAATTTCATCAATTGAAAAAGTGTTGCATGAACATTGAATCTGTGATGTTACTTTTGTTTGTTATGTCCACCAGAACCTCTCGGGGGCATTAGGTTTTCACCATATCAATCTGTCTGTCCGAGCAAACAAATCAGGTTTATGTTTCTAGTTGTTGGCACACAGCACTGTTGTGTGTCTAGTCTGATTTATGTGACTAGCCTCATAAAATTGAACTAACAAATGGCATTTATGTGTCTAAAAAAAGTGAATTATATGGCTAAAATGTTTTTTTTTATGTGGCTAAAATGTTTTATGTGGCCAAAAAGTGGGTATTGTGTTTTCAGGGATTTTATGTTTGGGTAAGGGTTAGGGTCCTTCAACCAATGCTAACCCTGCTTGTGTGGAGTTGGTATGTTGGGGAGCTGACAGTTGCTCACCGTTGCTCGGTGGTTCTCTCCGGGTACTCCAGCTTCCTCCACCCGTAAAACTGTCACGGTCATGGTTAGCCATTGTGCATAAGTATGTGACCTTAAACACCAATAAATAATAATAATAGGGTTAGGGTCAGTAAGCTGAAATGGTTAGGGTTTGCTACCACCCAGAAATTAGACTTAAAAAAGAGTTTTTATTGGTTGTCCATGTATTTTAAATTCTGAAATATTTTAGCCACATAAACCTGATTTGTAGGAGTGTCCATCCATCCATTCATCCATCCATCTATCCATCCATCCATCCATCTGTATGTCAGTCATACTGACCATCCCTCCATAATCCATTCGTCCTCCGTCTGGCATCCATGGTGCCCATATTGAATTTGGTTTCTGTCCAATAACTAATGAATACTGACTCGAATCATTTTTATTTTTTAATTATGCATTGTTGGTGTCTAGAGGAAGCTTTTCTTTCAATGTTGGACGAGTCAGTTGAGCCAAGACGGCCGCCAGTGGCCAATTCATTATGGCTTCCAAGGGGCAGCCATCTTGAATTTGGTGTCCATCCAATAACCAATGAATACTGACTAGAATCAATTTCATTTTTAGCTCACCGAAGGGTGCTAAACTTATCACTTGCCGCCCGTCGTCTGTCGTTCATCGTCCGTCTGGAGTCGTGAACATTTTTCAAATGACTTCTCCTCTGAAACCGCTAGGTCAATTTGCACGAAACTTGGTATGGATGTTTATTACCATATGTCAATTCAAGTTGTTCAAATGAAATAGACCTGCCCACTTGGGGCTCCATGGAGGGCATAACTCCGATAGCACCCTATGTATATTTGAGAAATTACTAAAAAATCTTCTTCTCCTGCACAGGTGGGCAGAATCATTTGATATTTGGTATACAGCATTATGGGGTGGATCTGATTCAAGTTTGTTCAAATCGGCCCCCCTGGATTCATATTTGGGCTCACTATCGAAGCCCGAATTTGAACTTCGTGCATTTCAGGCAAATTTCTTTCAAAATCTTCTTCTCCAGATCCAGCAGCAGAATCCTTTGATATTTGGTATACAACATTGTGGGGTGGATCTGATTCAAGTTTGTTCAAATCGGCCCCCTGGATTTATATTTGGGCTCACTATAGAAGCTTGAATTCGAACTTAGTGCATTTCAGGCAAATTTCTTAAAAAATCTTCTTCTCCAGATCCAGCAGGCAGAATCTCTTGATATTTGGTATGCAACATTGTGGGGTGGATCTGATTCAAGTTTGTTCAAATCGGCCCCCTGGATTTATATTTGGGCTCACTATAGAAGCTCGAATTCGAACTTAGTGCATTTCAGGCAAATTTCTTAAAAAATCTTCTTCTCCAGATCCAGCAGGCAGAATCTTTTGATATTTGGTATGCAGCATTGTGGGGTGGATCTGATTCAAGTTTGTTTAAATCGGCTCCCTGGATTCATATTTGGGCTCACTATAGAAGCTCGAATTCGAACTTAGTGCATTTCAGGCAGATTTCTTAAAAACTCTTCTCCAGATCCAGCAGGCAGAATCTTTTGATATTTGGTATGCAACATTGTGGGGTGGATCTGATTCAAGTTTGTTCAAATCGGCCCCCTGGATTTATATTTGGGCCCACTATAGAAGCTTGAATTCGAACTTAGTGCATTTCAGGCAAATTTCTTAAAAAATCTTCTTCTCCAGATCCAGCAGGCAGAATCTTTTGATATTTGGTATGCAACATTGTGGGGTGGATCTGATTCAAGTTTGTTCAACTCGGCCCCCTGGATTTATATTTGGGCTCATTATAGAAGCTTGAATTCGAACTTAGTGCATTTCAGGCAAATTTCTTAAAAAATCTTCTTCTCCAGATCCAGCAGGCAGAATCTTTTGATATTTGCTATGCAGCATTGTGGGGTGGATCTGATTCAAGTTTGTTTAAATCGGCTCCCTGGATTCATATTTGGGCTCACTATAGAAGCTTGAATTCGAACTTAGTGCATTTCAGGCAAATTTCTTAAAAAATCTTCTTCTCCAGATCCAGTAGGCAGAATTTTTGATATTTGGTATGCTACATTGTGGGGTGGATCTGATTCAAGTTCAAATTGGCCCCCTGGGTTCATATTTGGGCTCAGTATAGGAGCCCAAATTTGAACTTAGTGCATTTCAGGCAAATTTCTTTGAAAATCTTATTCTCAAGATCCAGCAGGCAGAATCTTTTGATATTGGGTATGCAGCATGCTTAGGGGGTTGAGATTCAAGTTTTTTCAAGCCAAGTCCCTGGGTTCATATTTGGGCTCACTGTGGTAGCCCGAATTATAACTTAGTTCAAAATGAGGAATTTTCTTTAAAAATCTTCTTCAGATCCAGCAGTCAGAATGTTTTGATATGTGGTGTGTAGCATCCTTAGGGGGGCGAGATTCAAGTTTGTTAAAGCCAAGACCCTGGGTCCATATTTGGGCTCCCTGTGGAAGCCCGAATTATAACTTAGTCAATATGAGGAGTTTTTCTTTAAAAATCTTCTTCAGATTCAGCAGTCGGAATGTTTTGATATCTGGCATGCAGCATCCTTAGGGGGGTGAGAGTCAAGTTTCTTCAAGCCAAATCCCTGGGTTCATATTTGGGCTCACTGTGGGAGCCCGAATGATAACTTAGTTCAAAATGAGGAATTTTCTTTAAAAATCTTCTTCTTCAGATCCAGCAGATGAATGCTTTTCATATTTGGTATGCAACATCCTTAGGGGGGTAAGATTCAAGTTTGTTCAAGCCATGTCCCTAGGTCCATATTTGGGCTCACTGTGGGAGCTCGAATTGTAACTTAGTTCAAAATGAGGAATTTTCTTTAAAAATCTTCTTTTCAGATCCAGCAGTCGGAATGTTTTGATATTTGGTGTGCAGCATCCTTAGGGGGGTGAGATTCTAGTTTGTTAAAGCCAAGTCCCTGGGTTCATATATGGGCTCCCTGTGGGAGCCCCGAATTATAACTTAGTTCAATATAAGGAATATTCTTTAAAAATCTTTTATTTTTGATCCACTGGTCAGAATCTTTGGATAGTTGGTATAAGCTTTTCTTAGGAGGAGCAGATGCAACTTGTTGAAATCAATTCTCTGGGTTGATATTTAGGCTACCATGTCAGGTTAGCACCCTCAGGCTCCCTGAGGCCTCTTGTTTGGTTATGCATTATTGGTGTCTAGATCAGATAATCAATTCAATATGGCCGTTATGGTGGCCATAGTGAATTTTGTTTCCATCCAATAACTAATGAATGCTGTCTCAAATTAATTGTATTTTTTGATTATGCATTGTTGGTGTCCAGAGAAAGCTTACTTTCAATTTTGGTCCAATCAGCCAAACCAAAATGGCCGCCAGTGGCCAATTTATTATGGCTTCGATGGCTGCTGACTCAAATCAATTTTATTTATTTATGATGCCATGCTGGTGTCTAGAGGAAGCTTCCTTTTGATTTTGGTTATGCCCCGAAATACTTACGTTCCCTTTTATGACACCGTCGGGGCATTTGCCATGCTTTGTGTTGCTCTTGTTTTTCTTGTTGTAGTCTTGTTTTCACAGTATTTTATTACCAAAGATCTTACTTAAGTGTGTTGTGATTGGATTATGATTTGATCATGAAAAAGAAAGTACTTTTGTGATCACAGTACTTTAACTCTTTTGCCGCGACTGGCGACTAAAGTCGACAGACGGCAGACCATGGAAAGGTACTGCAGTAGTCATTTTAGCCAACTGTGTGTGTCCATTTCCAAGTGCTTTTAACCCTTTACCCAACGCAGACGATATCAAAATTTATTATTTTAAATATCATTTTTTCAAATTTTACAAAACATTTCAACAAAACCATATCATGTGACCCCTCGTTGGAATGAGCTCGTTCCAACGAGTGGTCACATGATATGGTTTTGTTGAAATTTTTTGAAAAATAATATTTTTTCAACTGCTGAAGTTGCATATTACGTGGGGGGGGGGGGGGGGGGGGGGAGGGGGGGGATATGCAGCCGATTCATTGGGTAAATAGTTGAAGCAACATACATATTCCTATGCTTCATGCACCATTTATGTCCTATCCATGAGTTAACTCTAAATCCACTTTTGTAAAACTTCAGAAAAAATATCTTTGATCATGAAAAAGAAATTACTTTTGTGATCACAGTACTGTAAGACTAAACCCACTTTTGTAAAACTCCAGAAAAAATATTTCAATGTTCGAAAAGTTTGATTTCTCTGGAATTTTCTCTCGAAAAGAATTAACCCTTTACCTAACAAATTGGTCGCAGCTCGTCCTAACATATCGGCTGCATTTGCCTGCATAATATACAAATTGAGCAGTTGAATAAATATTACTTTTTCAAAAACTTCAACAGAACCATATCATGTTTCCACTCATTGGAACAAGCTCATGGTGCTCGCTCTAGTGAGGGGGCCACATGATATGGTTCTGTTGAAATGTTTTTAAATTTCAGCAGAACCATATCATGTGACCCTCATTGGAATGAGCTCATTGAGCATGTTCTAACGAGGAGTCACATGATATGGTTTTGTTGAAATTTTTAAAAGATTGGAAAAAATGCTATTTAAAATAATAAATTTTCATATCATCTGCGTTGGGTGAAGGGTTAAGCCCTGATCAGTTGATCTAAAACAACAAATTATGTGGAAAAGTAAAGCTATCATGAAGTGCTGTCCAAACAGAAATGAAGAACTCGAAATCACAGTGGACGGTTCCTTTCCAATTAATAGAAAAATAATTGCTTGAATATTAATCTCATACACACTGGTGAGTTTATTGAGAGAGACAGTTTGCCTGGAGTTCTGTCCAATAACTCCATTACAAGAGTTTATTTTATTCAGTTTCTGACCTCTTGATTTGGTTATCCCAAGTGATCCAGCTGGCCGTTAACAATAATTCTCCTGCAAATAATAAAGTCCAGACTTGAAAAATTCATTTGTTGTAGAAGTTATTCTCCCAGTAACTCATTATAGCCCTATTTGGATGTCTCTATCCTCCAGGGATGCTTATCCCCAGACAGTTAACTTCGGAAGAGAGTGTGGGTCAAGAGTATTGCACAGATAATTTGATGTTATCACTGTCATATGTACTTATCCAGCAACAGAGTTCAGCTTTTGTTTGAGGAATTTGGTGGGATCCTATTAACTGAATACTAACTTAACCCTTGACCCATAACACCCAATATCAAATTTATTATTTTAAATAGTATTTTTTCCAATTTTTCAAAATTTTTTATCAAACCCATATCATATGACACTGCATTGGAACAAGCTCATCGAGCTCGTTCCAATGAGGTGGTCAAATGATATGGTTTTCTTGAATTTTTAAAAAAAATTTTTTTTCAATTGTTCAGTTGGAAATTACGCATGTGATTATGGTCAGTTCATTAGGTGAAGGGTTAAAAAGTAAAAAAAAAACAAAATTAAGACTTTACCCAAACCAGGGGCCAGTACTATAAAACTTTATCCGTTGTATTTTCTAGAATTGTATCTTCCAGTTATGACTTTAAATGGGTTGAAATAAACCATTAGTATTTTCAAAGATATGGCAGTTTGCCAGTCTAGAATGCTAATGATTCATTTCAGTTAGTTATATTAGTAGATAAAAAATACAATTCTGAAAAATACAATTGTAGAAGTTCTGTAGTGTTGGCTCCAGGTTGGTCTAATCTGAGGACCACATGAGCTAACTGAGTTGATTATGGGTTCACCCAAGTCAAACTTGGGGTAATTTTGACTGCCCAAAATGCCAATTTTATGTGTCTCAGAGATTCATTATGCTTCTCATCAATGTCTTAACCCTTTACCCAATGAATCGGCTGCATCTGCCTGCGTAATATGAAAATTCAGCAGTTGAAAAAATATTATTTTTCAAAAAATTTCAACAAAACCATATCATGTGACCCCTCGTTGGAACGAGCTCGGCAAGCTCGTTCCAATGAGGGGTAACATGATATGGTTTTGTTGAAATTTTTTGAAAAATTTGAAAACATGATATTTAAAGTAATAAATTTTGATGTCGCCTCGGTTGGGTAAAGGGTTAAAATATGTATTAAATTTCTCCTTGATGAGACTGGATAAAAAAACTCCACAAAAACAAACCAAATTATTTTTTATGCTCTCTCATTTTGGGACTTTTCTGTGGTGTGAAGACATCAGTTAACAGTGTGAATTGGGAGAAATTTGAAGGGGTCTTTACAAAATAAATCCACTAATAAATCTTCTCAGTGCTGTACACATAAATCTCTGTTCAAATTCTGTTACTTGTTTTGTAATTTTTACTTTATAAAAGTAGCTTATGACCCAGTTGGAAGCAACAACTTAAATTTTTTTTATTATTTTACCCTTTGTCCAACATAACAGCCCAAAAAAATGCCAGTGTTGTCACCAAAATTGCAATTCAAATTTTATTGTTTTCTTGCCCCCACCCACCTAAAAAAAATAAAATAAAATGATGACTTCCTTATTGGAACAAGCACATTCTAATGATGGTCCATAAGCTATGTGTTGAGACAAAAAATGAAAATTTGTTCTTATTCAAGAAAATTTTTTGCAAGTGTTATTCAGGTTGGGTAAAGGATTTGTTCATTTGTTTGTTTATTGGAGTTTAATCACACCCAGAAGGTCCTTGTTAGGACCAGTGTAGATGGAGGTGTGGGGGGGGGGGGGGGGGGGGGGAACCTTGGAAATTATGGAATTTTGCTGTTGTAGGGCCTTGAAAACTGCTGTAAATTGTTAGGAAAAGACCTTGAATTTTATCAGTCCTTGCCTCTGGGAGTCCTGTTTAAAGTCCAATACGCTAACCGCTGAGTCACCAGATTCACAGGTAAATAATATTGCAGGTTTTGCCAGCAGTTTGTGCTGTAGATAGAGTTAAGGCCTAAAAAAGTTAAAATCTGTTTCTCAGACCCTTCTGCATGGTCCTTTTGGCTGCCGCATACTCGATTTTTCTAACCACTGCAAACTTAAAAAAATATAAATTAAATGGTTTATGTCTGATATTTTACACAAGTTAATAAAATTGATAAATTTGATCCTTGAGTGCAAGAAGGCTTTGCACTCAGTGGACGAAATACACCACCACACTTGCTATTCTATAGATTATGATGCCTAAAACATAAAACAAACCAAGAACATAAACTTTTGATGGCTAAGAAATAATTACAAAAATAAAAAAAAAAATAAAAAAAATTCCTGCCCACATGGAATTTTATAAAAAATGGCCTGAGGAACAGATCTACTTTGTGAGGCCTAAAATGAATATTTAAGTAACCAGAATTTAGTTATATTTCTGTGCTCTGATGGAAAAAATTCAGTTTTTAACTCCCTGCATTCTAATGTGACAGATCGATACGTAAACAGAAAAGTATAAATGAAAATTTTGTCCAAATAGGTTATTTATTCATATTTTTAAGAAATTATCTGAGAGGTATTTTTTTCAAAGTCAGAACTTGAGTGTTGTAAAATCACTCCCCATTTATAGAATAAATTTAATTTTGGTGGATTTTAACGAAAACATTTTCCAATTGACATTCGATTTATCGGCTGTCACTGCAGCTTCCGAATTGGTCTAAGTCAGAATGTGACATTTTGATTGGCTGATTTGGAAAATGGTTTTGTTTAGTTCTTTTGATGGATCCATGATGATCAGATGATAAAATAGTCCGTCAATGAAAATCTGTACGGAACATGTGTTCTGTATGAATTTGTAAATACGGAATTGGAGGAAAGGTGATAGGCATCTAAAAAATTGTTTGCTCTGATTTTATTTGTCTTTTTAGAACAAAATCGAGGCCTTGAATCATTGTCTCATGTGATATCTAATCAGAAAAATATGGCACTTGATATTGGCAATGAGGTTGATGTTCATAATGGTAAGTTAATGAATTAACTATTTCAAGTGAGTCCAGACAATTTGAATTCAGATGCACTCTCGAGAGAAACATTGCCAGCTATTACCTTTTTTATTCTTCACATTGCAAGGAACATTGAATATAAGATCAAATGCATTATCAGTGAGGTATTATTTCCCATTCTAAAATGTTGTTTGTTATTCAGTTAACCCTTTATCCTACAAATTGGTTAAATCTCCCTTGCTTTGAAACTGATATTCTACAAGTGTCGACATTAAAAACAAATCTGTATTGAGGATACCAATGCTCCAAGCTCTTGTGAAGTCAGGAAGAGAGATTTTCAAAGCTGCATTTGATCAAGACAGTCTTTCAATTTTGAGGCGACCTGTTGCTCTTGCACTCCATCGCACCTAAAAATTTTTACTTTTTGCAAGTAGACAATAGTGTGCCTCGGTTCCACCTAGTAAGTGATTAACCTTACCTAACAAATCGGCTGCATCTGCCATGTGATATACTAATTGTGCATACAAATTGTGCAGAAGAAAATAATTTAACAAAACCATATCTTTGGGGCCCCTCAATGGAATGAGCTTGTTGAGCTCGTTCCAGTGAGGGGGTTACATGATCTGTTTTTGTTGAAATTTTAAAGAGTGGGGTTAAAAATTAAAATAACCAATGTTAATATCTTGTGTTTTCTGTGTAGGGTTAAAATCTGTTCATGGAAATAGACTAAATAATGGAATGCGTGCACAAAAATGCGAACAATACACCATGTCAACAAGCTATTAATAGAAAATAGAATATGTTTTTATTTTTGGAATTCACTAAAAAAGACATCTTCAGCTGAGTTTGAATAGTACTGGCTGGTTTTGAACATTATGGTGAGTAAATAGTTGATTTGAATGAGATTTACACTAAGTCTGTACAGTACACAGTTAGTTACACAGTTATAAAAAAAAAAAAATTAGAACCAGGAAGTGTGACTAACCCTGTGCATTGCACAGGGTTAGTCACACTTTTTGGTTGTAAAAAAATTGGTAACTGCCATATCACGCACTACATCAAAATACATGCAGACTGAAGCTGTGAGGGGCGCAGTGGCTCAGTAGGTAGAGGTGCAGGCTGCAAGCCGAGAGGTCCTCGGTTCGAATCCCACCTGTGGCAACCGCGTTGTGTCCTTGGGCAAGACACTTCACCCCCATTGCCAATGTGGGGGCACGATGACGCTGTGTACAAAGGCGTACTGCACATCGATGGTACGCATGTCTTCAACCAATCTAACCCTGCCTCTGCTGCAGTGCGGAGTTGCGATGTTGGGGAGCTGGCAGCTGCTTGTCGTTGCTCGGTGGTTCTCTCCGGGTACTCCGGCTTCCTCCACCCGTAAAACTGTCACGGTCATGATTAGCCATTGTGCATAAATATGTGACCTTAAACATCAATAAATAAATAAATAAATAAATAAATAAATAAATAAATAAATAAATAAATAAATAAATACTGAGGCTGTGAAAGTGCACAGGGTTAGTTGGTTACATGTTGTTACATGAGGTGCAGGATTTAACCCTTTACCTAACATGAAAAGCAGACGACACTAAATAATTGTTGAATAACTATTTTTTTTTCATTTTTTGTCTCAAAAACATAGGTTATGACCCCTTGTTGGAACGAGCTCGACGAGCTCGTTCCAACGAGGGGTCATAACCTATGTTTTTGAGACAAAAAATGAAAAAATAATGAAAATTAATTGGCGATTTTTGAGAATAGCGCTGGCCGGTTTTGGCCATTACGTTAGGTAAAGGGTTAAGGAACAAATGGAGACACTTATATAAGATTGTGGACATTTTTTTAAAGTGAATTCCAAAAATGAAAACATATTCTGTTTTCAATTAATAGCTTGCTCATCAGGGATCAAAATAAGCGGTATCGCGTCATTTCGCAAAGCATAATTCAGGAAAAGCTATGCAATCATTAAATAAGCATAGCAAAATGTGATGCACATTCTTAAGATCTATATCATGGTGGACAATGGGCATTAGTCCTAACTTGTAACTGGTTGTCTGGTAGAAACATGATGGCTCAATGGCAAATCAGCAGTTCATGGACCACCAGGTAGAATACCTGGTGGTCCATGAACTACCGATTTGCCTCCAAGTCCTCAAGTATCCACTCGGTAAAAAGGTTAATTGGGGATAGAAGCCCACTCACACTATGGCAGAGTACCAAATCAGTATGTCTGTTCCGTACATATATGTACCCGTAATGCATGGATCAAACCAGTTGAAAGTTTGAAAACTACAGTGGTGAAAGAGTTCAAGATTCCACGTCTGTTGGTGCGAGACGGCACTACAGAAAGTTGCAGACCTAGGTAATGCTGCTACGGCAAGTTAATAGCAGCATTACCCGACTATATAAATTTCTTTGTATTTTTTTTTCTTCAAGTAGGCCTACCACTAATATACATGTAACTAAGTGTCAAATGATTCTAGGGACCAAAGCACTCATTATTGTATATTGAATTATAATTTAATCATTTGCCCCGCCTCAGCATTTGATTGGTTGAAAGCATACAGCATGAAAGTCGTCAAAATCGTATAAACCAAATCACGTCATGATTTGGAATGTCGCTACACATTCGCACATCCGACCCAATTTTGAAGACTATGGAAGCCCCGCCCACTCAATCCAATTGTCACCGTGAGGGCGTGACGGCAGACTGATACATGGATAACAAGCTTGTAAACAAAGATCAATGATCGATTTTTCATCGCCTCCAGTCAGCGAGAATATAATGATAATTTCTCAGGAACAATTGAATTTCATAAAATATACCGAAGTGGGAGACGAATAAAAGATCATATACCCAAACATGATTTTGGGGGAACGTAAAAAATGTTTTTAACGATATTGTTACGTGACTCGCTAAATATCTGTTGTCTGCGATCGAAAATCAAAACAACAAACAATTTGACAATGCTTGACGTGACCTGTTTGTGGCACACTTTCCTGAGTTTGACTGTTGTCTTATGCGAAAATTAAAAGTTTATCGTTCACGTACACATAGTTTTTATATTTTAATATTACAGCCGGATTAAATTATAAGAAATAACTGTTGTTTTCCTTCGGTTTATGCGATATAAACCGAAAATTGGTCTTGTGACTAATCTGTGGACAGAATAGTCTGAAATTGACAACATTTTTCGATGTTTAAATTATGTAATGAACATATTATGTATTTTTGAAAAATATTTTTCAGAGATTCTTGATGATATCAATGATCATGTTGACCGGACTGACCAGCGACTCATCAAAGAAACCCGACACATAAAAATTGTTGATAAAAAGTCAGCAACATGTTGTAAGTATACTGGTCTACATACAAAACAGATGGTTTCTGACCCTGATATACCGTATTTACTCACTGTATTGGGACAGCTAAAAATAATTATTTTCACAGGTGTCCCAATTCTTAGAAAATGGGGAAAGAACACAGCCTGGTCTTGATTTGATGCTGAATTTATTTATTTATTTATTGATTTTTAAGGTCACATATTTATGCACAATGGCTAATCATGACCGTGACAGTTTTACGGGTGGAGGAAGCCGGAGTACCCGGAGAGAACCACCGAGCAACGACGAGCAGCTGCCGGCTCCCCAACATCGTAACTCCGCACTGCAGCACAGGCAGGGTTAGATTGGTTGAAGACAGGCGTACCATTGGCATGCAGTACGCCTTAGTACACGGCATCATCATGCCCCCACGCAGGCAATGGAGATGAAGTGTCTTGCCCAAGGACACAACGCGGTTGCCGCAGGTGGGATTCGAACTGAGGACCTCACGGCTTGCAGCTTGCACCTCTACCTACTGAGCTACCGCACTCCCATTTGATGCTGAATAAAGTTGTGTGTGATTTGTTTTCCATCACTATATTTGAAAATTGCCGTCCAAAACATAGCTTATGATCCCTCATTGGAACGTGCGCATTGCGCTCGTTCCAATGAGGGATCATAAGCTATGTTTTGGAAGCAAAAAATGAAAATTTTTAGTTACTCAAGAATTTTTTTTATGAGTGTCGTCTGCAACTAGTGACGGGCCAACTGGAAACAAATCTGAATGTCCCAAACTTTGGAGCATAAAAAAAATATAGTTTTCTGGAAAAAATGTGTGTCCCAAATCATAGAGTGTCCCAATACATAGAGTAAATATGGTAGATTTGTCAGAAAAATTTGGTTTTGACTAAAATATCATGCAGGAAAGAGTGGAGAGAGTACATGTGTGTATAAATACACACATTGTGATTCTACTAGTGCCACCTAAATTTGCCACAATTTTCTGTCATCAGACATTTTTGCATTAAAGGAGATGTAAATTTTCTCAAAAGAATGGGTTAATTTAACCCTTTAAGAAACGAATCACCCACATCTGCCTGTATAATACACAAATTCAGCAGCTGAGAAAAAATTATTTAAAAACATTTTCATTTAAACCATATCATGTGACCCCTTCATTGGAACAAGCTCCAGTGAGTGGTCACAGGATATGGTTTTGTTGAAATTTTGTGGAGAAAAAAAATATTAAATTTTGATATCGTCTGCATTGGTTAACTGGTAGAGTGCTGAATTATTTTTGGTCATCAAAATTTGTTCACATATCTTTGCCTTGCTACAATTTATGGGAGAGTGCTAAAAGGCACTCTCTCATAAATTGTAGCAAGGCAAATCCTAACAGACTAAATAATTTCACTTCAAAGGTTATAAGTAGAACATCAACAGAATATGAAGCCTTTAACATGTGGTACCGACACTTCAGAATAAAGCTCAAATATGGGCTTCCAGCACTCTACTAGTTAAGGGGTTATAATGTCATTTGTATAAGAAATGCTTTGTGTAACAGGGTGAACTTCATTTCTGCGATACAAAGAAATAATCAGTCATTCAAAACTGTCATTTGGAATATTGCAACACAAACTGGAAGCAGGTATTTTTGTCAACCTTTTGTGTTTGAAAGCAGATCCAGTCAATCCTATGACTTCACACCCTCATTTCTGGATACTGCGTTCCAAGAAAAAGCAAGGTTGTTTACAGTTAATATTACAAAATAATACACAGTCAAGTTCACTAATTGTCAAGTGTATACAAATATGCAGAAATATTACTTACTTCCTACAAGTATCTGGGAATTTCATTGGTTCAAAGACATCACATGCAGACTGCATATAAAACCATATACTGCCTGTCAACATCAATATACGCTGACAGCTATGGGTAATCTCCCTTTTGTTCATTGATTATTCAAAATGACGCAGCCGATAAATGCTTCAAGTTGAAAGATTGAGTGTTGGAAGCCCATATTTGGTCTGAAGTGCAGGTTAGGCAGCTTAAAAGGCTTCATATTCTGTGGATGTGTGTCATGTTACCTTCGAAATGGAACTGTTTGGTATGTATGAATTTGCCTTGTTACAATTTATGGGAGAGTGCCTGTAGGCACTCTACCATAAATTGTAACAAGGCAACGACACGTGAATACATTGTGAGAATTCTCTCATTTAATTTTGATCGCTGTTGTTATTAGTTCTGTGCATCGATGCAGCAGTCGGTAAGATTCGCTCTCGTCCAATATGAAATTAACTGACACCATATATACCATATTAGGTCACCAACAAACTGTGTAACTAATAATACCTGGCAAAAAACTGCAGGCATATTGTCAGCAAGTGTGAAAAAAATGAGGTTTTTTTTATAACAACCAGTGAAACATAAGGCAAGCTGTGGGCTGACCACTTGGAAAATGACCAGCTAAAAATAAATTCCTATGTTATCAATAAAAACAGTGTGGTACATGAGGAAAATTCTGTGCCAGATGTTTACTCTGGTTATTTAGCCTTTTTGTACAAACTTGTTCTATGCTTGATTGAATTTGTGAATAATCTAGTGTTCATCATTATGTATTTTAGAGTAAATAAGCAAATATGTGAATCTTTTCCTGGTTCTCTTGTTTTAGTCGTACAATTTTTGTTAAACAAAAATGAGTTTTCACCGTCACCAACAAGACAAACATGGATGCGCACACGCGCTTCATTTCTTTTTCAAAGTTGACTTAATAAAATGTGACACAAATTAGTTTTCCACGTAAGTAACCCCTATGTCTCATTCAGTTTTTTATATTTCTTGTTACTATGAAATACTTGGGATTTAATTAGAATGGAATTGTTTTCTCCTTAAAATCAAGTCATGGCTGCTTAGCACCAGCCATGACTTGTTTTTATGAGAAATTTAAGAAAATACAGTTTTTATGACCAGCATATAATTAATTAAGAATATTCAGAGGATGATTTGCTAAGGATATTTTAACCTTTTTCTAAACATGACAAACATAAATTGTAATGGGATCTAGGTGTGGAGGTGATGGGGAGTGATGATTGAGTGGAGATTTATTTATTGATTGGTGTTTAAGGTCACAAACTTATGCACAATGGCTAATCATGACCATGACAGTTTTACGGGTGGAGGAAGCCAGAGAGAACCACCGAGCACTGACGAGAAGCTGCCAGCTCCCCAACATCATAACTCCGCACTGCAGCACAGATAGGTTTAGATTGGTTGAAGACATGCGCACCATCAATGTGCAGTACGCCTTAGTACGCGGTGTCATCGTGCCCCCATGTGGACAATCGGGGATAAGTGCCTTGCCCAAGGACACAACACGGGAGTCCGAATCGATCGCTCAGACGGTCACCCATCCAAGGACTAACCAGGCTCGACGTTGCTCAACTTCGGTGATCTGATGAGAACCGGTTACCGCAACGCTATCGCACCCTCGATTGAGTGGAGAATCCCCTTATAAAAATGTAGATGGTGGTGTTCACCATTCACCTCCAATGATCTATGCCCATGGTTGCTGATTATGTAAGTGATCCTTGGTGGTGAATCTAGAAGTTTCATTTACTTTAACCCTTTACCTAATGGATTGGCTGCATCCAATTAATTTATAAATTAAACAGTTGAAAAGTAGATTTTTCCAAAAATTAAAAAAAACATATCATGTCACCCCCCATTGGAACGAGTGCATAAAGCTTGTTCCAATGAGGGGTCACATAATATGGCTTTCTTGAAATTTTTTGAAAAATTCTAAAAAATAATATTTAAAATAATAAATTTTCTTAACGCCTTCATTGGTAAAAGGGTTAACTTTGTGCAAAATAGCAAAACACGTCTGCTAGAAAATTTAAGAATTTAGTGCATCAAATATTGGTTAAAAAAATAATCCTGTCAAATGCATATCTTTGGTAATTCCAAACCATTTATCATACCTCTTGCACAAATTTGTTCAAATAATTAGATGCGGTCACGATTAGCCATTGTGCATAAGTATGTGACCTTAAACACCAATAAATAAATATAATAATTAGGTATGGACTATTACTTAACCGTTTATCCTATGTCACAGCAGAAAAAACGACCAGAACTGTTCACAAAAATTGAAATCAGATTTTATTATTTTTTGCTTATTGTTTTGAAAACATAGGTTATGACCCCTCATTGGAATGAGCTCATTCCATTGAAGGGTCATGAACTTTGTTTTTAAGGCAAAAAATGATTGCATAATTGCATATCATTAATGTCAACTTCATATTACTCTACATCACTTTACTACAAACTTGACCTTTATATTGAATATGCATTAGAGAGTAAATCTGTGTTAACCCTTTACCTAACTTGAAAAGCAGACGACACTTGCAAACAAAATTCTTGAATAACTAATTGTTTTCATTTTTTGTCTCAAAAAGATAGGTTGTGACTCCTCTTTGGAACGAGCTCGATGAGCTCGCTCCAAAGAGCGGTCATAACCTATGTTTTTGAGACAAAATTGAAAAAATAATGAAAATTAAATGGCTATTCTTGTGAATAGTGCTGGCGGGTTTTGGCCGTTACGTTGGGTAAAGGGTTAATTGATCCAAACCCATGTCCTCTCACTCAGATATTGGAAGCATTAGCCAATGAATCACTGTCTCATACATTAAGATGATTTTATGTTCCTTTGTAACATAAAATAGTCTGGGTATATTTGAAAGTTATATTCTAAGTAATGTTGTACTTGTTTCTAGGCAAGTCTTGGTTGCCTATAAAGGCAGCCAAGACTTGGTTAGAAACAACTGCAAAGTTACAGGATGTTGACTGTTGGGGGCACTGTGGCCCTCTGTACTAAGGCGTACTGCACATCGATGGTGCACCTGTCTTCAACCAATGCTGACCCTGCTTGTGTGGAGTTAGTACATTGGGGAATCTGACAGTTGCTTACCATTGCTCGGTGGTTCCCTTTGGGTACTCTGGCTTCCTCCACCCGTAAAACAGTCCGACATGAGGTGCCCATGGCTGTTGAAAGTGTCATTAAACCCTAGAAAAAAAAAGATGTAGACTCAAAGTGTAGCAAAAATTTATAAAAATCTCCAAGCCTTTAAGGGTTAAATTCTTTTCAACACTATGGCTTTTTTAACCCTCTACAGACTGATCTACTGGCTCGTGTAAAAATACAAATAAAAAATTTTCAAGCACACATTTTCCCCAAAAGTGCACTGTGCACTAAATGAACCACTGTGCATCTTTCCTCATCTCCTCTCCAGGAAATGGGTCAGAGTTCTATATATTCTGATCTGCATATTGTGGGGCTTCCTGTAGGCATACTAAGAGAACAATGAGGGTGAGTAAGGCTAATTGTTTAATCTGGCAGGCCATCAGACACTAACTTGTCAAGATCTCTTATAATGGCTGTAGTACCCATCTAATGAAGTCTGTAACATTTGTTGATGAGTTGCCATTTTCCCTTTGTATATAATGGCAGCTCTCCATCTAGTAAATGGATTTTTCAATCAGGTGAGCTTTTTTGTGGGTTTTTTTTTCACTCATCAGCTCGTGCTAAGATACTGATAGATTTCCAGGCTAAAGAACAATACCGTGGTATTGTAGTAAGATGTAATTTACTGCAGTTGGTGTATTTGGAAGAACTCTTTGTGAACTTACTCTCAACCCTTTAAGCCTTTACCTAACGAATCGCCTGCATCCGCCCACGTATTGCAAATTGAGCCGTTGAAAAAAATTAATTTTTCTAAATATTTCAACAAAACCATATCATGTGACCCCTCATTGGAACGAGCTCATCGAGCTCGTTCCAATGAGAGGTCATATGATATGGTTTTGTTGAAACTTTTTTTGTAACAAATTAAAAAAATTAGTAATTAAAATAATAAATTTTGATATTCTCTATGTTGGGTAAAGGGTTAACACTTTATCTGATGCACAGAATATCAAAATTTAATATTTTAAATGTTATTTTTTCTAGTTTTTCACAAATTGTTGACAAAACTATATCATGTGACCCCTCATTGGAATGACCTCGATGAGCTCGTTCCAATGAGGGGGTCACATGATATGGTTTTGTTGAAATTTTTTGAAAAATAATCTTTTATCAACTGCTTAATTAATAAATTATGTGGGTGGTTTAGTAGCCCAATAGTCATTCATGACTACTGGATTGTCATCAATAATATCAGTCCATAATGAGTCCCAATGTTCTCAAAAATCATGTTATTGTCATATTGAATATATGAATTGCTGTTCACAAAAGTTGTCATTCATATTTAATTTTTTTTAATTTTTGCCTCAAAAACATAGCTTATGACCCCCTCATTGGAATGAGCTCATTCCAGTTAGTGGTCAAAAGGTATGTTTCGGGGCAAAAATTGAAAATGTTTATTTACTCTAAAATATTTTTTTTTTGTCTTGTCTGCTTAACCCTTTACCTAAAGAATCGCCCACACCCACCTGCGTAATTTGTAAATTGAGCAGTTGAAAAAAATAATTTTTTCAAAATATTTCAACAAAACTATATCATGTGACCCCTCATTGGAACGAGCTCATCAAGCTCGTTCCAATGAGGAGTCACATGATATGGTTTTGTTGAAATTTTATAATTTTTTTAAAAATAGTAATTAAAATAATAAATTTTGATATTCTCTATGTTAGGTAAAGGGTTAATAGGCAAAGGGTTAATGCGCATCATTGCAAAACACAGAAAATGCAAAGTCACAAGCACCTGCTGTCACTTTTCACTGTTCAAATTGGAAATCATTTTGTGATGGAATGCTCATTGAGTGACTGTGTGCTAAAATGCTTTGTGCAGAGTGCACTGCTCCTCTGGGTGTGCACAGTACAGTCACTATGGTCTGGTCTTAATCCCTGTATGCACAGTGATGTTCACGCATCAGGTAACAAAAATCATTAGCAAAATTTTAATTGAGCACCAGGTTGTACCCGGTGCTCCATTAACTAAATTTTTGATGATTGTTCCTATAATTGGCGTTTGGAATCTAATTTATTGTGTCTGTCAAAATATTACCTACCAGTGGAAAGAGTCCGCAGTGGCCATACCGTACATTCTAAAATATGTATATGATATGTCAGCTGATAATCTGCTCTTTATTTCATTTTTAAAAATAAGATAAATTTACCCAAAATAATGTGAATTTTTCATTTTTATAATGTTTCTTTACAGGGTATTGGGTTGTCATTGTCCTGCTGTTTGTTGCAATAGTTGTCATAGCTGTGGTTCCTTATAATGGTAAAAAGTGAGCAGACGACAGAACAAATGCACATCAACATATTTTCAGCATACCAACTGACAATTCTAATGGGAACAACTCATTTGGCCTCGCTCTCATTTTTGAAATTTCTAGTGTAGATGAGCAACCAAGTCTTCATTCTAACAAACTGAATGAATTGTTTTAGCGAAAGGAGTGGTTGCTCTCATAATATTTGCAAACATTGTCAAACCTGTGCTCAAAAATGATCGAACAATTCAGTTAAAACATCAAACATATACCTAAATTCAGTCTGTTAATTGAATATAACAATTTGTTGTTGATAATTATGTGGTATAAAGTTAATAATAATTATAGTACTAATAACGGCAACTGCCCCGGTCAATTTGACCTGAGTCGCTACCCATTTACCCACTTACATCCCTGCCCTCACACAGAAGTCCTATAATCTTCTTAACCCTTTACATAATACAAAAGGCAGACGACACTTTCAAATAAAAGTCTTGAATAACTAAATTTGTTCATTTTTTTGCGTCCAAAACATAGCTTATGACCCCTCAATGGAACGAGCTCGTTGAGCTCATTCCTGTGAGGGGTCATAAGCTATGTTTTTGTGACAAAAAATGAAAAAGTAATAAAAATTGAATGGTGAATTTTGTGAATAGCGCTGGCCGGTTTTGGCCGTTACGTTGGGTAAAGGGTTAAACCCATTTGTGAGGGCTTGTTTGTTGATTTTTTTTGTTCTTACTGACCTACAAGTCCTCATAAAAGCAGGTAGACAAACCCTAACCCATTGTTTTCTTTGCGAGGACCCAGAAAAAATCAAGGAAATCTTCTGAGGAAACCCAAATACTATTGCGCAGATTCTCACAAAATCAGCTAACTGATTGAGTGTTAGAAAAATTAGGGTACCAGAGCAAAAGTTCATATTTTCCTTGCTCATGTTTTATATTCAGTCAAACAAAAATAATATTTTGTTTACATAAATGTATTTCATAACAAATTATTGCCTGTGGGCACTCTCCAATAATTTTTTATAAAACAAAAGTTTCATTTTCATATTCAGACCACCAAAAATAATCTGGCCTTCAGCCAGTTAAGCAGACCCCTACACACAAGACAAACACACAACATTTTCCTTTTTCATAAACTGTACCTTAAATTATGTTTTAAAATGTACATATTCTGTATACATCTTATCTAATAAAGATATTTTGATCATTTGTAGTTAGTTTGTCATTTTTACTCCCTAAGTCTTCATCTCTGAAAGCCAACTGGTGGTTTATAATAGTGGGATTGGGACTGCCTGTCAAATGTAATTATTTTTTATATGTCCGTTGAAAGATGAGACATATTATGTGTAGGCTGTCACGATTTTTTAATTTAGGAATCGATTAATCGTCGCAAAAAATCGATTGTAATCGATTAATCATACCTAGATGACCCCCTCTCCCTCTCTCTGAAGTCGATAAAAAATGAAGTTCAAGTCAGTTGACCTACCTCCGGTAAACAACGAAGACGATCCTCTTTTAGGTACATTCAAAGTTTTGATGTTCTGAACTTTTGAACCGTCAGTGTAATAATCAAGACTGGTCGGCAGTTGCGAACTTCGCAACTGCCGACCGGTCTTGATTATTACACTGACGGTTCAAAAGTTCAGAACATCAAAGCATTGATGAATGTACCTGAAAGACAAATATGTGACCTTAAACACCAATAAATAAATAAATACCTGAAAGACAAATGCTTCGAACGGCTTCTTGGGGTTTAACATCGATGTTCTTAACTCTTTACCTTTAGAAACAATAGTTTTGTCATCAAATTTTCTTTTAATTATTAAACGTCCAAAGCGGGATACAATTTACCGATTATTCGACAACGAAAAATACTAATTGATTTTGTCGTGACCGATCAACAGTCGATTAATCAATTAATCGTGACAGTCCTAATTATGTGATTGGTCCATCAGTCTATTCATCAAGTCTGTTTATCAGTCTGTCCACCCATCTGTCCATCCATAAATTTGTTCTTTTTTTATTGTCAGGAAGTTTTTCAGTCATCTTTCAACTGATCTTTTCAAAATTTGGCATGAATAATAACTAAAATAGGAACCTGTGCACCTGCAATTTTGAGGGTGATTGGATTAACCTTTCCAAGGATAAATTATGGCACTAGGGACTTAGTATTTTCACTGCCTTGTGAAGTCTTTAAACCTTTTTTTTGTACAATGGTTTTCTCAGTCATGTTTTAACCAATCATCTCCAAACTTGGTATGCCTAATAACCACAATAGGAACCTGTGCACCTCTGCTTTGGAGGCTCGTCCAATTAATCCTTTCAAAGTTATGGCCAGGTAGACTTGGATTTTTGGAAAAAAAACTTATGTACTTTTATGTAGTCTGTTTTTGTAGAATTTCACAAAGCTTCTATGCTGTGTATAGCCAAGAATTATTCATTCTTTATTAAAACTTACTTCAACTCGAATTGCTGGACAGTTATATTTAGCCACACTGGGCATTGCTCTTGTTAATAAATGGTTGTATCTCAGTAACACATGGCTATGGTTGTGGATAAGTGGTTGAAAAAGTCATAACATAATTTTGAACAATTGGCTAAATTTTACTTTATACATGTATTTGAATGGTTGTCATAATATAGCCATCGATTCTGAATATGGTCTTAACCCTTTACCCAACGCAGACAATATCAAAATTTATTATTTTAAATATATTTTTTTCAAATTTTTCAAAAAATTTCAACAAAACCATATCATGTGACCCCTCGTTGGAACGAGCTCGGCGAGCTCGTTCCAACGAGGGGTCACATGATATGGGTTTGTTGAAATGTTTTGAAAAATAATATTTTTTCAACTGCTGAATTTGCATATTACGCGGGCGGATGCGGGCGATTCGTTGGGTAAAGGGTTAAACTCCAGTAAACAAAGAGTGGCTTGGTTCCACAATGTGTACTTATGTGTAGTATTTGTGACGGTGTTTTATTGCATATCATGGCAGAAATGTGACATTATTAACCTTCTGCACAGTGGTGTCAAAATGGCAAAGTTTTCAGCAGCAAATATTTCCCATGATGCAGTTGGATAGGGGAGCGGTGGCTCAGTAGGTGGAGGTGCAGGCTGCAAAGCGAGAGGTCCTTGGTTCGAATCCCACCTGCAGCAACCAACTTGGGCAAGACACTTCACCCCGATTGCCTACGTGGGGGCAAAGTGGCACTGTGTACTAAGACATACTGTGCGTTATGTGGTGCACTTGTCTTCAACCAATGCTAACCCTGCTTGTGTGGAGTTAGTATGTTGGGGAGCTGACAGTTGTTTGCAATTGTTGGGTGGTTCTCTCCAGGTACTCTGTAAAACTGCTGTGGTCATGATTAGACATTGTGCAGAAATATGTGAGCTTAAACATCAATAAATAAATAAATACATGCAGTTTGATATTTAACCAAATATACCTTGTTTGACAGAGCTTCGTGAGCTCTGTCAAACAAGATATAATTGGTTAAATTCATAGTTAAACAAGAGAAAAACAGAGTGATTGGAGAAAAGAGTACTAGCGGTTAATAAATTAGTTGATCATCAGCTTTTCACTTAATTAGAGGCCATAGTGTATATAACTACTGTTTTAGAGGTAAACAATTCCTAAGGTGTGAGGTTTTGTAAAATGTGCTGCATGAGTATAAGTGAAAGAAATGTTTTTTGCACGCCGAAGGCACTCAGTGACTGTTTGTGATCTGGTAGCTTCATGTCAAGGCGTGTTAAAAGGAGGAAAAGGTCTGGATACTCGGCAGTTGTCCCTGGCAAGGGTTTCACCGTTGTTGGGTTGATTTCTTTGACTGACCCCTCTGGTGAGGACCAGTGTGAGAGGTTGGGTCCTCTCACAAAGGTACTACCTCTCCCCAAGGGTGCTGTGGTGTTTTATTTTTCAGGCAAGTATAGTCTGCCACTTCGGAGATGGTGGGCCATCATTGGCAAGTATAGTCTTTATCAGTTTTCAGGATCTGCAGTAGGACGTTTTTTTTGATAGATGACAACAACAACTCCTTTTGGGGACCACCAGTAGAAAGACCCAAACTTCCCTGGTTCGGGGGCAGGCCTGCATTGTAACCTATTTGGCTGGGTCAAAAATGCGCTCTTCAGACGCTTATAAAAACGGGCAAAGGCGGGACACAGGAGCCATGCTCGTCTCCCTTGAAGTGGGTGACCACTTCTAGGGATAGAGTGGAGGATGTTCAGGATCCATAGAGGTGACTGTTTCCATAACGGTTATAGTTTCCATAGCGGTTATTGGGGTGCTGGTTAACAAAAAGAAATTACCATTTACCTCAGTTATTAGTGGTTTTTAGATGAGTTGGTGAGGACAGCCCTTCCAGGCAGAAGGTCACAGCTTGGGCCGTTTTCACTGCCTGTTATTTCACCTCCCAAAATCGTCGGTTCGCGAGTACTGGATCTTGATGACTTTCATATTTTAAGATGTTCGATTTTTAGTTTTTCGTTGAGTTGGTGAAGACAGCCCTTCCTGGTAGAAGGTCACAGCTTTTGCCGTTTTCACTGCCTGTTGTTTCACCTTCCCTTTACCTGCTGAATTTATTATTTAGCATGTTTGATTTTTAGTGTTTTAGTTGAGATGGTGAAGACAGCCCTTCCTGGTAGAAGGTCACAGCTTTCGTCATTTGCACTGCCTGTTAGTTCGATTTCTCCTTCCCTGTTTGATTTTTAGTTTTTTCAATTTTTGAAGATTTGAGCTGCATCGGTGGACTTTAGGGATTGGTCATTGTCAAGTTTTTTTGTTTTTGACAGCTCTCGCAGCTGACCCTGAGTTCGGACAGTAGCTGGCTATCGGCTAGCCTGGTGTGGGATTTAGCAGCTAGAGAGTAGAGGCGCTCTTTTATCATCAGAATATCCGCTCTTTCATGGAGTGTTATGATGGGAGTATCCCACGGGGCATGGAGAGCGACCCTAAGCGCATGATTTTGGACTTTTTGGAGTTTTCCCATGTTAGTTTGGTTAATGTCAGTTAAGATTATTACTCCATACTCGAGTACTAGACATATAAATACTTTGTATAAATTAAGTAGGATAGTCTGGTTGGCTCCCCAGGATGTTCCTCGAATCATTTTTATTAAGTTAATACGTTTTGTCGCTTTGTTGGCAATGTCGCTGGTGTGTTTATTAAAGGCTAGGTTTTGGTCGATAGTAATGCCGAGGAATTTTGCATCTGTGCATTCGGGGAGGGTTTTGTCCATTAGTTTTAGATCAAAGTGGGGGTTCTTTTTCTTACGAGTGAATGTTATTCTTTGGGTTTTGCTGGCGTTCAGCTTGATTCTCCATTTGGCACACCATACCTCAAGGTCATCTAGGGCGTGTTGGAGGGGTTTTGAACTAAGTTGGCGGTGTTGTTAGAGTCCCAGAGACCCTTACCGTCTGCATGAGTATAAGTGATCAGCTGATCTTGCCTTTATACTGCTGTAATGGTTGTGATATAGTTATAGCTGCTGAAAGTGACTTTAAATGCCAATAAAAAAAACAACTCACTGAGTAAACTCTCCGTATTAAGTACTTACAATCAAAAGGACCAAAAGTCCAGCCCGTTCAAATCACAAGGATGTATGGTCTTGAGGTTAAAGATCCAATGTAGTTCTTCATTACGCTTGATTCGCTTGTTTTCATCGAGATCAGGGTCACCTGGAAGTACATCAATTATTTGGAATTCCATGTTGTCGGACGAGTTGTCCTGTCCATTATGGTATTTACTGAGGAGTTTATCATGCTTATTTCTGATATCCCTTAACAGACCCGAAACCAGACTCTCCCCATCGACAGATTATAGGGGGCAAACTTTTGAATATTTCCGACAAAATTCCCCCGAAATTGTAAAAATGTGCAAACGATCAAATAAGCCCCCATTTTGTGCGCAAAATGCATCGAAATTCTAGTAAAAGGGGGCAAAATTTTCCGACAGAGGTGGCCATAGGGCAGTCACCCCAGCCCCCCTGAACTCACCCCCACCCACTCCCCCCCCCCCCTCGGTCCCTTTAATAGCTTTGGGCCTGTCCCTTAACCCTTAAGGGCCTGGAGATTTTTATACATTTTCACTATACTTTGAAAGTCTACCTCCTGTGGCTTTGCAGTTATTTCTAGTCAAGTCTTGGCTGCCTATAGAGGCAGCCAAGACTTTCCTAGAAACAACTGACAAGATACTTAGAAAATAAGTTTGGAGTTTACCGAAACAATGCATGCTGGGTCACCTGTTCCTTTGCATTAAAAAGTTATCAAAGTCAGAATTAGGCCCTTAACCCTTTACCCAAAATAATGGACAAAACCAGCCAGCGCTATTTACAAAAGTCGCCAATTAATTTTAATTATTTTTTCATTTTTTGTCTCAAAAACATAGGTTATGACCCCTCATTGGAATGAGCTCATTGAGCCTATGTAAATAACTAAACCTATGTTTTTGAGACAAAGAATGAACAAAATTAGTTACTCAAGAATTTTGTTTGCAAGTGTCGTCTGCTTTTCATGTTAGGTTAAGGGTTAAGTGTTCCAAGATACGGACGCAAAATGTCCGCTTTATTTCACCGACATTCTATATTTTGTATTTATTACAAGTCCAAAGGTAAATCACATTTATTCTTTGACAGTGGTATCTGCCTTTTGATTTGAACTTTTGTTTAGTGTTTGTGCCCTGGAACTAATTGCTTTTGGGTAGCTTTGGACAAATTAGACAGTTAGTGATGTCACAAAGTTTGAAAGGACTGAAATGCTCTGTCCACTGATTTGTGGTCGAGCGAGTGGATACTCAGTTTTCTCTGCATGAAGTACTCTAAAATGGGCAACATGGGTATAAACGATCGGCTGTTTTTCACTTTACATCCATGCTGTGGTCATTGTGCAGAAATATGTGATCTTAAACACAAATAAATAAATAAATCTATTTGGCCGGAGGCACAGTTGTGTTGCAGTAACCAGTTCTCGACAGATCACCGAAGTTAAGCAACGTCGAGCCCGGTTAATCATTGGATGGGTCACCATCTGAGAGATCAATTCAGACTCCCGTTGTGTCCTTGGGCAAGGTACTTAACCCTGTTTGTCCACATGGGGGCACGATGACGCCCGGTACTAAGGCATACTGATGTCAATGGTGTGCATGTCTTCAACCAATCTAACCCTGCCTGTGCTGCAGTGCGGAGTTACGTTGTTGGGACCTGGCCACTGCTCGTCGTTGCTCGGTGGTTCTATCTTGTTTGACAGAGCTCCATGAGCTCTGTCAAACAAGATATAATAGAATAAATGCAAAGTTTATCTCCAGAAAATAGGAAGGTCACCAAATCCCTGCTAATTGAATACTCAGGTGTTAACTGAATAATTTCCACTGGCAAAGTGACTACCGTATTTACTCTATGTATTGGGACAGCTAAAAATAATTATTTTCACAGGTGTCCCAATTATTAGAAAATGGGGAAAGAACACAGCCTGGTCCTGATTTGATGCTGAATAAAGTTGTGTGTGATTCATTTTCCATCACTATTTTCGAAAATTGCCGTCCAATTTTCTGTTATATTTTCATTTTTTGCTTCCAAAACATAGCTTATGATCCCTCATTGGAACGAGCACATTGTGCTCTTTCCAATGAGTGATCATAAGCTATGTTTTGCAAGCAAAAAATACAAAAATTTTTAGTTACTCAAGAATTTTTTTTATGAGTATCGTCTGCTACTAGTGACGGGCCAACTGGAAACAAATCTGAATGTCCCAAACTTTGGATCATAAAAAAAATATAGTTTTCTGGAAAAAAATGTGTGTCCCAAATCATTGAGTGTCCCAATACATAGAGTAAACACGGTACATTCAACTGTATTTTGCCTACCAGATAGAGAGTAAACAAGTGATCTGGAAGTATTGTATTTTGGAAATGGTGATATAAACTTACTATGAAAGCACCCCAAAGTAGCATTGCATTTTTAAATGTAATGGAAAATCACAAGGACATATACCATAGGCAATGGAATGAAAGAAGGGACCCACCTCATAGTCACTGATAATACATCTGAAAATTAAGGCCTTCAAATTCCAACAAACTTACAGCAGTAACCTGTGTCTCTAAATTACGGAAATGTACCCACGCAAAGTGTGGTTTGTTATATGCTTTCTTATCCATTTTTATTCAAGTGATTGGGAACCCGAAGAGTGAAGCAGTGCTTGTTTACTGTGGTAAACAAGCTCTATTTAGCTGGTAGAATAAGACCCAGTGACCAATGCATGGTTGGATTAGCTTGATAATAAATCCCCCTCACTTCTAGACCCCAGTGGGAACCCTGGGTAGTGAAGCAGTGCTTCTTTACTGTGGTAAACAAGCAGCTCTGTTTTACTGGTAAAATAGGACACAGTCACCAATGCTTGGGGTGGAAGTCCTCTAAAATGGGCAACATGGGTGTAAACAATCGACTAACCTTGACTTTATCTCAATGATGTGGTTATGATTAGCCATTGTGTAGAAATATGTGACCTTAAACATCAATAAATAAATTAAATATAATTATTTAACCCACAAAGGCGTGAATATGTGTATACATTTTTGCTACTCAATGGCAGTCTACATCTTGTGGTTTTGCTCTTGTTTCTAGGCAAGTCTTGGCTGCCTAAATAGGCAGCCAAGACTTGCCAAGAAACATCTTCCAAGGTACTTACAATTTAACTTCGAGTTTATCAGGAGATACCCAGAGACTGCATGCTGTTCTGATGCAATAGAAAGTGATCAGAGTTCGGGTAAGGACCCATAGAGTTTCTGTGGCCCAAATCAAGCCTCGAAATAAGCAATCTGTCATTTGCAAAATGAGGTCCCCAGGAGATGAATTTGCTGCTGCTATCACATACAGTGGGCTAGAATCCCCCAATTTATCCTCCGGGTTCCTCTTTCAGTTTAGGTCAGAGATCTTGATGCTGATTGAGGTTCACAGAGGGTAAATTTAGTAATGCTAACCTGTAGGGTAGCCTTACCAAATTCACCCTCTGTGACCCCATTCTGCAGGCGACAGTCTACTTATTTCCAGACTTGGCCCAAATACAGCTCCGAGAAACCTGGAAATAGCATTTCAGGTAGTCAGTATAGCAAAAAAGTTTCATGAACGGACCTGAACAGCAGCTGATTTGGTAAGTCTGCGATGTCCCCAGATTATACCAATCTAAAGGCCTGTGAACATTGATGAATGTTACTGAATAATTTTCTAGCATGGGTATATATATAATGGTGACATAATGCAGGAAATAGCATTTCCAAATTTGACAATCAAATCATTGGCGACAACAAACTACTAGGTAGCTGTGATTTAGAATGAGATTTTCCATAGACTCCCTTTGATACCAATCGCCAGGTCGCCGTGATTTAAAATTATAATTTCCATTGGCACAAAATGATATCCATAATTTTCCAGCTACAAATCGCACCCCAGAAGCCTCCAGGGGTGGGCTTTATTTGATATCACATTCATTCAATTTGTATTCAAGGATAGGATACTAGTAACCCACAGTCATGTTTATGCGTCCTCTTCAAACTTCCCCTTACAAAATTTCTGGCCACACCCTTGTCCACCCTCACCTCCCATTACCTATAAATTACCACTGAGTGAGACAAAACCCCCAAAAAGTGTAAGATCAACAATGATTGTTCTTGTTTCTGTTGCTTGCCTCGTTGAGTGCTAAACTTACTGAGAGTTCTTGTTTCTGTTGCTTGCCTCATTGAGTGCTAAACTTACTGAGAAAATACTGAGTTAAGGACATTGGCAGCTGTATGCAGTCAATCAAGAATAATGGAAATCATACCTGAAGCTTCTTAAGTTATATGTTGAAAACTGTTCAGTACATCAGCACTTGGAGAATTACAATGTACTCCACTCATTGAATGTGAATGTGTTTCCTAATTGAATGTGTTTCTTAATTGAATATTGTTCTGCCCAAGGAAATTTACTATACCTCAATATTATATCTCGCGTGACTCTCTCTCCCTCTGATTCCCTGATCGAACCAGATCATGTAAAGTGCAGGAATTACAAATCCCTTGCCAAGGACCCAGAAAGTCATTGAAGATTGGAACTGTTTTAATACCTCTTGAAAAATGAGATATCAGGCAATTAGAGGACATTCGCCTTACAGCGAGCTGAATATTTCTGCCGTGGAATGAATATTCTCTGCCCGATGATATTACTGGCGCAAACAAGCTCTGTTTTTTACTGTTATAATAGGGCTCGGTATTCAATGCATGGGATGGAAATCCTGTACAACAGGGGTAAATGCAGTCTTTGGTTGACGGTTTTCAATATACTTTGTAAGTACATGGCCAGTTGTTTCTAGACAAGTTTTGGCTGCATATCGGTACAGAAACAACTGCCAAATCATAACACACAAACTGTTATATTGAAATTTATAGCAAAAATGTACGATAAGGCTCCAGGCCTTTCGGTAACTTAACCCTTTGAACTCTAATGGTATCTTCCATGCCAGTTCAATGACAGCAATTAGAAGAGTCCATATTCATTATTTAGGGTAGACCAATCAATATTTTCACCGTGCAGCCTCGGGGCTGCACGTTGAAAATATTGATTGGTCTACCCCACACATTTACTGATCAGACATCCTAGTTAACGACGTCATGGCGCATCATGTTCCTGGCCGGAAAAGCGACCGCTAGGGTTCCAATGGTTAAGGTGTAATTGGGGGTGTCAAGTTTTACCACTTTAAAACAAATGCTCCAACATACAGCTATTTTGTGGACTTGCTGCTTATGGACAATTGTTTTGTCATGAATGTCTTTGTGGCAACCTTCCCTGTGGTAATCATGGGAAGTCACGCAGTCCTTGTTTACTGTGGTAAACATGCTCTGTTTTACTAGTAAATAGGACTTAGTAACCAATGCCTGGGGTGGAAATCCTCTAAAATAGGCAACATGGGAATAAACACTGGACTTGATTTTTACATTCATGTTGCGGTCACGATTAGCCATTGTGCAGAAATATGCGACCTTAAACACATAAATAACTCGCTTTCACTGATTGGCTGAGGGGTACCAGACTATTCCCAACAGTTTTAGGGTTCTAAAAATAATCTCGCAGTATTCCCGCGCACTATACACTTTCTAAAAATAGCCGTAAAATATTCTAGGACGTTCGACTCACGGAACACAACGTGCTCTTTTAAGAGTTTTTTCCGGAAATCTGTTTTGTTATTTCCTATTCAAGAATGAAAATGGCTGTCTTGAACACAAGATAACAGCTGAAAGCTTCATTTTTTATATTCTTTTTAGTTTTGTTAACCCTCAATGGACTGGGCAACTGTCTTGAAATCTCACTAGACCACCACCCATGTACGTGTCCAATTGCTTAGCCTGTTAAGGCAGCCAATACCTAACTGGTAATCGCTGCCCAGGTGTTTTGTCGATCGTCAGCGGGACCCCCTAAAGATGGCATGGTCAGAGCACATGCTTTGAGGTCTCAAAACCCTGAAACGGGTCTTTAAACATTAAAGTGAGTTTAGAAACAAGTCACAAAATTCCTGTAGATATGATTTGTGGTCGTAAAAGAATGCCACTGTAGAGCTCATTGGCAGTGTCATTTATAGTGTTGTGGTAGAATGATACTGCAACAACTTATTCTGTATTTTCCTGATTTATTTATTTATTTATTTATTTATTTATTGGTGTTTAAGGTCACATACTTATGCACAGTGGCTAATCATGACCGTGACAGTTTTACGGGTGGAGGAAGCCGGAGTACACGAAGAGAACCACCGAGCAACGACGAACAGCTGCCAGCTCCCCAACACCGTAACTACGCACTGCAGCACAGGCAGGGTTAGATTGGTTGAAGACAGGCGCACCATCGACGTGCAGTACGCTTTAGTACACGGTGTCATCGTGTCCAATGTGGACAATCGGGGTTAAGTGCCTTGCCCAAGGACACAACGCGGGAGTCCGAATCGATCGCCCAGACGGTCACCCATCCGAGGACTAACCGGGCTCGACGTTGCTTAACTTCGGTGATCTGACGAGAACCGGTTACCACAACGCCACCGCACCCCACATATTTTCCTGACGTGAATTCCTCTGATACTATCAGCAAATCTCAGTCAAGTCAGATGCCGAACCAATACCGAGGTATACCCCCTAAATACCGATACCGAACTCAAACTTCCAATACCGCCCATCTCTATTCTTAGGATTGGAACTTTTATTGGTAGTAAGATTCTTCCTCGGTTTGTTCGATATACAGAAGATATCTACATGTGGATCTGAAAGTATTATTTTTCACTCGCCCAAGCGCTCGTGAAAAATAAAACTTTCAGGCCCACACTCATGAGATAATTTTCGATATTCACTAAAATAGCGCAGATTTTCTTTTTATTATATGCTATTTGATATTTTACTGCGCAATATTCAGCCCAATCCGATTGCAAACTGTCGGAAACCGGGCTTTGTCGTTGCTGGGGGAAATAGATTTACGCCGCATATTCAGCCCAAACTAAAGGAGTGTCGCCTGAATCCGTGCGTGAACGCATGTCTCACCACCGTGACGAACCCGCCCGTTTCGTTTTTGTTAGGGTGGTTCTTATCCTGAAGGGGTCAATGACTTTTCCCCCAAAAAGCATAAAGCAACAGTGGTCCACTGAAAACAACAATTTTAATACATATATATAAAAATATATATGGTAATTTGTGACTTACATGAAATCCAATGAAGCAGAAAAACAAAACGTCAATCACACCCACCCACACAGCTTTTGAGTCACTTGCGGGCCCGCATTCTCTATTGTCGCTGGTTTCCCTTCCTCGTCGCTGGTGTTTGGACTTTAGTCGCCTTTTCACTTCACTTTCACTGCCGTCGCATAGCCAGTAACGTATTGTGACTTTAGCGGACGCCTTTGCTCTAACATGTAAGGAATGTATCTCTACAACTGCCGGCGCACGGCCACTAACGTATTGTCACTTTACTATATCGCCTTCCGTCTGACAAATGACGGAATGTCACTCTACCACTGCCGTCGAACGGCCACTAGCTTATTGTCACTTTACTGGACACTTTTCACTCAAGCAGTCGCCACCAATCAGGTTAAACGCTCCTCTCTATTTATCTCAGAATAATTTTCATACAGGTAAAGCCTACTCTGCCTACGTATGGCTTGCCTTCTACAACAGGTATGCCGTCTTCCTAAATACCAAGCTTGTGAGCTCAAGGGGCCAACACCCGTATATAGCCGCCGATTGGGCCCGCGACTGTTCCTACTCTTACCATGAGCTCTGTGGCCCCTTAACAGTGCAACATGCCCATGCTTTTGTACCGATGCTGCCTTCCTCTAACCTATAGCATGGAACATCCCCTGCTCCTCGCCTACGACCCACAGTCTTACACGCTTTCAGACTGGAATGAAATTTTCGAGAAACCCTGTGACTTTTATTGGATCCCCAGAACATTAATTCTCACTTTAATTGCTTCTTTTGAACTTGGCCGCTTAGATCTATCTTAATTCAATATTCGCTTTTAAGTTCCTTTGAAAGTCTCGCATTTTTGGTATATGTTGACATTCATGACAGACGAGATGCGTAATATAGGTGTGTATCCAGAACATGTACGATGTACTGTTTTTACAACAATTATCTAGTAACTGGCCATAATTACACAGATAATGACTGCATGAGAACACTGGCTTCCACTAAGTTTAATATTTTACCACACATTATGGCGTTAAACAGAAACGCGGAAATGGACCTAAAATTCCATGCTTAATTAGCAGCGCACGACTTAGCGCCGGTCTGTTTAAGTGACAAATCGTTTTTTTAGAGTTCATCATCCAAAAGCACATTCTTATGCCTTCATCCCGAACGAGAAACATTATCAAAAATATATACACTTTTAAATAAGAAAATCACAACTTTAAGCTATCAGCTTGACACAAACACGTACGTTTCAAAACAATAACAAAGATCAGCTGATCGTTCCTCCAGGGCGACGTCATAGTGATGTGCCGACGCGTTACGTCATTTAGGAAATTACTGAAGGGATATTCCTGTTATCCATCAAGCCGATGGATATCGAGAAATATCTTAGATAATTTGCGATAATTCACAGGCTAGCATATACTAAAATATAATACTTATTGTACGGCATGTCGTTGACTATGTCAAAATTGGAAGAGTAGCCCAACACGCCTCCCTCGTACGCTATGTTTTGGGTGGCAAACGTTTGAAAAATCATTTTTGAATGGCGATTATTGTTAATAGCGCTAGTCGGTTATGGCCGTCATGCTGGAATGTCGATATTGCTCTGCTAAAATAATTGTTTTTATCTTATATTTAAGAAATACCATCTACTAATCTGGCTGGAAATTGTAGTTTGAACATCTCAATTTTATAAACTTCCCATAGGACCACGCACGAACACATTTCCGCCTCGTTCCGCTTATTAGTATTGCCGCATAGACCTTCTCTATAGAACAATTTTAGATCCATCATTGTTGGGAGTGGATTGCTGTCTACGTTAAGCGGTTGTCTCGGGATCCCACCTTGGCAGTATTAATATACCATGGTCTATGATCATTGACCTCCATCTCAATAAGTAATGTGTAAAGAAACTATTTTCAGACGAGTGTCTTCCCACTTGGAGACGTAATTTACTTGCTTTTGATAGCAGACTAGGTGGTCGGGTAGAGACTCGTCTTCGTGGGCAACTGCTGTCAAAACTCATAGAATTCTCATATATATCCATTGAAAATGAAGAAAAAATATAATTTTTCACAGCTTTATACTTTGGCGGCGTTTCAATTGGGTCAATACGATTTGCAGTTAACTTAATCAAAGCCAACTGGGTGAACTTGTCTTTCACAGACTAGTCCTTAATCTATTAACTCTCTGATGTTACCTTTGTAAGACAAACAGCAATCTGAAGGTCGAATGTGTTTACTTGCTTAACCCTTTACCTAACCTGAAAAGCAGACGACACTTGCAAAAAAAATTCTTGAATAACTAATTTTTTTCATTTTTTGTCTCAAAAACATAGGTTATGACCCCTCGCTGGAACGAGCTCGACGAGCTCGTTCCAACGAGGGGTCATAACCTATGTTTTTGAGACAAAAAATGAAAAAAATAATGAAAATTAATTGGCGATTTTTGAGGATAGCGCTGGCCGGTTTTGGCCGTTACGTTGGGTAAAGGGTTAACGTATTTAGTGATTTTGTCTATTTTAGAAAGGGACGGAATCTGTAGGTACCCGGGCACCTTCGATTTCATTATTTAATACCACCGTGGAAAGGGCATTCCGAACCCTTTCCACAAGAGTGTTATGCCATTATGGGTGGGGTATTTCGAATAGATGTTACAGTTCAAACGAAGATAAGAACTCCAGGCATTTTCAAAAGATGAACACAAGATGGCAATGAGTAGGGATTAGGCGATAAAGAAGAAAAAAAGAAAGTTGTACAGAACATTCCAACGAAAACTAAGATTTAGAGTAATTAGCAGAGATTCGTCGAGGTTGGAGAAGGGATGGTTCAGCTATCCGAACGTCGCGGCTTCCCCATTGGGGAGGCCGAGACGCTCGGATAACTGAACTAGGAGAAGAGGGAATGATAATCATGAACAGATAGAACTTTGTTAGAACGTGCTGTTCGCAAGAGGGTCCAACACAGCGGTTCTCGTAGCTCCGTGAATTACTTTAAAATCCTGGAATTTACTTACACATCCCTTGCCAAGGACCCAGAAGTCCTTGAATATTGAAACTGTTTTTAAAACCTCTCGAAGAATGGGATGTCAGGCGATTAAAGGATATTCATTTCAGCCACCCCTGACTTATCTCGTCATGAAAATCGACTTGCCATAAAGTTATCTCCCCTGAAATTATTAGACTAGCGAGGATGGTCCAATTTAGAAGCGTGTAATTGTTACAAAATAAGGCGAAATTTCCTTCTGTTACTTTTAATAAACGGGCTGTCTGTTATTTTTGTTTATTAAAATTTACAAAAGAAACTTGACTTTTTTATAAAAAGCTAATTAGAAGCAATTAAGTAAGTGTTCACTTTTGGTATTGTTTTATTGAATGTGTTTTACAGTAATTTGCAAGTTTTTATTCTTCCAAGCAAGGAAAATAATTCGCAAATCTCAACTCCTCGACTTTTATTTTTAATGGAAAGGATAGTATATGTATTATATGTCACGAGGCGCATTCCGTTCATATAATGAACAGAAAAAAGTGTTAACCCTTTATCCAACGTAACGGCCAAAACCGGCCAGTGCTATTCACAAAAATCGTCAATTAATTTTCATTATTCTTTTAATTTTTTGTCTCAAAACATAGGTTATGACCCCTCTTTGGAACGAGCTCGTCGAGCTCGTTCAAAAGAGGGGTCATAACCTATGTTTTTGAGACAAAAATGAAAAAAAATAGTTATTCAAGAATTTTGTTTACAAGTGTCGTCTGCTTTTCATGTTAGATAAAAGGTTAAAGAAAATCAAAAGATTATGAAATCGCTGTTTTCGGATTTTAAATGGGTTTAAACAGGGAATAATAGTCAACGTTCAAAGTGATTGGGCAAAAAATTGTTAAAAGCCATCTTCTGTATTTTAAACTACTCTACAGGACAATGCCCAAAGTTTGGCCAGTGATGCACACATCGATGTTATCAGTAACTTCTCTAACTTTACGAAATACCAATGTTTATATGAAAATCCAATACCCTTTGCGTTAAATTTACAGACGACTTTAGAAAATTAAGGGGAGCTAATTTTCCTGTAAATTTCTTCCAATGACAAACATTTTCAGTCATATGCCAAGGACCCAAAATGTCCTTGAATATTGGAACTGTTTTTAAAAACTCTTGAAAAATGTGGTATCCGGCGATCAAAGAATGCTTCACAGCGAGCTGCATATTTCTGGAATAAATCTTCCCTGTCATATAGAATGCTTCCCTGATAGAATGAGAATCGTGCATTATTCTACAGACATGATTATATATATATATAAATAGTTGTAAAACAACTAATTCTGGGGGATACCGAGTAATTTCGTGTGGACTGTGCCAGTTCCATGGACGCTCGATCTGCTAGCATGCCTTTTTTGGGGCTTGTCGGTAGTCGAGTGGTCTATGGCGCTGGTCCAGTTTCGCTAGGCGATTGGTGCCGCAGAAGTGTACTCTCATCAAGGCAGTGGTTCGATCCCCATCGGCGTCTTTCATCCTATATATATATATATATATCCACACTGGCAATATTGAGTACAAATTCCATTAACTTATATGTCCATGTGATGATTTATCGCCCTTGGCGGAGAGCTTCCTTGTTTTTACCCCAAACCATTCATGAAAATCCTTGATTTTCTCATTTCTATCTCCTTGAAAACCATTGCAAATATACCTGGGCGGATCTGAAAATTCCTTGATATAACCACTCATTCAACTGCAGGAAACCTTCGGGAAGGGTTTCTCTTTGGAATGAAGTTGAGTTTGGTGTTGTAATCACAGCTTTCTGAGAGGGACCCAGAAACGTAGAAGAGGAGGTGGTAGTCTAAACATATTTTATTTGTCATAAAGTACAAAAAGGATTGGAGAACAAGTTACAAAACTTAGTTAATCTCCTTTCCCTAGATACATTACAGAAATTTGACATCGCGGCATGACAATACATATGAATCAGGTAAACTACAACGGTAAATTCCATGGATCAAAAAAATTTGAAAATATTGTAACTGGAAAGACCAGTTAGGAAATTTATAATACAATAGTTGGCTAGATTATCGTCAGAGTATTTGGATCTTATTGTCGAATAGATAGCAGGTGATGGGGTACATTTGCTTCCACAGAATATTATATTTTGGTACCAGGGACCCATAGTAACGCTACATAACATAGGCCGTCACGAACACACTCTCGTCTTGAGAATTTGGCGTTGTTATTCGATATTTAAGGAGGTTAATACCGACGACGTTAATACCGACGACGTGCACCCTGTTTCAGCCACGACATCACTAATTAGGGTAATTCAGAGTGTCGTTGGTCGGAGCGGGGTGCACCTCGTCGATGACAATAGACAAATTTCGACATGTGATCTGGATAAAGGGGTCGTTTCCTTATCTGAAATATTCGAACCAAAATTGCGAGGTGGGGTTATAGTGCACGCACCCCTACAGACCCTCGGCCCCTGTCACGATGCGAATTTTTGATGTCCCACACAATACATGAGCTGGTTAGGCATCCTCACGGCGACCGATGGTGGACCATCGCATGTCACATAATCTTAATTAGCGGGGTTGTCTGTTGATTTAACTGAAACGTCCACTAGACGTGATAAACCTTTGGACTTTCAAGAAGAGTGAGAAATTAAGTTTTACAGGGAGATCTGGGATTCCATACAATAAATCATCAACTGACGTGATATTGCAAAAGTTAAGACCGTTCAGTAGTTCTCTTCTCTGAGTATTAAATTTTGGACATTCAAAAAAGAAATGGGCTGCATTCTCGAGTGGGTGGCCACATGTACATTGGGGGGTCGAAGAGATAAAGTTGAGGAACTTGTCGTGGGATAGATCACTGCAACCATTTCGAAGCCTACAATGTAATATATTCGCATTCCTATTTCCAGCACAGAAATAACTTGGCGGTCAAGGTGAAGGATCGTTGCTCGAGATTAATTGCTTGAATTCAAGTAGGGTGGGTGCATTCTGGGTTTCTCGGGGGAGTTTGTTCCATAGCTCTATTGTGGAAGGGAAGAAAGATTTTTTGAAATTTTCTGTTCGGCATTGGTATAATTTATATTTGGAAGGATTTCTGAAGTTGTAGGCTGCGTTATCCCCAGTTCGCCGTGGTAGGAGTTCTGTTAGGAAATCCGGGGCTTCATGATTAATAATTTTATATAGTGTACATAGTTTATGAAACTGTCTACGGTCGCTCAATTTTCTCCATCCAAGCTCGAGCAGAAGGTTTTCAGACGGTGTGGAGCGCGTGAGACCCGTTATAATTCTCGCAGCATCTTGCTGTAATCTATCAACTCTATTTAGGAGATATTTTGGCGCTGAGTCCCATAAGATGTCACCATAGTCTAGAAGTGGTAGTATATATGACAAATATATTTGTGTAAGTGCTTTTCGGGGGAGCATGAATTTGAGTTTCCGAAGCTGAGAAAGTCGGGCTGTAACCTTCTTACATGCCTCTGCTATGTGGCGATCCCAACTTAGATTTGATTGGAGATGTATACCAAGATGTTTATGGCATTTCACAGTAGTGATGGGGACACTATCAAGAAGTAGGGTTTCATTAAAGTTAGTTGACCGGTCGTATGTAAACTGAATAGCTTCAGTTTTTTCGGGATTAAAAGTCACCAGCCATTTCTGAGACCAGCTGTGGATAACTTGGAGATCTTGGTTTAGTGAGGAAGCTACATCAGAACAGCTGGGTTTACTATTTGTTAAGCAAGTATCATCCGCAAACAAACGAGCAACTGAGTCGAGGAATTCTGCAATATCGTTAATATAAATCAAGAACAGGAAGGGTCCAAGAACAGATCCTTGCGGAACACCAGCTGTCATCAATGAATAATTGGAGAATGTATTATTCACTAGTACTCTCTGTTTCCTATCAGTTAGGTAGTTTTCGAACCACTTTAAAAGTGTGCCACAGACGCCATGTTGACGAAGTTTGTAAATAAGACCTCTGTGCCAAACTTTTTCGAAAGCTTTTGATATATCGCAAAAAATGGCGCACGCAGCAAGACGGGAGTCAAGCGATTGACAGAGGGTGTGGTATAATTCAAGTAGTTGGAAAGTTGTACTATGTCCAGGTAGAAAACCAGATTGATATTTATATATTAGATTATTCTCATGAAAATGGGTGAAGACATACTTCAATACGACTTTTTCGAAGACTTTTCCTAATATCGGGAGTAATGATATGGGCCTATAATTTTTACAATTTGATGGATCTTTCTGTTTAAAGATTGGAATGACGTTAGCTTTTTTCCATTCATCTGGAAAAACTGCGTGATCTAAGCAATTCTGAAAAAGTGTTTTTAAAGGAACTGATATGGTCTCGGCAGTACCCTTAAGCATTTTAACACTAATATCGTCATGTCCGTGGGCTTTGTTAGACTGGAGGGATTTAATCGCATCGGTGATATCATTTACTTCAATGTTAATGGTCGATAAGCACGCGTCAGTTTTAGAAAGAAACACTGGCAGTTTTCTATTTCGGTCATTAATTGTACTATTTTTGATAAATGTCCCGTTCAGAAGTTCAGCCTTATCTTCATCATTTACGATTAGGTTATCGGGGTTTAGCCCATTGCCGTCATATAAGGGTGGTATTGAGGTTTTTGCGGTTTTGTGGAGAAGCTCCTTAATAACATGCCAAAACATCTTAGGGGAGGATGAACTATTGAGACTTTCCTCAAGGTTGTCGAGATACTTTTGTTTTGCGTACTTTTTCATGTTATTTGCTTTATTTCTAGCGGACCTATAGGTATTCCAATCTGCATCTGTGTTTGATTTTAGGGCTTTTTTTCTTAAACGATCTCTGTGTCTCAGTTGTGATCTGAGCTCACTAGTAAACCAATGTTTATCTCGGGGGCGTACGATAATTTTGGATTGCGGAATGGTTTTGTCTATGATTTCAAGGTACTTTTTACAAAATGTGACTTGGGTTGCATTCATATCTGTGCTGTCATCAGTTATGGGAGTCCAATCAGCTTCCGAAATTAATTTATTGGCCATGTCGAAATCAGCATTTTTGTAGTTACGGATAGTTCTATAATATGTTTCCATGGGTGCAGCGTCAAAGTCAACATAGGCATAAACTGCAAAGTGGTCAGACACTTCGAGATCAATGGTATCGGCTTCTATAATAGGAATAGAATCGGTAACAATTATGGGGTCCAGTAATGTCGAAGAATTGGGGGTTACTCTCGTGGGGGTTCGAATGATATTATGAAGATTGTAATGTTGTAAAACGTCGTGTATTTTCGAACTTGGGTTCAAGAGGTCAGAATTCAGGTCGCCTAGAAGAATCATATTCCGGTTTATATCTAGGGCCAATTCGATGGAATTATCCAATAGTTCCCAATATTCAGGGGAGGCAAATTGTTGTGATCTGTAGGAAAGTGCAACGATGTATTTTCCAGCTTTAGATAAGATTTCGAACCATATTATTGAATCGTCAAATTCCAATTCCGTTCTACGACGAAAGTGGATTCGGTTTGATATATAAACAGCGATTCCTCCACCAAACGAATCTCTGTCTTTCCTGATTGGGGTACAACAATTTTGTAACATTATATTGTCCGAGCTAAAGGTTGGGTGCAAATGCGTTTCAGTGAAACATACCACATCAAACTCCTCAACAATTTCCTCTATTTTATGGAGTTTTGAGGAGGTGGTAAAAAGGAGTTGATGGTTTTCTATCAAAATCTGATTTTCTTTGGGTCTCTTGTGGTAGCTGACAGACAGGGGCACACAAACATGGACATGAAGTCTGTTGGCTGCGCCGCTTGTTTCTAACCTGAGATGGCAATGAGTAAGGATTAGGCGATAAAGAAAAAAGAAGAAAGTTGTACAGAAAATTCCAACGAAAACTAAGATTTAGAGTAATTAGCAGAAATTCGTCGAGGTTGGAGAAGGGATGGTTCATCTATCCGAACGTCGCGGCTTCCCCAATCGCTCGGATAGCTGAACTAGGAGAAGAGGGAATTTCGGACTTTGTGAAAGAATGAGAAACAAAAACACTGTAAAAAAAACTGTAACAGATCTGAGAACGTTTTGTACTTGTTTGTTTTGGTTTAATAAATAAATATTATTTGGTTATCTCCGATATGAAGCTAACCAAATAACCTCTAATTATAAGCCAGGGTATTTGTAACATTGCATTTCACAAACACGAATTAATAAATATATGTTATAAAATAAATCTGCATCTCAATAAAGTATTGCCTGCATCAGACACTAACCCTTGTACGAGTGGTCTAAATCAGCAATACCCAGGAGTATGGCTTTGACACTCCTCAATATTTCTTCCATGCGAGCCATTTTGGTGTGGGAGTCTTGGATATCTTTTCGCTCTACCAATAATCGTGTACTGTTACGAGACTCTTGGTTTGATACTTTAGGCCACGATTTAGCCTTAGATGCTGATGTGGCATTAAACACCAATAAATAAATAAATAAATAAATAAATAAATAAATAAATAAATAAATAAATAAATAAATAAATAAATAAATAGCTGATAATTGGAGACAGTAGGTCAGAAAGATGGTTGCCTGCAGTGTTCGATTCGGACTGTTGAGTACGGTACTAAGTATAGTTTCGACTGTGTGCAGGGCCGATTTGAGAGTGTGTGTGGGGTAGTAACCCCTGGGCCCGGAACTTTTGGGGGCCTGGACCTGGGCCTGGCCAGGGAGTCTATGACTCCTGGGTTATATTCGGGTAACCCAAAGTTCCGCGTCATATAGTACTAAAATGTTAAGAAGGAGCATCAAATGGCTCTCTGCATTTGACCAACGGTTGTAGCTTTAGGCTACACGATTCTTGGGTGATATTATTATGTCAACTTGACGCCATAAAGTTATCACCAGAAGAATTGTGCAGCCAGAAGCTATAACTCTGTGTTACTAGATGGCCACTGATGAATTTGTAAATTTGAAACATGCTGCTAAAAACGTCATATGACGGCCAAAAGATAACGTGAATTTTCATCCTAAAAGCCGCAAGAAGGCTCTATTTAATAGCAGATTTCAACTTTTCTTGGATGGACCTCCCAACCCCATCATTGTTCATGCCTTCTACCCTCGTAGAAAAACACCCTGTGAAACCCCCCAAACACACACACACGCACACATACATACACACTTTCAAAAGGGTCCTGTAAGTTGGCGTAACAGAATAAACCCAGGTCCCAGATTTTCTTTCCCCGTCCCTGACTGTGTCACACTAAGAGCTTGCTTATCCAACATTTCACGTTCGTAATTTTATTTTAACTGGTAGAGTGCTGGAAGCCCATTTTTGGGCTTTATTCCGAAGTGCACGTACAACAATTCAAAGGATTCATACTGTGCGGTTGTGCTTTATATTATCTTTGAAGTGAAATTATGTTAACTGTATGGATTTGCCTTGTTGGAATTCATGGGAGAGTGTCTTTTGGCACTCTAACATAAATTGCAACATGGTAAAAACCGATCAATAAATTTTGATGACCAGAAATAATTTAGCAGTCTACCAGTTAATGAAACAAGAAGTTGAGAAGCCCATGGGTCATCACTGCTACATGTGTTTACCACACATACACTTCTGGGTGTTCCAAAAATTCGAACTGTATAATCAAGGATTGCAGTCGACGAAGGCATACCAGGAATATTTCATCTGTCGCGACATCACAGTCGGGTCAAATCAGATTTATACCCCCAATCAGTCATCTTCCCTGCACCCCCTGGTAATACCTGCACCAGGCACTAGTCTCTATGGACCAACATGTATTACAAACCAGTAATACCTGCACCTGGGGGAGCCATAGCCTGTTTGTTAGTGCATTGGATTTCCGAATGGAAGGTCGTAAATTCGATCCTTATCCTATCACTACATTGTGACCTTGGGCGAGCCACTTCTTTCCAATTGCCCGAGTAAGGATCACGGTGGCGCAGTGTGGTAAGGTGTACTACATGCCGACGGTACACATTCCTTCAGCCAATGCTAACCGTGCATGTGTCGGGTTAAGTAAATTGGAGAGTCCAGCAGTTACTCTTCGCTGTCAGGTGGTTCTCTCCGTGTAACCTGGCTTCCACCGCCCGTAAAACTATCCGACATGTTAAATAAAACCGACACTGATCTCCCTGAGAGCTTTCGCGGGAGTTGTCTCGAGTGTAGGAAGGTGAAGGATCTGATAGTGCTTGAAAATATCCGAGAAGAGTCCTGGATTTTTTATCTCTCTGTGTACGATGTTGTTTTATGATCTTTTTGTCATGAAGGATTTGGGCGCATTTTAACCCTTTGTCAATGCAGACGATGTCAAAATGTATTATTTTAAATAACATTTTTTTAAAATTTTCAAAAAATTTCAACCAAACCATATCATGTGACCCGTCTGGAACGAGCTCGATGAGATCGTTCCAAAGAGTAGTCACATGATATGGTTTTGTTGAAATTTAAAAAAAAATAATATTTTTTCAGTTGCTGAATTTGCATATTACGCCGGCGGATGTGGCCGATTCGTTGGTTAAAGAGTTAAAAAAAATTTGTGGCCGGATATTTTAACCGAAAATATATTGGGACAAAGTTGGCCGCCATTGGAAAATGTCACTTCTTCTTACCACAGTTTGAACGTTTAGCAGCATTATGTAATTTCAACATCGTTTATATTGATCGGCAGATAACATCCCCAGAGATGTGGTGACAATGTTCTCTGCTCATGGTTAACATTAATTTTCTAGTATGGTATGGGATAAAACCGTTGCTAAATACCCTTTGAACCCTGGTGGTATCTTTCATATCAGTCAATACAGCTGATCAAAGAATATTTGCAGCCTTTGAGCCCCAAGCCTTCACTTAGCAGCCATTCTACTTAACCCTTTACCTAACCTGAAAAGCAGACGACACTTGCAAAAATAATTCTTGAATAACTAATTTTTTTCATTTTTTGTCTCAAAAACATAGGTTATGACCCCTCGTTGAAACGAGCTCGTTGAGCTCGTTCCAACGAGGGGTCATAACCTATGTTTTTGAGACAAAAAATGAAAAAAATAATGAAAATTAATTGGCGATTTTTGAGAATAGGGCTGGCCGGTTTTGGCCGTTACGTTAGGTAAAGGGTTAATGCCATTATGACGTATCATGTCTCGGGACCGGAAGGTGGCCTGTCGGGTTCAAAAGGTTAATGGAAATTTTCAACAATATTTTCTCAAGTCCACAGGAGGAAGGAACGAGATATTCGACTCCCCATTCTTTCGACCCAGCAGAAGTTCCAACCACCAGCTCAGAATCCACCAGGTCAGTCAAGATACCTGTCTATTTCTAAAATAAAAAACAAAACGGGTTACAACGAGTTTTACGTCTCCTTCCTCACACGCTCAACCGCGAACCGTCTTCTCTGTAATTCGTAAACGTAAAAAAGTAGACAGGTCGTTCTTCGGTAAAGCTTGCGTGCACGTGGGAGGAATAAACCTGTTCTTTCTGTCATTCTGATCAAATTTTGAAGCTAAGCATTCCCCAAAGAACTGCTTTGAATATGTCACTTCTAGGCAATTACTTTGATGATTTAATGCCAACCCGTTCTGCTACATCAGAGGAGAGATTAACGCGAAATGATAGAAATTTGACGCCAACGGGCTGGTATGTTTCACTATCATTGTCAGTAATATATTCACACATACTGTATTTACTGCAGGCACTCAAAAACAAGCACGAAAATTAACTCTTTCATAGATATTACAGATTAATATCTTTCGGGTAAATTCAAGGACGTTTTGATAAGATTCATAGTGAATTTGTTGAATAAATCAGATCATTTAATATTATAGTTGAAGGTTAAAATTTGTTCTTTGGTCTGATATACCAATTCAATATTGAGTGCAATTTTCTACCAATCTATACAAAACATGTGCAACGATGGATTTTGTGTGTGTGAGTGGAGGGGGGTGGGTGGGTGGGAGGGGTGTGTCTATCTTCTCGACTTTGTGAGAACCTAGACAACAGTGTTTGCGTCTCGACGGTGATTTCCTTTGCTTTCTCAAGTTTCCCACAAAGAAAGCAATGGGTTAGGGTTTGTCTTCCCGATATTGTGGGGATTTTTTTGTCATTGCTTGTCATCGAGAGCAAGAGAAAAACACAGCAACTTATCACAACGTCTGTTAACCTTTTACCTAACGAACCAAAACCGGCCAGTGCTATTCACAAAAATCGCAAATTAATTTTCATTATTTTTTCATTTGTCTCAAAAACATAGGTTATGGCCCTTCTTTGGAACGAGTTCATCGAGCTCGTTCCAATGAGGGGTCATAACCTATGTTTATGAGACAAAAAATGAAAAAAAAAATTAGTTATTCAAGAATTTTATTTGGAAGTGTTGTCTGCTTTTCGTGTTAGGTAAAGGGTTAAACACGACTGTGTGTGTAGAGGCGTGATGGAGAGAGAGAATGTGTGCGTGCGTGCGTGCGTGCGTGCGTGCGTGCGTGCGTGCGTGCGTGCGTGCGTGCGTGCGTGCGTGCGTGTTTATGTTGTTGTCACTCTTCGAAAGAGAGTGCAAGATGCGTGCGTGCGTGCGTGCGTGCGCGCGCGCGTGCGTGCCGTGCGTGCGTGCGTGCGTGCGTGCGTGCGTGTTTATGTTGTTGTCACTCTTCGAAAGAGAGTGCAAGATGGATATGAAGAAGATGTTTTCAAAAGTACAATGAGGATCAATAAGAAACATATCACCATGACAACGATGTCGAAACGTGGTCAGTTGCGCGGACGTCTATAACAACATAAACTTCGCGACTATAACGTGCTTTTTTCTTATCGTTTTTTCAACAGAATGTGGACAATATCATCGCTGACATTCTGCTCTTGTTTCAAGAGACAAACCAAATACTCAGGCCACCAGTCAAATTCTGTTCAGAATTCGACTCTGTTAGGGGCTATTTGTTTACCCATGTTTCGTGCATATTTCCGTGCAGACGACCGTGGTGTAATGTGATGAGCCTTTACTTTACAAAATACACAGGTATTCTTTCCTGCCCCAGTTATAAATATTCCAATCAATAAATATTGAATTCCCATTGGAAACATTAAGATATTAACATAATTTATGGAATTATCCGGCGTAATCATAAAACTACGACTGAAGTGAGTCTTCATTTCTAATTCAAATGTCATCAAACTGTCCATCATTTTAAAACTCGATTGAACTATATTTGTAGCTTTTGTTCACAGGAATGAATCTTTATTACACGTCTGTTCTATGCAATCCCCATCTACAGCAACACTAAACCATGCGGCAAATGAAAATCTGTTCCGCATATATGTGCAATTGTTGACGGACGTTTTTTAAATAAAAGCGAAATTTCACTGGAATTTTCAACAAATTGTGCAACGCAATTACAGTTTGAATCGCTAGCTAAAAATAGTAACACGGGTTCCCCTTGCAAATTTGGTTGACGATGAAATGTGTTCTTTTTGTTGATAGTTGTCAAATGAATTGCTGAGAGTCCTTCCAATAATTGCTTTTATAGACGTGAAGGCGTGTAATAAATACAGAGGCCGCAGGCCTAGAGTTTTATCCTTCCGTGATGGCATAAGAGCCAAATCGATTAACCCATTCACACGGGTGTATCGTTCTGTGCATTTATGATCTCAACCAAAGTTGGTATGTGTATTTTCCAGCTATTAATACAGACTAAGGTTGAATATGGATTTCGTCCAATTATTTTTACACGAGTTGCGGTCATTTTCGACGTAGAACGGGCGTATTTAGCCACGCCTGGCGGTTCTCTTGTATTTACTGATGCTACTGGCGCCCGTTGGCTCTGTGATTACGGTATTTGACTTCAAAGTGAAAGGTCCTCGGTTCGATCCCCACCAAGAGGTAACTACGCTGTGTCCTTGGGCAAGGCACTTAATCCTTTACCCAACGCAGACGATATCAAAATTTATTATTTTAAATATCATTTTTTAAAAGTTTTCAAAAAATTTCAACAAAACCATATCATGTGACCCCTCATTGGAACGAGCTCAATGAGCTCGTTCCAATGAGGGGTCACATGATATGGTTCTGTTGAAATATTTTGAAAAATTTAATTTTTCAACTGCTCAATTTGCATATTACGCGGGCGGATGCGGGCGATTCGTTAGGTAAATGGTTAATCCCAATTGCCCACATGAGTGTATGGTGGTGCTGTGCTCTAAGGCGTACTGCACGTTGATGGTACACTTGTCTTCAACAAATGCTAACCCTGCTTCTGCGGAGTTAGTACATTGGGGAGTCGGACAGTTGCTCGCCGCTGCTCGGTGGTTCTCTCCATGGACTCCAGCTTCCTCCACCCATAAACTGTGGTGGCCCTGGCTGTTGAAAGTGTCGTTAAACCCAAATAAAACATGAACTACCGCCACTACTATGACTTTTCTGATTGACAAGTCAGCCATATCGTTACACCGCGTGAGTAGTATATCATGCACGTTTGAGGGAATATTTGGATGACCCCGGTGGATGTCCCCGGAAGTGACGTCATGTCACGTGACCTAGTGGCGCCATGTTGTGTTGTCATGGTAACCCGCGCGAGCGGCCATGTTGTGACGTCATCCCCATAGTGATATGTGGTGTTAATGCGCATGCGCAGCGCGTGTTGTTAGGGTGATACGTGTTTCCATCGTCCATTTTGTGTGCTGGAGGCCGCCATATTGGTTTCTATGGTAGCACGTGATTTCTATGTTATCCAATTTTTCTGCAATAAGACGGGGTATGTTCGGAGGGTGTGTTCGATTGAATCGGCGTAAATCTATTTACCACTAACAACCCGACAATCCTTCCAAATCACCAAAATCCACCCCAACTTTTACTATTTCGAATTCTTTCAGAATTCTCTGCTTCTATCTATCTATGCAACAGTTTTCGTCTATCTGGTCATGTTCCTTTGTTCTGGAGTATACTCCAGTAGCGTAGAAGAGCCTATTAGTTGGAACAGTTTACCTTATTATTACTATATTTAGCAATTTCTGGTCTATTCTTGTTAGTTCTGATCCTATTCTAAGTACTCTTGTTGTTTCATATATCTAGATCATTTATAACCAATCAGATTGCTTGATGTCTCATAATCTGTATGCAGAGTTATCTCCCTTCTGCATAATAAAAGCCTATATCCAATGGCAATATCAACAGGCACCCCAATTTTAGCACACCTTTTTTGAAAACACCTGTGGCTATGGAATCCCTTTTTTGTCATATGTGCTTATGTGAAAAGGCACAATGTGACACAATGTGCCCTAGCACAAAGGCACATGCTTTATGTGCCGATATGTGCTTATGTGAAAAGGCACAATGTGACACAACGTACCCTATCACATAGGCACATACGGGTATTTGAGGATACCTTCGGCCTGGTATTGTATTATTTGAGGATACCTATCGAGGATACCTACTGGAGAATCCCTTTTGTCATATGTGCTTATGTGAAAAGGCAAAATGTGACACAATATGCCCTATCACATAGGCACATGCTTTATGTGCCGATATGTGCTTATGTGAAAAGGCACAATGTGACACAATATGCCCTATCACATAGGCTGAGACGGGTATTTGAGGATACCTATGGCCTGGTATTGTATTAGTTGAGGATACCTATCGAGGATACCTACTGGAGAATCCCTTTTTGTCACATGTGCTTATGTGAAAAGGCACAATGTGGCACAATATGCCCTATCACATAGGCACATGATTTATGTGCCGATATGTGCCTTGTGAAAAGGCACAATGTGACACAATATGCCCTATCACATAGGCACATACGGGTATTTGAGGATACCTATGGCCTGGTATTGTATTATTTGAGGATACCTATCGAGGGTACCTACTGGAGAATCCCTTTTTGTCATATGTGCTTATGTGAAAAGGCACAATGTGACACAATATGCCCTATCACATAGGCACATACGGGTATTTGAGGATACCTATGGCCTGGTATTGTATTATTTGAGGATACCTATTGAGGATATCTATCGAGGATACTCTTTGGGGAATCCCTTTTTGTCGCATTAGGCCATGTAAAAGCCCTCAATGGGTCTAAAGTAGTCTTACCAACCGCTTCCATCTTGTCGCCAAAGCTCCAAGGCCATTACAGGTCTATGGCCTATCTGTCCTATCATTAGCTTCTACAACAGTCTTGTTCCATTGCGACCTTGTACCAGTACTATTGACTAAACTACCATCCATTAATATTGACTTGTATCACTACTTCCTAGCTATACCTATCTCAGTCTCGACTATAACATTGATCAAGGTTGAATCAGATTTCCCCTGTATACATATAAGGCATTCCGTTATTGAGATTCCTAGCCGAGTCCGTAAAATTTGGATTCCATGTTTTAACAATGTCCACTCGAGGGTATTTCCCTTCCCTATTAGAAGAATTCAGTTCACTGGGTGATAATACCTTCATTGGGATTACAGTTCAAAAATTCAGATCACCTTTCGTTATATTTTCATTAAGTTTAAAAATTCAGTCAGTTCAAAAAGGTGTTAATATTTATTTATATTATATATAGTTCATTCAGTTCAAAGGGGTTAACTATATATACATTCATTAGGGTTATAGTTCATTCATTCAGTTCGAAGGGGTTTTAATTACATAAAGTTCATTCAGTTGAAAACTTTGTTCAGTTCAAAGGGTTCATTCAGGTTTGTTCAATTCAAGGGGGTTAACATTGGGTTATATTTAGGGATTATAGTTCATTCAGGTGAAAACTTTGTTATGGTCAATTCACTTCCATCTTGGTTCTGTTGGATATTCGTTCACTCCATTCGAACAGTTGTCTTGTATCTGTTCATAAATCAGTTCTGTTCACTTCGATCTTGGTTGTGTTGGATCTTTGTTCACTTTGTTCTGTTCAGTTTGTCCAACTAGTTCGATCAATCTGACTAGTTTGACATTCTTTCAATTTGTTATGTTTACTTCGTTGTTTCGTAGTGACTGGTTGTATCTGTTCAGAGTCTTGTAGTCATTGTTGAATTGGTTGTTATCAATCCCTTTCCATACTCTCGAGTGGACGTTGTAAAAACACGGAATCCAAATTTTACGGACTCGGCTAGGAATCTCAATTACGGAATGCCTTATATGTATACACGGGAAATCGGATTCAACCTTGATCAATGTTATAGTCGAGACTGAGATAGGTATAGCTAGGAAGTAGTGATACAAGTCAATATTAATGGGTGGTAGTTTAGTCAATAGTACTGGTACAAGGCCACAATGGAACAAGACTGTTGTAGAAGCTAATGATAGGACAGATAGGCCATAGACCTGTAATGGCCTTGGAGCTTTGGCGACAAGATGGAAGCGGTTGGTAAGACTACTTTAGACCCATTGAGGGCTTTTACATGGCCTAATGCGACAAAAAGGGATTCCCCAAAGAGTATCCTCGATAGATATCCTCAATAGGTATCCTCAAATAATACAATACCAGGCCATAGGTATCCTCAAATACCCGTATGTGCCTATGTGATAGGGCATATTGTGTCACATTGTGCCTTTTCACATAAGCACATATCGGCACATAAAGCATGTGCCTATGTGATCGGGCATATTGTGTCACATTGTGCCTTTTCACATAAGCGCATATGACAAAAGGGATTCTCCAGTAGGTATCCTCGATAGGTATCCTCAAATAATACACTACCAGGCCAAAGGTATTCTCAAATACCCGTATGTGCCTATGTGATAGGGCACATTGTGTCACATTGTGCCTTTTCACATAAGCACATATCGGCACATAAAGCATGTGCCTTTGTGCTAGGGCACATTGTGTCACATTGTGCCTTTTCACATAAGCACATATGACAAAAAAGGGATTCCATAGCCACAGGTGTTTTCAAAAAGGGGTGCTAAAATTGGGGTGCCTGTTGATATTGCCATTGGATATAGGCTGTTATTATGCAGAAGGGAGATAACTCTGCATACAGATTATGAGAAATCAAGCAATCTGATTGGTTATAAATGATCTAGATATATGAAACAACAAGAGTACTTGGAATAGGGTCAGAACTAACAAGAATAGACCAGAAATTGCTAAATATAGTAATAATAAGGTAAACTGTTCCAACTAATAGGCTCTTCTACGCTACTGGAGTATACTACAGAACAAAGGAACATGGCCAGATAGACGAAAACTGTTGCATATATAGATAGAAGCAGAGAATTCTGAAAGAATTCGAAATAGTAACAGTTGGGGTGGATTTTGGTGATTTGGAAGGATTGTCGGGTTGTTTGTGGTAATTAGATTTACGCCGATTCAATCGAACACGCCCTCCGAACATACCCCGTCTTACTGCAGAAAAATTGGGTAACATAGCAATCACGTGCTACCATAGAAACCAAGATGGCGGCCTCCAGTACACAAAATGGACGACGGAAACACGTATCACCCTAACAACGCGCGCTGCGCATGCGCACTAACACCACGTATCACTATGGAGATGACGTCACAACATGGCCGCTCACGTGGGTTACCATGACAACACAACATGACGCCACTAGGTCACGTGACATGACGTCACTTCCGGGGTCATCCAAATATTCCCTCAAACGTGCATGACATACTACTCGCGTGTCATGTTCGGCACATTTTGGCTGAGTCCGGCAAAGGTTTACTACCTCTTCTCCCATTACGCACCCCACACAAATTTGGGGAACGGAATGAAAACATTCAGGGGAGATAATAATGCTTGCACAGAGGAGAATTAGTTTTCTTTTGTTTCAATCGGGCAACACCCCTCTCGACTGTTCTGCAAGACCGCAACGCTAAACATTTCCAGAAAGAGAGAAGTAATTCTGATATTCCGTATGTTAAGAATATTCAGCTGAACTACTAGTCTCAGCTGAGTTCTTCCTCGCGGTGTCATAAATTGCGCTGATGTTTATGGGTTTCTTGATAGTCGATTTAAAGCTTTTATATGATTTCTGTGTAAACACTCGAGGTTGTAAAGAAACCATAAAATGGGCAAATAAATGTCTTGGAAGATTTAGACTATCGTTATTGGAATGGATGACTTGGTTAAACATGATGTATTTTTTAGTTCTACAACGATGGTTCTTATTTCGCTGTCTGATAGAATGTACTCAGTCTCTTAAGTTACTGAGCTGTTGAACCATTTGAACACAGTATCTGTATTGTTGCGTTCATGAAGTCACAGGCCTATTTTAGGCTTAACCCTTTACCTAACATGAAAAGCAGACGATACTTGCAACAAAGATTCTTGAATAACTAATTTTTTTCATTTTTGTCTGAAAAACCTAGGTTATGACCCCTCATTGGAACGAGCTCGACGAGCTCGTTCCAATGAGGGGTCATAACCTAGGTTTTTGAGACAAAAATGAAAAAAATAATGAAAATTAATTGGCGATTTTTGAGAATAGCGCTGGCCGGTTTTGGCCGTTACGTTGGGTAAAGAGTTAACGGGCAGGGTGGAGTAATGGGTGGAAGGTGCCCACCTTCCTCATCAACCACACACAGACTGTAAATTCTGAGAAAAAGCTATAAATGTTTGATAAAAAACCTGTTTTAGTACCAAAAACGTAACAGGAAGTATACCTCAATGGTATAAGAGTTGTTATGATGACTCTATATATGCATCAGAAACCTGTAGATATGGCAGACTCCATCGTTTGGGGGGAGACTGTGGGTACCAGTTTACTGGTGCATAAAACCAATTCTATATATAAAAGATAACGCACTGTTGTGCTGGCATCTTTAGTGAAAGGAAAAGATAGCTCGAAAGCGTTTTTGTGTTTGTAATGCTGATAGAAATAATTAGTGATAATTGAATCAATGCGTGTCTCTAAGTGCTGTTTTAACCCTTTACCTAACATGAAAAGCAGACGACACTTGCAAAAAAAAATTCTTGAATAACTACTTTTTTCATTTTTAGCTTAACTTGACAAAGTCAAGATAAGCTATTGCCATCACGCGTGCGGAAGTCTGTTAGTCTGTGAGTCTGTTCACATTTACCTTTAGCACAGGCTACACCCCATAGTTCTTGTCTGATCGTCACGAAATTTCTTATGCAGGTTTGGGGTCATATCTAGATGAGAACGTTCCCTTTTGGTCACGATCGTTCAACCGGTATGGTTGCCCGAGTCCAAAACCGAAAACCTTTAGCACAGTCTACAGGTCGTATTTATGAAAGGATTGCATTGTAACTTGGTAGGATGCCTCTGTATAACATCTAGATGAGAAAGTCCCCATTTGGTCATGATCGGTCAACCATGACGGCTGCCCAAGCCCGAAACCCCAAACCTTTTAACATAGTCTGCATCTGCAGGTCATATTTAATATGGAGGAATTTCATTGTAACTTGGTAGGATATGATGTCTAGATGAGAACGAGCCCCAAACCCGAAAACCTTTAGCACAGTCTACAGGTCGTATTTATGGAGGGATTTCATTGTAGCTTGGTAGGTTGACTTCATATAATGTCTAGATGAGAACGTCGCCTTTTGGTCGCGATTGGTCAGCTGCGACGGCTACAGGGGCCCGAAGCCTAAAAACCTTTAGCACAGTCTCCATGTCATATCTATGAAGGGATTTCATTGTAACTTGGTAGGATGACTCCAAATAATTTCAAGATGAGACCGTCCCCTTTTGGTCACGATCATTCTGCCGTGATGGTTGCCCAAGCCCAAAACCCGAAAACCATTAGCTTAGTCTAAAGGTAGTATTTATGGAGGGATTTCATTGTAACTTGGTAGGTTGACTCCATATAATGTCTAGATGATAACGTCCGCTGTTGGTCGTAATTGGTCAACTGTGACGGCTTCAGGGCCCCGAAGCCCGAAAACCTTTAGCACAGTCTACAGGTCGTATTTATGAAGGGATTTCATTGTAACTTGGTAGGATGACTCTGGATAATGCCCAGATGAGAACGTCCCCTTTTGGTCGTGATCATTGAACCATGACGGCTGCCCGAGCCCAAAACCCGAAAAACTTTTGCACAGACTACAGGTCATATTTATGAAGGGATTTCATTGTAACTTGGTAGTGTAATGACTAGATGAGGACGTCCCCTTTTGGTTGCGATCGGTGAACCGTGATGGCTACACAGGCCCGAAGCCCGAAAACCTTGAACACAGTCTACAGACCGTATTTATAAAGGGATTTCATTGTAACTTGATAGGATGACTCGTTTTGGAATAAATTAACTGTGAGGGCCACATACATTAACTGTGAGGGCCACATTAACCCACCCCTCAATTCTTTAGTACAGTTACACCTCATATTATTTTTATTAAAAACACAGCATACAGGGAACAAAAATTAGCATATTCCCAATTATCACAATTCTTGTCTTATTTCATAATCCTTTCATAAACATTGAACATTATCCTTTTCATCAAACTCAACACACAGACAAGTTAAGCTAAAGTGTCATTGACACTTTCATTTGTCTCAAAAACATATGTTATGACCCCTCGTCGAGTTCGTTCCAAAGAGGGGTCATAACCTATGTTTTCGAGACAAAAAATAAAAAAATAATGAAAATTAATTAGCGATTTTTGTAAATACCGCTGGCCGGTTTGGGCCGTTACGTTGGGTAAAGGGTTAATGCTCCGAGAATGCTGTTTTCACAGCGAGATGGTATGCGAAATGGGGAGAGCTGTCTGTTGTTTTCGTTTATCAAAAGTAACAAAAGAAAACTTGGATTTATTTTTTACTCATGTCATAGGTGTTTTCTCATCAGTTACCTGTTTTCTCACCCTCGTGTAATAATTTCAAGGGAGATAACTTTATCTGAAGTCGAGTTTAAGTCAGGGATGCTTATTTGAAAATAATGACGATGGAACCGGATGCAAAGCACATTTTTTCCACAGATATGCAACATTATTAAACAATGAGCTTAAACATTTGAGAGTTTGCAAAATGTGTCAGTATTCAAGTATTCCTATAAAACAAAATCTGAAAATGTAAACAGATCTCAACTTGCATATGGCCCGTCGGTTTTGAAGTATCTGCAGCAGAAGAAATAAATCAAACCTTAACCAGATAGTGGCATGTACACCAGAAACAAGACTAGCGCATTATCCGTTGCGCGATACGAAAGGAAATCATCGGCTGTGTCGAAGATATAGTACATATATCGACGCCCACCATCCGCCACACACTTTTAACACGTTCCGTGACATTTGCTATGGCATAAGAATTAAGGAAAATACCAACCCCCCTAAAAAATGATGGCTACACCCCTGATATGCTGGAATGACATCGGAAACAGTCGTGTGTACAGAAATAGCATTTCCCCACCCCCATCCCCATCCCCAACTTATAATTTTTTTAGTGATCAGTCATCAGTCATCATATCAGTTCCCCTATGATCATAGCAGGTAAACCCGACATTTTGTCACCCACACTAATGTTTCCATTCGGAAAGCCGTTGTTGTTTATTGTTCTTCAAAAATCAAAATTTCAGATAATTATCATGTGTACTTTGTTTCAGACTGTCTTCTCCACATCTCCTCATAGTTATTGCTGCCCAACCATTGAAGTAAGAAACTGTTGCATAAAAGCGAAAATCGCCCCTGATTTCCATTTTTATGAATAAGATTGTTATTGGAAGTTTAAATTGTCGAGGTTTGTCCTCTGACACAAATAAGCTCAGGGATATTTTCTCACGCTGCAGGGATAAATTTGATATAACTTTATTGGTCGACACCCACTCCTGTAAGAAAATAGAAAACACCTGGAAATGTGAATGGGGCTATGAAGCTGTCTTCTGCTCTCACTCAATTTCTAGTAGGGGTGTGGGGGAGGGGGGGGGGGGGGTAGCTATTCTGTTTAATAATACATTTATGTATCAGGTTCATAATACAATAAGAGATGTAGGAGGAAACTACCTTATTCTTGACATCACGATTCAAGATCAAAGGCTCACTCTCTCGGTAGTGGATGGCCCCTATGAAGATAACCCCACTTTTTTCGACAACATTTTCAACCAAACTGAGAGCATTGGCAATTGCTCTATTCTTGTCGGAGGCGATTGGAATGTACCTCAAAAACTACAACCTCGATACGGTAAACTACCTACATAAAAATAACGTTAACCCTTTACCCAACGTAACGGCCAAAACCGGCCAGCGCTATTCACAAAAATCGCCAATTAATTTTCATTATTTTTTCATTTTTTGTCTCAGAAACATAGGTTATGACCCCTCTTTGGAACGAGCTCGATGAGCTCGTTCCAATGAGGGGTCATAACCTATGTTTTTGAGACACAAAATGAAAAAAATTATTTATTCAAGAATTTTGTTTGCAAGTATCGTCTGGTAAAGAGTTAAAGCAAACGAAAAGATTCTTCGTCTAATGGATAAATTTGACCTGTGCGATGTTTGGAGGATGGAAAACAAATTTAAAGCGATATACCTGGAAAGGCCCCGGCAATAAAATGGCTAGATTAGACTATTTTCTCCTTTCAACGGATCTACAAATCTTTCATCAAACGTCGGACATTCATATACGTTACAAGTCAGACCACAACCCCATAACCATAACCCTGTCCTTTATTAGTCAGCCCAGAGGAAAAGGCTTTTGGAAGTTCAACAATAGTCTTCTGAACGACCCAGAATATATTACAGCAGTAAAACTGTAATCGCAGAGACTGTTACTCAGTACTCTAATAATAATAATAATAATAATAATAATAATAATAATAATAATAATAATAATAATAATAATAATTAATAATAATAATAATAATAATTTACTATTGATGATCAGCTGTTTTGGGAAACCTTGAAACTTATGATTAGAGGCAAAACTATTGCTTACTCAACCCATGTTAAACGTAGAACTGACAATCGTTTGGCAGAAATTGAGGAGAAAATTAAACTTTTAAACTCTCGCATGGATGAGGGAGATTTCACAGTAATTCCGGAAATTAACGCCCTTGATACTGAATCCAAACAATTAGAAATAAAAAAAAATTAAAGGTATGATCTTAAGATCCAAAGCTAAATGGAAAGTTGACGGAGAAAAACCAACCAAATACTTTTGTAACCTGGAAAAAAGACTCTACACCGAATAAATAATATCCAAGTTGGTAACTTCTACTGGTAGTACCACTGAAAAATTATCTGAAATATTAAATGAACAAAAGAAGTTTTACGAAAATTTATATACCTCAAAGTTAAATTCATCTAGTATTTTCGAGGACAATAATCCTTTCTTTGATAAATCCAATCCCTTTTTACAGTTTTTAGTTGATGAGGAAAGCAATTCTTTGGAGGGACTTCTAACTAGCTAAGAGCCTGAAAAGCAATGAAAAATAATAAACCCCCTGGGTCCGATGGTTTTACAGTAGAGTTTTATAAATTCTTCTTTAAAGATATTGGCAACTACCTAATCAACTCTCTAAAATATGGATACAGTGTTAAACAGCTATCGAATCCACAAAGAACTAGTATCATTACCTGCATTCCAAAACAAAACAAACCAAAGGAATTCATTAAAAACTGGCAGCCTATCTCGCTTATTAACGTCGATACCAAAATTGCTTCCACAGCTGTAGCAAACCGTATTAAAATGGTCTTACCTAAATTAATATCGGAAACCCAGCTTGGATTTATGAAAGGGAGATATATTGGAGAGTTCTCAAGATTAACATTTGACTTAATTGAAAAATGTGAAGAAAAAACATGGCAGGAATACTAGTCCTAATAGACTTTGAAAAAGCATTTGATTCCCTCGAATGATCATTCATTCAAAAAACACTAAAGTTCCTTAATTTCGGTCCTTCTATTATTAGCTGGTTTCATACCTTTTATTCCAATATTTTCAGTTGTGTATTAAACAATGGCCATTGTTCAGAAAAAAATAACCTACAGAGAGGAGTGAGGCAGGGCGATCCACTCTCTCCCTACATTTTCGTTTTAAATGTGGAAATATTAAGTGCCGCACTTAAATACAACCCGGATATCAACGGCATCAAGATAAATTTATCTGAATACCTCATAAGCCAATATGCAGATTACTCAATGTTATTTTTGAGTGACGATGGACATTCGTTAAATTTAGCTTTAGAAGTTATTAACTCTTTTGCTCAGCAGTCAGGCCTAAAAGTTAACTGTGATAAGACACAAGCTATATTGATTGGATCGAAACGTGGATCAAGTGAGAGAGTCTCTACGGATTGCAATGTCGAATGGGACCATAGAAGGAAATTCACGATTCTGGGCATTTCTTATGATCTATTTAGTGAAAATTACATAATAAAAAATTACATCGAAAAAACCAAAAAGATGGAAAAACTTTTAATGGATTGGTCGTTTAGAAAACTTAGCTTAATTGGAAAAACTACAGTCGTTAAAACACTGGCACTTCCACTGTTGATACATTGCCTATCGGTTCTGCCAAACCCACCGGATAATATGTTAGATACAATACAGATACAACTATTTCAGTTTCTATGGTCTGGGAAAGGTGAAAAGATTAAACGTAACATTCTAATGAACGAAATTGAGAATGGGAGGATCAGGTTTCCAAACATTCGGTCATACAGCCATTCCTTAAAAATGATTTGGATTAAGAAATTGATAGACCCGAACATAATGTCGCCTTGGAAAACTCTTATTCTAGACGACTTTGAAAAATATGGCGGTTTCAAAACATGGTTTTTACGCAAAGAAGGGTTAAGAAAGGGTGGGGAACACTCAAACAGTGTTTGGAAAAACGTTCTCTTGGCCTGGTCGCTTTTAGAAGATAAGTCTCCGACGGACTTTGAAGAAATCTGCTCCCAACCCGTATTCTACGATACGAATATAAAAATTAATAATAATCTATTTTATAATCAAACTTGGTGTGACAAAGGTATATTTTTTTCTTAACGACCTCTTGAGTGAGAGCGGAGGTTTCCTCAGCTTTGAAGCCTTCTCCACAAAATTTAACATAAAAACGCCCCACACTGTCTCCCAAGGCATAAGAAATGCGATTCCAAAACGATGGCAAAATGAAATTAAACTCAATAAAAAATCAGAGTCGGTCCAGAACACACCGATAGATAAATTGAAAGAAACCACCATGGTTAACAAAACATTTTATCCTTTTTTCCTACTACAAATGGCTTTGCTCTCAACCCGGTCTCAGGAAAAATGGAACAAACTTTTGCACATCGATGTCGAAGCCGATGCTTGGAAATCGATATACAAATGTGCTTTTTTAACAACTGACGATACTAGTATCTCCAAACTTTGCAATATAAAATATTACAGGGAGCATTATTCACGAATACTCGCCTTTTTTAAGTGTAGACTATAGGAGGCTGAATTGTGTACATTTTGCTGTAAATAAGAAGACAGTGTTACACTTGTTCTTCGAATGTTCGGTGACAAGAAACATTTTGTTACAACTGGCCGACCGACTTAAGGAAAAATGTGATATTCTATTTCCATTGACGACACACTTCATCTTCATTGGTTATAATAATAATAATAATAATAATAATAATAATAATAATAATAATAATAATAATAATAATAATAACAACAATAATAATAATAATAATAATAATAATAATAATAATAATAATAATAATAAGCGTCCCTGTCCACGAGAACACTCCCTCAGTCTTCTAACTCTCCTGTATAAAAAGTTCATTTATTCATGCAAATGAGAAAATGTCAACCGAGCTTCCAGGGTTTTATTGAAGTCCTTTGTCATTATCGTGAAGTTGAGCTATATTCACTTCATATGTGCTCCGAAAAAAAGAAAAAAATCGATAAAGACCAGATGGGAATCTCTACAAGCCCTGATCTATCAACCTATTCAGTAATTTCCTCGTACGCACGGGACAATATCCCTCGACACCACAAGTATTTTCCTTTTTTTTCATGAAAAGCCCATACTTCCTTATGTAACATTACCCTGATACTGATTAGTAAACTATTGTTACTCTGTAATTCCCCTGATGTACAAAATACTTCTGCTTTTAACCCTTTACCTAACGTAACGGCCAAAAACAGGCCAGCGCTATTCTCAAAAATCGCCAATTAATTTTCATTATTTTTTGTCTCAAAAACATAGGTTATGACCCCTCGTTGGAACGAGCTCGTCGAGCTCGTTCCAACGAGGGGTCATAACCTATGTTTTTGAGACAAAAAATGAAAAAAATTAGTTATTCAAGAATGTTTTTTGCAAGTGTCGTCTGCTTTTCATGTTAGGTAAAGGGTTAAATCTGTATGTCTGTAGATAACTGCATTTAACATGCATGCTGTATCATTTCCTTTACTTAGAGATGAATACAACATTTTAGTGAAATAAAAATATTAAAAAAAAAAAAAAAAAAAATCCACTTAAAATTTTCTCCAGCTAATCAATAGACACCCATCCCTTTTGAATTCCTGAAACTAATGCGACACCACATACATGTGATGGTCTTGCAAAAGATAACTGGAACAACATCACGTCATCCATTCAGATCATGTTTTAAGGTAATAATCAATGAAATAATTATGCTTAAACTGAAAAGGTAAGCGCTATTTTGTTGCCAGACAGGCTAGATGTTCAAAGTTTATTCTATTCTGTTACCAACTTGACACCAAAAGGGAACAGATACCTAAATAATCTTATCTGATTGCATTTGAGATTCCGTCAAGCCCAGTTATTACTTGACAACTAAAAATGAGACGAAAGCATGTCAAGAAAATAAATAACACTATTCGCGTTCAAAATTATTTTGACATGTTTGGTGATCTTGTATATTAATCATTAATTATTATAATGGACTAATGAAATTATACATATTGAAGTGTACTTCCTCGTGGGAACCCCGGAAAGTGAAACAGTGCTTGTTTATGGTGGTAAACAAGCTTTGTTTTAGTGGTAAAATAGGATCCGGGACCAATGTTTGAATTGATGCTGCGATGTCTTCATCTTTATTCTTAAACAGTGTTTCGTTCTGAACAGTGTTTGGATATGATGTTTCCGACAAAACACAATTCTATATTTACTGTGCATGGCACTAAGACATTTTTAACCCTTTAAACCAACGGAACGGCCAAAACCGGCCAGCGCTATTCTCAAAAATCGCTAATTAATTTTCATTATTTTTTGTCTCAAAAACATAGGTTATGACCCTTGATGGAACGAGCTCGTCGAGCTCGTTCCAACGAGGGGTCATAACCTATGTTTTTGATACAAAAAATGAAAACAAATTGGGTAATCAAGAATATTTTTGCAAGTGTCGTCTGCTTTTCATGTTAGGTAAAGGGTTAATGATGAGAGGGAAGAAGCATATGCATCCCTTGTCTTCTCTCACGATACTGTCGTTTGTGAGCACGTTTTCATTATGTCGTTTCCAGAGTAACGTGCGCATGTGACTAACATATCGCCTACTCTGAGGATATTGATCCACAGAAGAAAAGTATCTGAACACCGGTCGATAAACCCGAACAAGAACACCCGCTTCTCCTTACCACGTTATTATACATCACATTTCTACACAGTGATTTTGTTTGTTTGTTTGTTGTATTGGGGTTCCGAGGCACTTTCACCAGCCATGGTCACATCGTACCGGACAGTTTTATGGATGGAAGAAGTCGGAGTACTCGGAAACAACAATCGAACAGCGACTAACAACTGTCATTCCCCAACGTACTAACTCTGCACAAGCAAGGTTAGCAACGGTTGAAGGCAAGTGCTCCATCGACGTGCAATACACCTTAGTACCCAGCGCCATCTTGCCACCACGCGAGCAATCGGATGAAGTGTCTTTCGCAAGCACACAACGCAATTACCGCTGGCCAAGATCAAACCACACAGTAAATAAATGGCAGCGAAGTGAATTTGCGAAGTGGACCATTCCATATTTCCACGTCCAGTCCCAACGCTACGAGTTGAAAATATTCAGGCCTAGAAATAACCCGAGTAGGTTACGTGAGGGTTACGTCAAGTGTAGAATACGCGAACGAGCTACAGGTTACGGCAAAGTAACACAACATACCTTTATTAGATTTCTAATCTCGCGTGTTTTACCCAGAAAGACTTGAGAGTCTTTCGGAACTTTCTCGATTCAAAGGTTGAGTATTTCATCCACATTATGAATAGAATGTCATGCTGTGTCCGCCAAAATAAATAGCAACAACTAACGTGCGATCTCGCTTCGGTGAGATCGCGCGTTAGTTGTTGATATATATGTGGCGGAAATCCCGTTAAGACGTAAAAAAGAATGACTGGCGTAGTTAAAAAACAGAAAAGACGGAGAAGCATCACAACACCCTTGTTCCTGGAGTTACCACGTGCGATATAGCGTAGCCTGACAACGGGTTACCACATAAGCTCTTTATTTCCAGGCCCGAATATTTCCTGGTTTAACCCACATACAATGAATATGGACTCTTCCAGATGATGTCATTGAACTGGTGCGGAGAATACCATGGGAATCAAACAGTTAAGACTTGGAATAGAGTTTTAGACCTGAGAGGACAAAAACCAATGTTGTTATCGGCTGTCAAAATCATAAGAAATCTTCAAGTACAAAAACACTTTTCACTTCAAGCGGTCATAGTCCGCATAATGAGAAACCCATTAGCGTGGATCGACCACATTTGACTTGTAGTGCCCATGTTTCTAAAAACAGGAAACGTGTTATAACTACTGTCTTTAAGAATGACAGTCAGCTAGTATCGCATCCTTTTGTTGGAGACGAAAAAGCATTAGATGTATCCTTTTTGAGAGTTCAACAGCAACAGACGAATCGACATTCTCTTTTTAGAGGAGCACACATCACCGCAGGCGCTGTTCGTCTGGATGTTAAAGGTGAAGAAAGATGAAGTATTATGTAGAACCAGCAATCAACAAAATTATTTCAATCACTGCAATCTTACAACGTCAGGTAATTAACCCCGTCAAACGGTGTGCAATGTTTACTGTAAGCTAGCCTGTGAATTATCGGAAATTATCTAAAAGATATTTCTAGATATCCATATACTCGATGGATGTCGAAGAATATCCCTCAGTAGTTTCCTAAATGACGTCACGCTACGCCGCATCACGTCGCATTGAAGGAACGATCAGCTGATCTTTGTTATTGCTTTGAAACGTCCGCATTTCTCGTCGAATTGGGCTGAATTTTGCGCAGTAAAATGTCACGTAGCATATAATTAAAAGAAAATCTACGCTGTTTAGTCAATATCGAGAATTATCTCATTCGGGTGGACTTGAAAGTATTATTTTTCATTCGCGCAAGTGCTCTTGGAAAATAAAACTTTCAGGTCCACAGGAATGAGATAATTCCTGATATTCACTAAAACAGTATAAATATCCTCTATTTATTTAATAACAACAGCGATGTGACTAAGAGGGGTGTTGGTGAGGTCTGACTCCCCTTCTCCATTTTTTCCCGCAATCGGGACACTTTTGTCTGGTTTGGAGGGGATCGCGGTGGCTCACTGGTAGACTGTTGGACTTCTATGCTAGAGGTCCCGACTTCGATCCCGTCAAGGACGACCCGCGTTGTGTCTTTGGGCAAGGTACTTTATCCCGGTTGCCTACATGGGGGCACGATAATGGTATGTCTCGTATGTTTGGGGCAATATTTGGATGATCTCGGTGGATGACCTCGGAAGTGACGTCATGTCACGTGAACCAGTGGCGCCATGTTGTGTTGTCATGGTAACACGCGTGAGCGGCCATCTTGTGATGTTATCCCCATAGTGATACGTGGTGTTAGTGCGCATGCGCAGCGTGTGTTGTTAGGGTGATACGTGTTTCCGTCATCCATTTTGTATACTGGAGGCCGCCATCTTGGTTTCTATGGTAGCACGTGGTTGCTATGTTACCCAATTTTTCTACAATGGGACGGGGTATGTTCGGAGGGTGTGTTCGATTCAATCGGAGTAAATCTAATTACCACAAACAACCCGACAAGTTTTACTATTTCGAATTCTTTCAGAATTCTCTGCTTCTATCTATATATGCAATAGTTTTCGTCTACCTGACCAAGTTCCTTTGTCCTGGAGTATACTCCAGTAGCGTAGAAGAGCCTATCAGTTGGAACAGTTTACCTTATTATTACTATATTTAGCTTTTCATGTCTATTCTTGTTAGTTCTGACCCTATTGTGCGTACTCCTGTAGTGTCCTTTATCTAGATCCTTTATATAGATTATAACCAACCAATCAGATTGCTTGATTTCCCATAATCTATATGCAGAGTTATCTCCCCTTATTACAATGATTCTCTTCACCTCTATATCCAATGGCCATATCCCCAGGCACCCCAATTTCGGCACCCCTTTTTGGAAAACATATGGCCTTCGGCACGCCTTTTTTGTCGTATGAGGCCATGAGGGCTATGTAAAATCCCTCAATGAGTCCTCATTTATTATCCCTCATAGCCTCATTGAATTTTGAAGTTATGAGGACCATGAAAAAACCCTCAATGAGGTATAATTTACTACGACTCTTAGCCTCATTTCAGTATTTAACAGCCATATCCCCAGGCGCCCCAATTTCGGCACCCCTTTTTGGAAAACATATGGCCTTCGGCACCCCTTTTTGTCGTATGAGGCCATGAGAGCTATGTAAAAGCCCTCAATGAGTCCTCATTTATTATCCCTCATAGCCTCATTGAATTTTGAGGTTATGAGGGCCATGAAAAATCCCTCAATGAGGTATAATTTACTACGACTCTTAGCCTCATTTCAGTATTTAACAGCCATATCCCCAGGCACCCCAATTTCGGCACCCCTTTCCAACGAGGGGGTCACATGATATGGTTTTGTTGAAATTTTTTGAAAACTTTGAAAAAATGATATTTAAAATAAGAAATTTTTATATCGTCTACGTTGGGTAAAGGGTTATCGGCTAGCAAGACGAGTGAGTGCTCTCTGTGTTGGATATTCGTGAATATCAAACCATTCCAGGCCTTGAAATTGTATGGAGAACGGCGTTATCCCATTCAGACAAAAATAGAGGAATGGCGTTCCCCATCGTTCTCCAAGGAAAACACGACTGCCCTTTGTCTGACACGACCAGTAGACGACCCTGCAAAAGTTGTTTTTGTATAATTAACAAATTTCATATTTTACTACCAAAACACAGTGACAACTTATAAACCCCTCACTGGAACATGTTTTCCGAGCTCGTTCCAATAAGTGGTTATAAGGTATGAAATAGAACAAAAAGTTGACAAGATAGCATAATATGAATGGCAACTTTTGTAAATAGCGCTGGGCGGATTACTGTTGGGTTTCATTAACCCTTTACCCAACGTAACGGCCAAAACCGGCCAGCGCTATTCTCAAAAATCGCCAATTAATTTTCACTATTTTTTTCATTTTTTGTCTCAAAAACATAGGTTATGACCCCTCGTTGGAACGAGCTCGTCGAGCTCGTTCCAACGAGGGGTCATAACCTATGTTTTTGAGACAAAAAATGAAAAAAATTAGTTATTCAAGAATTTTTTTTGCAAGTGTCGTCTGCTTTTCACGTTAGGTAAAGGGTTAAGTGTTAACCGCTGTGGGACATAAAGTGTGTTTAATACTTAGATAAACCTGTATGGCTTGCCAATGTTATGCCACAAATCCTCTTTTGAAACTGTTTATTCTCCAATTAAATTTGATATATGACAGAAAAAGATAAACATGTTTGTAAGAATATACAAAAAAAGAAAAAAAAATCCCAGATACGTTTCTGGCATTCTATAACGCGCATATCACTTCGGGTCTATAAGTATCTTTTCCAGCACTGTCAGTAATATAGCTGTCATTATGTAGACTCCCACAACCACAGACCAACTGTACCCAATGCTCTTGTCTTTTGATATTGTTTGTAACAATATCGAGATGAAGCCCCAGCATATTCCATATCTCACAATACAAAGGGACAATTGACGTCATCAAAATATTGTTGGTGTGTCCACTTTTCTTGTCTGCTATTAGACGCCTTTCGGAAATCGGACGGTTACAATTACACTTACACTTCGTTTCATCAGAATACTCGCATCTCATATCCGTAGTCGATAGATCCTAACAGCCAGTACTGAAAGTATTATGGCGTACCGGTAGAGTTTAATTTGGAGGCTGAAAGGCTTAAGGTGAAAACACACCGAACGCGAGCGAACGATTTTCTTAAGGTCTTTGCACACTGGATGTGATACGAGCGTTGGAAGCGATTCGCTAAATATAAAATCAGCGCTGGTCATACTACCCATATTCGAACGGGATATTGACAGAACGGTACGAAAACTCATATTCGTCGTTCGTTGTTTTTGCTAAAGGAGTTCCGTGTCTCTGGCGGATCCGACAACGACACTTAACTAACTGTTGTCGTTAACGTAATTGTTAGCCTTGCAAAAGATGTCTGATATGTACTAACATGTACATGCAATAGTAGGCGCATAGGAAGTGTATTTAGGAGGATGTCTTCTAGAATTCCATTTGTTTTTGTTACCATATCGAGGTGAAACGTTCAGCACACTTCATATCTCATAATACAGAAGAGGAATTAACCTTTTAAAGAAGTTTTTGTTCTTATCTATTGATACTAAATGAAGCCGATGACAGTTAGAGCTTGAGTAGAACGTCCAGGTGGCCGTATTCTAGAACTCCATTTATTTTTGTACCTTTGTTGAGGTGAAACCCTCGCCTCATTTCATATCTCACAACACAAGAGAACTTTACCGATGTTCGTAACCGTGTTCATGTGATGGACTTATCACGTTCTGTGCCAAGCTTTCAAGTCAAAAAACAAATTCTTAACCCTTTACCTAACGTAACGGCCAAAACCGGCCAGCGCTATTCTCAAAAATCGCCAATTAATTTTCATTATTTTTTTCATTTTTTGTCTCAAAAACATAGGTTATGACCCCTCATTGGAACGAGCTCGTCGAGCTCGTTCCAACGAGGGGTCATAACCTATGTTTTTGAGACAAAAAATGAAAAAAATTAGTTATTCAAGAATTATTTTTGCAAGTGTCGTCTGCTTTTCAGGTTAGGTAAAGGGTTAAGCGAATCTTGTACAGCTGGATGTTGTCGAGCCGTAAAATAATCCCTCGCCTATTTTTAGATTTATTTGGATAATATATTCCAGTTGGTGGGAAAAGCGAACCTGGACGGTTCGCTTTTCCGACCAACTGAAATATTTCATCCGATTGAATTTCTAAATAACATAAACATTTACATTTATTATCTTTGAATCAGCGCAAGAAATGTTTCTCAATCAAAAATTGATTTGACCGAATTTTTTATGACGTTACCATTACTGTTAGACATGTTTGTTTACTAATGACAACATCACGCACTTGCACAAATTGTGTTAACGTGATGTTTTCAAGGCGAATTAAATACTTATTGATTGCAATATCTATCACTTGAGCACGAAAGAATATATGTATATATTTGTTGGTAAATGGACATCACAGTAGTCGGCGTGCAAAATCCTCGAAAAATGAGTGAACAAATAGCCCGTGACAGCGTTGAATTCTTTACATAATTTGACTGGTGGACTGAGAGCTTAATTTGATACATCATAAAACGTATAAACAATTAACGTTATAAAAAGGGCTTTGTTGTTCCCAATTCTTTATCTGTTACTGGGGGTGGCTTAGTAGGTAGAGATGCAGGCTGCAAGCCGAGAGATCCTCAGTTCGAATCCCACCTGCGGCAACCGCGTTGTGTTCTCGGACAAGACACTTAATCCCACTTGCCCACGTGGGAGCACGGTGGCGTTGTGTACTAAGGCGTACTGCACGTCGGTGGTGCACTTGTCTTCAACCAACTGCTTGTGTGGTGTTAGTACGTTGGGGAATCTGACAGTTGCTCGTCGTTTCTCGGTAGTTCTCTCCGGGTACTCCGGCTTCCTCCACCCGTAAACCTGCCCGGCACGAGATGACTCTGGCTATCGAAAGTGTCGTTAAACCCCAATAAATAAATAAATAAATAAATAAATGTATCTATTACCGATGTTAGTCGATGCTTTGTATGAGGTGTTTAAGTGGTATACTTCCAAAACTTCGTGGATGTTTGTAACTGTTACGATGAGAGAATCTCAGCACATTTCATATCTCACAACAAAAGAGCGATCGACAAAATGCAGGTTGTTGGACCCAAATATTCGTATCTACTCATATTTATTCACTTGATTTATTTAGCATCATTACACGAGAGGGGATGCTTAATCCTTCACCCAACGTAACGGCCCAAAACCGGCCAGCGCTTTTCACAAAAATCGCCAATTAATTTTCATTATCTTTTTCATTTTTTGTCTCAAAAACATAGGTTATGACCCCTCTTTGGAACGAGCTCGTCGAGCACGTTCCAATGAGGTGTCACACCCTATGTTTTTGAGACAAAAAATGAAAAAAAATAGTTTTTCAAGAATATTGTTGCAAGTGTCGTCTGCTTTTCATGTTAGGTAAAGGGTTAACAGAAATAAGTCATCCTTTGAAATGGGCAGTGCTGTTTTGTATACACAGTAATGGAAGAGGGGAATATGTTCGTTCTGAAAGAAGGTTTCTCATTAACACCCTTTCAACAGTGCTTCCTATGATTTAAGTAGTAACAGTTTTTAACATAAAATTGATGGCAGTACCGGCTACAGGTTTCCAGTCCTTAGGCTTAAAGAGTATATTTAAAAGACTTTTTAAAGCGTAATTTTGTCATTTAACTAGCACCTGCATACCAACTGACAGAATTTTTCAAGCTCTCGGTCCATCAGTCTATAAAGATATTCTTTTGTGCTCCAGTTACATATATTCGAATCAAAGAATATTCATTTCACCTTGATGACATCTCGACATTATCACAATTAGTGGAACTAAGCAGCGTCACAATGAAATGACGGTTGTGGTGTGGTGAGACTTCATTAAAAACTTTTTTTTATTAAACAAGCATGCATAATGGTATTCGAAATGTCATTAAAGATAAGATCAAATCAAGTGTCGATTGAAAAACATTTCTGGCGTTGATTCAAAGAAAATGGATGTTTCACCCTTTACCCAACGCAGACGACAACAAAATTTATTATTTTGGGTCACATGATATGGTTTTGTTGAAATTTTTTGAAAAATAATATTTTTTCAACTGCTGCATATGCATATTACGCGGGCGGATGCCGTCGATTTGTTGGGTAAAGGGTTAACGTATCTTTAGATTCAGTGGGCTGGAGTATTTCAGTTAGTCGGAAAAGCGGGACGGGCTCGTTCCAACGAGGGGATCACATGATATGGTTTTGTTGAAATTTTTTGAAAAATAATATTTTTTCAACTGCTGAATTTGCATATTACGCGGGCGAATCGGCCGATTCGTTGGGTAAAGGGCTAACGTATTTTTAGATTCAGTGGGCTGGAATATTTCAGTTGGTTGGAAAAGCGAACCTACGGTTCGCTTTTCCAACCAACTGAAATATCCCAGACGAGTCCCAGACGAGTGAATCTAAATATATGCGATTGACAATTCGAGTGGTAGATTGGTTCCAGGCCATAAAAGCGTCGAATTACTTACAGAATTTGACTGGTGGCCCGAGAAGCATGATGATTTTTGTTCGTAAATACAATAAAGATGGTTCTGCCGGTCTTGGTTCCAAATGTAATGTAACTGATCGATAACTTTAACTGAACTTCTGAAGAAATCAGAGATGGAGTGGGGAGACCAAAGTCAGTGGGTGCCCTACCTGGAATGAACATAAAAATTTAATCTAGTCTTAGGTTAAAAAAAAACCCCGTTGTATCTCAGACCGAATGAAATTGTTCATTGGGTATTTATAAATGGCTGAATAATTTCTGTGGTTATCAGTCATGTATGTCAAAGTATTAACCTCGACTAGTTTATCATTACGCAATAAGTGCCTTTACCGAGGTTTGCTTCTTGACTGGTCACCCGTGGTAATTAAAACTGTAAATTAGTTGTGGTAAAATATTATCACTTCGATAATCAAAGCCTGCACGTTTTATCCACAAACGATAGGGCTCCACTCTTTAATTACTGATCATTTTGTTAAGCGAAAACCCCCAACTTTCTTACAAAATACACGTTTTAAGGTACCTATAAAAATTAAACTGCAAACTACTAACTAATGTAATGTCAGTTGTTACTCCAAAAGACATTCAAGAACCCAACATGCAAATCGTCGGGGTTAATTAACCATGACCGTTCAAGGCAAAAGTAGTTGATCAAAGAAGTGGGTTGACTGTGTCCTTCAAAAATAGGTGAAAATGGCGTAAAGCAAATTCCGTCGCGTCGTTTCACCTATTCTAAGAAGGACCCAGCCACCCCACTTTTCTCAAAGAAGTTGTTTCAAATTAGAACAAATATAACCTGCGCAATCTTATTTTGTGACCAGTGAATGGTCTTATTGACTTAAAAAAGCACATTGATGCAGGTGTTCTTGCCCAGTATTTTTTGTTTGTTCCATAAATCTGTGTATCGACCTCTTCAAAAATAATCTTCCAGTTAATCTCTATTTTGACTACATCTGACGACACTTGAGCTTACTCTGCTCTATGTTACCAGTTGTGCTTGCCGTTTCAGTAAATTTAATTTCCCCTTCCTCCAGAAGAAATCTTTCGGGGAAGGCGTTGACATTTCAGAAGGTGATGTTATTTTACTTTAGAAGGTATATAATAAACACAACGTCGTGTGAGAACCATAAGGTTCTATCTTCCACTGGAAGAGAGAACCTTATGGTTATCAAACGACAAGCATAGGAAATAAGAATAAATTCATTGAATAGCAAATATACTGCTCAACATTCATGGCCTTGTTGGTACTTATGTCTGCGTGTTAGCATACGTCTCTTGACTAGAAATAACTGCTCAGAATTTACAACTCGTTCTGCTTCATATTTGAATATTATTATTATTTATTTATTGGTGTTTAAGGTCACATACTTATGCACAATAGCTAATTGTGACCGTGACAGTTTTACGGGTGGAGGAAGCCGGAGTAACCTGAAAGAACCACCGAGTATCGACGAGCAACTGTCAGCTCCTCAACATTCTAACTCTTTTCAAGCAGGGTCACAGCGGTTGAAGACATATGCCTACTTAATGGAGTGACACATTGTATAAACCCTCCACATAACATGTAAATAACCAATAATTATTATTAATTCAGTAATTTCAAGACTAACATTATTGTTCTGTACTGTTATTTGTGTAACATGCAATCTGCCTTGTTTTTGGTGTTTTTGCAATAAACTATCTATCTATCTATCTATCTATGCACCATCAACGTGCAGTACGGCTTAGTACACGCCGTCATCGTGCACCATGTAGGCAACCGGGATAAAGTGCTTTGCCCAAGGACACAACGCGGGTCGTCACGGACGGGGATCGAACTCGGGACCTCTAGCATAGAAGTCCAACAGTCTACCACTGAGCCGCCGCGCTCCCTCATATTTGAATGAATCGTCCTTTCTGGAACACAATGTTGTGGAACCGTCAATGCAGAGCACCTGCTTTGTTTCATTACGGAATAGTAGACTCGACTTTAGATCTCAAACAAACTCTCAGGCCACCAGTCTAAGTCTGTAAGGAATTCGAAGCTGTTACGCCACAGTAAACTGATTACACTCCTGTGGTGAAAACCCATCAACCTGTTAACTTGTGGGGCCCGGGCTAACTTTGGGTCAAAATATAAATTCCAGGTAAAGGGTGAATAAATATATAATGTATTAATTGGTGAACCATTATCATGGATGTGCGTGATGATCTCGGTGTTCTCCCTCAGAAGCATCAGGCAAGTGTTTGTGAGGATTTTCGACCTTAACCCTTTACGTACTACGGTTAGCGGACGACACTTGGAAAACTGTTGTTGAATAACTAAAGAAATTCAATTTTTGCCCAAAACACTTACCTTATGACACCTCATTGGAACGAGCTAGTTCCAATAAGGAGGTCAAAGGTTTGTTTTAGAGACAAACATGGACAGAAGTAATAACTTTTCTTTGTGAATAGTACTGCTTAGGTATGGCCACCACGTTACGAAAAGGGGTTAACACCACAAAGTACCACATTAAACAGTACCTATTATTTCTAATATTAACCCTTTGAGCTCTGGTCGTATCTTCCATGTCAGTTCAAATGCATCAATTAGAAGGGTCCATATTTATTATTTGGGTGTGGACCAATCAATATTTTCAACGTGCAGCCTTGGGGCTGCACGTTGAAAATATTGATTGGTCTACCCCGCACATTCACTTTGCAGCAACTCTCTTTAAAGAAATTATGGCGTACCGTGTGCCTGGGCCGGAAAAAAGGCCTCTCGTGTTCAAAGGGTTAAAAACTCGATCTGTCCAATTCTGTAAAATATGGAAAATTAAGATACAAAACAACTATGAAGTCCGGTGACAACAACTCTGCAATCCGTAATTGTAATGATCAGTGCAGTTGTGTTGTTTCGTCACTTCTCTCAAAGCAATCCGATAACCTTTTACCAGAGAGAGGTCAAAGAAAACAAAATTAAACAATTTTTTTTTATAAATGGCAAAAAAAGTCAATCTTTTTTTTTCGAACCATAATTGATGTCTCCTCGTTGAAACGATTTGACCAGTTCGTTCCTGTGAAAAGATGCCATAAGCATAGATTTGAAGAAGAAATACAATATAATTTGTTCTTTTTGTAAGGTGCTGGAAGGTTGAGTTTTAGGGTTAATAGGAAAAAACTTTACAGAAATATATAACAGAACTACTAATATGTAACTTGCTTGTATTTTAATTTACCTCAACTGTTGTGTGCGATGCACGTCGGGATTCCAGACCGTCTTCCTGGCGCCTCCTATCAAACGTTCATGTGCAAAACGACCACTCTGCCTGGCACTCGTCAAAAAACGCCATGCGCCCAGTCCATCAAAGAGCTGCCATAAGTATGGACATGATGTCAGAAGCATCAACATTTTTTAATCTTTTTTGAGATTAGTCTACTCGTATTCAAATGGCCGTGTACCACTTCGATACCAAGAAACAAAGAGAAGGCAATCGTGGCCTGTATTTTTGTTTTGAACAATTGATTCAGACCGATTGAGTAGTTTTAACTTGAAGTTGCCATAGTGAGTTGCCGAAAAATTATGCGTTTTCTTCCTGTAAAGTTCTAAATTCAATCAGATGAACGGCAACAGAACAAATTTTATTCTGTGCTCGGGTAGGGGTAGGTTTGGTGTTGCTGTGGTGGAGGTTTGCAAAGGAAAACAATGTGACTAAACGCCAGCACAGTTTAAGGAGGGGGGGGGGGGGGGGTAACACACGGTGGAGGATTCGAGTAATTACGTTCAATTTGATACTTTGGTCTATCACATGGTGCCCTGCGAATCAGTCATTTTTAATCAAATTTCTAGTCGAGTCGAATCGGGTCTATTATTCAAAATTGAATCGAACCTCGAATCGAATCGGGGTGACCAATTCTGGGGCGGGGGGGGGGGGGGGGGGTGTAAACCTGATTTGTCCCGACTGTGATGGCTCAAGTCCTATTGATAAAATATTCCTGTAAAACCATCAACGCATGTCTTCGTCGAAGGTATGTCTTGATGATATGGTGGAATATTACCTAATAAGGATTATCGTTCAAGAACAGGAACAGGTGCGAGAATTAACCCTTTACCCAACGTAACGGCCAAAACCGGCCAACGCTATTATCAAAAATCGCCAATTAATTTTCAAAATATTTTCATTTTTTGTCTCAAAAACATAGGTTATGACCCCTCGTTGGAACGAGCTCGTCGAGCTCGTTCCAACAACGAGCTCGTTCCAACGAGGGGTCATAACCTATGTTTTTGAGACAAAAAATGAAAAAAATTAGTTATTCAAGAATTTTGTTTGCAAGTGTCGTCTGCTTTTCATGTTAGGTAAAGGGTTAACGGTACTAGGCATGACATAGGGCTAGGCGCTAGCAACAACCCATTGTCGACATTGTCTGGAAACGTACAATTTGCTTTCAACAATGTCAGTAATTAGTGTGTCTGGAATTAGTATAGGTGGTGACATATGTAAAGATGTTTTTTTTGTTAATGTAGTGGAAATTACACCCAGTTTCCAGTTGGATTATACGTTTTGTGAGACGACCCAGATGAATAATACCACGCTATATTCATGTGAAAAGAGTCGAAAGGAAACGAATCAGACTGTCGATTTCTAATCGAACCGAATAGCAACTCAAAATTCCAAATCGAATCGAATCTCGAAGCCCCGCAGGCCCCTATTTTCACATACCTTTATCCATTCCAAAATGTCGATAGATACAGGAACAGGATGGACAACATAGTCATCGCTGAGATTTGTAGACAGTCAAAATAGTCCGTTTTTAGGTGACACGGTATAAATTGTTTGCTTTTTTTCACCCCCCTCACCCCACCCAAATGTCCACCTTCAATTACTTATAACATCAACGACTTTTATGAAGTTCCAAGATTTCGTAGGTTAACTATTTGCCGGCAGATATTCAGGTCAGGACAGCAATAATATGTAATTAAAATAAAGTTAACCCCTTGAACCCTAGTGTTAGGCCTATCTTCCATATCAGTTCAATGGCAGCAGCTGGAAGGGTCCATATTCATTATTTGGGGGTGGATCAATTAATATTTTCAACGTGCAGCCTTAGGGCTGCACGTTGAAAATATTGATTGGTCTTCACACCTTCAATCAAAAGCCCACCTACTTAATGGAATTATTGAGTATTATGTTACTGGGCCGGAAAAGCGGCCTCTGCGTTAAAGGGTTAATCATGTCTCTGCTAAACACGATCTTTCCCTTTAGATTGGAAGAATCATTTCTGAAATGCTTTCCATTCTTCATTTGTTTGACGTTTTCATTATATCCAGTCATGGCTGCTTCGAATGGCAACAGGCTTTTTCGTTATCACCCTCCGATTCCGAACAATACCGAAGACTAAATATATCTTCCGGAGAATATCGAATTTTCCAAAACGCAGACGACGTGGTTTTCCTTTCCGAAAATGGCTTTACCAGTTGTGACTTACGATAAAATTCGACAACTTTATGCATGTGACACACGTGAACTATCGACAAAACGAGTAGCCGGAGAAGTGTTAAATTATAAAGTGATTTTATTCTTAGGCCAGAAAAGCAACTGATATTGAAAAGCTTCTTTGAAACGAACTGGGTGAAAATCCTGGACTGTTACTCTTCAATGCAAAACGGAGGTTGCAGGAAAATGAACAAGGTTTCTTTTTCAGTTAGTCTCTTAAATGTGACCTTTTAAAACAACTGTGCTGATAACGAAATGAACATTTAAGAGGAATAATGATCCATTTCTTCTCCAATAAGTTGAAGCGGAAGGAAACATAAAGTACAGGTAGGGCCTAAGGCATATTTACGGTACGCAGTTTATTGTGTTTGGTTTTCAATGACAACACGTATTTTTGAAGTTGCCTTTTGATATCATTTCGTCCCCTGAGTTCCAATGTGCTCTATGTGCCAGTAGGCTGCCAGTAGGCACATTGGAACTCAGGGGACGATTTGCAGAAAATATACATTTCATAAAATCCACATTTCGTATATGTTTTGTATATTCCTTGCAATATATACTACATCACATTCTGCAGAATACGTTTGTTTATTTCATAAAAATATTTAGTATTTGTAAATGTATAAGACTAACCTTTACCTAACGAAAGAACAATATCCGTCCAACGATATTCACAAATATGACCATTCAAATTTTATTATTTCTCCGTTTTTTATCTTCAAATCTAGCTTACGGCATCCTATTGGAACGAGCTCGCTGAGCTCATTCCAGCGGGAGGCCACACGCTATGTTTTTGCAATGGCAGCGGATTGGTATTGGAGATTATAGGTGTGCACTTATTCGATCATTGTTCGGGCCAATTTGATTAAATTTTGATTTTCTGATATGAAACTCGCCAAATCCTTAACTACAGATAGTCCTTTTGGAAGGGTTGTATCTAATATCAATATTTTGCCTGTATTATACGTTAATATTCGCCGTAAATGTTCAATTTATCATTCGTACGTACTGCACACACGGGACTCGTTTCACGCTTAACTGGGGGGAATGGATGGAATATTATGAAAAATAATCCTCCGATATCCAGGCCTGCCATTCTTAAAAATGTAGGAGGGCTAAAAATCGCTCCCCTCACATGGCCTAGGGGAGCGATTAGCTCTCCTCAAGCTTACAAAATCTAAAAATGAAGTTTTACTATTAATGAAATCTGCCAAGTGGGCATTGTACATTTTATTTAGTGCTGCTAACAAGGTAGTATCTGTGAGGCGGCTAGACTGCCCCTCCCACACCTCCGGGCCTCGACAAGGCCGGAGGTGTGGGAGAGGCAGTGTGGTCGTCTTACAGAGACCACTAACATAGCAGAGATCTGAAAAGATGTGGGTTTAAAAAATAGGCTGTTATGGTAATCATTATTTTCTAAGGCTGGGGTGGGGGGGGGGGGGGGGGCTAGTTTTCGCCCTCCTTAATTTTTTTAAGGCGAGCAGTAGGCGAGCAAATACATCGCTCTCCTGAAAATGCCAGGCCTGGATATCCTTTAAAACTTACCCGGACTCCATGGGCCCTCAGATATTTGAGACTTTTTTCAAACGTTTGCCTTTCCTGGACATACTCTACCCTCTCCTTATTGGTGTGATTTTTGATACATAAACTAAAAATATTTGTTCTCGAAGTGATCGAATTGAATGAGTCGCCTGCTACTATGCTACTAGTACTCATGTTAGGTCAAGGGATAATACATACTGTGCATATGATCTATCCGTGTCCATAATTTGAATTATCTGATACTTTTTAAAACGAAGCACACGCACACGTTGAAATGAATGAAGGTATGTGAAAACGAATGAGATGTAAGATTACAATAACAATAAAAGCTCAGTCACATATGATGCTTCCGCCGAGCGGTTGTGCGATCTGCAGTTTGTAGAGGGGATTTATATAAATCGTAGGGCTTGGTGGGCTGCGATAGCAGTGTTCACAAATGTTCCGAGCTCCGCACGACAGTCTTGAAAGGCATGAAATAAAAATCCGCGAGGGAGACCGCAAGGCACCATTTAACAAACTGCGAGGCGCCCTCGCGGCGACTGCAAGGCAATCGCACGGCGCCCGCATGGTTGTTGCGGCCACCGCAAGGGCGCGGAATGGCAGACCTCGGGGACGCCTTACGGCGTCCTTGCGGTTTGTTGCGGATGCATACGATTTTCTTGGCAGCCCAGACAGGGTAAAAACCGTGGGGTGACATTGAGGTTACCTCACGGCCATCACATGGTCACCTCAAGGCCACCGTACAGTGACCTCGCGATGATACCTGCAGTGAGGTTGCGACCTCCGGCCATGCGATTTCCAAAAAAAGAGTTTAATGTCAAGTTAAAAAAATTGCAAGCCCCTGCGACGAGCATAAAACCCCGAGATCACCTCATGGCTGCCGTATTCTACCATGCGGACACCGCACGGTTATTGCAATTTTGGAGACTTACGGCCGCCGCCAACACATCGCAGGCCATTGGTGACTGACCCTTAAGGGGGCGTTACGGTTTATTATTACCACTTTAGTGGACGTTCTCTAGAAAAGTAACGGAGTTTAGCGGGGAGGAAAAACTTAATAATTCATTCATGACGTCATGGAACCGGCAGCATTAATGAAATAATAGAAATAACATGGTTTTGTCGGGCGTCCCGTTTATTAAGGGTCCTTGTGGACTGAATAACAGCCCTCTGGCTTATTAACGGCCCTCGACTTCATCTCGATCCGGTAATAAACCCTCGGGCTGTTATTCAATCCCCTCGGGCTGTTATTCATTCCTCTCGGGCCGTTAATAAACCGTAACGCACTCCAAACTCGTGTTATTGTTATATTAACAGTCCAAGAGGAATGAATGGGACTGTTAATAAGCAAGGGGAGTGTTATTCATTCCCCCACAGGCTGTTAATAAACCGGGAAATTCGACAAAATCTTTATTATTACTATTATTATCACTGTCGGAAGTCGGCGGCGGGCCGTTAATTCATTTTGTTTTCATTCACAGTCCCCCACCCTCTTCCGATTGCCTGACGCCATGAATTACGGAGTTTTACTCACCAATTATAAACTCTGTTAATATACCACAGAACGCCCTCGAAAGTGGTAATATACGCACAGACTGCAGTTGACGTAATGTAATGTCCTTTTCCTCATATATATATATTATGTAGTTTTCTTCATGAATGTTCGATATCTCGGTGTCCTTGCGAGGGACGCGTCGTGATCCGGAAAAAGAGTGTTTTTTGCCTGCCCAATTGTAGACACAATCATAGGCGTGGGGCAATCGAACGAAAATTGTTCGACATAGTCAGGGACGTCGTTGTGTCAGATTAAATATGGGCCATCGACAAAACGAGGCTACATTTATTAAGGAACTAATGTAAGAATTACGTATTCATACTGATTAAAGTGGGTCGTTCAAAATATTAACCCCTCCTAGAAAAAGATGACAATATTTAAAACTATATAGGCATGTCGTCTGCGCAAAAGATTGTTTGTTCTTGGTCAGGTTTGTTTTTTAATTAAAAGAACGTCGTAAGTTGTGAAATGAAATTATGACATTCATTCATTGATTGTTGAATCATTGTTCCATTTTTGCTATTTACCCATTCTCTGATCGGAATGGTCCTCATGTATCGGTAGGCGCCACCCATAATATACTGGCAGGACGACACGGACATGATTTCACAGGCGGAGGCGTGTAAATAAAGGTGCATGTTCTCATCGATGAATGTGTTAAAATTGTACGCATTTTACATTGTCTCAGGTTAGATTATTCATCTATTCACCTGCAGTTTGTTAAAATAAATAATTCAACCTAGCTGTTAATCATCCACTTCGAAATTATATTATCAAAATTGAAATAAGTTATCAGTCACTTTATCGGAGTCAGATTGATTGTGAAATGAATCATACCACCTTCATACTCTGATATGCAATGAGATGAGTAATTCGTTTGTTTTTATATAAATGGCTGCAAACTCATCAAACCATATCACGGTCGTCGCGAAGATGAAGATGATCGGTTGCGCGGGGGTGGGGGTGGGGGGGGGGGGGGGTGTACAGACTTGACTTATCTCTACTGTGATGATTGAAGTCCCGAGTTTACAGACTTATTGAATATCCGATCCCAACTACATCACCAAGGTATGCCTTCGTCGAAGGCTTGCCACGATGTTGTAGTACATTAGCGTCTGATTTATAGAGAAAAATTCAACGAGTTCCGGGGAATTATTTTATGAATTACCTATTTACTTTACCTAATGTAGCGGCAGAAACGGCCAGAAAATTAACCAGAATAAGCCTACCACAGCCTAAAATATCTCGAAATTCTCTCATTAAAACCATACAAATATGGATATCATTGTAACCAGCTCGTCGAGCTGGTTCTAATGATATCCATATTTGTATGGTTTTATTGAAAGATTGTGAAATTTGTTTTCGACAATTGTGAAAGGTAGTTTATTTTTTTAAAATACTGTTTTAGGTAAATGGTTAATACATGTTGTGCTCGTGGCGCATAGGCTTCCCAATTTATTTTATTCTAAATTATTGGGGGGGGGGGGGAGGGAGAGAATCCTTTTTTGGAATACGTCTATGGCTATGGAATCCCTTTTTTCTGAAATGAGTCTAAGAGTCGTATGTGCGAGTCACTCGATCGAGCAATTGTTCGATAGCCCATTTGCTCCATGGGCTTCGAGTCGTTCGAGCAGTGACTTTTCAGCAACTGCTCGATAGCTTATACAGGGAAGTTGGGATAGGTATGTCCTGGGGTGGCCTAGAAGTCTGGGCCAAACAAGTAATAGTATCCTTAGATATGTATCCTATAAAAAGTATCCTCAACTTATACAATACCATGTAATAGGTGTCCTCAAATACCGAAATGAGTCGAAGAGCAGTATGTGCGAGTCATTCGAACGAGCAATTGTTCGATAGCTCATTTGCTCGATCAGATTATAGTCATTCGAACAATGACTTTTCAGTAATTGCTCGATGACGTATTAGAGGAATTTGGAATAGGTATGTCTTGGGGTGGCCTAAAAGGCTGGACCAAACAGGTAATAGTATCCTCAGATAAGTATCCTATAAAAGGTATCCTCAAAAGGTATCCTCAAAAAATACAATACCAGGCCATAGGTATCCTCAAATACTGAAATGAGGCTAAGAGTCGTATGTGCGAGTCACTCGAACGAGCAATTGCTCTATAGCTCATTTGCTCGATGGGATTAGAGTCGTTCGAGCAGTATGTGAGTCACTCGATCGAGCAATTGAGTGAGATCGAGCTCTAAAGCTTATTTTGCTCGATGGGCTTCGAGTCGTTCGAGCAGTGACCTTTCAGTAACTTCTCGATAGCTTATAAAGGTAAGTTGGGATAGGTATGTCCCGGGGTGGCCTAGAAGTCTGCGCCAAACAAGTAATAGTATCCCTAGATAAGTATCCTATAAAAAGTATCATCAAATAATACAATACCAGGCCATAGGTATCCTCAAATACCGAAATGAGTCGAAGAGCAGTATGTGCGAGTCACTCGAACGAGCAATTGCTCTATAGCTCATTTGCTCGATATGATTCGAGTCGTTCGAGAAATATGTGGAGTCACTCGATCGAGCAATTGCTCTAAAGCTCATTTGCTCGATGGGCTTCGAGTCGTTCGATCAATAACTTTTCAATAACTGTTCGATGGCTTATTGGTTTTGGGAATGATATAGGCTTTTGTTATACACATGGGAGATAACTCTGCATACAGATTATGGTAAATCAAGCAATCTGATTGGTAAGTTACCTGCAGTAAAGTGAACTGATTGAATTATCTGGAAAACAAGAACAAGAGTACTTGGGATAGGTTTAGAACTAGCCTGAACAGACCAGAAATGTAAATAGTAACAAAACTGTTCTAATCGATAGGCTCTCCTATTCTTCTGGAGTATACTTCGCTTCAATAGAACGCGCCCTAGAGCTCTACTGAAAACCAGGGGATTTTGTTTAATAACAATACAAAGAAACGCTCTAATTATTGAAAACAAGTAGGATTCGTGGGGAATCTGCACCTAGTACAACAATTGTCGGGTTATTTGCGGTAATTCTACGAAGTATCCGAGGATTCTGGGGAAAATCCGAGCCAGAAAACTACTCTAGTTCAATCGAACGCCCCTGTTATTGGAGAAAAAGCCTAATTTGGTGTTTCATATCAAACAAATGTTGTTTTTGGTGACTTGGGGAGATTGTCAGGTTTATTTGGGTAATTCTACGAATCGGGAATTACTCTTTTACAAAGGAACATACTCTCCGAACATAAGCCTGTCCCATTTTTTGTAGGCCTTTGGGTAACATAGCAACCACGTGTTACCATAGCATCCTTTGCCCCGACGATAATCTACTCCATTTTCTCTAAATTTTTTTTCCGCGCTATTGTTCTACAATTATATCAATTACAATCAAAAACGGTTATATTATTCCGAATCACTGTTCTAGTTTATATTTTGGTTTGTACGTATTGTTATGCCGCAATCTCAAATTTGTATTTATGCACAGGAACGGAGATTAACTAAGTTGTATAACTTGTTCTCCAATCCTTTTTGCATCTTTATGGCAAATAAAATATGTTTAAACTAACATTCGTTTTCTTTGAATCAACGCAAGAAATACTTCTCAGTCGAGAATTGATTTGACCGAATCTTTAATTACATTACAATAGTGTTAGACATGTTTGTAAACTAAATACGTAAGAAAGAAAAATCATCAAGGCTTGTTTACGACTCTTAGTACAACGAATTATGTCAATATTTTGATGTTTTCAAAGCGAAATACATACTTCGTGATTGGAATATCTATAAACTGGAGCACGTGAGAATATCTCTATATCTTTGTGATTAAAGGGACATACATGAAATCAACGGTAGTCAGCAAATCTGAGAATAAATAGACTGTCATCTGCAAAACGAGGTTCCCAGAGGATGAATTCAGTGATGCTACTCTGCACAGCAGGATAGCATTACAAAATATACCCTCTGTGGACCTCAATCTGAATCAAAGTCGCATGCCTAAACAGAAAGAGGTACACAAAGGATAAATTAGCCCACTGCATGGGATAGCATCAGCAAATTCACCTTCCGGGGACCTCATTCTGCAAATGACAGATTGCTTATTTCAAGTCTTGGAAATCAGCGCGCAAACTTCACTAAAAAGTGGGTAAACAAGCAGCCCACAACAGCGTCGGATTCCCTTCGGAATTAGAACGACGTCCCGTTCCAATGCCTGGAAAAAAGTTGGAAGGGTGTGCGTGCCCCGTGACCCAGGTTCCTACGTCACTGGTAGTTGTAAGTAGCCAAGGCCTATTACGTCTGCAAGGGACAGCAGTTTCTATTTCTGATACGCATCCAAACCACATTTCTGCGATGATTTTCAAATCCATTGGTAGTTCATAAGGTACTTGAGTCAATATGAACCATCACAATAGACTGAAAAACCTCACACAGTTGTCAAAATCAACACAGGAAATAACGAATTTAATTAGGCCTCATTCCCATATTGACTTTGTACACACATCTTAATTTTACTGTACACTTAAGCTATAATAACGAGCGGTGAAAAGTAAACGACACCTCATCATAAGATCATAGAAAATCAGGAATAATATTAATATTAAATAAGAATATGACAGCTGAATAACTAGATGTAAATATTTCCTCTCATTCGGAGAACCGAGTAACAGTCGAATAATCTATTTGTTTGTTTTCAAAATATTTTACTGATTTGGAGAATCTTCAGCAAACATTGATCTTCGAGTGTGAATATGTGCTCGTTGAATATTGATAGATTTAAAATGACAGCTTGCGATATTGAAATGAAATAGGACGACAGTGTCGACTCAAGATGATGGGTTATTCGGTATAGTCAAACGCAGGTTCGTCCAGCTCCATTCCAATTTTGAAAGCCGAAAAGGTTCGAAGAAGTGGTAACTGGGCATGAAAGTGGGTGTGGGCGTGATTGTGGGCGTGGTTACACTCTTAAATCATCTGGGTTAAAAATTAATCCAAATCAACTGGGTTGAGTGAATATGAACCCTATTGGGTTCATATTCATTCAACCCAGCTGATTTGAGTTAATTTTTAACTCAACTGATTTTAGAGTGTGGAGCCTTTATAAAATCATTTGCTTCAATTTTGCAGTCATTGCAAAACTACTAACTTTTTTTCTCTAATTTAAATATTATGTACCACCTTTGCTGTGTGCATTCAACGTTACCCGATACAATACAGGCATTGAGAAAAGTGCAAGATACAGCAAGCGTAAGAACGTCATGTAAGAACGCATCTGATTGGTCGTTACCTTATGACGTTGTGACGTGAATGTAATGCTTCGACGCACAAACAGTGTCAAGCAAAAAAGAGATCGGCGAAGGTGACATATTTCTTTAAAAATATCGGCTTCATTAACATAATTTAAATTTAATTGTGGTATAAATACGGAACACAGCTTGGGTAGAGTATGGGGACAAGAATCAACGATCCTAATCTCGCGAAGCACTCTAAAACACATTTCTGTCTGTGTCTGATGGAAAGGGTCACTTTCTCTTGGTTCCCTCTCTGTGTACGCTTCTGCATGGGTCACTCTCCTGTTCCCGACAGACCGACTTGACATCGGGTGTACTATAAAACAACAAAAAATGTAGACTATAGTGTGAATGGACTGATGAATATTTATTCAATATTTTACAAACAGTGTGGCGACATAATGATTTTCTCAAAATTGAAAATACAAATAAGATATACTGGCATTGGCAACATGAAATGATGTGTATTTATATACTGTTTTGATACAGAGGCTGACATCTAATGTACTTTTCCATCTATCGTTCATTTCCTTTTACAAAGTGAATTATCCGTATTTGTCTAACTTTTAACCCAACGTATTTCTTATTAGAAAACACCTACAGTATGTTTTTCTGAAATAATCCGAAAACTTGTGTTTCGTATTTTGTCAAAGATACAGTATCTAATCTCCCCATTGGCTCAAGCTCGATGAGCAGTCTAAAGAGAAGTCAAAAGTTTATATCTGAAGAGAAAGTAAAGCATTAATAAAAAATGTTCTATGGTTAGTTAACACACTGCACAATGCTGTCGAAATATCCAAATTTCAAACTTTTTACTGATTCCATAATGCAACTTGGAATTTATAAAATGTTTCACATGGCTCATTGAACCTGTCACACAAGATTGAATTGGCTAAATTCCAAGTTTCATTATGGAAAAAATGTGTTACTTGAAAATTTTGATAGTTTAACCCTTTACCCAACGTAACGGCCAAAACCGGCCAGCGCTATTCTCAAAAATCGCAAATTAATTTTCAAAATATTTTCATTTTTTGTCTCAAAAACATAGGTTATGACCCCTCGTTGGAACGAGCTCGTCGAGCTCGTTCCAACGAGTGGTCATAACCTATGTTTTTGAGATAAAAAATGAAAAAAAATTAGTTATTCAAGAATTTTTTTTGCAAGTGTCGTCTGCTTTTCATGTTTGGTAAAGGGTTAACATCATTGTGCATAGAGTATAAATGTGGGCATTTTGTTTGCGAGCGGTAAAACCTATCACTAATATTATAATCCTTGACTGATTCCACAAAATAGTACAACCCAGTCTCCAGGCTCAGAAAAAAAATAATTGAACGAAAACGTGTTGTTTTCATGCTGGTGTGAAGTTGTGGTAAATGTTAAACTCAACTTAAAATGCATGCTGTTGTATAATTTGGGATGATAGTTTATGATCACATTCGAAAATTCGGGGTTTTTAACCCTACACGGAAGTAAAAAAAATCTAAATTCGCTAAAACATTTGTAGAATTTACCCAACAGTTTACTGCAATTTTCTTGTTTTGAAGCAATTGTCATGACCCGCATCTCAGAAAATATTTCAAAGACCTCGTGTCATGGCAGACACTGAAAGCTAAATTTTTCTCTTGCTGTGTTGTTTTAGTAAATGACTTATTTTTTCAAAACATTTTTTTTAACGCTATATGCTGAAGGTCGTATGATTTGTACTCTTGAGTTCCCAATAAACATACATATATGTATATTAATTTGGGGAAATTTTACCACCCTGTATGCACCTTATTTGGGCCTGTATGTTTATTTAAATTGTCCTTCCAACAGGGAGGAGATCTTCAAATTAGTAAATCTTCACTAGATTGTGTGATTGTCTTTTGTTTAGTACAGTGTTTTCATTCATTATTGTAATTATGATGCCTACTAGTAAATGCTTATTAGTTTTCCTTCTTTAATAGAACTAACTGCAATACTGGATATAAGTTGGATTTTAGATAAAATTAACTAGCATTACTCCCTCACCCCCTCAATGGATTTCCACCCTGGACTATTATTTGGGTCTGTACTTTTATTTAATTTTGATAAATGTTCCATCTCGTACTTTTATTCCCACCTGTACTTTTATTTGAAACACAAGAGTACAGGACGATTCAAATCAGGAATGCCTTTGGGAGAGTTAACCCATATTACAGACGATTGTACCAATATTCATACTCGAAACCTGCCGAACACATTTAGTAAATTTTAGGTTCCATAAAATTTACTGACCGATGAAAACTCGATACAAAATGAAGCCTGTATGAAATCGTCTGATATCAGATATTTACCGATTCAAAACATGATTATTTTACAAAATGTCGATGGACACCTATTGATGTTCATAACAAGAATATGCAATGTTAAAAGTTTCTAACTAGCCAAACAACCCTAAGACAATCATGAATTCATTTCTTTATAACTTCAATTTCATTTTGTCCCTTTTCCAATGAAAAAAGTATCATTCATTGAACCCATCTCCAACCGAAATCAATTATTATTTGGGGGATCGGGCATCAAATGATTTCTCTTGCCTCCAAAAAGTCGTTAAATCATGCCAAAATTGTTATTTGTTCACATGCTAAGGTCAAATGATCCTTGTATTGGTCAGTTTGGTTTCCTTGAGTGCAACCACATTTTCACCAATCAAGGTCATGCGTTGAACAGTTTTGGATGGAGCACCCGGTGTACTCGAAGAAGATTTCCGAACATTTGAAGCTTCCCAGCAACTATCCACTGGTTATAACTGTCGCTTGAGTCTGGCATGCCCTGTTTCTCGGCATACAACGGCATATTATGGGCCACGGATGACTGTGACATCCTATATTACCCATATCCGGGGACGAGCCCAGGTTCTAAAACTTTTTCCGACATGGTGGAGTGAGAGTTAAAATTTTCCGACAGTGTTCCTGGGTCATTGACCGTCAGTACGAACTTTAAACCTAAGTCAATATATACATAATTTCTGCACGTTGGGCAGCAAGTTTGATCCGGCGATTTGACCTCCTCAACGAGACGTGATGCTGAACGTTGAAAATATTGATAGGTCTACCCCAAATAATGAATATGGAATCTTCTAATTGCTGCCATTGAACTGGCATGGAAGATACCACCAGCCTTCAAGGGGTTAAAACATAAGGGTATTTTTGCATAATGAAAATTATGATTTTGCTAAATGGGGAACTTTTCAAATTAACGACTTTCAGAGCAACAGTTGGCATTCGGGCAAGCAAAAACTTTTCCGACGGTAAATAAAATTTTCCGACAGACATGGTATTTGGAGCGAACCCCACAGTCCCGCACTAGCTACGAACCTGAAACTTTCACATCACTGGTCCAGCTGACACGTGCGTGACAAAATATACTTAGATTAATGTGTCGATATTTTATAAATAAAATTATGCGAAATCAAAGAAAAAAAAAACAACAAAAAACAAAACAACGTCCCCCTACCCACCAAAAAATAGCAACTGTGTTTCAATATTCTCGTGCTTTCTCCTCAGCAGGTGACTTTCTGCAGTGTTGCGGGTCTTTGGGGCGAACGGAGAATTTCGTCCGCATCAGAACCGTTATATATATCTTTAGTTTTGTACTCTTAAAACGACAAAGACGTTTTTCAGAATCACCTCCATTGAGTAAATTGAGCATTTAACGGAAAGCGGGCTCAGACAGCACTAGACAAAGATTTGTATGATAAGACCGTTAGCTAATATTTGGCGTTGAGGCACTTTGGGGGTATATTTATATTAATTTATTTATTGGGTTTAAAGACACTTTCAACAGCCATGGTCGTATAGTGTCGGACAGTTTTTATGGCGGAGAATGCCGGAGTTCCCGTAGACATCATCCGAGCAACGGCTAGTTACTATCGGACTCTCCAACTTACTCCCGAGTTCCATATAAACATACACGTATGTTTATTAATTTTCAGAATATTTGCCACTCTGTATGAAGTTTATTTGGGTCTGTATGTTTATTAAAAATACCACCAGTGTCAAGTGAATGCCTTATATTGGAGACATACTATGGGTACTTTAGTCTGTTGCAACCTCCTAACTCACACAGGACTGTTACCTGGGCTTTAAGGCCCAGGTAACAGTCCTGTATGGGTTAGTGGTATTACAGAAATGACAGTAACTCTATCATGAGTTTCCATCCTGTACTTTTATTCTGCCCTGTACTTCCATTTGCATTCCTCCGATTTTCCACCCTGTACTTTTATTCCACCTTGTACTTTTATTTGGAACTCAAGAGTAATGACCCCGTACAGGCAGGGTTAATATCGGTTGAAGGCCTGTGTATCATCGACGTACAGTACTCCTTGGCACAGTGCGTGCTCCCACTTGGGCTACTGGGATTAAGTGTCTTACCCAAAGACACAACGCGGATGACGCGGGACAGGATCCTACATACTCTATTGCCTTAGCCAACGAGCCACCAAGCACCCTTTTACGTCTGTAGATTTGTCTTTTGTACAAGAACACAAAATAAAACGCAACGATATTTTAACATTTACTGTTCAAAATAAAGTCTACTCGTCCGGTGGATGGTCGTTTCATGTGAAACCACTAATTTAACTCATTTTCATAAGTCATGCGCGGCTGGATGAGTGATGTTCCTGTGCTGTGTACATCCTAAACAACAAGTGATGTCACTTGTCGTTCGCAAAACACACTGGTTAGACTCGAAGTCACGACTCCTAGTAAATTAGTTCGATGCACTAGTCCATACTCTTATGGCTCGTGCCACCAATCAACTTTTGCAAGGAACTCGGCGCTATTATGGTCTGGAACCACTCTAACCCTTAAATAGTCCATCGTTTGTGTTTAGATTCAATGCCATGGAATAGCTCAGTTGATCGGTAAATTAAACTTACGGTTCGCTTTTTCCGACCAACTGAAATATTCCACCCGATTGAATCTAAAAGTACATAAACATTCATTTTCTTTGAATCAACGCATTACATGTTTTTCACTCGAGAATTGACTTGACCGAACCCTTAATGACATTACAATACTGTTAGACATTTTTTTGTAAACTAAATACAGACAAATGAAGACTCGTCATGGCTTTAGCTTTATGGTTACGTCTCGTAGTTCCACAATTATATTAATCCTTTAGCCAACGTAACGGCAAAAACCGGCCAGCGCTATTCTCAAAAATCACCAATTAATTTTCATTTTTTGTCTCAAAACATAGGTTATGGCCCTACAGTTAAAACTAGAAGTCCTGTCACTAAATGCGCACAAATAGCACGTGGAACTGCACATTAATATACGCGTTATAACCACAGTAAGGCTATCAAATCCTGTACATATGGCCTGTGCACAAGCAATGTGTCAGCCAATGGACCTCCGGGTAACCCGGAGGTCCATTGGCAGAAACATTGCTTGTGTTTGCTATGAGTAACCATGAGAACCTGCCGTGCTTTGGATGCCACTCGATATGGCAGGACTTCTAGTTTTAACTGTAGTTGGAACGAGCTCGTCGAGCTCTTTCCAATGAGGGGTCATAACCTATGTGTTAATATCTTGATGTTTTCAATGCGAAATAAAATAAATATTGATTGACCGTAATATCTATAACGGGCGCCCAAAGAGTATAGATAAGGAGGTAAGGTTAATTAGAAACTATAGGACACCGGTTGATGTAGATGATACGTTTTATAGGGTGAGTGATGTGGTTAAGCAACAGTAAAATATACTATTCAAAAAAAGTAGGGGATATTTGATAAAAGTGAGATATATGAAGAAATATATTTATATTGTCACCAAAAAGACAGTCGAGGCATTGCACTGTGACATCTGGTGAATGATTTCAGCGATAGTTTGGTATCGGACAAGCACACATTCCACGCACTGAGCTGTAGAAAACATGGACGGTCAGTCAAAGATTTTACCACATTCAATCCAAGACTTCAGAAAATCCTCCTCGGTTCGCGAGACAAGCGCAGATCCGACGTGGCATACTCCTCACCAAAACGTCCAATATCAGCTTGACTGATGTTATTCCATTATTCCTGCAGTGCAGCGGCGAGTTCCTAGACATTGGTAGGTGGCTATTGGCGTTGTCGTAGGCGCCTGGCAAGCATATCCCAGACGTGCTCGATTGGTGAAAGGTCTGGACTTAGTGCTGGCCAAGGCAGTGTAGTGATGTTCTGCTCCTGGAGGAACTCTGTAGCGAAACGGGCTATGTGTGCTCTTGCATTGTCATCTTGGAAAATGAATCGACAACCGTGACGTTGCGCAAGTGGCACCACATGAGCTGCTAACATGTTTTCACGGCAGTACTGCCCTGTGACACGCCCTTGGATGACATGTAATGCTCTTCTGCTTGTCATGGTTATGTCTCCCCACACCATAACCGATCAACCACCAAAACGATCGTGCTGCCTCTCGGTTACGCCATTGTATCGTTCTTTCCGCCGCCGACGCCACACTCTGTTTCGCCTGCCGTGGGTGTCGAGAGTGAACCTCGTTTCATCGGAAAACATGACGTTGCTCCACCGACGATTGTCCCAGCGCTGTCGTGCTCCACACCAATTACCCCTTGCTGCGATGTGACGTTCAGTCAAACGTGGAATTATTCGAGGTTGTCGAGCGTACAAATTCCAGCTGTGTAGGCGATTTCCGATAGTCTGATCATTGACTCACACATCTGTCGCTCGACGCAGCTGCTGTCCTATTTTTGAAGCACTTTGATGGCGGTTACGTAATGCTGTGGTTAGGATCAAACGATCCTGGTTAACAGTTGTCGCCCTTGGACGATCTGATCGACGTCTGTTCTCAACATTGCCTGTCTGGCGGGAGCGTGACCGTGACCGTGACCACAAACGGCTAATCACCGACTGAGTAACGTTGAGAATTTGAGCAACTGCAGTCTGTCTGTTGCCAGTTTCCAACATACCAAAACTTTCGCCACGTGTCAGTCTTTACCTCAAAAGTTACGTTACGACCAGAAACTATTGATGAACGAGTTTTTCCAAGAAAAGAACGATGAGACCTCCGAAAAAGCCCGTTCAGTACAAATGAAAATTTCAAAACGTACCCCACAGACATAAACGCGGCGCTCGTGCGAAAAACCTGAAGAAGTTTTCGTGGGCTGGTGACATTCACTCAAAACTTGGTAACATATTGATGTGTCCAATCACGCGTATCCAATACCATTTTCCGAAAATATAACCATCAGTTTGGAGATCCCCTACTTTTTGGAACAGTGTATATTTATTCCTTGATTATCTATTCTACTACACCTAAAAGCCTTTGACACAAATTTTAGCTTTACACACCAGCCGTGGTGAACAGGCCAGCAATGGGATTTCAGTAGTTAAAATTTACACCAACAATGGAACTACATCTAAGTTGACCTTTGGTGACCTCGCCTTGAATGCAAACTTGTCTAAATTTATCACTCGTCGCCTTGTGAAGAGAGAAATGAAATCGGCAATTATTTATTACTTTTTTTAAATAAGTTTACCTCCTAAGATACCAAAAAATAACAAACATACGTTGCCTCATGTTAATAAAGGATCCATAACTCGAAATAGTATGTTATTATGTTATTAAAATAAAAAAGGCCCCGTATTTTGCGAATTTCGTCTTCCGTTTCGTTTCAACGATAAAATTGCTAGCGGAAGTACCGCCCACCGATGTATTTGTAAACAAAAATGGATTCGCACGTGTGAATATTGATTTATTTAACATTTAAACTCTTATTAATCGGACGATCATGGTATAAATAAAATATAACCAAAGTGGCTTGGTGTACGAAATGCTCACCACTCGTGGCGAAGTGGTGTTAACCACGCGACAAAGGGTATATTCTATATATATTTGTGAGATATCGTGTTAAATCAACGATAGTCTGCACGTAAACTTCACGAAAAGGGATTAGATTGGTGGTTTGAGAGCTTTGCACTTACCATTAATCATATTAGTGTGTCTCATCTGTGACTAATGGCTTGGAATTCTTCCCCGTGACTATGCAGACAAGGTGAGCGTGAGGGTATAGAGATGGTATAGAGATGATTGTCTGTACTGAAACTGAAACTGAATTGTTTATGGTACCGTTCAATCGAATGTTGTACGGTAAGCATAAGAAAGAATATAAGAAGAAATATTCATTTTTGTACTGATAACACATCTCCGAGCCCAAGACATGGAGAGTGTCTTGATGTAATGATATATTACGCTTTGCATGCTGCTGGCGGGTATTCCTGCCCAGCACAGGGTTTCTCTTGTCACTTAAATAAGTATAAGTTGCGCATATTTAATCATACTTGTACCATGTAAATTGAATGGATTTTTTCACCAATGATTTCTTGTGTTACATTTAGAGTAGTTATTCATCAAATCTAGTCAAGGCTGCTTTACAGCAGCCATGACTAGATTTGATAAAAAATATCTAAAAAATACTCAGCAGGTTAAGAGATAATATATTTTTTTCATGTGCGCATATTTCAAGTTATTCAGAATGACACTTTATTACATGTACATGAATATTGAATACACGCGAATTCCTTTGGTCACGACACAATTTGCACTGACTGTTTGTCACCCATGTGAGGCGCTATGAAATACTCTCCCGCGTTTAGATCCTATATGAAGAAATCTCTCAGAAAAATGTGAAACGTAATACATGGTGCTCAAAAGAGCTTCTTCATTTATATACGGAGATAAAAATCTACAATGTAAAATCGATGTATCATGAATGTCCTTACGAATGATCAAGTCGTATACTCAGAGATGCATTGTGTTACTGCGCGTTCCAATGTGCCATTTTTGTTATCAACGCATGTCATAAATACTTTCAGTGATCAAGATTACTATTTTTCGTGATATTCATACAAGATACTATTAAATAATCACATTTATTAAATCTTTTTCAATACAATATAGAATATCTGTAAAAAATTGTTTGGTAACTTCCCCTGAAAAATTAAAAAAAAATTCTTCTCTTGAAGTAAGAGATTTGGTATCCTTGGAAGGTTCTTATTATTCGTGTTTATTTGCATGGTGCATATATGGCACGAAGGTCTGTTACTTTTTGTATATTTTGATTTGTTAGCTCCAAATTCTCACTAGTGTAATGAATATATGCAGGAATTTGTTGCTTCATATCTAAAACCACAACTCTCTCATTAATATGATTTGGGACTCACTACAACATTTAATTTCTTTCTCTCGGGCCATTTTTCTCTCGGATAAAAATAGTATTCAACTGGGTTAAGCAGCTGAGCGACGAATGGTAACTTACGCGCGCCTCGGTTCCCTCAATTACTTTATTTCCAGTGGAGCTGCCCGACACTCGATTAAAATGGGGATTATTACGTGTTGTGTAACGTTATAAATACAACAGGTAAACGGCTCCACGTCGATAGACTGTTGTTCAGTTGTGAGATGCCGGTGTGACAGGAATGATAGTCCGTAGGAACGTTAGTCCCTCTGGACTATTATTCCGCGGAATTATGGTCCTAGGTCTAACATTTCTAGGAATAGTAGTCCGGCGGACTACTATTCCTAGAAATGTTAGACCTAGGACTATAATTCCGCTGTATAATAGTCCAGAGGGACTAATTTCCCTACGGACTATCATTCCTGTCACACCAGAATTATTCCATTACGTATCGCGTATTGAAACAGTTCTTCCGCATCCCACAAGAGAGTAATACACCAGTTAAATACAATTTGCCTACTTAATTTTTACCACGCTATATTCATAAAGTGTTGACTTATTTTCTGAATGCGTTTAAAAACTTCAACGGTATAAAGCCGAGACAATACCATTTTTATCTCACCATAAATTTCTATTTCACCACTGAGAACCAAATTAATTTTCTGTGCTGCAATGAAATATAGAAACCCGGGATTGAGAAGGGTGATATCTGCGCATTGAAGATTATATTTCCGTAAGTATTCTCACTAATCTGAAGTTGAGAGTTTTTCATATAATAAGATAATTTTTAAATATTGATATAACCTTTTTTTTAAAATGTGCGTTTTTAAATTGAGGAAATATCATTTATTCAAATTAATCCGTGAACTATTTTTATCTGCGGATTCTTTGGTATCTTGACACCGTGGCAATCAGATATACGGTTCTCTCATTTTGCCGTAAGCTATGTGAAATGTGTATAATAAAAAACAAAACGCCTCTTTTTTAAGAATATACCGAAATAAATGATGTAAAAAAATGTTTTCACACGCAGAGGAGTTATGGGTGGCATACTGACTTTTATTACCTCATTTTTGGAATATTTCTAGAATTTACTGGTATTCCAAAACGTGATGCATGTCATCCCTATCTCTTTAATCTCAGTACTCTCATGATAGTGGCATTAACTGGAACTCTTTTGTTTTGTGACTGAAATGCACATTTTGAGGGAGAAGCAATAATGTTTTGATGATCGTTGCCTGATTTGATCGGCTCGAATCTCTCAGCTGATTTAGAAAGTTTGTTTCAGAAACCCTTTGGATGCGAATTTTGCACTAGGAAATGAGGTGTTCGATGAGCAAGCGTCATAAATATAGAATAAATAGGTACTAGGGCCGGTAATTAGATTTAAACCACGAGTATGATAAGGGTTTTAACCACTCGGCTTGCTTATAATCTGATTACCGGCCCTAGTACCTATTTGTTTTATTTATACCATGCTCTTAACCCCTTCACTCTGATGTCAAAGTTCCAAAATTTCAGGAAGCTGTTTTTTCCCATAATGCATCTAGAAATTTAACCAATTCAATCTCATTTGACAGAGCTCAATGAGCTCTGTCAAATGAGATTGAATTGGTTAAATTTCTAGATGCTTTATGGGAAATTTTTTCTGCCTGAAATTTAGATATTTTGACATCAGTGTGCAGGGGGTTAATTAATAATAGACTTTGTCACTTAAAATGGAGATAAAAAAACGACACTTTCTGTTGCAAACACACGGGTGTGATTTGATTACATCTGCGCCAGTGGGCAGTCCTGCCGCCTGTACGTGAATGCTTGATAGACACGTCGTCAAAGTTGATTGAATTTACCTTGTTTTTTTCTGCCAATTTATTATTAACAATTAACCTGCGCTGAGAATACTGTGTACAAAGATTCTATAGTTTCCTGGTTTGTTTTTTATTTTTGTTTACCCAGATGCCTAATTCATTTTTTAAACATCCCACAGCATATAATAATCAAATTATTACAACAGTCAACCCACCTGGGTTGACATATCCATTCTTGTTGTTCGGACCGAATCAGTCAGATCAAACACGACACCAACGGCGCTTGGTCTCATCTGACAGATCTGGTTTTGTCAACTCGACGACGGAATATGACAAATCAGACAAGTTGACTTTTGTAATAATCCATGTGTGAAATATATTTTGAAATAAAAATTGGAATTCACATTTGATATATATATATATATATATATATCATATGCGTACATAAAATCTGCAACTTGTCAGTGAGCGAATGGGATTCTGTTTACACCAAGGGAGGTAAATCGCCATATATACTAAAAGTAAATTCGGCGAACTGAGCCTGTGTCGTCGTCATCCTCCGTAAATTGTTAGATGACACTGGCTGCTAATGAACACTATGCGTATTCATATTGACTAGAGACTGCACAGCCACAGGGTCAGTGGTCTTAGATGATCTGCGAGAAAGATATCTATTGGCTTTGTGTTACATGGGCGGCTTGCGATTTGTATTTCAGTATTAAAGGCAACTCATGTTCATATTTTGGAAGATTCCTAAAAAAAGATCGAAATATTTCACTTTTCTCAACATTTTTATTTCATTCTCAATATGGCTTTCCGTTAGACATAATACTTCGTGTGTGAAAGTTTTCAGACAAAACTACCAATATCTAACAGAGGCGTCATAAGCAAGGTTTAAGAATTAAGAAGAAAGGATACAAATGTATAAAGTTTCACAGTGACTGTTGTGTGAAGACGTTCTTCTTTATCTAAAAGGAGAATGCTTTATCGCGAATCGCTTCACTCTAAAACAATCGACTAGCCACCGCCATCTTTCTGTGGACCCCTCAAAATCTAGTTCCCATTCAAACAAACTTTGGCATGAATATATAGAAAAAACACAAAGTAGCTTGGTGTATCAAATGTTCATCACGAGTGGCGAAGTGGTGTTAACCGCGAGCCTTTGGCGCGCGGTTAACACCACTTCACCACGAGTGGTGAACATTTGGTACACCAAGCTACTTTGGGTATATTTTATTTATACCATGATCGCCAGATTAATAAGAGTTTAAATGTTAAATTAATCAATATTCACACGTGCGATTCGGTTTTTATTTACATGAGCACCGGTGGCGGTACTTCCGCTGGCAATTTTATCGCCGAAAGGGAATAGAAAATGAAACGCGCAAATTACGGGGCCTTTTTCATTTTAATAACATAATAACATACTAATTCGAGTTTTGGAATCTTTATTAACTTGAAGCAACGTATGTTTGTTAATTTTTGGTATCTTTGGAGGTAAACTTATTTAAAAAAATAATAAATAATTGCCGATTTCATTTCACTCTTCACGAGGCGACGAGTGATAAATTTAGACAAATTTGCATCTAAGGCGAGGTCATAAAAGGTCAATGTGGCTGTAGTTCCACTGTAGGTGTAAATTTTATCTCCTGAAATCCCATTGATGGCGTGTTCACGACGGTTGGTGTGTAAAGCTAAAATTTATGTCATAGGGTTTTTATATATAGTAAAATAGGTAATCATGGTATAAAAACGAGTTCATTTATCCTTCTTCTAGAACGCAGACAGGTAAAATAAGGCAGTTCACTGGTTCCAGTCTTAAACATATTTATCCCGCAATGATATGAGCAAACTTATTTTAATGTTTGTGTTCAACTCAGAGTCTAGGTAATACATGCATTTCATCTGGGCTCAAACAGTGAACGCAAATTTTAACTTAGTGAACAATCCACGTGCGTAACATCTGTCTCATTCTACAAAAGGTTGCCCAATATTTTCTGCTATTTCCGCCTCACAAAACTGCTGTCGGTTCCCCTAGTTTCACACGAATTATTGTCTTCTCTCAAACATATTATTGGGTTTTCCATTCAGGAACTTAATGTTGAAGTTATTCATATCGGTGTTGATGTCAAGTGGATACAAACACTAAACGTTGTGACAAAAACTGTCTGCTCTACAGATATAACTAAAGGTGTGACAATGTTTGTCCTTTGGTTCTGGAAACATGCTAGGCAAAATATTCATAGTTAGAAATGAGACGTGATTTTTCAAGAAAACTACAGGGCCGTAGTCTGAAATAGAAAATACGGGAAAAGCGTTTGTCACTGAAACGTGGTCGTCCCATAGTTTGCCCTGTTGGGGTTACGTTACCAGCAACACAATATATAACACTCCCAGCAACAGCCAAAGGATCCCCATTTCATTTGGTGGTCCTTTGTTTGTCGCTGGGAGAGGCATACTATTGGGCGGCATACGATGGCAATTTTTTAGCAGTTACTGGAGACAACAACGTTGACAGCCCGCCTATAAATTGAGACATTATGATAGTGAAATAGTATTTTATTTTCTTTCAAGATAAAACTCATAACCACTCGAATGCTAAAGCGTGTAGGCCTAATTTTTTTCATAATTGATACATAATTGGTGGATGTGACTTGACCTTTCCGCCCATTTTTGAACGACGTACTTGAATTCAGACAGTAACTGAATAGTTTCAGTTTGTTTCAAACATTAAAATATCCAAGCGCATCTTCCAACAAATCGATTTTTTATTTTGAGACAGCAATCAAAGTAATAACTAACAATTAAGAAAAGAAAACATCGTTGACAGTGACAATTGTAGCTAGCCTTGTCAATAGCTGATGGTCTAATGACAAGAAATCTGAGGAATATAACAAAAGACCTCCGCCCTTTCGAGTATTTTCGTAGTTTAGTAATTCACCTCCAGTATAGCTTACTGAAATTAAAATACCCGTCATTTGGGAGAGGGTTAATGTTAGAAGAGCCTAGCGATTGTACCTCATTACCCCGCAGGCTACGGCCCTGGAATGATAGACAAGTCACAACATATATATTACTACAGGACACGAAACAGATCACGGAGGAATACTTACAACGGAAAGGGTAATTACGCACCCTTAATACAAATATAATTTACAATAAAACATTCAACAATACAATTTTCAAATATACACCATCAACGACCTTCGTGAATCACAAAATGTTCAAATTCACATATCATTAATGATTTAGGAAACATTTTATATACATGTATTTATATTTCATTCACAACCAGTCTGGTAAAATGTCCAGTTAATTCTTGTTTTTGCTGTTTATAATTCTTATAGTAAACAACACACTTTAAACTTTTACACTTTCGTGTAAATTTGTTTTAAAAATAGCCTTCATAAATTCACAACGCTGTTACACACGCGATATTTATATCAATTATATTTATATCAACTGAAATCATAACGCGCAAAGAACAATCTCTGCCATGCTAAAAAACTAAATAAATAAATAAACAAAAAATATAGAAGGAAAGAAATGGAAACCCGAAAAGGAAGAAAAAAGAACGAATCTAGGAAATAAAAACGAAACAATCCTGGTGTATCACTTCCTCGTGGAATCCCTATATTTATCGTACCGGGATCTATTATCAAAATAATTTCATTTGTCAAGGTGTAATACTTTTTCGATGCTAAGTGTTTGGCACCACTGGTTAGTAATAACGCATGAACCTAATGAACTGATAGATTGCACAATCACCTATGTATACGTTTACGATTATGGATGGTATTTGTCTGACAACGGAATACAGATTCGATTTGGATACGATTGTTTTCCTTCACTGGGATTCGCATCCTGACATAACCTCTCAGCGACCCAATTGAAAATAACAATCCTACCTAATTCGAACCTTATAACAATTCTTAATTATATTTAAATTACAGACACAGCTGTAGAATCAATAAACTTGACTTTTGGGGGTAGCGTAACATTACCTCATTTGTACAGACTATCTCTAATGCACTTCTTTATGATCGAATTTAGTGGACGAGTTTATTATATTCCGTACAGAATCGCAACGAATTGTTTTTATCACATAAATCCCCTGCTGAAAATATTCCATGGTTTCTTCGAAAAGTTTTAGGTAAAGAAGGAACAGTTTTATATGAATATTACGTCAAAGCGTATGACTGTATAAAATGTGTTGTTAATTTATTAATACAGCACGATGATTCGGGTGGAGATGATATGATAAATATATATATTGACAAACATATATATACATCTGTACATCCTGTCTCCACTGCCCTGGTGTAGTGTGTATCGTTCTGATAAATTGTATGCATCCGCCTGAGCACTAATTAGAATTTTGTGACAGCCTCTCATCTTTAGGACTGTTGTGCCTCCAGGCCATGAGTTACCGCACATTTACTTTTGGTGTGACTTTGGGAGATTTCAAAGACACTTTAGAGACCTTTATAAATCCAGCATTTAACATATAGAATAAATAGGTACTAGGGCTGGTATTCAGATTTAAACCAAGAGTAGGATAAGGGTTTTAACCACTCGGCTTGCCGAGTGGTTAAAACCCTTATTCTACGAGTGGTTTAAATCTAATTACCGGCCCTAGTAACTATTTGTTTTATTTATACCATGCTCTTAATAAAATAATCGACTTTGTCACTTAAAATGGAGAAAAAACGATACTTTCTATCGCAAACTCATTCACGGTTTGTTTTGTTTACATCTGCGCCGATGGGCAGTACTACCGGCTGCACGTGAATGCTTGATTGGCAGCTAGACACATCGTCAAAGTTGATTGAATTTACTTTGCTTTTTCAGTTAAATTATTATTTACAATTCTTAAATTTTATTTTAAGTATTTAATTGTAGGTATTTTAAACGTAATAAGTCATTGCACGTAGTAGATAGTACCGCAAAATGTCGTATGTTTGAATGAAACATCGCGAAGTGTGAATGTATCGAAGTTGGCAAATTACGTCATGTCACGTCATGGATGAACTTCCTTCTGTGGGTGTAACTTTTTTTAACTTCTAAGATGCTTTACACCGGTAGTGGAGTTAAAATCTAAAATTTAACATACAGGCTTTTCACAGGTAGTAACATAGGCGAGCATGGCATAAATTTAAATTAATCCATCTCTAAAAGTAGACATTTAAGAATAATTTGATAATACTTGGAGTTACTTCCGCACAAACTTAACACCCCAAAAACGTGTTGTATGTGTAAATAAACAATAGGTGAGATCATACGAAATGATATAGTTTCGATGTGGAATCGGCTTCTTCTTTTCAAAACTATTCGTTTGAAGCCCCGATATGTTTTTTTACAATGGGGATTTTACAAAACAGAAAGGAAGTGAAATGCTTTGCTTCATACAAATGCTGGGGACACTCTAAATCAGACTCGTCCACTCGTCACAGAATAAACCCGGTGAAAACATATTCTATGGCAGTTTAGTACTAGCATGTGTGCATGGACTTTATTGCTGATTGGATTGGATAATTGGTTGACAGTAGTCAGTGGCCGTTAGCTACCGGAGGAGGGGGCTGGAATCGCGCGAGAGGGTGGAGGCTTTGGCCCCCCCCCCTAAAATTTTCGTTGTCCCCAAACATTGGGCCAATACAAATTTTACACAACATAGAACCCCATAATACTCGCCAACCCAATATAGGGGCTACACACGCTACAGAGTACTAAATTTTGCAAACTTTTCTCGGGGGCGTGGGGGCGGGGCTGGTCCTAACTAGGACCCTCCGGTCGTTGCCCCTCCTATAGCCGCCCCTCCGGTATTTGCCCCTCCTCTAACTTCTCATCAAGGAAGTGGGAAGGGGGCAACTACCGGAGGGTCCTAGTTAGGACTAGTGGAGGCCAAAGAAACTCCATAAAACGGCCTTTCAAATATCATCTTTGGCCTCCTCAAAACTGGCCAAGGCTGTTATTGAATCCTGGCTACGCGTCTGTGGATCCGGGAAAACGTGGTCTAATTCATTTGGAAATTATACTTCTTATCTTATATCGAGAATGAAACAGACGTTCGTTCCCTCGGAAGGCTTGGATTAAACCCTATTGTTCCCCCTTTTCTTAAAAAAGATGAATTCTTTCGTCCAACCATTTTTGTTGAACGGAGATGCCTGAATGAAAAAGAAATGAACAACAGGTAAAACTGAACCAACGTGGTTAACCCTTTACCTAACATGAAAAGCAGACGACACTTGCAAACAAAATTCTTGAATAACTAATTGTTTTCATTTTTTGTCTAAAAACATAGGTTATGACCCCTCGTTGGAACGAGCTCGTCGAGCTCGTTCCAACGAGGGGTCATAACCTATGTTTTTGAGACAAACAATGAAAAAATAATGAAAATTAATTGGCGATTTTTGAGAATAGCGCTGGCCGGTTTTGGCCGTTACGTTGGGTAAAGGGTTAATTTGAATTTCTTCGCGTTTAATACTGAATAACGTCCGGTAATGAAGATAACTGTTCCGCATCCATCGAGCCGATATATTCAAGTTCTTGTATTTTTTACTACCTTCGTGTCTCATCGTCGGTAGAACACTCAATCAAACAAGCTCACTGTGTCGAAACTCATACAGCAGGGAGGGAAAATATCCACAAGAGCACCCGCAGAGTGAAGTTGCAACCAATATTAATGAAATGTTTGGAGGAGCATAAAAAGCTCGAGTAGACTTTCTGTAAATGTATCTACGGTCTTCGCTTCATTGGCTAAAACATTGTTTGTGCTTTTAGGTTTTTTCAGAGAATTATTTTCTCTTTCAGCACTCCAGTTTTATTATTTGTTGAACTTTTTATCCCCAAAACAAAGCTTAGGACTCCGTGTTGGAAGAAATTCGTCGAACTCGTTCCAACGAGAGGTCATAAGCTATGATTTCGAGGCCAAAATATATTTGTCTTTGTTGTCCGCCTTCAGGTGAGGGGTTAAAAACAACTCGCCGATTAAGACTTCCACAAAGACGATAACATGCATTCTTTGAAAAGGCAAAATATTTACTAGCAAAATGTCAACCAACAGGCTCCATCTTTAGACGGAGGTCTATATTGGCTGAAATTTTGTTTGTACCGCTTATACTTTTTCAGAGAATTTGAGAAACATCGTCTGGGAAAGAACTCCACCCACTCCTTGTTTGTATTTTCGGTAAGCCAGTCTCCCTACATTGTTGTTTTGAAAAAAGTCCTTATCTTTTGACAACTATATACACTAACACATTGTTTTGTGGAAACTGGTGAACTATACAATATAAAGGGATTTCCCGTAGATTATAACCATGGGTGCCTTCGCATTCTAAACAAATGTCCCGACTTCCATATAATGTACTTTGTTAAATCGCGAACGTGAAATAAATAAATAAATTGCTGAGAGCATATCTAACATATTAGAGGTTTTGGTTTGTCTTCGTATGCTTCATGGTTTCTTTGCTGTTGCGCTTCTTCGGCAACTCACAATTGAAATACCTAAAAGTTTTTTGACAGTTAAAAAATTCGTAATGTGGCGACTGAAATTATATCAGATAGTTATAATGTCCATTTTCTCCTTTATTCTGAGTCAGTGCCGAAATTTCTGAATATGTCAAACGTGGCACCATGCCTCTTCGACGTAGCGCAAACGTGCCGCACACACACGCGCACTGACTGCACAAGGTAGCTCAGTCGTATCAAATACCTGAGTATATATGTATAATCAGAGTTTCATCCCATTTATATCTCACATCTCGGTTTGTAACCTTGAACAAACGATATATACATATATCTTTACGCCAAAAATAAATTCCGACGTTCATTGAGGTAAGTATGTAACGAGCACTATGTATAAAATGAATCCGTGGAGTTATTTCCTAGATTTACATTTTCCTCGTCTCTCATACTTTACGAAACGCCTGAGTCTCCTCTGCCACTCGTCCTTCCATCGTATAACGATGCTCTTTCGGGTCACGATATACCCGGGTCTGCTGTCGTTACCGCGTTTATTTCTTCCTATGATTAAGTAGCTCCTTTCCAGTCGTATTTTAGGGCATTTGCATTCCAAATCTCTCCTGGGGACCCACATGTACGTTTCACCTCGCTTGTTGAGTTCTGGTGCTCTTTTATAAATGGAGACAACCTTAATTGTGAACTTGACCCAGTCGTTGACAGCTTCTCTCGATATCACTTGTGCTTGAATAGCTAGAAAAGAAGAAATGATGTTAAGAATACATCTTAGAATAAAAGTTGTCTTTCCACTGAGGATGTCCTATTCTGTTGTTAACATCGAGAAGCCCAACGTTTCAGTATACTCGTCTACGATGTTGTACAGTGGATGTTCCGACGCTGATGGTTCGGTTCAAGCTCTCAGGCCGCCAGACTAATTCTGCTCGAAATTCGACGCTGTTATGAGATGTTTGTTTAGACGAAACCGTTGATTCAATGTGATGCCCTTTTACTTAAATGATATACAGATAATTATTCGCGACCCGGCGAAAGATCTCTTATCAATAAGTATTTAACTCCTTGAACCCTAGCGGCCGTTTTTCCGGCCAGGAACATAATGCGTCATAACTCATTAAATAGGATGGCTGTTCAGTAAATGTATGGGGTACACCAATCAATATTTTCAACGTGCAGCCCCGAGGCTGCACGTTGAAAATATTGATTGGTGTACCCCAAATAATGAATATAGACTCTTCCAAGTGATTTCATTGAACTGGCATGGAAGGTACCACTAGAGTTCAAAGGGTTAATAACACCGAGATATTAATACAATTAGTGGACTACGCGGCGTAATCATTAAACTACTGTTGTTTATTTATTTATTTATTTATTTATTGGGGTTTAGCGACACTTTCGACAGTCAGGGTCACCTCGTGTCGGGCAGTTTTACGTGTGGAGGAAGCCGGAGTACCTTGAAAGAACCACAGAGCAACAGCGAGGAAATGTCAAACTCCCCAACGTACTAACTCCACACAAGCAGGGTTAGCATTGGTTGAAGACAGGTGCCCCAACGACATGCAGTACGCCTTAATGCACAGCGCCACCACTTCCCCACGTGGGCAATCGGGATTAAGTGCCTTGCCCAAGGACACAACGCATTTACCCTGGCGGGGTTCGAACCGTGGACCTTGTGAAATGTTGTAACCACTGAGCCACCACGCTCGCAACTACTGCTGTGGCGAGTCCCTGTTCATAATTGTTAATAAACATCGTTTGATGTTATTGGTACAGTCATTAGAAATTCTATGAAATCAAGTCTCCATTGAGAAACATTTCTTCCGTTGTTTCAAAGAAAATGAATGTTTAAGGTATTTTGTAGATTCATTCATCTGCAATATTTCAACTGGTCGAGAACCGGAACGGAAATTGAAATATTACAGATGAGTGAATCTGAAGATAGACGGTGGACTATTTAAAGTCTACTGTGGTTCCAAGTCATAACAGCGTCGAATTCCTTACAGATTTGACTCGTAACTTGAGAGCTTGGCTCCGACATTGACGGTTCAGGTAATAATGACGACGAACAGTTGTATAACCTGAACAGTTGTTTCAAGTGTCGTCTGTCTGAGTTGCAGATACTACTTGCCTATAGAAACAATTGTAAGGCCAGAAGTCCGGAAAAGTCATTCTTTTCATGCCTATTTTCTAGGCTTGTACGAGTTATTTAGTAATCCATGCTACGTTGAATATCTGTTTCCGATTAGATCGTTCCAGGGGTTCATAACCTATTACATTAGGACAAATTAAGAAAATCGTTCGGCTGTTATTTTTTAAATATTATAAGTCTATATGGTCTTCAACTGACGGGTTTACGGTATTCCTATAAGCCCCAAGAACTACCGAGTGTAGCATAAAATTCAGCACTCTGTGATTTCCTTTTTGCGCCTAAAAGACATCTTTCAATTCCACCAAGTTGGTCTAACTATATAACACGCAACGGGGAGGCAATGTTTTCGTGTTGTACATAAAACAATCTAAGTTATTACAGCGTCCGAACGATAGATACATCAGAACCTGAAACGGTAGTTTCCATGTAACCGAAAATGCATCCTTTGGGGGTATCCCTACCCTTTTAAGGGACCTCCTGAGACCAAATGATAGACTACAAAAACTAGTGGTGCAGCGATGGCGATACCACACAACATTATGTGTAGTTTGGTGGGTATTACGTGACATCACGATCAATTACTCTTGTCATTATAATAAATCACTCAACAAACATAGCGTCCCTGATGCACGACGAGTTGACAATCCTTTCTTTTTCACTGGGTGGAAATCAAAATTGGGTACGTTTTAGCGTTATACTTTTATACTTGCACCCAAGCCAGAAAATAAGCAGACTGTCATCTGCAAAATGAGGTCCCCAGAGGGTGAATTTGGTGATGCTACCCTGCACAGCAGGGTAGCATCACAAAATTTACACTCTGTTAATCTCAATCAAAATTAAGATCTCAAACCTAAACAGAAAGAGGTACCCAGAGGATAAACTGACCCACTGTATTGGACAACATCATAAAATTCACCCTCTGGGGACCTCATTCTGTAAATGACAGATTGCTTATTTTCAGGCTTGCTTACACCCAGGAGCGTCACTGTATAAAACAGCTAAATACAGAATACGCCGAAATAATTTGTATGGTGACTGGTAAAAAAAACCTGGTGGCAACAGCATATATAGACGGCAGCTACTTATTTCTTTTACCTTTGTTTTTAAAGTTATCTTCTTAGTGTCGAGATTTAATAATTGAAGTTTTTTTGTCGGTCTTTTACAATCGTCTAGACCTGTAATTGTTGTAACAACTTAGACGAGTACACTTTCAAGAGAGGACAAAATATTGACTTGAGAAAACTAGCAGCTACTGTTTATTTTTCATTAACTCTTCATTTATTTGTTTAGTTGTAGGCCTAGGAGTTAATGATCTTTTCTCTGCAATCAAATTTAATTTTAAACATCCTCCAGAATTGTTTGTAGCTATTTTAAGTCTGAATAATACCTACTACTAAACTATCCGTCAGATTTTGTGGCCGAAGAAGCTTGTTCCTGTCAATTCATAATAAACATGGAAATTGTATTATTTATGTTTCAGCCTCCGGTGTAAATGAGTGTCTTAACCCTTTGAACTCTGGTGGTATCTTCCATGTCAGTTCAAATGCAGCAATTAGAAGAGTCCATATTCATTATTTGGGGTAGTCCAATAAATGTTTTCAACTTGCAGCTGCACGTTGAAAATATTGAATTTCCCACCCCCACACATTCACTTAGCAGCAACCCTCCTTAATGAAATTATGGCGTATCATGTGCCTGGGCCAAAAAGGACCTTTCGTGTTCAAAGGGTTAACCTGTTGTTAAAAGATAACATCCAACATCCATTTCTAACAAACCTATACAGATTAGTGTGAAAATTCATAAAACCCGAGCAGTTATTTCTCGCCAATTGTCGTTTACCTGTGACGGATTAGAAACATCTGTAAGGCCATAAGTCTCGAAACATACAATATCTTATGTCCTACAAGTATCTGGGAATTTCATTGGTTCAAAGACGTTACATGCAGACTGCATATAAAACCATATACTGCCTGTCAACATCAATATACGCTGACAGCTATGGGTAATCTCCCCTTTGTTCATTGATTATTCAAAATGGCGGCAGACGATAAACGCTTCAAGTTGAAAGATTGAGTGTTGGAAGCCCATATTTGGTCTGAAGTGCAGGTTAGGCAACTTAAAAGGCTTCATATTCTGTGAATGTGTGTCATGTTACCTTCGAAATGAAACTGTTTGGTATGTATAAATTTGCCTTGCTACAATTTATGGGAGAGTGCCAGTAGGCACTCTCCCATAAATTGTAGCAAGGCAAAGACACGTGAACACATTGTGAGAATTCTCTCATTTAATTTTGATCGCTGTTGTTATTAGTTCTGTGCATCGACGCAGCAGTCGGTAAGTTATATTCGTTACACAGTTTGTTGGTGGATACCAACAAACTGTGTAACTAATATTATGACTATTTACTGAGTCCAGCTCGGCCCAGTGAGCGGTCATAAGTTATGTATCGAAAACATACTGCTTAGAAGTATAGGTTATTACCACCTTGCGGATTTCTGAGATGGTGTATTGAAGTCGAGACCCGTCTCTGCGAAAAAATCGACGAGTTCGATATATAACCCAGAGGCGATGTCTAAACTTCAGTACACCATCTCGTAAACCCACGTGGTGGTAATACCAATTTATCTTACAATATTCTTCCCTGTCTTGACTTTTTCGCATAATGAAGGGATTGGGTATACTTTTAAATGGCATCTGCTTTGACAGTCATTCAGCGTCCATGAATTGATTTTTATGAACGAAGCTCATGATGTCATGGTGAAACGTTCTCGCGCTGTGCATGGCGTAATCCTCATTCATTGTTCTACTGGCACTAAAACCGCCAAAGTTTACTCTAATGTTTCAGCTGTGAGTTTCTTTGTTTTATTGTTTATGTTTAACGCATGGTAGGCCGATGTAAAAATATCACCATGGCAACTAATGCTCTTGTCTAATTTACTTAGTTGAGCTGGTGATTTATTTATCATTTAATTACTGTTATCCAAAAAGGCGGCCTCGACGTGTGTAATAACTCGATGCCAATTTAGTGAAGGAAAAATGAGATCTTTTTCAGAATCGAATGATTGCACGTGCGGTTGATACCCTCAATACAGATTTGTATTTGGTCAAAACGTTTTACTTGTATTTTGGAAAATACGTTCGTGTTGTAAGATAATAAATGACATTGGCACTGTCTTCTGTAATGAGTGTCACTTTAAGGATTTAAAAATGCCATCTTGGTGTATTGGTTAGAAAATGCGTATGGGCTCTTTGATAAGTGCCACTGGAACATCCTAATACAACTTCCGTATGGTCCATTCATCATACCTTTTTTGCAGTCTTATTATGCCATCTAAGTAGTGTGTCACTTTAACCCTTTACCCGACGCAGATGGTTTCAAAATTTATTATTTTAAATATAATTTTTTATAAATTTTTCAAAAAATTTCAACAAAACCATATCATGTGACCCCTCATTGGAACGAGCTCAATGAGCTCGTTCCAATGAGGGGTCACATGATATGGTTTTGTTGAAATATTTTGAAAAATTTAATTTTTTTCAACTGCTCAATTTGCATATTACACGGGCGGATGCGGACGATTCGTTAGGTAAAGGGTTAAGGATTTGAAAATGCCATCTTGGTGTATTGGTTAGAAAATGCTTATGGACTCTTTGATAAATGCCACTGGAACATCCTAACACAACTTCCGTACGGTCCATTCATCATACTTATTTGCAGTCTTATTATACCATCTGAGTAGAGATTATCTGGATGTTTTGAAAAGTTTTCTTAAATGTCTTTGTTTGTGCTATTATATTATTTTCAGAATCATTATAGACTTTCCGGTACAGGTTCTCTAATCCATTCAATACGAAAAGTACTAACTGGTGAGACTATCCGTTTGTACCCTGCTTTCTTTTCCACCCCAACACTAAATATCTCATTTAAGAAACTATATCATTTTATAGACCAATCGATAACATGGACTTCTCAAATACCAACCGATTACTGAATACCTCACTTATTCCACATGGAAATATAAATCGAATCTATTTTAATGTCCCTCACATTAAAATGTGAAGGCAAATTCATGCCTTAACATTGGTAAAATACCAAAAGAGAAGAAACTGTTAATTGTAGCCAACGCCCTTCACTCGAAAAACGGAACAAAGCATCTGTAATTAAACGTCTGTAAGTTGCTCCCAAGCCATCTTAAGTTCTCACGTTGGAATTTGATTTCATTTTCTGAAATACTCTTGAATAGGGCTTTTTCAAGTTCTTTGCTAATTTGATAGAAAATTCTGGTTGTTTTCTATACGTTTGAATGCTGTGAATGACGACTTGTTTTGACTCCAGTTATAGCCTTCAATGTGATTCAATAGAATTGGTAATTGCGTTTAAGAGGCGTTATGGTAATGCGACAGAGGGTAATAATATGCTTAACTTTTCCATTGAGGGGTGGCTTAAGAAAGACACATCTCTGACCCGTGAAATAAATTTATTTAATTAGCATAATTTTTTAAGAAAGAAAAAAATGTCGCCGAGGAGTTGAGTTACGTCAAATTGTTGAATACACGTGAATCGCGTGACTTTAAAAACTGTTTGAGACACACTGAATGTAAAAGCGCATTTTATACAACTCTTACCATAATCCATTTTGCAAAACTTTCTCTTATTTACTCTCCTCCTCTTCTTACGACATTTACCACATCTTGATCTGGACTCTGAAAATAAAAACAGTTTAAACCTTCAGCAAATCTCGTCGACGTAAGGATGTGGTAACACAAGCATGCGAAGTCCTTGCCTGCGTCGCCACTCCTCCTTTGGTGAATCCTTTACCCAACGCAGCGGCCAAAACCGGCCAGCGCTATTCACAGCTATCACCCATTTTTATTAATTTTTCTGCATTTTTTTGTCACAAAAACATAGCTTGTAACCTCTCATGGGAACGAGCTCGTCGAGCTCGTTCCAGTAGGGTAGTATAAACTATGTTTGTTGACCCATAAAATGAAAAAAATAGTGATACAAAAATTTTGTTTGCGAGTGTCGTCTGCCTTTCGTGTTTTGTAAAGGGTGAATTAGATTGAGACTATTTTGCTGCCCCAAGCATTTGAAACCTCTTGCATTTATGGTGCACAGGAGTAGCACACACGTAATTCTACAAGGTTACACCGGTCAACTTTTGCTTCATGTCTCATCAAAACGTTCACTGCAAAAAGAAAGGGAAAGCCAAAAAGAAGGGATTGCATGGACAAGTGTCTTAAGTTCTCTTAACTGGTAGAGTACTGGAAGCCCATATTTGGGCTTTATTTTGTAGTGCATGTGCCACAACTTAATGGCTTCATAATCTGTGGATGTGCTTCATATTATTTTTGAATTGAAATTATTTATTCTGTGAGGATTTGCCTTGTTACAATTTATGGGAGAGTGCCCTCTCCCATAAATTGTAACAAGGCAAAGAGACATGGAAATATCCGGATGACCAAAAATAATTCAGCACTCTACCAGTTAACCACTTCACTGCTATGTGGTATTTTATAATCTATAATTGAACTCAACTACGTATATACCAAAGCGTTGCCATGTTCTTATTTGTTCATATGGGACATGCTGTAACTTATACCCACAGCAACGGTTACGGCTCATCTTTGGGTACCGTAAATATTGCTGTAGTGGGCATTAACAAAACATCGCCTCTCCTCTTCTTAACTAATTACTATGGTTACTTCCTCGGGATCCTACAGTCACGTGTTGTCACTTACACTTGAAGCATATTTTTCGCAATCGAAACAAATCGGAACTATTCTGTTATTTCCGAAATTCAACACGGAAACAAGGGAAGTCCCAAGCACACCCATCGACTATACATCAGTTATGATAAGTTAGGTTGTTGTATCCTTCAGCTGATAAATCTGATAAATCCATTGATCACAAAACATGAGTAGTTCTGCGTAAAGACAAATGTTCCATTCGATATTGGAGGACGGGACAAAATACAACAAATCTGTTGAAAGAGCAATTGTGATTTGAACCTCGAGCTCTCTGTTACTGTAGGATTATATTATCACCGGCTCGCCAGTAAATCCTATTGAAGATTGAAGATTCAATGCTTACATTTGACAGACTTTTCACCGATGATGGCATTGCTGGCCACAGGTTCAATGCAAAGGAGTACATTTTCGGAGAAGTATGGAGGGTGAGCCCTCTCCATCCCACTATGTCGGGTATGTTTCGAGCAGCAAGTTGCCCGAAACAGTATCATTGGGCATGTAAATTAGTAAACGTTAATGACTGGGGACTAATCTCAGAGCAAAAATGTAGAGACTTTAACATTTTAGTACTGGAAGGTTATATTTGGGCTCTATTGAAGACTGCTGCTCTTATATTAAACCCTTTGAACACGAGAGGCTTCTTTTCCGGCACAGGCACATGATACGCCATAATTTCATTAACCCTTTACCGAACGTAACGGTCAAAATCGGCCAGCGCTATTCTCAAAAATCGCCAATTAATTTTCATTATTTTTTCATTTTTTGTCTCAAAAACATAGGTTATGAAACCCCTCGTTGGAACGAGCTCGTCGAGCTCGTTCCAACGAGGGGTCATAACCTATGTTTTTGAGACCAAAAAAAGAAAAAAAATAGTTATTCAACAATTATTTTTGCAAGTGTCGTCTGTTTTTCATGTTAGGTAAAGAGATAAGGAGGATGGCTTCTAAGTGAATGTGTGGGGTAGACCAATCAATATTTTCAAGGCGCAGCCCTAAGGCTGCGCGTTGAAAATATTGATTGGTCTACCCCCAAATAATGAATATGGACTCTTTCTAATTGCTGCATTTGAGGTGACATGGAAGATACCATCTGGGTTCAAAAGGTTAAAATGCCTCATATTTTATAGCGTGTATCGTATTTATGTTGGATAAAAATGATTTTGTCCACGTAGGTTTTTTTTTGTTACAGTTTAGAGTAGAATTCCAACTGACAAAACCAAATATACGTGAGCAACCCTCATAAAAGTGCAATGGTATATCATGGTGTACCATGGTATATATGTGTTGGGGAACTTCTTACCACCAAACGCAATCGCGCTACCAGTCACGATAAATCAAGGTGTAACATGTGGTTGTCTAATCCCGACGGGAAAAGTCAGGTACACCCAACCTATCTCGAACGGAAGTTACCATCCTGTTTTACGGAGTTAATTGCTTTCCGGAACCGGTGAGAGAGAGAGAGGGAGAGAGAGAGAGAGAAGGGGGGAGTAACCGGGTGCATGTGAACTCTCCCACTGTTAGGGCTCTGAACGATAATCTGAATAGGTCGTAAAAATCGGTAGACATTCCTTACCGAACAGCGTTAAAACATTCAAGGGAAGAGGGCATTTCGTGTAATACGGAAACAGATTCAAGTGCATGCTCTTACACAAACTTCAATTAAGAGGTTGTCACAACTGCATCAGGGAGTAATTAATCTATGCCACTACGGTGAAAACTGTGATTAATTGACGGGCCTTCCTTTGCTATTATTTTGATATCTGTTCTGCAGTCAGTATCTAAACGCACCACATCTGTGAAACAAATACGCACAATGACAAAATGAGATATGTAATAGAGCATTACCTACATCTGGCCATCTTTTTGTAGCTTTGTTGAGTTCTCGGTGAACATGTATAACACGTGCATCACAAGAACACCAGGCGATCAAAGGTTTAAGAAACACGAGATAATAAGTTGTTGAATATATGGTTTACGGTTGCTGGTACCCACGATAATTCATTGATGGCGCGAAGTAAATATGTCTTTATGATTAGAGCAGCCTCGGATTATTACATCATGTTGATTCACGCGTTGGGAAGTCTGACTTGGCTCTATGCCTGGTGGTTCTTTCCAGGTGATTTGATGTCATCTACCAGTAAAAACAATTGATTGAGAGAGATCATGTTCCACGAAACGGCAACAGCAACAACGACCTAGCAACAGCAGTGTCAACAACAAAGAAACAAAAACTAAAACTATTACTACCACTGTTTGATATTTCATCCACACAACTACAACCGTGTGGTTTTGCCCCTCCTATCATCTATAGAATTGAAATTAAACGTAATTATATGAAACGTACCATAATGCAAGTGTTTAAAATTCTGAAACAATCAACAAACCTGAAATTTTTTCACTGACTTAGTTGTACAATTCAGGGGTGTTGCCAGCAATTTTTTTAGTGGAGTCGCCCACAATGCAACTCAAGAATGAGAATGTCTGGCAACTAAAAAGACTGAAATCTTGGCCAGAGGACTTGGCCAAAGGTTAAGTTGGAGGAGATTATAGGGGGGGGGGGGGGGTGACCCCTCCCATAATCTCCTCCAACTTGACCTTTGGCCATAGGTGCATAGGTGGTGGTCCGGTGGGGTGGGGTGTGCCCGGAAAAAAATCTTCAATATTTGATATCAGCAGAGATCAAAGATTTCATGCTGAGTGAAACTGAATCAAATTCAATGTAGCTATGTATTAGATTGCTGACCTTTGTGATTTGGGGGGGGGGGGGTCATACGACCCCTCCCCCATGACCCTCCCATGCTACACCCTTGCAATTCGATAGAGCACAATCTCTCGAAATGTCTGGAAAATTGTGAAGCAGAACCTAGGGAGTGTTTTTGGAAATTAGAAATTTGGTTTATGAATTATGGGATTATAATCTTCAAGTGAAATTCCAGAACATTAACCAAAATTAACTTATGAGTGTCTTAACCCTTTACCCAACGCAGACGATATCAAAATTTATTATTTTAAATATCATTTTTTTAAATTTTAAAAAAATTTCAACAAAACCATATCATGTGACCCCTCATTGGAACGAGCTCAATGAGTTCGTTCCAATGAGGGGTCACATAATATGGTTTTGTTGAAATTGTTTTAAACATTTAATTTTTTTCAACTGCTCAGTTTGCATATTACGCGGGCGGATGCGGGCGATTCGTTAGGTAAAGGGTTAATATGGTATAGTTGTGGACTTATAATCTCATATTTAGTAAGAAATTTCTGGGAGAGAAGTACAAAGGTTGATAGTACAGTAATATTTAACAACGCACAAATGTTGAAGCGTTAGTTCTCTGAGAACAAGTTTCTCCGTCCGATTTGCATTATATTTGTTTTCTGAAAGGAACTTATTGATCTTTACTTAGGGTTGTCTCAGATCCCCCTTATCTAATATTTCATTGAGGACGTCGTTGAGCTGCAAACGGGCACTTCAAACGAGCAAGTGTCCACATTCGTCGACAACTAACGAGAGGTCAGAAAATGTGAAGAAAGGTTGGGTAGTGGGAAAACAAAATGTGTCGAAGTTTTCTCGAAACATGTGAGAGGCACTCTATCATTGAGTGCTCAGTAAACACATGGTATTGAAAGGAAAATTCCTACCATTTCATTGTTAAATAACTCGAGTGTATTATTTTCTACTGCTTGGTTTGACTTTTCACTCAAGAAGAACAGATTCTTGAGTGGATATAAGTTTCAGTTCCATTTGTTATTTGACGAACTTGCGGTTGTTGACCCATTGTTTCGAGAGAGAATATTTCCACTTCATTAGGCTGAAGGTAGTGAGTGACACAGACGGTATTTTCAAACGTTGAGACACTTGTAGGCTGCACAATACTTTCAAACGGGACAAACGTGAACCGCTATGCAACGCGCTCGTTCCAATAAGGGGCCATGAACTATGTCTTAGAAGCAAAAACGAACAAAATTTGAATGTTATTTATCTGTACTGCATTGAGTAGATCTTGCGGATTGACTGACTTTTTTTACGAAAATGGGTTAACCCTTTACCTAATGCAGACACTATCAAAATTTATTATTCTAATTATTATTTTTTGACACATTTTTAATAACATTTGAACAAAACCATACCATGTGACCCTCTCATTGGAATGAGATGGATGAGCTCGTTCCAATGAGGGAGACACATGATATGGTTTTATTACAATTCCCTCCCCCAAACTAGGGCTGCACGATATTCAAAACAGAATACCGGTATCGGTATTCCAAAAAATATCGCAGTATACCGGTATATCGAAAACTGTTCAGATGTCTGAACATAAGAACCACAATCGAGACTTGAGGCATCAAAGTCGGAACGAATCAGCATGCCTTGATGATGCGGTTCGAAAAACCTTTACACAACGCAGACGATATCAAAATATATTATTTTAAATCAATTTTTTCCAAACAATTCTACAAAACAATATCATGTGACCCCCTCATTGGAACGAGCTCGTTGAGATCGTTCCAATGAGGGGTCACATGATATAGTTTTGTTGAAATTATTGAAAATTATTTTTTCAACTGATGAATTTGTATATTACGTGGGCACATGCGGACGATTCCTTGGGTAAAGCGATAATATTATTCATTCTGAGCTACAGTTAAAAAACTCAAGACATCTTGAAAATTAAATTGTGGGTAAATAAATAATGACGATAAACCGATATTTTTGTAATTACACCGGTATTCAATCGATATTGGTTTGAATACCGGTATATATCGGTTTATCGAAATACCGTGCAGCCCTCCCCCAAACCCACTTTTTCAACTACTCAGTTCGTAAATTACACGGATTCGTTAGATAAAGGGTAACTTTATCCATAGCTTACAATGTCTCGTAAAAAATTTAAGGATCCCAGCGGTTAACAGGGGTGTAGCATGCTATCTACCTTTGGTACGGCCTAAGGACTGAGGCAGTCGTCGCGGGGGTGGTGTAGAATGGTAATTAACGGACATGGCACCATTCAAATTATACTTTTCCACGTTTTATGGCTCATGTTTATTTAACCATTCCCATATCGTCTCCCGAGTTCCAATGTGTTCTATGTGCCTACTGGCACATAGAACACATTGGACCCCAGGGGACAATATGTATTATGTGTCAATCTACTGCTGATCAGAACTGAACAATAAAATGGCAATATATCCCACCAAAAATGTTCTGTGCTCCGGATATTGATACGGCCAAAGCCGCGCGGTCGTGCCCGTTCCTTCGCCAACGGTTAACATTGTCGTAAACAAGCGTATATAACTAATTCATTTACAGAGATTAGTTGAGTTAAACGTGAAATTAGACGCCATGTGATCCTATTTTTACAGTTTCAGGAATGTCTATTGTAAAGGTGTGAAACGGGTTTGAAATCATTGACAAAAGATATTTCACTCTCACCAATTAAGCATCAGCAGGGTGCGGTCAGAGGTGGTACCATTCACTTTGGAGTACGACAAGTGTAGGTCTGAAGTAACTGTGACGTTTTATTTGTGCTTGGTGGCAATGAAAGCCGACACTTTATTTGACTTTAAAAATAACCAAGAATATGAGTTGGTAACACGAGACCTACGATCTGGTGTAGATATTACTTTATGTCATCCATAAAATAGGGGAGACTTTCTTTGGTGGCGAGAAGTGAGGATTTACGAAGTAATTTGCTTTCTTTGTCCGACAGGACACCAAACCTATGACCAAGATGTATGGGGTCTGTTGGGGTATCTTATTAAGGAAAATTATTATTTCTCAAGCTAAATATTGACAAAGACGCGGTGCCTCCTTCTTTTCAAACTGCTTCCTAGAATCACTCAGCACTCTGTGTATATAGTGTTTTTATTACACGCCTGTTCTATGTAATCCCCATCTACAGCGACACTAAACCATGCGAAAAATGGAAATCTGTTCCGCATATATGTGCGGAACGGACATCGTTGAAGGACAATTTTTAAATAGAAACGAAATTTCGCTGAAATTTTCTACAAATCGTGCAACGCAATTACAATTTGAGCTAGCGATAGCTGAACATCGTCCCCTGAGTTTCAATGTGTTCTATGTGCCAGTAGGCACATAGCATAGAACACATTGGAATTAGGGGACGAAATAGTAACACGGGTTCCCCTCGCAAATTTGGTTGGAGATAACATGTGTTTTTTTTGTTGATAGTTGTCAAATGAATTGCTTAGTGTCCTTCTAATGGTTGTTTTTACAGAGGCCAGGGCGTGTAATAAACACAGAACGACACGCTTCTGAGTTGATTAATCGACATGGCACTTGTGCCATCGCGAAAGGATAAAACTTGAGGCCTGAGGCCTCTCGTTTTATACTTCCGCGCTGGCACTCGTGCCATATCGATTAACCCGTTTACACGCTTGTGTCGTTCTGTATATACAGGCTACTATACACAAGAGGCGTTGCATTGCTCTGCAAGTTTAACCCTTTGAACCCTGGTAGCATCTGCCATGTCAGTTCAGTAGAAGCAATTGGAAGAGTCCATATTCATTATCTGGAGGGGAGACCAATTAATATTTTCAACGTACAGCCCTAAGGCTGCTCGTTGAAAATATTCATTGATCTAGTCCATACGCTCACTTAGCAGCCATCCTACTCAATGAAATTATGTCGTATCATATTCCTGGATCGGAAAAGTGGTCTTACTGATCAAAGGGTTAACACGACCAAAAAATAACTAAACGATCTCATTCCCATTAGGGGTAGTAAGCTATATTTTGAAGGCAAACACTGAAAAAATAATAAAATTTGTATTACGATGTTTGATTATGGCACTTGTCGGATATGGACGTTACTTTAGATAAAGGGTTAATAATTTTCTTCTGTATTTGTAATCTCGTTACATAGAGGATATTTAGTGTTTCTGTGTGGATACTGAAAATTATCTCATGAGAGACCGAGACAAATGTTTCTTTTTCGCGAGCGCTTGCGCTTGCGCGGGAGAAAATAACCATTGTTTCGGTGACGAGTGAGATAATTTTCGGTATCCACTCAAAAACACTACATTTTCTTTTATTATATGCTTTCATAAGAATCTGATCATTCCTATCGATAATTCCCCTCGTTTCAACCTTCAATTGATGCATGAAATTAAATAGATGATGCGCATTGATACGCGGAAGTGATTTGATCGATACTCGGAACAGGTAGCGTCGTGTGATCTGATTCAGCTGGCGGGATTCATGCATCAATTCAAGGTGAATACGTGTTGAATTATTGCTGGAAATGAACAAATTGACCATTTCCAGTGATTATTTGACTCGTATTCACCTTGAAGTGATGCTTTGAAAGCCGCCATTTTGATTATACCGTGAAAGTTATAATTTCCGTATCTTCACAGTGGGGGATACGATTTCTATCTTTCCGCATTTTTTCCTCTTGTTTAGAGTTTAATAGAGTGGGATATTCCCAATCTGAGTATCGCCGTTAACCCTTTCAACACTGGTGCCCTGGAAAATATCACTTCGGTATATACTATCAACGGCGAAATGAGCGAAACCATCCTGGTTTGTTGGGTGGTTCAGTAATAATTTAATCCAATAGCTCTGTCTAGCTGTTGGATTAATTTATTACAACACCTCGCTTCAGATTTTTTGCTCTTTTTTATCGTCTGCACGTTCACTGGCAATTTTTTCTTAACGCAACAATTTATGCACATCGTGTTGAAAGGGTTAAGCCAGTAATTAATCTGGACCCAATGATCTGGGGCGACGCGATGGGGTGGTCCAAACCTGGTTTGTCCCGGCTCTGATGCTCAAGGCCCTACTTATAAAATATCCCAACTGTATCATCAATGCATGCCTTTGTCGAAGGCAATCCTTAATGATGTAGTTGGAATATTAGTCAGTACAGTTCAAAGCTCAAGAATTCGTTGAAATAATTTATGCGTGAATATGTGTGGATAAATAAAGAAAACATGTCGTAGTCCTGATGCAACTTTTTATTTGTTAAACACGTACGTATTCTAAATTGGTCAATGCCGGCCCTACCCCCACCCCAACTGCCCGAATCTGGTACCACAGTCATCCATCTGTATGGACTTAACTCCAAGTATCAAATGTGGTCTCGTAAGAATATACAGGATTAATAGTAACAGTGATTGATACAATCCAAACGAAAATATCTCAATTTGAGGGAGGTGGTGTCACACGGTTCTCCTAAATCCGCTTCGCCACGACCCAGCTGGCAATGTCCAAGGCCAAATGTACCATCATTAATTATAATTTGACGCAACAATTCGCAGTGTCTTAATTATAATCAATATTCTTATGCTTTATTTCGCGCCTTAGTCTCGAGAGTAGTAAAAATCGCCTCTGAAGTTTAGCAATGCAAATGGTACCTTGATGCACCCAAAGGCGACATACTATTTGTACCAAAGCAAAGACCAATTGTGTTAGATGGAAGTGTTAGTTGTAGGACTGTGGCATACTTACGATCAACTTGTTCTTGTCGTGGCCTTGCTGTAGAAACCGTTGGTATTTCTGGAAAAGTACAAAACGTTTTATTAGAAATTCTTAATTCTGATTATCGTAGGTACATCACCATTCAGTAGCAATAGTACCCGGGTCAAGTTCATTGGGAATGGAACGACTACGGCTGTCGTGATCATCCCCTATAATCTCCCAAACAATACCACACAGATCCACAGTTGACCAAATTCTTCGAAGTTCGACCAATCTCTAAGTACGTTGAAAAAGAATACACACAGTTCAATGTCCTACATTTTTTTCTTTTCATAAAATATCGAAGAAGATTGGCCCAAAACTTGACTGTATTCATATTCGATGAGTACCAGGCCAGTATGTAATGGCAGTTCTCAGACCTATCAACCCGGCATACCTAAACTGTTGCGGACATTCGTCCCTCCCATAGGACATCCTTGACTAATATCGACTTTCGATAAAGTTATCTCCCTTGAAATTATTGGATGAGCGAGGAAGGTCCAATTGTGTAGCCAGTAATTGTTGAGAAAACACCTATGACGCCAGAAGAAAATAAGCCCAAGTTTCCTTTTGTTACTCCTAATAAGCAAAACAACCGACGGCTCCCGGAGCTGTCTGATGATTTTGTTTATTAAAAGTAACAAAAGGAAACATGGCTTTTTATGGCAAGCCAACTCGAAGCAACTACCTCACAGTAAGTGTCGTACTTTGGCTTGTCTATTTGTTTAGAAATGCGTTTTTAAAGTAATTTGCAAGTTTTTTTTTTATTCTTCCCAGGAAAAAAATGAGCAAATCTTACCTCCTAGACTTTGATATTTACTTTAGAAAATTAAAGGGAGCTAACTCTCCTGTAAATATCTTCGAATGAGGAAAATTGCCAGCCATGGAGGGTCATCTTTAATCTATTCCTACAGCCATATATAGGGCTGCATGAAGAGACTGTTTTGAATCTCACTCAAATACAAAATGCGTTGGCATATTTTCTGCAGATAATATTCTACAGGACTATAACATTCAGAAAGTTAACATGTAAAAGGTTAAGTTAAATTTATTTAAATTTTCAAAATTCATTTTGTCAGTCATGATTAGCTGGCTCAACTCATTATCCAAGAAAAAAAATCAATAAAACCCGTCGAAGGAAACTATAGTAGGAAATAGTGGGCCCACGGAAGTTGAAATGGAGAAATCCCAAAGAAGGTGAAGGTTAGCATTATTTTTTCAGTGCAGCAGCACTGTAGGATCATGATAACTTGAAGACTTTCCTAGTTTGACCATGTCAAGAGGGGGGATGTGATTGCTATGTGAGTGACAAAAGTCCCTTTTAAGTTGAAAATACCTGAAAATAAAACAAGTACTGAAAACAAAATCGGAGTTCACGCAGTGATGAGTGTATAGTCTAAATAGATCTCGTTTTGTCAATTATATCTTAGACCAGCTACACTCCTCCCCACTCCGATACAGCACGTTCACAGAATATGCAGAATTCCCGAATTCCCTGCATGTGTGTATATTTCGTGTACCCAAATGTTTTTCTTAGAAGGTGTCAACCTTTTTTTTATTAAAAGATCAGTTTCAAAATTATTATTTAGACGAAAAGATGCTATATTTGCTATTTGAATGACTCGAATTATTTATGACATGTGAAAAGAGCCATGACACCATATTTCTGACTACTTTCCATAGAAAGAACACAACGTTAGGTCTGTTTCGTAACTTTCGCGGTGTCAAATTTACCTCATTTTAATACACAAATTTATATAATTAAATGACGATACACCATACAAGCGCGTACAAAGCGCGTACAAAAGAACTTCGTTGTTGCTATTTTGAGATCCCACCCCAAGCAATCCTAATCGGAATACCTTAGATACCGAGTATACAGAGAAACAAAGCATGCAATCACGTACAATAAAACAAGTGAAAGAAAAACACACAAAAACAAAAACGCACGCAACCACAAAAATTCGGACCGAAAGTTAACTATTTACTAAAACGGCTAGAAACACTTGAACAAAATTCGTGAATAACTAAACATTTTTAGTGTGGTCTCCAAACATAGCTTATGCCCCCATTGGAACGAGCTTAACGAGCTCGTTCCAGTGAGAGGTACAAGCTATGTTTTGGAGGCAAAATTTCAGAAAAAAATAAATTTGAATGGCGATTTTTGTGAAAAGCATTGGCTGTATATTAATATTATTTTAAGTAAATGATTAACTGTTGTGGTGCATTATCTGGTTCAGAATGATACAAACAGAACCTTTCATAACTTTGCCTTTACTGATGAAATTAAATATACTGTTGGATAAAATGATACACTGTTGGAAAGTGTTCTATGGGCTCTTCTAACATAAGAACTTCTCATCATGAATAAACCTGAAACTTTACAAATGAACCTGGGTTGAACCTAATGAGGTTCATATTCACTCAACCCAATTGATTTGGGTTAATTTTTAACTCAATGTATTATAGATGGCAGTGGCTTAGGGTGTGAACGATGTTTGAGTAATTATTTTCTTCCTAAAATTTTGGTACATGATTTCTGTAATAAAATTCTTATTCGCCACTGTGTGTGATGGCTTTTATTTTCTGTGAAGAAAGTATGGGAAGGATAATTCGCGATTATCACACATCTTGCTTTGATCGGTACTGTAGACACTGTTGCGAGAAATGAGTTCGGGCGAGATACGAGAGTTAATTTTTTTCATGTGCGTCACATGGAATGCCATTATGGTTTTTGACTGAAAAGGTTCAACAAATATTTCATTAGGGTTATAGAAACGTTTAAACATGCTAACATTAATCAAACAGCAACAAAGGGGCTGGATGTATACTTCTATAGCCGTTAAAGACTAGTTTCTTTTGTAACTCAAGAAGAGTCGATTGATCGTTCAGATGTGAAATTTAAACAAAATGTCGTAACCTTATTTTCTTCACAATCCATATAAATACCACAAACAAACGGCATGCATAAACACAAAAAACAATCACGCGGATAATAAAGGGTGACATTCTAGCAGTTGTTTAATTAAATCTTTTCGGTGTTTTTAGCAATCTCTGTGTGAGGCAACACTTGTGTACTAAGTACTCCACAAAACAGCGGTAAACAAGTAGTGTAACAGATAATGAAACAACAATCGACAATATGGTATACACTGTTTTAAATTACTGTCCAAGTTACGGTAACCTACTGGCAACCAGCTGCGGGTCCTGTCACCCGTAAATTTACAGTAACTGCCCTTTCCGCTTAAAGCAGAATCACACTGACGGAGAAGTGCTCGTATTTAGAGGAGCTTGCTTTTTTCCAGTACGAAGGCAATCATTCTATAATTACTACTTTAGAATAACAACATCCTCCATGTCGATTTGTATCGGAACAGTTCGCTCTTAAAGGGCACCAATATCTTTAACCTGCAGCCAATCGGCTGCAAGTAAGATATAAATTGGTCTACTTTTGATGACGATTGAACTAGCGTCTGGTATTTTGAAACTATATATACATATAATTTTCCTGGTTCTGCTTCTCGATAGAACAAAATGTCTCCTCTGCGAAAATACAGATTTTTACCGTAATGTTTACCGTAGTATACCGGCAGCTAGTTGCCAGTATTTTGCCATATTCTCTACAGTATTTTTTATATTGTAAATGTTGTGCATATACTTTAATTTATCCTAGATTTATATATCTGTGCCATTTATTCAGCGAACTGAACTTTGTTCCGCTGATAAAGAGGTAAACATTTATAGAGGTTGGGGAATATGGGTAGGGGTCTAACAACTCATGCAATGTCGAGTAGATGCACACCACAACTGCTGTCGAATCTTTAAACCATGGCATGTATTAAGCGTTATCCACCCACTTTGACGGTTATCCACATTTCCAAAACTGAGTTAAATAAGTCCTAGCCCAAAGCTTTCACGAAAACACGTATGTGTACAATGTACATTTTCTCAAAACATTATCCACACCATGCATATATCTACTTCAAGAAAACACAGTGGGCGGAAAATAAAATTTTCTCTCCAAAGTACTAAGCGATGTTAGATCATTTGAACAGGGTGTTTTCCTGAAAAAAGACGCTGTTATCAAATCATTATGATAATAATTCACTTACGGGATAGAGGGGTGCATTTCACAGAAATCCCATTGAAAATCACATAAAAGACTGCAACTTACTGAGATATATGAAATTTGATTAACCCTTTACCCAACGTAACGGTCAAAACCGACCAGCGCTATTCATATAAATCACCACTCAATTTTCATTATTTTAATCAATGTTTGTCTCAAAAACATAGGTTATGACCCCTCATTGGAGCGAGCTCGTTGAGCTCGCTCCAATGAGGGGTCATAACCTATGTTTTGACGTAAAAAATGAAAAAAAATAGTTATTCAAGAATTTTGTTTGCAGATGTCCTCTGCCTTTCGTCTTAGGTAAAGGTGAGTAATCAATGCGTCAGGTTTAGACTCATTCACAGCAATATTGAGACCATGAATCACCATAACAAATTTTCTTGAATTCGTGGATCTTACGTTGGGCGTATTAATTAGGGTGCGTTCAGAATTTTTCGGAGAAGATGAAATTGGTCTCTGTAATAAGATGCCATCTGAGTGTATGCATGGACGAAGAGCAAAAAGGAGTGGGAGAGTTGCAACAGCATGCACGCCCTCCGACATGTGAAAGTGAAAGGCCTGCATGAATTATCATTTTGATGGAATGAATTTTGACTGTAACCTTACCTTTATTTTTGACACTCTATTATCATTTCTGTTGGGGTTTGGACCTATCCACCCAGTATTAAGTAAAATAGACTTATAATATTGCAGAACTAAACCACTATGGCTTCTCTACCCAAATACAAATAACGTTCTCTGTTTTGCTGTAGATTGTATTTTATCACACAATTACCGCCCAAAAATTACTCGCATTTCACTGGAGAATAACAATTTTACCGACTTCGAAGCAGTCACCTATCGTATTTAACATAAATAAATAACCAACACTGTTAGATGGTGGCTTCAAAATGGAAGCGGTTTCTTCTTTGCATAAAACTTTCCAACAGAAGTGCAATATGTTCTCAACATCTTGTTAATGTGATAAAAATATAAAAATGATTTCAAATCTGCCGTGATTCTTTAGGAAATTTATGAACCAAATTCGGTGAATTTGATTCGTGTCAAGCCGAGTCCTAATTGAGTTCACTGAACTCGCTTTATAAATTTCGTATCGAATTGAAACTGATTCAAGTTAGAAATCATGTATCTGAATCATTCAAAGGATCTGTTATGTGCTTATTCAAGTTTTGTATTTCGGGCATTTTGTATTGTGTTATGAAAGCGGTGTATTTTATTTTATTTAATGCATAAAATTACTTTTTGCGCTTTCTCTATATTTAACCAAACCAAATTTGTGATTTTAGTTGTTTTGCTTGCTAATCTGGGTTTTGGAGGAGTAGTTGCGCGTCCTTCTCTCTTCCATACATCACCTCTGAAACTGATCACTTACATTTGCAGAAGCAGATAGATAAATGACAAAAACAAACGAATAATCAAACTTTCTCCATGTCAGACAGTTTCAACCAAGACCGGCCACCGACAAAAATCAATCACTGGTGCTCTTTGAGCTCGTTCCAGTCAGAGCCATAAACTATGTTTTTGAGACAAAAAAGTTTTAGTTATAGTTTCTTTTTCGAATACAGTCAGCTATTCGGGTAAGGTAAAGAGTCAATGGAATATATACACAGAACGACACGCGTGTGTGAATGGGTTAATCGATATGGCACGAGTGCCAGCGCGGAAGGACAGAACGAGAGGCCACAGGCCTCGAATTTTATCCTTCCGCGATGGCACAAGTGCCATATCGATTAACCCATTCACACACGCGTGTCGTTCTGTGTTTATTACACGTCTTCGCGTCTATAAAACAATTATTAGAAGGACACTCAACAATTCATTTGATAATTATCATCAAAAAGAACACATTTTTTTCGCCAACCAAACTTGCGAGGGGAACCTGTGTTACTCTTTCGTCCTCTGAGTTCCAATGTGTTCTATGTGCCTACTGGCACATAGAACACATTGGAACTCAGGGGACGACTTTTGGCTATCGCTGGGGATTGAAATTGTAATTGCGGAACACGATTTGTAAAATTTTCAGTGAAATTTCGCTTCTTTATAAAATAGTCCGTCAACGATTTCCGTTCCATACATGTGCGGAACATATTTTTATTTTCCGCACGGTTTAGTGTTGCTGTAGATAGGGATTTCATAGAACAGATGTGTAATAAACATAACGAACTAACCGGGTCAACTTTCGTTATTGTACATGCAACAGGAAGATATATGACTTTCCTTCATTCCACTCATTCCTATAGTATATGATTATTCAACTAACTATAGAGGTGAATAAATGTGCTGGCAATTAACAGTTACTACGCTCCAAGCTGACAGAGAGTGAGAAAAGAAATTTATGTATCAGCAGGAACACTGAAGTGATTTGCCATCTCTCTTTTGTTCTTTAAAAAATGTGCTTCGGCATTAATAAGTTCTGAAGCTATTAGACACGTCTTTATAGTATGGCTCAATTGAAATCAGACGAGAACATGCATCCAGTCATTACTGAAGAGGGGGAGAACTTGCCTACCAAATGCATTCCTTTGTTGGGAACCAGTGCACAACACACCAGGCGCGAGATAGTAGTGAACATTTTGCTGATGTTTTATTCACTCTCGTTGCTCAGATTGACGATCACGACATTTAGTTACAATCTGAATACGAATGGCCAAGCAGTGTTATTCCCTTGTTATGGGTAGTTCATGTGACTCAGAGTTTTGGGTTGCACCGAACAGCTTCAATGGCCGGAAAAACACAGAACGAAACACGCAAGTGAATGGAATAATCGATATGGCACGAGTGCCGGCGCGGATGGATAGAACGAGAGGCCGCAGGCCTCGAGTTTTATCCTTCCGTGATGGCACACGTGTCGTATCGATTAACCCATTCACACGAGCGTGTCGTTCTGTATTTATTACACGCCTTCACGTCTCTAAAAGCAATTATTAGAAGGACACTCAGCGATTCATTTGACAAATATAAACAAAAAGAACACATTTTATCGCCAACCAAATTTGCGAGGGGAACCCGTGTTATTATTTCGTCCCCTGAGTTCCAATATGTTCTATATGTCTACAGGCACATAGAACACATTGGAATTCAGGAGACGATTTTTAGCTATCGCTAGCGATTCAAATTGTTATTGCGGCGCACGATTTGTAGAAAATTCCACTGAAATTTCATTTCTTTATAAAAATAGTCCGTCAACGGTTTCCGTTCCGCACATATGTGCGGAACAGATTTTTATTTTCCGCACGGTTTAGTGTTGCTGTAGTTGGTGATTACAAAGAACAGGCGTGTCACAATAAGATAAATGAGTTGAAAAATAATTGCACGAAGATTATTGTTAGATTAAACTTGTTTTATTTAAAAGAAAGGCCGATTAATTTGGAAGATAGTTGCTTCACAGTTGGGTGCTCCGTTCTTTTTCTCTCTTTTACGAGTAACACAAGTCATTGACTGGAAATCTTGTTTTGTGACAATTTTTGTCAATGGCTGATATTCGTGAAGAAAAATGACAACGGGCATATATTTTTTAACCCTTTACCTAACATAACGGCCAAAACCGGCCAGCGCTATTCTCAAAAATCGCCAATTAATTTTCATTATTTTTTGTCTCAAAAACATAGGTTATGACCCCTCGTTCGAACGAGCTCGTCGAGCTCGTTCCAATGAGGGGTCATAACCTATGTTTTTGAGACACAAAATGAAAAACATTAGTTATCCAAGAATTATTTTTGCAAGTGTCGTCTGCTTTTCAGGTTAGGTAAAGGGTTAAGTCATTGACAGGAATTCCTGGAAATCAAATTTTGTGACAATTCTTGTCAATGGCTGATAGTAGTGAAGAGAAATGATAAGATATTTTCTTGTAGGGGAGTGTCGCGACAAACTCAAGTTCGGAGGAGAACAAAAAAAATTATCTTCAGTCAATGACTGTTATTAAATATTCCTTCAATTCGTTTTACCTTGTGCCAAGATTGTGGTGGTGAAAATCCAGGGTCTTCACCGAGGAAAAATAACTTGTCACTGGGTACTTTTTGAAGACTTCGGTACCCAGAAAATGAAGGAATAACTGTAGTAAAATTACCCAAAGAATGACGTACTTCCTGTACAGAACCAGTTTTTAGGGATTTCAAGTCTGAAGTATGAGAGATTGATATTTTTCAGGTAGAGTGGAGGTACGACCCACCTCCAACCCTCATAATCCCCCCGGCTTCACTGCTGTTTTCTTGCCGTTATTCGATAACTAATATCTATTGGTACTAATGAATGCTTAAGATATCGGTCTTCTGAATACGAGGTGACTGGATGCAACAGAAACTTGGAGAAAGTGCAATCATCTTGGCATGTAACTATTTTGGGAAGGGCTGACGTTGAAATTAATTTTATATCAGTGGAATCTCATTCATCTCATTCAAAGATGATCAGCTGGGTACGTAACTGAAATGTTAACATTCACAGAAAGTTCGAGCCATGCTTCAGTCCAACCATAAGAGAAATGAAGCTATTTATTCCTGTTATGCATATACATAGACGCCATCTTTATAAAACAATAATTGCCAATGCCACACTCTGCCACGTTCCATTTCGATCTTTCACTTCATAATGTTAAAACTATGAAACATAGCCATAATTAAGCTTCACCCTCTATCTTGCATTGACTCATGCTTTCTTTCTATTCCGCATTAACCATTTGACTGCCACGGCTAAAGGACGATACCTCGTCCACTGAGTTCCAATGTGTTCTATGTGCCTGCTGGCACACAGAACACATTGCAACTCATAGGACGACACCTGCCTTTTTTTTTAAAATAAGAATTTCTATTTTTTGCATAAAATATAAGCTTATATGACTCATTATTCCAATAAGCCCAACGAGCTCGTTTCAATGAGGGGTGAGGTAGGGTGGGTTCATTAGCTATGCATTAAAGGCAAAAGTTTAACAAAAATTGAATGGGGATTTTTGTGAATTGTGAATTGCGCTGACCATACCTGAACGCAACATTAACTGTGTGACATTTATTTATTTATTTATTTATTTATTTATTTATTTATTTATTTATTTATTTATTTAACACGAACAGAGATATAGCCCTGGATATAAGAGCGAGATTTTGTTCATAAACATAATGGTGATGATTGATTTATCTTACATTTCCCAGTTGTAGAGTCAATATCTTGATTTACTGGCCTTTTAGTTTAAGATTTCATTTTAACTAAAAACGCAGGCCGTTTCGCTGGAAACTCTATATAAAAAGGCTGCCCTGAACGTTCCCAATCTCCAGATAGACTTAACGAGCGCGTTTGTTTAACCTTCCGAGCGTGCACTGTAAAGAGCGTGTTGTTTCAGTTCGAATATTTCCAACGATTCACACACACAGATACAAAAACGTAACGAGGTTTAATAATGCTTTTGAGAAATTTTTTTCGCTGTCCTTAACTTCCTATATAGAAACGTATACGGTATCTTGCAAACGCCCTTCAAAAGCGTGTAATGTTTTATAACTAGTGACGTAAGTAAACAAATCGTAACTGAGGAAGGGCTTGTACCATGCAGTTGCAAGATACAGATTTTGTATCAGTGTCCCCCTGATGCACGAGGACGGACCCAATACATACTTATTGTAAGATAAAACCAATTATAGACTCTTCAAATCTTATTCCTCTTCCTTCTATCTTGCCAACTCTCTTAGTGAGTGGAGAGGAGAAACAATGACGAACCCACTGAAACAAAACGACCACATGCCAATAGGCGAAATTACTACCTCAACAAATACCTAAACATTATTTTGTCCCGAAATATTTACATCCTATAAGTACCAGAAAATGACATACATTCTTGACTGTTTTGTATTCAGTCGCTAAGCTTTTGCATGACAAAATTTTAACACGCCGCTTCCAATTTCCCGGTGAGCGTGTCTTATGAAGGTTGATCAACGCTGTTCACTGATAGAGTGCTGAATTATTTTTGGTCATCAAAATTTGTTCACATATGTTTGCCTTGTTACAATTTATGGGAGAGTGTCAATAGGCACTCTCCCATAAATTGTCACAAGGCAAATCCTAACAGACTAATTAATTTCACTTCAAAGGTGATATGAACAACATCCACAAAATATGAAGCCTCTAAGTGCTGGTACTGACACTTCAGAGTAAAGCCCAAATATGGGCTTCCAGCACTCTACCAGTTAAGCAGAATCTCCCCAAAGAACAGATATCTTGGCTTATATCAACTACACTCTAAAATCAGTTGGGTCATAAATTAACCCAAATCAACTGGACTGGATGAATATGGACCCAATTGGGTTCATATTCACAAAACCCAGTTGATTTGGGTTGATTTTTAACCCAACTGAGATTAGAGTGTGGCTTCTCGTTAGAGCTTGGTGGTGAATTCTTTTTCAAATACTGATGAATTTTTCACCTGTAATTATTATTCACAAATTTTGAGTGAAAAAATAAATAAAAAGCACCCCATACAGCGTCTAATCATCGATTGATTTTCTCTGTACTCTAGTTTTTTTTAAATGTCAGATCATGCATTTTTTGTTGTCAGTTTTAGTTAAATTTGACATAAAAACAACGTTTATGAAAATTAGTCACCGTGCAGTTAATTCATAATATTAGTCGAATGACAAAACATTTTTAAAAAATAACATCGTGCTAAAATTATAAAACACTAACTCGTATCCAAAGTTGTATTGTTGTGGTTTCTAAATTCTGAAAATCAAAAACAGACAGTACATATATAAACAGGTGTTATTGTATTATGCTCACTTAGAGCACAGATAACATATATACACAGAAACAATTTCTCTCTCTCCGCCAGTTGTCGACAGCTCTTCCATCTCTTTCTCCCTCTCTTCATCTCTCTCCCTGAATAGGTGCAATAATTCTACTGACCATTCAGGTCAGTACCTTGTAAGCTATAATACACGTTCGTTGAACAGTGATGGGGTCCTGGGAGTGAATGTAGACACTTTGCATTTGACCGAAACACATTCTTTGTTCTACCATTGGATGTGCTGAGTGCACTGAACATAAAAAAATCTAAAAATTCTAACAATAGTGGCTGTAACATGCGTCGCGTACATGTAATATATATGACTATTACAGAATAATCATAATATGAAATGCCCTCTCTCTGCTATGATCAAGTGATGCAAATACCACGTATTCCTCTCAAAGCATCGACAAGAAGACCTCAGATTATAATGCAAAAGGTTTTCTTTATTGCTTTCTTCTGTGCAAGAAAAATGGTATGCCACTGCCTGACGTCAAGATAAATAATATTCAGCTTCCTGGTCGTATTTGACTTTTGTCAAAATGTATTAACGCTTAGATCGCTCAAATATGTCATTGAATTGGCGATGAAATAGAGGTGAATGTTTTGAAGAAATGTAATAAATACAACAGTTAAATGGCTCTATTTATGACCACGTGTTCTATAGTAGAGATATGGAGATTATTTCATTCCACTTCGCACCGTGAAAAATCCTTCTTCTGTATCTCACTCAAGAATAGCATCGTGCCCAAAACGAACCAGTTAGCTTTTGCATACGTCCATTTTTATGATGCACTATTTAACCACATAAACACTGGCTGAAAAAAGCGATTGGTACTTTTCCACAGGGCATATGTGATCAATTTAAAACAGAACTAAATCATGCTAAGCTCAGCTCATGATCTTAACCATTTACCTAACGCAACGAGAAAAACCGGCAATCGCTATTCTCAAAAATCGCCAATTAAATTTCATAATGTTTTCATTTTTTGTCTCAAAAACATAGGTTATGACCCCTCGTTGGAACGAGCTCGACGAGCTCGTTCCAACGAGGGGTCATAACCTATGTTTTTGAGACAAAAAATGAAAAAAATTAGTTATTCAAGAATTTTTTTTGCAAGTGTCGTCTGCTTTTCAGGTTAGGTAAAGGGTTAAATTATCAAATGAGGCAACTTCATTTCCACAGTGGAAATTTTGTGAACTCCAATTCTATGTTCAATGTACATTAAAAGGCGACCATTCAGTTAGCGTCAAAATAAGCAGTCGAAGTTTGTCACTCAAATTATCTGACCCATTGCAAGCGCGTGAAAGTGACGGTAAGTATAGAATAAAAACACATCAGCACAAACATTAAAAACTTACAGACTGAACATTATAAGTTATTGTGATGAATTGAAGGTAAAATGTTTGAGGTTTGCGGCTTCGAGCTTATGTACAACATAGACGCGAAGTATAGAGGTTGAACATACGCCCCGAGCCGCAAACCTCAGACTATTTTATCTTCCATTCATCACAATAACGTATATGTTCCAAAAAGACCCTACCCATAGCTCTAAACCCACATCGTGAAGTGAACAAGGCAACTTCAACGATGTTTTATTGTTTTATTGATGTTTAAGGTCACATATGTATGCACAATGGCTAATCATGACCGTGACAGTTTTACGGGTGGAGGAAGCCGGAGTACCCGGAGAGAACCACCGAGCAACGACGAGCAGCTGCCAGCTCTCCAACATCGTAACTCCGCACTGCAGCACAGGCAGGGTTAGATTGGTTGAAGACATGCGTACCATCGACGTGCAGTACGCCTTAGTACACGGCGTCATCGTGCCCCCACGCGGGCAATGGAGATGAGGTGTCTTGCCCAAGGACACAACGCGGTTGCCGCAGATGGGATTCGAACCGAGGACCTCTCGGCTTGCAACCTGCACCTCTACCTACTGAGCCACCGCGCTCCCAACTTCAACGATAACAAATGTAGTAATAAACCTCTCGTGTACCCCACGACGTCACTGGACAACAAAAATCCATCAACTTAGACAAAGGTCGAGGTTACTCCATCTAAGTTCAAATCATGAACTTATAAGTGGATTGTGTGTATATATTCATAGAATGATCACTGGTCTAGAAAAATACGATTTTATGGGCAGTATGCACTTTGAATCTCCAATTGTTATCATCTTTTCAAATATTTCGCATGGTGACGTCAGACGGTAACATTTTCCACTGGACCCGAAAACAAAACAAAAATAAGCGAGCTCTCGTCCAATCAGATGACGAGGATTTTAGTCTCATTAGAACATAATTTTATAATTTTACCAGGATGTATTAACAAGTTGATATCCTGGATCAACATGTTTTTCAAGTCATAATATATATTGCAGACGGTCTGTTGAAATACGTATCATAGTACAATTATTGATTCTTGAAAAACCCAAACGCCACAATTATCAGTGATGTTCTATATCACGTCGCAGAACCAACTTAATACTTCTGCTCCCTACAAATTTGAAGAAGTAGACTGGCTCACTAGTAGTTGGCAGTATTTGATTGGGTAATATAAAACTCTACACTCACCAGACGAACTCTGAGACGAATATGAGATATGAACGTGGCTTGGAACCAATCTAGTCCTTAAATAGTCCATCGCCTATTACAGATTCAATCGGCAGGAATATTTCAGCTGGTCGGAAAAGCGAACCGACGGTTCGCTTTTCCAACCATCTAAAATATTCCATGGAATTGGATATAAAAATACCATAAACATTCATTTTCTTTGAATCAACGCAAGATGTGTTTCTCAGTCGAGGCTTGTGATTTGGCCGAATCTTTAAATGACATTACCCATACTCTTAGACAGTTTTCGTCACTAAATAGTTACGAATGAAACTTCGCAGCGGCTGTAGTTGTATTATTACGCTGCGTAGTTCCATAAGTTGTGTTAGTATCTTGGTGTTTCCCTGGCGCATTAAATACTTATTGATTGGAATCTCTACAACTAGAGCATACACGAAATAATACGTGTATGTCTTTGTGAGTAAAGGCACTACACGTCAAAGCAACAGTAGTGTGTACGCTCCGCGAAAAGTGGGTAAACAGACAGCCCATAACAGCGTCAGGTTCATTACTGAACTTGGCTGGTACATAATCTGATTGCTTGGGTAAAATATTCAGGAACACTGAGATGGGAGAATTAAAGAGCCAACATCCTGCAAATGTCATATATCATGTAAAAACTCGTTACCGAGCCCACTACGAAATCATGAATTTTTGCCACCAAGTTGGTAGATATGTACTTTTATTATTACACATATATATATATATTATAGAAAATCGAAACTGTAACAACAAATCTTAAATTCATATACCACTGAGTAGACTACGCGGCGGTCCATAAACTGCAAATTTGTTTGTAGGTTTTTAAGTTTTACTGGAATAGTACGTCATAGGTTCGGGTTGGTGTCAAAAAACGAGTGACCGAGTGCCGAATTCCTCCACGGTTATATTTGTATAAGATGTACGAACAGATAGGTCACGCAAAACTAAGCTGACATAGTTCAGTTTTCCATTATCTCAATTCCTGGGATTTTCTGAGGAATCTTTCAAAGAAATTAAGGCAAAATATACGCTTGTCAACGAAGAAAGGGAGACTGAATTTTTTTTAGTTGGGGGGGGGGGGGGTGGGGGGGGGGGGGCACAAAAGGTATTTTCAGCTGGTAATTTAAATGATGTATCAAATTTTTGTGTTCTTTTTTAAAATTGTTTTGTTCTCAGCAAAATGTTTCATTTTCTCAAGGAACGACCAAAACACATTCCCTGTAAAACACAGTCATGTTTAAAAAAAAACAGTCACCAATAGAGTGGCGTTTGATTAGATCGGATGTGAGTAAAAAGTTGTCTTATAGTCTTAAGTGGGAACGCCACTTCCAATATGACCGTTACTATATGAGGATGTGAAAGACTGATCCAGACCGAGCAGCTTCTTGTACATGTGTGTGTGTGTGGGTGATGTACAAGCTCAAAACTTTGAAATACAGCTACAGATTCAAACGATAGGTGACTTTATAACACAACTGGATCGTATGTAATACACATCAGTGTACAGTTGCCAGAATGTCGGATGAGGGTTTGCCTTAGGTCGGATGGGGATTGTGTGTCTCTGTTGATGTACATACGATGTTCTCATAACTTTCTACCAATATAATTCAGAACACATCAGCATGCTTTGGGTTAATGATCTGTTGACAGAAAGCCTGATGAGGGGTTTCCGGAAAGTCAGATGGGGATTGCGTTCCCTAGGGATGTGTATACGATGTCCTCAAAGATCTGGACAAATTTGTACAAAAATGATTCAGATATTTAATGTCTTACTCAGCATTTTTTTTCTTTTTTAAATGTCTCTAATTGTTTACTTTAAAAGCGATGTGATCTGATCTTGAAGCTAGCCATGTTCTCTCATACAAACGTCTTCAGCACTCACCTTGTAATCTCACACAGACTGTTTGTAAAACGACTCACCAAGTCAAATGTATTAAGACTGCTGGTCTCTGCACGTAAATCAAGCGATTCTATTATAATTAACTTTTTTTTTTTGTCTTTTCAATCTGCACTTTGTAATACCAACTGGCGGTAAGACAACAGTGATAGTTAAAAATTCTCTCTCCATGGTCAAAGATACAACCATTGATAATAATTTAAACGTATCGAATCGTGGCGTCAAAATTTTAATCAATGTTTTTGTGTTTTTATCTTCATTTTCGGATTGCGCAATGGATGAATATAACCAATGTTTGTCTCCGTTTTCCACTCAGGCATAAACTACTTTTACCACATTGTGTCTTAGCCCTTTATCCCCGCACAGACGATATCAAAATTTATGATTTTAAAAATAATTTTTTTTAAATTAAAAAAAAAATTAAACAAAACCCTATCATGTGACCCCACATTGGAACGAGCTCGAAAAGCTCGCTCCAATGAGGGGGTTCACATGATATGGTTTTGTTTAATTTTTTTGCTGAATGTGCATATTCCGCGGGCGGACGTTCCGGTACGTTTGGTAAAGGGTTAATTGTCAGCCGGAAGTAGAAAGCAAAACAAATGATCAAATCACTATCAAATAGGTCGCTTTGCTCGCGTAGCGTGCAGTTTAAGACAAGGATTTAGTCCAGTACAGAGACAATGTTACTACACAATTCCATTATTTCATTATTACAATATATGTTCACATGTAGTTTAGTTCTACTGGGAGGGAGGCTTTCCCCCAGTTAGTAAACTCTGAAAAAACATCTATAAACTATAAGTAATTCTACTTACTTATACAAGGTGCGATTGGGGACTTGCTCTGTTGGTATCCTTTGGCACACCTATTGCATGTCAGGCCGGTAACTCCGTCTTTGCATGGACACTGTCCGGTTGTTTGGTTACATGTTTTTCCCAAAGCTCCAACAGGGTGACAGTCACATGCTGAAATAATAAATTAAATACATTACACTAAATGAAATAAAATTTGTTTTTTCAAGTAGAGTTTAAGGAGTCAGAGTCATATCTGGAGTTATTCATGAAGATTATATTTTGATCTATCCAAGTTTACATTTAGCAAAATGTAGAATATTTCTTACAAAATAAAACCGAAGTAACAAAAACAAATTTGTTGGGTTAGTCCAATCGAATATGCGCATAGACTTGGCCACACCCCTAGTTCCGGCTTATGGGTTCGAGTTTTAGAACAAGGGCAAAGCGCCGAAACGATATTTTGCTCGTGCGCTAAATGATTAACCCTTAAACTAACCTAACGAGTTGGGATCCACCCAGCGCTATGTTTTAAAATCGCCATTCTGACTTTGTCATTTTTCCATTTTTTCTTCCAAAACGTATGACTTGAGCTCGTTCCAGTGAATGAGAGAGAGAGAGAGAGAGAGAGAGAGAGAGAGAGAGAGAGAGAGAGAGAGAGAGAGAGAGAGAGAGAGAGAGAGAGCAAACAATGATACAACAGAGAAGTAAAAAGAGTAGTCTGTACTGTAAAAAATACCGTCAAATATACGTTAAAAGCACTGGCAACAATGCAGCTAAAAACTATCACGGTGAAAATACCATATTAACCCTTTACCTAACATGAAAAGCAGACGACACCTGCAAAAAAAATTCTTGAATAACTAATTTTTTTCATTTTTTGTCTCAAAAACATAGGTTATGACCCCTCGTTGGAACGAGCTCGACGAGCTCGTTCCAATGAGGGGTCATAACCTATGTTTTTGAGACAAAAAATGAAAAAATAATGAAAATTAATTGGCGATTTTTGAGAATAGCGCTGGTCGGTTTTGGCCGTTACGTTGGGTAAAGGGTTAAACTACTTTGGTGAATGCCAACCTATTTTTTTGTTCAATGCTGGAGCAAAGCCGAGGAACTGATTTTGGTTTCTCTTCAAAGAGATTGTTGACTCCCATACAGAGAAGACCAATTAATATATTTAAGCTGCAACCGTATCAGTTCACCTTAAAATCGACTCTTCTCAAACAAGGCGTTCTTTGAAATAGACGATTTTGCAAAAGCGGGAATTAAAAAGTTGAATGCGTTCGTTCTGAAAAATTACTTTAGTCCGCTGTACCTGATCCCTGTTAGATATGTGCCCACATGATGACATCGTTAAGAAGTAACATCCATTTCCATAAACTTTACAATAGAAGAAACGTCAACCATAATTTAATGGTATTCACGTTTCGCGGCGTGTAGTCTGCCGTACAGTAAGTACTATGATCATGGGACTGGCCTCTTTCTCGACCAGATTGCGATTCGATCGCGACATAGTTACACCAGTGTGTGTGGAGACTTTTTATTAAAATAATGCGAAATCAAGCCTGAAACGGGGAAAAGGGAGTAAATAGCAATCAGTCACCTTTCTCGACAGGAAAAATCTTAGAGTGGAGTAGTGAAGAAAGCGGACTGAGAATTTGGCCCGGATCGCGACCGAGTCGCGATCCAATCAAAATTCTCTGTCCACTTTTGCAATCACAGTAATGTATACTACTCAAAGTTTGCTGAGCACCAAGTATATCCAACTACCAGTTTTAAGTTTTAGTTGAAATATTGTTATGAAAAGTGTATATATTTTATATTTAATTATATCTTTAATGATTTAAGTACAGAAATTGAGATTTTGTTTGTGTTTGACATTATTTTTTAGCTTTTGAATACGATAACCATGGAAAATGGATATTATTGGTAAAAGGGGAAATTTTTCAAATTTGCCAAAAAGTTGACGGAGCGAACTGATATGGGTTCGATATCGAGTATGAGACCCATTATTGTTAATTGCAGCTTCTCATGCTCCCAGTCAGGTTCCTGGTGGTCCTTTGTGGGATGCTGTTCCATTCTTGGACCATCATGGCACCAAGCTCCTGGACACTTTTTGGCTGGACTGGTCGGACTGAAATTGCAAGCTGCAACTCATTCCAGACATGTTCGATTGGATTGAGGTCAGGGGATCTTGCTGGCCAGTTCATACGCTCAATCCCCCCCCCCCCCCCCCCTTGTCGGTACTCCCGGACAGCATGGGTAACATGAGGACGGGCATTATCGTCCATCAGAATGAATCCATCACCCACTGCACCTGCATAAAATCTGACGTGGGCATCCAGGATCTCATCAATATACCGCTGTGCAGTCAATGTACCACGGTCAAGGACACAGAGCTCGGTACGTCCATCCCAGCTGATGCCGCCACAGACCATTATTGGCCCTCCACCATAGCGGTCATGCTCGGCAATGTTGGCTGCATGGATTCGCTCTCCTGGTCATCTCCGTACCCTGGAACGCCTATCTGTGTTGTCTAGGCAGTACTTTGACTCATTTGTAAAAAGGACAGGTCGTCAATCTTCTCTGGCCCATCCAACGTGATCCATGACCCATTCATATCGTGCCTGGCAGCGGTTATGGGACAGCTGAATGCGAATACATGGTCTTCTTGATCGGAGACCACCTTCGTGCAACCTTACCCGGATAGTCTGCGTCGAAACATTTACCCCGGATGCATTCTGAAGGTCACGGCGAAGCTGGATTGCTGTGTCAAACCGGTGCCTACGGGCCTGAATGATCAAAAACCGATCTTCAGCTGCAGATGTTGCCCTGTCTCTGCCACCACCATGTCGTCTGACTGGTGTGCCATACTGCTGAAATCTTGCCCAGGCTCTGGTGATTACCGTATGGCGCACACCAAGGGCTTCACCAACCTGTCGGTGGGTACATCCATACAGTCCACCACATTTCTGCTTCTGACAAATGTCTTCTTACATTTGCATTCGCCATATTCAATCATTAAATCACAAGGGTTTGTGTTGAAATGAAGACTGAATACCCTACACATCTCATGTACATGTAGACAGTACACGAAAACATCATGAAAATCAAGGGGTACATGCTTTCCATGATGACTGTCGCGAAAAGTCTGCCTGTCAAGACAGCTAATGTGAACACTGGGAACCATCTCAATACATTCCTCAATCATATCCACCAAAAATATCGCAAATGTGTCGCAAGAAAATTTCACAATGATGTGTCAAATATTTGGTGTTTAGCAAACTTTGAGTAGTATATATTTTTCTGTGTTTGTAAATAAGCGTTCAGAAATGTGATTATAAAAACTGACTCTTTGTCCATCAGATTGCGATTTGATCGCGACAAAGTTACACTTGTAAGTGGAGGCTATACGCGTATAAATAAAATACTGCAAATCAAGCCTGAATCAAGAAAATGAACCAACATAGCACCTTCGATCCAATGTTCTCGACAACTAAAACTCTGCAGTGGTGTGGGGAGGAAACATGAGAGTGAACTTTGACCGGAGTGCGACACATGTAGAAATACTCTATCCACAGCACTCTTTGGTTGAAACTGGTTAACTTCAGGATGCGCTGGAAATTACCCAAATCTGACTCATGCCACTTATCCACAATCCTATTTCACCAAAAGCCTTTCGAACGACAGGTTGTTTTATGTAACCATGCCCTCGGAATAATGGCTACCCCAAGTTGAAACTACTTCATTTACGTTGCATAATTGTATACCCTATTTCAATCAAATGAAGCCTAGTTATTGCGAGGACTGAAACTAACAGGATATCTCCTCTTGTCTGTGCAATCATCTGGGGCGCATGCTGTGAGAGCATAGAATTTATCGAATCGGGTGTTATATTACGCTCTTTTTGAAATGAGATGCACGATAAGGCGCATCGAGTCTGCATGCTGTTGGAATTTTCAAGTTGGTGTTTACACAATATTCGAGAAAGGTGATGCTATGACCATATTACTGGTGATATATGAGGCCCGAGGGTGAATGCACGGCTAGAAACTGAAGAGAGACAAGAGGAATCCACTTGGCAGTTGCTTGAACAGGTTTCCGGAACTTTAAGAGCTTTGAACCACGTATTTTACCCTTTTGATACATATTGGCCTGCGAATGTACTTAGTTACATTCGACAGGTAGTTTTATTTGATGACTCGAGCACAAAGTACCCGTATGTTTATTTTCTGGTCATTTCAGCGACAAAGAGCTGGTGGCGCATGACATGGAAACTTTAGCCCTTTATCTAACACGATGAGAGACGACACTGATAAAAATGTTAAATAACTTGAAAATTTCCTTCTTTTGCCTAAAAACATAGGCCCTCATTGGAACTAACTCGACGAGCTCTTTAAAAATAGGTGTCAAAAACTTAATTTTGGAGGAAATTTTTTTTAAAATTGCATGGGGATTTTTATTCGGAGAGCTGGCCGTCTATAGCCGTTACGTAAGGTAAACGTTTAAAGCAGCTCTAGCACCAAGTAGCTGATATCGCACGATATAATAACTTTCCGGCAACCAAAGCCCTATACACATTTATAGGTGAACAAACGTGGAGCCCCTTGGTTGGAGCATTGTACTTCAGTTCAAAATGACGTAGGTTCGATCCTGACCAGCATCATCTGCGTTATGTCCATGTGTAAAACACGTAATCCCAGTTGTCCAAATGAAGGCAATGTGTGCTATTGCGTAATGCACTTCCACGTGGTACAGGTGCCTTCAATTAATACTAGCCCTAATAGTACGGAGTTAGTAAGAGAACAGTGCGGACGCCGTGGACTGGTCACTTTCCACGGGATGGGCAGTATTTCCACGAAAGCAATGATATTAGATTGCAGACACTAATTATAGGAATAACCGTCAAAATTTTAATTAATGAAGCACCGGGTATAACCCGGTACTTCATTAATTAAAATTTTGCTGCTGCTGATTTGTATTACGTGGTAAACCCATGCGTGGACATCACTGTCCACGCGTGGATTACGACCAGTCGACGGCGACTGTACTGTAATTTTGGGAGCTGGTTGTTAATCACAGCAGCTCGGTAGTTCTCTCAGGGAACTCCGCTTTGGAATTGTCTAACGCGATATGACCCTGGCTGTTGAAAGTGTCGTTAAACCCCAACAAATGAATAAGCAAGCGACCAGTACCGTCATCATAAAAAGTGACATCTTTCTCGGCCATATTGCGATTTGATTCCGGCGAAGTTACACAAGTGAGTGGAGATTTTATAAATAAAATATTTCTAAATCAAACCAGAACAAAAGAAAATTGATTGAAATTCTCTTCGCTTTTGTAATCACGATGGTTGACCCACGGAACAGTCAGTGCAGGTTTAAGGACAGAAGACATAGTGAGATGTACATTATCTCATTAATACACAGCGTGAACGGTCAAAAAATCTTATTTCACTCCAGAGAGAGTGCGATCGCCCCGTCGACTCCATCTCTATTCGCCACTGTATGAGTTTTTTGGGGGGTTAATGGTTGCCATTTTACTGAAAATCAAAATATCAAAATACCTTTTCAACAACTACTCCAGTTCAACAAATCTTATCTTCTTGTAAACAGCCAACGCCCTCGCAATTCTCGGCAGGGTATGACAATATTATCAAATAGTTGTCCCAGTTCATGCAAACCGGAAGAATAAAATTCACACATCTAGAAAGTAATTCATTCAATTTATTTATCATAGACTCATCAGTGATGGAATCATGAAATTCGTCAAGTGGTTTCAAGAAGCTGTGCACTAGAACTTGGCAGCCGCTTAACAAATGTCTGCGCGCATATATATTGCTCTATCACAATCTTACTCCAAATACTGTTTACATCAAAACCTTGCTCTTCATAAAATTTCATTTTAAAGTTGCAGTTGATAAAGACTTTGTAACTTGCACGTTGTAGGTGCATCGCAAAACAATAACCATGTAATTGACCCTGCCGTTTCATGTATACTCATCCAAAACGCCTGACGCAATTGCTAAAATGAGTAACATTAGCGGCCCTTTTTTCCTTTTCAATCATTGTTTCCCGTCCATACTCAGCCCTGACTTATATCGTCATGAAAATCGACTTTCGATAAAGTTATCTCCCTTGAATTTATTGGACGCACGTGGAAGGTCCAATTAAGAAGCAAGCAATTGTTGAGGAAACACCGATAACATCAGTAGAAAATAAAGCCAAGTTTCCCTTTATCACCTTCGATAAACGAAAATAATGAACAGTCGTTTATTAAAAATAAGAGAAGGAAACTTTGCTTTTTTATGTAAATCTAATTAGCTGCGTCTAGTTCACAGATAATTCGTCATTAACCTTTTGATACTTTTGTACGTCTTATGACGTACGAAATCAAACATCGCGTTGATACTTTGTGGTCATTTGTTTTGTTATTATTTTTCGATTTTTTACAGTTTGAACCTCAATTCCTATTTTCTGCCGAATAGTGCTCAGTGACAACCGTTGATCCAAATGTTATCGCAGCTTCAAAATACAAATATAATCCTGCTGTCAAGACATCTTAACTGGTTGAGCGCTAGAAGCCACTATCAGGGCTTTCAAAAAAACGAGGATACCAGAGCAAAAGCCAACACTTTCCTTGCTTATATTCCATATGCAGTCAAACACGAATAATATTTTGTTTAAACTTGTTTTATTACAAATTATTGGAGAGTGCCTGTGGGCACTCTCCAATAATTTGTAATAGAACAAGTTTTGAATAACAAATTCAGCCCCCCCAAAATAATCTAGCCCTCAACCAGATAATCAATCACTAATGTGAAAAATATCTTGTTATTTGTACTTTCCGACGTCTGACGTCACATTTTGAAAAACGTCGAAGAATCTGAATTCCCAGCGACGTTTGAACGTCATGATAATTAAAATCTTAAAGGGTTAAGAATATCAATTTGTTACAGCGTCCACTTTGGTTCTTTGGTTAGCGAATCTGTTTTTACAGTAATTTGCAAGTTTTTATTCTACGCAGGAAAAAAAAATGAGCAAATCTGACCACCTAAACCTTTATATTAATGAAAGTGTCTGTATTATTGTCACGATGCGTACAATGTTGATATAATGAACAGGAAACTGGAGAACACCAATAGATGGTGAAATATAGAATATACCCATAGTAGCTTGGTGTACCAAATGTTCACCACGAGTGTTGAAGTGGTGTTAACCGCGAGCCTTTGGCGCACGGTTAACACCACTTCACCACGAGTGGTGAACATTTGGTACACCAAGCTGCTTTGGGTATATTTTATTTATACCATGATCGTCAGATTAATACGAGTTTAAATGTTAACTCTTTACCTAACCGGAAAAGCAGACGACACTTGCAAAAATAATTCTTGAATAACTAATTTTTTGTCTCAAAAACATAGGTTATGACCCCTCGTTGGAACGAGCCCGACGAGCTCTTTCCAACGATGGGTCATAATCTATGTTTTTGAGACAAAAAATGAAAAAAAATAATGAAAATTAATTAGCGATTTTTGAGAATAGCGCTGGCCGGTTTTGGCCGTTACGTTAGGTAAAGGGTTAAAATAAATCAATATTCACACGTGCGAATCTGTTTTTGTTTACATGAGCACCGGTGGGCGGTACTTTCGCTGGCAATTTTATCGCCGAAACGAAAGAGAAAACGAAACGCGAAAATTACGGGGCCTTTTTCATTTTAATAACATAATAACATACTATTTTGAGTTACGGATGCGGATGCTTTATTAACACGAGACAACGTATGTTTGTTAATTTTTGGTATCTTATGAGGTAAACTTATTTAAAAACGTAATAAATAATTGCCGGTTTCATTTCACTCTTCACGGGGCTATGAGTAATAAATTTAGACAAGTTAGCATTCAAGGCGAGGTCACCAAAGGTCAACTTGGATATAGTTTCACTGTAGGTGTAAATTTTAACTATTGAAATCCCATTGCTGCCGTGTTCACCACGATTGGTGTGTAAAGCTAAAATTGATGCCATAGGCTTTTTACATATAGTAGAATTGGTAATCATGGTATAAAACACCGTTTTCTTGTTTTAAAGAGGAGTTTCAACAGAGAATAGTAGTCAAACGTCCAAACTGATTGGGTATATTATGATCCTTGATGAGGCTGAAGGTGGGAATGGGGAAATCTCACCCTCGGGGCAAGATATTTGAACCAGACCCGAGGCTTGGATGATTTTTCTCTCCACACACGAGGATTACGTCATTATAGATAATTGGCGGTCACGTGCTGACATACCCAATTTATCAAACCGTAGTCCTTTCGAAAAACGAACAATTTCATCGGAAAGATCGTACAAAAGTTACGTTTTAACCATAGGTATATACTAAAAAATTGATTTGTAACACTGTACGTTAAGGGGTTTTTGAATTTGCGCGTCTCAAACTCTAATGTAAAGGGCATTGTGAGATTATTGATCGATCGATAAATTCGCGCAGTGATGTTATTAAATCTGCAGAGAAACATGGGTTGAAACAAATCAAGTTTAATATTTGAATAATAATTAAATATTGAGTCTATATCAACAAGTTTTTATATTTGCAAATCGTGAAGCCATTTTTGTTTATTTACAATTGTGCAGACGATGATGAAATAGTTCCGGCAACCTAATAAATATGCAAATGAGTATGTCACGTGGGGTGGGTGGGATAGAAATATCCCACCCTGCTGTCTCACCCGGGACACGCGTATGTTTCACGTATAGTGGGGGAGAAAAATATATAAAAAGCCAGCTTCTGTATTATTAAACGACGCAAAGGGAAAATGCCCGAAGTTTGTAAAATGATGCACACATCAGTGATACAAATTCGCAAACATTTCGAAATTTTAATCTTCAAGTGAAATTCCCATACCCCTTGTGTTAAATTTACTGACAGCTTTAGGAAATTAAGGGAGGCTACCTTTCCCGTAAATCTATTTCAGTGACGAAAATCGTCAGCCATATTTCAATTAATTCCTAGAAAGAGGACGGCCGAGCAGAGGGCATCTCCCCATCTCTCTCCAGTCCCACCCATTCACTGCCCAGTTCCTTTTCGGGGAATTTGTAGAAACGAGAAAAAGGCCAACAGAGACGGAAACAAAAATTGTCATCTGCACACTATCTTCCACAACCTCTCCAGAACGCAACACATTACCGGAACCAGACGTGGAAATTTATGTCAGCAAAAACATTAACCTGGTGATAAAACTTTCCAGACTTTTAACAAAATATGACTAATCCACATATCACATCACTTTACGACGACTCTGGCGTAAAAAAAAAACGCCCCAGCTAATCTAAGAAGAGCCTAAACGGCCTTTAGAAGCAGAAAACCAAACACGAAACTAGGATGGTGACGACTGCTTCTCCTCTCCTGTCTTTGAGCACACTGTTCTGTTCTAAACAGATAACTAAATATCGAGACCATGGTGCTTGTTTGTAATAAATTCGAGTTATTTTGCGTTGGAATCGAAACCCTGAGAGAGCTTCAGTAGCAATGTCCTCTCCCCGTACTTCAATGGTTCGCGCTATTTTCTACCTCAACCACTTTAGCTTTCACTGCATCAAATACAGTACACGATGAATGGATTGTTACACCCGTGGAATTGGATATTGCACCCAGGCATTAGTTATCAAATTATGTGAGATACAGGCCATACATACAACGTCCCACCTAATTTACTTCAGATTTCAAGCCGGAAGTTCAATAGCTGAAACTTTGCTGGTGCATTTTATCCTTTTTCACAGAACTTTAGTTATTAACCCTAAGTAATCCTGTCGACGCGGTATGCATACATATTTACGAAAAAGGAAAATTGAAAATTGGTCGTCGGTTAGAAATTAACAAAATGAACGACCAATAATTAAGAAGAGTCAGAATTTATTCAATTCAACAGCCCTTGCGACAGTCCCAATCAAGAACTCAGTGTTGAATAGGGATTTGAACTTTTCTCTGGTGGGTTTTGTCAAGTAACTCTCTCTATGCTTTAGATAAGAAAACAATATCGTCGAGGTTTCCTTTGGATGACATCGACAGTATGCACAGGAAAGTTGATACTCGGTCACCTTGCAGATAGACCCCTGTCTACATATACATCGGTGAAATCTTGGGGACCCAACAAGAAAGCATGCAGCTCATTGGCAGTCGGTGTACCCGATGGGTATACGAACTGAAAATTTAAGGGTACATGAACTGAAAATTTGCTTCTTGTGTCTTCTTCGGGCTGAATCGATCCCGTTTGCACCAAAAAGGTTGAAAAAGCACCTGACCCGGATCTCAACACTTTATTTCTGTTCGTATTGTAGATAAGTGTTCGGTCTGTTTCATGCATTTGACGCATTCCACTCAGAGATAACTCGATTGCGAATCGAATACTTCCAACGCGTTATCTTTATTACTTTGTAATATGCAGTTATTATTGGATGGGCTGGAAAAGAATCACATGGTGAATATATTCAGGAGACGTTTTAAGGTTTTTTTAACAACGAGAACGAATGCAGCTGTCTTCAAATTGTAAGTGTATGTTGCTTGCACTGTTGATGGCCATTTTTTATCTTCAGATAAAGTGATAGAGCCGTACACTTAAACAAGTGTTTACATAACAGTAATGAAATAATTACATCCAGATTACTTCAATCATGCGTTAACATTAACCCTCTAATCAAAGATGCAGGAGGGACACCAAGGTAAGATGGTACGTCATCATCCTTAATTTCTACACAAGTCAACATGGCAGAACTTTCGATCGCTTCAGTACAAGTTTTCGTTTGATAACCCTTTACCCAACGCAGGTGTTACCAAAATTTAGGATTTTGAATATTATTTTTTCATATTTTTCCCAAAAATTCCATCAAAAGCATATGATGTGATCATTCATTGGAACGAGCTCTATGAGCTCATTCCAATGAATGGTCACATGATTGGTTTTGTTGAAATTTAAAAAAAAATGTCTTCTACTAAATTTGTATAATACGCGGGCGGATTCGTTAGTTAAAGCGTTAATGGTCTTTTTTATAAATAGTTCATACTGAATCGTGCATACTGCACGATGATATTCGATGTATTAATGAAGACCCAAATCCAAGTAGGTTCGACGAAAGTTCGATCCATTTTATAAACAGAATGTTTGGTAGAGATTTCTAACTTTTATGGAAGAGTTTGGTAAAACAGCGGGGGTTTGGGGGTTCAAATCAATCGTCTAGAGTTGTTATCAATAATACTGAATGTTTCGTGTCCTTTGTAATATGTTTTGAACTATTTCAAAATGGTCTAAATTAAGCAAAAACTAGATAGTAAACGACGATTTGGGTACGATTGTTATTCTCGTGTTGTACGGGAACTGAGTGAAATGATCCTTACATTGTACGATGTAATAATAATCATTCTCGAATCGTGTCGCATAACGTCATAGTATCAGCGTTATCAAAGAAACTCGGGGAATGAGATAAGATATACTGGGACGACCCACAGTCGATGTTTCCTGAAAAATGTCAACCTCACACTTTCCAGATACTTGGGTCTTCGAAAAAGGAAAAAAGGGGGAGTACACACAGACAATTTGTGTGTGTGGGTGAGAGGGGTGGGTGGGGGTTGTCTTGCTTTCTCTTCCCTGCTTAATCTCTCTTGGCTGATCCCCGGAAGAAGGCTGGGGGCGGGGGTACTTCCTGTTTATATTGTTATGCTGTCCATTAATATGCATAAAGGTACGAATTAAAATTCTCTTTCTTGTTATTCAAAGAGGCACTATATAACTTCAGTTGGAGACATTGATCAATATCGCCAAGAAAGTTGCTATAACCTCTCGAGATTAGCAAATAAGAAGTACTTCTGTTGCAGAGGGTATTGATGGCGCAAAAAGAAATGCTTATTTAAATTGGGTACATGAGAAATTATTACGTTACCTATTTTGGAATTACAATCTTTTCTTGAATATTGTCAAAAGTTTGACATATCTTGTATCTTACTGACGAAATCCTGTTATGTGGCACATGACAATTCATTTCCTAGATCTTTCTAAATGTGTGTCTTAAAACTGTATGCCCTTTTTGTATATTGGAAGGGACTCCAGAAACTATATTGTGCTCAGCTGTTTTACTAGTGCTATGCGATCGCAATTCCCAATAGGGTGGGGTAAAATCGGTTTAAGACGAGAAGTGCGTTGTGGTGTTCCTCACACTAGTTAAGGAGGGTGTGGTATGTTTGTGATTACTGCGAGGCCTTAGTCACAGCACCATTCGAAATAAGTTGTGTTATAATCATATGGCTGACAATTTTCGTCATAGGAAGAGATTTAATTTTCTAAAGTTCTCAGAAAATTTAACACTAAGGGTATGGGAATTTCATATAAAAATTGAAATTTAGAACTGTTAGCGAAGTTATATCAACGATGTGCGCATCATTTCACAAAACTTCAGGCATTTTCCTACAGTGTAATAGAAAAATACAGGAGTTGGCTTTTTACAATCCCCCCCCCCCCCCCAATCAGTTTCAACGTTTGACTATTATTCGCTGTTTAACCCTTTACCTAACATGAAAAGCAGACGACACTTGCAAAAAAAATTCTTGAATAACTATTTTTTTTCATTTTTTGTCTCAAAAACATAGGTTATGACCCCTCATTGGAACGAGCTCGTTCCAATGAGGGGTCATAACCTATGTTTTTGAGACAAAAAATGAAAAAAATAATGAAAATTAATTGGCGATTTTTGAGAATAGCGCTGGCCGGTTTTGGCCGTTACGTTGGGTAAAGGGTTAAACCCATTTAAAAATTAAGCACACGGTGCTTTTACCATCTTTTGATGTTCTGTAACTTGGTTTGTGTTCGTTATATCAACAGTGCGCGCATCGTGACATATAATATAGACACGATCCTTTCCATTAATATAAAAGTCTGTAGGAGGTCAGATTTGGTAATTGTTTTCCTGGGAAGAATAAAAACTTGCACATTAATGTAAAAGCACATTCGCTAAACAAAGAGCCAAAGTGAACAGTTACTTAGTTGCTTCTAATTAGCCCTGAGGGCTGTCTGTTGGTTTCGTTTATTAAAAGTAACAAAAGGAAACTTCGATTTACTTTATTCTGATGCTATAGGTGTTTTTTTCACAATTACATGCTTCTTAATTGGACCTTCCTCACCAGTCTCATAATTCCAGGGGAGATAACTTTATTGAAAGTCGATTTTTATGACGAGATAAGTCAGGGGTGTGAAAGAAATCTTCTATTTCATTACTTCACAACTGTTTATCTCCTCTGGCAATCAGTACTGAAAAGAATTATTACTCTGGTACCCCATCCAGAAATCCCTAGACAAACATATTACACGTTTTAACCCTTTACCTAACATGAAAAGCAGACGACACTTGCAAAAAAAATTCTTGAATAACTAATTTTTTTCATTTTTTGTCTCAAAAACATAGGTTATGACCCCTCGTTGGAACGAGCTCGACGAGCTCGTTCCAACGAGGGGTCATAACCTATGTTTTTGAGACAAAAAATGAAAATATTTTGAAAATTAATTGACGATTTTTGAGAATAGCGCTGGCCGGTTTTGGCCGTTACGTTGGGTAAAGGGTTAAATGGGAAGGGGGGGGGGGGGGGTCATTACATCGTCTCCTCTTTCCCCGATACCTCTAGATCTATGAGAACAAGGACGACATCGGGGGCCCTCAAATATCTCGGAAACGAAGCCAGTGGCAGTGTTCGTCTTTCTAGACGATTATTTCTCATTAAAGCTTGGAAATCGTGTCTATCCCCAAAGATTCCGACACGTGTTAATTGTTTTATTCTAACAATAACGGAAAAGCGATCTTTAATTACTGCTACAAGAGAGATAAGGATTATTTTTAACATTCTTGTCGGGAGATAATGATCTCTGCATCTATTTTCACAACTCCAAGAAACAATTAACAAACCCACTCTAGAGGCGAAGGATGCTTTTCTCTGACTATTAAAATACCAAAAACGAAAACATTTCACTTATAATTTTTGTCTTTGTTAACAATTTTGATGCGAATGTAACTATACGTCATATGTATAAAATTTATACATACGGGGAACACTCACCAACACTTTTGCCGACGAATCGATATTCAGTACGTGGAGAGTGTATTATCACTAAATCACCCACAGAGCGGAAATTCCTCCCAAGCATGCAAATTTGTTGCAAAGCACAACAAGTACAAGCAAAGTTCCAGCCAATGGACCTCCGGGTTATACCCGGAGGTCCATTGGCTGAAACATTGCTTGTGTTTTTGTCTGCATGTACAGAATTTGAAAGTGATGCTTTGGGTGTTAACCCCACTCCCCGGACGATTTCATTACTCTCCACGTACTGTAATCTACCCGAAGCTCCACACCACAAACGCCATTGTTGGAATTCCATTTTTTTAGTTTTTCATTCCAAAATATAACTTGTGACACCTCTTTGGAACGATCCCGTTCTTGTGTGTGGTCATAAGATATAAGATAATATTCGGAAGCAGGGGCATAACTACGGGAGTGGGATGTAGGGGTGATACCTGCCACATATTCGCCAGGATTGCAGTCTGATATATCAATTCTCTCTTGATAGTAATCATGTACTTCTTTGAAAAATGGAAAAGCGCGGTGGCTGGGTGGTAGACTGTTGGACTTCTATGCTAGAGGTCCCCGAGTTGATCCCCGTCCGGGACAACCCGCGTTGTGTCTTTGGGCAAGTCACTTTATCCCGGTTTCCTACATGGGGCACGATGACGACGTGTACTAAGGCGTACTGCACGTCGATAGTACACTTGTCTTCAACCGCTGTAACCCTGCTTGAGGGAGCTTGAACAGAGTTAGAATGTTGAGGAGCTGACAGTTGCTCGTCGATGCTCGGTGGTTCTCTCCAGGTACTCCGGCTTCCTCCACCCATCAAACTGTCGCGGTCACGATTAGCCATTGTGCATAAGTATGTGACCTTAAACACCAATAAATAAATAAATAATAATATTTAAAACATGGATTTCATTTTTGGACTTGTGTCACACACAAAGTCTGCCATACAAAAGGAGGTCTGTTGTATCCGATTCTGGCTGTTAGGGCCCCGCATGACCAATATAAAGTACCGACACTGTACATTTTAATTGAATAAGAAGCTGCTTCTCGATTACAGCATGTATATCTTATTTATTGAACTAAAAAGCTATAAAAGATGCCCAATTGACTCTGAAAACAAATATCGCGGCATCGAATTTCGTTGTTAGAAACATTTCGTTGTTTGGAAGATCTCGACAAAATAGTTCCCAATGGCATAGATATTTTTAAGCAATCAGTATATCATAACGTACTTTGAGTGAAACAAGGCGCCATCTGCAATGCTACAGCATTGCAGATGACACCTTGTTGGACTCACGTGACGATAATTTTATTGAAATAACTTCTAAAAATTAGTAAAATGATACCACCGATTTTTTTTTTTATTTCACACTTCGTTACTCGATTCTCTCGTGGTAACGATTATTATTTGGAACAAGAATACAACCGCGTACACTTCCGGAATGTTATTGAATGATCGTGCTATACAGCTTTTAAAGCATCAAATCCTGTGACAATGTTTAGTTTTGACATGTTCAAAGAAAGAAAGAAAGAAAGAAAGAAAGAAAGAAAGAAAGAAAGAAAGAAAGAAAGAAAGAAAGAACAACCACGGTGTCGTTTCCATTGCTTTTGTGTAAGCTTGTCTAGAACTGGTACAAAATTTCAGTGTATCTTTGCTCATTCATAGTTGTTATGCAACGCCCAGATAGGTGATAGGTCTCCAAGCCCTTTCCAATAGTTTTGTCACGTAATATCCATTCGTGACCTTGAAGAAAAAATTCGGGATGCTCTGGGTCTATCAGAAGGGCTCAGGATAAAACACTTTAATCCGATCATTAATTTGCTAACGTAACCCCCGCCCCGTCCCAAATCAATTATAGGATAGCTAAATTCTCTCCAAACCAATTTAATATCTGGGTTGTGCAAATATAAAGAATGTCTTGATGGAAATTTTTAACACGTACATCATTTTTGCCTCTGAATCGATGCCCACATCTGTTATTATACATTCAAATGAAGAAATGACAGGGTGGATTATTACCAAGGCGCGATGGTTTTCTACTGAAAGGGTGTTTACAATTTCTAAAAAAAAAAAAACTAAAAAATTAGGAACCCCCCCCCCCCCCCCCCACCCCCCCCCCCCCCAAATTAGAAGCACTTTCAAACCTTCGGGTGGTGTGCACGATTATGTGGTTCATGGGCTGTAATATTCTAGTACTTTCTTTGCTTCATCAACAAATAAAGGTTTTTGTGCGTGGGTTGAACAATCTGACTTACCATTTTTGAAGCAATCCACCCTCCTTATATCGAAGAATAACGTATAGATTTACAATACCATTTTTTAAAACTTCGCGTCCCTGATATAAAATTTTGGATTCCCAACCATTTGAGTGGTAGAGTAAAATTTTCCGATCTGTTGTGAAGTTGTCAACAATTATAAAAAATGCACTTCGAATTACCGTTTTCCGGGTTGTGCTTATTTCTGACGGCCGTGTTTTAGTTTTTTGAGGTCAAAATAGGGCCCGGGTTAGGAGTGATAGAATAGTTCCAAATATATTGGCAATGTTAACTGGCTGAGTGCTAGATTATTTTGGTGGTCTGAATTTGTTCTTAAAAATTTGTTATATTACAAATTATTGGAGAGTGCCTGTGGGCACTCTCCAATAATTTGTAATATAACAAACTTATATAAACAAAATATTATTGGTGTTTGATTGGATGTGAAACATGAGTATGGAAAATGTTTGCTTTTGCCGTGGTACCCTCATTTTCTGAAAGCCCCGATAGTGGCTCCCAGCACTCAAGCAGTGAAGAAAAAGAAGTTGGTAAGCAACATTTTAACATCTTGTTCAAGCAAGCAAAAGTATACAAATCTCACCCTCTTTCTTCCACTCCCGCTTGCTCGCTCCTCAAGCGTGTATGCCCCTGTGCATGTTCAAAGCAAAAGCATGGAATTACAACTAGAAGCAGCATCATGGAATTTTTATCCACGTAACCAATCGAAATATTCTGCAGGATGACCGCGAAAAATAATCTCTCTTGTTCTATTTCCTTGATAACTCTGGTCAGTGACAAAGATGTTTTTTGAAAAGCTCTTCCAGAGAGATTTGTCAAGGACCATATAAAAGGGCATTGCGATGCAGTGTAGAATGATTAACCCTTTACCCAACGAATCGGCCGCATCCGCTCGTAGAGCTCGTTCCAACGAGGGGTCACATGATATGGTTTTTTGGAAAATTTGAAAAAATGATATTTAAAATAGTAAATTTTGATATCGTCTGCGTTGGGTAAAGAGTTAAAGAGATTTGATTTTCCCAGTTATTTCAGTTTATTATGTACACTCTATACCAAAATGCAGCAGAATACAACTTAACCCTTTACCTAACACGAAAGGTAGACACTTTTTTTTTCTTCATTTTTTTGCGTCAAAAACATTGCTTATGACCCCTCATTGGAACGAACTCGTTCCACTGAGGGGTCATAAGCTATGTTGAGCTCGTTCCAATGAGGGGTCATAAACATATGTTTTTGAGACAAAAAGTGAGAAAATAATGAAAATTGGATGGTGATTTTTGTGAATAGCGCTGACCGGTTTTGGTCGTTACGTTGGGTAAAGGGTTAACCCTTTACCTAACATGACCAGACGACACATACAAAAAGTCAGTTGCTGAAAATTTTCATTTATTTCATAAAAGCGGCGCTTATGACCCTCATTGGAACGAGCTCGACGAACTTGTTCCAATGAGAACTTTAGAGGCAAAAAAAAGCAAAAATAATAAAAATGTAAATAGTGTTTTTTTGTGAAATGCAATGGTCAAATATATCCGTTACGTTAGGTAAAGGTTTAACTCAACACAGAAAATCGTATCGCCATTTTTTTTTAAAAAGGAGACTTTCACATGCAAATTAATAAAATAAATTTTCATCAGCTTAATGCTAATTTAAGTATTTCGTTCATTTCAATAAATGTAGCCTATTAGTTCAACAATATCTGCATCAAATTATATAATTTCGCCAGTCTATCCACTGACATCGCATTGCCTTGTTTTCATTGACTCGCGACTGATTTTGTGTTTGACCGCGTTGGAAAGATTGATCTATTGGTGCTACAAGTGCGTACAGGTGTAAATTCAAAGCAAGCCACTTCTATGGGATGTTGAGAGGACATACCTTTACAGGCCTTTCGATGTTGTATTTGCCTGCGGGGGTCCCTGTAGAAGCCTTCCTTGCAGTGATGACAGTATCGCCCCGCAGTGTTGTGTTTGCATTTTAGGCACACACCGCCACTTTTCTTACCGGACAGGATATACAGTTCGTTTTCGAACCGACAACGTCTGGCATGTAAGTTGCAATTGCAAGCTGCAACAGAAAAAATGAGAACAGCAATGAATGGAAAGTTTCACGTCTTACCTTTGCATGCTTTCCTGTGTGTGACTGGCTTGCTCTTGTCGCGAAAATAACCTTCCTTGCAATACTGGCAGTTTCTGCCCGCAGTATTGTGTCGGCATTTATAACACACGCCGCCACTCTTGAAGCCAGACAGCATATATAACTCCATATTGAATCGACAGCTTTTGGCGTGGAGATTACATTGACATGCTGAAAAAGATGACGAAAACACATGTATTTTGACACAAATAAACTTGCGATCTACGTTCAAAACAACACGTAACGTGACACTTTTTGAGGGAAATGCACGTGAAAAGAATGCAAGTGGTACGTTCCAGTCTAAATAAATTGAAAGTAACCCACAGAACATTTTCAGTCCTTTTTTGTTGTTAATGATAATACAACACAGGCTTGAGATTTTTTATAAGGGATCTTCTTGGGAAGAGATATGATGGGACGTTAAGGTGATTATGCAATGGCTGTGGCATTAACCCTTTCAATCCTGTCGACCTGAATGAAATCGTATTGTAAAAGCAGGGCTTATATTTCGACGAGAATCCGAGAATCGATTCGCACAAAGATTCGCGCAATAAAACCGGAGAGAATCCATACAGATTCTCGCTGCACCTCTGCTAGGATTCGCGTGAAAAAAATTGAGTCAATTTAACCCTTTATCTAACACAACAGTAACAAATTAACCAATAGAAGGCCAACATGACCTGAAGTATCCTGACACTTTGTCAATAAAATTTCACAAATATGTCTGCCAATGGAACCGGCTCATTGAGCCGGTTCCAACGACAGCCATATTTGTAAGATTTTATTAGTAAATATTGTTCATTTAATTATTTTAGCATTTATTTATTATTTATTGTTTAAAAATTAAAAAGGTGTGTTGGGTAAAAGGTTAACATGTGTTATCAGTATACAACAGTGGTTGAACCATGGTGGCGTCATGGAATCCTGGGACACTCATAGTAGGTATGGATTCTCGCAACCATTTTCCCGAGAATCCAAATGGATTCTCACAAATTCAGACGAAATATAAGCCCTGTAAAAGTGATTTATATAACGAAATGGGCGAATTTGTATTTGTGGGGACTTTCAGAACTAATTCAATTATATAGCCATGTTGGGCTGTAGAATTAAATTATCACTGACCCTCCTGTCCACTTAGGTGCTTATTGTGGTATCTGCTCACGGACTACCAACTTTTGCTTTACGCAAAATTGCATGCATACTGTCCTGAAAGAGGAAAGTTCGTCTGTTCTCTTGACAACATGGGATTGAAACGTTTTTGCGTAAAAGTTACAGTTCATTTTGGTTGTTCTAACAGTGTCACAAGTCCGAGTAAGTCTGACGACTTCCATATTGTCCGCCAGTTTCCAAATCCTCAAATCAATACAACAAGCAGAGTGTACAAGGTGTAGTTGTACAACAAACAGATTGTACAAGGTGTAGTTATACAACAAGCAGAGTATACAAGGTGTAGTTATACATCAAAATCGGGCAAATTTCATATTTTATATTTAAGAAATAGTCGGACGGTGGGGAAAATTGATAAATTTGCATTTGTTCACAATAAGCAAACATGAATTCATGTTTCTGGTCTTTGAGGTGGCTTAGTCTCAACCGTAGCTTCGTGTATTGTATTACTAACCCCACCCCCACATCAAGTCACAAAGGTTACCTCTGCTGTATACTAGTGTGTCGGAGCCCTTCTATCACCATGCCACCGCCTCATATTTCGAATTGCATTAGCCCTTTACTTAACGAAACTGCCCGCGCAATATGCAAATTCAGCAGTTGAAAAAATATCATTTTTCAGAACGTTTCAACAAAACCACATCATGTGAACCCTCATTGGGACGAGCTCGGCAAGCTCGTTCAAATGAGGGGTCACATGATATTGTTTGGTTGAAATATTTGGAAAAATTTGAAAAAATGGCATTTCAAATAATAATTCTGATATCGTCTGCGTTGGGTAAAGGGTTAACTCTTACCCAACGTAAGGGCCATAACCGGCCAACGCTGTTCACAAAAAATTGCCAATTAATTTTCATTATTTTTTTCATTTTTTGTCTCAAAAACATAGGTTATGATCCCTCTTTGGAACGAGCTCGTCGAGCTCGTTCCAAAGATGGACCATAACCTATGTTTTTGAAACAAAAAATAAAAAAAAATAGTTATTCAAGAATTTTGATTGCAAGTGTCGTCTGCTTTTCATGTTAGGTAAAGGGTTAAACACTCTTTGAGTAATACTATACTTATTCTGCAACTTTTTCTTCACGACAAATATCTGAGGCCATTCTGGTATAAAGAGAATAAGTTGAAACCTATCAGTGTCAGAATTAATGGAAGATGATTAGTTTTGACTGCAGGTTCGCGATACATGCTTTGTATCTAAAAACAACACAATACCTAGTTGTATCAAGAGTTACCAAGTGAAGTCCATTTTATCTATAATATCTGAAGGATGCGTTTCTTCTTCACTGCTTGTATGATCTGAGATTAAAACAGATGCTGTGTTGTATTGGTGAATAAACAAAAGCAATATTGTCTTGGAGAAGACGGTACAAGAGAGATAATGAATAGTCTTACACTGTCGAGTTGTTTCTGTCAGGAACAAGTACGAGATAGGTACGCATCGGAAATAACTTATAGGATCAGAAAAAAAAGTTCCCAAGCTCACTAGGTGCAGTGATTGGCCGTCTGGACCTAAAGTATGCTTTACATAAGTTAGTACCGCTATATGGGTTCCGAGATGGTGTATTGAAGTCGAGACCACGTCTCTTGTCATATATCGACGACTCCGTTAGGATTTCTTTTGGGCAACCACTGGATGACAACCTAATCGAAATAATAAAGCATTGGTGTGAGGAAAGAGGGACAGTAAACTCTCTTTTAAACCTACATTGATACACTACAGCTGATTTAACTAAGCATGCCATTATTGTCTATACTCAGATAAAGTAAGTTCCATCTACAATGATGAATTCATGTTTGCATGACTTGAAAAATAAATTCAGGATATAACTAAAGTGATCCTTGCGTTATGAAATTCAGAAACAACTTCGAGATAATTTTATTTGGAAGATTAATTTGAGACATTGAATTTGTTTAATGTGTTGTTACGACTATTTATGGAGCCGGATCCGAACATTTACATAAAGTCAGTGGTGAGGTTTATTCTGTTTCACTACTGACGTCCACCTTTAACCCTTTACCTAACCTGAAAAGCAGACGACACTTGCAAACAAAATTCTTGAATAACTAATTTTTTTCATTTTTTTGTCTCAAAAACATAAGTTATGACCTCTCATTGGAACGAGCTCGTGGAGCTCGTTCTAACGAGGGGTCATAACCTATGTTATTGAGACAAAAAATGAAAAAATAATAAAAATTAATTGGCGATTTCTGTGAATAGCGCTGGCCAGTTTTGACCGTTGTGTTCGTTAAAGGGTTAACTGAAAAAAATACATGAAAACTACATTGGATTTCACAGTCCACCCAGGACCAGTAATGGGTCCCCTAGTTATAGTGAAGGTTACGAAACGAGTTCATTACATTATGTCTGAACCAAGGTTTGGGCGAGGTGCAGAACTCATTTAATGGACGACTTTCGTATATTTCGCAATTGACGAGGAAAGAAGTTAAGATTCAATTTAAATTAAAACTTGATCCAAAACACGATAAATGTTGCTTAAATCACCAGATTAAATGGCCCACGTACCGAGCAACGCTTTCCCTATGGCGTCAAATCACACTGCTAAAAGCAATGCTGCGTTTGGCAGAGCTCCGAAAAATAGTTCCCAATGACTAAAATAGTTTGAAGCATTTATTTTAAGAATTGTATTGAACTAACGGTTCATAACTCATTCAGTGATGTTACATGAAAGCTGACCACAGACACAGCATAACAGCTTTCATCAAACTCATCGATTGGGAGGATTTGCCTTATTAACCCTTTAACTAACAGACGACACTTGCAAAAAAAATTCTTGAATAACCTCGTTCCAAAGAGGGGTTATTACATATGTTTTGAGTAAAAAAATGAAAACAATAATGAAAATTAATTGGCTACTTTTGTGAATTGCGCTGACCGGTTTTTGCTGTTGCGTTGGGTAAAGGGTTAATTGACTTGACATCATCTTACTGTGGGGGTGGGGGAGGGGCAGTTTGGGTTGTGTCGTTTTTAGCTGACATTCCAGCAATCCAGTTGCAAAGGGCTTAGCAAAGTTTATGTGTAGTTTAGCAAAATATACGAAAGCAGTGCTTATGTACAGTTTAGCGAAAAGTTTTCAGTATGAACTCTTTTAATCCCTGCTTTTGTAAAATGGCCTCACCCATTTAGTAAAAAATGGGTTGTTTTCGAAAAGTCAATGTTTAAGGCAGACAGTGGATGAAGAGAAGAAAGAGTGAAGAATTCATCTCAAACTAAGAGTTCAAGTCGTAATCGGACATTCGTCAAAGAGGTAGTTCAGATATCCAAACATCGCGACTTCCCCCAGCGGGGAAGCAGTGGCGTTCGAATAGATGAACTAGAAGCCGTAGCTTTCAGATAGCTGAACTTGGAGAAGAGGAAACTTCGGACTTTGTGAAAGAATGGGAAACAATAACACTGTCAAAAACTGTAACAGATCTGAGAACATTTATAATTTTTTGTTTGGGTTTAATAAAGAAAGAGGTTATATATAGAAAGTACCCATAGTAGCTTGATGTACCAAATGTTCACCACGAGTGGTGAACATTTGGTACACCAAGCTACTTTGGGTATATTTTATGATCGTTAGATTATTAAGAGTCGCCATTATTTTTTCTCTATTTTACTGAGCAGCAGCCGTACATACGCGCGAATTTATTTTTGTTTAAATGAGCATCGCTGGGCGGTACTTCCGCTGTCAATTTTATCACCTAAACGAAATAGAAAAAGAAACAGGGCATTTTTCATTTTAATAACATAATAACATATTATTTCGAGTTTTGGATGTTTTATTAACATGAGACAATGCATGTTTGTTAATTTTTGGTGTTTTATGGGGTAAACTCATTTAAAAACGTAATAAATAATTGCTACTTTCATTTCACTCTTCGCAAGGCGACGTGCGATAAATTTAAACAAGTTCGCATTCAGGTCGACGTCACCAAAGGTCAACTTGGATGCAGTTCCACTGTAGGTGTAAATTTTTACCACTAAAATCCTTTTGCTGAAGTGTTCACCAAGGTTGGTGTATAAAGCTAAAATTTATGTCATAGGCTTTTCATATATAGTAGAATAGGTAATCATGGTATAATACTTTGTTAGTTTCATATCTTCCGAGACTAAACTAAGCAAGTAATAACATTTAATTATTATTTTACGATGCAAATACCTACCTTTGGTTGCAAGTACCTTCACTGAATTTTTAACAATAATTGTACAGAGTACGCAAAAACACTAATGGGTGGCCTTGTGGGGTTCAAAGATTTGCGAAAATGTGATGAAATAATTAAGGCTAGATGTTGGCGAGTTTATTATATAGCCAGACGTGTTACAATAGTGTGTTGCGAGGACAAATACACGCAACAGAATGATTCCACGGACTATTCTATTCAGACGAAGAATCATTTGGTACAATGGTAAAAAATTCTAGGCTTATAAAACACAGAAGACATAAATAACATCATTCTCGGCAAGAGAGATCATCATGTTTTTCACCTTTATCGTTAAATCTGTCATCACACGAAACATCCCTTCTTCTTTATATTGGATGATTTAGTGATATGCACGAGATTGACCCGACTATCAGGAATTTTGTCGATCACACAGCTTGTAAGTCTCAAACTCGAGTAAATAAATGTGCTTGATACAAACGGCATTTTACGAATCATTTCAGCCGACAATATTTAAATCATTCTTTACCAATACAGACCACCATCTGAGTATGCGTGGGGCAGGGTGCTAGTGTGCTTGAAATGTGTTGAGAGTGTGTGCATTCGTGTGTGTGTGTGAGGTGGGAGGGTGGGGTAAGAACAGATTGAATCTATCAACTCTCAAGTGTTTTCTCGTAAATATACCGGGACAAGGTTATTCATGACATGTTGGGGAGAACCATGATAAATTTAACCTGTGCAATGGCTATGGTAATCTTCCACTAGTAACACCAAAATATTGCCAAGTAAATAGAGAGTAATCGCTTGACTGGACTGGTTACGTGACATAATTCATGAGAGGTGAGGGACGTTGTACAAACACGAGTGTGCGAATGGGCACGAGTGTTTTTCAATATAGTCCCTCGTCTCGAATGAATTATTTCACGTAACTAGTCCAGACAAGCGATTACTCCGTTTATTACTTTTCATTATTAACGATAATTATATTATTTAATCCTTTACCTAGAGAAACCGGCCAAAACCGGCCAGCGCTATTCTCAAAAATCACCAATTAATTTTCATTATTTTTTCATTTTTTGTCTCTAAAACATAGGTTATGACCCCTCATTGGAACGATCTCCTCGAGCTCGTTCCAATGAGGGGTCATAACTTATGTTTTGGAGACAAAAAATGAAAATAATAGTTATTCAAGATTTTTTTTTGCAAGTGTCGTCTGCTTTTCATGTTAGGTAAAGGGTTAAAAAAACAATGAAGTCCCCATTACACCCACGGCAAAGCGTCTTCGTTTGCGCGCATGGATACATGACACAATTGTTGATTGCATAATTCACTTGTGAAGTTATCGTTTATAATCAAACCCGGAAATCCCAGTAAATCACACTTTGGAAAGTAATAATGCTGAATTATGAATTAGAGCTCACTTCATAGCAATCAGATTTCAAATCATTCATAAGGTAAACAGATCTGTGTTTTTGGAGGCGCGTGTACCAACATTTTGGTATATGTATTTTTATTATTTTTAATAATATATTTATTTCTTTTGTTTGTATGTAATTAGCGGTAATTACTTGGTCAATTTCATATCGACCAATATATCAGTTCTCTGATCAGCCTTCGACAGAATGACACAAATGTTGAAGGTAATATTAGACTGCTAGAAAATGAATGGAAATGTATGACTCCTTGATATTCAGTGCACAAAAGAGTTAGGTCGAAGTTCACCAGGGTCCCAATGATCTAACAAGCTCTTGTGCACCTCACGCGAAGGAGACAAGTAACAGGAAAAGCACCATGATTCCTTCCTCATAAGACATTGGCTGTATCAAAATGTGTTGATACATCGCTGTATGCACTTGCCACAAAATGATCAAACAAAACTGCACTGAACCCCTAAGTAACGTCCACGTTTTTCTTCAATTGAAATCTATTTTCCACGCCTATAAATTTACGACAATTTTTTTAACGAAATATTATATAACAGTCTTCATCGGAAAATAAAGAATCACTCTCGTTCTCCATTTTTTGAAGGGGTATATGCGTGCAAACAAATACCTCATGACAATAAGAGCTGATTTATCCCGACAACTTGAATTCGAGTATTGGGTAGTTCGCTTGTTCTTTGTGAAGACATAATGTGATGTACTACAATGCCGAGTATGTTTATGGGCAATTGTGAACACCTGTAAGCGATGATCGTTGTTGATATTGTCATGTGACCAAAACCGAAAAAGATCTGGGAGTATTTTCATAATAAGCAGACTTCAATAAAACTCATCGTACCCAGTGTACATATTAACCCTTTACCCAACGAATCGGCCGCATCCGCCCGCGTAATATACAAATTCAGCAGTTGAAAAAATATTATTTTTCAAAAAATTTCAACAAAACCATATCATGTGACCCCTCGTTGGAACGAGCTCGTCGAGCTCGTTCCAACGAGGGGTCACATGATATGGTTTTGTTGAAATGTTTTGAAAAATTTGAAAAAATGATATTTAAAATAATAAATTTTGATATCGTCTGCGCTGGGTAAAGGGTTAACCCTTTACCCAACGTACACGATATCAAAATTTGTTATTTTAATTATTTTTTTTTAATAAAAAATCATCAAAACCATATCACGTGGCCCTCGTTGGAACGAGCTCGTTATGATCATTCCAATAAGGGGTTACATGATTTGGACTGGTGGAATTGTTTAGAAGCCACTATTAGGGCTTTCAAAAAAAAGAGGGTACCAGAGTAAAAGTCCACATTTTCTTTGCTTCTCAATCATATTCAGTCAATCATATTCAGTCAAACGCATAATATTTTGTTTATATAAATTTATCTTATTATAAATTATCGAAGAATGCCCCCAGCCACTCTCCAATAACTTGTTAACACAATTTTGAATAATAAATTCATACCACCAAACATAATCTAACCCTCAAAATGTAAATATTAAGGATGCGTCGAATTTGTTAGGTAAGGGGTTAACCTTCATGTTCGTCACTGTGGAGGAAAGTGTTACAGTCTTGAGCAGTCGATGGAATGGACAAGAAATCAGTTAAAAGTTTAAATTTAATCATACAGCTCTTCATTAAGAATGAGCTTGAATTGGGAATACCCAGTCACAGTGATCCGACTCTTATAAAGCCTTTTTGTCCAAATAATATTACACTTATACGGTTTTAATAACTAAAAACGGTAAAAAATTTTTGTAGTTATTTAATTTCATTAACACGCATGCGTTACAAAATATTTATTCGCATGTATTCGTGTTTTGTATTAAAATTATTGCAATAAGTCACCTTATTACCACGGTTACAACTCTTACTTCCGGTTCACATAAATTTTCTATGATTTCAACATAAAACTTGACAGTATCTGTTTACAGTATAATATTTAACCATTTCAGTATGCTTTTGCGTGAATAAAAATTGGCAGTGGACGAACTGGCGAAACAATGAACAATAATCCGGCAGTGGGGATCTGTAATAATTTAACCCTTTGAACTCTAGTGGTATCTTCCACGCCAGTTCAATGGCAGCAATTAGAGGAGTCCATATTCATTATTTGGGGTAGACTATTCAATATTTGCAACGTGCAGCCTCGGGGCTGCACGTTGAAAATATTGATTGGTCTACCCCACACATTTACTGAACAGCCATCATATTTAATGACGTATCATGTGGCTGGCCGGAAAAACGACCACTAGTGCTCAATGGTTAATAATGTATCTCCACAAAGCTGTAGGATTAGACTTTTATTGAACCTCCCTATAAATGCAAAATGGATTCGCCCATTTTGACGTAGACAGTGTAGCATAAGACGATACTATCGAGGGCCACGATTGGAAGGGTTAGTTATCAGTTTTTATCTATGTTGAATGAACTGATAATCCACGGAAAAGTGATAACAAGAAAATAGTGCAATGTGAAGCATTGCATTTGCCCCCTCCTGCAATGTCAACAATGGGAAATCCAAAAAAATATTCACTTTTCTGCTGCCATTCAACAAAGATTATTCGCATGGACAAAAACAATAATGTTAAACCTTCACACGGAGACTCTTCCTAATTCTAAAAGGAGTTACAACTCTGGTAAGTATGCGTGGATTTAACCTGCAATGTACTTGTATCATTTTCCCAGACCCAAATACCACACCAAAGAACATCAAAATCCAACAACCAATGCTTGAGTTATAAAGCAAAGCGATCGTATGGAAAGTTTTGCACGGATGAACCCCTTAATCCGTTGGTGTCTTTTTCTTCCCATGCTGGTATCTCAACACACCAAAATCGGCTCACAAATGACTGGGTTATTATGCAAAACGTTCGAATCGAACGTTCAAGCACGTATGCATAGACGAAACCCACACTATCAGTTCTGCAAATGAGACGGGTGCGAGTACATTTGCTCTCGTCAGCACCCGTGTTTTCTACTTTACAGGAGCTAAAAAATGGACTTGTCGAAAAATATTGTGGAACAATAAATATACCGTGAGAGCATATAAATGTGTATTGTTTTTAGAAAGCTGCACCCTGTGGCCTCTGGGAAGTTACTGTCATAGTTCAGCAGGACTTTATACATTCAAAGCTTCTGGTGTTTAGTGACAGTATTCCCTCAAAATTCGTGTACAAACATTTTACGGGTGCAATCTTCTCCCGTCTCTGATTTCACGGGAGCTTAAAGCTGCACCCGTCAATTTTATTCATTTCCAGAACTGCAGTATGTGCCAATGCTGGTCTTTCATCATACCAAAGAACAATAAAATCTGACAGTCAATGTAGAATTTATAATGCAAAACGTTTGCACGGGGAGTTTTCGTAGTGCAACAAGAGCCATAACTCTGGTACGGGTGCATGTACATTAGGGCTGGGGTGCACGTTGAAAATCTTGATATGTCTATCACACAAATTCACTGAGCAACCATCTATTTTATGAATTCAAGTCGTCTCACAATCATGGATCGGAAATGCGGCCTTTCGGGTTCAAAGGGTTAGCACTTACGCTGCCGAAATCGACTATTGTCACCTATTTTATGATGATTATCTGTACCTTCTGGTTTGCGCAGATCAAACCTACCATCTGATTAATTGTTGGAAAGGGCTCAGAGAGCCCTTTCCAACAATTAATCAGGTGATAGAGTTTAAAGTGTCATAAATTGTATTAAACTTCCTCGCATACAGGTGTACACAGATGTCCTCCATATAAGGCTAAAGTGGGCGTGGCAGTAAAAGGTTTAAGAAGTTCCTTCCAACATTGTTTTACAAGACAGAACTTCACCAACAAAGGCGATAGAAACATTGGAATGCTACTATTACAGTATCAACCCAGGCCTGGCATTCTGAAAAATGCAGGAGGGCAAAAAAACGCTCTCCTCAATCAGCTTAGGAGAGCAATTAGCTTTACACGGCATTTTAAGTATCCAGTTGAACGAACTCATTGAAACTGAAACCAACAGACTACATCAGTGATTTTATTAACTTTACTAAGGTAAAGCGAAATCTCTTAGACATCTGGAACACACAACCGAACACACACTTGACAAGACCTGTGTGTGTACCCAGACCTGTTGTCCAAGAAAGTCATACGCCTACCACTACCACCTTCAACCCCCAAGGGGGTTGAATGTGGTAGTGTTAGGCGAATGACTTTCTTGGACAACAGGTCTGCTTGAATCTACAGTCACATCCTGGTGCAAGTGCTTCAAGTGACAGGATAGTAGTAATGGTAGTATATTATAGTGTCAATATTCCTTGAATAATTACCCCTCAAACTGTGATGTCAGTTGTTGAACTTGAAACTGACAGAAAAAAAAATATTGCTGTGATCCATTTTGCTTCAAATGATTGCAGCTGTGTTTGGGTATGGTTGCAGCCATTACCTTTTACCACTAAACCACTTTTAAAATGAAATTACGTGATGTTATGTGACTTCGAAGTTAAATTACATTTTTGCTTTACAACAAAAATTTAATGTGAGCATAATACATGTAATCTCAATCATTCCAGACCAAAATATTTAGGAGGGCAATTTTTCGCTCTCCTTAATTCTTTCAGGAGGGCAGTAAGGAGAGCTAAAAAATCGCTCTCTTGAAATTGCCAAGCCTGTCAACCACAGCACAAGAATAATTAAAGTTATATTTCAAAACGTTGTTGAATTCTGGTCCCATCCCTGTTGTACCACCCAGTCGTACCACCCCAAATCTGCATACCGTGTTTTGGAACGGTCTACATGAATAGAACATTTTTGCTTATTCTGCCTTTGCCACTATATTAAGCATATGCATTTAAACATTTATGAATAACTTCGATAGAACGCCTTTAGAAACCAACAAACACACCAGTTCGTCCTCAATAGGAAAGACTGAATGCGTTTACGCGTCACTAGAATTTCTTTTGTAACGCTTCTGAGGCGCCCTAATCTGCTGTGAAATTTTCTCACTTACTCCACAAATATTAGATAAACGCCATTTAAGGAGTGTGTCAAACTTCAACTATATCGTCTGTTTGTGCGTTCATTAATATCGGCATGGGTGAGAATAAAGACCCATTTCACAGTTTATATTTCATTTAAGGGATTGCTTTTGTACGGTGTCATGGCGTACGATAACAGGCCTATTTAATCGACGGTTCGACTTCTAAAATACACCTTTTCACTAACCAGAGGATCTATTTAATCCGATTAGAAAGTGAATAGAAGCCAAATACATTCTTGTGGCATTGATATGAATGGTTACAATTGCGACCAAATAAATTTGTTTTGCACTGCATGGATGAGTGTCTTCCCACTGGACCAATTCCCTTTAGACCAATTCCCTTTAGGCCAATTCCCAAACGACCAATTCCCCTTAGACCAGCTACATACTATTATTGATTAAGGATAATTAAGAAAACATTTATTTACTGATAAGCAGGGGAGCGTGGTGGCTCAGTAGGTAGAGGTGCAGGCTGCAAGCCTAGAGGTCCTCGGTTCGAATCCCACCTGCGGCAACCGCGTTGTGTCCATGGGCAAGACACTTCATCTCCATTGCCCGTGTGGGGGCACGATGACGCCGTGTACTAAGGCGTACTGCACGTCGATGGTACACATGTCTTCAACCAATCTAACCCTGCCTGTGCTGCATGTTGGGGAGCTGGCAGCTGCTCGTCGTTGCTCGGTGGTTCTCTCCGGGTACTCCGGCTTCCTCCACCCGTAAAACTGTCACGGTCATGATTAGCCAGTGTGCATAAATATGTGACCTTACACATCAATAAATAAATAAATAATAATACTGATAAGCACTTTATTTGATAAAAAAGAATATTTATACGCATAACATACAAAAAATATAGGTTTATAACATTTCAGTTTATAAAATATCAACAAGCCAGAAAATAAGTAGACTATCATCTGAAAATAAAGGTTCCCAGAGGGTGAATTTGGTGATGGTACCCTGCACAGTAGGGTAGCATCACTAAATTTACCCTCTGTGAACCTCAATCTGAATTAAGGTCTCAAACATAAACAGAAAGAGGTACCCAGAGGATAAAATGGCCCACTGTATGGGATAGCATCAGCAAATTCACCCTCTGGGGATCTTATTCTGCAAATGACAGACTGCTTATTTTCAGGCTTGAATATCAATAACATTAAATACATTTATAAATATATCAAATTATTGATATAGAGTTATTTTAAAAGTAGAACGCATGAGTAGGTCTAAGGGGAATTGGTCTTTTGGGAATTGACCTCGTGGGAATAGGTCTAAAGGGAATTGGTCTAGTGGGAATGAACCCATGGATGAGATAGAGAGCAAAAAGGGTTATGAATTCCAGAATATGATTCGCTTGTGCTCTGTTTTAAAGTTCGGTACTGGATTATTATGATCCCCGATGAGTCTGGGGGTGGGATGTGTAAATCTCACCTGAGGGGCAAGATATCTGAACCAGACCCGACGCTTGCCGAGGGTCTGGTTCAAATATCCTGCCCCGAGGGTGAGATTTTCCCACTCCCACCTTCAGACTCATCGAGGATGATTTTTCTCCCCACACACGAGGATTACGTCATTATAGATAATTGGCGGTCACGTGCTGACATATCCAATTTATCAAGTCGTAGTCCTTTCGAAAAAACGAACAATTTTATCGGAAAGATCGTACAAAAGTTAGGTATATACCATAGGTATATACTAAAAAATTGATTTGTAACACTGTCCGTTAAGGGGTTAATGAATTTGCGCGTGTCAAACTCTAATGTAAAGGGCATTGTGAGATTATTGATCGATCGATAAATTCGCGCAGTGATATTATTAAATCTGCAGAGAAACATGGAGCTGAAACAAATCAATTTTAATATTTGAATAATAATTAAATATTGAGTCTGTATCAACAATATTTAATTATTATTCAAATATTAAACTTGGTTTGTTTCAACCCCATGTTGCAATTGTGCAGACGATGATGAAATAGTTCCGGCAACCTAATAAAATATGCAAATGAGTATGTCACGTGGGGTGGGTGGGATAGAAATATCCCACCCTGCTGTCTCACCCGGGACACGCGTATGTTTCACGTATAGTGGGGGGAGAAAAAATGATCCAAACCCGTATGTTTCACGTACAGTGGAGGGAGAAAAAAGGATCCAAACTGGTTCGTGAAGGATGTACCAAATCTGAGATTGGGCGAATTGGAACTGGGAGACTTCCAACCTATCCTCATTTTTGCAAAAGTATCTTTTGTTTCCTCTCCCATAAATTTAGAATAAAACCCTTTATCTGTCACCATCCAATGTTCCGTGCCAAAATCTAAATATAGCCTCCCTCGTTTAACCCTTTACCGAACGTAGCGACCAAAACCGTTCAGCACTGTTCTGAAAAAAACGCGAATTAATTTTAATTATTTTTTCATTTTTTTCTCAAAACCATAGGTTATGACCCTCGTTGGAACGAGCTCGTTCCAACGAGGGGTCATAACCTATGTTTTTTAGACAAAAAATGAAAAAAAATTAGTTCTTCAAGAATTTTTTTTTTGCAAGTGTCGTCTGCTTTTCATGTTAGGTAAAGGGTTAATCGATATGTAATCCAATTTCTCACAACTATAGCTCCTCTGATGTTGGATTTTGTCATCTATTAGTTTGCCATATTTAATTTTAACAAACCGATTCGTTTTTAAAAACTTCTGCGTTCCAACGTTTGACAAAATCATGAGAAAAGGCGAAGAATAATATCAAAATTGTTTGACTTCTAATGCGTATAAGGTACTGAACAGTACAGTCGCCGTTGACTGGTCGTAATCCACCCGTGGGCAGTGATGTCCACGCATGCGTTTACCAGGTAATAAAAATCATCATCAGCAAAATTTTAATTAATGAAGCACCGGATTGTTCCCGGTGCTTCATTAATTAAATTTTTGATGATTATTCCTAGAATTAGTGTTTGGAATCTAATATTTTTGCTTACGTGGAAATATTGCCTGTCCGTGGAAAGTGACCAGTCCAAGGCGGCCGCACCCTACCTTGATTACAAAAGCGGCTGAGTCGCGACCTGATCCAAATTTTCTGTACTTTCTCCTCTCCACGCTACTTTCAATTTTTATCTGTTAGAACAGAAATGCGAGAATACTGGATCGCTTATGCTCTTTTCTTCCAGTTTCCTTGATTATGGCTTGACTTCGCAATATTTGATTTATGAAGCCCCCCTCCCCCTCCCCCACTGAACGCGTCGCGATCAAATCGCAATCTGGTCGAAAAGAGTCCGTTTTTGGCATCATTATAAGACTTGGTATTCGACCATATAGTGGGATGTGAGAGTGGTAGCCTAGTGGATAAGTGCGCTGGTCTCTCATGCCAGAGGTCCCGTGATCGAGCCCGTGATTTTCGGGTGTCCGAACACTCTCTGTCAGCATCAACTGTGTGTTTGCTACTGTCACAGCGTACCGTCCTAACGTGGCTGTCCCAGTGCGAAGAGACACACTCCGTGCAGGCTAAAGACTCCTCGGTAGTATTCGAGAAGCGCGAGGCCACAAAATTGCGGCTACGGAGGTCATCCCACACACCTGCGCCATTTGACCACGGAGAGGCGTTAATATAAGATGTATAACTTGCTCGCCAAGCCTTGTAAAATATATAGGTTTAAAAAATCAGTTGGGTTAACGATTAACCCAAATCAACTGGATTAAGTGAATATGAACCCAGTTGGGTTCATATTCACTCAACTCAGTTGATTTAGGTTGATTTTTAAACCAACTGATTTTAGAGTGTACTTTACTAGTAGAGCTGGAACCTGGCAAACAAATATGTGGTTGATGGACCACCGGATTATCCAGCCGGAGTTCACGAACAGCAGCTTCGCTTATTGCATCCTCACGTAATGTCAAGTAAGGGTACGCGTGGTGGTCTACCCACACGGTGACCAAGAACCAATTTTCCCTGTGTGAAGTGTAGACTTGCCCTGATATTCCTTAAAGGGATCAAGCGACAACTCAAATATTAAAAAATATGTTTAAAGCTTATCCTCATACCAACTTTCACTCCGGGAGCAGCTAATTTTTCTGTTGTAAAAAAACAATAAAAATTGCTCTTGGTTATTTATCTCCGATAGCTGAGAATTATGCATCGTCAGAAAATGGTGAAACTAATGTTGGCACCACAGTTTATTAATTTGTTTTTCAAAAACAAATGAGAGAAAATTTAACCAAAAGGAACAACCCAGAAAATCCCCCGACATTCTGTCTTGTATTTTGCTTGTTGTAAAAAATCTACTTCGATCCATGACTTGTTGTTGTTACTCTCGGATGTATGCAGGATAAAAAGTTTGAAAAAATACAATAAAAATAAAAAAACAACATGCATACACAATGCAAACACTCGAGTGTTGGAATATTCGGCTCATTGATTCCAGCTCAGCAGATAAGTCACTCCAAAAGAAATATTTTGTTGTTATTCTACCAGAGCAGAATACACTAAGGATAACAGATCCACCAAACAAGCCTTCCTTACTTTGTGTTATTTTATTTAGGGGAGATTATTTTCATAGCTTTGTGGCATTGTTATTTTGTTTCCGCGGAAGGTTTCGCAAAATGGCAAGGTACACAGCTTGAGCTTAATTTAGGTTGTTTGTCAACACTGGGATGGTTGGTATCTTGGAATAATTTGAAAACACGTGTCTGACAGATACAAAAGTTCTCGGGAATCCAATCTACCTTTCACTTTTTATTCTATAGATATTTCTTTTCTGCAACTTAGCAAATACAGTTCCGCTAACTGGCACGCTACCAATCCATACCACCGTCCATCTCACCTCCACCTACACTGGTAATACCATTTCTACCCCCCCCCCCCCACCCTCCCGGTGTCACGTGACAGGGTCAAAACTATTCTGCCCCGTTTATCCATGAACATTTTTCACGACAGAATAAGTTTTAATTTCCATACGTAACCACCGTGGCAAGCCCTTCTCGACTGTTTTTCTTAAAATAATTTCTCTCCCATTTAGCTTGTTTAACAATCAGCGTTCAGTATTTTAGAAACATTACAGTCATTAATGATCGGTTACTGAGGCTAGTCTTTCTTGAAGCGCCCACGGACGTACAAAAGCCAACTTTTTGTGGGAGACTGAAATTTTGAGTGGAAAAATTAAATTAATACTAAATATCTATTTTCGCCAATATTATGATCACGTACAAAATATGGAATCAGATTCTTGACGAGTCGGAGTGGAGATGGTGACTCGCAGAGCAAGACTATGATGCAATATTTTAGTCAAAAATATACACGTTGATGAATATTTACTTATACTTTGCATTTATTTTGCGAAAAAATAGCATTTTCAGTTTTTGAAACTGGTGTTTTTATTTTTAACTACAAAATACAGACAATTGCACTTGAAAAATCAGCATATTACAAAACACGTATCTGTATTTTGCATTTTCAGTGCAGTATATTTTTCATGAGCTCTGTCAAACAAGATATAATAGATTAAATGCGGGCATTGGATGTACTGAGGCCAAATAGGTCTATAAACAAAGGAAAACTGGGGAGAGTAGGGTAATTTCTCGACAAGTTACAAGATTTTTTATTCAATTAACAGGAGTTTACTCTATAACCTATATGCAATTAAGAGGTCAAATTTGTACTGGAGGTATGGTAGATGATTTTGTGTTGGGAAATTATATTCAATTAACAGGGTTATTCAGTTAAAAGATATCCAATTAAGTGTGCTGTATAATCTATATGCAATTAACAGGTCAAATTTGTACTGGAGGTATGGTAGATGGGTTTGTGTTGGGAAATTATATTCAATTAACAGGGTTATTCAGTTAAAGGATATCCAATTAAGTGTGCTCCACTGTTCCACTAAAACAGTCGAGGAGAAGGGTTTCCATCCAAGTAAAAACTCAAATATGATGAAAAAGGGCTCACAAGAATCATAAAAAACATCTCGGCAATGAACCTCCGGTTTAATCCGACATCCACTGGCTGTAATATTGCTTATGTACCTTTTCACGGGGTTTCCATCATTGTCTGGATGGACACTCCAATCTGTGGGTGTTTTTGTTGTAACCCATTCTCGGTGTACTGCATACTGGATGCATTTGTACCCAATCGAGGGAGGGCTTGTAGAGAGGTGGTGTACCCCAACAATTGCCACAGCACATATATCTGTTGGCATGGCATCACAATCCATATCACTCTTGCTGTGCTTTTCATCTCTGTGTGGAGAAAATGTGGATAACTAAATCTCTGTGCGATAAATTTGAAGCCGATTTAATAATTAGACCTTCATTTATAGAAAAAAGAACAGGAAGCGCCAAACAAACTTTCAGCTCATAGACCAACGAGACACAGCCCGGCGGTCCATGAGCTGAAAGAATAGTGATGTTCACTGTGCTTTTTCTCCGAATTTGTAGATATTCCCCGGGTATGAAAATTTGGTTTCAACTATTCGTGCACTGTAAATGACAATGGAACGGCATTCATAATAGTGGTGAAAATGAATAGCTGAATGAATTCCGGTATCAGTTTATTGAAAACTCCGACGATTTAATAACGAATCTTCTATAGAAAGTTTCATTCAATATGGCCACAATCTGTGTATACTCTCTTGAAATATGCTATGTGTATTTATTTAAGAAATATACCAAACGTAAGAATTTCGTACACATGCTGTTTGCATTCTATAAATACGTGCTTGCACTTGTGAACACACCGTATCGTGAAAATATGTGAAAGTGGATCCCGAAAACCCGGCCTACGAACCCACCGGCGGGTTCCTGCGCGCAGACTGTTCTTGTTAAAAGATTGTTACTTGATACAAACTACTACCATTTTTCATCTGTCATTTCCGACTGTAACACTTGGGAAAGAGGTTTTTCCTGTTCTCGCTGTACTACGTCGCGGCGGCAACATTTGTTGCTTTCCGGATTTAAGTCGATGGAAGAGTACGAAGTGGCTACACACAATCGACAAACATTGCCATATGTAGACATGTTGCACAGTGCAGAGCATGTTGTTTCAGTAGAAAAATAGTCAAGTTAAGCAACAATACGGAGAGGGTGGATTGCTCCTCCACGCCGTGTGGTGGAGTTTTCACCCATTCATATAATCACTCGTTTCTATAACAAAGAGGCTTTAAGGACCATAGAGTTTCGGACAATGGACCTTCGAGTATGTACCTGAGGTCCATTGACTGAAACAATTGTTCTGCTTTTTAATGGAATGTGTGTTATTGTGTGCTTGGTAACTCAATTCCGTGTGTGTTTGAGCGGTAATTCACTCGTTACGGCTTCTGTGTGTTGATCACAAGAAGTTTCAATCCTGGGTGTCTATCATCGGCAGGGAATACCAAATCCTGGTTTCGACGTTGGACAGTTTTTCCACGAACAGCCATGGGTGACATTAAAAACCGTAAAGTTAATATCACTAAAATAAAAAATAGGACCGATTCTTACAGCTGTGAATAAATTAGGTACTAAATCGAACACTCTATCGTAGCAAAACAGTCGGCCTTCAATTGGAGGGCTCGCCATTATTCGTTCGAAAGAAAGAAATCACGCCATTTACAACGAATATTTTATTCAATATCGTTAGGTATGAATTAGTACAAAATCGAGGAGCGGGGTTTTCACCAAAGTGAATAATTCATATTGTCTGAAAATCATAAAAGGCGCAAGTAAAGTTGTACCTACTAGACCTTCGGATTCAACCCGAAGACCTTTGAGCTGGAAAAAATGCTTAAGTTTCACTATCGAGCTCGTTCCAACGAGGGGTCATAACCTATGTTTTTGAGACAAAAAATGAAAAAAATTAGTTATTCAAGAATTTTTTTTGCAAGTGTCGTCTGCTTCTCATGTTAGGTAAAGGGTTAAAATGCTGTTGGTCTAACCTTGATATTTTCGCGCGATCTGCCACAAAGCCGAATCCAGTGTTTACATTTTCCAAATGAGTTTTTGGCTTTGGGAAACGTAAAAAAACACCTCAATATATTGAGTTAAAATTGTAGCGGCTGACACTGTGAAGTGGTCCCCATGAACACGTTTGTGATAGTATTCTATATAATTTTGACTTTTCTCAATCGTAGCTCACTATAGAATAGAACATGAACATCACAGAATCGCTTATGTCAGTACTCCTGACACGTGACTCAGCGTGGGGAATTCCACTTTTCTCAGATTTCTGGGTATCGTCGATACGCAGAATCATGCAACAATGATGTGAAGAGCTATAATAATGGACAACAGGAGTTCAAATGCAGCTAGCCATTCATTTAATACAATTGTTACTTAACATGTTACACACAAAAACCGTATTACTGTTTAACAAGCAACCAATAATCTTCATCAATTGTGCAAGTTTAGAAAGATTTCGCGAATCGAGAATCTGATTGCAATTAAGAGTAAGAACTGAACCCTCCAACGTAAGACAGCAGTGGTACCCATATCTTTGTTTACAATCTGTTTTCTGTCTGATTAATCGGATACGAGGTCTGAAATAATATTACGAAACTAGAAGGGTGAAAGACAAGTCCACGCTAGAACGATAGAATGTCCAATTGTGTTGTTTCACGAGTATGCTAAGGTCTATTGGACAAGGGAAAACGTGACGCTAGCACTTTAACTTTTCCTTGCAATATTTGCTCTGAAAATCCTTTCGATTCGTTGATATGCTTTACGGCATACAGCACCAGTCAAAGCAAAGCTGTAGGAGATCTGCAAAAGCCATTTCCTTCACTGACATCATTGGATGAGTAAACCATTTCCCGGAAACTATCTCAGAGAACTTATAAAAAAAATAATATTACAGCCCGGTAGTATTAATGAAAGTACAGCGTGATAAACATTCTCCTGCATCTGTCTTTCAATTTATTTCGTCCAGTTGGGTATTTATGTGACAAAGTTACTGAGAACGTTTCATCTTTTAAGACAGCTAAAATCAAAAATATAAGTCTCCTTTTTCCAGCAGGAGAAACATCCTTTCACAAACCATCAGGCCAGTCTTGGTTAACTGAAATCATTCACTATCTGCAAAAACTGAAAGTTTTTGGCAGAGGCTGCGTTTTCTTTTCAAAAATGGCCACAAAACATCACATCAAAATTAAGCGGGCCTGAAATAACACACAGTCGACATTGTTGTGTATCGCACCCCACACACTCTGCAAGGGAATGTGAAGCCCCTAAATATAAAGGTGTTGTTCATGGTCCGCTAAAGGCACCCGTCGGTGTTCAATAATCAAATAAAACGCGACGATGGGCGTTGAAACGTAATGGAATTGCGCGAAAACGCCTTGACAATAATTTCAGGGAGTACAAACAGTTTTTAACCCTGTACCCAACGCAGACGATATCAAAATTTATTATTTTAAATATCATTTTTTTTTTAATTTTTAAAAAAAATTCAACAAAACCATATCATGTGACCCCTCGTTGGAACGAGCTCGTTCCAACGAGGGGTCACATGATATGGTTTTGTTGAATTTTTTTTAAATATAATATTTTTTCAACTGTTGAATTTGCATACTACGCGGGCGAATGCGGTCGATTCGTTGGGTAAAGGGTTAATTTTCAAAAGCGGCATTGATGCATGATCTACCGTACACAAATTAACATTCTTTGTTTCCAATATTTCTGAAAGTAAAGAGGCCCCGCATAAGCCTAGAAGTAAAAAATGATATCACTTTTTGACAGTTCAGTTTTTTTCACCGTAAGGGTTCGGCCGAACCCTTGTGGTTAAAACAACTTGACCTAATACCATATCGGCGCACCTTATCGGTCAAACCTTTACACCAAACACGCGTAGTAGACGGCACTGGGATAAATATTCCGGATAACAGAAAATTTTCATTTTTTTAACTAAGTCAAAGCTTATGACCTCTCATTGGTACGTGCTTCTTCCAGTGAAGGAGCATAAGATATATTTTGCGGCGAAAAGATGGAAGAAAAACAAAATTTGAAGAGCCATTTTTGTGAATATGACTAGATGTTTTGGACCGTTACGCTAGGTAACAAACTGGGGGAGAACCAATGTTCATTCACTGAATGGCTTTGAACCAAATCATTCCGTACGATATATAATTTGTATTCTTAATATGTACATCTTCCAATATTACAACAAAAAATAAAACCAGCTGGAACAGTTTGCTACACAAATGTCGACGATTAAAAAATCCCCTGCTAAATAGTTTTTAAAGACAACAGAAACCATGAACGACAACCGAAAAATGGTATCAACCAATGTCAAGTGTGGTTCGAGTTTGTTTTTCAAATGCTTCAGTAGCCTGCTTAGTTTGAACGCAGTTGTACTTGGGGGTTTCGTACACGGTAAGCACTGAGTGAACCCCTGAAAATCAGTCCTCAAAGAACTCCCACATTCCAGACTGACTCGAAATAGAGCTTATACTTATAGATGTCATTGTGATTTCACACAGAAGGTTTTTCAAGTTTTGTTGGTTTTTAAGAGTACATTGATAACACCTGAGAAATTCCGGAAATTCGAGTGATACAAACGCCGATGAACCGTACCGGATTAAGAGTGCTAGATGAAAAGCCTGCACTGAACATCAACTCTTTATCTAACTCGAATAATTTACGACAATACATTTCTGAATAACTTAAAAAAAATATTTTTTATCTGAAAAGCATAACTTATGGACCTCATTGGAACGAGCTCGTTGAGCTCGTTCCAATCAGGGCTCATAAGCTATAATTTTGAGACAAAAATTGAAAAAGTATAATGAAATTTGAATTTCTATTTTTGTTAACAACTTGCCAGTTATGAACATTACGTTAGTTAAAGGGTCAAGGAAGAGAGAGACTATAAAGTACGGTGTCCCTAGCATAACCAATACAGTCTGTAGTCCAACAAGTTATTGAGACGATAATTGTAATATATTTATCACTCATATATATTGTCCAAATTTACTAGGGGTTGACTTTTTACGGGCAACCCTGTGAGCATATTTATGGTTTTTCCATCCATGTGTCTGATTTTTTTCTCAGAAACATGGCGTTGTACAAGCTCGTATGGTTGACACCATGGCAATAAATGATTGTATCGTTCCAATAAAATATTTACAGTTTGAGCATCCCTTAATGGAACAAGCTTGTCGTGCTCAAACCAGTAAAGGGTTATACGCGGCCTTGTGATAGGAAAGTAATATATTGGGGTTACTCTGTGATAGCACGGGGAGATCGGTTCACAATTAAAATCATGGGGTTAGATGTACTTATAATTTTTAAAAAATGCGAAAGATGCACAAGCAATAATTCAACCCCATGGCCACTGTGTAAAACGGGAATACACAAAAGTATTATAGGAAGATAGGAAAGGAGATACGGTCCAGAGAATTTATACTTGGCGCTTTATTCTGAATAAAACGATAATATATTTATTTATTTATTGGTGTTTAAGGTCACATATTTTTGCACAGTGGCTAATCATGACCACGACAGTTTTAGGGGTGAAGGAAGCCGGAGTACCCGGAGAGAACCACCGAACTGTCAGCTTCCCAACATACTAACTCCACACAAGCAGGGTTAGCATTGGTTGAAGACAGGTGCGTCATCAACGTGCAGTACGCCTTAGTGCACAGCATCACCGTGCCCCCACATGGGCAATGGGGGTGAAGTGTCTTGCCCAAGGACACAACGCGGTTGCCGCAGGTGGGATTCGAACCGATGACCTCTCGGCTTGCAGCCTGCACCTCTACTTACAGAGCCACCGCGCCCCCAAACGATAATATATAGCGAGGTATCACTTCTGCATCGGTACAGTATACTTGGAGCATGCTCTATTGTACCAAAACAACCAAAACGTTCTTTCTATTTATTCGCTGTCCGATTCTATGCAGTACAATGTCCGGAATTGTCCAATAAATGTTAACCGGAGACGAATAGCAGACGACACTTGCAAAACAAGGTTCTTGAACAACTAAAAAATTTCCATTTTCCCCCAAGGAATATAGATTATGGTCCCCCAATGGGACGAACTCGACGAGCTCGTTCCAATGAGGTACCATAAACTATGTTTTTGATCAAAAATTGAAAAACAAATTAAATTTCACTGGTGATTTTTGCGAATAGAGCTAGCCGGTTATATTTATCAAATTGCTTTTTGATAGGGATAAAACTTGACGATATTCAGATATTCCCTTTCTTTGTTTGTTACGGAGACGTAATAACTAATAGATTATAAAATTACACAATAAATGTGCAAAATCAGTTAACCCTTTACCTAACATGAAAAGCAGACGACACTTGCAAAAAGATTCTTGAATAACTAATTTTTTTGTTTCAAAAACATAGGTTATGACCCCTCATTGTAACGAGCCCGACGAGCTCGTTCCAATGAGGGGTCAAAACCTATGTTTTTGACACAAAAAAATGAAAAAAATAATGAAAATTAATTGGCGATTTTTGAGAATAAAGTTGATCGGTTTTGACCGTTACGTTGGGTAAAGGGTTAAAACTGAAGGTCGTGAAGGTTTCAGTCATGGATTATGTGAATTTTTTTCGCCTGACCATCACGATAATATATTTATGTTTTGAATACCTTACCAAAGTAACCAAACACTAATGGTAGACGACGACACGTGCAGAAAAAGAAAAGAACTGAGTTCCAATGAGCATCATACGTTATTTTTTGAAGCATTTTTTTTAAATATTGAAATAACGATAAGGAAAACGTGGCCGATTTTGACACTGGTAGATAAGGGTTAAAAGAAATGGAACGCTGTCATGTAAACTTCTTTTCATGTGCATCGGGAATGGTATCGCAAACATTAAAAATATTTTTACAAGCTTTCAAACACAGACGTTTTAACAAGCCAGGATGTATGACAGAATACATTGTAGGCGATTCGGTTTGGTGCAATTCTAAAATAATTATGTTACACAAGAGAAAAAAATCTACTCATATTACAAGCCTTTCATCCCTTTTTTAAAATTCCAAATAACACATATCAATATGGTGTGACCTCAGTTACCCGATGTTCAACATGCACTTTCACAATGAACAACACATTCTTTTCAGCTGGTATTAACTCTTTACACGGAAATGTTTCGTGCATTTTCATCAGAGAGCGTTCCGGGAGAAATCACGCGATTCTTTCCGACGAAATAAACAGATAATATGAACGTGTTTGGAAGAGTTACCAGGATTACGTCACTCATGAGGTAGAAAGAAATATTTTCACTCTTGACGCATGGATCAAAATAGTGAAATATTTGCTGTCTACACACCAAAGACGTGGATTTTCATTCCATTTTATTAATGGCCAAGAACATGAAATCATCAGATCTTCCTACATAAAATGCTAGGCTCTCAGCCACCACTCTAATTCTATACTGAATTCGATGCCTTTCTGGCATGGAACCAGTCTAGCACTTAAATAGTCATCCGCCTACAGTTAAAACTAGAAGTCCTGTCACGAACTGTGCGCTTATCTAGACTTAATTGCGCGTAGGAATTGCGCGCAATTGCCGTATCGAGTGGCATCCAAAGCACGGCAGGTTCTCCTGGTTACTCATAGCAAACACAGGCAATGTTTCTGCCAATGGACCTTCGGGTTACCCGGAGGTCCATTGGCTGATACATTGCTTGTGCACAGGCCATATGTACAGGATTTGATAGCCTTACTGTGGTTATAACGCGTAGATTAATGCGCAGTTCCACGTGCTATTTGTGAGCATTTAGTGACAGGACTTCTAGTTTTAAATGTATGTATAGATTAACTCGTCTGGAATTTTTCAGTTGGTCGAAAAAGCGAACCTTCGGTTCGCTTTTCAGTCCAACTGATATATTTCTGACAACAGAATAAAAAAAATACCATAAAGATTCATTTTTTGTGTGAATCAACACTAAAAATGTTGCTTAATCAAGACTTGATTTGACCTACTTTTTGATGACATTACCATTAGAAATGAAGACTCATCGCATCAGTAGTTTTATGGTTACCCCTCATAGTTCATCTAACTGTGTTACGATCTTGATGGTTTAAAAAGTAAATTAAATACTTATTGATTGGAATATTTATAAACGTGGCACGAAAAGAATGCCTGTATATCTTTGTCAGTAAAGGGGCATCATATTACATCAATGGTCGTCTGCGCGCAATCTGCACTAAAAGAGGGCGAACAAAATGCCCGGGACAGCGTTGAACACCGAACAGAATTAGACTGGTGGCTTGAAAGCACGATAAAAAACCCAGTAACGCTTTTGAAATCACGTTTGTCACAAACGGAACATTTTTACATTGCTGTTATTTGGTTCCAAATCTAGTTCTCCCTATTTCCTTAAAATTATAACCGCTGTTTTAGTCTAAAACTCCTCATTCTCTGTAATTTAATTCTATCTCATTTTCCCAAATCTTGAGATTGAAAAAAAATAATATATATTTATTTTTCTTCTAAATTTGGGTCTCTATTACCAATTGGATTAAAAATCATATTTTAAATTCTTACTGTCTTGGTTGGCGACATCAAATGGCGGAACAATCGAGACACCCGGCGATTTGACCTCATAAACTTGACGAAATACGTTGACCCATACCGATTCTGTGTTGTAATACTTGGTGGTTTATTTTGCTGCATGCAACATAAAGAGATACTACAGTCAGTAGACTATTCTAGTGCTAAATAGACCATCGCTGCATCGAGTAGGAGACAGACGATATAGAAATGCGCATAAGAAAATAGGGCAAAGAGAACCATGGACATGGGATGATAGGAGCCTACATCAACATCAATTCAAAACAAGTTTTATAACTAAACACATATTATCAACAGAATTATTATCTCCTTTCAGTCAGAAAAACACAAAACTGATTTTAGCGAAAAAAATATTCACGGCGGTTTTGTCTTCACGCCAAAAAATCGTACCTCCATTTATGAAGAGTTCACGTCTTTTCTTCGTGTTCAAATAATTGTGATCATAAAAATTATTATCTATCTTACTTTTTCAACAGCGGTAAAGGTGTGTGAAGCTGGAAAATTTATTTCGTATGGTAAGGAATTGATTCACACATAAAATAATTCGTTATCAGATAAAATGCTGACACACTAACAGCAATAAATTAACACGGCCTACTATCAACCCATCTTGACGATACGACTTGTGTAAGTACGAGACCAAACGAAAATGGCGTTTTTGAATTTAGCAATAAATCAAAGCTGTGTGAAATCTGATTCAATGCAGTCATAATGAAAATTATAGGGTAGAAGTTATTGCTCGTTTGTTCAATGGAGTTAGTGAACGGGTGGACGCGTACGAGCAACTTGCACAATCTACCAAGTCGCGAGCGTTTCGTTCTTTAGAAATCATCCCTACATGCCGGGTGATTAATTACGCAGAAAGACACCGGGTTTGTTTCTTTTTGTAACCTGGCGTATGTATATACAATTATTTATTTTCTTCTCGAACTAAATGAGCTGTGTAAAGTTACTCTAGTGAAATTGCCGTTAAAATAGTTAACGCTTTCGTTATGAAAATTTGCCACATACGGAAGAGGACGCTGAACAGTCTTTGCGACGCGTGCGTTATGTTAATCGCAAAATAGATATCCCGCGAGTTCTAATGCGGGAGGGGGAGGGTACTATTCGGCGGTCTATTTTCTTTCTTGATTGACACGGTTTTGTATCGAAGCATTTCCTTCACGTCAATCCGCCAATCAGATGCGTTGCAGCCAATCCGGCGTGTTCTTGAATGACGTTCTTGCCCGTTGGCCGGGTTCCACACGTTGCGTATCTGGACATTTTTTCAATGTTTGTATTGTATTCGGAAACTCTGAATACAACAGCAATCGTGGTATATCAGGTCAGGGGTGGAGGTGTCCCTGTTCCAGGGGCACTGGGCGAGACTATAAAATCTCTACCTAAATTAACTTCTAGTGGAAATGTTATAATCTCTAGCCCCCGCCAGAAAAGGCTATCTTCGAAATTAACGTTTCACTGAGTGAAATTATGGGGATCTTCCTGTCCACCCAGCCGCTTTTGTTCTGGTAAAAGTGTGAAACTTTTCTTGATCAAAGAAATGCCAACTACAGTTTTGTTCAAATTACTGGTTTGTTCACTTGGGAATTTAACTGCAAATTCAGATGGATGTGTGTGTAGGAAAATAACAAAAATGAACAAAAAAAATCGTTTCCTGGAATGATATTGCCCTTGTGTACATTTACAGTGAGATGGGTCAGTCCAATATAAATATACAGAGAGGATCAAATAATAACTGCAGTCTTCAGCCGTCTGACTGCAGACCGCAGTTATGATTTTATCAACAATGCTCCGTGTATAGACCTCTTATATTAACCCTTTATCCATAGTAACGGAAAAAGACGGCCAGCGCTATTCGCAAAAATCCCGATTAATTTTTTATTATTTTTTCTTTTTTTTTGTCTAAAAAACACAGATTGTGACCCCTCTTTGGAAAGAGCACGTCGAGCTCGTTCCAATGAGGGGTCATAACCTATGTTTTTGACAAAAAAATGAAAAAAAATAGTTATTCAAAAATTGTGTTTGCAAGTGTCGTCTGCTTTTCATGTTAGTAAAGGGTTAACAAAAAAATGGGATGAAAATATGCCTTGGACCGGAAAATCGGTCTGACGAGAGTGGAAAGGGTTGATAACTGAAAGAAAATTAAATCAAATTAAATTAAAATCCGGTGCTGTGGGAACTATCAGTTCTCTGTTTAGATATATCAACTCATCCATTAAGTCCGGAAATGAAACATAAGCTCTCTGTTTTGAAACTATAACCTTCGCCCTGGTGTTAATTAAAACTAGTGGGCTGGGTGAACAGGAATAACCCAAATTATGTTTGTCCGTAAGAACACCCCTTGATATTTCAAAAGAAAAAGTTTTTCGTTCTACTGAAAGTACATGATAACATATTATCCATCCCGTTATAATTACGTAAAATGCATTGTGCCGACACAGTAACAGTATTTCAATCTTGTCTTTTCTTTGATAATAAAATACCCGAAAATGTCATATTACTTTGAAATCTCACCTAAGAAACGTTTGAGGAGTCTTGTTAAATGATGGAGTATTTTTTTTGGTGATAATCGTCATATCCAAAAAACCGCTAATTTTTTAGTAAAAAAGTCCCAAACTGAACCGATATTTCAAACAAGTTCAGTACTGGGATTTTAAAAGCGAACAAAGAGTTTTGCGACTGTGTCAGAAAAATATCTATCCGCTTTCCTCTCCATACAATGTGGCCGCCGTGGACTGGTCACTTTCCACGGGTGGGCAATATTTGCACGGACGCAATAATATTAGATTTCAAACACTAATTATAGGGATAATCAACAAAAATTTAATTAATGAAGCACCGGGTACAACCCGGTGCTTCATTAGTTAAAATTTTGCTGATGATGATTTTTATTACCTGATAAACGCATGCGTGGACATCACTGCCCACGTGTGGATTACGTCCAGTCCACGGCGACTGAACTGTACATGCAACTGGAATTTTACATGTTGGAAAATGAAATGCGAGAACATTGGATCACAAGTGCTATTTTCTTCCTTGATTAGGGGGTGGTTTCCCAATATTTTATTTATAAAGTGTTCACTCACTGGCGTAACTTTGTTACAACCAAATCGCATTCTGATCGAGAAAGAGGCAGCTTTTGTGATCACAGTACTTTTATAATAATTCATTTCTGAAAGTGTTAAATAATGGTTCAATCCTTCATTTTATAGTACGATATATTCTACGTGACAGCTAAACGTGGTTTCCAATATATCCTGTCTTCATTATAAACCCAGACAGACATGTATTTTTGTTCAGAAGAGCAGACAAACAGTAACAGTCGAAGTTAGGAGTGTGATAAAAGTGAAAAAAATCCTACCTGATAATACCACCCTAATGATCAAAGGCAAGAGTGTAAATTCGGGGAAGGCCTTTCTCACCTAATTATTTGCCTTGTCAGGCATTAATTAGAAGGATGTTGCCCATTACTATTCTGACCAATGGGCAAGCTTATCTTAATTAAAGCAGTTTGATACAGAGTTTCATTTTTTAGAGTTTGCCCGACAAAATTAAAAATTTAACAGATTATTATATGAAATTCTAGTTTTCTGAGGGGTGATTGATTGAGTGCTATTATCTCACAACATAGTCGCCTGTCTCATTAAATACCTCCTCTCAGACATACATCTGTCTCATCTGAACCAGCCATCGAAACTTTCAATAAGTGAACTTTCTAACGGAACAGAAAGTCTTAAATTCTGTGAAAAAGGCATAAGAAAAAGAAACAAGATTTGAGAACTGGACTTCCGTGTCAGCCCGGAGATGGACAACTGTGACAATGAAAAATAGACAGTCGCCCCTATATCGACCAGCTCCATAGGCATACAGGTTCGAAAAGGGTTAGAGGTAGTCGACGGTAAGGCAGTTTGTTAATGTTTGGTTTCATACGTTCTTACGGGAATATCACACTAACCTTTTACCTAACATGAAAAGCAGACGACACTTGCAAAAATAATTCTTGAATAACTAATTTTTTTCATTTTTTGTCTCAAAAACATAGGTTATGACCCCTCGTTGAAACGAGCTCGACGAGCTCGTTCCAACGAGGGGTCATAACCTATGTTTTTGAGACAAAAAATGAAAAAAATAATGAAAATTAATTGGCGATTTTTGAGAATAGCGCTGGCCGGTTTTGGCCGTTACGTTAGGTAAAGGGCTAAAAGTTAACTTAGGCCTTACCGCCCGGAACCTGACACTCCGAGTGCTAAGTATTTTCACGATATTTTTAAATAAAATCTAGTCATGGCTGCTGTGAAGCAGCCATGACTAGATTTGATGAAAAATTCACCTCAATTTATCATTGTTGAAGAAATCCATTCAATTTACAGGAAAAGAATTTGATTAAATATGCCCAGGGGGCGCGGTGGCGTTGCGGTAACCGGTTCTCGTCAGATCACCGAAGTTAAGCAACGTCGAGCCCGGTTAATCATTGGATGGGTGACCGTCTGAGCGATCAATTCGGGCTCCCGCGCTGTGTACCCATTGACGTTTGTTAGCACACATTGTCCTCATCATATGTCAACTCGTAAACGCGCAAAGACCTTCTACTCTGTCCAGTCTAGCTGTGGCATCTCTGCCCGACATTCTGACAGTTGCTCGAAAGACCGTATTACCTTAAACATTAGGAATGCAAGCACCACGACCCCTTGATTTCTACGCCTGAGACCAACTATGTCCTTGTCAGCGATGCAGTGTATGTTCATGTGGTCGCGGTGGCGTTGCGGTAACCGGTTCACGTCAGATCACCGAAGTTAAGCAACGTCGTGCCCGGTTAGTCATTGGATGGGTGACCGCCTGAGCGATCGATTCGGACTCTCGCGTTTTGTCCTTGGGCAAGGCACTTCACCCCGATCATCCACATGGGGGCACGAGACGCCATGTACTAAGACGTACTGCACATCGATGGTGCGCATGTCTTCAACCAATCCAGCCCTGCCTGTGCTGCAGTGCGGAGTTACGATGCTGGGGAGCTGGCAGCTGCTCGTCGTTGCTCGGTGGTTCTCTCCGGGTACTCCGGCTTCCTCCACCCGTAAAACTGTCACCGACACGACATGATCCTGGCTATTAAAGTGTCGTTAATCCCTAATAAATAAATAAATCTATGTTCATATATCACAATTTCTCTTGGCAAGTTTCTCTGAAAGGCTCTCTACGAGTTTCAAAAAATTGCTGTCTGTGAACGCCATTCCCTGTAACGAAAACTTTGGACTGGATTTCTTTTATTATAACTGCATTCCTCTGGTTGATTGGTTGAGAATCTGCAGTAACGTGTTTTCTAGCGTGTTTGCTATACAGCACTCTCTCTCCCTCAGACACTTAAAGGTTTCTTAATCAATTTTTCCATTTCAGTTTGTGTTAATACCAAAGTGCGAGATTAAATGAAATCTAGGGGTTTCTACAATATCACAAGAATCTTGTCAAAATTCGAGATTGTTTGATCCACAACAAGCAATCAATGATGTCTTGACGATGTAAGACAGACAGAAAATAGCTCGGTCTTCTAGCGGATAATGGGTTTTGATGGCTTTTCGAGCTTTGCAATATTGAATAAATCACGCTTGTATAATGGGTAAGGCTTGTGAAAATGAGCGTAAAATTGACTCAAACGGGATAGCAGGCGGAACATTACAAGGGCTCAATACGCTGTTATGACAAAACATGAAGTAAACAATTACTGACGTTCACAGAACTGGCAACAAGAAGAGAAAAATAATTGTGGCTATATATGGGGCCTATCAGGCTGATCAATTTATTGTCTGCTGTCCCTGGGTTATCGAGTGGTCACGGTTAGCCATTATGCAGAAATATGTGACCTTAAAGACAAATAAATGATACTGAGTCATCGAGCAATACTGACTGCAATATGGGACGTCTAGCTGATAGGGCACACTTCTACTTATCGCATAACATCGCACGATTCAGTGATTACAGATAATTTCGACCGGATCGCGACCAAGTCGCGATCCGCTCGAAATTCTCTGCTCTCTCCAGCACTGTGAGATTTAACCTGTCAAAAAAGAAATGCGTCCACATTGGATCGGAGATGCTACACGCAGATGTTTTGGTTCCTTCGGAAACCCAAACTGGTTCTTCAATTTGCCCTCTTAGGGGAACCAAATCTGGCGACATGGAACAAAACATACAGATGTTTTGTTTCTTCAATCTTCCACATTAACTGGACTGACACGGTCTCCGGACATTATAACAACTGTAAAATATAAAACCGCGCCAAGTTGAAATTTTAAAATGGCGACGAAGCAACGTCAGAAGCACGTGTTCAATTGTTCCATCACACGTGCGTTAAGTTGTGCTACAGCGTGGATTTTTTTATATAACCAAGACAGCCAACTCTATATGAAATTGTGTGGTTCTAAATCACACGAAGACTGTTTTGTTTAGGTTCTTCGACGGGTTTTGATTCTTCTTGGAACCAGATTTTGCACGGATTTCTCTGTGTGTATTGTCTTGTTTTCCCTGAGTCGAGGTCGAATGGGTTGAGTTGGATTACTGATAGATGGTAGGTGAGGCTAAACGTGATCAATTTAATTGGGGATTTCTGTCTATTGCACTTTGGGAAAGGGCAGAAAATAAGCCCCCCAAAGGCCTCGGATTAAACCCTGACGGGAGGAGGGTTTGAAATGTGGACTGGATACAATGAGAAACAGAACTGGTAGAGTTAATAACCCACCCTGCTGTTTGAAGTGTGAGTTGTCGACACGAAAACATATATGTGTCAATTTTTAAAAAAATATCTACGGAGTACCGCATAAAACGTAAATAAGAATAGGTAAATTTTATGAGCTGTATCACACTTAAGGGTGGTCTTGTTTAAGGCAGCTTTCAGAGAAGTTTAGTTTACGAGTTGTAAGCTTATCAAGTGGTAATCAAGGCAGATCACCTTTCATCGTTAGTTCATAATTTGGACATCTGTGAAGCAATAGAAGAAATATAATTATAACATATATTGTATGAAGATTCTATGAGAGATCTTACAAGAGCTGTGTGTGGTTTCAGAAGGCTGTAGTTATATCGATAAACATTTTTTCTCACTATTGCTGCTATGAAGTGCACACGGGAAGGTTTGGCATTCAACTACCAATGAGTGGACTTCCACCCATATCCCTTATTGTTAGCAAATAAAACTTTGAGGGCCCATCAGACTAGTTAAAGTTAATGGACCAGCAGATGGATGGATCAAGAACTTCTATTAGCTTGATAGGTCCTCACGTTTTATCAAAAGATCAGTCGCACTGTAGAGTGGATGTCCACCCAATGGGAGGCTAAAGACCCGTCTTCCCGGTCTGTACAGTACATACTTTGTATATTTACTTGGATTAGGATTTCCACACCAAATCTGTCTGTCTGGCTGTCTGTCTGTCTGTCTGTCTGTCTGTCTGTCTGTCTGTCTGTCTGTCTGTCTGTCTGTCTGTCTGTCTGTCTGTCTGTCTGTCTGTCTGTCTGTCTGTCTGTCTGTCTCAAAAACAACAGACAGACAGACAGACAGGCAGACACAGACAGACAGACAGACAGACAGACAGACAGACAGACAGACAGACAGACAGACAGACAGACAGACAGACAGACAGATAGACAGATAGACTGTCTGTCTGTCTGTCTGTCTTCCCATGGCATTACTGTTCATTTGTGCTTATTAGAGATAGACGGGCAGACAGACAACTGAAAAGATTCGGCAACCCTGACGCCTTTGTACACGGAAAAGCAAGTATTGAGAAAAACGGGATGACACAGCATTTGATAACTTCGGCAGATCAAGGGTTGGAGAAAATTGCCATGTAACTCTAACATTCACAGTTTAGTGACGGTAGCCTGTGATATTTATATGAGATATAATTCATCTAGATATGGGTGTATGGCTTGTATTGTTTACTTCTTGATAATCAACAATATTTATTTGCCTTCACTCTGTCAGTTTGGAATGAGGGCCCGAAAACAGTGATAAGGCACGAGTTTTATTGTTTGTAGAAATCACTTACAAAAGTGAAGTAGTGTAAATGAGTTACACTGAAAACATTAAGAATACATTTACCACTTTTACTTCTGTTTTCCATTTTTTTTATCATCTACCTATTGATTCGGCCAAATATACCCAACTCAGTATCTATTTTTTTTCATTCCATCCAAATCATTGCTATCGTCGAGCTTCATAAGGGTAAATTCTGGGGTAATGGCTGGCGTAAGTCCCATAACTAATGTCTGATATTGAAAAGGTGGAGGAGACACTTACCGCTTACTGTTCGCCTGAAAATTTCACACAGCGGGGTTTTAGTTGTAGTGTACCGCCCTCAGCATATTATATATTATTACGCCAATCATATAGATTAACCGATGAACGGTCATAACTAAAGATCGAGGATTGTGAATACACCAGTAATACAGTTAAAACTAGAAGTCCTGTCACGAACTGTGTGCTTATCTAGACTTAAATGCGCGTAGGAATTGCGCGCAATTGCCGTATCGAGTGGCATCCAAAGCACGGCAGGTTCTCCTGGTTACTCATAGCAAACACAGGCAATGTTTCTGCCAATGGACCTCCGGGTTACCCGGAGGTCCATTGGCTGACACATTGCTTGTGCACAGGCCATATGTACAGGATTTGATAGCCTTACTGTGGTTATAACGCAGTTCCACGTGCTATTTGTGCGCATTTAGTGACAGGACTTCTAGTTTTAACTGTAATTGTCGACAATGATCTCGTTTTAACTCAATATCGCGACTCTATAGGCATATTAATTGTAACTGTACACCATTTTGTTTTTATCGCAAAAATCGCAGTTTGGCTCAAGCTAATTGGCCCGTTAGAAAGTTTGTTTTCAGTTCAAAGCGTCCGAAAGCAGACAAAATTGTAAATGCGCCCAAAAAATGTTGGAGGTAATAATAACAATAATTTTTTTGGCGATCACTGAGATGTTGGGAAAATGCCATGACGTTCGGTGAAATGAAAGCTGTTGCGCTACACCGTAACAGCTTTCACGTTATCAAACGTCATGGCTTAGGGGAAGCTATTTCGTTGATTGAATTGACGCCATCTTGGGTCGGGGCTGCTTAAGTGGCGAGGTATGTTTTTCACTGAGCAATCCAGTTGTATAGAGATCAGAGAATAAGGCCCGTTACTATCTTCAGACATCGGGTATGTAATGCATATTTGTCCGACTAAGTTACCGGTAGATTTTTGTTCACATATTGATGTGCTTGTTGGCGCTCTATTCTGGCAAGGAGTCTACAATCACCGAAATGCCGGTTGTCGTAACCAAAATTCACTGGAATTTTCTACAAATCGAGCAACGCAATTACAATTTGAAAAGCTAGCGATAGCTGAAATTCGTCCCTTGAGTGCCAGTGTGTTCTATGTGCTAGTAGGCACATAGAATACATTGGAACCCGGAGGACGAATTAGTAACACGGGTTCTCCTCGCAATTTTGGTTGATGATAAAAAATGTGTTCTTTTTGTTGATAGTTGCCAAATAAATTGCTGAGTGTCCTTCTAATAGTTGCTTTTATGGACGTGAAGGCGTGTAATAAACACAGAACGACACACGCGTGTGATTGGATTAATCCATATGGCACTTGTGCCTCTCGTTCTATCCTTCCGCGCTCGCACTCGTGCCATATCGATTAACCCATTCACATGCGTGTGTCGTTCTGTGTATGGACGGGCCAGACCCGATGCCGCTTATATAGACTTTGTAGTTTGCGATCGAACGTCAAAGACGTGATTTCGGGTTCGTACAACCGTAATTATTTGGGAATATTTCTGCTAATGAAAATATTTCATTTTTTGTTTCCAGAGCTTATGAGTCATCATTGGATCGAGGCCGTCCTAATAGGCGGTCATGAGCTATGTTATAGATGCAAAAATCTAAATGTGTTTCAGTTATTTCGGAAAAGGATTGTACGTGACGTACCCTATTCGTGTTAGGTTAAGGGTTAATATTTTAACAAATTACCCCCTCCCTCGCCCCCTTGCACGACGAGTTCAAAATTTTAACCAGCATATTTTACCCATAATGCCACTACGAATTGAACAAATTCAATATTGTTTTTGCCGAGCGCGTCGAGACCTGCCAAACAATATCGAATTGATTAAATTTCTAGTTGATTCATTGAAAAAAATGCAGCTTTAGATTTAACTTACGAATTTTGCCATCAGTGTGCAGGGATTTAAGTAGAATAACAAGGGACGGGTGCTTACCGTGCTTGTTTCCTAAAAATGTATGACATCCTAGTAAATAGTTTAGTGCAATTGTGTTTTCAGCATACAGTACGTGGAGAGTGTATTATCACTAAATCGCCAACAGATTGGAGATTCCACGCAGGCAATAATTGCAAATTTGTTGCAAAGCACAACAAGTACAAGCAAGGTTCCAGCCAATGGACCTCCGGGTTATACCCGGAGGTCCATTGGCAGAAACATTGCTTGTGTTTTTGTCTACATGTACAGAATTTGACAGTGATGCTTTGGGTGATAACTCCACTCCCCGGGTGATTTAGTTACAATCCACTCTCCACGTACTGTATGTGGTCGGACATTTCATCTACTGAGTTCCAATATGTTCTATATGCCGTCTGGCACATAGAATATATTGGAACTCAGGGGACGATTTGTCGGACCCGTCGGATGCTTGGAGCAGAGATGCTGTGTTAGTGTTTCTCTGTCTAAACTTGATGATCATTGTTCGCGTTGGGACGGCGTATTGAAGATACGGGTGTGTGAGCTAATACAGATAACATCTCGGAGACACACGTATGCTTTCTTGTGTTACATTTTGAAGGAGATCAACGATGACTTTGTCAACATGTTGTTTTCTATTCCAATCTACCTCACTCATTTACAACATCGCGTTTGACAAGAGAGAGTTCACACTTACAAATAGAATTATCCGTGTCAAGTGTTCTCGGATTGACTATTAGCTTCCATATCTCGTCGCCAATTCATCACGGGTGACACAAAGTACGCCAATCTTCTATATTACAAGGGACTGGACGATCATATATTGATAACCGTAATTGGTTTTGGGGTAGAAAAAATCACAAAAAGTTGAATGTGATTAAAATATGTCGAGCTTGACCTGGTATCAAGAAACAATCAGGTTCACAGCCATGTATATAGCGATCGAATTTTCGAGTCATTTGAAAACACAAACCTTTGTTAACTTTGTGTTGGTTATCTTGTGCGTGTCTAAATTGGCCGGAAAATTTGAGTCACGAAACTAGAATTCGAGGAAAGAAAATTTGTTCCAACTTAGCTGTAATGACAGCTGTTGCCAATTAAATCAGTTGATGAAAAGGGTTTTTTAATTGTCCAATGGGGCGTGGCTCCCCAGCAGATATACAGTGACCGTAAATACATCTGATTTCTTTCAATGCGCGTCCCGCAAGTTCTACTTGCCAAAGACAAAAATTATGAAGAAAGCCTGTTTCGCCTTTCTGATGGGATTATTTTCACTTTGAGTACTTTAAACAAATTTCTGCTCAAAATCACATATATTTGCAGTCGCTATTTCTGTATGGCAATGCAAGTTACACTTGTTGCAATCATGCTGTTCAGAAACAGATAAATAAATAAATAAATAAATAAATAAATAAATAAATAAATAAATAAATAAATAAATAAAATGAACACAGAGCAAATTTGTACTCGTCATAAAGTATCTTTTTCTACCTGCATTCTCTCGGTGTGTGTTGGGTGGCGTGGGTATGGGTTCTTCCAAGAGACGTGAGATCAAAGGAGTTTAGCAGGGTTTTTTTTCCAAGACAGTGGCATATACCCGGTAGAAACTCTCCACAGGCATCTCGATTCTTGACAGCTCAGCGGTGAATTGTTAACTGGTAGAGTGCTAAATTATGTTGACCATCAAATCTTGTACACATGTCTTTGCCTTGTTACAATTTATGGGAGAGTGCCTATGGGCACTCTCCCATAAATTGTAACAAGACAAACCCTTACAGATTAAATAATATCACTTCAAAGATAATACAAACCAGATGCACTGAATATGAGCCTTCAAGTTGTGGTACCTGCACTTCAGAATAAAGCCCAAATATGGGCTTCCAGCACTCTACCAGTTAATAAACGATGTTGCTTGGTTCTGCATGTTTGCCTTGAGAAATTTCGAAAAAACAAATGATTTGGAACTGAGTTAGAGTAAAACGATCAAAATGTATAATAAATGGAGGTTGTTTTTGAGTTGGTATCAAAGTTTTCTCACGAATGACTGCAAGGAAATTTAAGTTTTAACGAGCGGATGAAAGCGTGTTCAAACCTAAATTTCCTTGCATCCACTCATGACATAATTCTGGTTTTACTAAAAACGATAGGTATTTTCATTATTATGTGGGTTACAGTGTTTTAATTGTGACAGTTTAAGGCATATCTGGAGGTCTTTGATCGTGCCAATTATCGGGCACCGGCACTTTGTCCAACTACTGCGACAAAAATAATCTCTTACTTTGTTCCCCCGCCACAGACATGGACAATTTATGCCCCCTCAGCTGCTTGTTTGTTTATTGATATTTAACGACATCTTCAAGAGCCAGGATCACATCCTGTCGGAAAGTTTTACAGGTAGAGGAAGATGGAATACCTGGAGAGAACAACCGAGCAGCGGCAAGCAACAGCCAGACTCTCCAAATTGCTGATCCGGAACAAACAGAGTTAGAAGCGGTTGAAGACAAGTGCACCGTCGACATAGAGTACGATTTTGTACATGGCCCCATCGGGACTGCACGAAGAAACCGGGATTAAGTGAAAATAATCCCATCAGAAAGGCGTAACAGGTTTTCTTCGTAATTTTTGGCTTTGGCAAGTAGAACTTGCGGGACGCGCATTGAAAGAAATCAGATGTATTTACGGTCACTGTATATCTGCTGGGGAGCCACGCCCCATTGGACAATTAAAAAACCCTTTTCATCAACTGATTTAATTGGCAACAGCTGTCATTACAGCCAAATTGGAACAAATTTTCTTTCCTCGAATTCTAGTTTAGTGACTCAAATTTTCCGACCAATTTAGACACGAACAAGATAACCAACACAAAGTTAACAAAGGTTTGTGTTTTCAAATGCACTGTGGGTCAGACTCGAATCGGTGACCTTTTATTTAACCCTTTTACTGCCACGCCCAGTTTAGCAATATATGGAGAGGAGGACCTCTATATATGCCTGTATGCGAGGAAGTTTAAAAACATTTATGACATTCTTGAAACTCTATCACCTGATTAATTGTTGGAAAGGGCTCTCTGAGCCCTTTCCAACAATTAATCAGGTGGTAGGTTTGATCTGCACATATCAGAACGTACAGATAATCATCATAAAATAGGTGACAAAAGTCGCTTTCGGCAACGTAAGTGTTAAAGGCCAGTACTCTAACTAATGAGCAACTGGTAGGGGGCGCGGTGGCTCAGTAGGTAGAGGTGCAGGCTGCAAGCCGAGTGGTCCTCGGTTCGAATCCCACCTGCGGCAACCGCGTTGTGTCCTTGGGCAAGACACTTCACCCCGCTTGCCTACATGGGGGCACGATGACGCTGTGTACTAAGGCGTACTGCACGTCGATGGTGCGCATGTCTTCAAGCAATCTAACCCTGCCTGTGCCGCGGTGCAGAGTTACGATGTTGGGGAGCTGACAGCTGCTCGTCGTTGCTCGGTGGTTCTCTCCGGGTACTCCGGCTTCCTCCACCCGTAAAACTGTCACCGACATGATATGACCCTGGCTGTTACTGTGTCGTTAAACCCAAATAAAAAAAAAAGAAAAAAAAAATGAGCCACTGTGCCGCTACGTCCTGAGTACATGGATAGCTGAAATACTACCAAAATGCACTGAATGGGAAAACCGCACAAACAACAAGACATTTTTTAAAGCGTAAGAAGAACACACAAAATTCAGTTGATGGACCTATTTCTCATGCCTTAAATATTTTATTACTTGTGTGGGAGCACCGCACTGTACCCGGGGATTTTTGGTGGGAATTCACTCTCCGTGTGCTGTCATGATGGTGTTTTGCTGTCTAATGATAAATTATATATTTATGTAAACCTAGCTATATAAATGTATATGGGTTGGCTATTGTCGGCGTCTACTTGACTAAATATGGCATACCGCGGGATATCTGTCAGCTTTGAGAATTGAAAAGATCACAACAAAATCCTAATTGATATGCCCCACTTTTTTATTTTGATCAAGAATATCTCTCAAATACAAACTCTCACACTATGAATTGAGATAGGAGAATGAAATATATGGCCTTCAGTACACCACTCGCATTTGTGAAGATCAACAGCGATCCTTGTTGTATTCGTAAATTTATTTTTGAAGAGGGCGATAAAATTCAATTATTTCCAACCACGAATCAGATCAAATTCGACTATTGTTGAACAAGAGCGAATTGGAGTCATTGCCAACATGAAACGAAAGACCCTATTGAAAACGTGTGAATACTGCGGCGAACGAGTAACACCGTGTTTCCGTTCTAACACTAACGGTGGACTGAAAGAAGGCTTTTCGGGTTCAAAGAAGTATTTGCTCTGCGTGAATACGCTGATATTGACACTCGTGTGTACAAAGGGGTTATGTAGGCTGTCACTCACTGTCGACCCGAAAAACTGGCAATCTATGCTATGAATTATTTACTGCCTCCTCAAAGTACATTGGTTGACACCAACCTGATAGCCAGCTGAGGTATTTCTGCATCGAGTTGGTCAACAACAAATGCGATACTTCGATCAATTTTAGTAGCATTTTAACCCTTTACCCAACGCAGACGAGATCTAAATTTATTTTTTTAATATCATTTTTTCAAATTTTTCCAAAAATTTCAACAAAACCGTATCATGTGACCCCTCGTTGGAACGAGCTCGACGAGCTCGTTCCAACGAGGGGTCACATGATATGGTTTTGTTGAAATTTTTGGAAAAATAATATTTTTTCAACTACTGAATTTGCATATTACGCGGGCGGATGCGGGCGATTCGTTGGGTAAAGGGTTAAGACACATCACAAATAAACCAAGAAAGCAAAGAAAAGTTCTATAAAACAGAGAATATCTAATTAATCGCGATTCAATACGACAGTTATGAACCAAGTTCACTAAATCGATGATTCAACCCGATGTGTACTTTGTACACCTCGACTCGAATCGAATTTAATGAGCGAGGTTAATGTATTGAATCGCGAGCTTTGGATCCCATTAATTAAATGAATACGTGTTTGAAAATATATATATCACAATTTCGCCAGAAATAAGAAAACATTTTGAGATTGTTTCACAACTGTGACAAAATGTAGTTCCTGTTTAGGTTTCCCATTTCGAGCGCATAAATGTAATTAGGTTTCCTTTCTCTCACAATTGTGAACATGCCTTGATATTTGTATTAATTAAACAAAGTCATTCTGTCAACGATTTATTTATTTATTTATTTATTTATTTATTTATTTATTTATTTATTTATTTATTTATTTATTTATTTATTTATTTATTGGGGGTTTCAACGAAACTTTCGACAGCTAGGATCACCTCGATTCGGACAGTTTACGAGTGGAGGAAGCTGGAGTACCCGGTGAGAACCACCGAGCAATGGCGAGCAGCTGTCAGGCTCCCCACCATACTAACCCCACGCAAAAAGGTTAGCATTGGTGGAAGACAAAAGCACCACCGATGTGCAGTACGCCGTAGTACACAACGAAATCGTTCCCCCACGTGGGCAATGGGGGTGAAGTGTCTTACCCAAGGACATAATGCGGATGCCGCAGATGCTGTCAATGATCAATGATTTAATTTATCAGTACAGAAGGATGATTTTGTTGCGATGTACACGGTGATTAGGTCTGTATAAAACGTATTGTTTGTTTACAAAAAATAAGGCGTTTTGGGCAGTATTTGTATAAAAGAGTGAATACAGTAGATTACGTCACTTGAATCTACATATTGTACTTGAATGGAAATAAGCGAGATCGCCCCTTTTTAAAATCTCCCGAGTGCTACAAACAAGAATGAATGCCGATTATATTGCGAAAAGCATTTCCAAGATTCGAACTCCTGCAAAGCGTGTTTCCTCCAGCACCAACCGCCTAACGAAAACATACCGGAACATGTACATCACAGTGGTGTTCGTTGCCAAATGTTTTTTCTAGAGCCAGTTGGTGCTGTTGGACGACGTACATCACTCGGGCAACGACGGGGTTTGTCGGTGTCTGACTATATTGTACTGGGCCGTTTAGTTTGGATAGTCACGTTAGAGAAAACACTGCCAGCAGGGTTACAAATTGCGCAGCAATTGTCTTTTTAAAAGTTTTCCCCTTCGACCAATATTTCAGGTGATTTGTCAACTATCGTCTTTATACTAATATTGTGTGCACCGGAATGGTTTGTTGAACTGTTTTAAGGCTTTTTGGTAAGTAACACGGTCAAAATTGATCGCGTTGGCCTGAAGGAATACGAGGAAGAATCACAAAACATCATCTCGAGAGTTAGGACCGAGGGCTACACCAATAGTAGAAATAAAATGTTAAATGTGTAAATAATGTGGGTTGGTAATGATAAAAAAGTAATAAAAAAATTATAATACAAAATGAAGAAAATTTGTTGGTATTATATATATTCATTCTTGGGAGGTTCAGTTTGTTTGGGAATGGTCCAACGATTACACAGGATTAACCTCATCCTTTGGGTATTTCGATTGGTAGATTAACTTTGTAAAAGAAATAGTCGATTTTGAACTCAGTTTCTGCACAAACAGGCTAGAAATTAATATTCGCCTTTCTTTAAAAGATATAAATATTCGACGGCATCTTCACGTTCTACAAGAAATATTGTAAACAGAGATTTGGTTGATAAAGGTGGCAAGGTGGTCTGATATGTTTGATTGATGGAATCCACTGAGAGTTTATAACAGTCTTATCGCCTCACTAAGAAAGAAAGAAAACTGTGATTTATCACGGAATATTTGTTATTGCAGAACAACAGAATTTACGAGTACACCTTTGAATTTTTACACTATTCCAATCGAAGTGCTACCGTGACCTCGCCTCTCTTATTTTCGTAGTGTTATTCATACAATGACATATCACTCGTGGAAAACATGTATGTTTTCTGATGAGGTAGGACGAATCATAATGGTGGACAGCGATGGGTGAACAGATTTCCTATTATTTTTTTGTCCAACCAGCCACCATACTCTATTCAGGCTGGTCATAATAATAATTTGGCTACGGCTCCTAAAAACAATTTAGCCATGCTGCTCTCAAACCTATTACACAGACGCGTTTGTTCTGCATGGACACTGTGCCGGTGCCGGTGTGACAGGAATGATAGTCGGTAGGAACGTTAGTCCCTCTGGACTATTTTTCCGCGGAATTATAGTCCTAGGTCTAACATTCCTAGGAATAGTAGTCCGGCGGACTACTATTCCTAAGAATGTTAGACCTAGGACTATAATTCCGCGGAATAATAGTCCAGATGGACTAATTTTCCTACGGACTATCATTCCTGTCATACCGGATTGCAATGCTAGTCAGGTCGTGGGCTCAATGACTGACACATTATTATTAGCGCCAATGCGGAAAATTATAAAAAAAAGTTTGTGTCAGACTGCTCGGAGATAAGCCAATTTCGAAACTGCCATCTTTGGACTTTAATCTATGTAAGGTCACAGGTCGCGGGGTGTAAACAGTGCGATTTCATTGCTCACAACGCGTTTTCTTGGAATGTTTGCACCTCGCGACCTGTGACCATGCATAGATTAAAAGCCAAGATGTCAGTTTCGAAATTGGCTTATTAGAAGGGATAGTGGAGGAGGAATGACCAGGCGGATGACGGTGTTCATGTTGGCCTCCTCGTTAAAGGACCGCGGCAAATCAGCGGAATGCCAAAAATATTATTATTATTATTATTATTATTATTATTATTATTATTATTATTATTATTATTATTATTATTTGTTTCGTTAATTAAAAATATATGTAAAAGTTTTTTTAATCCGTTACATAAAGTAATGGCCATATCCGGCTAGCACTATTCACAACAAATGCCATTCAGATTTAACTGTTTTTTTCGGTTTTTGCCTTCAAAATGTATCGTGCCTTGAGTGAACCAAGGCGCCATCTTTGATGCTTTGGCATTGCAGATGGCGCCGTGTTGCACTCAAGGAACGATATATATTATGACACCTCAAAGGAACGACCTCGTTCCATTGAGAGTTCTTAAGCGACGTTTTTGAGGCAACAGATGAAAATTTATATTTACGTATTTTGTTTGCAAGTGTCATCTAGTCGCTTTAGATAAAGGGTTAATATTGGCTATACCCTCATCGCTCCTTCCCCCTGTTTGCTACTCCAACCCAAATTTTATGATCTCCAACCCGCAGTTAAAGAGACTAACCCAGGAGTACGTTTGAATGTGTCAGATTGGCACGGACGGCAAACTAGGCAGAACTATGAGTTTTCGACAAAATTCTGGGAGTGGCCACCCGTCTGAATCTACGCCATTGGTGACATGACTTGTTACAGCAACATTTTTGAGGAACAAATAAGTTAGTTTCCTTTGTAAATTGTACCTCATTTCTCATATTTGAAGGGAAAAAGGTTATTACACGTCTGTTCTATGAAATCCCCATCTACAGGAACGCTAAACCGTGCGGAAAATAAAAATCTGTTCCGCACATATGTGCGGAATGGAAATCGTTGACGGACTATTTTTAAATAGAAGAGAAATTACACTAGAATTGCTGAAAATCGTCCCCTGAGTTCCAATGTGTTCTATGTGCCAATAGGCACATAGAACACATTGGAACTCGGGGGACGAAATAATAGTAACACGGGTTCCCCTCGCAAATTTGGTTGGCGATAAAATGTGATCTTTTTGTTGATAGTTGTCAAATGAATTGCTGAGTGTCCTTCTAATAATTGTTTTTATAGACGTGAAGGCGTGTAATAAACACAGAACGGCACACGCGTTTGAATGCGTTAATCGATATGGCCCTTGTGCCATCGCGGAAGGATAAAATTCGAGGCCCGTGGCCTCTCGTTTTATCCTTCCGCGCTGGCACTCGTGCCATATCGATTAACCCATTCACACGCATGTGTCGTTCTGTGTATGTTCTGTTTAGTGAAGTCAGTAGTCTGGCCCTGATCGTACAAAACGATTGCCTGGCGTGTAAATACCACGTTGGACAGGATGCACACCATAGGTGTCTCCTTCCTGTTTTCCCATTACACCCAGTGACTTGCAATCCGCAATCAAGGTGAGCATATTCTCCAGCATTCATTCCTATTTTATCATCAGTAATTGATAAAATACCACTGATATGTTCTTACAATCAACCAACATTTTCATCTACACAACATGATACCACATTCTTCTTCATTTTTTTCTGATCCGGCAGACTTTGTCAAGTTTAACTTCTTACACTAGTAAGTAGTTCAACGAACTTGGAAAATGGTTAGCTATAGGGCGGTATTCTTGGCGTGTTTTCATTAAACTTTTTGTCATACACATTGTTCTTTTATGTCGCAATGTGTCCAATTAAGAACTCCAGAAAATGATTATATCGCCCGTGGAATTGTTCTGCATCGTTCTGGTATGTTATAATAGTTACCGTTTCATAAGCTTCTCTCCAAAGGGCCGATAAAACTCAATAACCATCAGTCACAAATATCAATGTACCCCTCTGAAGTCACAAGAACCTTGTAACACAAAACTACCGAAAATAACCACCCATCTTAATCACTTCACCCACTTGTGTGATGTTTCGTTTCATGTGATCGTTTCTGTTTCAATGGTTTATTAATCTTTACAACTTGTATGAATTAATAAGTATTGACAAAAAAACTGAATGTGACATTCTTCAACAATTTCCACACTGTCACATACCACAGAGCCGGTGTGACAGGAATGATAGTCCGTAGGAAAATTAGTCCCTTTGGACTATTATTCCGCGGAATTATAGTCCTAGGTCTAACATTTCTAGGAATAGTAGTCCGGCGGACTACTATTCCTAGAAATGTTAGACATAGGACTATAATTCCGCGGAATAATAGTCCAGAGGGACTAACGTTCCTACGGACTATCATTCCTGTCACACCGGCTGTCCGATATAAGAAGACAGATGTTACCCCTGCAACGATGAGACATGGGAATTTGTTCAAAACCCGAAACAGATCATTTTCCGAGGTCCATTAGGCCCCCTGGAACAAGATAAGCCTCGAACTTGAACAGGTCTTCACCACTTCACCCGTACAAGGGCAAGAACTGTTTAATAAATACATAATTCCAACAGATATCGGTTATGCAGTACTCGGAAGACCATGTGGTGAACAAGTCCTGGATTTGACACTGGTGTGAGCCAGGGGCGTTTTCTTGTGAATCACCTTACAACTGATAATTTGGAAACGCCACCCAACCCAGAATGATCGATTCAAGGTCCAATCAGACAGCTTCAGATGATACTTTTTTCATCGCAGCGGTATGTTTTTATATACGAGTTGTTAATGTGTTTCATCATTAGAGGCAGTCATTTAGATTGCAGATTAGCGCGCTAAATGACTAGGAGAAACGGGTTGTGTATGATTACAACCATGTGCGATTCTTGTTTCACAAACCACACAAACCATCAGATTTCTAAAACTGTAAAATCAATCTCACCTGTCTTACAACATAGAGGAATGCCGGCAGATGACAACCAACTTGTCGGAGGCATTACGAAATTGATTAAACTGCAAACACATGTAAACTACAGTTATGCCTATTGAGAAACCATCCCACATCAGAAGTTAAAAAGGAAAATGATTTTCAAATTATGAATATTGGTTACTTGGATCACAAATAGAAAAAATAAGATGAGAGATAACCGAACAAAATTATTCCATTTTTTACTTGTCTGATCAAACGCGCCACCTACAGGTCTTTGAACGCCTACGTGTGAAAGGGAAGAGATTGGCGATATTGACATTTGGAGTTCGGTATCGGTTTCGATATTTCTCGTGGGGCGGGGGGTGGAGTGGTATACCCTGGTATCGGTTCGATATTAGGTATTCCACCTGACTGAGATTTGCTGATAGAACCAAAGTGGAATTCACGCCAGGAAAATACAGAATAAGTTGTTCTTGCATAATTCTACTACAGCACCACTAATGCTACTGCCAATGAGCTCAATACTGGCATTCTTCCGCCGACACAAATCATATCTACATTAATTTTGTGACTTTTTCCAAACACACCTCAACCTTTAAAGACCTATTTCAGGCGTTTGCGATCTCTGAGCATTAGCCATTAACATGTTCTCTTTAGGAGGTCTTACTGACAATAGACCTAACACCCATGCAGTGATTTCTAGTCAAGTCTTGGCTGTCTGTTAACCCTTTACCCAACGTAACGGCAAAAACCTGCCAGCGCAATTCTCAAAAATCGGCACTTAATTTTCATTATTTTTTCATTTTTTGTCTCAAAAACATAGGTTATGACAACTCTTTGGAACGAGCTCATCGAGCTCGTTCCAACGAGGGGTCATAACCTATGTTTTTGAGACAAAAAATGAAAAAAATTCGTTGTTCAAGAATTTTTTTTCAAGTGTCGTCTGCTTTTCATGTTAGGTAAAGGGTTAAGGCGGGCAAGACTGGACTAGAAATCACTGCTTAGTATCTGGACATTTGCAGGTTGGGAATTAAATACATTTTCTGGGCTTTTAAGGATTAACAAAAAGAAAAAGAAAATCAATCACTTCTTTCATGAAAAGCAACCCTTCAACTGCTATAAATTCTCAACATGGCTTTAAATAACGAATGCCGGAAATTTGAAATCCAGATAGTTTCGATATTCAATAATGGTTCGGTTCTGTTTTTCGGTAACTCCATTATATCGGTATCGGTTCAGTTTTTCGGTACAGTTAAAACTAGAAGTCCTGTCACTAAATGCTCACAAATAGCACGTGGAACTGCGCATTAATCTATGCGTTATAACCACAGTAAGGCTATCAAATCCTGTACATATGGCCTGTGCACAAGCAATGCGTCAGCCAATGGACCTCCGGGTAACCCGGAGGTCCATTGGCAGAAACATTGCCTGTGTTTGCTATGAGTAACCAGGAGAACCTGCCGTGCTTTGGATGCCACTCGATGTAGCAATTGCGCGCAATTCCTACGCGCAATTAAGTCTAGATAAGCGCACAGTTCGTGACAGGACTTCTAGTTTTAACTGTATATCGCCATTTCTGATGAGAGGTTTCCAACAATCACCTTTAGGATTGTATCGTCGCTGTAAAAACTTCTTTTCTTCTGCAGTTACCATCAACCTCACTTTTGAGATAGCCTACACCAATTTACTTCCGTTAAAGATTATAAAGAGCTTTTAAACTCGCGGACAATGACCTTTGGAAGGGATCGCGGTAGCTCACTGGTTAGGGTACTGGAGCTGCGATCTAAAGTTCGACGGGTGCATTGTGTCCTAGGGCAAAACACTTTATCTCGTTAGCTCAGTTGGAGTCGTGTACTAAGGCGTACGCCACAGCGATGGTGCTAATCCAGCTTCTATCGGCTAATAAGTTGGAAAATCCGACAGTTACTCGCCATTGGTAGATGGTTCTCCGCGGATACAGCGGCTTCCATCTGGGTAAAACTATTCCATGTATTTATTTATTCATTTATTGGTGTTTAATATCACATATTTATGCACAGTGGCTAATCATGACCGAGACAGTTTTACTGGTGGAGGAAGCCGTAGTACCCGAGGAGAACCACCGAGCAACGACGAGCAACTGCCAGGCTCCCCAACATACTAACTCCACACAAGCAGGGTTAGCATTGGTTGAAGACAGGTGCACCATCGACGTGCAGTACGCCTTAGTACACAACGCCATTGTGCCCCCGCGTGGGCAATGGGGATGAAGTGTTTTGCCTAAGGACACAACGTGCTTTTCGCAGGTGGGGTTCGAACCGAGGACCTCTCGGCTTGCAGCCTGCACCTCTACATACTGAGCCACCGCGCCCCCGTATTGTGTAACACTATACAACACGATATGACCCTGGTTGTTGAAAGTGTCCTTGAAGCCAAATAATTAAACATACACTGACCTTCAGGCGGGATTTTATATCATATCTTAACTGTGATATATTGAGCGTCAAACGGTGTTGTTTGAAATGTAATTCTGAGAAATCACTATAACAGTATATTGATCATACAAAAGAGAGAATTTCAACCCGATCGCGACTGAGGTGGAATTCTGTGTCCGCCCTCCTCCCTGCATCACTGTAGAATTTTACCTGTCGAAAACGCAACAATATTGGATCGCGGATGCTATTTTGTTCTGTTTTTCTGGATTCGGGCTTGATTTCACAATATGTTATTTATAAAGTCTATACCCACCCACCCACTCCTGTAACTGTGTCGCGACCAAAATACAATCTGATTATAGAGAAAGAGGCTTCTTTTGTGATCACAGTATTACACTTTGTGGTTTATAAAATCATGATTTAACCTGTTACCCAACGCAGACGACATCAAAATTTATTATTTTAAATATTTTTTAAATTTTTTTTTCAAAAAATTTCAACAAAACCTTATCATGTGACTCAATGAGCTCGTTCCAACGAGGGGTCACATGATATTGTTTTGTTGAAATTTTTTGAAAAATACTATTTTTCCAACTGCTGAATTTGCATATTACGCAGGCGGATGGGGCCGATTCATTGGGAAAAAGGTTAACAAACTACTGGCACCAGAGTGTACCCACATACCCCCATAATGTCAAACCTTGGCGGTTTTCTTGGGGAGCTCTCCCTGAGAGCTTTTCAAGGAATGATATCAAGGCTTGGATTATCAACAAAAGAAAATGATATGAAAATTTACTCGTGATATTCCAGCAGCTCATATCAGTTGGTTATTTTCATACAGGCGAATTTTAGAGGGGAAGGTTGGATCACCGCCCCCTTCCCCGACCAACTTCGGGCCTGGAGTACACGCAGAGTAAAGCTGATGTTCACTGAAATGAAACATAGTCACCGCGTGGCTGGATTATCAAACCATCCAGTAAATAATGTGCCGATCGGATGCGGTTTCTAACTGTCGTACTGACTCTCCCACAAGAAACATTCGTGCCTGTTCTTATTTTTGCCTTGACAACAGTTGCAGGTTCCGTGTTAGTTAGTATTCAGACTCCAATCGACTTCATGTGAGTCGAATGATGAAGTTGGGAATAAACTTGAACAAAGTTATATCGCAAGCGTCTGTTAATTAAATGTGTTGAGAGAACTTAAGTAACTGCGCAGAGTTTGTTGGAAAACACCCCTTTCTCGTTTATCATCTTTTCATCGTATTCACTGATATCTGTTATGCCATTCACACATTGTGCTCGCCAATCGATGCGACTTATGCCTTAAAAAATAAAGAGGCGGAAGATGTTGTGATGGAGCAACAAGGGGCGATAACCTGGAAAGTGTAAGAAAGCGAGGCGAACTCTAGTTCATCCAGTAAATTTATAGATTTTATAGATTTTTGTGAAAGGAATCTGGAATTAGTAGTAGTATGCAGATTACACGACCATCTAAACTAAGACAACTAACTGACAATAACGCTATGATTTCTGAGCATACTGTAGCCGCTCGGAATCCCGGGAAATCCGGATGATAGGATAGGTTTGCTTTCCAAGGGTGTAGTGGCAAGCATTGGGGACTTGTATAGACATAATGGGAACCTAATGCCTACCCATACAATCAATCACGCCAATGCTAGATTATGTTATATCTAAACAACTTTTGAGAATCTCGGTGGATTTAAGGCGTACAAACTGTATAGGTTCCACACACGTTCTGTTCAAATATACACATGGCTAATAGTTAGAGTGATTTCCCTTTTGTTTATTCATCTGCCCAAAGGGCCGCAGACTATAACAGCTACAACAGCTTCACCGTAAACAAGTAAGCATTCTATGATCTATCATCCATTGCAATTGTTAATTAGTGAAAAGGAAATGTATAAACGGTTTTTGGTAGTATATATTCGTTACATATTTGGTAGTGACATGATATCCTATATACGGTGTCAGTTAATTTCATATTGGATGAGGAAGAAGCTCTCGTCCAATATAAAATTAATTCCCACCGTATATACCACACAGAGGAACTACTGGCTGTCATTTTGGAGGAATCTCACTCCTTATCCTATAACATTCTTGTGGTCAAATCATGTTTTCAAATCGATTTGAAATGGGTCAGTGCCTGGGTGTAAACTCTACTTTGAAGTAATCTCTATTCTACATATACTGTATGTTGTAAATTGGATTTTGACTTTTACAGAGCACCATTTCAATACAAATAGCCAAAGTGACGGATAGAAGGAGGGCTGCACGATATATCGATAAACCGATACATGCCGGTATTCAAACCAGTATCGATTGAATACCGGTGTAATTGCAAAAATATCGGTTTATCGTCATTATTTATTTATCCATGGATTAATTTTCAAGATGTCCATTTATCTAACGAATCGTCCGTATCCCAGGTAATATATAAATTGAGATGTTGAAAAAATATTAGTTTTCAAAAAAATCAACAAAACCATATCATGTGACCCCTCCAATGAGGGTTCACATGATATGGTTTTGTTGAATTTTTTTCAAAAATTTGCTAAATTAATATTTAAAATAATACATTTTGATATCGTCTGCGTTGGGTAAAGTTTTATACGAACTACATCATCAAGTCGTGCTGATTCATTACGACTCAAGTCCCGATTATGGTACGCATGTTCAGATATCTGAACAGAATTTCGATATACCGGTATAGCGCGGTAATTTTTTCAATACCGATACTGGTATTCAATTTCAAATACTGCGCAGCCCTAGAGAATAGAATAACAATTAGTTGGTCTTCCCCACTGTGAAAACACGATGGAAATGGCACTTTGATAGTCACGTGCACCTCTGCTATTTCCACAGTCCCAGTGAGTAGTCTTTCTTGGTCCACCCAGACAGACGCCGAGTACAAAAGCAACTTCTGCATACATTTCATACACTCTAAAATCATTGACGTTAAAAATCAACCCAAATCAACTGGGTTGACTGAATATGAACCCCCTTTTTCATATTCAGTCAACCCAGTTGATTTGGGTTGATTTTTAACCCAACTGATTTTAGGGAGTATACATGTAGATAAATGTAACGTTTGCTGATATCGAGCTGAGAAAACGGCAGGGAAAGTCTTCATTTATCACGCGTCACGAAGAGACCAACAAACTGTTTATATAAATGCTGGTTACGTTCCACCGACGCATTTTTGTATGAAAAGATGGTAAAATGGTGAACAATCTATTTATAATACCACTCGTTACTTTTAGTGATTGAACAGTGGTGCTAACACGGGATACAGCGAGATTTATGGTTTATTTGCTTAACTTTGACAACTCTTCACACGTAAACTTGTCGACGACTTGTACCGATAAATTTTCTTGCCAGTATATTTGCTCAAATGCACCATTAAATCACTTGTGCTACTGTTTAGCCGACCTAACACGTTGATGATATCATCCGGTGTAATTTAATTCAAGAGGCCCATAAAATAGCACGCACACACGCAAGAACACATGCACACACACATACTTACACTCAATCATCTTACGTTTGGATGTCTCGGACAATGCCCAAATAGCCGATAAGGCATATCTATAGACATATCTTCAACCATTCTACGCACGTGTGATTTGCCGCTGGGTTATCCTGAAGTGGACATCGGCCTATAATGTATAACTTATTAGATCAGTGAGCATTTGAAGGCCCAACAAGAGAATTAAAAGTCCAAGGACAACAGTACTCGATGGAATGTGAACTACAAATTTGCTTACCATGATCTCAAATTCTTCTCATCCAGGGAGTACAGTACGTAGAGAGTGGATTGTAAGTAAATCACCCGGGGAGTGGAGTTATCACCCAAAGCATCACTGTCAAATTCTGTACATGCAGACAAAATCACAAGCAATGTTTCAGCCAATGGACCTCCGGGTATAACCCGGAGGTCCATTGGCTGGAACTTTGCTTGTACTTGTCGTGCTTTGCAACAAATTTGCAATTATTGCTTGGGTGGAATCTCCACTCTGTGGGTGATTTAGTGACAAGACACTCTCCACGTACTGTAAGTGTGCTGCAGTGCTGTGATCACAAAACCCGCATCTTTCTCTATCACATTGTGCTTTGTGGATCGCGACACAGTTACACCAGTGAGTGGAGACATTATTTATTTATTTATTGGTGTTTAAGGTCACATACTTATGCACAATGGCCAATCATGACCGTGACAGTTTTACGAGTGGAGGAAGCCGGAGAACCCGGAGAGAACCACCGGGCAACGACCAGCAGCTGCCAGCTCCACAACATCGTAACTCCGCACTGCAGCACAGGCAGGGTTAGATTGGTTGAAGACATGCGCACCATCGACGTGCAGTACGCCTTAGTACACGGCGTCATCGTGTCCCCCGTGCTCCCATGTGGACAATCAGGGTTAAGTGCCTTGCCCAATGACACAACGCGGGAGTCCGAATCGATCGCTCAGTCGGTCACCCATCCGAGGACTAACCGGGCTCGACGTTGCTTAACTTCGGTGATCTGACGAAAACCGGTTACCACAACGCCCCCGCGCACCCGGAGGCATTATAAGTGAGACATGACGAAATTCAAGTATGAATCAATTAAAACAGAAGAAAACAGCATCGGCGATTCATTGTTCTTGCATTTCTTTTTCTGTAGATACGGAAAACGAATTTCGGCCGAGTTGCGATCCGGTTGAAATTCTCGGTCCGTTTTCGCTAATCAAAGTAGTACCCTTGATACTTGTAGATGTCCACCCATCTATTGTTTTTTTTTTCAATTTACCGAGTCAGACTGTGTGCATATGGTATTCATAATGTGTGTAGGTTCGTGCATGAAATCACGTTTATGGAAAAGCGTGATTATACACTTTCACTCATAAAATATCTAGTCGGAAATTCGGCAAGTACGGGGTGAACCGATATTTGGTCATCCAAGTTCGTGAACACACACGCATACCTTTTGCGTACCGAACACTAGATACGCGATCCGGTAAAAATTCTCTGTCCGCTTTTTTACCCACAACAGTGTAGAATTTCACATGTCAAAAAAGAATCACGACATTACTTCTCACATGTCTCGTTTGTAATTCAACCTTAACCCTTTACCTAAAGCAGACGATATCAAAGTTTATTATTTTAAATTACATTTTTTCAAATTTTTTCAAAAAATTTCAACAAAACCATATCATGTGACCCCTCGTTGGAACGAGCTCGTTCCAACGAGGGGTCACATGATATGGTTTTGTTGAAATTTTTTGAAAAACAATATTTTTCAACTACTGATTTAGCATATTACGCGGGCGAATGCGGCCGATTCGTTGGGTAAAGGGTTAATTTTGTAATATTTTGTTTATAAAATCTCGATTCACTGATGTAAATGTGTCGCGGTCAGATAGCAATCCATTTGTGATCACAGTTTTGTACAAACTCTAGAGATGGGCGGTATTGGAATTTTGAGATCGGTTTCGGTATTTTTAGTGGGGTATACATCAGTAAAAGGTTCGGTATTTGTCATCTGACTTGACTGAGGTTTACTGATAGTATAAAAGACGAATTCACTCCAGGAATCTAATACGTTGCTGTTGTATCATTCCACCACAACACTATAAATGAAACTGCCAGTGAGCTCAACAGTGGCATGCTTTTACGGCCACAAATCATATCTACAGTAATTCTGTGCCTTATTTTAAACGCATCTTAATGTTTGAAGACCTATTTCAGGCTTTTGCTATCTCAGAGCATGTGCTCTGACTAAGCCATCTTTATGAGGTCGTGTTAATGATAGACAAAACACCTGGAGTGATTTCTAGTCAGGTCTTGGCATCCTAAACAGCCAGCCAAGACTTTACTAGAATGCATTGCTCAGCAATTAGACATGTGCAGGTTGTAGTCAAGTAGGAATTCAGGACAATTGCCCAGTCCATCGAGGTTTAACAAAACCGAAAAGAAAATCAGTCACTTCTTTCATGAAAATAAACCGTTCAACTGTTATCAAGCCTCAACAGGGTCTTAGGAATAGCGAATGTATGAACATTTGAAAATTCGGACGGTTTCGGTATTCAACGATTGGGTCGGTTCGATTTTTCGGTATCCCATGATATCGTTTTCGGCTCGGTTTTTTGGTATATTGCCCATCTCTAACTAACTCTCGGCTACCAGTCTAATTCTATAAGGAACTCGTTGCTATTATGGCCTGAAACCTGTGAAATTTCAGTTGGTCAGATATGCGAACCAAAAGTTTGTGTTTCCGACCAACTGCAATGTCCTCTCAAATTCTAAGAGCTCAAAAACAAGGTTGAGGAGAAATAAAATGTGCCCATTTTATTATATGCGAAACCTTGAGGCAGAAATTACACGACAACATATAATGGGCACTGTCGCCAGTTTCAAACATGTGGTCCATTCTAACCAGTAAGCAATGCACATTTACCTCTACGAATGAAAGTTTTAGACTGAAATGTTATTTCTTTGACGACAATGCTTATTTGTCTCCACAACACAAACGTTTACCACCAAAAAGATGCCCATGTTTCGAATTCTTGTAAAAGTGTCACGTTTGCGGTGAGAAATACGTTAAAACTCTAATCAGAATATTTCGTATGTGCACCTTTTAACGTGGCCAACAAGCGCATAACAGAAAGGCGGATCGCGGAAAAGTCAGATATTTTAATCTACTCCGATTAATGCAAATGGAACCCCCGTGTTGGGCAGTTTTCAGAATCGCAGCGGGCAAGTTTGATGTTTTTCGAGAAATTAAATAGGACCGACTGTGAGCATAATTTGTACATCGAGGGAAATCAAAAAGACGAATTGTTGATACATTACACGCTTTCTACGTATCACAACCAAAATAGACCGATGCTCTCCACCAAAATGACAACAAAGGAATTAAATTTCGGTGATGTACTGTACCATTAGAAAATAAGTTACATGTACAGGATCAGCCTAAGAAAATATTAATTTTGTTTTTCACTCACGGACAATACGTGAGCACGTACCTATCGTTGACAACAATTCTTGGAACGCTTTCTCGTAAGACATTCCAAGCCTAAAGTCAGAGGTTGGCTTTAAAAGAAAACAAGAGATATGTTGTCTTGTAAATGGAATATACGTTAGTTAACTGGCACCATAAGTCGTGCGTTGCCCAACAATGTACAGTGCAGTGTTCACAAAGTGGCCTCTTTCTCGATCAAATTGTGATTCGGCCGCGATAAAGTCACGCCAGCGAGTGTGGATTTTAAAAGCACAATACTGGGAAATCAAGCGTAAATTAAGGAAGAAATTTATTTTTCAATAGGTACATGTAAAATTCTACAGTGGTGGAGGAGGAAAGCGGAGAGCATTTTTACCGGATCGCGACCTAGTCTTGATCCCATTGAAATTCTCTGTCCAACACTTGTAATCAATGTCATGTGAGTCCTCTATGTGATCGTAGAGTTACGGTGTATTGTTAATCATGGAGAACTCGGGGGGAAAAGTTTCACAATCCAAATATAACCCTTATTATTTCCAAATGAAACAAAATACAGATTTTGATTGGCTGAGAGGTACGGTGTAACTTGCAATCCACAGTGGCTTTTTTACACCGTGTTTAATCACGGTGTAAAAAGAAGAATATCCAAGAGCAAGCTATATGGCTAAAAGAGTACCCATTTTTAATGATAAATTCATACCTTCTGCTCGGTTATGTTACAACAAAAATAAAAATACAGGAAATTTAATATTTATGTGCAATAAAATATTACAGATATGGATGTCATTGGAACTGGCTCATTGAGCCAGTTCCAATGACATCCATATTTGTCTGTTTTATTTAAGAAACTTGCAAAGTACAAATTTTCTGTAACTTTTTGCCCACAATGTAGGTTAAAGTATTAAGTACACCAAAATTCTTTGAAATAAATCCGTTATCCTGGTGTTTTCCAGGGTGCATGGGAAGTTACACCGGTTTGGGAACTCATACACCCTTCGGCTTAGCCTCATGGTGTATGAGTTCCGAAACCGGTGTAAATTTCCATACACCCTGGAAAACTCAAGGATAACTAATAGTATCTCCTTTCCATCTAAACCGAATATTGCACCTTGCAATTTTACGATAAGAAATCGGCTTGGAATCCAACAATATATGCATTTCGCTCTGGCCAATGGAGGCTGAACTGTCTATACCTAGATTTTAGTTTATGGTGCAGACGTCTCCGTATGACGTGAATTACTCCATTTTCATTTACAGTTTAATTGGTTTATAACTCATAAATATTCATACCTTCGAAAATTATTTCAGATCTGAGACTTATATACTGACAAGTGAACCGTTTTATGGAATCCTTTCATAAATATTCATTCGTTAGCACCAGTCTGTATCCCAGTTAACAGACTATTGAAATGGCAGAATAAACATCGGTCAAAAAATGGCTATGAATATTTTAATCAAGGCGAAACATGAGATGCTGAAACGAGGAGTGTGGGTCACTGTTGATACTCAAATGGGTAAAATTATCACCTGACAGATAAATTTGTACACATAACCTCTCACGAATATCACAATGGTAGGAAGTGTTTTACGGAATGTGGGCCTATGGGAAACGTGTTATAGGGCTTTGTGATTCCCAACAAAGGTAGTTAGGTTTGGGGTGAAAAATATTGTTTGTTTATTGGGGGTTTAACCCAATAAACATCGTGTCGGACAGTTTAACCCTTTACCCCACGTAACGGCCAAAACCGGCCAGCGCTATTCTCAAAAATCGCCAATTAATTTTCAAAATATTTTCATTTTTTGTCTCAAAAACATAGGTTATGACCCCTCGTTGGAACGAGCTCGTCGAGCTCGTTCCAACGAGGGGTCATAACCTATGTTTTTGAGACAAAAAATGAAAAAAATTAATTATTCAAGAATTTTTTTTGCAAGTGTCGTCTGCTTTTCATGTTAGTTAAAGGGTTAACTGGTGGAAGAAGCAGGAGAGCCGGAGAGAACCACCGAGCAATTGCTGTCAATTGTCAGACAAGCTGAGTGAACAGGCGTTGAAGGCAAGAGCAACTTCTACATACAGTACGCCTTGGGACACAGTGCCACGCGTTGGCAGTCGGGATTAAGTGTCTTGCCCAATGAGAGATTGGTGAGTGGAGAATAGTGGAGGGAACTGTCAATCCGCGGTAAGTAGTTGCCAGACCTTTCGACCTATTAACCGGGCACAAGTCAGGCTTGCTTGCATTGGCTTTATACCGATGCGCTCTTGCATGAGCACGCGGGATTAGGGACCTTACTAGGTGGATACACGGGTCGCCCGAGACTGATATCACGACTTTCAAGTCCAACGGTCTAACCAGTGAACTACTTTGTCAAGAGAAAACGCCAAAAATACAATGGCTGAGTAAAATAAGATCTGTAGAAAACATGAAAGATTGTTCACGGACCTTCAACCTAACATACATTACAAACTTACAAAAATGAGAAAAAAACATATGCTCAAGCAAATTTTCAGCGCTTCATCCATCGGGTACACGCAACCCGGTGGACCAAGAACTGAAAGGTAGTTGGTGCTTCGTGTGCTTTTTCAGGAAGAAATGCTAACAGCTGGTGGAGAGAAATGACATTCCCGTGAAGGACAGAGTGTGATAAGAAATTCATGCCTTGCAGTGAAACAGTGTTGAACTATAAAGCATACCCAAACTTAGTAGTTATTATTTTTACGTAACGTTTCGCTACATCAAAATTCTCATTAGTGATTGCTTGTTGATCTTTAAAAGTGGACCAGGTGTGATGAATTATTATCTTTGTTGCACAACATGGCAGATCTTCTAACATTTCACTTTGGACAAACACAGATTGACAAAATCTCGTCCGCCTGACTTCGCTCTGCTGGTCGCAGATTATGAAAGTCGCGTATAACCGCAACAAAATCAATCACATCAGGACACCTGTTGACAGTGTTTGGGTGACTACAGCTTCGATGACATCAGTACATGTTTTACAGTACGTGGAGAGTGGATTGTAAGTAAATCACCCGGGGAGTGGAGTTATCACCCAAAGCATCACTGTCAAATTCTGTACATGTAGACAAAAACACAAGCAATGTTTCAGCCAATGGACCTCCGGGTATAACCCGGAGGTCCATTGGCTGGAACTTTGTTTGTACTTGTCGTGCTTTGCAACAAATTTGCAATTATTGCTTGGGTGGAATCTCCACTCTGTGGGTGATTTAGTGATAATACACTCTCCACGTACTGTACCTGAGATAATGCTTGTAAAACGATTCACAAATAACCTAAAATAATACCTTATGACCCCACGTTGGAGTGAATTCGACTGACTCGTTCCAATAAGGGGTCGGATCATAAGCTATATTTTGAGGTAAAAATTGAAAAGTCGTACACTTTGACTGGCAATTTTTGTAAGTATCACTGCCCAGAAATTATTGTTATGTTTGTAAAAGAGTTTAATTCGCAACCAGTATTGATCTGATGATTTTGGAATCTATATATTTTAGTTATCAGACCCATCATGTCATGGTACAGTACATGGAGACTGTATTATCACTAAATCACCTGCAGAGTGGAGATTCCACTTTAGCAATAATTGCAAATTTGTTGCAAAGCATAACAATCACAAGCAATGTTCCAGCCAATGGACCTCCGGGTACAACCCGGAGGTCCATTGGCTGAAACATTGCTTGTGTTTTTTGTCCACATGTACAGAATTTGAAATTAATACTATGGATGAATACTCCACTCCCCGGGTGATTTAGTTACAATCCACTCTCCACGTACTGTATTTTTGCAACAACTAGGTGAAAAAAATCCCTCACGATCCCTGAAAACTAATCTGAACCTAAATTAATGAACGATTAGGGAGCGCGGTGGCTCAGTAGGTAGAGGTGCAGACTGCAAGCCGAGAGGTCATCGGTTCGAATCCCACCTGCGGCAACCGCGCTCTGTCCTTGGGCAAGACACTTCATCTCCATTGCCCGCGTGGGGGGCACGATGACGCCGTATACTAAGGCGTACTGCACGTCGATGGTACACATGTCTTCAACCAATCTAACCCTGCCTGTGCTGCAGTGCGGAGTTACGATGTTGGGGAGCTGGCAGCTGCTCGTCGTTGCTCGGTGGTTCTCTCCGGGTACTCCGGCTTCCTCCACCCGTAAAACTGTCACGGTCATGACTATTAGCCATTGTGCATAAATATGTGACCTTAAACACCAATAAATAAATAAAACTAGATTTTCGAACGATGTTCTCTTTAAATTGGATTAATAAACGAGGTGGGGGTATAAGAACCCTCTATAACTAAGGCCCTAGCAAAAATATTTTCCAAACAAAACCCATAATTATTTCTCCAGAGTCAGTGGTGAATTCTACAGAATGAAGAAAAACAGAGAGCAATTCAGTTTCCAACGTACTTCGATCGGTACAACTCTTCTTCATTCACTTTTATTTCATTTCAAGACGGGTTTCCCCGTCAAGTTGCCACATTTTTGATACAATTTACTTTTATGTTCATCGCATGGGTGATAATAAAGATAACAGAATGATGTGTGGAGGCGGCGTAGACAGTCTAAAACAGTTTTGGGGTCAGGAAAACTTTTGTGATAAGTAGTTTCCATCGTTTCCATGTCGTATATCTGAAGCAATTCTGAATATCTTATCTTTCGGCTGTGGAGATCAGTTTTAACATTTACTCAAAAACTTTCCAACCTTGATAAAATTTGTACCCATATATTTGATTTCTGTTATCACTTAACCCTTTGAATCCCAAAGGCGGTTTTCCGGCCAGGGAACATTATAAGTCATACTTTCATCAATACAAGATGGCTCCAAAGTCAAAGTGTTGGGTAGACCAATCAATATTTTCAACGTGCAGCCCCGGGCTGCAAGTTGAAAATATTTATTGCTCTACCCCCAAATAATGAATATGGACTCTTCCACTTGCTAACATTGAACTGACATGGAAGATACCACCAGTGTTCAAAGGGTTAAGCATATTTCAATTTATAGCACTACTTGGATCATTTCGTTACTGTGATTACAAAACCGGAGATAGAATTTTTGTCGGATCGCGACTGAGTCGCGATTCGGTTATAATTGTCTTCCCGCCTTCATCTCCACACCATTGTAGTTTCACCTGCCGAAAAAGAAATGCGTGAGAACATTGGATCTCAGATGCTATTTTCTTTTGTTTTTCCTGATTTCGCAATGTGTATATGTAGCAGCAGAACGGTTAAACCCTCATCGAGATGAAATTCGGTCGATTTCAATTTGTGATATCTCATTAATTGGAAGAAAAAAGTTATCATTTGCCAACAAAGGTATTTTATACTCAAAGCGAGAACACACAGTTTATGTCTTCACAAGTTCCTTGTTCAACTTCCATGGCCTTTATTGTAATGGAGGTCTCACAAGTTGGAGACCTGAAACAAAATCTATTTCGAAAATGTTTGTATTGTGTTTTTGAAGGAATGTCATTTGTTGTCCGTGTATTTTAGGTTAATTTCTTCGTGGTATGGTATTTTAATATTCGTAGGTCTGTTTCGCATTAAAAATATTCAATACGTGCACAGCTATTTCAGGCAAAGCTCATTGTCAAACAATACGACCACTTAACAACAAAGTGACATAAATATATTTAATTAACTGAATACATAGGGAGTATCAGCACTTTCAGAGTTTATATCGAAATTATTTCACAAGTGATTGAAAAAATAACTATATTATTTCCCTTCTTCACGAGTAAAATAGTTCGGTATCAACTCAATTGAAGGTCGACGGTTCAATCCTGAGCCACGTGATCTGCATTGTACCCTTGGGCAAGATACTAGGCCCCAATTGCCCAAGTGGGAGGACGTTGGCGCATTGTGCTAAATTTATTTATTTATTTATGCACTTATGCACAATGGCTAATCGAGACCGCGACAGATTTACGGGTGGAGGAAGCCGGAGAACCCAGAGAGAACCACCGAGCATCGACGAGCAACTGAAAGCTCCTCAACATTCTAACTCTGTTCAAGCTCCGCTCAAGCAGGGTTACAGCGGCTGAAGACAAGCGCACCATCGACGTACAGTACGCCTTAGTACACGGCGTCATCGTGCCCCCGTGTAGGCAACCGGGATAAAGTACCTTGACCAATGACACAACGCGGGTCGTCCCGGACGGGGATCGAACTCGGGACCTCTAGCATAGAAGTCCAACAGTCTACCACTGAGCCGCCGCGATCCCATTGTGCTAAATCGTATTGCACCATGGTGGAACACATGCCATAACCCTTTGAAACCGAGCAGCCGTTTTTTTTTTCCGGCCAGGAACATGATACGTAATAACGTCATTAAATATGATGGCTGTTCAGTACAGTTAAAACTAGAAGTCCTGTCACTAAATGCGCACAAATAGCACGTGGAACTGCGCATTAATCTACGCGTTATAACCACAGTAAGGCTATCAAATCCTGTACATATGGCCTGTGCACAAGCAATGTGTCAGCCAATGGACCTCCGGGTAACCCGGAGGTCCATTGGCAGAAACATTGCCTGTGTTTGCTATGAGTAACCAGGAGAACCTGCCGTGCTTTGGATGCCACTCGATACGGCAATTGCGTGCAATTCCTACGCGCAATTAAGTCTAGATAAGCGCACAGTTCGTGACAGGACTTCTAGTTTTAACTGTAAATGTGTGGGGTAGACCAATCAATATTTTCAACTTGCAGCCTACAGGCTGCACGTTGAAAATATTGATTGGTCTACCCCAAATAATGAATATGGACTCTTCTAATTGCTGAATTAAACCGACGTGGAAGATACCACAAGAGTTCAAAGGGTTAAACCTACGCTAGACCTGCTAGTGTGGAATTGGAGAGTCCGACAGCTAGTCGCTACTGCGCGGCAGTTCTCTTCGGGTACTCCGGTTTCTTACACCCGATATGTCCGACACGATATGATCCTGGCTGCTGAAAGTGTTGTTGAATCCCAGTAAATAAATAAACAAATAAATAAATATTAACTGAGCTTGTGTAGATTTCCCCTAAATTAATAAAAAAAATAATCAAAATTTTTTGTCCGTTTTCTCCCTCAAGCACCTCACTACAGAATTGTACCTATGGAAAAACAATGCAAGTACTTTGGATCTCTAATGCTGTTTTCTTCTTTTTTCCTCGATTCGTGCTTGATTTCGCAATATTTTATTTATATGGTCTCCACTCACTGGTGCTACTATGTTGACCAAATCGCAATCTGATCGAGACATAATCTGCTTTTGAAAAAGGTCGTCATTACAACAAAAAAAGCGAAAAAGAAAAAAAAAACAAAAACGGTTTCATCATGATACTTGACAGAAGTACACATGTAACATCGGCAATTGGTTGACAGTCTTTTACCTATTGTAACGGTAATTTGTTTCAGTGTGTCGCGCTTCGAGGCTACACAGCTCGACAGGCCTGCTATTGGGGTTGGGAATTTCCCTTCGCTGTGAAGCAATATGGTAGTTCAAACTCTCCTGGGTGGTTGGAACACGAGACTTTTATTTTGATAAGCACATGCACATTGGTGTGGAGATGTGACTTTGAGTAGTTGAAGAGAGCATTATTGTGTCTGCTATCCGATTATAATTTCAAATGAAACACTTTTTTTCATTCTAATTTTAACCCGAGTCGGCAAAAATAAACATATTGTTTCATACAGTGTCAATTTTTTCTTCAACTGTATTCAAAACTGAAATATTTGCTCATGATAAGTATTTTCTCTCTAGTGTGTGAAAAAGTTCTTTAAACTATGTACATACCTTATTCATACTGGACAAAATGCCTTGGAGTCTCGAATATACAGCGATATTGCAATTTTAAAAAGCCGCATGAACTTACTGCCATTGTCAAATAATAAATGTACATGTGGAAATGAGTGTGCGGGACAGGAGACATTTAACAGTGGCCTACGCCAAGAAACACAGTCGGTGCTTCTATTTTCAGTATTGCAACAGCCGATTACACGGAGAAATTATCCGTGGATTGAAGTTTTCACCCGAACATTACGGTACAGTACAGTCGCCGCGGACTGGTCGTAATCCACACGTGAGCAGTGATGTCCCAGGCAAGCCAGAAAATAAGCAGACTGTCATCTGAAAAATGAGGTCTCCAGAGGATGAATTTAGTGATGCTACCCTGCACAGCAGGGTAGCATCACTAAATTTACCCTCTGTGAACCTCAATCTGAATCAGGGTCTCAAACCTAAACAAAAACATAAAGAGGTACCCAGAGGATAAATTGGCCCAATGTATAGGATAGCATCATCAAATTCACCCTCTGGGGACCTCATTCTGCAAATGTCAGACTGCTTATTTTCAGGCCTGGTCCCAGGATGTGTTTACCAGGTAATAAAAAATCATCATCAGCAAAATTTTAATTAACGGTGCTTCATTAATTAAATGTTTTATGATTATTCATATAATTAGTTTTTGTAATCTTATATTGTGGGGTCCGTAGAAATACTGCCCATCCCGTGAAAAGTGACCAGTCCACGGCCGTTGTACTGTACTGTGCTGTGGTCGTAAAAGCTGTCTCTTCCTCGATCGGGTCGCAATAGGATTACAATCTGGTCGCGACATCTCGGAATTTCATAAATATAATATCGTTAAATAGAGATTGAATCAAGAATAAGGAACCAAAGTAACATCCGAGATGTAATGTTTTCGCGGTTTTTTTTCAACATGTGTGATTCTTTCTGTTGTGCACAGAACAGCGGATGAAGAATTTCGACCGGGTTGGAATCGCGATGTTTTTTTTTTTGTACTGACAGCGGCGCAAGTTTCAAATCCTCCAATAAAGCACAAGTATTGTAAGCATAATTTCAGCTGATGGACCTATGAGTTGCACCGGATGTCCACTAGATATGCTTTTTCAGAGAATGTGAATCTCCTCTTGTCTTTGAGGCATAATTTACTCAGCAATACTTATTTATAGTACTATTATTAGGAAGTGGTCACAGAATTTCAACCGGATCCTGACTGGATCGCGATTCCTTCAAAATTCTATATCCACTTCCCCCACCCCCACCCCCCTACATAGAATTTTACCTGTCGAATGATGTCAGTGGTGAATTCCCAATGTTTTGATTTATAAAGTCTCCACTCACTGGTGTACAGAAAAGTCGCCGTGGATTGGTCGTAATCCACGCGTGGGCAATGATGATGTCCACGCATGCGTTTACCAGGTAATAAAAAATCATCATCAGCAAAATTTTAATTAATTAATTTTAATTAAAAGTTTTGATGATTATTCCTATAATTAGTGTTTGCAATCTAATATTGTCGTGTCCATGGAGATACTGCCCATCCGTGGACTGTGTCCAGTCCATTGCGGTCGTACTGTGACTTATCGCGACCAAACCATAATCTAATCAAGAAAGAGGCCGATTTTGTGATAACGTTACAGTGTCCTGATTGCCTTTGCACAAACGGTACATGTTTGTTTTCGGAAATGTTTTTTCTTTGTAAGAGTATGAATATGAAAACAGAGATGGGCTGCACGATATTCAAAACGGAATACTGGTATCGGTATTCAAAAAAATACCGCGGTATACCGGTATATCGAAAAAAATTCAGAAAAATGAACATAAGTATCACAATCGAGGCTTGAGGCATCACGGTCGGAACGAATTAGCATGCCTTGATGATGCGGTTCGAAAAACCTTTACCCCCAAGGCAGACGATATCAAAATTTATTATTTAAAAAAAAAGTTAGTCAGATTTTCCAAAGAAAATTCTGCAAAACAATATCATGTGACCCGATCATTGGAACGAGCTCAACGAGCTCGTTCCAATGAGGGGTCATATGATATAGTTTTGTTGAAATTTTTGAAAATTATTTTTTCAGCTGCTGAAATTGTATATTACGTGAGCACATGCAGACGATTCCTTGGGTAAAGTGATAATATTATTCATTCGGGGCTACAATTAAAAAAAGACATCTTGAAAATTAAATTGTGGGTAAAATAAATAATGACGATAAACCGATATTTTTGTAATTACACCGGTATTCAATCGATATTGGTTTGAATATCGGTATATATCGGTTTATGGATATACCGTGCAGCCCTAAAACAGAGATGGGCACATAAAATTGTTTTGAGTTAATGTTTGCGTAAGTGTAATGACGTGTACCTGCTCTCACACCTGCTTGGTATGTGGTTAGGGGTAAACACTGTCAAAGATATATTATTTATGGTGTTTGCAAGAAAGGTTGAGATAAGCAGTCTCTTCATGAGTTTCTTTTGTCAAATTGCGAAATGTTGCAAGTAAATACTCTACTGAAAAGGGCAAAGGGAGTTATGTCTAATGGTGTGTTACATCATAATATTTAAGGGGTGTAATGAAAGAATACCGGGTTTTGTCATGTTTTTAAGGAACCAATGATCCTGGAATACAGAGGGCAATTTTCTTAATACAGTACGTGGAGAGTGTATTATCACTAAATCACCCGCAGAGTGGAGATTCCACCCAAGTAATAAATGCAAATTTGTTGCAAAGTCTAACCAGCACAAGCAAAGTTTCAGCCAATGGACCTCCGGGTTAAACCCGGAGGTCCATTGGCTGAAACATTGCTTGTATTTTTTGTCGATATGTACAAAATTTGAAAGTTATAGCTTGGCTGATAACTCCACTCCGCGGGTGATTTAGTTACAATCCACTCTCCACGTACTGTATTTTTCTAAAAGCTAGTAATATAGGCCAGTGGCGGTTCTGATGTGTAAGTTAGGTGTGATACATGGACATGGAAATGTCGAATATTTAGAAATTCGGACACAAGATAAGTGACAACCAAAGATTGCAGCTGTGTGTCGGAATTTCCGACACACAGCTGCAACCTCTCGTTGTTACTTATCGCGTGACATCTCAGTACCAGTACCTGTTATAATATCAGGGGTCTACAGACGTTTACCTACTGGACAGTTATTCTGCCGAACGAACAGTTATTCTGCCGATTGCTGCAAAGCAACTACCCTGATGACCCCCATTTTAAATACATTATACAAGTTTGAAATTTGTGGTAAAATACATTTTTCTTACTATTTGCCTCTATGTGTTGCAGATGGACACACGCAAGACTATCCATGAGGTAGGCGAACAAAAAGTCGTTCGCGCTATTTCTTTGGGGACAAACTATAGGCAAACGGAACTACCATTCTCTCAGTTTGCACAAGCTTGCGAAAAGCATGATCACAATAAAAACTAACAAAAATAAAGTAACCTCAAGAACTACATGTATCAGTATTGTATTTTTACCCCATCCATAATGCCAGCATAACAACATTTTATACCAACGTAACTAATTGTGGTCGGTACTGTAATGGACGGTTTGATTGAGGAGTTTTGAAAGTTTATTTCCGTTGCTGAATAGATAATTTAATTTAAAAAAACACGCTTCCTGCAGCTTTAAGTTCCAGTTTTAAACAGAAATAAAATTCATTTTACTACCCATAATGATCCTGAATGAGATTCTCCAGAAACACACAGAACAACACACGCGTGTGAATGGGTTAATCGATATGGCACGAGTGCCAGCGCGGAAGGATAGAATGAGAGGCCGTGAAGATCAGTTTTAACATCCTTCCGCGATGGCACAAGTGTCATATGATTAACCCATTCACACGCGCGTGTCATTCTGTGTTTATTACACGCCTTCACGTCTATAAAAACAATTATTAGAAGGACACTCAACAATTCATTTGACAACTGCATGTATCAACAAAAAGAACACATTTTATCGCCAACCAAATTTGTGAGGGGAACCCGTGTTACTATTTAAGTGGCACATAGAACTCATTGGAACTCAGGGGACGATTTTTAGCTATCGCTAGCGATTCAAATTTTAATTGCGGTGCACGATTTGTAGAAAATTCCAGTGAAATTTCGCTTCTTTATAAAAAAAATAGTCCGTCAACGATTTCCGTTCAGCACATATGTGCGGAACAGATTTTCATTTTCCGTATGGTTTTGTATTGCTGTTGGTGGGGATTTCATAGAACAGGCGTGTAATAAACTGATGAACAATATTTCGATAAATGTAACTGATTTTGCAGGAGAAATTTTCACATCTTTTCTTTGTGTTAATCAGAAGCTTTGTGAATAAAACAGGATTAAAATGTGGGTTTTTTCTCATTCCTTCTGTTATTAGCTGCCGATCGCGTCTTTTGTCGAATTTTAGTATATACAGTACGTGGAGAGTGTATTATCACTAAATCACCCGCAGAGTGGAGATTCCACCCAAGTAATAAATGCAAATTTGTTGCAAAGCCTAACCAGCACAAGCAAAGTTTCAGCCAATGGACCTCCGGAGGTCCATTGGCTGAAACATTGCTTGTATTTTTTGTCGATATGTACAAAATTTGAAAGTTATAGCTTGGCTGATAACTCCACACCGCGGGTGATTTAGTTACAATCCACTCTCCACGTACTGTAGTGATATGTGGGTTATAAGATCCTACGAAACTTCGAAATTCGATCGATTCGAAATCACCCCGATGATTCGATTCGATAGATGTCGCGCCGATTCGACATTTTTATTAATCGTCCAGATGTTCTCAAAATCCTATCAGGTATGTCATCTTAAATTCTTTTATGACCAGGTTTCCTGTTCAGACGGTCTGATGATAGAAGAAACGTTCAAGGAGATTCCGCTAATGAAACTATGCAGTACAGTCGTAATCCACACGTGGGCAGTGATATCCACGCATGCGTTTACCAAGTAATAAAAATCATCAGCAGCAAAATTTCAATTAATGAGCACTGGGTTATACCCGGTACTTTATTAATTAAATTTTTGATGATTATTCCAATAATTAGTGTTTGGAATCTAATATTATTTCGTCCGTGTAAATAATGCCCACCCGTGGAAAGTCGCATTGTACTGGCGGCCTGATGAGTTCAAGGAGATTCCGCTTTTGAAACTATACGTTGGTTCCGTCCTGGAATATTCCACTTTTGATTAACTTACCCAAGCAGGTGAGTCACCGATGAATGTAATACTTGATTAGATTCGAAATTCTCGATTCGGACTTCGATTCAACACAAAATTTGATATTCGCAGGGCTCCGCTCCGCCGATTGACACTATCATCCGATTCATTTTTGGAAAGATGTCGGAGACTTCTTTCCAACAGTACTCAGATGGTATAATGTATAACGTGAACGAATGAATGAAAGTTTCAGGGCGCCGAATCCGCTCAGGGGCGATGTAGGATTTGAAATCCCTTGAGAACCGAATAACTTTATTTGTTTATGTAGCCAAGACAGACAGAAGTGAGGACCAAGAATTTTATTTGAGTGCGCGCACTGTGGTACGATGGTGTAGTCAGACACCCACCCCCCCCCCCCTCCACCCTTCCCCAACGATCTCTAACTGGAAGGTGAAAAGGAATTGTGCATAACCACCAAAATTCTGCTGTAGTGTTTTACTCAGAAACATGGAGAAATTTATGGTAAATACTGAAACCGCAGTTTGATGGTTTGTTTTAAAGAAAGAAAAAGAAACTCAAACAGATCGCTGGTTTGGGTGCAGCCCCAGCATATTATCCATAACGGGGACAATGTTTCTTCATATAAAGGCAGTTATATTGGTCTCCCGAGTATGGTAAAAATGGACGTGGCAAGATAAGGGTCAATTGTTTTCAAAAACTGTAAACTTAATGTGAGCGCAGTTGAACTCATTTCTATGTAAGAAGAAAGTATTTAAACGCATGTAACTAAGCAATTAATTGTCGTAATTCAGTTCTGATCATGTTCTTGAATTTGATGAAAAGAAAAAAAGTGAGAAGACCAAACGTGTGTAAGTTGGCGAACGTGAACAATCATGAAAATAACCAGTTTTAAAAACCTCCTTCAAAAACTATCAAACCACCTAGAATTTTTGTCGGAAACGCTGTGTTCTGTTAGGTAGTTTCACTTTCACGATGGTTCTTGCAGGATAAATGATTTCCACTTGTCAAAGATTATCCAGATTGCACCACCTATTCGACATTTCTTAGTTTAACAGGGTATTTGCTAAGAAAAAAACGTTCTTTTGGAATTTATCGGTTTCCCAATTTATCAGCTAGCCAGTGATAACAGGTTAAGTTCGAAGCCAACTGATATAATGCGATATGACAACATTTGTGAACATATAAAATTCTTGTGAAAACCAGTAACTTACACACGGACCAAAAATATCCTTCAACATTCACAAAAGTTGTCATTTTTAACCTTTTACTCACACGATCAGAGGAGATGCTAGCAAAAACATATTTTGAATAAAAAACAAACAAATCCGGTTATAGCCGTAAATGACTAGCTTATGGACCATCATTGGAACGAGATCGTAGAGCTCGTTCCAATGAGGGTCATAAGTTTTGTTTTTTTAGGTGAAAATTTAGAAAACAATGTTAAAATTTGAATGGTACTTCTTGTGAATAGACCTGGCTTGATATGACCCTTGTGTTAGGTTACAATCACTTATGACACACCATCAAATGAATATGCTGAACGCTTTTCCATAAGGGGCCATGAGTGATTTTTTAAGAAAATAATAAAATGTTTGCGTTAGTTTGGATACATATTAGTTCTGCCCATGAAAAAAAATTGTTAGGCGAGCAGGATAAAATATGGATAATAACAGGGCTGCACGGTATATCGATAAACCGATATACACCGGTATTCAAACCAATATCGATTGAATACCGCTGTAACTACAAAAATATCAGTTTATCGTAATTATTTATTTATCCATGGTTAAATTATTTATTTACCCAAATTTCATTTTCAAGAGTCTTGAGTTTTACCTGTAGCCCCGAATGAATAATATTATCCTTTCACCCAAGGAATCGTCCGCGTACACCTGCGTAATATACAAATTGGGCAGTTGAAAAAAAAAATTTCAACAAAACTATATCTCGTGACCCCCTCATTGGAACAAGCTCGCTGAGCTCGTTCCAATGAGGGGTCACATGATATTGTTTTGCAGAAATGTTTGGAAAAATCTGATAAACTATTATTTAAAATAATAAATTTTGATATTTGTCGGCTACGTTGGGTAAAGGTGTTTCGAACCGCATCATCAAGGCATGCTGACTCGTTCCGACTGTGATGCCTCAAGTCTCGATGTGGTATTTATGTTCAGATATCTGAACAGTCTTTCGATATACCGGTATACCGCAGTATTTTTTTGAATACCGATACCGATAATCAGTTTTGGATATCGTGCAGCCCTAATGATAATAATAAAATAACTTGTATGTATAAGATACTATAATGGTTTATGAAAAAAATATCGTACTCACCGACACATTCATTCGCTTCTCGAGCTGTCGCTCGTCTCCACGGACGATCGTAATGGAATGGTTTGCACTTCTCGCAGTCATAGCCCGCCGTGTTGTGTTTGCAGTCGCACACCAGGCGGCCTTCACGATTTGGAATGCACCTCGAGGCATGGCCATTACATTTACACCTCCCGCCGACCGCAAAGTCAGACAGGGCATAGTAGTAACTCTCTCGAGCCCCTTCCTCGTCTGGTTTCTCTTCTCCATAGGTATTCAACTTGTTGAAAACTATCATAATATCCGTTGCTGTTACCCAGTCCTGAAGGACGGGGCTATTCTCGAAATCGTACGCTGAAGGACGACCTTCCAATGTACTGAATGCCACCCTGGCACCACTTAATGGGTCTATGTTGCTGTAAGCTTCCGTACAGAGAGCTTCTTGTTCGTTAGCTTTCGTGACCATTCTAGTTGGAGATATATTGTACATTTTCTTACAGTCACTAGAATAGTATTGAAAAGGAATCCACGTTTTTCCGTAATCCATGCTTTTCAAAATGGCCATAGAATCCGGCCTTGCCGAACAAAACTGTAGGCTGATATAAGTCAGTTCGTATTTTTTATTTAAAGATAATTTTAATGTCACATTTTGTGGATACTGAACAAAAGGTTCCGACATCCAGCAAGTCAAATTATTGGGATTGTTCAAGTCAGTCAAGTAGGCAGGTGGGTGTCTGCGTTTTGGGTGATTCGCATCACAGATAAAACAGTTCCTCATTATTTTATCATCCCTGTCTGGAGTTGATTTACAGTATCTACTTGGGGGAGATCCACATGTACTCGACGATGTTACATCCTTGCCAAATGCGGCGTTAACAAAGTCGGGAACACAGCGGTTAGGCTTTGAAATTTTATCGTAACAAGGGTCTTCTTGTGTCTGCTGCCCAGTAAACATATTGTTGATATACTGAGCATAAGACCACCTCAGACATAATAATCCCACTGCCACAAACAGATTCATATTAACCACTGTTTTGCATTTGAGATGGCGTTTGATGAAAACCATACTATTTATATGAAGTTTCTTCGAATTGTTTCTAAGTTCACTCAGATAATAACAAATGCTATTCCATTGAATAAAGTCTTCCTCCTACCATCTAGTAAACAGGAATTTTTTCGAATAGTTTGTCAGGAGAATGATTGAAAAATGAGCGTTCTCGTTACATTTGTACGGTCACTTGATGGTTGCAAAACAGTATAATGTAGTTTTAAACCGAGTTGCATTAAATTATTATCTGTATTGACAGTTAAACATTATAGAGATAATTTCATAACTTATTGTTGACTATATTTTATTCGTATTCGCACCTGTTGTATATAGAGATATAAGTTGATCAAGGAAGAATACCTGTTACTAAGAAAATCCTTCAAATCCGCTCTGTGAAAATAACACTTAAAATTCACATTGTTCACCGTCAAACTCAATTACTTTTGAAATCCTAGATAACACGATATGAAAAATCATCAATGTTGTTCTAAGATACCGTTTTCCTTCAGCGAGCTTCTGTCAGAATTTATTCCTCAAACACTGCTATCTCCGTATCTGCGTGTGCGTTTTACGAGACTGGCGATTATTATCAATCGTTAGCTGCGAAGGTGTTCTAAATGATTGGCAAGTCTCAAATGTGCTGTCATTCATTCAATTTCAAGAACACCTCAATGTGAGAATATTAGCAAAGCAATATCGGCTTTACTAATCACTCAAACGCGAAACCACGCCTCTTTCACGGCATGCGCATGTGTACCTGATTTGTTAATTAATCTAATTATTTTACCATGGAGTCACTTTATGTTCTTTCAATAGCGTTGTTAGCATTTCCTTAAATCTTTCTTCTTTAACCCTCTGCGCTATGGTGTCAAAATACCGAAGTTTTTAGCAGCAAAGTTTAAAATGAAATTTAAACAACTGTGATCTTCGACAGAGCTCAATGAGCTCTGTCAAAGAAGAGATAATTAGTTAAATTTTATTTTATTCTTACATGGACAAGATGAAGTCTTCAATAAAAAATTGATCATACTACCGGTGTGTTAGGAGTTAGATACAACGCGCGGACGCATGCAAAGGCACAACAACAACAATGAATATTCATGAACCTAATTATTTTTATGTGATTGAGCACAACCGATTGAAGTAGTTTACCATTTTCGAAACTTAATTTGTGAAACAGCGAAAAACTCTATAAATCGTGGATTTGATTTCCATTTCATTTGAAATTAATAATAACCCATCTTTCCCACGCGCTATAAAACTAGTATTGTGGTATTCTGTAGGCGTATTAGAATTATCAAACAGAACATTTATAGTGAACTTTATAATAATCGTGTCTATTTATTTGAATTTGTTTTTGTCCCGTTGACGGAACTTAACCATTTGAACCCTCGTTTCCTGGAATGGTATCGCCTTTGTGTACACTTACAGTGAGATGGGTCAGTACAATATCAAAATACAGGGAGGATAAAATAATAACTGCAGTCTGCAGCCATCTGGCTGCAAACTGCAGTTATTATTTAATCATCAATGCCCAATGTATAGACCTCTTATAATGAGACAAAAATAGGACGCGAAGTTATGCCTTAGACCAAAAAATCGGTCTTACGTGTTCAAAGGGTTAACCAGCTACCGGCCAAATAGTTGTTACACACTGTGTGACCGTTGTGATAAAGTTATTGAGGAGTTTTATCATTTTTGATGCCTGAAACTGGAGACTTGTTAGAAAACCAAATTCCACATGAAAGACATCGGGCCTTGTTTGTGAGTTCTTTGCGTCCTAATACTAATTGGTTACACATTTCACCTTTTCGACACTGGACTCGGTTTAATTAAGTATTACCCCACTAGCTTAATTTAAAATAGTAAATTATAACGTAACCACACTATCAGCATTGCTTCCCGTCTGTAACATTTTTTTTACACTTTTGTATATGTGGCTTGAAGGTTCCAATTGGTAAAATAGAAAAGTATGGTTTGGCCATACTATATAAAAGTGCAGAGATATCTGATAGAAAAAGAAGAGATGGCGCCTGAAAAGAACCCAAGTCGTGATCGCGGCTCGGTGGCGATCCTGTCAAAATTATCTGGTCGCTTTCCTCTCCACACTACTGTAGAATTTAACCTGTCGAAAGCGGAATATCAGAACAATGATCGCGGGGCTATTTTCTTCTGATCCCCCAGTTCGGGCTTGATTTTTCAATATTTTATTTATCTCCACTCACTCTTGTAAATGTACCACAATCAAATTGCAATCTGGAGCCAATACTATAAAACTTTTACAATTGTATTTTCTAGAATTGTATTTTCTATCTATTAATATAAGTGACTAAAATGAATCATTAGCATTTTAAAAGATATGGCAATTTGCCAACTGGCAAATTGCCACATTTTTGAAAATGCTAATGGTTCATTTCAGCCCATTTAAAGTCATAACTAGAAAATACAATTCTTGAAAATACAATTGTAAAAGTTTTATAGTTTTGTCCCCTGGTCGAGAACGAGGCCACGTTTGTGATTGCAGTGCTGTATATAATGAAATCTTACAATACAAAACTCGAGTAACTGTGTGTGTGTGTGTGTGGGGGGGGGGGGGGGGGGGGGGGGTATCTATCATATACCAACGCTCTTTTTACACAGTATCACACCGTGTGGAAGTTACAAACGGGGTTTTGTGGTTGGAAATTGTTGTATGAAAGATCAACGTGTGTGTGGGGTTGGGGGGGGGGTGTATCAGTAGATTTTGCAGGTGCAAAGGTGGAAGTATCACGAGGGAACTACCGTTGTCGGACTCTCCAAATTACTAACCCATCACAAGGAGGATTGGCATCAGTTGAAGGAAAGAGTGCCACCAGCGTGTATCCAATAGCACACTGTTCCACACTATCCTTTCTTTGTTAGTTAGCATTAACCCTTTTAATGCCACGCCCATTTAAAACCTCTATGTATACCTGTTTTCTAGGAAGTTTAACCCTTTACCTAACATGAAAAGCAGACGACACTTGCAAAAAAAATTCTTGAATAACTAAATTTTTTCATTTTTTGTCTCAAAAACATAGGTTATGACCCCTCGTTGGAACGAGCTCGACGAGCTCGTTCCAACGAGGGGTCATAACCTATGTTTTTGAGACAAAAAATGAAAAAAATAATGTTAATTGGCGATTTTTGAGAATAGCGCTGGCCGGTTTTGGTCGTACGTTGGGTAAAGGGTTAATAAAAGTAATGACATACTCGAAACTCTATCATCTTATTAATTGTTGGAAAGGGCTCTCTGAGCTCTTTCCAACAATTAATGAGAGGGCAGGGTTGATCTGCGCATGTCACAACGTACTGATGATCATAATAAAATAGATGCCAATAGTCGCTTTCGGCAGAGTAAGTGTTAAGTATATTGCTTAAGGACAATGCGGGTGAGCTTCGAACCTACGATCTTCTGATATGAAGACCAATACTGTAACCGATGATTCTGCGCGTTCTCTACGGACAATTTCACCTTCTGATAAAAGAAATGATAGTGAGAATGTAATAAAAAGTGATGATAAATAAAATGTTTACAACAAAGCTTCCATGCTCTTGCTGATATTTCTGTAAAAAACTGTTGTGATCCAACCCAAGAATTTTTCCTCATCCATTTGCATGTTTACATTGCACGGGCGCGTGTTAGGTATATCTCCCTCCACGTTTGTGTTGGGGCTAGCCTTTTTAAAGCAAGATGGATGGTTTCGCACGCCGAAGGCGCGCAGAGACGGCTTGGGGCAAGCCCCTTTCGACCCTACTCTGGGTTTTTGGGCTTTTGTTGTCTCGCCGAACAGCAGCATGGCAGGTCGCAGCAGAGTAGGAAGAGTTCCAGGCAGTTGGTTTCTTATGGTCTTTTCTTGGTCGGTTATTGTTATTATTATCCTCGGGTGAGGACCAGTGTGAAAGTGTGACCTCTCAACAAAGGTGCTGCCCCACACTGAGGGTGGTGATGTATTTTAGGCATCTTCAGGAAAGTAGAGTCTGTCACTTGGCTGTATTGTCGAAGTGGCCATCTTCGGCAAGTATAGTCTGCCTCGGGTTGAAAAAGTTGAAGGCGAAATCTCTCTAGCCTTTTCAGCCCGCCTCACCTACTATTTATGAGCGCCAAGCCATGCAGAAGATATTGGAGAAACATTCATAGGGAGTCAATCAATGTATTTAATAATCACACTGGTCGCAATTCCACATATATTTTGTATACAGTGTTGACTGAGAAATTATTTCTAATATTTTTTACTTGGTAATCCGTGTGTCTCTAGGGATGTTACACTTTGTTTGTACGTGGAGAGTGGAGTATCACTAAAAACTCTCGCTCAGTTGTTTTTTCACCGGACAATATATATAACTCACATTCAGTGAAAAAGCAAAAGAAGGACAAGCATGCAAAAAGGCATCAATAGACCTCTGGGTTCAACTCGAATATGTAATAATGTCTTCCTTGGTTTTTATGATTTTTTCCGTAAGCAGCGATATCTTACCAGTGCGGGCGTGGATTTCGACGAAATTTGATATGAGGGATCCTTGTGACAAGCCGTTCCTGCACATATCATAAAAAAGTTGCCCACGTATTTTTCACCAGAGTTACGGTTCTTACTTTGTCAATTTTTCATGATTTTTTCCGTCTGCGGGAATATCTCAACAGTGAGTGAATGGAAAACAACGAAATTTGATACGAGGGATCCTTGTGACAAGCCGCTCCTGCACATGTTATAAAAAGCCCGCTTTGTCCAGCCATCCATCCGTCCGTCTGCAGCGATATCTCAGCAATGAGTGGATGGATTTCAATGAAATTTGGTACAAAATATACACCACTCAAGCAAAATCACATTTTTGCTTGATAAGACTGGTCTTTCCAGAAAAAAATACTAACGGACGGGATATGGAGATTATATACTCCGATATCTGCGGAAAGCGCGAACTAGACCAATTCTCTTTAGACCAATTCCCTTTAGGCTATTTCCCAAAAGACTAATTCCCCTAAGACCAATACATACTGTTATTGGTTAAGGGTTGATTAAGGATAATTAGGAAAACATTTATTTATAAAAATCTGCCCAACATCTATAAAATATCGACAAGCCAGAAAATGAGCAGACTATTCTCTAAAAAATGAGGTCCACAGAGGGTGAATTTGGTGATGCTACCATGCACAGCACTAAATGTACCCTCTGTGAACCTCAACCTGAATCAAGGTCTCAAACATAAACAGAAAGAGGTACCCAGAGGATAAACTGGCCCACTGTATGGGATGGGATCAGCAAATCCACCCTCTGGGGGACCTCATTCTGCAAATGGCAGACTGCTTATTTTCAGGCTTGAATATCAATAACATTAAATACATTTATAAATATTTATAAATATATCAAATTATTGATATAGAATTATTTTTAAAGTAGAACACACCAGTTGGTCTAAGGGGGAATTGGCCTCGTAGGAATTGGTCTAAATGGAACTGGTCTAGTGGGAATGATCCACTTGAAGATGTGTCCACAAATCGAGGCGAAAGATGCTTTATAGTTGCAAAATACAGCGGAAATCGATGTTATGCTTGTAAATATTATAAAAATACGAAACAAATCAGTCATTGTCATGTCGTGCCAGTTGTTCCTATTGAAGGACAAATATATGTTGACCACACATGTGAAAGCGTTTTGTCGGCAGACTTACTTAGTAATATCTTTGAACATATTTTGTACTCACCATTGTTGAAAAATTGTCACGATGGGTTTGATGGCCTTCAACCCTTTCTGTTGGCCGGATACCCTGTGTGGTTCATAGACCCTTGCACAGTGTGTATTCGTATTATAGTTTAACCCTTTGCCCAACGTAACGTATAAAAACTGTTTAGCGCTATTCACATAGATCACCTTTCAATTTTCATTATTTTTTAATTTTTTGTCTTAAAAACATAGCTCGTTTCAATGAGGGGTCATAAATTATGTTTTTGACGCAAAAAATGAAAAAAAAATAGTTATTCAAGAAATTTGTTTCAAGTGCCGTCTACCTTTCGTTTTAGCTAAATGGTTAAAAAAAGTATGTTTCGTGGGGTAGGTGTTCAAAACTTATATCGTGGCTTCTTATTTAATGGGACTTGTTCTAGTGATTTTTTTTTTTAAATTAGTCTTCGAATAAATAAATAAATAAATAAATAAATAAATAAATAAATAAATAAATAAATAAATAAATAAATAAATAAATAAATAAATGCTATTACGATCGGATTCTTTCAAACTGGAAGTTTGCAGGAAATGGGTAAAAGTTTTACTTTTTTGCCACAGGTACTGTCGGTGCCCCTTTGTTGTGAAGTTTTAGTAACATGTACTCGTGGAGTATTTGTTCGTCAACTCAATCAGATGATTAAAAATAATTATGACAATAGATTGAATAGAAGAGTTACTAATGAGTTTTCTCTTAAGTGCTACATTAATTAATTAATGGACGTGGTTCGTTAGAAAAAATTGTGTGACTGGATTAATGTCAATTAAAAGTAAATCGGATTATATGAATTAACTCTCTCATGATTCAATACTCAAGGATTTCACACTCCGATAATTTCACACAACTGAAATGAAAGAGTGGGGACATGTGTGGAGGGAGGAGGTGGAAAAAACATAGCTTATGATCCTCACTGGAACTAACTCGTTGAATCGCTTCAGTGGTGTGTCATTAGTTATGTTTTTTGAGGCCTGAAAAAAATAATGAAATTTTTTAGTTATTCCAGACTTTCTGGGTACTTGTCGTCTGCCGGCATTTTAGGTGAGGATTAGAATAGTAATATAAAGATTATGGGGATTCTTATGCCCTCTTTGGGAAAGGATCCTGGACCCGTGTTATTGGGAAAATTTGCGTCATGGGGGCTGCAATTGGGAATTTGTTTTGGAGGAGAAAAACAAACAAAGACTAAGAAATTCTGCATTCAAATTGAACAGAAAACATTAACCCTTTGAGACTTTGATTAACCTGACGTTCAAACATCACTGGGAATTCGGTTTCTTCAGCGATTTTCAAAATTCGACATCGGAAAGTACAAATAACAAGATATTTTCACATTAGTTATTATCTGGTTGAGGGCTAGATTATCTTTGGTAGTCTGAATTTGTTATTCAAAACTTGTTTTATTACAAATTATTGGAGAGTCCCCAGAGGCAATCTCCTATAATTTGTAATAAAACATATTTAAATAAACAAAATATTATTTGTGTTTGATTGAATATGAAATATTAGCAAGGAAAGTGTTGGCTTTTGCTCCTGTATCCACAATTTTTGAAAGCCAAGATAGTGGCTTCTAGCACTCAACCAGTTAAGAAGTCTTGACAGCAGGATTATATTAGTATTTTAACCCTTTACCTAACATGAAAAGCAGACGACACTTGCAAAAAAAATTCTTGAATAACTATTTTTTTTCATTTTTTGTCTCAAAAACATAGGTTATGACCCCTCATTGGAACGAGCTCGACGAGCTCGTTCCGCTGAGGGGTCATAACCTATGTTTTTGAGACAAAAAATGAAAAAATAATTAAAATTAATAGGCGATTTTTGAGAATAGCGCTGGCCGGTTTTGGCCGTTAAGTTGGGTAAAGGGTTAAGCTGCGATAACATTTGGCTCAACGGTTGTCACTGAGCAGTATTCGGGAGAAATTAGGAATTGGGGTTACAATTTTAGAAAATCGAAAAATAATAGCAAAACAAATGACCACAAAGTATCAACGCGCTGTTTGATTTCGTACGTCATAAGACGTACAAAAGCATCCAAGGGTGAAGACCGACACCTACGAAACTGCATGTATACTACAGGTATCCACAAGTAAGCTTTATAACAAACAGTCACATGGAATCACGTTCACTATCGACTGTCAATCTGTTCGGACGCTCAACTGGATTCTCCGTTAGCACCACTAATCATAGCAAAATGAAACTACCACAGAAGCTATCTGACATGCTAACATGTCTGAATGTGGATAACACCAGAAACTGGACTATCCATGTTTCTGGTGATACCTGCCAGGTGATATTGGACTTTCCAATACCACCTGGAATGACTCCAACAAGGAGACAAAAGAAGTCAGCAGCCAGACCATCGGCTCCTCTGGGGAGTGGTAGTTCCTTAGACCAATCGGGCTCTGGTCCACACCCAGAGGACCCTGAAAAGGACAAGTGCAAAAGAAAGAAGAAAAGTCCATCCACTAAGCGCCGAGACGCCAAGCGCCTAGAGGCCTGGAGAAGAAAGTCCGAAGCAAGCCGTAAACAGAAAGATGAGGAAATGGAAACCCATTCCCCCATCCAGACGGAAAAAGCAGCTCCAGACACCACTCAGTCAACAAATGTCTCCTCCTCAAGTTCCATCTCAAGCTTGGACCCCACGCTGAGGTGGAAGAAAAGGAATAAATAAGCAAGCTTGCCCAGCCCATGAACTGGAAAACCAGATCATGGGCACTGAAGAAGAAGAGCCAGCACCAACAAAAGAGTCTTTGGATGAAGAGCTAGCAAAACTAAAAACCAACGTCGCCTATGCATACGCACTGGTACAAGAAAGGACGATACCGCAACCTCCATCGCCAATAATCAAGGAATCGCCACTTCCACCTCCACCTCCAAAGAAGAAGCGGAGGAAACACAGAAAATAGAAAGAACAGCCGAGCAGCCACCAGTCCACTACGAGCAGTTTGTGTACGAGAAACGAAACACCGACATCTATCCACATATGGGATTCACGACGCATCCCCAAGCGCAGAATCTTTCGCAGAATCACGTTCACAGTTTTTATAGTCTCTGTCAAACTGTTCTTATACTATTAACCCTTTACCTAACATGAAAAGCAGACGACTCTTGCACACAAATTCTTGAAAAACAATTTTTTTCATTTTTTGTCTCTAAAACATAGGTCATGACGCCTCATTGTAACGAGCTCGTTCCAAAGAGGGGTCATAACCTATGTTTTTGAGACAAAAAGGTGAAAATATTATGAAAATTAATTTAGGCGATTTTTGTGAATAGCGCTGGTCGATTTGGGCCGTTACGTTGGGTAAAGGGTTAAAGAAGAACTAGTTCATTTGCCTTTGAATTAAGAAACTTCGTTAGGCAAGCAATTTAAATTTAATGTAGAATTGGTATCCTGCATTAAATTTCTGTTTGAGTTGGGACTCAGATTGGGAAATTGGGATTAAGAGTTGAGAAAAATCATGCCCAAATGTCATTGGGAAAAGAACCCATAAACGGCCATGTAGATACCAAAAACGAATCCCTGTAATAATAATCAAATTTTGATCAAAAATCATCCACGGACAACTTTTTATTCATTAAAATTGTGTGTGGGTTGGGGATATATATCCCGACCATTCGGTTCGTAAATAATTCGGGACTGACAAAGCCAAAATGATTTGGTCTTTTTGAAAAACAGATGAGCAATTCGATGTTCTGTTGTTTGAAAGAGGCTCATTTCACCTCCTGATAAAACAAACCAGACAAAAATAATTAAAACGAATCCCAGTGGGTGGCAACTTTTAATTGAGTATTTATTGAAACATGAATGATATGATAAAAATAAGAGCAAAAATGTTCTAAACTCTCTTCCCATTGTTAGAATCACCAGACCACAAAAAATGAATTATTTCATTAGTTTTGATTTGATGTACTCCGCAATGCTGAAACAGCATTCTGCGCGTGTTTTTTTTTCTGAGTACTTCAAATCATTACGCGACCGTGAGGCTCAGAATTAGTAATGTTTTCCGGTAAAATAAAGCAGTCTTTTTTAAATGTATTATCTGATTATCTTATATTCTGACCTTCCTGATGTTTGGTCTGCTACTCCAAATCATTTAACATCCTACTTTTGGTATAGTACAAGTCATCTGTTAACCCTTTACCTAACCTGAAAAGCAGACGACACTTGCAAAAATAATTCTTGAATAACTAATTTTTTTCATTTTTTGTCTCAAAAACATAGGTTATGGCCCCTCGTTGGAACGAGCTCGTCGAGCTCGTTCCAACAAGGGGTCATAACCTTTTTTTTGAGACAAAAAATGAAAATTAATTGGCGATTTTTGAGAATAGCGCTGGCCGGTTTTGGCCGTAACGTTAGGTAAAGGATCAAGATACATTTCGTACAATGTGACTATTTTGTTGTGAGAATCGTTTTGTAATAATAAAGATACTTTTTTTAATAAGTACAATTTTGAAACAAAATATTTTCTTTTGGTAATGAGTGCCACGTTTAACTATAAGGACACAAACTAGTTTGTGATAAAACAGGCCCGTTTTATAAAGTTATAAAGAGATGGGTGTAATTGGGGGACTCATTCCCCCTCCATTTTTCATTAATAATCCCATCCTTGTATGCATTTATTAATGAGACCCCTAAACTGTCGGCCGTTATCTCACCCCGATACTTCTTGTGTCATTTTGCTCTAGTTATCCCTTCTTTTTCTGGGTACTTAAGCTCTTAAAAAAGAAAAGAACTTATTGCCATGAGAGTTAAGTTTTTCCCTAGGAAGACCTTGCACTGGACTTTCACCTTCAGCGTAAGACTAGGTGGAATGAAGTGGGTGAAAAGGCAGCAGAAAAATGCTCCCTACTTCATTTAGGCTACCAACGCCCCTATAACCCTTTACCTAATATGAAAAGCAGACGACACTTGCAAAAAAAAAAATCTTGAATAACTAATTTTTTGGTCTCAAAAACATTGGTTATGACCCCTCGTTGGAACGGGCTCGTTCCAATGAGGGTCATAACGTATGTTTTTGAGACAAAAAATGAAAAAATAATGAAAATTAATTGGCGATTTTTTAGAATAGCGCTTTTCGGTTTTGGTCGTTACGTTGGTTAAAGGGTTAAGGCAAATACTCGTTAGGTAATAATAACTGATCCACTTTGTAATGAAAAATATTTATTCATTTTTGTATTAAACATAAAAACTTTTCATTTTTTACCAAAACTGGCGATAACAATCATCCTATCCTTTATGAGCCCTCTCTACCGATCTGCCTTGCTAAATAATTTCTCCACAGATGAGTTGAAGTCAGGGAATTAAATAATGTTTGACGTAAATGTTTGCGCATCGTACGCATGTGGGAAATGCAAATCGAGTACTCCTCAATTTTTTATATTGGGGTAGACCCGTTATCCATAAACACAGAGTAGGAACAAATTGTACAAAAGGGTAGAAAATATCAAAATATTGAATGTAAGATAAATTCTTATTTTATATTTAGTATCATTATTAAGAAAGTTTCATATTTTTGCCAAAATTCTCAGTTGGAGAGCCCATAAAGTCTGAAGTTACTAAGCACAAAATATATTCTCGCAACACACCTTAGAGAGCATATAACGTCCCGTGAGTGCAACAAGACGCCATCTGCAATACTTTAGCAATGCAGGTGGCGCCTTGTTCCACTCAAGGGACGATGTAGGGCTATACACCGAGCATATCATGCTTTTAAATTCACCCACAAACACAAAATGAAACTAAACTGAATGAAAGATCTACTAGTCAGCATAAGCCATTTTAATGATGCATGTACTAAACCCTAATTAAGTATGAGAACGTCTCAGATCTAACTAAATTATTTTCTATTTAACTTCGATTCACAAATTTAAAAAAAAGTTCATAAAAATTCGAAATTTTACTAGCAAAAAATGCCAGATACATAATATAATAACAAACTGGTTTAAATAATAATACTTAAATTATTTCCGAAACTCTTTTTCTTTTCATGTGTACCCATTTATTCCTACCCCTCTAAATATAACCAATTTACACGAACCAAGTTTTCCTTGCTCCAAACATTCCTTGTATCAAACATTCTGGTACCATTCGTTCCAAATACTCCTTCAAAACATGCCTCGAAGAGGGCGCTTGAAATATGTGTTCCCAAATAACCAGAAATGTTCACCGTTTCCGGAAAAGTTGTTCATGGACTCTCATTGAACGAGTTCGTTCCAAGTAGGGTAATAAGCTATGTTTTACTCTTATGTGCCACAAAATGAATATATTGAATGGTGATTTTTGTGCATATCGCAGCACTAAGACCTTTGACCTACCCGTCAACTACATAACATAGTATTACATACTTTATTGTACTCAAAACCATTTGGTGCATGAGATACAGGAAATGAAAATGAAAGATATATGGTCTAATAAATATGGGTTAACCCTTTACCTAACATGAAAAGCAGACGACACTTGCAAAAATAATTGTTGAATAACTATTTTTTTTCATTTTTTGTCTCAAAAACATAGGTTATGACCCCTCGTTGGAACGAGCTCGACGAGCTCGTTCCAACGAGGGGCCATAACCTATGTTTTTGAGACAAAAAATGAAAAAATAATGAAAATTAATTGGCGATTTTTGAGAATAGCGCTGGCCGGTTTTGGCCGTTACGTTGGGTAAAGGGTTAAACAAAAATATAATATATAGGGTTATAAAATAGCCGAAGTTGTTTAGGAAGACGAATCGACGGGACGCGAAGCAGAACGCGGAATGAATGAATGAATGAATTTTTTATTTAGCAGTATACAGCAATATAGATATGTACATACATACAATACAAACAAGAGATTAACTATGCATGTATACCGCAGGGAGACAACATAGCCAGATTGGCTGTTTACCTGTCGTCTCCCAGAGATTATACTGTGCAGCATTGGAGTCGGACTATCAGACAACCGTTCATCTGTACTTGGATGATGGTGGCTTGGTGCACCTAGCATATCTACCTGCCTCCCACCAGTGGGAACTCGGTCAAATAGCTGATGCCATCGATATTTCCTGGTAAAAGATGTATGATCGTGGTTTGAAGAGGGTCCTATGCTGGGTCCAAAGAAGAGACATATTTACATCGTTTACGTGGGATAGAGCCCCCCCCCCCCCATACCGTCCACTCCTCACCGAGGGCACTCCCAATGCCCGCTCAGAGATTGCAAACACATTTTTAAAAATTTTTTTTTATATATTCCACAATATTGAACAACCCAAGACTACCCAAACTAAACACTTTTAACAGACCCCATGTCAGTGTTTGCAGCTTCTGCAGGGGCACCAGAAACACCCACAACGCAAATAGAATGGACGATATAGGGAATGTCTATTGAAGAATTCCTTTCTGGTGTGTATTAGCATTATCAAATAAAAGCTTTTAATTACTATCATCGAGAAAACCAGGATAAACCAATTTATTCCTCATTTAACCACATTACTACGAGTTGCCCGATAGCGAGACTAAAGAGACGAGAATATGTCCAGACATATACAGCACCAGCGGAGATGGGTCACTGGATAACCACTACACAATTTCTCTCATACTTCTCCCCCGCTGACAGCTACAAATCCCGACGTCACTCCGTGCGAAGCTCCCACGGAGAGCTCCCCACTGAATGACTCAAAGCGTTGGGAGTCATCAGCTGAGTAAAATCCTACCCGTAGTGTTTACCACCAGCTTTATCGGTAGTGTTGACTACATGGTGGAAGCTGTATCTGAAGGATACCGGCAAAAAACAAGATTTCTCTGTAGTCATTCAGCAACCCAGTCCGCCGGTACTGTTCTCGGAAAGCGCTAAGTTAGTATAATCTTGAAAATTCATACCCACACAATTACTCTGAAAATATTCTGCCTGTTGTTAAATAGAGATTCGTTACAGTATGAATTATTACAGTCGATGTTATCGGAGTATTGGGACAATACTTTTAAGGTTAATTGGTTTTTTTTGAAAATGTTTCTGTTACGTAAATCGAAGTCTAAGTCATTCCAGAGTTTAGGGTATATGTGTGTTGGAAAGTTCTCAAGAGCCCTTGTTCTTGTTCTGCCAATTTGGAGAAGATCTCTCCTTCTATTAGCTCTACCCGTAGTGTTGACTACATGGTGGAAGTAGTGTCTGAAGGATACCGGCTATTCATCGCGATACCAATCAAATACGAACAAGCACGCGTGGAGTTTAAAGAGGTCGTTTACTTTAAGAATCTTATTTTCCCGAAAGAGGGGATCGGTGTGTGCTTTGTATCGCTTGTTGTTTATTATGCGGATGGAGCGTTTCTGAAGAAGCAGTATCTTTTTGATTGTTCTAGCATTGCCCCAAATATTTATCCCATACACTAAATGTGTGTGTATCAGGGCATAATAAAGTGTTTTTTTTTTTCATCGCTTCACGGGGGAGTGTAGTCTTCACTTTATTTCGCCCGAGCAATCTTGGAAGAAAGTTGAGATATATGGTGCTTATACGATAGGCTATCATCAATATGTATCCCCAAGAATTTAAGAGATTTCTCTGTATCATTTGAACCTACTTTACTTATAATTTGACCGTTTATTAGAATGTCGTGATGAATTGTTGTTTTTTTTTTTGCCGGAGGGATTGATTAAAATGTATTTTGTTTTAGTTGCATTTAAAACAAGTTGATTCGCACAGCACCATCCAAATAATTTTCCGAGTTCTGTATTTATAAGTGCGGTTATAACTGATTTGAGTCGGGACCCGAAAAATGTCTCGAAGTGTCGTCAGCAAAAGATAGGAGATTCAGGGATGTAGCGCGATAAATGTCGTTGATATATATTAAGATTAGTGTTGGACCGAGTACCGAGCCTTGTGGAACACCATGTGTTATTTTCTCTGTCGGATATATTTATTTATTTATTGGTGTTTAAGGTCACATATTTCTGCACAATGGCTAATCATGACCACGACAGTTTTACAGGTGGAGGAAGCCGGAGTACCCGGAGAGAACCACAGAGCAACGGCGAGCAACTGTCAGCTCCCCAACATACTAACTCCACACAAGCAGGGTTAGCATTGGTTGAAGACAGGTGCACCATCGACGTGCAGTATGCCTTAGTGCACAGCATCACCGTGCCCCCACATGGGAAATGGGGGTGAAGTGTCTTGCCCAAGGACACAACGCGGTTGACGCAGGTGGGATTCGAACCGAGGACCTCTCGGCTTGCAGCCTGCACCTCTACCTACTGAGCCACCGCGCCCCCTGTCGGATATATGCTCGCCATATGCGACATACTGTGATCTACCAGATAGATAGCTTTTAAATCAGTCACTGCTTAATCCTCTAATACCATATCTATATAATGTATTTATTAAAATGTCATGGTCTATGGTATCGAATGCTTTCGAAAAGTCCAAAAATAATGCCAATGTGCTGTCCTTACTTCTTTTATTATTCAATGCGGAATGTATTGAGACGGAGGCGGATACGGCGACCACCACTTCTCCACCTCATCCCAGAACTCAACCCATTCAGCTCTCCGTCCTGATGTCAGCGGATCTTTGACGTCCTCCGCCGCGACACCCGGATATGGTCAAACAAATCTGGGAAATGATGGCGAAGACACTAAAGGAAACAAAACGGCTCAGCAACTATATCCAGAAAGTTGTCGAGAAATACCTAAACCGCGGCGCAACCTCCCCCCCCCCCCCCGAGCCTAAACACACCAAGCCCATGCAGAAGAAGAATCGTCCACGGCATCGACGTTAGGGTACAACCTCTCCCAATTCCCATTCTCTACCTTACTCAGACACTTCAGATACACCAGTATCTTACAGTCAAAATGGGCTGATTAATTCCAATGTCGCCCCTGCATGCGCGCCTTCAACACGCGCACGCAAACCGTTGTTATGTGTGTTGTCCTTTTTTGTTATTCGTGGTTGTAGTGGTGTAGTTGGACACTCCATTTTGTAGTTTCCTGGGTTGTCCCAAACCATGGTATTATGTGAATCACAGTAACCCACATCCGGGTTGATTCTGTCAACATGTACATTCTAAAAACGGTATAGTTAAAAATATCAACTGGGTTGAGAGGATATGAACCCAAATAGGTTCACATTCACTCAACACAGTTTTTTGGGGTTGATTTTTAACCCAATTAATTTTAGAGTGTATAGGATAGTTGTGGGAGAGAGAAGTGAGTATACGCTAAGCGTTAACAGAAGCCGTACATAAACAGCCTGTAAATAAATTACCGAATAGCTCGGGCATTACTGTTTATTTCATTTTGCAAAGACCATTAAACAATGATGTCTTTCAGAATGCATTCACTGATTTGAAATTCAATAAGACGAGAATCAGTTTTTATAGTGAATTAAATTCACCTTTTGCTCATTGAAACTTTTCATATACAAAAGTATGTATAGAATGATATACATGAATGCAAGAATTTAACAGTTCGGGTGTGGATACGGCATTTAGAGTAGGTTTAAGTCTGTTTTCGTCATAGCTACCACAGCGTGATGAACTTTTAAAACGAGTATAACCGATGAAAACTGTGAGCTGTAATTTCTGCATGTACTTTAGCTCGTCTCTGAATCCATATTGGTTCCAAACTCGATCGTCGGTTGGGAGTAATTCCAAATTGACGGGACGCTCTCTGTTCGCACAAGTATAGCGATGTAGATGCTGTCACTACGGACGACACAATGAATTATCGTTACAAGTAACGAATTTTTTTCTCGTCCATTTTCCAAAGTTGACACAAGGTTTAGTGTGTATGTTCACCGAGTCTTTCTTCATTCAAAACTTGGGCAACTGAAGCAATCTGTGATTGGTCTGATAGCAAAGAAACGGGAATGAGTTTGCATGGGGTCTTGGACAGGTCGTTTGAGAAAACGGAGAGAAGATATTTGAAGTATAGTCTACTGCTGACACTAAGTCTTGAGTATTATTGTCAAGCTCTACTCAAAAATGCATTTATTTAATGCTTAGGCATCAATTCACGCTGAAAAATTAAGTCATATTCCCCTGTCGGTCGGCAAAACGAAATATCAAAATGATATTTAGAAATCGATATTTCATCGTAGGTTCGGATGACGAATCACATGTACTTTAAACGAGTCAGCACATCAGTAATGAATTCCAGAGTCCCAAATACAAACGAATTCGAATAATTGATAGTGACAGTGACTAAATCAATTCATTAAATCAGCGGTTTCAAAGTTTGACTTTCTCATTCACCTTCCAGCGAAAAGCCGAAATCACTTTCAAATTTCTTCAGTTCAACTTCACACGTCTTCAGTGCATTGAGTTCAAAAAAAATAAAATGACGTGTCTTGTTATTGAAAATAAGAAAGTGGTGTTTTTTGTTATTGTTCTATTTCTTCGAAACACATTGCGATTATTTCAATTCGCCAGCCTTGGTAAATCGTAAAGTTAGGGGAGAAATAAGACGGGACTACTTTTTGTGCGGATATTCACACATTCCAATGGTTGGAGTTTGGTTGTTGTAATTTTTGTATGGACGCCGTTTCGGCACATAAATTTTGCGCCTTAATGGCAAATAAAGGCCACAAATTGGAGAGTTTGTAGTCGTAGAGCATTAAATAAAAAGAAAATTCACGAAAATTTGCGTCGCTCGTGAAGATCCTCATATTTCTTTGTAGCCACTCACGAGATATTTTCGGTATTCATCAAATTTTCGTGAATATCCTCTATATATTTAGTTTAAAAATAGATATTTCATAACTATATCAAACAATCACCATTAAATAGCTCATTTCGGGAAATATCGTTCACAACACAGAAATGACGTCAGAAATCAACGTCGATGTCGTAACGTTGTGGGTGAGTTGGTTTCAGAAGTAGAATTGAGTTAATCTTCTCTTATTTTTATATCTATCTGTCTAGTACAAACAGACGACATTTGCAGAAAACATTTTCTGAATAACTAAATATTTTCATTTTTTGTCTCGAAAACATAGCTTATGATCCCTCATTGGAATGAGTTCGTTCCACTGAGAGGTCATATGCTATGTTTTGGGGACAGAATGTGAAGAAGAAAATAAAATTGTCTGCGATTTTTGTGAACAGTGCAAGTCAGATTTAGTCGTTACGTTATCTAAAAGTTTAAACTAAACATTATGAGATAAAAAGAATATCAATTTTGTCACGATTTAATATTACATTTCTTAACCTTTTTCAGTAAAATCAATCTGAGCCTTGGTAAACCTCGTTTCAGATCGATTTTAGTGAACACGGTACAGAAATTTCAAATGAAATCGCGACTCCTCAGAGATCCTTTATTTATACCATGATTACCTATTCAACTATATATGAAAAGCCTATGACATAAATTTTAGCTTTACACACCAATCGCGATGAACACGCCAGCAATGGGATTTCAATAGTAAAATTTACACCTACAGTAGAACTACATCCCCGTCTACCTTTGGTGACGTCGAACTGAATGCAAATTTGTCTAAATTTATCGCACGTCGTCTCGCGAAGAGTGAATTGGAAGTGGCAATTATTTATTACGTTTTTAAATGGGTTTATCTCATAAGATGCCAAAAATTAACAAACATGCATTGTCTCATGTTAATAAAGCATTCATAACTCGAAATAGTATGTTATTATGTTATTAAAACGAAAATGGCTCAGTTTCTTTTTTTTTTTCATTTCGTTACGGCGATAAAATTGACAGCGGAAGTAAAACCCACCGATGCTCCTGTAAACAAAAACAGATTCGCTCGTATGTACGTCTGATGCTCAGTAAAATCGAGAAAAAATAATAGCGACTCTTAAAATCTGTCGATCATGGTATAAATAAAATATACCCAAAGTAGCTTGGTGTACCAAATGTTCACCACTCGTGGTGAAGTAGTGTTAACCGCGCGCCGAAGGCTCGCGGTTAACACCACTTCACCAGTCGTGGTGAACATTTGGTGGACCAAGCTACTTTGGGTACATTCTATATGTACATGAAATATTCAAATAACTACAACACAAGAAGACAATATATACATTCTAAAATGAATTTGGTTAAAAATAAACCCAAAACAACTGAGTTGAGTTAAAATGAGCCAACCCACCTGGCTTCATATTCACTCAACCCAGTTGATTTAGGTTAATTTTTAACCCAATTGATTTTATAGTGTATCTTTTGTTTTAAAACTAGATTCAGCAGCCAGCTAAAAGCTTGTATGTACAGTTTCATGTACAGTTTGCAAATGAAATAGTTAAAAAGCTATACGCTTCTATGTCATGTTGATAGTGTCTAGAATAATTTCATATTCTGTACGAGAGAGAAGAAAAAAAATGAAAAAGAAAGAATGTGAACGATCAAAGAGGAAATGGAGGAAAGTTGGAAGGAATCCTAGAATTTGAGAGAATGAAAGATCTCCGGATAAATAAAGCAACAATGCTCACCGTCTCAGAGTTCACTGCAGTTACTCGGCAGTACAAGTACAAATGGGGCCCACTTAATTGGAAATCTAATAATTAAATATCCCTGGTAATTTTATATGACTTCCCAACACCAAACCATTTACCATACCTTCCATGCAAAATTCACCTGTTAATTGTATACAGGTTATTGACTAAACTCCCGTGAAATGAATAAAAATACTGTAATCTGCCCAAACGTTTACCAGACAACCACTGAATTCCCCACATTTATAGACATTTTGGCCCTAAGACATCTAATATAGGAATTCAATCTATTGTATCTTATTCAGGGGCGGTGGAAGCTCGATAAAATTGGAGGGTCACAAATTTACAATGCTACCATGGTTCGATCCAGTGTGAGAATTTCCGCCGATGGATCTCCGGGTTACACTGGAGGTACAATGGTGGAAATCTTGCTCGTGCTCCTTACAAAATGGCTGACACACTCAATCCGCGGTGACGACTTGGGTAACATATATAGCCGTCAGCACAATTTATTGCCAACTATTTATGTGTTTTTCTCCAGACTACCACACAAAACAAAATGAACAAGCATACAGCATACAGCTACGGGACCGACCTCATTTACTCAGGCTGTGGGTGGTGACGTTAGTGCTTACCAAACATATCGCTCATACCCGTCCAGAACTTTTAAAATATCTTCATTCAAATTTTAAAACTTTTTCTTCAATTATATATTTATGACCCTTCATTGACACGATTTCGACGAGCTCGTTCCAGTAAGGGGTCACAAGCTATGTTTTTTACACAAAAAGTGTTTAGTTATTCAAGTGTTGTCTGCTATTCCTGTTGAGAAAAGAATTAAAACTTGCGTTTGTCTGGCAACTGAGTCGAAAGAGTTTAGCCATGCAACTTTTTCTGTACGGTAATTGTGCAAACTATGACAACTTCCGCACTGTCATGACGACTGAACGTTAAACAATTAACGCCCAGTCGCTCAGCGTGAGACGGTGCGGTTTATCAGATTTTCAATAGGTTGATGAAGTTATACAATCATTGTCGTTATATCGCGTGTGTGTCCTCGGGTTATTAATAATTAGAATCATGTCCTATTCATAAGGTTCATAATTGTTTTATGACCATATTACACGAGCTGTTATTGGTACGATAAGTGTCGGCAACTTCCATTCTTATCTATTTTTAAAAAGGCCTGAAGCAACTGTTCGCACACGATACCCAAACTCACTGTGCACTGGCATGCCGTGTGTATCGTCGACATAAGTTGTGGACTGACAGACCAAAAACAACGTGCAATCCAAACTTCTTTTTATCTAAAATAATCCCAACTACATTCCACCTTTCTCCCAAATTCAGTCCATTTTGAAACGCTCTCTTTGCAATCCTATATTTATTTAGTTTTAACGACACTTTAACAGCCAAAGTCATATCGTGTCGGTGACAGTTTTAAGGGTGGAGGAAACCGGAATACCCGGAGAGAACCACTGAGCAACGACGAGCAGCTGCCAGCTCCCCAACATCGTAACTCCGCACTGCAACACAGGCAGGGTTAGATTGTTGAAGACATGCGCAGCATCGACGTGCAGTACGCCTTAGTACACGGCGTCATCGTGCCCCCACGTGGACAATCGGGGTTAAGTGCCTTGCCCAAGGACACAACGCAGGAGTCCGAATCGATCGCTCAGACGGTCACCCATCCAAAAACTAACCGGGCTCGACGTTGCTTAACTTCGATGATCTGACGAGAACTGGTTACCTCCATTCCACCACCCACCCCGTTGGCGCCATGAACGGTCTGAGGCTGGACTAGATCTTTGCGAGGCAGTCGGAAACCGTCTGGACAAAAGTAGTCAAACTTGTCGGGAAGCGATCTTAAGCTATAGAGGGTGAGTTTAACCCTTTGAACACGAGGGGAAGCTTTTCCGGCCCAGGAACATGGTACTTAATTTCATCAAGTAAAATGGTTAAGTGAACGTGTGGGTAGACCAATTAATATTTCCAACGTGCAGCCTTGAGGCTGCACGCTGAAAATATTAATTGTTCTACCCCCAAATAACGAATATGGACTCTTCCTGTTGTTGCCATTGAACTGACATGGAAGATACCACCAGTGTTCAAAAGGTCAAGACAGCAAACATAAACGGTATCATTCACTTCCATTTCAGCACTGAATAAAATTTTTACAAAATGTTATTCGAAACTTGTTTTCACATTTAGTTTAAACAATATTTGTTGAAGGAATATGCTATATGTCACAGAACTGAATACCAGAGAGTAACAGTGCCAATGCTATAGCTCAAAATATAACATATATTAACAGGAAACAGACTGCCGAATGATGGGGGGATTTGAAGGCTTATGTAAGACATTGAGTCGCTTTACTTGTTAATTCTGTTTATCCGGGTTTGGGGAGGGGTGCAGATTTAACCGTCATCCACCTGCAGTACGATGAGTGACTTTCCTTGGTAGTGCTTTAGCAGCGGTCGTTGTTACAAGTACAAACTAACCACATGTTTATAACGTTAGCTTGTGGAGATGGCAAGGTTTAATTGTCATCCTGAATGATGCCGGAATATTAATTCTGCGCAAAAGCTTTTTTCGGCACCTGTCTGTTTTATGTTACAAGTACAAACAAACCACATTTTTATAACGTTAGCTTGTGTAGATGGCAAGGTTTAATTGTCATCCTGAATGATGCTGGAATATTAATTCTGCGCAATAGCTTTTTTTCAGCACCTGTCTGTTTTATGTCTATAGTACATGTACTTGGAACAAAATAACGTAATAAAAGAGGAAGTAATCTGTCCTGTGATCCTCAGGGAGTTGAAAATGTTTTGAAAATATGATTGTTTATCCTTGTGATTGATCCTTTGATTCGATTCCATGGAGATGTAGTAACCTTTCTGAAATGTCAAAACATTAAATTTTGTAATTTCTGAAAAATTATTATTGCAAATAAAATGAAATTAAGAAATGAATCATTTAACTTATAGTTGATCGGAGGAAAGGTCGTAAAATCGCACAACTGCGAAAATTAACCGCCCTATTCACGAGTTATAATGGCCATCGGCGTCAAATGTGATAAGACATAATGACTCTGTTTGCATGTCGTATGGAGTCCACGGCCACAAGTAACTGCCAGCTGTTGGGGAATTTATTGCCTTTCTGACACCTTTCGGATCTAAAATTGAACATTTATCACCGCTGACAAAATGACATAAACATACAATTCATTCAACCGAGCCCATGATATTTGTTCTGGGATCTATATAATGATCGTTTTATCTATCAGATTGTGAAAAAGAAAATTATAAACTACACAGAAACTTTTGTATAGTTTATATGGACATTTTAATTAACCCTTTGAACTCTAGTGGTATCTGCCATGCCAGTTCAATGGCAGCAATTAGAAGAGTCCATATTCATTATTTGGGGTAGACTAGTCAATATTTTCAGCGTGCAGCCTCGGGGCTGCACGTTGAAAATATTGATTTGTCTACCCCACCCATTTACTGAACAGCCATCCTATTTAATGACGTTATGACGTATCATGTTGCTGGCCGGAAAAACGGCCGCTAGGGTTCAAAGGGTTAATATTACCCACAATGCTTATATTTAAACATGTGTATGCTTGAATTGTATATCGACTTAGAAAACGCAAAAAATATTCGAAAAGAGAACAATATAACGAACTATTTATATTTATTTATTGGTGTTTAAGGTCACATACTTATGCACAATGGCTAATCGTGACAGTGACAGTTTTACGGGTGGAGGAAGCCGGAGTACCCGGAGAGAGCCACCGAGCAACGACGAGCAGCTGTCAGCTCCCCAACATCGTAACTCTGAACCCTGCACCGCAGCACAGGCAGGGTTAGATTGGTTGAAGACATGCGCACCATCGACGTGCAGTACGCCTCAGTACACAGCGTCATCGTATCCCCTGTAGGCAATCGGGGTGAAGTGTCTTGCCCAAGGACACAACGCGGTTGCCGCAGGTGGGATTCGAACCGAGGACCTCTCGGCTTGCAGCCTGCACCTCTACCAACTGAGCCACCGCGACCCCATATAACGAACTGCATTTGATGATTTAGGAAGTGGTACCAGTGTCACAGTTAGAAAAAATAAACACTTTCTTGTATTGTGTATGAAAAATCTAATACGTTTTCAATCCTACACGTGACCAATTCCTCATGATTCAGACAGTTTTTTCCCCTAATTTTCCTCAATTTTGTTGTTCAACATCAGCGTTCAATGTTTCTAACAGAAAACAGCGCTGATTATTGTTCAAAGGTCAGAGATGTGACAAGGGCTGTTATTTTTTGCTCATAGTTGATTGGATGTGACATGAGTTGATTCCAATGATGTCACAGCAAATTAGGGCTGCATGATATTCAAAACTGAATACTCGTATCGGTATTCAAAAAAATACCGCGGTATACCGGTATATCGAAAACTGTTCAGATACCTGAACACAAGTACCACAATCGAGACTTGAGGCATCACAGTCGGAACGAGTCAGCATGCCTTGATGATGCGATTCGAAACACCTTCACCCAACGTATAGCCGACATATCAAAATTTATTATTTTAAATAATAATTTATCAGATTTTTCCAAATATTTCTACAAAACAATATCACGTGACCCCTCATTGGAACGAGCTCCACTGAGGGGTCACATGATATTGTTTTGTTGAAAATTATTTTTCAACTGCTGAATTTGTATATTACGCAGGTGTTCGCGGACGATTCCTTGGGTAAATGGATAATATTATTCATTCGGGTCTACAGTTAAAACTCAAGACATCTTGAAAATTATATTGTGGGCAAATAAATAGTGACGATAAACCGATATTTTTGTAATTACACCGGTATTCAATCGATATTGGTTTGAATACCGGTATATATCGGTTTATCGGTATATCGTGCAGCCCTACAGCAAATGTGTTTTTTTTTTCAAATTCCGTATAGGCTTGTTTTATCCTCTGATATACGCTAAAATCAGTTGGGTTAAAATCAACCCAAATCAACGGGATTGAGTGAATATGAACCCAATTGGGTTCATATTCACTCAGCCTAAATGATCTGGCTTGATTTTTAACCCACTGATTTCAAAGTGTACAGGCCTTAAAGAGAGTACGAGTACAATAATGATAAGTAATAGTGACGACCCCGTCTGCATTAGTTGGATCAGTTCAGGGGCGTCGCAAAGGAGTGTTAGGGAGTGACGCCCCCAATAGTTTTTCCAGTCGGGACAATTTTATCTGGATTGGAATCTAGAAATTAAGCTTTCCCACGCAAGGGGGTCACTACACTCATTCCAATGAGGGGCCCCAAGTCAAGTTTTGAGAAAAATAAGAAAAAAAGACTGTCAAAATTTGTGTGGACGTTTTTGTGCATAACGTCGGACACATTGAATCCATTTGTTAGATTTAAGTGCTAACTAAGCCAGTGTTGGAATCCAACATCATGGGTCTATTGAAAGGTATGAAAGACCATATTTAGGTTTTAAGCACCACTCATGTATTTACTTGACTGAATATAAATTTCTGTTCATAAAAATTAATTTCACAGTTTACTAGAGAGTGTCTACCTCAACTTACTAAAGAGTGTCTACTGGAATTCCCTAATATACTGTAATTAAATATGTTTTATAATACATGTACATGAAATTATGATAACCATTGCAATGCAATTTTTTTTAATGACGTTTCAGAATTATATCAGCACATAACCATGCAGTTAATCGACTGCTGATCGTCAGAGAAAGGGTCATGGAGGATGGTAAACTCAATTGGCGAGAAGGGGTCAAATCAAAGAGGTCTTTGGGTGACCTGCGTGATAAAGAGAAGCCTGGTTTTGAAGACTACCTTGATGGCACCTTAAGAGGGTCAGTGTTGTTCAAGCTGAGGTCGTGGTTCCTGGAGCCGAGGGGGGAAATTGGGAAAAACAGTGAAAAGGGGCGCCAGAAGTGTAATTTGAGCGTGGTGGAGACCCTGGAACACTTTCTTCTGGAATGCCCAAAATACCAGTCTAAAAGAATAAGATTTACTGGGAGTATAATGGGGAAGTGGGATGGGAGAATGAAGGACATGTGGTTAGTGAGAGACTCAAAGGAGAGGGTTAATATGCTAATCGGAGAGATTGGGATGAATGGGGCAAGGGGTGCCATCAAGCAGTTCGCCTCCGAGTGCTGGGAAGGGAGAAGAAGCGTGGGAATAGGGAGGAAGTTGGGGGTACAGGGGTAACCAAGGCCTTCTCACCAGAGAACCGTGACAAATCAGCGGCCGACCAAAGTGCTATTACATGTATATTATGCTAAGGGAGGTTTAAGGAGCTTTGAAGTCCCTCACCCCTTCTCATTTTCATCTGGATTGGTATCTAAGATATTGATTCCCTCTTACTTGTAATCATACACTTTCTTACCAGCCAATATTTGATACTGGAACTTATGTCACACACCTAGTCGGCTGTATCCTATTGGTCTGTTCTCAAAACGTCGAAAAACTAAAATTCACACCTCGGTAAGTTTGTTTAATAATAATAATAATAATAATAATAATAATAATAATAATAATAATAATAACTTTATTGTTGTAAGTTCCATACAATGGTACATGACAATGACATAAAGCTCACAAAATGATAACAGACAAATAATACCAGACGAGATCAACGGACAGGAGATAGCATCCATATACGAATATATATGAAGAACCACACTCATGTACATCCACCCTTTCACACATAAACACACACACAAATTTCAGTCATTCAACGAATTGACAGGTGCAGGTTCATGCCCCCCCCCCCCCCCACACGCACACACACACACAGACATACACGGACACCCCCACACATAAACACACCTACACCTACACACACACTCACACTCCCACATGCACAACACGCCACCACCACTACTACCACACGCTCACCCCTATACACCCCTACACACTCCTACACACCCCGACACCCCCCCCCCCCCCCACACACACACACTTACACACTTACACACACACACATACACACACGAACACAAAATGGTTAATGAAATTTATGAAAATGGCACATAGTAAAATATATATATTTTTTTTTTTTTGGGGGGGGGGGGGGGGGATTCAATAAGAGACAGCTTGAAACAACAAATAAATATATGAAGAGAAACAAATAGACAGATACTAATATCGACCCAGTTGTTTTGATAGTAATTATAGTTTATATCTAATAAGTGGTCACTCGTGAGATGTTTCTGTGTTAATAATAATAATAATAATAATTTTAAAGCCAAGAATCCACACACGGTGCTCAATGGATGTACAATAATTGCATACATACATATACACACATACTCGTACATTCTCTCACAGATACATTAATACATGGATCACTATAACCATGTGTTGGTGCCCAACACCACACCAGCAACCAAGGCTATATCGTGGCGATAAGCGACAGAACCTAAAAGAAAAAGGATATTGAATTAAAACAAAATAAAAACAAACTACAACTTTACCAAAACAAGGATGTGAGTGTGACTTGACGAGTAACGAGGCAATCCTCACTGACTTAGTCACACTAACGCACCTGGTAATGTCAGTTTATGACCAAAATTAAAAGACCACTGAAGGAAATGCCTTTCGAAAAAGGTAGGTTTTAGTACCAGACTTGAATGATTCAAGTGATTTACTATTTTTTATGTCGATTGGAAGAGAATTCCAAAGCCTTAGGCCAGCAAGAACAAAGCCCTATCACCAGCACTAGTAAATTTAGATACGGGCTGAACCAAATTGAGTTGACCTGATGACCTAAGCTACCTTGGTGGTTTGTGGATGGTAAACAGATCGGACAGGTAGGATGGTGCAGATCCCGAGATACACTTAAACACCAAAAGGACAATTTTAAATTGAATTATTTGCTTAAGGGGTAGCCAGAGAGTACTGGTGTTATATGGCAGTGATTTTGAGTTCTGGTTATGACTCGCGCAGCACAATTTTGGATGTGTTGTAGCTTTTCAAGAATAGATGTTTTAGAACCAATCAGAAGAGAGTTGCAGTAGTCGAGGCGACTGGTAACAAAGGCGTGGACAAGCTGTTGTGTCGTCTGTGTAATAATAATAATAATAATATACACATTTATATAGCGCCAAAATTATAGTTCAGAAGATATAGAACCATATTCTAAGGCGCTGCACATGTTACTGAGCTCATGCAAATATACAAACGGAATATATACAGTATCTTACAGTCCAGAACATCACTTGTAGGCTTTTTGAAACAGGTATGTTTTGAGATCTTTCTTGAAAAGGTCGACATTTGACAGTCTTTTTAGGTGTTCTGATAAATTATTCCACAAGTGAGGGCCAGCAAATGAGAATGACCTATCTCCAAATGTCTTACACCTATGTTTTGGAACATGTAGCAGCATTTTACCATTGGATCTCAGGTTGTATTGACACACATTCTTGGTATTAAGGAATTCTTCTAAGCAGGCTAGTGACATGTTGTTTTGTGTCTTAAAAACTAATAATAAAGTTTTGAAAATTATTATGTACTTGACTGGCAGCCAGTGCATATCCCTCAGAACAGGAGTGATGTGTTGAGATCATGATATCCAACATACCACTCGGGCTGATGCATTTAGTAGCATCTGCAGGCGAGAGTACTGATATTGTGGAAGGTTGAACAGTAAGGCATTACAATAATCCAAATGTGAAGTTACAAATGCATGAACTAGGGTTTTGGTTGAGTCTTTGGTGAGGAACTGTCTTATCTGTTTAACTTTGTATAGACCTCTGAAAGCCTTATTGCATATATTTGTAACATGTCTGTCCACAGACATGGTAGAGTCGAAGAAGGCACCGAGATTACGTACACTGTTACTTGCACTGATGGCGGAATCTCCTACCTTCACTGAATTGATGTCAACTTTAGTGAGTTGTTGTCGTGAACCAATTACTAGGAATTCAGTCTTATCATCATTTATCATTAATTTGTTTGAAACCATCCATATGCGAATGTCCGAAATACATGATTCAATAGTTTCTAGAGCTTTAACTTGATCCTTGATTGATGGTCGAAAAGAGAAATAGACCTGTGTGTCATCAGCATAACCATGGACATCAGGCAGGTGACATTCAATGATGGTGAACATTTATGATATATGGAATAGAAACAGAACAGGACCAAGGCAACTGCCCTGTGGGACTCCACAAGATGGAAGTCTTTTGATAGATTACCATTTATTGATACACGCTGCTGTCTATTCCTGATGTATGATGATAGCCAGCTAGCAGCAACACCATTAAGTCCAAAATCAGAATTCATTGTCTATAGCAGAGTTTTATGACAAACAGTGTCAAAAGCAGCACTAAGGTCTAAAAGAACAAGCAATGTTACCCTTCCAGACTCCATATTGAGGAGGATGTCATTCTGAACCTTGAGTAATACCGTTTCAGTCGAGTGAAATTTTCTGAATCCAGACGTGTTGACCGGTAACGGAGCATACATATCACTATGTAACATTAGTTGGTCAATTGCGGCTTTTTCGCCCAGCTTAGAGACGAACGGTAAGTTACTCACTGGTCGGAAGTTTTTAAACACAAGTCCTGCACCTTGTTTCTTCAGAAGAGGATTAACAATTGCTATTTTCCACGCATCAGGCACATATCCTTCCAGCAGAGACATGTTGATCATTTTTGTGATTACAGGAGTCAAAGAGTCTACACATGATTTGACAATAGATGTTGGTATTGGGTCGAGTTGACATGAGGCATTTCAGGATTCTTTTATTACTTTGGTTACCTTGTGGATTTCTAAAGGTCGAAAAGTTGAAAGCTCTTTTTCTGATGGTCTCTGTTTGATGTCGATTTTGTCTACATTTATGTCCTTAATTTTTTCCTGAATTAATTTTATTTTTTGGATGAAGAATTCGCCAAATTGATCAGCTAGCTTTGATGGATCATCGTGTGGTGGAAATGACACACTTTGTTTTTCTGTACACAGATTTTTAACAACTTTAAACAGTTTTTTGCTGTCACCATTACAAGCTTCAACACATGTTGTGTAGTAAGATTTTCTGGCTTCTTTTAGTTTGTTGGAGAACTGATTGCGAATAATCTTATATGCTGCTTCCTCATTGTATGATTTAGATCTTTCCCGCTCTTGCTTTCGACGATTAGCTTTCAGAGTTCTCAGTTCATTGGTAAACCAGGGTATACTTGGGCGAATACTTAATGTTTTTGTTTTCAGAGGGGCATGCTCATCCAGTAGAAAAGACAATGTGTTGTTGTATGATTTTGCCAGATCATCCAGGTTAGCACATTGAAAATTATGCGATCTGATTTTTCAATGTCACATTTAAGCTTGTTAATGTCAGTTTGATTGAAATTAACAAGCTTAAATGTGACATTGAAAAATCAATGAAGGGTCGAATTTTGCTAATATTTCTAAGATGAAAAAATGCATTGCGAGAGGCATGTTTGATATATTCATCAGCGGCCAAATTTTCTTCCATGAAATAACCTAAGTTTCGAACGCAGAGATCAATCAGAGATACAGAGGGTGGGTTTTATGTGTTCGGCGAACAGAGTTTACTGAGTTGTGTAAGATATATACAGTACGTGGAGAGTGGATTGTAACTAAATCACCCGGGGAGTAGAGTTATCACTCAACGTATCACTTACAAATTCTGTACATGTGTACAAAAATACAAGCAATGTTTCAGCCAATGGACCTCCGGGTATAACCCGGGGGGGCCATTGGCTGGAACTTTGCTTGTTATGCTTTACAACAAATTTGCAATTATTGCTTGGGGGGAATCGCCACTCTGCAGGTGATTTACTGATAATACACTCCCCACGTACTGAATATACGTACAAGTCATTGGTATCCATATCAATTTTCTGAAGATAATCAGAGGTAAAAATCAGGGAGCAAACAAAGACGCGCTTCTCAAGCTTTACAAATCATTCAAACGTCAGTGAGAATTACACAACAGACACCCATGGTTATTCCCCACGGTACAAGATCTGAATCCGGGCCTGAACTCAAAATATCCCGCTCCTCACTTCTCAACTGAAAAAAACAACATCGGGACGCTTTAGTGGTATATGCGGACGGTGAAGATCGCAGTTGGATAAAAGCTTCCTTATATACGACGGTTCGAAGGTCAATGATATTTTTGTCGTGCGTACATTCTCATATCTGTGCAATAGTCCTACTGAAGTTCAATTACCTCCTTTTTAAATGGAGAGATTGTGATAATATATTCCATAACACCATTCTTCATTGATTTGACACTGATATCCCAGGACAAGGTGGTTTTGGATGTAGTAGCACATCCACAAATCCTAATCATCGCAAATTTCTGTTGGAAATGCTATGGTGTCGATCTCCCAGCCAAACAAATCAGTCTGTGCCATTGTGGATTTTGAAAGAAAGTCGGTATATCATTTTATGATAGGACTATCACAAATAGCTCTCCATTACCGCTGTACTTTGCCCATCAATTCTGTCTCGACGGAAAACGAATCTCATTTTTTCCAAATCCGTGTAATTCCTATCTTAAACGAGGCTCACATGACGTCATTGACGTGCGCATTGAGTGGCGAAAATTACATTTTCAACTGATTGTTTCTTGGCTGACAGTTTTTGTGCGACAATTTTACAAACACGAAGTGAAAACTCATTGAGCTAAACACGTTGGGCAAACATACTAGAATTTCTTCTCGTTTACAATTCAGGTGTCGTATGCAATTTTCAATTAATCACCGTTTAAAAATAAACACATAATATGCAAGAGTCAATCAGTTTGTGTTATCATAATGCTTCTCGTTGACGAGATAACATCAGCCAGATCTGGTCTCGTCAACTGTCGAATATGACAACCCAAATCAACTGACTGTTGTAATAAACTGTATTTCTTAAAGAACAACATAATGACAATAACCGCTTATTATTCGCTGTTGTCGAACAAATTACAATCACTAAATGAATACATTTTTGCCACTTATACCTGTCACGGGCCCATCGCTGCAAACTGAATTGTAGCCCATCACAGCAATACTTGTTTAAATCGATGCGACAATCGCCATTATTAACACCAATCTCCACATCATATTGTGAGAGTTGGCCATACTGCATGCTATGCTGCGTTTGTCAGTTACACAGCTGGCAATCGCCTAAATATAACGACCACCCCCCCCCCCCCCTTCTTCCGTAATTGAGCAGTGTCTTGTTAGTGCGGTGGACAAGTTCTCTCACATCCGCATAGTAGATCCCGGTAACCAACGTCTAGGCGTGAATCCTCAAGAGTTGAATGCATAATTATAAACGATTGGCTAAACAGGACTTCATACTTGTGCTGCTTTCGCGATTTAGCCATAAGGGCTGAAGGAGACGTCACAACCCCATAAATACGAACATGTAACTAAATCTTTTGATATGGCGTAAAGTAACGTGGAAACGATTATTTCAAAAAAGGGCAGGCTCTTTCGTGAAAATATAATATAACTCTGAGGTAAGTTTCAAGGGCGTTAAACTTTATTGTCGGAACACCATTAGTGATTGGCACCTCCACAGTGATTTGCGTTGAGCAACGTTGCCGAGAGTGACTAATGACTGACTATTGGGTTACTGATCGCTGGTGAAGGTTCGATAATGCAATGTAAGGCCGAGAAAATTGTGTTATTACTAATTATACTTTAGCGGGCGTTCCTTAGGCCATTATCGCCAATTTCTTGGGCATTAATAACCGATAGATGCTCAGGTCATCACGCGACGTGCTGGGCCGCTGATGGTATCTCCTTTCCATTAACGCCGCCGGCCCGACACGTCACATGACCGAATTACCTCCCGTTTCGAATCTTCTGTTTGTGCTTTGTAAGTTCGGATGCCGCGCGAGGTAAAGAAACCTCACAGCAGTTATTTTGGTGATCATTCTCATGCCAATTAAAACCTATCCACTGGAACATGCGGAGTCAAATATTGATATAAAGTCAATATAGATATGTATCATTCTGTTTTGTTTTTTTTTTTTTGTTTTTTTGAAGCTGCCTAATTCCAATGCTTGATTGTTTGCTTCGGTTATTTCGTACTTGGTTTTTAAAAAAACTTTAAAAAGGTAAATGCCGACAACTCATGAAATATTCAAACCCATAACTTGGTTGTTCATTTTCAATTCACATTAAAATGTCAGTATATTTCTTGCTTAAAGGACAAGTATGTTGAATAATTCTCGGATTTGATTTAACTAATGACTTGCAGTCATTTTGAGGTTACTTGAATGTCCCCCATCCGTGGAATAATAATAGTAATAGCATGACTCTCCTCTCGGACATTATACCGTTGTATTATTAGCGGCCTGTCAGAAACGATTAACAGCCCTCTGTCTTATTAGCGGTCCGAGACTTCGTCTCGGTCCGCTTATAAGACCTCGTACTGTTAATCATTTCTGTTGGGCCGCTAATGAACCGTAATGCCATTGAAAATCATGTTATTGTTATATTATCTAAACCCCAGAACGGTCTTTAAGTCTAAATGTATTCTTTCTCAACAGACCTTTGCCCATTGTCCTTGTTCTCGCAAGCCCTTTGAGCTCTGTCAAACAAAACTGGATTGCTTCAGTTCCTATAGTTGCATTATTTGAAAAGAGTGCTTTTTGAAATTTCGACATCATGTGCAGATGGTAAATTTAGAATAGCTAGTGGCATCCAGATTACAAATTGGGGTAACTTTCTGAGTAATGTTCTGTCTTCGGAGAGAATAAAAGATTTAAACTTATTTTAGAGTAGATATTGGTACTTTATTATCAAATAGACTAAGTGTAAGGGATTCTGACCGGACAACCCGATTATTTTGCTTGACACAAGAATCGAAAAAAACTGTACCATATATACTCAAAGGTTTTACAGAAATAATAATGCTAAAAAGGTTTTATATCCAACTTCATTACAATAATACTCCCCCAAAACAACACAAGACAACACACCACTGTCTTTGTCAGCCTGGGGGCTTGGTCGTTTATTTTTTAAACCTTTTTCATGGTTATACCTTCGGGGGGATTTCACGCGATCTGTACTGTAAATTACCCTGACGATAAAATCTTTATGTCTTTTCATTGACGCCTCGAAAACATAAAACTTGTGACAGTCACAAATTTGAATTGAACTGATTTTCTAATTTCTACCAGCAAAGACCTTATAATTAGTATACTCGTCACACCATTATAGATACTAATATAGTCAGCGTTTTTCTTTACATTCACTACGCCAAGTTTAAGTAAGACCATTGGACGCATTCCAATAATGGGTGTGTATGTGTGTGGAGAGGGGCTGGGTGGTGGTGGTGGGGGTTGTTCAAATTGCTCAATTTCATGGGTAAGGATTTGTGTGTTAGAATTTATTAGGAAGGGCATTTAGGCATTCTCCAACCAATTGTAACAAGCCACATGCGCACCAAGAATATATTTTTTGCTTCTAGCTGGACATGATAAACATTCGATCAACAGGAAGCCTTCATCGTGTAATCAGTACGTTCCAATAGAGCCCCGGTATTGCTTTTGCACGCTTAAAACGTATGCTTGTTTTTAACATTAATCGCCTCGCTTGTGCTGGATCCTGGGTGCGAGGACCTGGAAAATAGTTTTGCACCTGAGCAAGGGTATTGTTTCTAACCCCAAAATTGATAAAACAATTAACTTCGGTTGATTTCGCCCCTTGATGACATCACCCCTTGAATGACATCGCCTTCATGCATTCAAGGGATGGTTTGTAGTTATTCCTAGGCGGGGTGCCGGAAACTCTTCAAAAAACATTTTATGGTATTCTATAGACGTAATCGGTAAGGTAAGTGGCAAATTAAGTAACTATTTTAGCGAACCGTTTCATTATCATTCCTGTTTTCAGAGTTAACAAGGGGAAACTCCTGGTCTATCAAGGTAAGTTATTACAGTGTCCATCCAACAATGGGTACAATCATGCACCGATTTCCTCGGGGGAACTAGTTGCGAAAGTGGAGGAAGTCCTCTCATACGGGCTTCACCCGAACTTGAAAAGTATTGACCTGTTGTTTGAAAACTTGAAGAGACTGCTTTTGATGGAATTCAAGAAAAAGAGATAAAAACAACAGACTCTCCGCCAGATATATTTCATAAAACCTGTACATCGCTATAAGTGTCGAAAACGCTGAACTCTCTACACTTAAGCTGCCTTCGGCGCCCAAAGACCATCGGTCCAGTTCGGCGAGGGAAGAAGCCGACTTCGTTACAGTTCTGCGGGGATGATTTTAGCAAACTGCCTTGACCGACTTTCTCCCCAAGTTTGGAATGAAACATAACTTACCACACAATACTACGACTAGGGTTGCAAAATGCCTAGACTTACAACACACCCTCCTCGATTTTAGCGCTCTAATACCTTCGGAATCTTTTGATGATCTGAAACTACAATAGAGTACTACGAGATAACTAGTTCACGGGTGTTGGGTGGCATGAAAATATTCAATGGTCTCTTCCAACACGATATGACTCTAGTTGTTGAAAGTGTCGTTAAACCACAATAAACAAGTGAACAAACACCACACGATGCCGTACGTTTCGTCAACTCCCTTTTCGTCAATTCCCTTTCCGTCAATTCCTTTTCGTCAATTCCTTTTTCGTCAGTTACCAAGCCTGTGAATTCCCTTTTCATCATTTATCATCTCGTCAACAAGTTCATTGCATGGGATGGTGTGTATTTAAATATGGTTCATTCCCACTGGACCAATTCACTTTAGACCAATTCCCACGAGGCCAATTCCCAAAAGACCAATTCCCCTTAGACCAGCTGGTGTGTTCTACTTTAAAAATAATTCTATATCAATAATTTGATATATTTATAAATATTTATAAATGTATTTAATGTTATTGATATTCAAGCCTGAAAATAAGTAGTCTGTCATTTGCATAATGAGGTCCTCAGAGGGTGAATTTTCTGATGCTATCCCATACAGTGGGCCAGTTTATCCTCTGGGTACCTCTTTCTGTTTATGTTGGAGACCTTGATTCAGGTTGAGGTTCACAGAGGGTAAATTAAGTGATGCTACCCTGCTGTGCAGGGTAGCATCACTAAATTCACCCTCTGGGACCTCATTTTTCAGATGACAGTCTGCTCATTTTCTGGCCTGTCGATATTTTACAGATGTTGGGCAGATTTTTATAAATAAATGTTTTCCTAATTATCATTAATCAATCCATAATCAATAACAGTATGCAGTTGGTCTGAGGGGAATTGGTCTTTTGAGAATTGGCCTAAAGGGAATTGGTCTAGTGAGAATACACCTAAAATATCGTGGGAGCCGAGTTTTCCGGGAAAGGTGATGCTAGAAGTAAATAATCTTGTGGAATTGGCCGAAAGGGAATTGGTCTAAAGAGAATTGGTCTAGTGGGAAGACACCTTAAATATCGTAGGAGTCGAGTTTTCCGGGAAAGGTGATGCTAGAAGTAAATAATCTTGGGTTCGGTGCCTACCGCACGGGGAGCCAATGGTATCTTAACGATTCAAGAGATCAAACAGTCCCTCAGTTGGGAGCTATCTTCTTACAAACTGGACTCCATAGCAGTTACGTTTGGAGCGAGCGTAACAGGGGTGGAGTTTGTGGTTAGTCGATAAGCCGGTGCTCCTTGTGTACCATACATCTGATATATGTCTCAGTCGGCATTGGTGAGAAATACATGTCTGATTATCGTTGGCAAGACACCTGATTTCTTACACCGATACTCGTTACAATAAGTTGCAATATCGAATGTAAATACAGTATCTAACACATAAACATCAAAGAAAATGTTACATAACTAAATTAATACTCCCGTGAACCTTACAGTGATCGCATAGGTAATACATTAACGAAAGGAACTCAAATTAATTTATGACAAACACTTCGAACATGCTATTCAAACAAAATGGTGGCAAATGCCTTTACGTGATTATCGGGCAATTAACTTCGTTGACATTTCATTGCTTGCTGACAGAAATAACTGAAAGATTTGATCATTGCTTCATATCGACGCCAAAATACTGTCCATTCCGAAACAGCGCAAAACAACTCTTCACCCGTTTCACTTCGAAGTATTCAGCTGTTTGGATTTGATTATTTATTTATTTATTTATTTATTTATTTATATTTATTATTTATTTATTTATTTATTTATTTATTTAATTTATTTATTTATTTATTTATATTTATTTATTTATTTATTTATTTATTTATTTTATTTATTTAATTTATTTAATTTATTTATTTATTTATTTATTTATTTATTTATATTTCTGCACAATGGCTAATAATGACCACGGCAGTTTTACGGGTGGAGGAAGCCGGAGTACCCGGAGAGAACCACCGAGCAACGGCGAGCAATTGTCAGCTCCCCAATATACTAACTCCACACAAACAGAGTTAGCATTGGTTGAAGACAGGTGCACCATCGACGTGCAGTACGCCTCAGTACACAACTCCACCGTGCACCCACGTGGGCAATGGGGATGAAGTGTCTTGCCCAGGGACACAACGCGGTTGCCGCAGATGTGATTCGAACTGAGGACCTCTCGGCTTGCAGCCTGCACCTCTACCAACTGAGCCACCGTACCCCCTTAGATATGATTTTATATCTGTTCGATTCAAGAAGTCTTTTGAGTAGATCAACCAGTGGTAGGTTCCGCGGTGCAAAATCACCGGAAAACATGATCTCTACTCCCTACTGGCACATAGAACACATTGGAACTCAGGGGACGAAGTGTAACACGAAGTTAGTTTTGTTAATTTGTGCCGCGGGCTGATTTTAGTGGCCTTCCTTGACAGGTTTCTTACGAAGTATGGAATGAATCATAATTTACTGCATGATACCACGACTAGGATTGTAAAAGGCCTAGCCCCACAACACCCGCACCATTAAATTTGATAGTCAGAATTTGATCGCATAGAAACACCAAATATGCGTAAAGACCAAATTTGATAGTAAGAGTTTGTTATGTGCATTTGCTGTGAAACAATGTTTTGGATAGAGCCTCTAGGTAATCTTAAATAAATTGTAACCAGGAAATTCAAATGAATAAAAGATGTTACTTACTAACAATGTGTTATACATTCACACAATGTGATGCCTTTTAATTTTTTTTGTAAAACGGTGCTGAAATATCAAAATTTCACGAAACAGTTTTATTTTATCGTAGAACAACTATGGGAACTTAATCTGTATAATCTTGTTTAACGGAACTCATTTAGCTCTGCCACAAGACTGGTTAATTAAATTGCAAGATGCATTATTGGAACAAAATACGGTTTAAAATCTTTCTTTTTTTTGACATCGTATGTCTTAATCACACGATCAGCAGATTTCCACATGTGCCCGAAGATGTGTTTCTTGCACTGAACAAGTTGAATTTTTTACATTCTTGCACTATGCTAAGACACTCATATCAAGTGATTTACACTTACGTGTTTAACCCTTCATACAACACACAAATTATTAAAATGTATTATTTCAATCATTGTTTTTTAAAATATTTCAAAACATTTCAACCATATCATGTGACCCTCTCACTGGAAAGAGCTCGACAAAAATAATGTTTTTTCCACTGCTGAATTTGTAAATTGTACGGTGGATGCGGTCGATTCCTTAGGAAAGGTGTAATCATTTAGCTAACGGTACGGTTAACCCTTTACCTAACATGAAAAGCAGACGACACTTGCAAAAATAATTCTTGAATAACTAATTTTTTTCATTTTTTGTCTCAAAAACATAGGTTATGACCCCTCGTTGGAACGAGCTCGACGAGCTCGTTCCAACGAGGGGTCATAACCTATGTTTTTGAGACAAAAAATGAAAAAAATGATGAAAATTAATTGGCGATTTTTGAGAATAGCGCTGGCCGGTTTTGGCCGTTACGTTGGGTAAAGGGTTAAAATCGACCAAAAATCCCCAAAATAGTTATTTAAATTTGTTTATATTAGTCGTGTTTTGCCACAAAATGATAGTTATGACCCGTCGAGCTGTTTGACATCTTCTGGCAAAACGGGACTTCGGAAGGTTTTAAGGGAGCGTAAGACTTTTCCTCTTCTCGAATTTACGCCTCTGTTCATGAAGTTGCAAAAATAGTGGTTAGGGTCTGTTTCCACACACATATAGAGTGTGAGGGTAGTATAATAGAATGTTATGTCGGGTCATAAAAACAATTACTGCAGACTCCTGGCGAGGTTCTTGAACAGCACCATCGCAATACCTATCATCGGGTCGCAAGAAATTATTTTAATGAGATTTAAGCGAAATATTCCTTCTCTGCACGTGTGGCTACAAACACTGCTTGCGTAGTGAGGTTTAACCCTTTGAATCCTCGTTTTCTGGAATGGTATCGCCTTTGTATACACTTACAGTGAGATGGATCAGTCCAATATCAATACACAGGAAATAATAACTGCAGCCGCTTGGCTGCAGACTGCAGTTATTATTTTATCACCAATGCCCCATGTATAGACCTGTTATAATAGGACAAAAGAGGGACGAATTTATGCTTTGGACCGAAAAATTCCTCTTACGTGTTCAAAGGGTTAACACTTTACCTAACATGAAAAGCAGACGACACTTGCAAAAATAATTCTTGAGTAACTAATTTTTTTTATTTTTTGTCTCAAAAACATAGGTTATGACCCCTCGTTGGAACGAGCTCGACGAGCTCGTTCCAACGAGGGGTCATAACCTATGTTTTTGAGACAAAAAATGAAAAAAAATAATGAAAATTAATTGGCGATTTTTGAGAATAGCGCTGGCCGGTTTTGGCCCTTACGTTAGGTAAAGGGTTAAGGAAACAATAATTCTTTTGTTACAATGCAGTTGTTACCGGAAGAGTATGATTCCCTGTGATTCTTCGGCCAGTATTCAACTTTTTAGCCCTTTGCCCAACGTAACGGCCAAAACCGGCCATCGCTATTCCCCCCAAAATCACTATTTAATTTTCATTATTTTTTCATTTTTTGTATCAAAAACATAGCTTATAACCCCTCATTGGAACCAGCTCGTTCCAACTTGGGGTCATAAGCTATGTTTTTGACGCAAAAATTAGTTATTCAATAATTTTGTTTGCAAGTGTCGTCTGCCTTTCGTGCTAGGTAAAGGGTTAAGGTCATTTGTGGGTGAAGAGGAGTCTTTTTCAAATCTTCGGCCTCCACCCATTGTCATACAAAGTGTACACACAAGATTTTTAAGTATATAAGCTTTCGTAAAATGATATCTGACGATCCTTCATTAAGAACTCGACAATCCCCCCCCCCCCCCCCCCCACTCCCACTCCAACCCAAAGGAGGGATGTACTCTATGTTTTGAAAGAAGAATATTAGCAGTGAAAAATAACTCTTTGGCGTTTTCAGTAACAACCATCCACTTTTGCTTTTTTCCGAAACATAATGTATGGCCGGTCGCCTGTTGTGATGAAAGGCCATATGTTTTTAAAGAAAATAGATTTGCGTTTCATTTAGTCCTTTATCCAACACGAATATAAGATCTGACTCGTAAAAATATATCTTGAATAACTTAAAATTGTAATTTTTTACCCTGGGTCCTGAAAACATAGCTTTTTACCCCTTATTGGGTCGAGCTGAATCTGCTCCTTCTAACGAGGGATCATAAGCTATGTTTTTGAGACACCCCAAAAAAATATACGGCAAAAACATAAAATTTGAAAGCCGATTTGTTTGAATAGCTCTGGTTGAACATACCCGTTACATGAGATAAGGGGACGAGTTAACCCTTTACCTAACGCGTCGACCGCATCCACTCGCGAAATTTATAAATTAAGCAGTCGAGTTCGTGCAATGAGAGGCCATGTCATATGGTTTCGTAGAAATTTTTTGAAAAATTTAAAAAAAAATAACATTTAAACTAATAAATTTTCATATCGTGTGCCATGGGTAAAGGGTTAAATAGTATTATCTTCTATTAGTTAGGAAAATCTTTAACACATACACTGATATCTGTAACGTCTCGTAATAATATAATAATAATAACACTTTGGCCAGCCGCTGATTTGTCGCGATTCTCGTGCGAGAAGACCTTGGTTACCCCTGTACTCCCAACTGCTTCCCTATACCCATGCTCCTTCTCTCCTCCCAACACTCGGAGACGAACTGCTTGATGACACCCCTTGCCCCATTCTTCCCAATCTCTCCGATTAGCATATTAACCCTCTCCTTTAAGTCTCTCCCCAACCACATGTCCTTCATTCTCCCATCCCACTTCCCCATTAGACTCCCAGTGAATATTATTCTTTTAGACTGGGCATTTTGGAAGAAAGTGTTCCTGGTTCTCCACCTCGCCTAAATTACGCATCTGGCACTCCTGTTCACTGTTTTTCCAAATGTTTCCCCTCAGCTCCAGGGACCGCAACCTCAGCTTGAACAACAGTGACCCCCCAAATGTGCCATGAAGGTACTCTTCAAAACCAGGCTTCTCAATCTCGCGCAGGTAATGTCAGTACAGTTATTGTACATTAAAGAAAACTTGCTTAGCTTGGTAATGCATATGCAGGACACATGCCAATTCAACCCAAGCCACCCGGAGACTGAGTCGGAATATAATAAAAAACATTTTCAACAAAACCATATCATGTGACCCCTCGTTGGAACCAGCTTGACGAGCTCGTTCCAACGAGGGGTCTCATGATATGACTGTGTTGAACTTTTATGAAAAATAATATTTGTTCAACTGCTGAATTTGCATATTACACGGGCGGATACGTCGATTCAATGGGTAAAGGGTTAAGCCTGAAAACATCATTTAAACAAAACATCATATCACCCTCGTAAGAATTTTCGAGAAACAACAACACAATTCCTAACCGAATGAAATATTTTTTTATATATATATACCTCCTTTCTTGTGCAAACTCAAATTAGTGGAGCGGTAGGTCAAAAAGGTCACCCGTTTTAATTCCTCTGTTATGTCATTTAGCATGTTGGGAATGTACTAAAAGTTCAGAAATGTATCTGTTTATTGTTAACTTATGGGGGTAGAGGCGTATAGCTGAAGTGTGTTGGGGAATCGCAGAGCATTCCCGAGAGAACGTGTTCATTTCCAGAAGTCTGAAAATGCCTTTATTTAATTATTCGTTTGTTTATTTATTTCTTGGGGTTTACGACACTTTCGACAGCAGAGTCAGCTCGTGTCGAACAGTTTATTGGCATTGGCTGGCTGAAGACAAGAGCACCATCGACGTGCAGTACGCCTTATTATACAACACCATCGCATCCCATGTGGGCAATCGGGAATAAGTGCCTTGCCCTATGACCCAACGCAGTTAACCTTGGTGCTGACCTTTCCGTTTGAAGGCCAATACCGTAACCACTGAGCGACCTGAAAGGCCTTTGGGTTGCATCTGAAAACAACCGAAACGGTAGCTGTTAACCCTTTACCTAACGTAACGGCCAAAACCAGCCAGCGCTATTCTCAAAAATCGCCAATTACTTTTCATTATTTTTTTCATTTTTTGTCTCAAAAACATAGGTTATGACCCCTCGTTGGAACGAGCTCGTCGAGCTCGTTCCAACGAGGGGTCATAACCTATGTTTTTGAGACAAAAAATGAAAAAAAAATAGTTATTTAAGAATTATTTTTGCAAGTGTCGTCTGCTTTTCAGGATAGGTAAAGGATTAATACAACTATGTGCTGATCGGATTTATTCTTTATTTGTACTTTAGGATTTTGAAAAAAGAAAGGCGAGAGTCACGATGTCGAACGATAGGGCGGATCTAAGACGATGACTTGGCTCACATGATCCGAACCTCTGCCTGTCCCGATTGGCTAGTTGGCAATATAAGGGCACAACTACACTCTAAAATCAGTTCGGTTAAAAATCAACCCAAATGAACTGGGTTGAGTGAAAATGAACCCAACTGGATTTTTAACCCAGCTGACTTTAGAGTGTAAGGTAGCTGTGCGAATGTCAATAACGAGGCTCCAATTGCGAACTCGTATATCTATACACGTTGCAGAGGATGGGAGTGTGTGTCACCTTTGGGAACATGTATGTCAGTTTAACTCGATGGCCGAACTCCTAGATCACACCGGGAAGCTGAATGAGAAAGCAAATTAACCGATACTTATTATATTTATTTATTTATTGATGTTTAAGGTCACATATTTATGCACAATGGCTAATCATGACCGTGACAGTTTTACGGGTGGAGGAAGCCGGAGTACCCGGAGAGAACCACCGAGCAACGACGAGCATCTGCCAGCTCCCCAACATCGTAACTCCGCACTGCAGCACAGGCAGGGTTAGATTGGTTGAAGACATGCGTACCATCGACGTGCAGTACGCCATAGTACACGGCGTCATCGTGCTCCCACGCGGGCAATGGAGATGAAGTGTCTTGCCCACGGACACAACGGGGTTGCCGCAGGTGGGATTCGAACCGAGGACCTCTCGGCTTGCAGCCTGCACCTCCACCTACTGAGCCACCGCGCTCCCTAAATTATACGATACAGAATGTATATTAGGTCGGGAGCAAACAGCGAGAATATCAAAGTCAATCAAAGCAGCCTGAACGTTTTCATTATTGCTCAGAGATGCTTCTCCAAGAAACAAAGCAACATTACCTTCTCCAATCCGTCAACAATACGTATGTGTATTTCCCCAATAAAACTTTTTTATTATCAATTCCTCTAAGGTCAACAGGAAAAGAGCTGATTCATATCGATCAATAGTTGTGAAGATTTCATATTAAACTTAATATGTTGAAATGCAGTCTTAGAGAAGCAATATACATAGCACCCACTTCATATAGGGATATTGTCTTTGTTTCGAAAACTATAAGCCCCTTGTTTAACCCTTTACCTAACATGAAAAGCAGACGACACTTGCAAAAATAATTCTTGAATAACTAATTTTTTTCATTTTTTGTCTCAAAAACATAGGTTATGACCCCTCGTTGGAACGAGCTCGACAAGCTCGTTCCAACGAGGGGTCATAACCTATGTTTTTGAGACAAAAAATGAAAAAAATAATGAAAATTAATAGGCGATTTTTGAGAATAGCGTTGGCCGGTTTTGGCCGTTACGTTAGGTAAAGGGTTAACCCTCTACACACTGATGTTTATATATCAAACTTTCAAACTCCAAAGTTTGTCCTTAATTCTTGTAGAAATTTAACCGATTCACTCTTGTTTGACAGACCTCAGTGAAGTCGAATTGGTTAAATTCTTAGTCAAATCAAATCAAATCTTTATTCATTCTCCTTGACCACATAAGCGATATGAGAGGTATATATGTGTGTGTACATTAAAGTATATTGTATAGCAGTCAGTATAAATTGTTATATATTACTACGTATAAACAGAAGTAGGATATGCCAAAAGGCAGTAAGACTCATCCCCAGTATAAAACCCACTCCAACCGAAATCGATAAAATATCAGAACATCTCCAGAAACTGAAACCTCTTCCAGCCAGAAACCACAGTTGCAGGATGTCGCAGGAGTCGTCTCACTGCGTCGACTCCAGTGGCACGACCACGTCCGCGAGTAGCTATTCAGCATTTCACTTCTCGACATAGCATCGCTTGGTCACTAGAGTGATTGATGTCCAACTGTGACATAGAACACTCTGGCCCCCATCCGACGATATGGTGAGCCACAAGACTGTAGAGACCCCCAATGTACCTCTACTCGATTTAAAATTCATCCTAAATTGATCGTAACTTAGAGATACTTTATCGTTACCTATAATTTTGTTGCATTAACCCTTTACCTAACACAGAAAAGCAGACGACACTTACAAATAAAATTCTTGAATAACTTTTTTTTCATTTTTTATCACAAAAACATAGCTTATGACCCCTCATTGGAACGAACACAGCGAGTTCGTTCCAATGAGGGGTCATAAGCTATGTTTTTGTGATAAAAAATGAAAAAATAATGAAAATTGGATAGTATTTTTTATGAATAGCGCTGGCCGGTTTTGGCCGTTACGTTGGGTAAAAGGTTAGGAGAGAAAGCTGCACCTTAAAATTTTGCATCAGTGCGCAGAGAGTTAAAGGACACAAATGTTTGAAGCAGATAAGTTCGTATTATAGTTCTATCATAATAAAACATTTTATGAAACCTGACGGCCATATCCTGTCAACGTCGTTCACACAAATCGTTATTCAAATTAAAGTTTTTCATTTTTTGCTTCAAAAATATAACTTATGACCTCTCCCCGGAACGAGTTCGTTCCAGGGAGAGGTCATAAGGTATGTTTTGGACTAAAAATTAAAGTATACAGTTATTCAAGAATATTTTGGGCGAGTGTTGTCTCTCCCGGTCGTGTTAAGGAAACATTTAATTGGCTGTGTAATCTTTTAACTCTTTTGGCGCGACAGGCGACTAAAGTCGACAGACGGCAGTTCGCGGAAAGGTACTGCAGTAGTCATTTTAGCCAACTGTGTGTGTCCATTTCCAAGTGCTTTTAACCCTTTACCCAACGCAGACGATATCAAAATTTATTATTTTAAATATCATTTTTTCAAATTCTCCAAAACATTTCAACAAAACCATATCATGTGACCCCTCGTTGGAACGAGCTCGACGAGCTCGTTCCAACGAGGAGTCACATAATATGGTTTTGTTGAAATTTTTTGAAAAATAGTATTTTTTCAACTGCTGAAGTTGCATCGTGGGGTGGGGGATGCGGCCGATTCGTTGGGTAAAGGGTTGAACAAACATACATATTCCTATGTTTTATGCACCATTTATGTCCTATATATGAACAACGATATCGTCCCGTGAAAGTATAAATGTGCCATTTAAATATATACAGAAAAGCATTTGAAAAACTATCAAGGAGATCATTAGAACATCTTTTAAAATAATAACGCTTTAGTCTTACAACCTAAACTTTTTGTAAAATTCCTGATGAATATTAGGCGCTAAGAATTCTGTTTCTCAGATTATTCTGCGCCAAAAGAGTTAAATAACATCAGTTTTATAATACACTTGTACTAAATATTCCCAAACTACTTTACATATTCTTTCACTAACCGAAAACATTTCACAAACTCGTTGCAAACAGACTCCATAACGTCGTTTCTCGCCAAAAAACAAATGACAAATATATGGGATCATATCATATATATCCATATAGGTCGCTTCTTTTTAGAAATGTGGTTATAAAAACTGAAATATGGTTAATGTAATGTGATTGTTGTTATTTTTCAGTTCAAAATACACTAAACTTTTAATGATGTCGGTTTTCCAATCCCCTTTCTCCGATAATTACTCTGAAATTATATTATTTGAGAACCAGCAACGTCAATGAAAAATTGCTTTATGACAAATATATTCAATTAATCCGGGTTTGGTCAAGTTCTCTTCATCTGGTGAAAAATTATTTACTTAATTCTTTGTATCGTGTTTGAAAGCACCCATAGATCTCTTTCAAACAAAATGAAATGTATTGATAGTTCACGTCAGAATTAGTGAGACAAAAGGAATCGAAATGCCCGATGCATCTCAACATTTGCTCTACAACTGATGAATTAAGAGGTTCAATCTGTTCTGAAGATATCATGGTTCAACTACTATAATATCTTCAGAACAGACTGAACCTCTTAATTAACCAGCGTTCAGTGTGTTGATAAGTATGTGTAATGGCCATGGTTATTCTATTGTCGATTGTAATTAATCCTTTACCCAATGTACAGGGCACCAAAACTTATTATTTTCAATATTTTCAAACAAAATCAACAAGCTCTATCATGTTACCCCTCGTTGTAACGAACTCGATGAGCTCGTTTCAAAGAGGGTTCACTCGATATGGTTTTGTACATTTTTTTCAATTGCTCAATTTGCAAATTACGCGGAAGGAGGCGACCGTTTCGTTTGGTAAATGGTCAAGTTGAGTCTACGGTAATAGATTTCACGATGATTCGTATTAGTAAAGTGAAAGTATTATAGGTTGGTATACCTCAGGGTTCCATTTTCAGCCTGCGCTTGTTCCGAGTATTCATTTATAACATACTTTGAAGAATTAACTTCAAGATTGGACTCTTACCGCTGATACCCATTTTCTTTCATTGAAATACTTTGCGGGCGATATTTTTTAAGTTGTGATGTAGTTTCCGAAATATTAACTCATATATTAACCAACTTTAGATAACTCACACCCCAAACGAATATATTCCAATAAGAGTAAAATCTCCGCCCTCTGATTGGATGAGAGCTGGCGTAGTTTCTTTTATGTTTACGGCTCCAGTAGCAAATGTTACCGTCTGACGTCACAACGCAAAATATTTGAAATGACGTCGCCCGTTTCGTAATTGCTTCATCGACAGAGTGACTAGCAAGTTGCTTTATTTTTTTTTCTGGATATTTCACACGTGCAGCAGAAAGTGTTCAAAATGAAGTATTGTTTAAATTATAAACAAATTTATGATTTGAACTAAGATGGAATAAGTTTATCTGATTTATTGATTATTTATTCACTGCTGTCGTGGGGTACACGAGAGGTTTATTTACTAAACTTGTGATCGTTAAAAGTTGCCTTGAACAAGTTGCCTTCACAAGTTCAGTATACAAGCCTCTCGTATTTTACGATGTACGTTTTGGGCTGTGGGTAGGGTAGTATTGAGGGTAGGGTCTCGTTTGAACATAATCCTCGAGCCGCAAACTTCAGACCATGTTACCGTAAATTCATCACAATAACTTATAATATTTACTTTTTGAAAATTGTAGTTGTGCCCATTCCTATAGTTATTACAATACGAGAATATACCACTCAGATAAATAAAACCACGGATTTTTACAGCTTTTGTATGATTGTTTATTCGCTAATCTATTCAAAAACAAATGCTTGCCACTTAACTGGCGCAGTTTTACCGCGAAATTACCATTATCTCATCCTCAATAAATTTGTCGTGCTCGTTGAAATGAGTGGCAAAACAATGTTTTAAGACTAAAAAAATAATTAAAAAACGAAATGTCGAGAATTCAATAACCTGGGTGGAGGCAACCTATCACGTATTTGATATTTCTAGATTTTATGATATAATCGTTAACTTTACTGATTACAGTTGCATAAACTACTTGGTATTTTACTAGATTTGCTAGATTTGTGTCATGCCATTGGAGGGACTGGAACTGTTCAATATCTCTGCAGTAGGCAAGGTGAATATAAACATTGTACACATCTTGACTTGATGTTACCGGTAAAACTGTTGTCAAGATTCAGCCGCTTCTCAAAGTGACAGCCAATAAATAGAGGATATCTAGTGTTTTTGGGTGCATACAGAAAATTATATCATGAGTGACCGATACAAATGTTTATTTTTCGCGAGCGCTTGCGCGAGCGTAAATATCCATTTATCTCGGTCACAAGTAAGATAATTTTAGGTATCCACTCAAAAACACTAGATTTTCATTTTATTATACACTTTTTATAATAATCTTATAATTCTACTCGTTTCAACCATGAATTGATGCATGAAAGTAAACAACGCATTGAATCATTAAAACGCGGAAGCGATTTGATTGGCACTCAGAACAGACAGCGTCTTGCAATCTGATTCAGCTGGCAGGTTTCTAGTCTAAACATGGCCTGAAAGTCCGTAATATAAGTTTTTGATTTGGTACGTCCTTTGAAAGGCCATGTTTGGACTAGCGGGTTTCATGCATCAATTCAAGGTGAATACGTGTTGAATTATTGCTGGAAATGATCGGTATCCACTCAAAAAACATTAGATTTACTTTACATTATACGTTTTTAGAACAAATTGATCATTTCTAGTGATAACTTGACTCGTATTCACCTTGAAGTGATGCTTTGAAAGCCGCCATTTTGATTGATACCGTGAAAGTGAAAATTTCTATATCTTCACAGTGGGGGATACGATTTCTATCTTTCCGCAATTTCTTGGATAATCTATCTTTGAGCGTATAATAATTAGATATTTATATACAGTGCAAAACAAATATACATCGAACAAAGTATTTGGAGTGCGGATTACCATGGATTACAACTAAAAAAACCTTACAGCCTGCAGAAAAATCTTTGCTTATGTGAAAAAGCATAGTAAGTGCAAGAAAGATTACTACCAATAGACCTCTGGGTTGAAACGTAATTGCTAAAACTGTGCCTATACGCCTTGTGCTTTTGAGAAGAACGCCACTCATTTGTCGGGATGGAAGCCCCAGTGTACACGTATTTAGGTGAGAATCCAACCCCACAGTTGATGAAACAAATATATACAATATCTGCTGACATTTGCGCGACAATGCAAAGAATATAGTATTGAAAATGACAGAAGGGCGAATAACATTCTACTTCAAGGTAGCAGGGCGGATGCCCCCATTATATAACAGTCAGTTACTAAGACTAGAAATCCTGTACTAGAGGCGTCCCTTTAATACTACCCTTTTGGGGATGTAAAACAGCAAAGTTGTTCAGCCGACTTGGTAAAACTTTATGGTCTCAGAACAGGGCCGGTGGACAACAGTCAAATTACCTTGACACTGGTTTCCAGGCAACTATGGACTCCTCTTGAACCAGCCAAGACATGGCAACAAATCACAGCTGTGCTTCCAAAATCACGGGCTATGGAGCAGCAGAAAGCCTGCAAATTGGCCAGAGACCTTAACCCTTTACCTAACGTATCGACCAAAACCGGCCAGCGCTATTCACAAAAATCGCCAATTAATTTTCATTATTGTTTTCATTTTTTGTCACAAAAACATAGGTTATGACCCCTCTTTGGAGCGAGCTTGTCGAGCTCCTTCCAATGAGGGGTCATAACCTATGTTTTTGAGACAAAAAATGGAAAAAGTAGTTATTCAAGAATTTTGTTTGCAAGTGTCGTCTGCTTTTCATGTTAGGTAAAGGGTTAAGGGATAAAAAGACTTGTTTCCACAAAATGTACTGTGCGAGCACAGATTTTAGCACCCTTTAGTTTATTAAGAGTTTCTTGGTGGGCATTTCGCACTCTACTTTATTTTTACGTCAAGTGAGCCATGGAGGGCAAGAGCTTTCCCTCGTCCCCAAAACGACCAGCACTTTGTACACTGGACATGCACATAGAATTAAAATGAATATCAATTAAAAAAAAGTGTCGATGACTCGTTAGGAATGATTTTTATACCGCGATTGCTGTGTGTGTTCAACGTTACTCGATAAATACAGAAATGTGCTGGACACACCACGCGTGGAATCCAGCTTATGTGTAATAACGTCACGTGAGCCCACAGCTAATTGGTTGTTGCGTATCTGAGTGGCGTAATGACATGAATGAAATACTTCGACACAAAACGAGATCAAGCAAGAATGTAAACAGACCGCCAAAGGTGATACTGTTCTTTAACCCTTTACCCAACGTAACGACCAAAACCGGTCAGCGCTATTCTCAAAAAATCGTCAATTAATTTTCATCATTTTTGTCTCAAAAACATAGGTTACGACACCTCGTTGGAACGAGCTCGTCGAGCTCGTTCCAACGAGGGGTAATAACCTATGTTTTTGAGACAAAAAAATGAAAAAAATAGTTATTCAAGAATTTGTTTTGCAAGTGTCGTCTGCTTTTCATGTTAGGTAAAGGGTTAAAAATATCAGCCTCATTCACTTATTTCACGTTGAATCGTGGTACAAAAAGAGAACACAACTCGGGATGGAGTATGGGGGAACAGGAATCAAATTGCCCTTGTTGGAGATTTTCCTATATTACACGTTGCGCATTCGACGCGCGTGGAATACAAGAACAACTCCAACTCAGGTTGTTGATTCCAGTCCTCTATACTCTACCCGAGTTGTGTTCAGTCTTGTCATCATCTTGAAGATTTGACGAACTTAAATTTCTAGGTGTGCGTGGGTTCCTATTATATTACTCATCTCCTAAAGTAAATGCATTGAAAGGGACATATCGCCTACGCTCATGTCCTGTATCTCAATTTTCGGAGAGCAAATCCAACTCCTCCTGCACGTAACTAAGTGACAGGGCTGCAGTAGACTTCGGGGTTGCAGTAGAGTACTTCCAAATTCAAAACACAGTCAAGGAGTTTTAATTGATTCGGAGAGAGTGAGAAACTGCGTTTCTAATCTTACCTCGAATTCTGTTGGTTAATGAACTTCTATTGAAAATATGGGAAGCTATTAAGCAAACCCTAATATTGCGTGCGCGTATTAATTTTGAACAGTTTAATAGTTTTCTTCCAACATTTACTGCTTACTACTATTTCGAAACAACGTATTTCAGTAATTTTATATCCAGTATTATCTTTTTCATTTCTGACATTTGTGCATACATTGTTAACTATTTCGCTGTGATCAGCCTTTTTGGCAGCAACGAATGTTAAATAAATGCCCAAAACTTGGCATTTCTTGGAACCAGCATGTATATATATGTATATATATATCGCCTCTATCAAGAAATTGCTCCACCGGATGTGTGCCATTACCGAAACTGCTCTAAAATTCGGTCGTTTTGTAAAGCTGGCATCGTTAGGGTTCAAACCTAGGTCCACGGCATCCATTGCCTAGTCACGAATGAGCTGCCAGCATAGTGACTGGGCTGACGCACCCCCAAAAAGGAATTACCTCCGCCAATATTTTGGTTCACATTAAGAACCCAGAACCCACCCAAGGCCAATATATGAGAACTGACAATTTCTGAATGTTGTGATTGCTTGTGGTATTTGTCTACGATAGCGCCTGTTCTTCATCTTGGGGTCTACCGTGGTTCGTATGATTTCACATTGAATGCAAGCTGGAACAGAGTACTGTTATATTGGTCAGGGTCCACGTTTTAACACGGAATCCCAATTAAGGAGAGTTCTGCGTATTCACTTACTCGAATTTAATTGTATAATTATCGTATTTTGGCTCAATCGATAAATAGGTTACCTCCACTTGATTTTTTGAACTCGTTTCCCGTGTGGAGACAAATGTAAATTACTTCCGGTTGGTATTCGGAAATCTTTGTTTCAGAACGTAAGTTGATTTTGAGATGCTTTTGAATCGCGTTGTTAAAACTACGGTCGTTGAAATGTCCTACTGCTGAGTCACTGAGTGTCACAATTACACCGCCTAAGCTTTCAACAGTCATGTCGTTCCTTTGTGTGGTGTGCAATGTACAAGCTTACATTGATTGTCATGCACAACATTTCCTAGGGGAGGACACCGCGAGTCTCACTTCCACCAATCAACCCCAGTTGGGGCGGGTTGGTGGCGGAAGTCCCGAGATTTTCTCGACAAAATTTGAAAATGTGCTATCAAACTGAGTCATAATGTTTGCAATAACTCAAATACCAACCGAAAGTAGTTAGCCCAAGAACGACAACTCGCTTTTCGATAGACGCAAATATCCCACCAGGTGTGTGCTATCATCGAAACTGGCTTGAAAATTTAGAAGCTTTGTGAAATTAACACCAATGGGGTTCGATCCTGGGTCTACGGCATCAACTTCCAAGCCCTGAATGACCTGCCACTGCAAAACCTGTACACTTCAAATCTGCCCAGCAAAAAAAAAACCCAAAACATTGAAATCATGGTTAACCCTTTACCCACCGTAACGGCCAAAACCGGCCAGCGCTATTCTCAAAAATCGCCATTTAATTTTCACTATTTTTTTCATTTTTTGTCTCAAAAACATAGGTTATGACCCCTCGTTGGAACGAGCTCGTCGAGCTCGTTCCAACGAGGAGTCATAACCTATGTTTTTGAGACAAAAAATGAAAAAAATTAGTTATTCAAGAATTTTTTTTGCAAGTGTCGTCTGCTTTTCACGTTAGGTAAAGGGTTAAAAAGTGTGCTCCCAAGTCGTAGCTTTAACACTTCACTGATACGAGCACGTCAAACTCATTCCAGTGAGGGTGATCAGTTATGTTTTGAAAGTAAAAATCTGAAAGTTTCCAGTTATTTGTTAAAATCATATTGTATGTGTCGTTCACAAGTCGTGTTAGGTGGAAAAATAAAGATGAACCCACCAGAGAATTCAGACCATCGTCAAGGAAAGTGTCGAAATTTTACGTCTACAATATTCGTGATCTTCTTAACCTATCAATGTTTCGGCATTTTTGTACACAGTATTGTCCATGACTTCGTCACCAGCATTTGAGTGTGCAATTTTTTTTCTATCAGTGGCTGATTTCGCATTATCTCGTAAAAGCCATAAAGATTTTTGGTAGTAAAAATTATAATTACAAACAACAATTATTTTGTGTAAATGTGACCGAAAAGTAATAAAAGAAAAATTTACCGGTATCGAATTTTATAACCTTTTTACTATCACTGACAAGGAAATTTAATATGATAATGAAGGGGCCCGTGTGGGGTTATTACAAAATTTATAACCGAATCATATACACACACAGTAGTAACAACTTCAGTGTGATATCACCCATTCAAAACGATAGGTACATACTGTTTGTGTGAAAACTAACTGTGTTTAACCCTGTGTTGACACTGAGTTCCTGGATAGGATTTCAGCTTCAATTTCTTTATTTCACAAACCATTATTATGGTACCGATGACCATGACATTTTTAGTTGATTTTAAAAAAATAATATAAACAGTGTGGTCAGGCGAGCATTCTAAATGTGTGTTTATGGTTTCGAGTGCCCCGGGGAATCAATTGGGTTTCTATGTTCCGGCAAAAAAGCCTGAAGTCACCTTACTTTAACTGGTATCGAAAGATGAACAGGGATGAGACACAGGCATTACGTCTCCCTGCTCTGAAAATAGGTAAGGTGATTGTTTGTGCAATATAACATTAACTAGAACGATCCCGGAACCTTTGGATTTCTGCATACAAAACTGGTTATTGCGTCGGGGTGAGTGCATTTTGTGTTTGCTGGGAGGATCAGTAATAATTTAATCCAACAACCCTATGGCGCTGTTAGATTAATCTAGTACTGCCCTCTTTGTCTATTGGTTATCATCATGTTATTTGCTAACCGAGTACTGCATTGTGTGATGCCCGAGGTGTCGAAACACTCTAGCTGTAATGCCGCAGTATCGATTGTGGGGTTGATGCTTAACAGAGTTATGTCGCATTGAGTGGAGTGGGTGGGGACGCTCTTTGTGTGGAGAGAAGCTAAAAATCCTTTTGTAGTGTTCGAGAAGAGCGAGGTAGAGAAGTTGCCGTTAGGGAAGCCGTCCCACAAACCGTAGCATTGTCCAAGTAGAAGCTTTAATATGAATTGTATAATTTTTCTTACCACTCCTTGAAAGATGAATAAGCTTGAAACTAAATTGAATTTGATTTTACGCAAAAATTTAGGCGCACCGCGTTGAAAGTGTGTTTACTGGGCCTATACGGTTGTAGTTTGGGGGTTGCTAAAACAAGTATTAAACCCGTTGTTGGAAAATTATTACTGTATAATAAATTATTTAACTTAGGATCCTGCGAAGTTTCGAAATTCGATTCGATTTGATTCGAAATCGTCCTGATGATTTAGTTCGATTCGAGTTGCGCTGATTCGTCGATTTTGGAATCGTTGAGATGTTTTTATTATCTACTGGGTCAAGACGGTTGTAGTTTTGGGTTGCTAAAAAGAAATATTAAACCCGTTGTGGGCAAATTGTTATTGTATAATAAATTATTCAATTTAGGGTCCTGCGAAGCTTAGAAATGCCGATTCGATTTGATATCGTCCCGATGATTCAGCTCGATTGGTATTGTGCTGATTCGGAAATTTTCGAATCGTCGAGATGTTCCTTCTATCTTAAGGTCTCCTGTACAGAAGATCTGATGATAGAAGAAGAGTTCAAGGAGGTTCCTCTTCCGAAACTACTCCGATTCCGTCCTGGAATATTGGGCTTGTTTCATTGACTTGTCCAAACAGACAGGCCACACTGGTTGCAATACTTAAGTGGAAAAGGACAATATTTATGATTTTAAGAAGATGCCATGAGGTTTGATTCGAGATTCGAATCGAAATTCTCTGCCTAATTCGAATCGACCCTAAATTTGAGATTCGCGGGTCCCTAATTTATCCCTTTTAACACAAAATGGTATTGCTACTCTCTTCTGGAAACTGTCTCTACATAGATGCCCAGTGATAATTTAATCCTTGGCCAAAGCTTGAGATCTATCATTGTAAGCCCATTCAACTGAGGCTGTAAGCTATAAATCGAAGGAAAGGTAAAGTTATTTGAGAAAGACAAGAGCCTTACCATCTGCAACTTCGAAGAATTAGCAGCATTATTTTTTATCCGGAAGTCCATCGGCAGAATTTACTTGCACTTCCTACTCCGTTTTAAGTAATTTGATATTTATTCTCACGGTGAAAACTATACCCAATCGGTGTGTTTTTTGTAATCCGCCCTCTGTCTGCGTACTGTGTTCAGTCTATACTTTAACTGCACTATACACGAATTCAGCAATGTACACTCCCTTATCAGACTTTAATTCTCTCAAACCATTAAGCATAATTTTTTGCTGAAAGCAAAGGTTGGCAGTCTGTGAGTAGACAACACAATATGCAGCACAGGTTCGCCCGTAAGACTGGCCCATTTAACCCTTTACCCAACGTAACGGCCAAAACCGGCCAGCGCTATTCTCAAAAATCGCCAATTAATTTTCAAAATATTTTCATTTTTTGTCTCAAAAACATAGGTTATGACCCCTCGTTGGAACGAGCTCGTCGAGCTCGTTCCAACGAGGGGTCATAACCTATGTTTTTGAGACAAAAAATGAAAAAATTTAGTTATTCAAGAATTTTTTTTGCAAGTGTCGTCTGCTTTTCATGTTAGGTAAAGGGTTAAGGGCGTCCAGGTTGAAAGTATTAAACACAGGAGATCTGCGAATCGCGGAACTTCTCAAGTCATACATCCTTCAGTAGTGACAAACCTGTGCCTTTGACGAACGGTACCGGACAGGAGAGTTAACCTTTTGAACTCGAAAGGTCGTTTTTTCGGCCCAAGATCGCGATATGATCTGAATTCATAAAGTAGATAGTTTCCCGGTGGATTTGTGTGGTAGACCAATCAAGGTTTTTAACGTGCAGCCCTAAGGCCGCACGTTGAAAATTGATTGGTCTTTCCCACAAGTAACGAATATAAACCCTTCCAATTGATGACAATGAACTGGCATGGAAGATACTATCAATGTTAAAGGGTTAAGAACGAAAATCAAGATCCTTCATAAAGAACTACAAACAGCAAACGAATTTCTCTCCGCATACAGATAACAATTCTATAGAACCATAACCCTCTACCCAAAGAATCGACCGCATCCGCCCGCGTAATATGCAAATTCAGCAGTTAAAAAAATATTATTTTTCAAAACATTTCAACAAAACCATATCATGTAACCAATCGTTGGAACGAGCTCGTCGAGTTCGTTCCAACGAGGGGTCACATGAAATGGTTTTGTTGAAATTTTTTGAAAAATTTAAAAAAAATGATATTTAAAATAATAAATTTTGATATCGTCTGCGTTGGGTAAGGGTTAAAATTCTTATTTGACTATTTTTTCTCTACAAAACTTTGGACATTAAATCTAAAATGACCTTGTACACACGCACATTACACGCGTTTACCCACACCCTCTTAATAACCAAGAGGAAACCTATATGAGAGAGTGGTGGCCGAGTGGATAAGTACGCTGGTCTCTTGTGACAGAGGTCCCGGGATCGATCCTCCGTCGGGGAAAGTTCTCGAGGTGTCCGAACACTCTCTGTCAGCATCAATTGTTGGGGTTGCTGCTGTCACAGCGAAGCTTCATATCGGGCGGGGACGTAAAATGGCTGTCATTAGTGAGGGGAGAGACACACTCCGAGCAGGCTGAAGATCCCTTCGTGGTATTCGAGAAGAGCGAGGCCATGAAGTTGCCGCTCGAAGGTCATCCCACACACCTGCGCCATCAGGCAAAGGAGAGGCGTTAATAATTGCCAATCCTTGTAAGACAAATAAGATTAAATTAAACCTATATGAAACCCCCAATTCGTTTTTTCATGAAAATCTCTCCGTGGGAGCGTCATACATTCCAGATGATGAAACTAGGAACAGGAAACATGGACAGGTGACTTATTTCTGCGCTCAGTTTTAAATTGTATGAAACTCTTAAATACCTGTGACTTTTTTCATCTCAGTTTTCTTCCTTTTGTTCCTCCTTTTAGTTTTCGCAGATCTTTTGACACCTAACTGTATATGACCATATACACATACAGATAACGAGTGTTACCCCCCTCCACTACATGATATCTCTCATTACAGCGGAATTCACCTAAAACTCAGTTGAATTTACTAATTCAGTTTAATCGAGAACTATTATGTGAAATTTTCTGACATTTATGAGTTTCATGGACAAAGGCTGTTTTTGTATGGGTGAACTTCGCACGTTGCTGTGTATTCACATACTGTTGTGAAAGCCTGCGTTCCCCAACATCTGTGCCTTCCTAGAATAACAAAAGAGACCAAAAGTACTGACAAATTGGGCAATAAAACGCACGCAGGCTCCATCAGTTTTAAGTATCGTCCGAAATTAATATTAAATATGAGAAGTTAATGAATACTCTCCTCAAATCAATACAACAGTCGATGGCTTTCAACAGCTTGTATCTTTTTCCTCTGATATTTGGAACTCCTGTAGGTTTATTTATTTATTGTGATCAACTACAGTTTAGACAGCCAAGGTCACCTCTTGTCGGACAGTTTTACGGGTGAAGACAGCCGGAGTACCCGCCGAGAGAACCCCAAGTAACGGCGAGCAACTGCCAGAATCTCCAACGTACCAACTCCACTCGAGCAGGGTTAGCATTAGTTGAAGACAAGTGCACCATCGACGTGCAGTACGCCTTAGTACACAGCGCCACGCGGGCAATCGGGATTAAGTGCCTTGCCCAAAGACACAACTCCTGTAGGTTTACTGTTTTTCTTCGACTTCCACTTCAGTTATACACGACGAAAATAAGGTGATTATTATTTGCGAGAGGTGGTGGGAGGGGGGGGGGGGGGGTGTTTAAGTCTCGCCCGAGGGTAAATATATTTGATCCAGACACGATTCTGGGTCAAATATCTTTCCCCGAAGGTGAGATTTACCCATCCCAACCCACACCACTCGAGGATCATTTTTCTCCCATCATACGCAAATTTGTTCTAAAAACGTATAATGAAAAGAAAAAACCTAGTGTTTTTGAGTTGATACCGATCATTTCCAGCAATAATTTGACACGTATTCACCTTGAATTGATGTATGAATCCCGCCAGCTGAATCAGATCGCGAGAAGCTACCTGTTCAGAGTATCGATCAAATCACTTCCTCGTATCAATGCGCGCAGCTGATTACTTTCATGCATCAATTCAGCGTTGAAACGAGTGGAATTATCGATAGGAATGATCAGATTCTTATAAAAAGCGTATAATAAAAAGAAAATATAGTGTTTTTGAGTGGATACCGAAAATTATCTCTCTCTGACCGAGACAAATGAGTATTTTCGCGAGCGCCAACACACTAGAGATCCTCTATATTTTACCGATTTATCGCTGAGAAAATAATGAATTGCATATCCGGAAAGAGCATTGAAAAATTCCATATAAACCAAAGGTATATGCTACGAAAACGAACGTTAGCTCACGACAGCGATCAGAGGCGGCGGAAATTCAATAAAAGTGGAGGAGCACAAATTTTCAAGGTTACCATAGTTCGCTCAGTGGGAGAAAAAGTTGCTATCGTATATCGGTAAATGTACCGTGACACACTATAGTGTCTCGTTCAGATGAGTATGTCATTTCTCCAACAGCATTCATCTTCGGGTTGGTAGAAGAAACGGACCAAAGGAACCGAAGGTGGGATTCCTTGGCCAAATATCGTTTGGATTTGCAAATAATATATTACAGGAATGCCTGTGTATTGGCACGTTTGCATGCCTCCATTTTAACTCATTGTGTAACCACGCAACATGTCTGTGGAAAATGGGTAGCTGCGTTAATGAAAGCCAAGTGGAACACCATCTTTGTTTACAAAATGCAGACGATAACGAGTTAGCAACTGGCGACAACAGGGGACTTTTTGCACTCTAAAAAACCTTCTAAATGGTGAGGTTCCCGTTTCCCACGCGCCCCGTTTTTACGGCCTAAATTGTATTGAAAAACGGCCGAAGACCTGAAATAGACCCCCTCCTTCAGTGAAAAAGACCCGTGTTATAATTGTGCGTTGAAGGGGAGGGAAATTCCTAACAACTGAGACACATTTGAAATACTTAAGCGTGATACTCAGGAGCGTAAATCCTAGGGAAGTGGTTAGAGGGCCTTGAATGTGAAGGGTGTGTCCATAGCCGGAACTACTTTTGCACCCTCCTCCCCATTCAAGGGGCGGGGGGAGGGGGGCACTGAATTTTGAACTTTTGAGGACCCCATTTGTACCCCATCCTCTAAACTGGGAATTTTTCTGACTGCTTCATCTGAATTTCCAAACTTTTGGAACTCGAACACTTCCAGGTTTGAAGTTTTCGTCGGAAATGGACGACACTCTCCCCAATTCGCCGTCTCCCAGAAGTCTCTCATTTTTTCTTGTCTGAAAGTAATCGGGTAGAGTACTATTGTCAAACAGTACTTAATCCAAGTATCAGGCTTATGTTAACTGGAACAGCTGTACAACAAACCCTAAGTTAGAACAAACGGTCTTAGATATCCACAGAGAACGCTGCCCGGGGTATCCAGCCTTATTAACTTTCTGCACACTGATGTCAAAATTCCCAAGTTTTAATAAGCACGTTTTCCTCATAATGCAACTAAGAATATAACGAGTTCATTCTTGTTCGGAAGAGCTCAACTAGCTCTTTCAGGCAAGACCGAACTAGTTAAATTTCTAGTTGCCCTTTGTGAAAAAGTCGCAGCTTAAAATTTCGATATTTCGACATTAATGAGCAATGGATTGAAACAGGATAGCATGTTGAGTTACTGAAAGATAGATGATGGTCTGTCTTTTTATACTCTGATTCCTGTGTGGTTCCCGATGAAATACAGACATTGAGAAATGTGCTAGGTGTACCATGCGTGAAATCCGGCCCACGTATAAGAACGTCATGTAAGAACGCATTTGATTGGTCGTTACGCATCTGTGTGTCGTTATGATGTGGATGAAATTCTTCGACACAGAACTGTGTCAAGCACAAAATTTTAGCCTCATTCACTTAACCCTTTACCTACCCTGAAAAGCAGACGACTTCTTGAATAACTAATGTTTTTCATTTTTTGTCTCAAAAACATAGGTTATGACCCCTCGTTGGAACGAGCTCGACGAGCTCGTTCCAACGAGGGGTCATAACCTATGTTTTTGAGACAAAAAATGAAAAAATAATGAAAATTAATTGGCGATTTTTGAGAATAGCGCTGGCCGGTTTTGGCCGTTACGTTAGGTAAAGGGTTATTCAAGTGGAGACGTGGAAAAATACAGAATCCAACTCTGATACAGTACGCGGGTGCAGGAATTGACGACCCTTGCTAGTTTTTTTTCCAGCATTTCACGTGCGCCTTCGGCGCTTGTGAAAAAAGGAAAAACCCTCATCTCAGGTCGTGGATTCCAGTCCCCCGTACTCCGTTTGTGTTCTGTTTTATTACCACGGAATTCCCGGTGGCTATGGCTAATTTTGCTTATTATACACTCCTTAGCCGAGTCGCTTGCTGAACATGCACAGGTATCCGTACAAATGAAAAGGCGGGGAACTTCATGTTCTAGTCAGTAAACATGGGCCACACCTTGACTCTGGAGATAGGTATGGGACTGGTGATACTTTGTTGGCAGGTAGAAGATAGGGTGGAGATAGGTATGGGACTGGTGATACTTTGTTGGCAGGTAGAAGACAGGATGGAGATAGGAATGGGACTGGTGATACTCTGATGACAGGTCCGTCGTGAAGAAGATCGGTTGGAGATAGGTATGGGACTGGAGATACTTTGTTGGCAGATCCGTAGCGAAGAAGACCGTGTCGGAAACCAGGCTTTGTTGCTGCTGGGGGAAATAGATTCACGCCGCGTATTCAGCCAAAACTCAAGGAGTGTCTCCTGAATCCGTGCGTGAACGTATGTTTCGCCGTGACGATCCAGCCTGTTTCACTTTTGATGGGGTGGTGCTTATCCTGGAGGAGTCGATGACTTTTCCTCGAAAAGCTTAAATCGACAGAGGTTCACTGAAAACAACAGTTTTAATGCATATACATAAATAAATATGGTAATTTGTGACTTACCTGAAATGCAATGAATATGAAAAACCAAACGTCAATCACCCCCTACACACACAGTTTTTGAGTCACTTGTGAGCCCGCTTACTCTGCTATCGCTAGTTTTCCCTCCTTCTCGCTGGTGTTCGTTCTTTGGTCGTCTCTTCACTTCACCCTTTCACGGCCGGCGCACGACCACTAATGTACTGTCACTTTATCCGGACGCCTTTGCTCTAACAAGTGACGGAATGCCACTCTACCACTGCCGTCGCACGGCCACTAGCTTATTGTTACTTTTCTTGACGCTTTTCACTCAAACAGTTGCTACCAATGGGTTTAAACGCTCCCCTCCACTTACCTCAGAATAATGTTCATACAGGTGAAGCCTACTCCGCCTACGTATGGCTTGCCTTCTATAACAGTAATGTCGTTTACCTAAATGTAAGTAGCTCCCTGAGCTCGTACTTCGTGTTTCTGATCCTATTCTCATATATGGCCACCGATTTGGCCCGCAACTGCTCCTTTTCTAAATATGAGCTCTGTGGCTCCCCTAACATTACAATGCGCCTACACTTACGCCCCAGTGCGGCACCTCCTCTAACCTATAAGATGGGACATCCTCCATCTAATCACAACGACCCACCGACTTACACACCTTCAGACTGGAATGAATTTTTCAAGAAACCCCCGATTTTTATTTCCATAGCCAAACCATTAATTCTCATTTTAATTGCTTCTCTTGAACTTGGCCGCTTAGATCTATCTTAATTTAATACTTGCTTTTAAGTTCCTTTGAAAGACTTACATTTTGGCATATCCTGACATTTCGGAGACAGGGTAGATGCGTAATATGGGTGTGTGTCCAGAACATGTGTGATGTACTGCTTTTCCAACAATTACCCATTAACCGGCCATAATTACATAGATAATGACTGCAGGAGAGTACTGCTTTTCTACTTTTAATGTTTTATCCAGACCGCCCATGTGGCCTTCAACAAATGCTCAATAATGGACATTAAATTTCATACTTAAATAGCAGCGCGTGGATTATTGCTGGTCTGTTAAAGTGCCAAATCGATTTTCGGGGTCCGTCATATCCCTATCTTTACGCTTTACATTTAGCCCGAGTGAGAAAGATTATCGAAAATATTTACACTTTTAAACAAGGAAATCGCAACTTTAATCTATCACCTTGACAGACCGGTTGGAGACAGGCATGGGACTGGTGATACTCTGTTGGCAGGTCCATCGCGAAGAAGACCGGCTGAAGATCGGTATGGGATTGGTGATACTTTGTTGGCAGGTCCGTCGCGAAAAAGACCGTTTGAAGATAGGTATGGGACTGGTGATACTCTGTTGGCCTTTCCGTCGTGAAGAAGACCGGTTGGGATGTAAACCTGATTTGTCTCGACGCTGATGGCTCAGATCCAGACTGATAAAATATTTCAGATTTTTCTTTTTTCAAAGATATCACACTACCAGCAAATGAAGCCTTAGTTTAGCAAAATACTGCTAATAAATAATTGTTTTGTTGCAATTCATTGGAGAGTGCCAGTTGGCACTCTCCAATAAACTGTAATAAAATAATTGTATATTAATATTTTAGAGCTTAGAGCAAATAGTGGAAAGCCACTATAGTGGCTTTTATTACTTTTCAGTGGAGCCCTGCTAGTGGCTTCTTGCACTCAACCAGTTAATTTACACGAGCCGTACTTCGATTTGGTCATGTTGGAACCCTCCCACCAATATCTCGAATCCGGTACCACAGCCATCCATTTGTTTGTGTGTGTGACATAAAATCAGGTGTCAAATCTAACCTCGTAAGAAAGTATATGATCATTGGCAAGAGCGAATTGATATCTAAGTCTCCTGTCCAGTTGAAAAGTGTTGGTGGTGTCACTCCCAACCGCCTTCGTTTCGACCCTGATTGCTAGAAAGGTCGCCCTTGGTCATTTATAAAAACATGCTTCATAGCAGAATATCATCAGAATATATGCAGACCACTTGAAAAGATATTGTTATAAAGGGTATGTATTACACACCTGTTCTATGAAATCCCCACACTAAGCCATACGGAAAATGAAAATCCGTCCCGCACACATGTGCCGAACGGAAATCGCAAACGGGTTTTTTTAAACAGAGGCGATATTTCACTGGAGTTTTCTGCAAATCGTGCAATATAAATCGCTAGCGATAGCTAAAAATAGTAACACGGCTTTCCCTCGCAAATTTGGTTGGCAATAAAATGTGTTATTTTTGTTAATAGTTCGTCCCTTGAGTTCCAATGTGTTCTATGTGCCAGTATTTCCTCCCCTGAGTTCCAATGTGTTCTATTTGCCTACTGACAAGGGACGAGTTGTCAAACGAATTGCTGAATGTCTTTCTAGTAATTGTTTTTAAGGCGTGTAATAAACACAGAACGACTCGCGCGTGTGAATGGGTTAATCGTTATGGCACTTGTGCCATCGCGAAAGGATAAAACTTGAAGTCTGTGGTCTCTCGTTTTATCCTTCCGTGCTGGCACTTGTTCTGTGCATTTATACCTGTAGTTTCTGTTGCAATTCGTATTTTGCTCTTTGCAAACTTTTGTAAAATATATTTTAAAATTTTCTAATGGCAGATGACATATTCCAGTGCTACGATGTGATATTAGATGTGATATTATATGGGAAGTCGAAAAATAATATTTGATCCATTTTTAAATGTTTCTCCACATAATTAATAATAACATGTTGACCTCTCGGCTTGTGCCGAGCATTTGTGATTGCATAAATGGATCTGTTCGTTTTGAAAACGAGAGTATTATCGCTTGCGATAGATTATTAAAGTGGTTTCTGAAAATTTAAAGCGTCTTTATGCGTTCCCAAACTATTTGAATAAGTTTTTGTAAAAAATCAATATGTTTTGACGTCAATGCGCACCTGGAGTCCTGAAATGTAACTCTTTCACCTTACTAAAAGATTTTATTTTTCGTCTCAAAAACATTAATTATGGCACCCTCATTGGAACGAGCTCGCTCCAGTGAGGAGCCATAAGCTATATTTTATAGCAAAAATATTAAAAAAAACTCAAAATTGAATGGCCATTTTTGTGAATACCACCAGTCGAAGATTCTGTTTCATCTGGTAAGGGGTTGATGGAAGACACTCTAGGAATAATTTTGAATTTTCTGGGTCGATAGATCTGCGCTGCCATAGAAAATAGCAATTTTCGTCTCTGTTTTGATTTTTAAAGACAAATAAAGTTAGTAAAATCGATATTGTTATTGATTCGAAACAAAAACTAAAAAGTTGCTCATCCCTAATTGCGGAATATAGGCTATTAGCCATTCTACACATGTGCTTGTCTGATGAAATGCGCGGTCGAATAACGTTTAGGGAGAGTGAGGTCGTGCTCTTTCTGAGTAGTTTTATAATTTGGGTGCCCTGAAATAGATTGTATGCATTTTAGGACATGGATTTTTTAACAGTTCTCCGTGTCTTTACTCCGTATATTTTATTTCCATTGGAGATGAAGTGTGAAACATCGAAGTTTACCGAAGAGTCATTATATGTACAATTGTGTTTTAACCCTTCACCCAACGCTCAGGATATCAAAATTTATCATTTTAACCCTTTACATAACACGAAAAGCAGACGACACGTGCCAAAAAAATTCTTGAATAACTATTTTTTTCATTTTTTTTTTTTGTCTTGAAAACATAGGTTATGATCCCTCATTGGAACGAGTTCGACGAGCTCGTTCCAATGAGGGGTCATAACCTATGTTTTGAGACAAAAAATGAAAAAAATAATGAAAATTAATTGGCGATTTTTGAGAATAGCGCTGGCCGGTTTTGGCCGTTACGTTGGATAAAGGGTTAAATATTATTTTCATTTTTTTCAAAACTTCTACAAAACCACATTATGTGACTCCTCATTGGAACGAGCTCGACGCTATTCGATTTGTAAATTACGCGCTCGGATGCGTACGGTTTGTTGAGTAAAGGGTTAATGGGTAGTGATTTGTGCTCTACAATGGCAGTAGGGACGATCTGTAGTTCAGCTGCAAGAAAATTTATCTTCTGTGCTGCGTCGTCGATAACGGCGCTACCTTATACTCTTCCAGCAAAGTTTCGACGAATCATTGGCTTTTCTATTTATTATGAGTGGAAACTGTAAGAAATATACAGTTACCGACCCCCACCCGAACCCCATCCACCATTCTCTTTATTTTTTGTGTATTCGAAAACAATAGTTGCCTCGGACTTGGATTCTTGGAAAGTTTTTCCCTGGATCTTTTTCTCAAGAATCAGTGTTGGGCTTGTCCATTATCAACAAAGAAAAAATTAGAATTTCTTCTCACAATTGCCATTCGAAAAAATTGTTTCTTCATCGATAGCTGGCCCTGATATTGTGAGTTATCTCGGATACATGGAGATTTAATACCTGAATATCGGTTTTAAAACCTAAGGCGAAGTATGTAATCTCTATGTTGGATGGATGTTGCCAAGATAACAATTTTTCCGGTCTTCCTAAAATTTAAACAATGCCTCGATGTATATGTGTTCCAATAAACCCATTTAATGTGGTAACAAGTTAATAACGTTTCATGGTTATTAAACTGATGCCAGTTTGATATTCAACATTTTAAAAAAGGATTTCAGCAGTGCCAATTTTATAGTTGTACAATGCTTATGTCGGTGGTCAAATGTTATCCTTTGCACTTTGATTTGGTACATGCAATTAAACACTCGAGACCTTTTCACTTGCATCTTTTAAAAGAGCCAACGTCGTTGCTATTTGTTTCGGACACTTTAAGCAATCAGAAGGCGCATTAATACTGATAAAGAGCCGCTGATTCTGGGGAATCGTGACCAAAGATGTCTCCAAGAATCAATGTGTGGCAAGGGTATTTATCACCCAGGCCCAAGGCTAGGTTCTTAAAATTTTCCGACATGGTGGGGAGAGAGTTAAAATTTCCCGACAGCGTTTCCTTGTCGCTGACCGGTGGTATGAACATGAAAGCTAACGAAATATAAGTACTTCTTTAAAACAATAATAAAAAAAAAACAGGTTGGAAAAGTTAATTTATTATTAAAATTTTAAGGAATTATTTTTATTTAACGAGAGAAATTCTTTAAAAATGATAATAATATACGGAATTTGTTCGTGCACATGACTCCTCGGTTGTCATATACTTTTAACGAGCGTTAGTAGTATAGTAGTATAGCATGTACCCGATCGACCCTTATTAGCCGGACTTTTGCCGGTGCAGCTAGTGTTAAAATCCCACAGGAACCGGACCTTTGGCGGTGCAAAATGTCGGCACCATCCAGCTAGATCCGGCAAGTGGTGTACGTACTGCATATAGTATGCTATGGTATGTATAGTTATATATGTACACCTAGGGCTATGTGTATATAATGGGTATGTGATGGAAAATGGAAGGGGAAGATGAGTTTTCTTGAAAGTTTTTCTCCGCGAAACGGTTGACGTTGCTATTGACGTCGTGACGTCATGGTGCGCACGCGACGTCATAGAGATGTTGACCACTGTTGTTGTCCACTATACAATCTGACATAACGTTGTTCGGGTCGTGGGTGTCGGACTTCTTGTATGGGGTGGCGGTGATATGGTAGTAGTGGTATATATCCATGTAGGTCCCCTGTTAGCCTTTGGTAGGCCAACTACAAATCGAACTTCATATTATCCTATGTCTGCTATAGCTAGGTCAAGCAGTATTGTGGGGATGGGTGTAATGCATGGTCGCCCAGTGTGGTATTGCGAGATAGTCCTTGGTGGTTTAGATTAGCAGTATAGGATGAATGGTCTGTTGGCCTATTACCCCCTTAGTACTATTTACCTACCGAATCCTTTGTATTATCTTATGACTGGTATTGGTTGTTCGTAATGCTAGGTCAGGCAGTATTATAATCGATATATACCTCTGTGGGTCCCCCACCCCCGAAAGCCATTGGTACTACTAATCGACCGAATGCTTTATGTGACTGGGCTAGGTAGTATCTAAAACCAGACGTTATTGTGGGTGGGTGGGTGGGTGGGGGGGGGGGGGGGGTAATGCATGGTAGTTCAGTGTGGTAGTATACGATGCACGTCTTGTGCCCCTACAGGTCCCATGTTAGCCCTTATTACTATCAGTGTACCTAATGCTTCATGTTATCCTATGACTGGTATAGGTAGTATGCAATGCTAGGCATAGGGGTATTGTGGGTAGGGGTAATGCCTGGTAGTTTAGAACGGTAGTATAATATGGGCGGTATATACCCCTATAGGCCCCCTGTTAGTGTTTGGTACTATTAATCAACCGATTGCTTTGTTTTATTATATGGCTGGTATATGTAGTAAGTTATGGTAGGTCTAGTGATATTGTGGGGGTGGAGGTAATGCCTGGTAGTTTAGAACGGTAGTATAGCATAGGCTGTACATACCCCTGTAGGTCTCTTGTTGGCCCTTGGTACTACTGATCCACCAGGTGCTTCATATTATCAAGCGGTATTCTGGGTTGGGGTTAATGCCTGGTAGTACAGAACGGCAGCGGAGTATGGTTGGTATAATCCCCTGTAGGTCCCACCTTAACCATTGATAGTATTAACCAATCAGATTGCTTCCTTTCCCGTAATTTATACATACAAAGTTATCTCCTTGGTATAACAACAGTCTATTTCATTCCTAAACCCAAAAATCTACCGAGTAGTTACTGTTAAGTCATTGCTCGAACGACTCGAATTCCATAGAGCAATTGAGATATCGAGCAATTACTCGTTCGAGTGACTCGCATACTTGAGGATACCTATGGCCTGGTATTGTATTATTTGAGGATACCTATCGAGGATACCTGCTGAAGAATCCCTTTTTTGTTGTATGAGGCCATGAGGGCACTGAGGATCATGAGAAAATCCCTCATTTGGGGCTTTTTTCATGGCCCTTATGGCCTCATTTCGTTTGAGGCCATGAGGGCTATGAAAAAACCCCTCAATGAGGTCTAATTTACTACGACTCTTAGCCTCATTTCGGTATTTGAGGATGCCTATGGCCTGGTATTGTATTATTTAAGGATACCTATCGAGGATACCTTCTGAGGAATCCCTTTTTAGTCGTATGAGGCCATGAGGGCTATGAGAAAAATCCTCGAAGATGGTTTTTTCATGGCCCTCATGGCCTCATTTCGTTTGAGGCCATGAGGGCCATGAAAAAGTCCCTTTTTGTATAGTGGACAACAACAGTGGTCAACATCGCTATGACGTCGCGTGCGCATCATGACCTCACGACGTCAATACCAACGTCAACTGTTTCGCGGAGAAAAACTTTCAAGAAAACTCATCTTCCCCCTCCATTTTCCACCACATACCCATTATATACCTATAGCCCTAGGTGTACATATATCACTATACATACCATAGCATACTATATATGCAGTACGTACGTCACTTGCGGGATCTAGCTGGATGGTGCCGACATTTTGCACCGGCAAAAGTCCTATGAGAATTTAACACTAGCTGCACCGGCAAATGTTCAACTCTCTTTTTCAAATTAACGTCTTTCAGAAAAAAAAGTTGGGGATCGAGCGACCAACATATTCCCGAGGGACAATAAGAAATTCCCACTGATAGAGTTATGCCCCCCCCCCCCACAGACACAGACACAGACACACACACACACACACACACACACACAGAGTCTTGTCTACCCTACATACCGAGGTACCCCATTGTTTGTCCTTTGTGTGAACTAACGGTTTCAACCTCGTTTTGCCGGTACAGTTCTGGGAAAACAACCGAGGTAAAGGGTTTCTTTTGTCTTTTGTACCTCGGTAAGGCGAAACACGCAAACTCTTTTGTCTAGTTACCTCGTCAAGTTAGTAAGACAAACCCACACACACACACACACACACACACACACACACACAGAGTCTTGTCTACCCTACATACCGAGGTAGCCCATTGTTTGTCCTTTGTGTGTACTAACGGTTTCTACCTCGTTTTGCCGGTACAGTTCTGGGAAAACAACCGAGGTAAAGGGTTTCTTTTGTCTTTTGTACCTCGGTAAGGTGAAACACGCAAACTCTTTTGTCTAGTTACCTCGTCAAGTTGGTAAGACAAACCCACACAGACACAGACACACACACACACACACACACACACACACACACACACACACACACACACACACACACACACACACACACACACACACACACACACACACACACACACACACACACACACACACACGGTGTTGCCGAGGGTTCGAATCCCGGCGGGGGATCAGAAACCAACATTCAAAATTCCTCTAAAACATGATAGTGTCATTTGAAAAAACACACACAAGCCCGTGCCAGTCTTCGTCTGAGGCCATCCACAGCACTTTCGTCGTACTGTAGCCAGCGCGTTCCACACTTTCATGCTGCTGCCGAAAGGAAGATGAACCAAGTAATCATGAGGACTTCATCTAAAAAGCTAGATTCCAGCCATCGTTTTTGACGGTGTGCAATGGTCTAACGGTTTAGACGCTGGACTCCTGATTGCCAGGCGGTGTTGCCGAGGGTTCGAATCCCGGCGGGGGATCAGAAACCAACATTCAAAATTCCTCTAAAACATGATTGTGTCATTTGAAAAAACACACACAAGCCCGTGCCAGTCTTCGTCTGAGGCCATCCACAGCACTTTCGTCGTACTGTAGCCAGCGCGTTCCACACTTTCATGCTGCTGCCGAAAGGAAGATGAACCAAGTAATCATGAGGACTTCATCTAAAAAGCTAGATTCCAGCCATCGTTTTTGACGGTGTGCAATGGTCTAACGGTTTAGACGCTGGACTCCTGATTGCCAGGCGGTGTTGCCGAGGGTTCGAATCCCGGCGGGGGATCAGAAACCAACATTCAAAATTCCTCTAAAACATGATTGTGTCATTTGAAAAAACACACACAAGCCCGTGCCAGTCTTCGTCTGAGGCCATCCACAGCACTTTCGTCGTACTGTAGCCAGCGCGTTCCACACTTTCATGCTGCTGCCGAAAGGAAGATGAACCAAGTAATCATGAGGACTTCATCTAAAAAGCTAGATTCCAGCCATCGTTTTTGACGGTGTGCAATGGTCTAACGGTTTAGACGCTGGACTCCTGATTGCCAGGCGGTGTTGCCGAGGGTTCGAATCCCGGCGGGGGATCAGAAACCAACATTCAAAATTCCTCTAAAACATGATTGTGTCATTTGAAAAAACACACACAAGCCCGTGCCAGTCTTCGTCTGAGGCCATCCACAGCACTTTCGTCGTACTGTAGCCAGCGCGTTCCACACTTTCATGCTGCTGCCGAAAGGAAGATGAACCAAGTAATCATGAGGACTTCATCTAAAAAGCTAGATTCCAGCCATCGTTTTTGACGGTGTGCAATGGTCTAACGGTTTAGACGCTGGACTCCTGATTGCCAGGCGGTGTTGCCGAGGGTTCGAATCCCGGCGGGGGATCAGAAACCAACATTCAAAATTCCTCTAAAACATGATTGTGTCATTTGAAAAAACACACACAAGCCCGTGCCAGTCTTCGTCTGAGGCCATCCACAGCACTTTCGTCGTACTGTAGCCAGCGCGTTCCACACTTTCATGCTGCTGCCGAAAGGAAGATGAACCAAGTAATCATGAGGACTTCATCTAAAAAGCTAGATTCCAGCCATCGTTTTTGACGGTGTGCAATGGTCTAACGGTTTAGACGCTGGACTCCTGATTGCCAGGCGGTGTTGCCGAGGGTTCGAATCCCGGCGGGGGATCAGAAACCAACATTCAAAATTCCTCTAAAACATGATTGTGTCATTTGAAAAAACACACACAAGCCCATGCCAGTCTTCGTCTGACTGATTAAAATTCAATGGAAGCCAATCAATAGAGCTTCATCTAATTTGTTTGGACGACACAAACTGAGTTGTGAAAAACAAACTTGGGACATCTCAGATTGAAAAGAATTAATTAGATGAGTGACATTTGTCAGCTTGTTACCGAGTTTAATTATATACTGAGCTGTGAAAAACACCCCCAGCCCACATATGGATATATACCATGCATGCCCTCCCAAAGTTGGATTCATTTTCCTCAAAGTCTCTTTGAAAAAGCCAAACCAAGCGAAACGCGTCGAGACAGACGGATTATTTTCTACCTTTGCTGAAGACTACAACCAATCCAGGTATCTTCTCTAATAGGTAATATCTAGATTTCATTTTAATTTATTTCATTTCTTCATTTTAATTTCATTTTATTCATCTACCTATTCTTCAAATGGCTCAAAAAAGACAGAATCATCAGGGAAAGAGAGTTGCCCAGTCTGGAAGAGGCCAGGAACAATCGTTCCAGGCCTATTCTAGATTGGTCAAGGCCCTTTTCCAGGTGATTCAGTGTATACACCATATTGGGCTCTTAGAGCAGCATTTGGCCAACCGGGATTTCCCGAAACAGTTGGAGAAGAAAGTAGATGAGTTAGGTGGCTTTCTAAAGCCGGCTCTTCCCACCCCACACATTTTTTCTGTTTTTCGACAGATTAGTGTGGGATGGGCCAACCAAACGTTAAATGCTTTAGTTGAGCATTACAAGATAAATTTAAACCAGTTGAAGTCTAAGATAACTTTGGCTATGCGACCACCTCCTGGACTCGAAAAAATAGACTTCAACAGCGCTTCGGCGCGTGCCTTGATCTGGGCTCAAAAAAACTTTAAAAATAAGTTGACAGATAAGACGATTTCGGCCTATGAGTCTTACATTTCGGAACTTCGCCCAGCGTCTGGAGTAAGGAACAATACGGGAGGGAGCAAGCAAACTCCGGCCCGTGTTGTCCCTCTACCCCAACGCGAAAAGCAAAATAAGAAAAGATCAAGGCAAAGCACTTCTCCCTCTTCTTTTCCTTCTACTTCTTCTTTCTCTCAGAGTAAGCGCCTCAATTTGCAAACATCTCCGGTCCATATTGTGACTGAAGATGCTCGCAAATTGAGTAACGCTGTCTCGCCTCGTCTTGTTCCTCTACCTCCTACTCCTCCTCAGCCTTTCTTCTCTGGTTCTCCTAGTGCTCTCACTAGAACTCCTCCTCCTCCTTCTGTTTCTTCTCCTGCTTCTGTTTCCTCTCAAGCTTCTGTTTCTTCTCCCCCTTCTCCTGCCTCTAGTGTGGTTCAACCAGGTATATCGTACTCAGAGAAAGTCAAATCACCGAGCCGCAACTCGGGCCGCTCATTTGATTCTAAATTCTCCCAGTTTCGGCATAAAAGCGGAGTTAATTTTGACAAAAGGAATTGGCGCCTCCCCGATGTTTGTAAAAACATCCTTATGATTGGAAGTTCAAATTTAGGACGCATTGATCGAAATCCCCATCCGGACATCCAGGTGGAGTGTTACCCCGGCGCCAAATTCAATCATCTGCGCTCTATGTTTAAAGGGCACAGGGGCCAGTCCAGTCCCCAAAAAATATTATTAAATATTGGCGTGAATTCTCGAAACGATAATTCTGATCTCGTAGTTAAGCAGTTGCGGAATATGCTTAGCGATATCAGGGTCAAGTTTAGATCAGCAAAAATTTATTTCGCTGAACTAAACTTTTCGCAAAAACTCCCTCAGGCTGAGAGGAGAACCCTGAGCATCATCAACGAAACCATTCGGAAAGTGAAGGACGTTAACGTGATACCAAAAATTGATGACGCGAAGTTTGATGTTGCTCAGGATTTAATCCATTGGACCACGAGAACCGCCAATATTATGTACGATCATTGGTTGAACCACCTAAATTTAAACTAAGTAAAGGCAAAGGTAACAGCCGCCTAACAGATGTGGGATTAGGAACTAATGTGGTTAACCTGTCTGGCACCAATGACCTAACAACCCAAGAGAAATCTCTTTTAGATCGCGGTTTGACTTTTGTACCAACACCAAAGCCTAAAACTGATAACCAAACAAATTTACCATCATACAACTGTAATTTTCTTAGGCAAATGAAATTAGCCGACCGCTTTAGAAACTCCAGCGGTCGGAAACTTCCTTTTACAGAATCATCTGGTTGGTCACCTCCAGATAGTGAAGTAGATCCCGAAATTATTGAGGCTAGCAAACGAATCATCAAAAAGGTGTTCAGCATGAACATACTCTCCGATAAAGACAATTTAACAGCTGGTGAACGGAGAGCCCTCACGAAACTTCGAAAAAATAAGAAATTAGTAATTAAACCAGCCGACAAAGGTGGGTCGGTAGTTGTTCTATCTCGGGATAATTATATAAAGGAAGCCATGAGACAACTCAGCAATACTAAACATTATAAGAAAATAGATTCACTTATTTGGCCTAGTAATATCGAAAAATTCAATAAGATCTTAAAATTTCTCCTCGACGAAGGTCACATTACCAAAAAACAATTGAAATATTTAACAGCTAAGCTCAGTGCTCAAACAAGACAATTTTATATCCTACCAAAGATCCACAAGGACCGTTCTTCATGGACGGATGACTTAACTCCACCCGGGAGGCCAATTGTATCAGATTGTAATTCGGAATCTTATGCGATCTCGGAATTAATTGATTATCATCTGAAACCTATAGCAAATAGACATCCGAGCTATCTAAAAAATACACAGGATTTCCTGTCAAAAATTTCGAAATTGAAAATATCAAAAAATGCAATTCTGGCTACTTTGGATATCGACAGTATGTATACCAACATTGATATTGATAAAGGTGTTAAATCAGTTAAAAATGCATTTGAAAAATATCCGGATGCGAAACGCCCGGATGAACAAATTTTGGATCTTTTAGAGCTGAGCTTAAAAGGTAATGACTTTCAATTCAATGGAGAATATTTTCTACAAATAATGGGTTGTCCTATGGGCAAAAGATTCAGTCCTAATTTTGCAAGCATTTATGTAGCGGAATGGGAGGAAAATGCCTTAAGCAAATGTGCAAAGCATCCTCTCGTATATCTCAGGTATTTAGATGACATTTTTATTATTTGGGAACATTCAAAAGAAGATTTTGATGAATTTTTAGAAATTTTGAACAATCACGATCCAAATATTAAATTGAAAGCTACTATCAGTGAAAATTCTGTTGATTTTCTCGATGTGACCGTGTATAAAGGCAAGCAATTTCAGGCGTCCGGTCATTTAGATTATAAAGTGTATTTTAAACCAACTGATTCACATCAATTGTTGCACACAAAATCATTTCATCCTCAACATACATTTAAAGGTATCATCAAATCACAACTCATTCGTTTCCACCGCAATTCAAGTGATAAGGTAAATTTCAATGAGGCTTGTTCTACTCTATTTGGCGCCCTCAGATCGAGAGGGTACTCGCTGCGTCTCTTGCGTAGCCTGAAATCCCAAACCCTGAAAAAGCTCGAAAGTCCAGCTGAAACTACCGATTTCGAACCACTGAAGATTGAACACAACAGACCGTTGCAGAATGGTAGTGGCGCGGTATTTAATTGCAAAAAGCCTCGTTGTAGACTGCATACTTTTATGCCTGATCAGAAAGAGGAATTTTCCTCCGAACAAACGAAAAATCATTATCAGATCCGTAACCCCCTCCATTGTGATTCACCAAACATTATTTACCTTATCACTTGTAAGCGATGTCGGAAACAGTATGTTGGTCAAAGTCAAAATCCTTTTCGAGAACGTGCTACTAGACACAAACAGGATATAAAACATAATGCTGATGCCCCAGTAGCACAACATTTTAACCTTCCTGGCCATTCTTTGGACGATTTCGAAATCCATCCTATTGAACAACCACCAATTAAAGACACATTAGAAGAAACGGATGAATTTAGAAAAAAACGTGAAGCTTTTTGGATCAATACGCTTCAAACTCTCTGGCCATTTGGTATGAACATATCAGAGGGCGAATGCGAAAGGAGGTCCATCATTCCTTTCACTTTAACGTACAACAGAATGAATATCGAAATAGCAAAAATGTTAAAAGATGAATTCAATTTTACCAATGCTAAATTAAATGAACCTTTGAATCTTCGACCTGTCATCGCCTATAAGAAAAACAAAAGCTTGCGTAACATCCTTGTAAGGACTAAATTAGAGCCCATCAATGAATAACACAAATTTCTGCCAGTCAGTTTAACCAGTTCCTAAGCTCATCACTTAGTTTAAATCAATTTTGTGTACTTTTTTGTCATGTTTGAAACCAATCAGGGTTCAGTAAATGAAAACAATTTTTCGGCGGCATATTAAAAGGAAAAAAAACGTTTCAGTATGAAATGTCTGTGCCAGTGCGATTTTTTAACCTCAAACACACACACACACACACACACACACACACACACACACACACACACACACACACACACACACACACACGGTGTTGCCGAGGGTTCGAATCCCGGCGGGGGATCAGAAACCAACATTCAAAATTCCTCTAAAACATGATAGTGTCATTTGAAAAAACACACACAAGCCCGTGCCAGTCTTCGTCTGAGGCCATCCACAGCACTTTCGTCGTACTGTAGCCAGCGCGTTCCACACTTTCATGCTGCTGCCGAAAGGAAGATGAACCAAGTAATCATGAGGACTTCATCTAAAAAGCTAGATTCCAGCCATCGTTTTTGACGGTGTGCAATGGTCTAACGGTTTAGACGCTGGACTCCTGATTGCCAGGCGGTGTTGCCGAGGGTTCGAATCCCGGCGGGGGATCAGAAACCAACATTCAAAATTCCTCTAAAACATGATTGTGTCATTTGAAAAAACACACACAAGCCCGTGCCAGTCTTCGTCTGAGGCCATCCACAGCACTTTCGTCGTACTGTAGCCAGCGCGTTCCACACTTTCATGCTGCTGCCGAAAGGAAGATGAACCAAGTAATCATGAGGACTTCATCTAAAAAGCTAGATTCCAGCCATCGTTTTTGACGGTGTGCAATGGTCTAACGGTTTAGACGCTGGACTCCTGATTGCCAGGCGGTGTTGCCGAGGGTTCGAATCCCGGCGGGGGATCAGAAACCAACATTCAAAATTCCTCTAAAACATGATTGTGTCATTTGAAAAAACACACACAAGCCCGTGCCAGTCTTCGTCTGAGGCCATCCACAGCACTTTCGTCGTACTGTAGCCAGCGCGTTCCACACTTTCATGCTGCTGCCGAAAGGAAGATGAACCAAGTAATCATGAGGACTTCATCTAAAAAGCTAGATTCCAGCCATCGTTTTTGACGGTGTGCAATGGTCTAACGGTTTAGACGCTGGACTCCTGATTGCCAGGCGGTGTTGCCGAGGGTTCGAATCCCGGCGGGGGATCAGAAACCAACATTCAAAATTCCTCTAAAACATGATTGTGTCATTTGAAAAAACACACACAAGCCCGTGCCAGTCTTCGTCTGAGGCCATCCACAGCACTTTCGTCGTACTGTAGCCAGCGCGTTCCACACTTTCATGCTGCTGCCGAAAGGAAGATGAACCAAGTAATCATGAGGACTTCATCTAAAAAGCTAGATTCCAGCCATCGTTTTTGACGGTGTGCAATGGTCTAACGGTTTAGACGCTGGACTCCTGATTGCCAGGCGGTGTTGCCGAGGGTTCGAATCCCGGCGGGGGATCAGAAACCAACATTCAAAATTCCTCTAAAACATGATTGTGTCATTTGAAAAAACACACACAAGCCCGTGCCAGTCTTCGTCTGAGGCCATCCACAGCACTTTCGTCGTACTGTAGCCAGCGCGTTCCACACTTTCATGCTGCTGCCGAAAGGAAGATGAACCAAGTAATCATGAGGACTTCATCTAAAAAGCTAGATTCCAGCCATCGTTTTTGACGGTGTGCAATGGTCTAACGGTTTAGACGCTGGACTCCTGATTGCCAGGCGGTGTTGCCGAGGGTTCGAATCCCGGCGGGGGATCAGAAACCAACATTCAAAATTCCTCTAAAACATGATTGTGTCATTTGAAAAAACACACACAAGCCCATGCCAGTCTTCGTCTGAGGCCATCCACAGCACTTTCGTCGTACTGTAGCCAGCGCGTTCCACACTTTCATGCTGCTGCCGAAAGGAAGATGAACCAAGTAATCATGAGGACTTCATCTAAAAAGCTAGATTCCAGCCATCGTTTTTGACGGTGTGCAATGGTCTAACGGTTTAGACGCTGGACTCCTGATTGCCAGGCGGTGTTGCCGAGGGTTCGAATCCCGGCGGGGGATCAGAAACCAACATTCAAAATTCCTCTAAAACATGATTGTGTCATTTGAAAAAACACACACAAGCCCGTGCCAGTCTTCGTCTGAGGCCATCCACAGCACTTTCGTCGTACTGTAGCCAGCGCGTTCCACACTTTCATGCTGCTGCCGAAAGGAAGATGAACCAAGTAATCATGAGGACTTCATCTAAAAAGCTAGATTCCAGCCATCGTTTTTGACGGTGTGCAATGGTCTAACGGTTTAGACGCTGGACTCCTGATTGCCAGGCGGTGTTGCCGAGGGTTCGAATCCCGGCGGGGGATCAGAAACCAACATTCAAAATTCCTCTAAAACATGATTGTGTCATTTGAAAAAACACACACAAGCCCGTGCCAGTCTTCGTCTGAGGCCATCCACAGCACTTTCGTCGTACTGTAGCCAGCGCGTTCCACACTTTCATGCTGCTGCCGAAAGGAAGATGAACCAAGTAATCATGAGGACTTCATCTAAAAAGCTAGATTCCAGCCATCGTTTTTGACGGTGTGCAATGGTCTAACGGTTTAGACGCTGGACTCCTGATTGCCAGGCGGTGTTGCCGAGGGTTCGAATCCCGGCGGGGGATCAGAAACCAACATTCAAAATTCCTCTAAAACATGATTGTGTCATTTGAAAAAACACACACAAGCCCGTGCCAGTCTTCGTCTGAGGCCATCCACAGCACTTTCGTCGTACTGTAGCCAGCGCGTTCCACACTTTCATGCTGCTGCCGAAAGGAAGATGAACCAAGTAATCATGAGGACTTCATCTAAAAAGCTAGATTCCAGCCATCGTTTTTGACGGTGTGCAATGGTCTAACGGTTTAGACGCTGGACTCCTGATTGCCAGGCGGTGTTGCCGAGGGTTCGAATCCCGGCGGGGGATCAGAAACCAACATTCAAAATTCCTCTAAAACATGATTGTGTCATTTGAAAAAACACACACAAGCCCGTGCCAGTCTTCGTCTGAGGCCATCCACAGCACTTTCGTCGTACTGTAGCCAGCGCGTTCCACACTTTCATGCTGCTGCCGAAAGGAAGATGAACCAAGTAATCATGAGGACTTCATCTAAAAAGCTAGATTCCAGCCATCGTTTTTGACGGTGTGCAATGGTCTAGCGGTTTAGACGCTGGACTCCTGATTGCCAGGCGGTGTTGCCGAGGGTTCGAATCCCGGCGGGGGATCAGAAACCAACATTCAAAATTCCTCTAAAACATGATTGTGTCATTTGAAAAAACACACACACACACACACGGTGTTGCCGAGGGTTCGAATCCCGGCGGGGGATCAGAAACCAACATTCAAAATTCCTCTAAAACATGATAGTGTCATTTGAAAAAACACACACAAGCCCGTGCCAGTCTTCGTCTGAGGCCATCCACAGCACTTTCGTCGTACTGTAGCCAGCGCGTTCCACACTTTCATGCTGCTGCCGAAAGGAAGATGAACCGAGTAATCATGAGGACTTCATCTAAAATGCTAGATTCCAGCCATCGTTTTTGACGGTGTGCAATGGTCTAGTGGTTTAGACGCTGAACTCCTGATTGCCAGGCGGTGTTGCCGAGGGTTCGAATCCCGGCGGGGGATCAGAAACCAACATTCAAAATTCCTCTAAAACATGATAGTGTCATTTGAAAAAACACACACAAGCCCGTGCCAGTCTTCGTCTGAGGCCATCCACAGCACTTTCGTCGTACTGTAGCCAGCGCGTTCCACACTTTCATGCTGCTGCCGAAAGGAAGATGAACCGAGTAATCATGAGGACTTCATCTAAAATGCTAGATTCCAGCCATCGTTTTTGACGGTGTGCAATGGTCTAGTGGTTTAGACGCTGAACTCCTGATTGCCAGGCGGTGTTGCCGAGGGTTCGAATCCCGGCGGGGGATCAGAAACCAACATTCAAAATTCCTCTAAAACATGATAGTGTCATTTGAAAAAACACACACAAGCCCGTGCCAGTCTTCGTCTGAGGCCATCCACAGCACTTTCGTCGTACTGTAGCCAGCGCGTTCCACACTTTCATGCTGCTGCCGAAAGGAAGATGAACCGAGTAATCATGAGGACTTCATCTAAAATGCTAGATTCCAGCCATCGTTTTTGACGGTGTGCAATGGTCTAGTGGTTTAGACGCTGAACTCCTGATTGCCAGGCGGTGTTGCCGAGGGTTCGAATCCCGGCGGGGGATCAGAAACCAACATTCAAAATTCCTCTAAAACATGATAGTGTCATTTGAAAAAACACACACAAGCCCGTGTCAGTCTTCGTCTGAGGCCATCCACAGCACTTTCGTCGTACTGTAGCCAGCGCGTTCCACACTTTCATGCTGCTGCCGAAAGGAAGATGAACCGAGTAATCATGAGGACTTCATCTAAAATGCTAGATTCCAGCCATCGTTTTTGACGGTGTGCAATGGTCTAGTGGTTTAGACGCTGAACTCCTGATTGCCAGGCGGTGTTGCCGAGGGTTCGAATCCCGGCGGGGGATCAGAAACCAACATTCAAAATTCCTCTAAAACATGATAGTGTCATTTGAAAACACACACACACACACACACACACACACACACACCCAGCTGCACTGGCTTCGGGTATGTTGTCATTGAAGAAAATGAAAAAATCTTTACCGTTATTGCAAAACAATATTTTTAGTATTTCTTCGTCGATAATAAATGACCCTGACATTGATTCTTCAAAGAAACTCTCCCGGGAGCTTTTCAGAAATCATCTCCTGCGGCTAATACTATAAAACTTTTACAATTGTATTTTCTAGAATTCTATTTTCCAGTTATGACTTTAATTTGGTTGAAATGGACCATTAACATTTTCAAAGATGTGGCAATTTGCCAGTTGGCAAATTGCCATATCTTTTAAAATGCTAATGATTCGTTCTAGTCAGTTATAGTGGGAGGCAGAAAATACAATTCTAGAAAATACAATTGTAAACGTTTTATAGTATTGTCCTGGTTTGCTTGTAAATTAGAGAAGAAAAATAAAAGCGAGTTTTGTTTTACAGTTATTATCCAATTACGACTTGTCTGTGCGGGGAGGGGGGGGGGGTCGATAATAACGACCATAACATTAATTCTTCAAAGAAATCAGCACCTGGTTTGATTGTAAATTAGATAAGAAAAATAAAAGAAAGTTTTGTTTTACAGTTATCATCCATATACGACTTGTCTGCGCAGTGGGTTGCGATGATAACCGATTGGGGTAGGGGTGTAAACCCGATGTGTCCCATCTGTCAGGACTCAAGTCCCGGCTTAAAAAAAATATTTCAACTCCATCATCAAGGCATGCCTTCTTCGAAGATATGTCTTAATAATGGAGATGGAATATTTGTTAGGGGGGATTATAGTTTTAACCCTTTACCCAACGAATCGCCCGCATCCGCCCGCGTAATATGCAAATTCAGCAGCAGAAAAAATATTATTTTTCAAAAAAATTGAACAAAACCATATCATGTGACCCCTTTTTGGAACGAGCTCGTCGAGCTCGTTCCAAAGAGGGGTCACATGACATGGTTTTGTTGAAATTTTTTGAAAAAATTTAAAAAATGATATTTAAAATAATAAATTTTGAAATTGTCTGCGTTGGGTAAAGCGTTAAAAAAAACTGAAGAAATTTCAAGATAAATACATGCAGTAGTCGTATTGCATGGGTTACCCAACTGTTTATTTAATTATACTTACCGAACTCAAAATTGGCAATGCTGGGATTCCACATCCCCAATCAGCCACAGACCTCCATTTACATGAGAGCGATTGTGTATGTGACAAAAGTCCAAGATGAAAATCTTGTCCCGTAAGAAAGTATACGATTTCCAACAGGCGCGAATCGATATCAAAAACTCGATTCTAGATGAAAATGCCCCAACTGGAACATTATTGGTGTCACTCCCCTTGCACCCCCTTAGTTACGCCCTGGGGTCTGTGTAAATGTATATTTAAAATTTTCAAACATCCCACCCCATCTCATCTCACTCTACCCCACCTCATAGGATATACCCCGTTACTTCTATCCAAAGTTGGCTATTTAAAAAAAAAATGAGAAATTGCACTCTATGCTTCAACATTAACCAAGAATCTCTCTGTTCAAGTCGTCATCTAATGAAATTAACTGCAAATTATTCACAACCTCGAACTTTGACGAGGCGAATTATTTCTGGTATTCGCTGTGTTTGTTTGGGAATTTGGACAGATTCTTTTTCTAACATATCGAGTGAACGGTCAACCTCTCTGTCATCTCAGCGCAAGGAAACTATCTTCATTTTTGTTTCTTGAAAGCAGAAGGGATTAAAGGATTGGGATAACAAACAGTGTAAGTCAATGGAAATTATTGGGTTTATTTAAGGGAGAGATCCTGTCACACCCGAAGGCTGGAACTTGGTGTGGTAAAATAAACCTAACTATACAAGAAATCTTTGTCAAATCAAATGCTATAAAAGATGCATCCCATGAACTCACGGTATATACACAGAACGACACGCGTGTGTGAATGGGTTAATCGATATGGCACGAGTGTCAGCGCGGAATGATAGAACGAGAGACCACAGTGCCATATCGATTAACCCATTCATTCACGCGTGTTGTTCTGTGTTTATTACACGCCTTTACGTCTATAAAAAATATTAGTAGGACACTCAGCAATTCATTTGACAACTATCAACAAAAAGAACACATTTTATCGAGAACCAAATTTGCGAGGGGAATCCGTGTTACTATTTCGTCCCCTGAGTTCCAATATGTTCTATGTGCCAGCAGGCACACAGAACACATTGGAACCCGGGGGACGAATTAGTAACACGGGTTCTCCTCACAATTTTGGTTCTCGATAAAATGTGCTCTTTTTGTTGATAGTTGTCAAATGAATTGCTGAGTGTCCTTCCAATAGTTGCTTTTATGGACGTGAAGGCGTGTAATAAACACAGAACGACACACGCGTGTGATTGGATTAATCCATATGGCACTGTCGCCTCTCGTTCTATCCTTCCGCGCTGGCACTCGTGCCATATCGATTAACCCATTCACACGCGTGTGTCGTTCTGTTGTATGGACTGGCCAGACCCGATGCCGCTTATAGATTTTGTAGTTTGCGATCGAACGTCAAAGACGTGATTTCGGGTTCTTACAACCGTAATTATTTGGGAATGTTTCTGCTAATGAAAATATTTCAATTTTTGTTTCCAGAGCTTATGAGTCATCATTGGACCGAGCCCGTCCTAATAGGCGGCCATGAGCTATGTAAAGATGCAAAAATCTAAATGTGTTTCAGTTATTTCGGAAAAGGATTGTACGTGACGTACCCTATTCGTGTTAGGTTAAGGGTTAATATTTTGACAAATTACCCCCTCCCTCGCCCCCTTGCACGATGAGTTCAAAATTTTACAGGCACATAGAACACATTGGAACTCAGGGGACGATTTTCAGCTATCGCTAGCGATTCAAATTGTAATTACGTTATCCGATTTGTAGAAAATTCCAGTGGAATTTAGCTTCTATTTAAAAATAGTCCGTCAACGATTTCCGTTCCGCACATATGTGCGGAATGGATTTTCATTCTCCGCATGGTTTAGTGTTGCTATAGATGGGGATTACATAGAACAGGCGTGTAATAAATAACTATATAGCTTTATCTGATTCAAAGAAGTGACAGGTTAACTTCTCAATTAAAACACTCCGAAGTTAGTGGCGCCAGTGGACGGGTGACCTTCTTTCCCATACTCTTCCGAATTGCATCGCTTCTTGCTTCCTCTCTTCATCCTCCTGATACCTACCCGTGATTCGAGGGCTATAGCACCCGAGTAAGGGGTGAAAGAATGCGGGAATAATATTAGAGGGAGTATCTTTCAGTTGTAGGGGATCTCGAGAACAACCGACTCAGGGATGAAAAAATGTAACTCAGGTGCCAACTGAAATCTTCATGTGGCATATTTTGCACTAACATATTACAGAAATGTGCCATTCCGGTAGTCACTTTGAACTATAATATTAGGTTCACGTTTGAGCATGTGAGGAAAAGTGTGTTACTGAAGAACACAACGCGTGTCAGATTCGAAGTCAGGACACTTCGATTAGAAGTTCCACGCGCGAGTGAAACCCAAACTAACGGCCCTTCCACAGAAACCCAACACTCCAACCAACAAGTCAGTGTCGGTAGCGGCCTTTGGCTAAGCGTATGTAAGGTGAGAGGGGTATACCACCGCCTTTTCAAATAATGTATTTTAACCACATCCAGCTTTGGTGAATATTATTGTTAAACGTTTGAGATGATCCTACGTTACTATATATATTGGGCTTCCTTAACCCCCTGCACTCTGATGTCGAGAATACTCGACACCTCCCCAACTCTAAGCCCCACCACACCTCCCTGCCATCCGTGGTTATCCCCCCCCCCCCCCTATGTTGTCAGAAATTCAGCAGTTTAGATTTTGGTTGACAGATCTCAATTGGAGCTCTGTCAACCAAAATCTAAATTGCTGAATTTCTGACAACACAGGGGGGATAACCATGGATGACAAATCGGGCGTTTCGTCATCAGAGTGCAGGGGGTTAAAGAATAATAGTAGCCGCATAATCATTAAGTACACAGAATATACAACATGCGACGAAAAATATGTTACTAAAAGACACAAGGCGAGTTAAATTCAAACTCTGGACCCTTCGATTAGAAGTTGCGCTCACGAATTAAACTCAGATTTATGACTTTTCCGCCGGAAACCCCACGAGCCAATGTCAGTGACGACATGAGCGTATGGAAGAAGGGGTATATTCCTACCCAATCCTTCATATCATATAGTTTGTCCACACGCATCGTTGATGAATATTAGCGATCCCGAATGATATCTATATTGGACTACCTCAAATAATGTAAAAAGTATGTGTGTCCATGTACTGAGATTGAATATTCAAGTTGAGATTCTTGAAAATTAAAAAAAAATAGAAAGCAATATTTTAGAGGTTATTACATGGTTAGTTTCATATCGGCCGAGATATCAGTCCTAGGTAACATCATGTCATCCTGAGACCGGGGGTCTAATGTGATGTTACCGAGTAATGACCTCTTTATTTATTAAATGTTCTCAGATGTGTTACAGTTTTCTGATAGTGTTATTTTTTTCTCATTCTTTTCATACAGTCTGAGAAGGGGGCGCGGTGGCGACGCGGTAACCGGTTCTCGTCAGATCACCGAAGTTATGCAACGTCGAGCGCGGTTAGTAGTTGGATGGGTGACCATTGCAGCGATTGGTTCGCGCTCCAGCGTTGTGTCATTGGGCAAGGCACTTAACCCCGATTGCCTACACGGGGGCACGATGACGCTGTGTATTAAGGCGTACTGCACATCGAAGGTGCGCATGTCTTAACCAATCTAACCCTGCCTGTTCCGCGGTGCAGAGTTCAAAGTTACGATGTTGGAGAGCTGACAGCTGCTCGTCGTTGCTCGGTGGTTCTCTCTGGGTACTCCGGCTTCCTCCACCCGTAAAACTGTCACCGATATGATATGACCCTGGCCGTTAATGTGTCGTTAAACCCTAATAATTTTTTTTAAAATCATACAGTCTGAAGTTTCCCTTTCTCCTAGCTCAGCTATCGGAACGTTGCGGCTTCCCCGATGGGGCAGCCGAGACGTTCGGATAGGTGAACTATCTCTTCTCTCACATCGACGAATTACGACTCCGAATCTTAATTTACGTTGAATTTTCTGTACAACTTTCTTCTTTTCTTCTCTTCATCCACCTAATCCCTAATTATTGCCATCATTAATTTCTCACTATACAAAAACTACCCCCCTGTTGTCTGTACCCCCGGGGGCGCGGGGGCTCAGTTGGTGGAGGTGCAGGCTGCAAGCCGAGCGGTCCTCGGTTCGAATCCCACCTGCGGCAACCGCGTTGTGTCCTTGGGCAAGACACTTCACCCCCATTGCCCACGTGGGGGCACGGTGACGTTGTGTGCTAAGGCGCACTGCACGTCGATGGTGCACCTGTCTTCAACCAATGCTAACCCTGCTTGTGTGGAGTTGGTATGTTGGGGAGCTGACAGTTGCTCGCCGTTGCTCGGTGGTTCTCTCCGGGTACTCCGGCTTCCTCCACCCGTTAAACTGTCACGGTCCTGATTAGCCATTGTGCAGAAATATGTGACCTTAAACACCAATAAATAAATAAATTGTCTGTACCCCCAATTTTACTGACTGATTGCTTTCGACTAACAACGGTAAAAGATTTCGATGTAAATAAAATGGCTGAGCCTGGTAACACACCAAAGGGGGCAACTGTAGCGTGATTCATATCACCCTAGATCGACGTCATCTCAGCCGAGTTTCAAGTCATACCAGCCGAGCTTCATAACGAGCAATTCCAGAAAGAAAATCATATCTAATAAAAATTGCTTTATATTCTTTTTTAATTGTCAAGAATCTCAACTTTCCTAACAAAATCTTGGAAAAAAGTGTTCAAGAATTACTGTCCTAGTTTATTCTCATTTATTTATTTTAGTTACCAAATGTAACAGACAAGTTGAGAATGCAACTCAGAACGCCTTTGACTCTTGAGCTTTCGAGGCCTCTCTGTGCATCAGACTCATCAGACTCTAACTCAATGACTAACAATTAACCACTAATGCTATCTTGTACATGACATTGGAAATAGATCTTTAATTTACATGGCGTTAGTTTCAACACATGCCCTCTCTTGTTGGTAGGGCTGTCACGATTTTTTTAATTTAGGAATCGATTAATCGTCGCAAATAATCGATAAAAATCGATTAATCGTTCCCGGATGACCCCCTCTCCCTCTCTCTGAAGTCGATAAAAAATGAAGTTCAAGTCAGTTGCCCTACCTCCGGTAAACAACGAAGACAATCCTCTTTTAGGAACATTCAAAGCTTTGATATTCTGAACTTTTGAACCATCAATGTAATAATCAAGACCGGTCGGCAGTTGCGAACTTCACAACTGCCGACCGGTCTTGATTATTACACTGACGATTCAAAAGGTCAGAACATCAAAGCTTTGATGAATGTACCTGAAAGACAAATGCTTCCAACGGCTTCTTGGGGTTTAACATCGATGTTCTTAACTCTTTACCTTTAGAAACAATAGTCTTTTCATCAAATTTTCTTTTAATTATTAAACGTCTAAAGCGGGATATAATTTACCCATTATTCGACAGCGAAAAATACTAATCGATTTCGCCGTGACCGATCAACAATCGATTAATCGTGACAGTCCTACTTGTTGGATTAGTTCAACCCCGCCCTTACATACACACCTTTATTTGGTTTCATTGCCACTCGCCAGTGCACTCTCTTAGACAAAACTTACGAATATTATATTATGTCTAGCGACATGGACCAACATGATTGAACTGTCTTGAAGTTCTCATACACGACACATCTTTACCGAATGAAGGTGAATCTTTAATGACGTCAGCCAACTGAAAATCATGGTTGTCAACATGGCGGGTTCAGAAACTAAATACAGTTCAGACAATGTCAATCGTTTTTTCATTACTAATTTCGTTGATCGAGTTATTCGAGTAAAATGTAGAAAATTAAAAATCGAGAGTATTTGGAAAAACGACTGTCCCGTGAAATTGGAATGTGTTATCTCCCATTCTATATTCAGTTGAGAAACAAACCTTTGAACCGGAATCATTTATTTTGTGTCAGGGTAAACGTCACATGTTCACGGACTTGTCTTGTTTCAAGTACCACAACTTCCTGGAAGCATACCAGTTAACTCCTAGCACTCTGGTAGTATTTCAGAATTTTGTCCATTAACTCCATATTGCCCATGCTGCGGGAAAAATTTGACAAATTATATCTTGTTTGACAGAGCTCACTGAGCTCTGTCAAACACGATATAATTTTTTAAATTCTCAGTTGCATTGTGGGGAAAATACACTGTTGAAAACCTTGGTATTTTGACATCAGAGTGCAGAGAGTTAAATGACAGGTCACGGTATCTGAAGAAGATATTGCGGCAATAAACCAATTTAGGTTATGTTTCCAGAGATGTATGGCTGAGAGTGTACCCTCATTGTTTATACATCTCCCACCCAAAATAGTTAACTGCCGATGCCTTTAACCATTTACCTAACATGAAAAGCAGACGACACTTGCAAAAAAAATTCTTAAATAACTATTTTTTTTTCATTTTTTTTTGTCTCAAAAACATAGGTTATGACCCCTTGAACGAGCTCGTTCCAATGAGGGGTCATAACCTATGTTGTTTAGACAAAAAATGAAAAAATAATGAAAATTAATTGGCGATTTTTGAGAATAGCGCTGGCCGGTTTGGCCGTTACGACTTTTAAAGGGTTAAAAGAGAGTCATTGAAAAAGTGTGAAATAGTACCGTGATTTCAAACGCGGATAGAAAGTTTCGAACTGATCTCTCGGTATCGGTTCGGTATTCGGTATTTGACTGAGATTTGCTGTATTAGTACCAAAGGGGTATTCACGTTAGAAAAGTACAGAATAAATTGTTCTTGCATCATTCTGCCACGGCGTCACACAAATGCCACCGGCAATAAGCTCAACATGGCAATTCTTTTGCCAACACTACAGTAATTTTTGTGACTTGATCCAACTACACCTTAACCTTTAAAGGCCAGTTCAGGCTTTTGCAATCTGACAGCATGTGCCCTTAACGTGTCATCATTAGGAGGTCCTGTCGATAACAAAAAAAATCATTTGGACGCTGATTTCTAATCAAGTTTTGTCAGCCTTAACAGGCAGTCAAGACTTGACAAGAAATCACTGCTAAGCAACTGGACATATACAAGTCTAGTAGGAATCCAGGACAACTGCCAAGGCCTTTAAGGGTTTACAAAACTGAAAAGAAAGTCAGTAATTTCTTTCGTGAAAATGACCCCTTTAACTGCTATCAAGCTTCAACAACGCCTTATAAATAACGAATGCGGGAAAATTTGAAAATTTCGACAATTTTGATATTCAATGATTGGTTCGGTTTGGTTTTTCAGTATCCCCATGATATCGGTACCGGTTCAGCTTTTCGGTATATTACCCATATCTACTGATCTCGAGGCACTGCTACGATCTGGTCGAATTTTTCTGCCCGCTTTTCTCCTCAACACTGTAGAATCTCACCTGACTGAAAAGAAAAGCTAAAGCATTGGCTCTTAGGAGCTATTTTGCAGTATTTTTGCCTTTTGGGTGAAATCCTGAACTACTCGTGTAAGTGTGTCGTAGCCAGATCTCATTCTTGTCGAAAAGAAGGCCACTTTGCGATCACAATCCTAAACACTTTCCTTAATTACATACCCAAACTCTGTTTGTAATTTTGTCACAGTGTGATTACTAAACAGAGGGGCTGAGAGCTTGAGAGATAAAGTTATAAATATGAACACAATTCTACGGCTGGATACAATTGAATTCAATATCAGTTTCAGTTTAAATATTCAGAAGGTGGTGGTCAGAGAATAGGATTAGATAGTCCCCTATTTCCGTGCTTTCAGTTTAAACTTCCATTCAGGGAGACCACATGAAGATGACCCAACACACTCACTGGTAACCCCAATCGTGCAAATAATTTTAAAAAATGTCAACAAAACTATATCATGTGACCCCTCATTGGAACGCGCTTGCAATGGGGGGGGGGGGGGGGGTCACATGATATTGTTTTGAAGAAATTTTTGGAAAAAATTGATTTAAAATAATAAATTTTGATATCGTCTGCGTTGTGTAAGGGTTTTCGAACCGCATCATCAAGGCATGCTGATTCGTTCCGACTGTGATGCCTCAAGTGTCGATTGTGGTAATTATGTTCAAATATCTGAACAGGTTTTCGATATACCGGTATACCGCGGTATTTTTTTGAATACCGATACCGGTATTCTGTATTGAATATCGTGCAGCTCTAATGTTCTGTAGGCAATAAACCACCGCGCTTCCACCTGAAACAATTAGAACACAAAATTTGCAGAGACACTTTATTGCCTCAAACACATGACGTATGACATCTCATTGGAACGAGTTGGGCAAGTTCATTCCAATGAAGGCTCAAAAATGTTAAATTTTTATAGGGATTTTTGAAAATAATGCTGGTCGAAATGAAAGTTACGTTGTTAAAGCGTTAACAGGAAATTCAGCTGGTACGCGAATTGTATGAAATAAAAGTGTTGTCAAAATGAATGAAAAAAGGGAAAATGTAAGTTACCATGCCAACATTAAGACAATATATATCGCACAAGTATGAAAAGGGAAAATCTTTCACAAGCTCAAAAGCTCATTTCAAGGTAGACGTTTACCTGAGACATAAAAAAAGCTCACGTTAGAGAGCAAAGGTGTCGACCATGTGATGTCTGGATTCAATGAGGAAATCCATTGACTGTACCTTTTCTTGTACGTCTTATTATTAGTGTGAGCATTTCAGTTTCGTGTTCAATCTCTGTGTTTTTGAATATGTGTGAGAATATGTATATACTGCAGTTTGTGGACTACTCGTCGTTTTGCCAGCGCGTTATCTATCCACCACACTCATTTTTCTCCTCCCTTCCTATTTTTATTGTGGTTTAACCCTTTACCTAACATGAAAAGCAAGCGACACTTGCAAACAAAATTCTTGAATAACTATTCTTTTCATTTTTGTCTCAAAAACATAGGTTATGACCCCTCATTGGAACGAGCTCGTTCCAAAGAGGGTTCATGACCTATGTTTTTGAGACAAAAAATGAAAATTAATTGAGGACTTTTGTGAATAGCGCTGGCCGGTTTTGGACGTTAAGTTGGGTAAAGGGTTAACGATACTGTCGAACAGTTTTGCGGGTGTCGGAAGCCGGAGTACCCGGAGAGGACCACACAGTAGCGATGAGCAACTGTCAGACTCCCCAACCTACCAACTCCACCCAAGCAGGGCAGTCATTGATTGAAGACAAGTGCAATACGCCTTAGTACAGAGCGCCACCGTGTCCCCATGTGGGAAATCGGGATTAAGGGCTATGCCAAATATGGCTCAGTTACCCCTGACGGTGATCGAACCGTGAACCTTTCGGTTTGATGTCCAATGCTGTAGTCGTTGAGCCACCGCACCACCACCCCCCCCCTCCCCCGCCCCTCCCTATATTATTTGTGTTTAATATCAACGTGATATTGTTTAACTGGTCAAAATTCGAATACAGTGAAAGTTCAAGGTGTTCGTCAACTGTTGCAGACAGCTCATATAGTCCCCTACTTGTTGCTACATTCCTTTAACCCTGGCCCAATACGAATATCTGAAGAAGACATGCGCAAAATGAAATTACTGGACAATCAACAGTTTTCATTTTATGCCTAAAAACATAGCTTATGATCTTTCATTGGAACGAGCTCAAAGAGCTCGTTCCAATGGGGGTTCAAAACCTTTGCTTTTGAGGCAAAAGTGGAAATAATAAAATCTGAATGACGAATGTTTGTGTAGTTTCGTTTGGTAGAGGGTTAAACAATTCGCAGCACATTATGTTGTAAATTTGGCACTTTCGTGTGAATTGCTGGAATAAAATATTATTTAAATCAAAACAATATATATTTTGTTCGTTTTGTTCTGCTTTCTTTCATTTGTTACCTTTTTATTTATTTTATTTTATTATTTTTTTTCTATAGTATTTTGCGTTTTGTGCCTTGTTGGTTTCCTCTTTAACCCTTTGCCCAACGAATCGCGCGCATCAAATTCAGCAGTTGAAAAAATATTATTTTTCAAAAAATTTCAACAAAACCATATCATGTGACCCCTCGTTGGAACGAGCTCGTCGAGCTCGTTCCAACGAGGGGTCACATGATACGGTTTTGTTGAAATTTTTTGAAAAATTTGAAAAAATTATATTTAAAATAATAAATTTTGATATCGTCTGCGTTGGGTAAAGGGTTAATAAAAAACAGTTTCGATTTAGTAATTAGCATAATCTTATATGATCTAAAGGATTTGAACTATAAGTGTTAATTTTTGTCGTTACTTTTGGGTTTTGATTGTGCCATCTTTCGTATGGCGTGTTTCCCGCGTTCTTTCTTTCATGTTTGGTTCGCTGGGGGTCTTTTGAATTATTTTTGGATGTATCGATAAGGTCGACAAACAGTAAGCTTTTAACAACTTGAGTTTTTTGACAAAACAAATATGAAAATCTCTTTTCCAAACTATTGACTGGCTCTGGTATTCTTAATATATAAATGACTAAAACGACACCGCGTAAAAAGCATTTTAGACAATGCTTAAAGCCGACCGAATGGGCATTGCAAAATGGCCCATGTGAGAGACCAGTAATTAGTTAATGGGATTAAAAACGTGTGGAGATGAAACCACAAAGACGGTGACCGACCATTAATAGAGGCTTAATACTAATTGAGAAAATATGTTTACTTAAAGGATATTCTGGTGTTGATTTCTCAATTAGAGACCAAGAGCTTGTAGATGACACTAAGCCTGTGATGAGAAGCGTTTCTATTGATTGATTGAAGTTGAAGAGAGTCCAAACTTTTGGATTTACTGACGTCACAAATAAAGTTAACAATACGTTTCCGTTATTGACTTCTCTTCCGTCACCCCACTTCCACCTGCAGCATGAGAGGTATTCCATGTGCGTCTGTGTGTATACACGGAGAGTTAACCCTTTACCAAACAGGAAAAGCAGACGACACTTGCAAAAGAAATATTCTTGAATAACTAATTTTTTGTCTCAAAAACATGGGTTATGACCCCTCATTGGAACAAGCTTGTTCCAATGAGGGGTCATAACTTATGTTTTGAGACAAAAAATGAAAATTAATAATTGGCGATTTTTGAGAAGAGAGCTGGCCGGTTTTGGCCGCTACGTTTGGTAAAGTGTGTGTGCTAGTATACGTGAGTGTTTAAGATAAAAAGTCGCACAGGCACAGATATTTCTTACTGGAACGTTTTTGTTTTAAAAAAAATATATTCTATGACGTAATGATTTATTGCGAGAACCTGAACAATATGGTGTTTGAGTCCTCACAAAGATTTTATTTGTTGTATTTTTCTCCCCAGTCTCGTTTCGGAGTGTGTGTTTATGATGGGGTTTCCTATACACAGTCAAATGGGGACATACTCAAGGCTTCTATTCTTCAGTTTCTGATTTTACACACAAAGTACAAGCCTTAAGAAAAATACCACGTGCACAATGGTGTTAAAAGCGAAACCGCAGGTATTTTCCTTTCGGTGACATGCGCGAACTGGTGTTTGTGTTTTGCACATGTCAAGCGAGGACACACTCAAGTTTTTAGACTTTTCCAGTCAAGGCTGCGATACAACCACGAAGTTTCCATTTGGAAAAACACAGCAAATTTCCCTATTCAATTAATATATTGAGACTATGATAAATTCCAAATTCTCTCTCTCTCTCTCTCTCTCTCTCTCTCTCTCTCTCGAGAGAGAGAGAGAGAGAGAGAGAGAGAGAGAGAGAGAGAGAGAGAGAGAGAGAGTGTGTGTGTGTGGAGAGGGAGGGGGAGGGAGGGGAGGGGGCTGTGGCGTATCAGCCTATTTCAGTGGCCACAACTGTACTGTAGCTGTCATAAATCTAATAGACCAGTATGTATTTCAATGTTCGAAAATGTCTGTTTGTCATGCGAAAAATCACCCAAGATTTACTGATGAATGGATTTCCCTTTTTTGGAGGCAACACGCATAGAACGTAATTAAGGGCTTCGTAAAATGTGATTAATGAAATCAGAATTATGTGTTGCCCTCCATTGCAAACGCACTTGCACCCATTTATTATTTTTTTGTAATTTGTTAAATGTATTGGGAGAGACGTTGATATCGGCTGTGCCTGTTCGTCAAACCGTATTTCTATTTTGAGAAATAAAATTACGTTTAAAAAAAAAAAAAAAATATTGAGAATGTATATATGTAAGTGGGTGAGCGTTTGTGGTGGTGTGTTTGTGATGTATGAGTTCATCCTGACACCAGATCCAATCCTGTCTCCACATCCCTGACATCTACATTCCTGACTTGTCTCGTCGTGAAAATCGACTTTCGATAAAGTTAGTCTCCCTTGATTTTATTGGATGATCTAGGAAGTTGCAATTAAAAAGCAAGTAATTGTTGAGAAAACACCTATGACATCAGTAGAAAATAAAGGCAAGTCAGTTTCATTTGTTGTAACTTTTAATGAACGATATGCATATATAAATTATTCCGTCTGTATGCATTTGAATTGTTGGTATATATGGGCCTATAAATGGTAACAAGGCAAAGACACATACACAAATTTTGATGACGGCGAAATTAATTTGCACTCTCCAAGTTAAACAAGGAGAACATACGTCACCATAATTTTATCATTCAATAATGCACTTTTTACAGTCTGTACGGGTATTTTTAATAAACTATTTGGGGTTTCATGTGTGAAGAAAGAAAATTCAACACTAGCACGAATTGTAAAACATATAAAAAAGCCACCAGGTCCCATATTAGTCCTATACTATTTGTATGTTTACACAGTGGTCCAAGTTATATTCAGTAGTACTTGTACTCTGTTTAGAATTTCATAATGTCCAGTACAATGTTGCTATAGAATTTAAATTGGGGATAACGGGAAGACAGCCAATCTGGCTATGTTATTCCCCACAATAAAGATAATATGTTTTTATGTAATTTTATCATCGTCATTATTGTTTATTATCCTGTATATGTTTCCCTGTGAAATAAAGAATCAATCAATCAATCAATCAATATATCTAATATATAAATGCGAATGTCTGTATCTATATCTCTCTCTCTATCTTTGTTCCGGGTGAACTCCTCCGTTTCTCCACCGATCGATCTCAAATTTTCTACACAGGGGTAATTCGTCCCTGTGAGTAACATGGGATGGGTTCCGTGCCCATGCGGGGTGACCTTGACCTTGATGACCTTGACCTTTTATTTCGAAAACGGCTGGGTCGATCAGGCTAAAATTTCATATGTGCGGGTATATTGACCCATCGATCATTTTTACTTATCGGGGTGCCCGCGCGGGGTGACCTTGACCTTGAAATTGTGACCTTGACCTTTTATTTCGAAAACGGCTGGGCCGATCGGGCTAAAATTTCATATGTGCGGGTATATTGACCCATCGATCATTTTGACTTTATCGGGGTGTCCACGCGGGGTGACCTTGACCTTGAAATTGGTGACCTTGCCCTTCTAGTTCGAAAACGGCTGATATAACCACCTTCTCCCGTGCAATGCCGGGTATCACCCGCTAGTACTTATATAATCAGAATTTGTTTATTTTCGCCCTGAGGATATTCCTCCAGTTTGTGAATTCTTGTGCTGGGAAACGTTTAGTTTTGTTATTCTGGTTCCAAAATATACTTTTTGGCCTCTCATTGAAAAGAAACATACCCTTCTTGTTCCCAGGAGAGATTGCTGGCTATGTTTTTGAAGAAAAAAAAAGATTTTAGGTAAATAGTTAATATTTTAGTGTTTTCTCGAAAATCAAGTTATTAAAAATTTTTTATCGGCTGCCTCCAAAGAAAGTATAAAGACACTGAACATCATGCCTTAGTATGCTTTATAGATTTCCTCATTCTTGGTCCGACGGATTTTTAAATGTGTTTTTAACCCTTACTCAACGTAACGGCCAAAACCGGCCAGTGGTATTCTCAAAAATCGCCAATTAATTTTCATTACTTTTTCATTTTTTGTCTCAAAAACATAGGTAATGTCCCCTCATTGGAACGAGCTCGTCGAGCACGTTCCAATGAGGGGTCATAACCTTTGTTTTTGAGACAAAAAATAAAAAAAATAGTTATTCAAGAATTTGTTTTGTAAGTGTCGTCTGGTTTGCATGTTATAAAGGGTTAAATTCAGCAACATCATATCATGTGACCCCTTATTGGAACTTGCTCGACGGGCTCGTTCCATGAAGGAAGGTCACAATATATGGTTTTGTTGATTTCTTTTACAAATTATTTTGTGTGCAACTGTCCATTTTATCAATTATGGGGGCGGATGCAGCAGCTTCGTTATGGGTTAAATGTATTATTTTTTTACGTAACACGACTACGTGACAATATTTTCTGAAACAAATTCTTGAATAACTAAAACTTTAAATTTTCTTGCCTTAAAAACACAACCTTGGACTCCCTCGACGGTACGAGATAAACGATTTCGTTCCAATGAAGGGTCATAAACTGTGCTGTAGGGGCCAAAATTTAAAAATAATTATATGACGATTGTTGTGAACAGCGATGCCTAATATGTGCGTTAACCCTTTACACAACATAACGATCAAAACCGGCCAGCCAGGGCTGGGAGGAGTTAACGTGTTAACGCGTTAACGCGTTAAAATATTTTAACTGAGTTAGAAAAAAAATAACACGTTAATAACGCGAGTCTTCAATATGAGTATTCCCATGATTGCCTCTTACTTGGATGCGCGTTTCAAAAACTTATCATTTGTCAAACCACATCTGGCCGCATCAGTGAAGCGAACGGTGAGAGAAGAAGTCGGCAAACTGGCAACCAGTGAAACTGATGAAGTCAGTAATCCTTCTTCTTTGCAGGACGTTCAACCTCCACCCATGAAACATGCAAGAAAATCATTTCTTGAAGAATTGCTTGGATCGAACGACCAAGAATCATCTGCTGGTGAAGTTGCTGAGTATGATAAGTTCTGGACTGCTCCTGTCACAGCCGACCCTTTGAAATGGTGGCAAGACCACGAAACACTCCTTCCCAAAATGGCGGGACTTGCGAGAAGATACAGCTATTCCTGCTACGTCCGCATCGTTGGAGCAGCTGTTTTCGGCATATGGCCTGGTGTTCGAGCAAAGACGGATGTCTTTGTCTAAAGACGTGGCTCGGGCAATAATATTTATGCATGAGAATTAGGAGTGAGCGACTATAACTTAACTCGACTTAACTTAAGAGTATAGAACTTTTGAGCGCTCGAAGCACGACTCATCGAACTTTGCCGGAGTCCGGAGTTTTTTTCAGTATTTCAAAGAACGCGAAGAACGCTGTTCATGAGTTATTAGTCATTTATTTGTTCATTAAAACATGTAACATCATGTTACGTTGAACAATTGTCGATATTACTCATTATACAAAAGACCACAGTTAACGTTTTATTAACGCGTTAACGCGTTATTTCGTTAACGCGTTAACTACGTTAAGAAAATTTTAACTCCTCCCAGCCCTGCGGCCAGCGCTATTCACAAAAATTGTTATTCAATTTTCATTATTGTTTCACTCTTTTTGTCTCAAAAAATAGATTGTGCCCCCACATTGGAACGATCTCGTTGAGTTCGTTCTAATGAGGGGTCATAAGCTATGTTTTGGACGCAAAAAATGAAAAAAAATAGTTATTTAGGAATTTTGTTTGCAAGTGTCGTCTGCTTTTCATGTTAGGTAAAGGGCTAATTCAGGTAAAGCATTAGATGGGTTTTTCCAGCACATTAGCCCTTAGCATTCTGACAGTGCAACAGAACTTTCACCCATCACTGTTTTTCTATTATCTAACTATAAAATTGACCAATTATACCTTGTTTGACAGAGCACAATGAGCTCTGTCAAACAAGGTATATTTGGTTAGATATCAAACTGCATTGTGGGAAATATTTGCTGCTGAAGACTTTGCCATTTTGACATCAGAGTGTAGAGGGTTAATCATTAAGTATCTATTCAGACTCTAGAAAGATCGCTCCCGTCCTCCGACACACCACATCCCCATCCATCCCCACTACCATCTATATAGACGCTCTTTCTGATTGACCTCTCCGTACAGGAGTGATGTTTCTGCTTTAAAATTCCAATATGAGTGAATGAAATAGTAATCTTTTCAGTCGTGACTGCTGTAGCATGGGACTTATTGCTCTGACAAGTCTCCCACGTTGACTGTATGCATAATCCGCATTAAAAACGAATAAGCTCATTCAGTGAAAGTGTATTGAACAAAGACGTCCCTTCTCACTGCCAGATTTACAGGTGTTGTACGTCTATTTTTTAAATAAAAATCATGACACCTCAAAAATACAATCGTCTCTTATCCAATCAAAAACGGCTCCCAATAGCTTTGTCATTCACCACAAGTCATCGATTCATTGCGGAAAACACCCGATTCGAGTGTTTTTCTTAAACGCCAGGAAATGACAAAAAAATCATGGATTATAAAGGAAGTCCCCGGTGTCCCTTAGTGCCTAATATATAATGGATTGCCTTTATGTACGTGAATGGGGGAATTACAGACTCAATATTTCTGCATTGAATTGCGTTCACAAAGAATTTAAAAGCAACGATATGTTTATAGCAAACGGAGATAGCTCAACAATATATTTTTAAGAGCGCGAATGGTGATTATGTTATCAATTAAACGGGTTATTATTCCGCAAATACCCAGCATCGCGAACGCCACAAAGCACACCTGTGTGAGCGACACGATTGATTTGTACTGTCGTTGTACCGTGAACATATTTATTTAACCGTTTCAAATCAACAGACTATTTTTTCTAATCTTCTAACGTTATGGAGTAATACTCTCGAGTGCCTAATAATAGTACAGGGCAAAATAATAGTAGAGGGTGGAAAAATTCCTAATAGTACAGGGTCGAATAATAGTATAGGGTGGGAAATTCCAAGATGTGAGCCAACCGCTATGCTCTGACCGTTTTCTGACGTCTGATGCTCTTGAAGTGGTGAAGGGCTAAATTACTTTCGGTTATCTTAATTTTCACATGGATTTGACTTGTTGCGATTTATGGGAGAGTGCCTGTTGGCACTCTCCCATAAATTTCAACGAGTCAAAGACTTATAGACTAATTAATTCTGTTTCAGCCATGGTATGAATGAACGAATAAATGATTTATTTGCCATATACAGTACATATACAATATAACAGTGGAAAGAAAATACAGTTACAAAATTTATTTATTTATTTTTTTTTATACATATAGTTTGTGGTTTATTGTCACCCTATTGTATATGGAATGTATGGCTGGGAAGAGGCATAGCCACAACGGCTGTCTTTCTGCTAATTCCCACATGAGTAAGCAACATGCGCCAGCCTGAGAATTGCGAGTCATCTTTCAAGATGCGTTCTAAAGTACGGAGCCATCTCCGTCTGTATTCAAGTGCCTTATTTTAGAAACGGATACCACAACAGACCCTTCAAGATATAGTTAATTTTGTTGTCCTTCCCATTCCCAGTTTTTCGCAAGTGTTGGGTCTGTATCCCAATAAGTTCTTGGTATAAGCTGGGATACTTAACCTGGTATACGATAACGACAGCTCGTAATGAGCTTGCCGTGGGCTTAGAAGGACACGAGGGAGGAACACGAGTGACGTAACCATCTATGATTAACTTAGATATGTAAATATTAGGTCTGATAGGGGGGTCAAGTTGAGGGATATGAGATTCAGTTTGTGAAGACAAAGACTAAGGTAGTTAGTGATTATAAGTACCAAAACCGGAGGAAAGTCGATTAGTGAATAAAGGCAATGGCCACGGCTTTCAGTTAAAGAGCTCAAGTGAAGCACATCCACTGAGTACTAGGTCTTAAAGTTATGGTAACGGTACTTCAGAATGAAGCCCAAATATATGCTTCAAGATCTCTACCAATTAACATTTCCATTACATCCTGTGTTTGTTTGTACATGCACCTTACTAGTTTGTTTTGGTGAACTTATTGAGATAAGTGGCTGCTCTGCACATTCATAGAGGCGGAAATTTTGTTCGAAAAAGAATAATCATACATGTATGATTATTAGGCGCTCAAAAATATTCACAAGACCTATTTCTACTCATTATTAAGGGTGTAGTGTGACCCGAATAGAGTCGTTAGCAATCCAGACGGACGCATGCATCATTACTTAGAAGACCGCGAACACGTCCCGATACAACAACAAGCCCACACGGAGTCTCCCTGAAAACGTGATAGCACAATTGAGGGTTCGCTGCCTCCCATGTGTTGATCTGCACTCGAGTAATGTGTATGTAACCCGCGGTGACTTCCTACCGCCGTCGTCAAAGTTATACCATAAAGCACAGAAAGGAGCATGGTGAACTGCGCCTTCTTCTGGACGACACGGGTATTTCTATCCATATCCATACCTCCAGCATACATCAAACCATGCATCACACTACGCACGAAGGGGGGATTGCAAATAAGGTAGCAATGGTCGGACAGCTAGAATCACGTGTATTAGCATTGAAAGTAAACATATTCATTGTGATGGTGTTATTGCAAGTACCCTGTCAATGTGTTTAGGAAATCGGAACGAACAGATAGAGATGGAACATGTTGTCATGTTGCAACAGTAGGTGCTGATTGGGTTAAATTTGGTGACGAGATACAAAGCATGGCTGACAATTTTCGTCATCGGAAGAGATTTACAGGAAGGTTAACTCCCCTTAATTTTCCAAGTTGTCAATAACTTTAACATTAATGGTATGGGAATTCCATATAAAAGTAAAATTTTGAAATGTTAGCAAAGTTGTGTTATCGATGTGCGCATCATTTCACAAACCTTAGAGCATTTTCATGTAGAGCAGTATAAAAATACAGACGCTGGCTTTTTACAATTTTTTCCCAAGCAGTCTGAACGTTTGACTATTATTTTCTGTTTAAACCCATTTAAAAATAAGAAAATCCCTCTTTCACCATCTTTTGATGTTCTGTAACTTTTTGACTGATTATTTTTTTAAACAGTATGTGCATCGTGACATACAATACAGACACTATCATTTCCATTAACCTTTTACCCAACGAATCGGCCGCATCCACCCGCGTAATATGCAAATTCAGTAGTTGAAAAAATATTCTTTTTCAAAAAGTTTCAACAAAACCATATCATGTGACCCCTCGTTGGAACGAGCTCGTCGAGCTCGTTGCAACGAGGGGTCACATGATATGGTTTTGTTGAAATTTTTTTTAAAATTTGAAAAAAGTGGTATTTAAAATAATTAATTTTGATATCGTCTGCGTTGGGTAATGGTTTATTACAAAAGGGTAGAAGTTAAGATTTGCTACTTTTTTTTCCTGGGAAGAAAAGAAATCTTGAAAATTACTTTTAACACACATTCCCTGAATAAAGAGCGAAAGTGGAAAGTAATTTAGTTGCTTCAAATTAGCTTGCCATGAAACCAAGTTTCCTTTTGTAACTTTTAACTGGCAGAGTGCTAAATTATTTTTGGTCATCAGAATTTGTTCACAGGCCTTTGCCTTGTTACAATTTATGGGAGAGGGCCTGCGGGCTCTCTCCCATAAATTGTTACAAAGCAAATCCTTGCAGACTAAATAATCTCACTTCAAAGACAATACGGGGCGTGTTCATTGAATATGAAGCCTTTTATTTAGGGTTGTCGTGGTTCAGATTAAAGCCCAACTATGGGCTTTCAGCACTCTACCAGTTAATAAACGAAAACAACAGACGGCTCTGTGAGCTGTCTGTTGTTTTCGTTTATTAAAAGTAACAAATGGAAGTTTCTCGTTATATTTCATTTCCAATGATACAATAGGTGTTTCCTCAAGAATTATACATGCTTCTTTCCTAGCCCGTGTCATAATTTCAGGGGAGATAACTTTATCGAAAGTCGATTTTCATGTTATGATAAGTCAGGAAGGAATGAAGGCTCGTATGGCTGAAACTGAAAACAGTGGTAGAAATTGGATGGCAACCAACTATCCCTTTCTCAGTCCAAGCCCTATTTACTTGCGGGTAGTCTGTACATCAAGTTATAACGGCCTATCAGTGGGTTACTGGGTACTAGGTATATATAACTTTATGATAAGAGGGGGATTTGGTCCCCATGGAGTTGTTTTTGTTTTTGTTTTATGTTTTTGAAACAAAAAATGAAAAAATGGGAAATCAAGAACTTTTTGCTATCTGCTATTCGTATAAGGCAAGGAGTTAATGGCTATGCATGTCTGACAGCCTCGTGCCTCTGTTTGCTAGTTCTCTCCAGATACTCCATCTCCGTCTAGCCATAAAACCGCCGAAGTCATATTACTTGGCTGATAAACGTATGGGTAAACTTCCAATAAACAAAATAACAGCAACAACTTTTGTTATTACTACGGCACTTGACTATTTGCGAAGACGAATTTACAAGAGTACGCATGCCCAATTACGTAGTCGTATTCATTCTACAAATACTATTTGTTTAATAAATGTGTTCTTGTGTGGAAATACCCTGAAGTGGGCGAAGAGGGTACTTAATAAATAGCCGATGTTAACTGGTAGAGTGCTGGAAGCCCATATTTGGGCTTTACACTGGCGTGCAGAGACCGTAATGTAAGGGCCTCATGTTCAGTGGATATGCTTCATATTATCTTTGATGTGAAATTGTTTAGTCTGTATAGATTTGCCTTGTTACAATTTATGGGAGAGTGCCTTTAGGCACTCTCCCATAAATTGTAACAAGGCAAAGACATGTGAACAAATTTTGATGGTCAAAAATAATTTAGCAATCTACCAGTTAAATCAGGGAGTATCCATATCGACACTCATTATTTAAATGTTACTCTATTTAGTTGGTCCCAGTGATGATCAAAATGGGAGATAAAAGGGGAAAAACGAAAGGAAAATAGTAACAAAAGAAAAATCTTGAAAAATATGAAGGTAGTCGTTGGAGATATCCAGGCTTACTACTTACAGATGAGTAGAATGTGGTACACTCTAAAATCAGTAGGGTTAAAAAATAACTCAGATCAAATGGGCTGAGTGAATATGAACTCAATTGGTTCATATTCACTCAACCCAGTTGATCTGTGTTGATTTTTAACCCAACAGATTTTAGAGTGTAGTGGGTTATTTAAATGAGAACAGAGAGAGGATTTTGTGGAGAAAAGTAAAGTGTGAAGGAGTTCGCGGACTCGTACCAAGGACACCTCAACACCATTTCACTATATCAATTGAAGAAACTATTGAGACGCCACAACACAGTAACAAAGTCCCTCATGTAACTATTCCAGCCATTCAGTAATACAAATAATGAGTAAACACGTGGCAAACACCTTATCCGCTTTGTAAAAAGGATTCTACTAAACTTTTTCAAATTGCCCCCAAGGCATGGACGAACTATCACGTAATTATCCTTCTAATCCAATTGTACCTGCGGTTTCAACCAATGCGCTCAAATTCCATCCTATTTTACCACATCTCACATCTTTCATATACCTGAGAATTGTCTTTTGTCGAATTGTCTTTCGATACCCGGACGTTTGTTTGCATTAAACATTAAAAGTGTTTAAACACATTGGATGCGATGAATGTCGCGGTGACAAATAGTGCATTGTGATGCTTCGTCGTAAGCCTATAACACCATGTGTGGCCGTAACTCGCAATCCAAAGACAGCCCACAAACACCAATTAAGTACATAATAGTTTTTGTTTATAATCCAAAGTTGATCCATTCTTTGGGTAGAGAACACATTGTTCCCATCTTGTTGTTATGAGATTCACTTCTTCACACCCCTGCACTTATTTGAACTTCATTTCAGGTACGAGACACCTATAAGTGAGACGGTGCAGATAGCAGAGTTATAAATGAGTTTCCGTATGTCACGATTTGAACGTCCTTGCGAGAATAGAGATACATGGATTTCTATAACCCCTGGCCTAACGTAACTTCAACAAACGGATAAGGCTATTCTCAACCACCGCCTTTCAAATGGTAATACTTTTTCAGTTTTTGTCTCGAAAACATGGCTTACGATCCCTCATTGGAACGAACTCGTTTAGGTCGTTCCTTTGGGTGGGTTGTGAGTTATCTTGTTGCGACAAAAATGAAAATTTTACCCATTCACGAATTTTTTTTGTAATTGTCGTCTTCTGTTCTTGTTGGATAAAGGGTTAAGCATGACAGATTTTGTTCCTGCTTGTGACGTTACGCATCACATTTTACGTGCAAAAAGTAATACATAACTTCAATGCTATAAATGCTATAGACTGCGTATATGTAGCAAGCCGATATTATGAATTACATTTCGTTGCTTGAGTGAAATAAGGCGCCATCTGCAATGCTAAAGCATTGCAGATCGCACCTTGTTCCTCTCAGGGACGATATTCTCTGAGTAGTCAGGTACGAGATGGGTTGGAGGTCAGAAGCGGTCTGCTATGAGACTATGTAACGAATTTACCCCACCGCTATTTATTATAGGTGTTGCCTTTCAGTCTAATGTGCACTTCATTTTACTACAAATTATCATGTTGCTCAAAGGTAATGGTCTATGTTTATTCTTTAGGACTAAAAACTCGTTTCGTATCGTTGCAGCTTTCTGATTATTTTAGTTTAGGTAAAATTTAGTTTGGATTATTCATCTTCAATATCGCTGGTGGTTTTGTTTTGTATGTTTTTTTGACGAAGCGAACAGCGTTTCCAATCGACATTTTGATTGTTTACTCCCTACATGAGATAACTCCATATGGACATTCTCAAAGTCATGGTATTTATCGTACTCGCCATTGTTAAATAGTACCACCCAAAATTTCCCATCAAAATACGTAAAGAGGTGGGGGTGAAAAAAAACTAAGTATACTACACATGCATATCGAGAAAGTATGATTGACGTTGCATTTAACATCTTCCCCATACCATTAAACCATTCATCGGTTTTGCAACTTGCACACCGTGTGAAGGGGTTAATTAGACGGAGCTTCCCGTTGAAATAAGAAAACACTGCTAGAACTTGGTGGTGTTGATGCGCTGACCTGGATTCTCCTGCTAGACACGGGCAAAATTCAACCCCTGCTCCGATCATCGCCGAAGAAGACCGACAAGCACCGAATCCAAAAGATCTAGAAGGGGAAAAGTAAGAAGGGTCTTCCTTCAGATGGCGAAATGCCCATCGACCTTCTGAGTTTCTGGGAAGGAAAGGAAACGGCGGAGAAGAATGAAGTAATACTCGTCTCTTGTTCCATGCCTTGCGCACATGCTAGATGAAACTCCAGTTCGACTCGGAGGAGGACGACATGGCACTCCCACTCCTCGACTGAGGATGATCGGGGGGGGGGGGGGGGGGTCGATATGTCCATTGAGTGCGAGGAAGGGCCAGAGGGGTGACGTTTCGTAACCCAACTATTCCAAAAACGTTCCAACTTATAGACCGGAGCTCGATGGCAGAGAGGCTTTCTCATCGCCTTCGCCTGGAAAGGTCCCGAGAAGAGGCAACAGCAATAGCAAGATGGAGAGAGCGGGATGAAGGTCACCGGACAGTCCCCCAAAATGATGAAACAAGAGGTGGGGTAAAGAGGTGGTAGAGCACTTTCCAGGTTTTGGAAACACAGATACCGTTTGAAGTGTTCTGATTCAATGCATTCTTCACTAACCGTTTTTATGAAGCAGAGTGCATAGTTTTTATGATCTGCTGGCAGTCAAAACATACCCATTTAATTACGTATACATTGTGTATACTTTCTAATTATATATGCATCATGCGTGCATTGTCATTGTATTGTTTCGTGATCATTATTCTTCTGCCTTGTTTTATCAAAAGTTTGTTCGCGAATCATGAACGGCCGCATGATTTCGAAGAACGGGGTGCGAATGAACGCCGAAGACACGGACAAGAGCGCCGAAACCCCAACCAGGAAAGGTGTTTTGCACCACATGCACTTCTGCACATCGTCCCCTGAGTTCCAATGTGTTCTATGTGCCTACTGGCACATAGAACACATTGGAACTCTGGGGACGACATGTCCACAACGGGAAGATTTTACAGGGTCGATTCCATTCGCAACTCAACTCTGCAAAATTTAACAAGTCTGGATGCTAACGTACTTGATTTGCCTGAAAAAGTACATTACTTAACTCGTAATTTGGAATCCACAGTAGCCGTCCAGGGATGTAAAACGCATCCACAAAAATGAGGTTGTTTTCTAAACAGTGAACGACTGAAGCCGTTTTACGTCTGTGAAAATTGAACACAGTATTGACTGTCACTCAATAATACGCACTACTCTCGTATTACGCCATATAATTATTTGCTCGATCAATTCTCTGCAATTATTTAGTCCTGTCTGTTAGCCTAATTTGTGTACTTTTAATCAACACTTTTCCTGATTCAGTCTGTCGATGTTTCCCCCAAAGAATTCATTGGAGTTCAAAATAGAGACGCTCCCGAACATAGTTTATTGAGTGTTACTCGAATCGATGCGTACAGTGTCGAAATTGGGTTCTCCGCGGGTGCATAAGGCTCCAATCGAAGTCAGATGCGGAACTGAAGATACAGATATTCGACTATTTGTGCATTGACAGGATGGCGTCAGCGAGGGGCTACCCAGCTAGCACATTGTGGTTGAGAAAATGTTGTGGAAACGTTGCGTTTTGTGACTATCAGGTCGACTGACAGTACAATTGTGTACTCCCAGTGAGGCTGTGGCAACGTTTTTCATTACGTTATATTCGACTTTTTCAACTTGTTTGGGTATTAACAGAGTGGGCTCAGTGATGGCCTACCCGGCCAGCACACTGGTTGGAACAATGTTGAGGAAACGTTGCTTTTTGTGACTATAACGTCGACTGACAGTACAATTGTGCACTCCCAGTGACGTTGTGGCAACGTTTTTAATTTCGTTGGCAATAAATACCAGGGCAGCAACTTCTCACTTAACGTTGTAGCCATATTGTGAAAACGTTTTGGCATCACAACCGTTTAACAATTTAGTAACACGCTGTTGAAACGCTGTGGGCAACACAACCATCTTACAAAATTTAGCAGCCTTTTAGGGTCTTACTTGATATTATATCCACCTTGTGGTGACTTTTTTGTTGTTTCTAGACAAGTCTTGGCTGCCTACAAAGGCAGCCAAGACTTGTCTAGAAGCAACTGCAAGACACTGAGAATGTAACTTGTAGTTTCTCCATTGACAACATGTTGGGAAACGAGTTTTATTACAGTAAAATGGTCAACTTGAGTCCAAATTAGGCTATTTAGGATTTTTTATTTGAACGTTGTAGAAACATTGTGGAAACGTTGCAGCAACACAACTATTTTGCACCACTCAACAACTTCTTCTTTAACGTTGTTGGCTTGTGGATACGCTGTGGTCCTAACAGCGATTACGTTTTGTGTTCGCTGGGCATAAGCTATGTTTTTGAGACAAAAAAATGAAACATTCTATGTATTCAAGTGTCGTTTTCTTTTCGTGCTGGGTGAAGAGATAAACATTCTAACCATTGAATAGTCTGGCATTTGTTTGCCTCAGCAACAGAAGACGGCAGCAGGTTTGCATTTTATGAAACAAATGAAAAGCATCCTTATTTATACAACTTTCCGGTAGTTTATTTTGCTTCCCAGCCCTCACCCCCACCCCACCTTAAGTTTGAGTATCTGTACATTTATGTAGCAAGAGGTGTATGTCCAGACAGATTTTACATTTGATGGACCGTTATCAAGTAAAATATGATTCAAGGGAGATAACTCTCAAGAGATTTCTCATCTGAAATGCGAAAGGGATTGGTATGACAAATAAAACATCGTGTCATTCATCTTATCGAGAGCACTACAACATTTAGTATAGCGTTCCCCATAAGACTCTCTCTGCTCAATAAGTTCTCAGTTTTGTTACTACTAGATACCAAAGACGTCAAAGGGAATTCCTAGACTAGAGCAATTTCGTTGTCTTTTATGTCTCATCTTGGTATGGGGAGTCCCGTGTTAAATCTTTTGGTCTGTTGTAGTGGGGTTTTTCACTACAATTACTCCTCAACCGATGCTAACTCTGTCCCTGTGTGGTTAGTAACTTAGAGAGTCTGGCAGTTACTCGTCCCTGTTCGGTGCTTCTCTCCGGATATTTAGTCTTCCTTCAGTAAATCTATCTGTAATGAATAATTCTCTATTAACTCCCTTACTTGCCCAATCCACCATGTCTGCATTTTAGAATTCCATATATTCTGGAACATTAATTTACGCCATTGGCTGTCATGGAGATTTACCAAATAGTTAAGATAACAGAGTTTTGTCCTTGATCCTCGTGCCGTGCTGTGGGTTTACTCGTCTCTGTTATTCATCGAGCTGTATCATTCTATACAGTTTCCAAACTCTTCAAAACCATTTGGTTTAGAAGTATCACGTCCGTATCAAATGTTAGACTTGGTACACCCACCATTTCCCAAATGGTTTTCCCCACAAAAACCTTATTGAAACTGTTTCTCTCTCATTAGTCTTATTGATTAATAAGTCGTTTCCCCTTCAAAGTTAGTTTATTCGTGTTGTTTCGTTATTTTGATGCCTCTTCCCGTGAAGCTTATATTGAATTCAATACTCGTAGTCATCTGTCTCCTCCACTCTCTACACTAAACAGCTTGCTGTCACCTTCCGAAATAGAACCCACCACCTCCCCTCCTCTCCCCTCCCACACACACAAACACACTCCACCTCCAAGCAGGCTCCATTTTACGAAGCTCCATTAATTTTGTTCCCATATCTACCAGCATTGTTAAAAACGTGATTCAGTGGAGATAGGCCACATGCGGGGTTTATCCTTTCGCTGAAGATTTCGAAGCCATTACACAGGCTGACAGAGAAGCAATCCAAATTCCACTGGAATACTGAATGCGAGGAAGCATTCCAAAAGCTGAAAGTTTCTTTAACTACACAACCTATATTAATGTATCCAGACATGAGCAAAAGTTTCATATTAGACACGTGTTTCATATTGCAAGTGGTGTTGGAATGGGAGCGGTGTTGTCCCAATTACACGACGACGGGGAACATGTTGTGGCCCACCATAGTCGCACATTTTCCAAATCAGAGCGTCAGTATTGCATCACTCGAAGGGAACTCCTAGCCGTCATTGATTCGGTTAAACACTTCCATCATTATTTGTTTGGTGTTCCTTTCAAGATCAGAACCGACCATGGAGCACTCAATTGGATCAGGAGATTCAAAAATCCTGAAGGGCAGCTTGCCCGATCGCTACAAGTACTTGAAACTTATCACTTCACCATTGAACACAGAGCAGGACGTCTGCATTCTAATGCAGATGGCTTGTCTAGGAGTCCATGTGAAACATGCGATCATTGTGAACGACGGGAGATAAATGAATTGGCCCATAGGGTGGAAACGAAAAAGGAAGGACATCTTGAGGAATTTGTCCGAATTCTAAGAGGAGAGAAGGGCACACGTGGGGAAGCCTACAGTGCTAATAGATCAGATGAATTGGTAGAAGAAACTGCAGAGGCACAAATGTGGTTCCAAAACCGATCTAAAGTTGAGATCAGAAAAGCTCAACTAGAGGACCCGGTGACCCAACAGGTAGACGAACCACATGCAACAAACTTCCAGTAACAAGAATAAACCTAATCAAAGATTAAACCAACCAAAAAGGTAGCTTTGTAAGTGAAAACCCAACCAACGTTGACCGAGATTCGACAGCGCACAATGTGGAATCATATTTTTAGTAGCGATCTTTATTTGTAAACAAATCTGAAGCGTGGCTAATCAACATACACTTTGTATAAGAATTATCCACCTTGATGTGAAAAACGTCTGTCATTTCTATTTTGGCTCAACAACACAGCCCTTTATACAAATATAAAGGAACTTCTTGTAAATATGAAAATAAAAATGTATAACTGGAGATATTTCTCTCTTCTCATCAATTATTAACCCCAGATGCCCCATTGTCCATATGTGACCCAGTGACCCAAAGATTTCCCTACCACTACCAGAAATCGAGCCCGACGACCAGGGCAAAAGAGAAATAAAGGATAACCATCATCAAAAGAAACCGAGACCAGGTTAGATGGGGAACACCAGACATGTAAAATAGCCGCTAACCAGGCTCAATAGAACACAGAAACAGGGTGACAAACCATTAACCCCTCACCATCAACCAACCACTCTACCATTATTAACCTCTCGTTTGTGGTGTTGGGGGTCGCACTCTGTTCCGCCCACTTAAGAGCTCGGCCACGCTACACATTTTGGAGCAGTTCCGATTCCTCCAATGTAAAATATCAAACCCCCCAACTAAATTTGTAAAATATCCTAGCCTTCTTCGGTAGCGTATTCTTGAACAAAGTCTTGAGATGCCCTGCTCACTCCCAAACTTGCTAATGGTTATACTCCCAAAGTGTTTATGTAGGTATACTATATAACAAATTCCACTTGGAGCGTAGCAGTGGTCTGGCAAGGCAGATTAACTTTCACGGCATTGCCACATTAACTGTCATGCACTTGCCACAAAATCTTATTGTACATCTGTAATATCGTCGGCTGAGTGCTAGAATGTTCTATGTCCCATAGGGGACATAGAACATTCTAGCACTCAGGCGATGATATATAATCCAGTTATGGTGGTGGTGTTACAAGATGTTTAGTTAACGCTTTGTTTTGGGGGGACAACTGGCTAGGCATACATATCTATTCAGTAAGCCCCGCCTATAACTTAACAATGATTTAGAAACGCAGGTCAACTGCCTCAATGTATATCTTATGTTAATGTATATTCGAGTGGTGGTGGCGGTGTTCTTTGCCACAAGGTTCTAATGTATATCTCATGTAAATGCAAATGTACATACAAGTGTAGGTAGTGGTGTTCTTTGCCACAAGGTCCTAATGTATATCTCATGTAAATACAAATGTACATACAAGTGTAGGTAGTGGTGTCATAAGGTCCTAATGTATATCTCATCATTCTCATGTAAATATATATTCCAGTGTTGTTGGTGGTGATGGTGATATACAGAGTGTTAGATAACGCTTCGTCATGACCCGGTCAAAGTTCCCCGCCCTCTCCACTCCTCTGTGCTCTCGGGTACATCAACCAGTCACTCCTATTGAAATGGCAAAGTGAGAACATTCTATTTCAGACTCATTTCTTCGCCCTGTTCCAGCTAACGCATGCTGTAAGTTAAAACCTTCGGGATGGTCTACGTGTGGGATACATGGAATGCTTGTAATGTTTGTTCAAAGCTTACTCATGCTTTGACCCATTCCCTAGCATATAGGCCAAAACCGACCAGCTATATTCACAAAAATTTGCCACTCAATTTGGAATAGTTTCATTCATTTCCTTCCTGGTGGCGTAGCTTGTGACCACTCATTGGAACGTATTTGTTGAACTCGTTCGAATGGGGGGTCGTAGGCTGTGTTTTTGACTCGGAAAATGAACGGTAATGGTTAATCTACAATTTTGCTTGCACGTGTCTTCTGCATTTCATATTAATTAAAGGGTTAACATTTACACTATATTCATCCATGCTCGTGTGCACTGCCTGGCTCCCGGCCAAATAGTATTACTATCGCAAGGCATCAAGCTAACCGTTTATCTGGGCATATACACATGTATATACGTGATATGTAGTGGGAATCAGGTATTTATGGGAAACATCCAAGGCCGAAGGTCTTGAGTAAAGACTATTAGTATAATACAATATTAATTTTTGTCCCATTCAACAATTAACTGGTTGAGTGCTAGAAGCCACTATCAGGGCTTTCGAGAAAATGAGGCTACCAGAGCAAAAGCCAATATTTTCCTTGCTTGTGTTCCCTATTCAGTCAAATGCAAATAATATTTTGTTTATATAAGTTTGTTCTACTACAAATTATTGGAGAGTGCCCTCAGGCACTCTCCAATAATTTGTAATAAAACAAATTTTGAATACGAAATTTAGACCACAAAAAAATAATCTAGCCCTCAACCAGTTATAATGGTATACACCCAAATCACCTGTATCAGAGTACAGCATACTAGTATAATACCATTTGCCCCATACAATCACTTCTCAGAAACTTGTGCATGATTCATCGATAACTACCACTGTAACTACAAGAATTATCTCAGTAGTCTTGATGTTCAACTCCACTGAGTCATTTAGGCGTCCGTTGCCACCAACGTTTCCCCACCTTGTATGAAGATTATTATTATTATCAATATCATCATCACGATTATTAGTATTTAATCATTCATCCGTGAAAAGTCACCTGTTGCAAGATGGATTAACCTCACAAAAGATATGGGGTGGATCCCACTTGTCTTGCACCGCTGCAGCACATCATGTAGTGCTTGTCAACTTTCGACATTTCGTGACAGAAGGGCTTCCATTTTCTTTGTTGTCCTTATTTTCCGAAACAAAAAATAATGCTTGCTTGTGGTACTTTAACCCCGATGAATTTTGTTCAGGCAAATTTACTACATGACTTTCCCCTCAAAATAGTTCACCATTGGTGTATCTTTTTTTTTTCTGTCCTGCATTACTCCATTTTAAGATCCACCTAAGTTTTATGGGGACTGACTTAAGTGGAGTCCCCATAAAACTCCACTTAAGTTTTATGGGGACTGACTTTGAGTTAACAACATTGCTTCTTTACCAAGTTATTTTTATCTGCTTCTTGCATCCATGGTTTGATTTGACACCAGACCCGCGTAGGGCCTGAATTATTTGGTCTCAGACAGTCGTGGGGTTATAAAAATCCGCCTGAAGTACCTAGTTGTCCCCCCCCCCTCACCCCACCCCTCATGGGGGCCGTCTGCCTTCGAACCTTGAAATATCATAAATCCCAAATTCTTCCAAGGCAAATCCTGGTCGTTCTAATCACTTGCTCTTCACTCTTACTATATATACCTGTCACTAACTCCTACCAATGCAAATTGTTGTGAGTGATGATGTACGAAGCTAAGCATTATGCCGGGATGGGGATTAATTGTGTATAACTTGGAACTTCTACGTGCGCCTAGCAGAAATAACACAACTATCATTTTAGTAAATATTATAGCTTTTGTTTTTGTTTTTTTTGTTTTTTTTTGCTCCTCGCCTTTGGTTTGTTGCTCGCTTCACAATACATCCACTCTCAAATTATTCTCTACGTGTGATATTTTGTTATTCAGTTTGATATTTGACTTTGAATAAGCAATTCATTCCTTTAGAATATGAATTGCTTTCCTAGCCTGTTTCTTCGAGGTTATCCTCTCCACTTTCATCCAAACTCTCGTATAACGCAACCTGAATTCAATTCGTACCACTGCGAAATGATCTCGTCATTGGAAGTTAGCAATCCCTGGGCATCATGCATACGTGTGTATTACCACCCATAAATTACATAATGTATAGTCTTGAGCCTTACCGCGCCCGGATTGGTATATTCAATACTGTAGTTTATGCTCGCGGCCTGAAAAGAAGAATAACAAAACACCAGTCCCTTTGTGCTCTTGCTTATCTTTACATGTGGTGTATGCGTATTGAGGTTCAGGTCAGCCTTACTGTGACACCAACCTTGTTTCATCTCTTATTCAACAAATTTATTCTACGCGGCCAATGCAATAATGATCCTTGTACGAATGTTGAAAGACCCAATCTCCGACCGACATCAAATATACCAGCTGCAACGCCATCTACTTCAGCCATCTGTTATTTTATATATTTTTCGACATTGGTATTGGCTGTGGTTTTGTTATTGTCTGGAGACAATGAATCAAACCCTGGATCAGGCTCTGTGAACACAGAAAATACCCCCGATGCATTAAAAATCTTTCATCTGAACATCCAAAGCCTGAAGCCTAAAGTAGACATAATTGAGTATGAATCATTTTCCAATGCTATCTTAGCATTCACTGAGACCTGGCTTCAATGCTCGGACCTAGCATCAGATATTATGATCCATGGCTTCCAAGAACCCTTACGGTTTAACCGTTTGTCGAGAGGGGAGGGGGGGGGGGGGGTTGCCGTCTACGTGAAGGACGGCTTGTGCTTTCGGCAAAGAACTGATCTTGAGGTGAATGACATTGAGTGCATCTGGGCTGAAGTGTTCATGACCCATGGTAAGTCGCTGCTACTAGGAGTATTTTACCGCCTATCAAGTAGTCCCTCAGGTGTTTGGGATAAAATTACGGCATCTATTGACAAACCCAAAGATACCTTAATTTCAGACATAAGTATAACTGGTGACTTCAACGACAACCAATATGGTTCTCCCAAGGGTCGCTTCCAGGAACTAAGTAATTATTTCAATCTTAGACAGCTTGTGGAAGGGCCAACATGCTTTACCGAATCATCTGCAACTCTGATTGACCTATTTGCTATTAGTAATACTGTACATGTACTGGAATGTGAAGTCCTAGAACCACTTGTACCTGACATGACTCGTTATCATTGTCCAATTTATATTGCCATTGAATTCATGAAAGGAAAGCCTAAAAACTTTAAGAGACGCATATGGTTGTATGCAGAGGGAAACTTTGACGGTCTAAACACTGCTTACAATGACGTAGACTGGGAAAGATTGCTTGATCATTCGTGCCCGGACACTATAGTATCCGCCTTCACCGATCAATTACTTGAAACGGCATCTAAATTTATTCCCAACAAACTGATAACCTCTAGGGCTAACCAGCCTAAATGGATGCATAATCAAATTCTTTTATTGATTAGGCAAAGAACACGATTATATCGTAGAGCAAAGCGCACTGGTCAACTGCACGACTGGGCGAGATATGAGCATAAACGAAATGAAGTCGTATCAGTTGTTAGGAAAGCCAAATCTACATACATATCGAAAGTCCAATCAGAACTAAGCTGTCCGGAAACACCCTCGTCAGTGTGGTGGAAAACATTAAAAACATTTATCTGTAAAAATATCCCCGGAATCCCGACTATAAGTCGCCTTAACAAACTCTATTCAACCAATCCCGAAAAGGCGGAAGTGTTCAATGATTACTTCTGTTCCATTTCGACATTGGATGACACTAATGCATCCTTGCCAGATTCACCTCTGCCTGCCCTACAATCGCTTGACAAGATAACACTTGAAAGCAAGGAAGTGTACGAAGCAATCAAGAGTATTAAAGTATCGAAGGCGTCTGGTCCTGATCTTATAAGTCCCAGGCTTTTAAAAGAATGTAGACACGCATCGGGTGACCCACTTGCGGCCCTCTTCAATAGATTATTAGACAACTGTTACTTTCCAACTTTATGGAAAAAAGCCAATTTGACACCGGTGTTGAAAAAGAAGCCGTCTAACGTAGTTACTAACTATCGCCCAACATCTTTGCTTAGCTGTACTGGTAAACTACTTGAAAAATGTGTCTTCAAACGATTATGGCATTTTTTTATGTGATAACAATATACTGAGCCAGTTTCAGTCTGGTTTTACTTCAGGTGACTCTACGGTCCTACAACTGACAGACCTCTATGATGAATTATGTCATGCTCTTGGCGAAGGAAAAGAAGTAAGGGTTGTCTTTTGTGATGTTAGCAAGGCATTTGATAAAGTTTGGCATGTTGGTCTTATTCACAAGTTCGAGAGAATAGGAATATCTGGCGACTTGCTTTGTTTCCTAAAATCTTACCTTTCTGATCGGTACCAGCGTGTCCTTGTAGCCTCTGAGGCATCTCCTTGGAAACCAATAACATCTGGTGCCCGCAGGGTTCGATCCTTGTTCCCCTGTTATTCCTGATTATCATAAACGATATTACTGAAAACCTACTTAGCAGTATACGTTTATTTGCAGATGATACATCCCTTTATCTTATAATTGAGAATCCTGACCAAGGTGCCATCATACTCAACCGTGATTTAGCAACAATTGAACACTGGGCTAACACTTGGCTCGTTGAGTTCAGCCCCCTTAAAACGGAAACCATGATCATATCACGTAAAAATAACGTTCCGGTGCACCCACCTATATATTTAAGCGGAACTCAAATTTCCGAGGTGAGTAGCCACAAGCATCTGGGTGTAATCTTGAATAAAGGTTGTACATGGAACGACCATATCGATCATGTGTGCGCTAAAGCCTGGACACGTATTGACATGCTCAGGGCCCATAAGTTTACACTTGACCGGAAAGTCCTTGAAAAGATATACTTTGCATTTGTCCGACCTCTTTTAGAATACGCTGACTCTGTCTGGGATAACTGCTCAGCAGCTCAAGCTGATGACCTGGAGAAAATACAAGTAGCTGCAGCAAGAATAGTTACTGGCGCCACTGTGAGTTGCAGTAAAGACCTTCTCTACACAGAAACCCAATGGGATCCACTGGAAGAAAGACGCCGAAAGCACAAGCTTATCCAATTTTTTAAGATGTATCATAAATTAACACCTCCATATATCTCCAATAAGATGCCACCAATTATTTCATCTATTACCCAAAGCCACAATCTCCGATCTGAAAATAACCACCGTGTTCCCTTTTGTCACACCAATTTATATAAGTCCTCGTTTATCCCGGAAGTTACCGACCAGTGGAATAGATTACCCCCTCAGTAAGAGAAAATTGTTCCCTCATAAACTTCAAGACGTTTATAAATAGTGCGAACCTACGACCACCATTCTTTTACTGTGGAGCCTAATCCCGTGCTGCCCAAATTGATCATTGCAGGTTACGCCTGCACTGCAGTAATATCAACGCCAACTTACACGATAACCATCTCTCAACATCTACACGTTGCCAGTGTGGGGATCTCGAAACTACTGAGCACTTTCTTGTGCACTGCCCAATCTATGACGATGCTCGTGATTCCACAGTCAATGCATTGCCATTTACTCTTGAGCTCTCTCCACTCCTATCTGGATCCGAACGACTGAATAATAACGAAAACCTTCTTGTCTTCAGGGCCGTGTAGGACTATATCATACTGAGTGGATGCTTTTAATAAGGAGCAGTGCACTCTTAGACTTTTCCGGTATTTCTTGCCACACAAATGGCCACCGTTACCGATACACCCATTGAGGCTGCCCTGTTGAATATTCTTTGGTAGTGAACATTGAATTCAGGTTGTTCCCCTGTTTCCTAGTTAACCCTTTGCCCAATGTAACGGCCAGTGTTACCCGTGAAAATCGTCATTTAAATCCTTTTATATTTTCAATCTTTGTCTCGAGAACGTGGTTTATGACCCTTCATTGGAATGAGCTCGACGAGCTCGTTTCAGTGGGGGATCCTGAGCTGTGTTTTTGAGACTGACATTGGAAATTTCCAGTTATTCGAAAACTTATTCTTCAAGTGTCGCCTGCTACATGTGTTGGGTAAGGGGTTAAGTTTCCTTTTTCTTTTCATTCTCTCATTCTCCCTATTGCTCTCCTTACTCTCTCTGTTTTCTATGTTTAAAAAATATTTTACTTAGTGTTTGCAGCTACTATTAAACCTCGTCAATAATCCAAAGGAGACAGCACATACAAGCTAAAGGCTTTCTGCTGAATCCTTTCAACAAATCTCGTTCTTGACTCATTACTTTAATGCATACCATTGTATTGCGCACTCTGTATGACAATCATGTTGCAGGTTATTATATGTATGCATCATACTTTTTCATGAATAAATATTGTTTAAACTAAACATGAGGTATTTTGAGGACGTAAGACTACTTACCGAGAACAAATTAAAATAATAAATAAAGTCAAAAATAAATATTAATTGTTAGCATACAGGTACTCTATGTTGTATAAAAAAAATAAGAAAAGTCAAATTTAGAGCTTTTAGACCGGCTCGGTCTGTGTGATGGGGATTATTTATCAATTTCATATTCGCCGCCAAACCGAGAAGAGACTACTCGCCGAGAACAAGATTGTGACTGTTAATTGTATTGCGCACTCTGTAAGACAATCATGTTGCTTCATTTGTTCTCGGTAAGTAGTCTGTTCTCGGTGTAAATACAAGACTAATAAATAATTCCCATCACACAGATTTAAATTTGTTTTTTTAAATATAGAAACATAATTCCCATCGCCATTAACCAGGGCTTTGGACCTGCAAGTCATAGACTTGGCTGGCTTAAAATTGTCTGTTCTTTTGTCGCCTATAATGGTACACACAATTCCCATCATCATTTACCAGGGCTTTGGACCTGCAAGTCATACATGTGGACTTGGCTGGTTTAAAATTGGCTGTTCTATTGTCATGCATACCGGTACTCACTTCTTTTTTGTATAAGTAGACACTGTGTAGTGATCAGTTAATGGTGCCAGCTGTCCCTGTCTTAGGTTGTTCCATAACTGGAATCTTACTCGTCATCGGAAACAGATCTGCGTCACCTAACATACTCACTTCTTTTTGAAAGTGGACACTGTATGGTGTTCACTTAATGGTGCCAGCTGTCCCTGTCTTAGGTTGTTCCATAATTGGAATCTTACCCGTCATCGGAAACAGACCTGCGTCACTTAATATACTCACTTCTTTTTTAAAGCAAACACTGTTTTGTGTTGAGTCATTCTTTCTTGTGAGTTTTGTTCTTTTTTGTTTGTTTGTTTGGGGGGGTTCCTTTGTCTTTTTTGTTTTTGATGGGGGAGGGGGTGTGCACATTTCCCCTGGCAGTGCTCCACGTTTTGTTCTCGGCAAGTAGCCTCTTCTCGGTTCGGCGCCGAATGTGGGAATTGATAAATAATTCCATTCACCATAATAAACTTTTATTTTAATTTTTAAATATTACTTTGTTTTGTTCTCGGCAAGTAGTTTCTTGGGTAGATACATGCCTTACACGCTAACAGTAAACTTTTATTTCATTTTGAAATAATAATAATAATAATAATAATAATAATAATAATAGTAATATACATTTATATAGCGCAAACATTTCACAATATTAAAAGAGTTCCATGGCGCTTTACAACACTGCTCATAAACAAAAAGATGACCAACATAGGATTTAAAAATATTTGTTAAATAAATAGGATTTCAATCTAGATTTAAATGCTGTCAAAGAAGGGGCTGTTTTAACAAATTCTGGTAGCATGTTAAACAGTCTAGGAGCATTATAGCTAAAAGAACGCCCACCATAGTTAGCGAGAACATAGGATTTCTCTTCTAAAAGATTTTGGTTTGTGGAACGGAGGGGGCGTTTCGGTATATATGGTTTTACTAGATTAGCAATGTAAGCTGGGGACTGCTTCATGTGTACTTTATATGTGAAGAGGAGAATTTTGAACTCAACTCTGGCCATAACAGGAAGCCAATGCAAACTTTTCAACTTAGGTGTTATGTGATCTCTCTTTTTCGCTAATGTCACAATGCGTGCTGCTGTGTTTTGAATAGACTGTAGTCTGCAAAGTTGTTTATTGGGAAGACCATGCAGAAGCGAATTACAGTAGTCCAGCCTTGAAGAAATAAATGCGTGAATGAGGCATTCTGTGGGACGCGTGGTTATGAATTTTCTGGATCGACCAACTTTCCGGAGATAAAAATTGGCGGACTGGCAGACTTTTGAAATATGAGGAACCATGGTTAAGTGAGAATCAAAATACACACCAAGGTTTCTAACAGTGGTAGATGGATTGATAATGGTATCTCCTGCTTTAAGGCAGGACAAATTGACTGGGGGAGGTTTATGCCTAGAAGAAAAAATTATAAGTTCTGTTTTCTCATCGTTAAGTTTAAGTTTGTTTACCAGCATAAAGGTTCTAATATCATCGATGCAATTCCGCAAAATTTGAAATTTCAAATCAGTGTCATTTGTGTCCAAGGGGTCAAATTCCGCATAGATCTGTGAGTCATCTGCATAGAAATGGCAGCCAATCCCATGTGATCGAATAATCTCCCCGAGGGGCTGTATGTATAATGTAAAAAGAATTAGACCCAGGACTGAGCCTTGGGGTACGCCAAATTTAAGTTGTACAGGGTTTGATTGAATTCCCTCAATTGTGACACACTGGGTCCTTTCTGATATGTAGGATTGAAACCACCTCAATGCAGATTCATCAATACCCAATTGCAAAAGTCTATCGGATAAGATTTTATGGTCTATGGTATCAAAGGCAGCAGAAAGATCTAAGAGGATCAAAACAACTGCCTTCCGGTGGTCTAGGTATTCTAGTATATCATTTTGCACGCTCAGAAGTGCAGATTCTGTGGAGTGGCCTTCGCGGTATGCAGACTGTTTTGGATCCACAAGCTGACTGTTGTCTAAATATAAACGCAGCTGTTTGGCAATTACTTTCTCAATGACTTTGGAGATAAATGGCAGGTTTGATACAGGTCTATAATTTTTCAGTACACAGGGATCTAAAGAAGTCTTTTTTAGAAGAGGCGTAACCAGGGCTGTTTTGAGACATGGTGGCACATAACCATTTTGTACTAACTCATTAACAATCTTTGTTATACAACCTATGAGAGCTGGAAGACATAACTTCAACACAGAAGTGGGAATAGGATCTAAGGCACAACTTTTAGTTGGCGAGGACATGATAATTTTCTCAACAACACTTTCGGACACACAATCAATTATTTTGTTTTGTTCTCGCAAGTAGTCTCTTCTTGGTTCGGCACCGAATGTGGGAATTAATAAATAATCCCATTCACTATAGACCTAGCCGGTTTAAAATTGTTTGGTTACAAATTTGTACAAAATATAGAGTACTTCCATGCTTTATACGCTAACAACAAACTTTTATTTCGATCTTTATATATTATTTTGTATCTGACTTGAAATACCGAATCTGACCCCAAAAAGATTAATTAAAGATACTTTCTACTTACTTTCTTACTATTCTGTGTTCTAGTGAATATAAAAAGCATTTTAAATGAAAAAGTGAAGGTAAAATTTTTGCGAATTTTGAAACTTTTGGTGATGTGTCGTAAGTGATTGAGTTCCATAATCCAATTTATCGGGCACGTTCAAATAGCCTCTTTGCTAATCGCCGATGTGTGACTTGTTTTCACTAACATCAGATTATCACCATTTAGTGTTTGCTCAGCAGCAGAGCTGCATCAAGTTGTTTCAATGAGGAATCAAATCAAAAGTGAAAGCATATTTTTTGACGATAATTGTGGAAAAGATTAGTGCCAATTAACAACTACACTTCAATGTATTGTCAACCGTTTTCTGAGCAGTATCGAATTCATTTTCGAAACTTCGTAGAAAATTAGAGAGAGAGAGAGTATGGATGAATGCAAGCATGGATTACGAAAATTTTCAACTCGTTCACAGTGTATAGTGAAATTTTCGAAATGCGTCCCGTAAAGTAGGTCTGGATCTCGCTAAAGACTCGGACCAGAGTCACCAGACCTAATTTACTGAACTCATTCCGTAACTTTCACTGTAAACTGGGAACTAATTGAAGTTAACTTATGGCCGTACTGCTGCAGTTTGCATTATGGCACAATAACATTTATTGTTCCATAGTATTTTCATCTCAGATACTAAGACAGGGTGGATGGTCCAAGTGGGGTGGGGGGGGGGGGGGGTAATAGTGAACTACTCATTGGAGATCACGGACCTAGACGTAGGGACAACCCAGGGGTGGCATGCGTGATAAAAAAGAAGCCTGGTTTAGAATAGTACCTGGATGACACCTTTGGGGGTCACTGTTGTTCAAGCTGAGGTCGAGGTCCCTGGAGTCGAGAGGAAAAGTTGGGCACAACAGTGAACAGTAGTGCCAGGTGTGTAATTTAGGCGGGTGGAAACCCTGGAACACTTTCTACTAGAATGTCCAAAATACCAGTCTAAAAGAACGAGAGTCACTAGCAGTGTAATTTTAGAATGAAGGACATGTGGTTAGTGAGTGATTCAAAGGAGAGGGTTAATATGCTAATCGGAGAGTGTTGGGAGGAGAAAAGAAGCGTGAGAATTGGGCATTTGGCGAGCACAAAATGAACGATAGAACGACTCCAACAACGATAATGGAATTTATCACCTAAAAACAAATATTTTACGGGACTTTTTCATTTTTTTTCCATTTAAAATAGTTTTAATCATCACCGAACAGCCATAATCGCAAGAAATTAAATGAGAAATATATAATAATAACACTTCGGCCGGCCGCTGATTTGTCGCGGTTCTCGTATGAGAAGGCCTTGGTTACCCATGTTCTACCAACTGCCTCCCTATTCCCGCGCTTCTTCTCTCCTCCCAACACTCGGAGATGAACTGCTTGATGACATCCCTTGCCCCATTCTTCCCAATCTCTTCTATTAGTATATTAACCCTCTCCTTTGAGTCGCCCCCTAACCACACGTCCTTCATTCGCCCATCCCACTTCCCCATTATATTCCCCGTGAATCTTGTTCTTTTAGACTGGTATTTTGGGCATTCTATAAGAAAGTGTTCCAGGGTATCCACCACGCCCAAGTTACACATCTGGCACTCCTTTTCACTGTTTTTCCCAAGTTTCCCCCTCAGCTCCAGGGACGTGACCTCAGCTTGAACAACAGTGACCCCCCCCCCCCAAAAGGTGCCATCAAGGTACTCTTCAAAACCAGGCTTCTCTTTATCACGCAGGCCACCCAAAGATCTCTTTGATTTGACCCCCTCTCGCCAATTACGGTTACAATCCTCCATGACCCTTTCTCTGACGATCTTTTTGCCCTGGTTTGCCCCAACGTCAAGGTCCGAGATCTCCAATGAGTAGTTTTCTACTAGCTCCCTCACTTGGACCATCCACCCCGCCTTGATATTTGAGTTGAAAGTTCTCAGGAACATTATATAATTACATTTTAGAGGGGCAGATTCGGCATTTAGTGGGGCCCATTTTGTTTTGTTCTCGACGAGTAGTCTTTTCTCGGTTCGGCGCCGAAGGCAAAGGATTAACGAATAGCCCCTTTCACCATAGACTTGGTCGGTCTAAAGTTGTTGTTTTTTTTCGAGCTTTTACATAAATAGAGTACCTATATGCCAACAATTAATATTTACTTTTGCCTTTATTTATTATTTTTTTTGTTCTCGGTAAGTTGTCTCACCGCTTGGAGGGTGGTAACGAAAACTCATCGCCGTTCGCAAATCTGTCAAAAAAACAAATTGTCAGTTTGAATACGTTCGAATCATAGATATCGTCTTCTATCTGATATCTATGGTTCGAATGACAGAATTGATGGTTGGATTCAAATTTACTCTATTTTGATTTTTCAAATATAAATCCACCAAAGGGAAGTACACTCTGTTTTAACCACAAATTTTCGGCCACTTGGCCTTTATCAAGTGGAATACAATCAACGGTAGCTCACTAAGTGAAATCCATCCTTTTCTTATTAAAACAGTTATACGAATATGGCTTTATTCGTTTAACTGTTTTAATATGAGAAGAATGGATTTTGTGGTTAAAACAGAGTACTTTATTTTGATCCTTGCAACCCGAATGGGTGGGACTCATCGTTCTGATCGGAACTCATCGCAGGACCTCGGTAGTTTACGGATAAAATGTGACGTCAGTCGAAAATAAAAATGGCTGAAAATTGGAAAAGTTGTATTTTATTTAATGCTCAAAGTTTATGACATTGAGCCCCATGGTTTAGATAAACCGTGCTGAAAAATGGTTCAGACATATCAGTCACCCGTAAGGGTGTACAAACACCCATTCGAGATCGTAATGGCTGTAAGTTAATTGCCAGTGAAAATGAAATGTTGGCCAAGTTGGGATGGTCCCATGACGAATTACCCAACAAAAGACTGTGTAAAAAATAAAAACAATTTGGAATTTTTGTCCCAGATGAGGGCAGATCGCAAATGTTCAACTAGCAGATGCCGTAAACCGAAGTTAGCGATCAGTGGTTAACGAACATAAACTATTTTTTGTACATTCTGGCTCCCACATGTCCTATAAAGACTTCAATTGAGACGGGATGCATCTATTTCCTACTAAATACCGAAGGCCACTCTAAAAATACCCACTGTGGTACTTTAAAGCATAGGTGAAATTGGACAACCCAAAAATAGACTCGGGTGGATGTTTATAACCCTGGTTTTTAGTAAATTTGGGGGAAAAATAGATTTTAAATTCAATCTCTGTGTATACCCCACAAGTAGTTCAGCGATCTGAACGTAGTGGCTACCCCTCTACGTTCAGATTCTTCCCATTAAATCCTATAGAAAAAGTTCCCATCAAGTTTTTATGGGAACTCAAAACTCGAAATTAGGAATATATATCAAGCTTTTGCCCTTATTACCGACTGCAATCGATAGTACACGTATTTCCTTACATTTGGGAAGAGTTTATTAATCCAAACTAGGTTTTATCCTTTAATTGTCGTCATTTGTGTACTCGTGAGGCGGCGACGGAGATTTCAAAATCGGCCATGTTGTTGTTTAAATATAAAACAGAAAAAACGATAACCCGGTAATGGCGCCGAAACGAATAGACCTTTTCATCGATGCGGAATAGGAAATTCGATCGCAATTGTGCAGAATGGGTTTGATAATCTGCTCTGTGCGAATGCGACCGAGTTTGATGGCCTCCTCTGCACGAATGAGATCGAATTTCCTATTCCGCATCGATGAAAAGGTCTATTCGTTTCGGTGCCATTACCGGGTTATCGTTTTTACTGTTTTATATTTAAACAACAACACGGCCGATTTTGAAATCTCCGTCGCCACCTCACGAGTACACAAATGACGACAATTAAAGGATAAAACCTAGTTTGGATTAATAAACTCTTCCCAAATGTAAGGAAATACGTGTACTATCGATTGCAGCCGGTAATAAGGGCGAAAGCTTGATATATATTCCTAATTTCGAGTTTTGAGTTCCCATAAAAACTTGATGGGAACTTTTTCTATAGGATTGAATGGGAAGAATCTGAATGTAGAGGGGTAGCCACTACGTTCAGATCGCTGAACTACCCCACAAGCAGAGAAATGTGTTCCCGATGGCCACTGAATTCATACAGTTTCAAATGAAATTGCAGTTCATGCAGTCTTGTTTCTGTATTTTTCGAGATTTATGAGGAATAAAAAAATACTGTTTAAGGGCCTATATAAGTAATGAAATTTTGTTTATTTTGAAAATTCTCACCTCTGATATTCCTTCAATTCAAATTAAATATACCCAAAATGTACACCAAAATGAAGGTTGGGATGTATAGAACACGAAACACATATGTAATCAACTCATAGAGTCGACTGTAGGCACCACTGGTTCCTGGAAGTCTGCTGCCGTATTCGCACCAGAACTGATAATTTAATAATATTTCACGAAAACAACTTGTGTCCAAATGTGTTTTACATATCCAAGAACAAAGCTAGGGGATAAAAATTCTTCAAAACACGGCGACAGAGCTGCATTGGGGAAAATTCCAAAGCCTTTGCTTTTGTTTACGTATGAGTATAATTTCGATTTCCGGTCGACGTCATCGGACAGAAAAAGCATGTAAAAACAATGCCGTCTAAAATCAAATAATGAAAAAGATCGCCTTCATACAGTATGCTGTTATTAGATTGAGATTGCACAGTTTCCCATATTAAATGCAAGGTATCATGATACCCGTTGAAATTTCTTAGAATTACGATTTTGTTTTTCGATGGAAATTCGTGGTAACAAGTGATTTGCGCATGTCTGTCGAGCATGGAAACCATCTTCAATAAAAAAATGCAGACAGTGTTGTCCTTTTCCAAAATGCAGACCTATCGATGTATTCGAAAGAGTTTTGAATGCCTTTATTATCAGTTCTGTTGCGAATACGGTAGCAGACTTCCAGGAACCAGTGGTGCCTACAGTCGACTCTATGAGTTGATTAGGCCCTTAAAAAAATTGTTTTTTCACAAATGCCCTCAAACATCAGTCAACACATTTGTGATTTTTATACAAGTCACCCTTTAAAACTAGGCAAAATGCTAACAAACGCATCCTTATCTGTTGTCAATGTACAAAATATACCGATCCGGTCTTCAGTCTAAAAAGACCGGTTTTTCATCACAGTGTCGGCCATTGGGGCATCCGGCTTATTCAGACCTTGGCTTATTCAGACCTCCGGCTCATTCAGACCTAGGCCTTTTCTGACCTCCGGCTTATTCGGCCCCTAAATTGCATGTTGATAATTATGACAAGAAATTTCAACTATTTTACAGGCTTGTCATTTTGAGGCTGGCGATTGTCTGCAGTGGCCCTTTTAAACTAAAATTTCTGTGGACCATAAACAATGGCCTCATGCATAATACCACTGTCGATAAATATTTATCATCTCCAATATGTTAACAGATCTCGAGACGTTGTGGCACACAGCTCCAGTTAAAATTGAGAGGTGGGGGGGGGTTCTAGGCATTTTATTTTGTCACATGCCTGGGAGAATGTGCCTGAGCATGTAATTTCACCCCTCGTCTGTCAAGAATTATGCACAGAACAGCCAATATGCCAACAGAATTTCGAAACATTCCAATAAAAATTGGTATGCAAATAAGCGAAGTTACCAACGTTTCATAAAGTCTTATCCATGAATTTGTATCCGAAGTCTGAGTGATAGGCTATTTATATTAAATTAATATATCCAGCTGAATACAAAAAAAATATGCAGGATGCTTCATCCCACAACAGCTTTGGGGCCAAATCAAAATTCCGAAACCTTCATGCACATCTAGAGTTGCTTCCTGAACACCGTAGCATAGTTTAAATGTTTCAAATTGAATACCCTAGGAGCCTTTCAGGGTGTGATGAACGTACAGACTGACGTAAGGACATACGGACGGAGATCATGACTACATCCCCACTTTTTGAAAGTGTGGGGATAAAAATGTCTGCTTGCCATTGAATTGAAGTCACTCCATGAATACAACAGTGTGTTTTCCCGAACTTATTTCAACGGTGATTTTTTCTCCCAAGAAATACAATACTGTTAAACGGTGTTCTATTCAGAACCTTGTATTGATTCAGAGAACAAAAGGTTCCAGTTGGGAAGTTAACACTTGTGAATCTATGCACACTGCAGCCTACTGACCGGAACTTATTTTGATATGAAACAGTTTTAGAGGTCGTTTATTTTTCACTTCATGCTGTGCATTTCATGGATACGGCATCTGTATTTTGAGCACTATCATGTCGTGTTCCAAGTCAAACCCGTGGGCTTTGAATGAACAACAGGAAAAATGACCAAATGACAGTCTATTTGTTTCTGATTAATATTAAAGTAAAGAATGTGAGCAACTATTACTGAGCTTTGGAAAAAATCACTCTCCTACAATTTTTTACACTCGTGCAATGGAAACAGAGACTGCGAGTGTGATTTTTCACATGCCTGCATTTTTTCCCAGATGTCACCATGACTGTGCCGAAGACAGTCACTTTTTAATTAACTGGTAGAGTGCTAAATTATTTTTGGTTCTTAAAATTTCTTTGAGAATCTTTGCCTTGTTACAATTTATGAATTGTAACAAGGCAAATCGTAACAAATAAAATAATATCACTTCAAAGAAAGGTAATATGAAACACATCCACAGAATATGAAGCCTTTAAATTATCGTACTGGCACTTCCGAAGAAAGCCCAAATATGAGCTTCCAGCACTCTACCAGTTAAATGACACTTATTCTGCCATAGATAATAATGAGATAAGTTGCATGTGTCCAAATAGTTACTAATCAATAGTAATTATTTGGACACATATAAGTTAGTACAATGGCCACTCACCTCAGTAATAACTTCCAAGAGTATTTAAGCCAAAATAACATTCCTGCAGATGCATTGATATTTGCGTGTACAATTGCACTTCTGCGCAATCCGAGGGGGGCAGTATTTTTATACTATAAACCAATGGCCCAGACTAGTTGGTGCAAACTCATTAGTTATTAAGGGCCAAATACAAATTTTGATCCCCCCTCCCCAAAATTCGCTTGCAAAACTGAAAATTGAAAGTCCTATCTGGTCCTCCATACTTTTACTCTCTGCGCATGCGAAACCGTCAGGAAGTGACCGGAATTGGCGCAAACATCATTCTTTGTTTGGCCCTAAAATCAGCAACAATGAACTGACATCTGTGCTTCAAAATCTCCTTTTTGAGGGTGCCAGACACAAATCAATGCAAGAATTGTGGATCCAAGGCTGTTATTGGATGAGGGAAGTGTTCAACGGTGGTTTTAGAAGTTCAGGGCTGTAACTTTATAATAATTATAAAATTATTTTATGTTTTCCAATTTCGGGACATCATTTTTGATAAGGCCAAAGAAAAAAATGTTGCGGTCTGGGTTACCCGACCGACCCTATTTTAAGCTTGCAACTCCAGAAATTATATTGGGCTTTCAAAAATCACAACCTTTATCTAGCACCATAAACCCGAAAATGTTGCTAAATCGGTAGAGATTTTACGAGTATGTTTCTCCATTGAAGCAGAACCTGTGCATTTCGCGATTTTAATTCGTCATATTGCTGATTTTCATCTGAATGATGTCAACAATCTTGGCTTTAATAAAAAAAAGTCCTCATCCAGGCAAAAGGAATAATTTGAAATCATAGCGTGTTAGGTAAGCGCAGCAAATCCCTATAGAATTACATCTGATGTATGGTAGTGTATCGCGATTTCTGCAGAATTGTAATGTGCGACGGCTGATTCAGTACTTGTAGCAGGCAATCAACAGTAATTAAGTCACACCTTCTACTGACATAAGGTTGCAATTAAATATTAGAATGCAGATACTCAGAGGACGAGATGATATTCATTCATCTGCCCCCCACCCCCACCCCCCTTTATCAATTCATTTCGTGACAATACAAGAAATATTTAAAAACGCGCATTGCGTGATTTTCATTTTTGAAGATTGACGAGAAGATCATGCAGGTTGATTCAAGACTGGTAAACATTGAGAAGGCAGAAGTAATGACATTTTCTTTTCGAGAATTTTCAGCCTACTATCAATCTCAGCCATTCTTATGAAGGAACTATGGGAGAGGCAAGCGTGGTTAGAAACTCTCCCCGGAATGCTGAACTGACTGTATTGAAAGTGTGGCAAGCGAATTACGAATTCGAAATTCTCAGCTAATAAAGAAAGTTTCAGTTTCAAGAGATAGTTGGTGTTCTGTAAAAAAAATATGTATTTGGGTGAAAGCTGAACAAGAAATTAATTATTCGCTGGGAATTTTGAAAATCAGATCAACAGAAGGTCCCCCCCCCCCCACCCCACACACACACACATGCACTTCCTTCCCTCTGCAGAACTCTCAAGTCCTCATGCATGCATATCCCTACATAGAGGGAAGCATGGGTAGCAAACTGTCAATTCCTCAGACACCACAACCCTTCCTCATCCACCACTAGCATCGTTTTTTTTTAAGTAAAAGGTAAAAAAGTATTATATTTAATAAAAGCTCTGGTGAGCTCGAGAGAGTGGATAGTTAGGCTGTACCCTGGTTGTAGCTAAAGTAACCTGACCGGTTTCGTTCTTATTTGAACTCGTGGAGTGCTGGTTCGGTCTTCCCCTATTTATACTATTTGATGCGGCAGTACCGTTTATTGGTGTGGCAGTACCGTTTGTCGGTATGGCAGTACCGTTTATGCAGTGTAGCGGTACCGTTTTATGGTGTGACGGTACTGGTGTGTACATGGCGGTACCGGTAGCGATTGGTATGCTTTACTGGTACCGTTATTGTTTGTTCTGTGACGTAACAGTGGACTGTATTTTGTAGAGTTCCATCTGGCGGTACTGTTTTGGGTATGGCGGTACCGATGTACCTGTGTGAGGGGGGAGGGAAAATATATCTGTAAAAAATAACATGCGTTTCCTTAACTGCATGGTTTGGTGGGCATGCCATGTTAACAATTTATGATTGATAAGGGTGAACAACTGTACTTTTGATTGTGGATGTCCTGTAACCATTCAACCATGATGGCTGCCCTAGCCTGAAGCCTGAAAACCTTTAGCACAGTCTCCAGGTCATTTTTATGAAGGGATTTCATTGTAACTTCGTAAGTTGACTTCATATAATGTCTAGATGAGAACATCCCCTTTTGGACACGATTGGGCAACTGTGATGGCTACAGGGGCCCGAAGCCCGAAAACCTTGAGCACAGTCTACAGATCATATTTATGAAGGGATTTCATTGTAACTTCATAGGATCACTCCAGATGATAATTTCTCTTTTGGTTGCGATCATTCAACCATGATGGTTGCCCGAGCCCGAAGCCTGAAAACCTTTAGCACAGTCTACGGGTCATATTTATGAAGGGATTTCATTGTAACTTGGTAAGTTAACTCCAAATAATGTCTAGATGAGAACGTCCCCTTTTGGACGTGGTTGGGCAACTGTGACGGCTACAGGGGCCTGAAGCCCGAAAACATTGACCACAGTCTACAGGTCATATTTATGAAGGGATTTGATTGTAGCTTGGTAGGATGACTCCAATTAATGTCTAGATGAGAACGTCCCTTTTTTGTCGCGATCATTCAGCCTTGATGGCTGCCCGAACCCAAAAACCTTTAGCATGGTCTATACGTCGTATTTATGGAAGGATTTCATTGTAACTTGTTAGGTTGACTAAATATAATGCCTAGATGATGACATCTCCTTTTGGTCATGAATGGTCAACTGTGACATCTACAGGTGCCCCAAGCCCAAAAACCTTGAGCACAGTCTACAGGTCATATTTATGAAGGGATATCATTGTAACTTCGTAGGATCACTCCAGATGATGCCCAGATGAGAATGTCCCCTTTTGGTTGCGATCATTCATCCATGATGGCTGCCCGAGCCCAAAGCTCGAAAACCTTTCGCACAGTCTACAGGTCATAGTTATGAAGGGATTTCATTGTAGCTTGGTAGGTTGACTTCATATAATGTTGAGATTAGAACATCCCCTTTTGGATGCAATTGGGCAACTGTGATGGCTACAGGGGCCCAGAGCCCGAAAACCTTTAGCACAGTCTACAGGTCATATTTATGAAGGGATTTCATTGTAACTTGGTAGGATGACTCCAAATAATGTCTAGATGAGAATGTCCCCTTTTGGTCGCGATCATTCAGCCTTGAAAAAAACCTTTAGCATGGTCTATAAGTCGTATTTATGGAAGGATTTCATTGTAACTTGTTAGTTTGACTCCATATAATGCCTAGATGATGACATCTCCGTTTTGGTCGTGATTGGTCAACTGTGATGGTTTCAGGGGCCCGAAGCCCGAAAATTTGCCTTGCCAGTTGCAATAAGGTTGTGAAATTTAAATTTGTCAAGTGCATCACAAGTGAAAAAAAAAGGTGATGAGTAGGGACCTGGAAAGCTTTGAGATTCGATTCCGAATCTTAAGTAGGTATTTGGTCCCATTTGAAATCAGCTAATCTTTTTCATAGGAATATACTGGTATCAGTCATCTTCATCGTCTCACAAAATGTATAGTTCAAATGGAAATTGTACATAAATAATGTTGAAATAAACGACTTGAGTAAGTGTAACTTCCAATACATTAACATAAATAACATCTTCACTCATCTCACCAGCTATGCTAATTCCAGTATCACTAGTCCCTACCACTGTTAAATACAAATTTATGGTTTCCAAGCAATGTCGACGTTGAACTGTAACAGGCTAATATTCCAACTACATCATCTAGTGTTCAACCGATGATCAGAACCGGCTACCACAATTCCGCCGATTGACAACAGCAACGAATCCTGGAACATTGGTTTACCCGATTGTTAACTAGCATTTTGTGATGATTCATAAACAGCATTTTATGATCTTCTGCAATTGTTAATGTAAAATGATGTCAATCATACCATTCAGTAAAGTTTAGCAGGGACCAGCCTAGGGGGGAATTTTAGGGAGACTTCAAGTCTCCCTCCAGAAAAAAATAGGGAGACTGCAGAGTCATGTAGGGAGACTTCATAGGCAAGTGGGGAAAATTAAGAATATTCATGTACCGCCCCCACCGCCCCTTCATATTTTCAATGTGTAATTATTGACTGAAAATCCCCCCACTGCTACCCTCTCCTTCATGACCCCTCCCCTCTTCCTCGTGTCAATCCCCCAGCACCCTCCTGTGGTTGCCTTTCACCAAAGTCTACTGAACTAATAATTTCCTAAGTCTGAAATTGTGAACAGGACCAGATGTAAGAAGGTTGCTTGGGAGGTACTTTGTTAGTTAATAAACAAAATACATTCTGGGGTCGAGTATTTTGTAAAAGAAATGTCATTTCGCATCATTTTTAAGGCATTCCGGTGTCATACCGTGTCATTTCGTGTCATTCCAGTGTTTAGGAGGACCCTTTTTCAAGATTGTCCACATGCACACTTATGTCCTGTACAAAGCTTTTCTTGTCATCACCAAAGCTTTTTTTTTCATGTGTTTCAATTCCATTCGTGTTTTTCTGGGAATAGACAGTCCAACCGTTAACAGTCATCAGCAAAACGAAATGAAAATACTGTGTTATAAAATACGTCCATTGTGTATACATTTTCGGCATCCTAAGCGACGTAACCTACTTTCAAACTGGGTTATTTTGTTGAGTCGCGTAAGTCACCTATTTTCGTTTCGACAATTGAAGCTCCGACTGAAACGCAACAAAACAGAAATAAAAAAAAATCTGCCAAAAGCGACAATAGATAACTGACAGTCGTGTGATTTCAAATAAATGGACGTTTATTTGACGAATTAAAATGCCCATTTATCACGCTCGAGCACATTCGATTTTTGAAAATAATCGTTTTCATGTAATTGTAAACCTCGCATCACTCAGTTCAGCCTTTCCTCATTTTTTGGCCAATTTTTAGAGGGCGACTTGTAATCGCCCCTACTATTTTTCTAGGCGACTTTGGGCTTAGAAGGGCGACATAATCGCCCTAGTCGCCCTCACGGCTGGTCCCTGAAGTTTAGAAACAACCACAGTGTGTATTCTTAATCTCTCTAGACAGCCCTTACCAGATATACAAGTTAAACAACATGTAACGTGTAATGCTTACAATTGAGCATACTTGAAACAATCGCCAGTTCATACCAGAAATGTGAAGGCAGCGCTCCATTGACTCAGGTCACAGTAAAATTACCAGTCGCATGCACTTGGGCGGTACATGTGACTGAGAGCCACATGTACTGCCCAAGTAACAACTGGTAAAGCAGATTGGGATAGTATTTACAGCTGAAAGAGTAGTGTCTATTTCTTTAGAACAATGTCAATTTCTGACTAACTTCAACATCAAAAGCGATGCCGCTGATTTGGATGAACAGACTGCAGCTCAGACTGCAAACACTGTGTAATGTGTTCACTTTAATGTAGTTCTTTCGTGCCTCAAATTATATAGTGGTAAATGACTGTCAAATATGTTCAATTTAATGTAGTTCTTTTGAGCCTTGACTTGTCTATTGTTCAGTAATACAATCATAATCAGCATCAGAATTGGCCGATTGTTGGCTAAAATGACCGGTAATCTGTCCTTGGCAATTTTTAGTAATCGGTTGAACACTAACATCATCAAGGCATTAGTGCTGCCGCGGTTAAGACTTTTTTCTGACCGGTTAACCAGCGTGTTCGACCGTGGTGAACCGTGGTTAACCGCATTTAAGGTACCTATATTTGTAGTGTGTTTTTGCTTCAACTGTAACTATTATATCGGGCCGGCCAATGTTATTTACATTGACCATAAATAATAATAAAGAAGTATTCTATTTAGTCGTTGTTGTTCAATCGGCCCATGTGTTTACATCAGTGCATGTACCGGAAATCAACAGGTTTGTGGGGCCAATATGGATGAAACCATAAAAAATGCAAAATCATCAAAATAACAACGAAAAAATAAATAATAACACATTAAATGTTTGCCAGCAATACCTGGAGAGACGTATTCATTCCATGAACTCCAATTCAGTGATGTGTAATGTCCGGTTATAAATTACGCACACGTGCACCAGGTAAACTTAGTTTCAATAGCACCAACAAGGCTCAAGCGGGACAATAATTTGCGCTGTAACCTGCGCATTTGTTGTATTTTTATTGGTTTTTCCGGAACGTTCTTGCATTCCGGAAAAAACAACTTAATCACAACAACTGCGCAGGTTACGCCGCAAATGGTGCGCTGATTCTGAAACTATGAAGTTTCAGTCTCAAACGAGCGTTGGATTTTCTTGACAGGGATGAAGACATTGAGGTGTTAAACAAACAACGAAAAACAAATAAATGCGAGTATTTTTTAAATCTTTAATAATAATTTTCCTTTATTCTTTTATCTTATTCACCACGTGGTAACTCGTGAAAACTTACCTATTTCCATTGCATCCCAAACTGCCCCAAATTGGCAAAACATAACTTGCAACTAATTCTTTTTGACTGCATATATTTAAAAATGGGGATGCGACTTATACATGGGCTTTAGACAAATAGACTTATACACAGGGGCGACTTATAAAATTATACACAGACATATACGGTGAGTATAGTGAATGCAAGGTTAACCGGTTAAAACATTTTCTTGACCGGTCAAAGTTTTAACCACAGGTTAACCGGTTATCCGGATAACCGCGGCAGCACTACAAGGCATGCCTTCAAATCACAAATGTGTGATTCGCAATTTTGTATGGCCCTAATGATGAGACAGATTATCTTTGACAAAATAAATAACCTTATTTCAATTGTTTTTATAGGCATACGAGAAGCGTTTTCCAACATGTAAGATGATTCCAGTGTTTCTAGGTAGTGATATAACCTATGAACAAAAAAGTGGAGATGGTGCCAATCATGTTGTTGAAAGACGTTGTCGACTGAATGTGGATGCTCCCTATATTTTGAAAAAGGTATGTTATAATTTACTGCGTGTTAGAAAATATTGAACTAAACTATCGGATATCGGTCGATATTGATAACATCCTTACTGGCCTATTGCTATCGATAATAAATTTGTTTCATTGACAGAGATATTAACCTTTTGCAAACTGATATTGAAATATATAAATTTCAAGCTGCGTGTTTGTCCTATAATACAATAGGATTTGCGCACCAATTCAGTCTTGTTTGACAGAGCTCATTGGGCTCTGTAAAGGTAGATTGTAATGGTTAAATTCCTAGTAGTACTGAAATGGTTAACCAGATAACCGGTTTGAAACCGGTTACCTACCTAACCGATTTGAAAAAAAAACGTCAATTGGTTATCCGAAATATCGATTGTGATCGTCATTCCGCGGTTAAAACGTAGTAAATCTGTCGCTTCTCCTTTGGGATAGATTACACTTCGAAGCAGCGCTCTATACATTGAGAAATAAACGACTTTGGCTGCAAAACTTCATTAATGATCAGCAATTTCCGTGAGAACTGAGTAACCGCGGAAACTATTCCGTAGTGTGTATACAAACGAACGTTGTTGAATACTCGACAACGTTCATTGGTATACAGACTACAGAATAGTTTCTGAGAATACTGCATTCCAATTCCTATAGTTTTGATCCCAGATTCAGTGAAATAATGGCTTTGGATAACCGAATATTAACCAGTTATAGCTCTCGATTAGTTAATTGTGAAAATGAGCCAACCGTTTCAGGCCCAATTCCTAGTTGCATTAAGGGAAAAATTCCTGCTTGAAATTCCGGTGTATTGACATCAGTAGATCTGAAAATGATTAATATAAATATGAAGATGTTGTTTCCTCTTCTTCGATTACTGTTGCCTCCATATGCAATGGTACAGAAGTCTAAAAATCATAAAATAATCTTGGTTCTTATTATTTCAGATTGTTGGAGTTGATCATGTGATATTCATACAGAAAAATACCTTGGATAGAAGATCTAGAACTCTGAAAATAGAAGCTCATAATGAGAGCTTTTCCAGTAGAGTGATTGTTCATGAAAACTGCTTCTATTCAGTGAGTGTTTTCTTTTCCGTATCAATTCAATTGTGATGTTTAGCCTTTTAATCCTTTAGAAAGTATGAATAGCATTTATTTACTTATTGGGGTTTAATGACACTTTCGACTGCCAGGGTCACCTCATGTCAGATAGTTTTAATGGTAGCTAGAGTACCCTGAGAGAACCACCAAGCAGTGACAAGCAACTGTGAGCTGTGACCAGTGTATAGGGTGAAGTGGCACTGCTCACTCCACCTAATTTCTAACTTTGGACTAAATCAAAGTTGCCTTTGTTAGCTCAACTTGACAATGTCAAGTATGAGCTATTTGGATGGGTTGCGATCCGTAGTCTATCTGTACATATGTATGTACATCCATACATCTGTACATTCCTCTATCCATCCACAATTCCTTTGGCCCAGTCTACAGGCTGCAGCTCTCACCCGATCAGTTCTGAATTTCATACGTGACTTTGGGGCAGTGTCAAGATGGGAGCTAATGAATTTTTCTGAAAAGCATGGCTGCCAGTGGCCATCTTGGATTTGGCATATAAATTGTCAACAATTTCATTAGTACACCCTACATGCTGCATCCCTTACCCGATCTTTTTTTAGATTTCTTATGTACCTTTGGTGTGATGGTTTTTCTCGAGAAACTTGAGTGAATGACTTGATATTACTGGATCTTTCTATTTAGTTCAGTCCCTTCTTGGACAAGTTGAGTTGCAGTGTCATTGACGCTTTCATGATAAGAAGAAAAGTGGTTTATCTTAGTCATTTCAATGCAGCCCTTATATATACTGTTAGGTGACAAAACAAAGGACATAAGAAACTATTTGATACTCTAACTTATCTTTGTTTTTAACCCTTTACCTAACGTGAAAAGCAGACGACACTTGCAAAAAAAATTCTTGAATAACTAATTTTTTTCATTTTTTGTCTCAAAAACATAGGTTATGACCCCTCGTTGGAACGAGCTCGACGAGCTCGTTCCAACGAGGGGTCATAACCTATGTTTTTGAGACAAAAAATGAAAACAATAGTGAAAATTAATTGGCGATTTTTGAGAATAGCGCTGGCCGGTTTTGGCCGTTACGTTGGGTAAAGGGTTAAAAGAACAAATTATAAATATAAAGAAATAAAACTGAAAAAAATACAGTCAAAATTAGGAGAGATATTGGTGAAAACATTGGAGTAAGTAACCAACAAAAGTGATTTGGAAAGCATGACTTCAATAAAATTTATCAAAATCACAAGAAATATTATCTGTGTTTTTCTTTTATTTCACTTTTGAAGTGGGACAAATGCTTGTACTGACAGTAGGAAGTCATAAAAAATTATTTTCAAATTTGGGGCCGTGAGAATAAAGTGGGATTTCAAGGGGGAAGGGGAGGATAGGCAGCTGGCTCACTAGGCAATGCATGGCTCCACCACTGAATCCCACTAACTATGACATAGTGGGGTTCAAACCCACGCCTAGAGAGTTTCTTTCCACACCACTGCTTAGCAAAACAATACTGAACCATGCACACCACTCAACCACCTACAGACTCTAAAAAAAGGGAATGCTAGTTAACCAAGGACATATGAGACTTAATTCTACATACATACTGCACCTCATGAATATCGGCAAGAACGTCTCTTTTTGAAATTTTCTGTGTACCATAGAATCAAGAAAGGATGCTGGCTTTATTTACAGTGGCATTACGAGGGTTCAAACCCACACCAAGAAAGTTTCTTTCGACACCAACCGCCTTTCGAAACAATACTGAACCATGCACACCACTTTGATCCCGACAGACCCTAAAAGCGGAATGCTGATTAACCAAGGATATACGAGACTGATACAGAACACACAGAATACTCAATTTGTTGTATTTTGCCGAAAGAAACTCTGTTACTGAGGCAAAAATAATAAAATTTGAATGAAGAAACTTCTCAGTTTTATTGTCTAGAATTTAATTTTTTTTTTTGGCATCTGAGGTAATATCTTTGATGGTTTTTAGCTGCGCCGAGCAGCTCTATATGTGGCAGTGTCTGTCGGTCTGTCACCAACGAGTTTTTAAAAAACACCATAACTCCTAAAATACTTGATGGAATGACACCATACTTGGTATGCAAGTGTATCTTCAGGATGTCTACACCCTCTCAATAGGGCACGTCATTCGGATAATTTCTGTCACATTTATGGACTTGTTACCAACAAGTTTTTTTTGTCACCAACAAGTTGTTTTGTCACCAACGAGTTTTTTTGTCACCAACAAGTTTTGAAACATCATTGGTGTTGCACGAATCGTCACAGCTTCGGCATTGTGACAGTGTGCTCTAGTTCAAGAGAGATAATGCCATTGAAATTTATCCCAGTCTTAAAGCATGAACAGAAAATATTGTGTGGTTATGTTGTATGCAGTTTTGGCAGAAGTACAGGAATTCTTCTGCCCTCTTTAGGAAAGTATTCGGGTCCATGCCATTGTGAAAAATTTGCGTCTTGAAGGCTCATGTTGGGAGTTTTGGGAACGTCGTGTCTCAGTGGTAGACTGTTGGACATCAATGCTAGAGGTCCCGAGTTCGCTCCCTGTCTGGGACGGCCTGCTTTGTGTCCTTGGGCAAGGCACTTTAACCGGTTGCCTACATGGGGGCACGATGGCACCGTGTACTAAGGCATACTGCACGTTGATGGTGCACATGTCTTCAACCGCTGTAACCCTGCTTGAGTGAAGTTTGAATAGAGAATGTTGAGGAGCTGACGGTTGCTCATCGATGCTCGGTAGTTCTCTCCGGGTACTCCGGCTTCCTGTCCCTGTAAAACTGTCCCAATTAGTCATTGTATATAAGCATGTGACCTTAAACACTATTGAATAAATAGAGATGAAACATACAAAGAAAAATGAATATTGCCTTCCATTTAAACTGAGAACATTATGATTTACAGGAACAGATTATACTTTACTGGTAAACTGTTGGATTGCTTTGTAGGTAACATGGCTAGTTCATGGAAACTGGACAGATTCAAGAAGGCCCACATTTAGACATTTATAGGTTAATGTCAGGATTTTTAATTTAACCTTTTCCCTGGGAGGCAGCCTGTGAATCTCTTGAAGAACTGGCGACAACCTGATACCTTATAACCCCCAGACCCCCTCTCGTCTGAGGGTTATAAGGTATCAGGTTGTCGCCAGTAATAGTAGGCATAGTATACAACATAATTGTGCCTATATTACGTGGAAACAAAGGATCCTGAGTGTCGTTATGATACAGCATTGTACTCGACATTTTAACCACCAGCTTTTCTGACTGATCATAGTATGATCAGCGGGAGGAATGGGTCTGGTCGACGGACCTGCTGCCAGTATAGCGGAACCCCTGGATAATGTATAGATGAGAACATCCCCTATTGGTCGTGATCATCCTACCATGATGGCTGCCCAAGCCCAAAACCGAAAACCTTCAAGTTCAGCACAGACTACAGGTCATATTTATGAAGGGATTTCATTGTAACTTGGTAGGATGATTCAGTTTAATGTCTAGATGGGACATCTCCTTTTGGTTGCGTTCTGTCAACCGTGATGGTTACACAGGCCCAAAGTCCGAAAATCTTTAGCACAGTCTACAGGCTGTATTTATGAAGGGATTTTATTGTAACTTGATAGGATGACTCGTTTTGGAATAATTTCGCTGTAACTTGGTAACTTTGCTTCACATACATTAACTGTGAGGGTCATTTTAACCCACCCCTCAATTCTTTAGTACAGTCTACACCTCAAATTATTTTTATTGAAAACATAGCATGCAGGGAACAGAAATGAACATATTCTCAATTATCACAATTCTTGTCGTATTTCATAATCTTTTCATAAACATTGAACATTATCCTTTTCATCAAACACAACACTCAGTCAAGTTAAGCTACAGTGTCATTGACACTTTCATTGTGAATGGCTCAAGATCTGGCTAGATTTTTAGCTCAACTTTGACGAAGTCAAATTTGAGCTATTGTCATGGCCCGTCGTCCGTCCGTCCGTCCGTCTGTCCGTACGTCAACAATTGGCTATGGCTCGGGCTAGAGGTCGTATTTATGAACCGATCTTTACGAAACTTCTTGTGTACCTTTGTTATGACCCTGGGACGGGAACAAGTGTTTTTAGGTGTGGTCCGAAATTCAAGATGGCTGCCAGTGGCCATTTTGTACCGATGATGCAAAAATCAGTTTTTTGTACAGAACTTCTGTATGAAAGTTCTGATTTGAATAAAGTTTTGTATAAATGTTTAGTACCATGGGATACATCACATATAATACGGGTTTTTTTCTCGTGCGTAAATTATGCAAATTAGACTGACTTTGATTTATTTAGTGTTACTTTCAGAGCTGTAAGTGCCAAGCTGCTATGGCTCGGGCTAGAGGCCGTATTTATGAACCGATCTTTACGAAACTTCTTGGGTACCTTTGTTATGACCGTGGGACGAGAACGAGTGTTTTTGGGTGCGGTCCGAAATTCAAGATGGCTGCCAGCCGCCATTTTGTACCGACGATGCAGAAATCTGTTTTTTGTACAGAACTTCCATATGAAAGCTCAGATTTGAATAATTTTTTGTATGAATGTTTAGTACCATGGGATACATCACATATAATACGGGTTTTTTTCTCGTACGTAAATTGTGCAAATTAGACTAATTTTGATGTTTTTTGGGGTTACTTTCAGCACTGTAAGTGCAAATGCCAATACGGCTCGGGCTAGAGGCCGTATTTATGAACCGATCTTTACGAAACTTCTTGGGTACCTTTGGTATCACCGTGGGACGAGAACGAGTGTTTTGGGGGCCGGTCCGAAATTCAAGATGGCCGATGGCAGCCATTTTGTACAAAATTAGGTGCAATCAGATATTTTTATACTGTACCAATGACCCAGACTTAGCTGGTGCTAACTCCACAAAAACCAGGGCCAAACACAAATTTTGCCCCCCAATCCCCAAAATTTGCATCCAAAACAAAAAGAAATCATGTCCTAAAGGACCTCCATAGTACGACTCTACTGCGCATGCGCAGTGACGCAGTCGTCCCGAAATTGGCGCCAAATATCATTCTCTGTTTGGCCCTTCATCAGTCAACATCTCACTGATCTTTGTGCTTGTAAATCTCAGTTTAAAGGATGCCAGACACGTAATTCTTGGAGAAAATGTGATTCTAAGGAGGATAGAAGGAGGAGAGGAAAAAAGAAGTGGCAAAAAATAATCAGGGCTGTACTTAAAATTTTTTGTTAAAATTATGTTAAGTTGCCTATTTTCGAGGCAAACGCCTCTTGTTGTCATTCTTGCTAATTGTTGCACTGCTTATTCAGTGTTTCCTCTCCCCTAACCTTCTAAAGTCCCCCCTTGCAATTCTCCCATGCTTTTGGCATATTTTTGAGAAGTTTCATTTCTAAAATTTCCCTGGGAGAGTTGCTTGGTTACAGAATGTTTTCTGTTATTTTCCCCATAGTTACGTTTTCACCCATGGGTGTATAACGTTTGTGTTCTGCATCTTCCATCTGATGTTCTGCAGATTCTCCCCTGGGAGTCTCTGTTTTGCATCAGATAGAGTGTAATTGAGGACTGATTCCGGGCCAGTTTTTTCAGTGCCTGGAGTCATGTTTTCTTCTGTGTTTACACTGTTTGTTTTCATTGGCAACAGCCTTTTTTGAGGGGGGCTGTTTGCCTTTGAGGTAGTTTATCTCATTATAAGATACATTTATATTATCCGAAAGTGTCTCATTAATTATTTTATATAATTTTAAAATTTTTGACCACACTTTGCCATCGGATCCATCGGGGCTCAACGTTACTTTTCAGCAACTTGGGCTTCTCTGAAAAAATATTTTTTCAAAATTATTTTGTTTTGCAATTGTTTTTTCATTTATTAATGGATCATGTTATTATGTATCTTTGTGTCAGGGGTTTTTGCGAGTAACTAGGACTTATTGTTGTTCCTTCACAATGAAAGGAACTTGTTCAAATTGTAATAGGAAGAAATCTTCCTCTGACTTTCATGATTATTGCATAAATTGTAGTCAGTGTTCTCGCATTAATCCCTGTCCTGTATGTGAACATTGGGATGAGAAACATTGGAAACGTGTGTCACGATATGTTGTTTCTGGAGAAAGAGCGATGCCGGCTCTTTCTCCACAAGGTCACTCTACTCTCTCAGTTTCTATTTCAGAGGAACCAGAACAGGGTGATGTTTCCATGTTATCTTCTTCAAGTGTGCGTCCGTCGTCACAATTAAATACAGAGCTAGCGGCAAAAGTGCTCATGGAGATTAGACAGATGTCGTCCGCTAGCTCGCCCGGTGTAGCGTCCATTCACCGAATGGTTCGGCAGCCGGGTTCGTCCGATGCGGTCCAAGAGGAAATTTTGGGTGATGCGAGCACTATAAAAATAATAGATGCACACCCAGTGACGGCGGATAGTGAACGAGAACGGAGGAAGCCTTTTAGTCCGGTTCCTAGCTCGTCCAGGTCCAGCCGGGCCGCGAGCGAGAGAGGCCCCTCTCTCGTACAACAACATCTGGGACCAGATGTTGTGGTACAAAATGTGTCTTTAGCGGAGCATACGTCCGTCGCTCGGGACGCTCCGTTGTATAAGCAGTCCGCAGAGACTGTTAAGGCTTCCTCTTCTCGACGGCGCACACGACCGCACCTTGGCTGCGTGACCTCCGATATCTTGCCAGCTTCGCCGAGGAAGGATTATTCGGCGACCAGGTCACACCATCCGGCAGCCAGGGACTCGAGACCGATGGACTCCGGACGTTCGCATAGGAAAAGTATGCGGGAGCCATCCGATGCGGAGCTGCCCTCGGCAAAGCAGCGAAAGACCGCTCCTCCGCAGGTCTCGACGTCGGACATTCTAGTGCAGATAGCACAGCTTATCGCAGCATCCCAGCAGCCGACAGAGACGGTGTCGGATCGAGAATTATCCGACGGCGCTGGGTCGGTACGCTCCGCCGAAGCATCGGGGGCGGACGACCGGGAACATCGGGAGGTCCGACCGGATGGTGAAAGGGATACGGATGAATTGGAGCTATCCCTTTCGGAACAACACAAAGCTGCCGTAGACTTCATCCGGCACTTTCTTCCTCAAGTTGTTCCGTCGGGCCAGACTGCTGCGCTTCCGGACAGGAGAATTATAGCGTCATTGGACTCTGATTTTTTCGAGCGGTTCAGGGACATCGCTCCCGAGTTTCCGTCGCAGTCCAATAATGTTGCAAGAACATTTGAATTATTGAACGACGCTATTTTTAAACTTGCTTCCAGGACAGGGAAAGCAGGCTTCTTGTCCGCAAATACTCTCAACCTGCCTTTCATTAATGCAAGGAATAAATTCGACACGGCAGGTCAGGGTATACCGAGAGTTCCTCTGCGTATGGACGACGAGGCGGAAGACTTAGAGCTATCATTACCGTCGTCAGCTTCTATTCCAACCGCAGTGTTGGAAACAGCTATTGCGTCTAACAGAGCCAATTTAGATGCCTTATCTTACGCAGATCACCTTACGAAGGCGTTATCACTGCGTCTTCAAGGGGAAGAGTTTCAGGATATACAATCCTCCTTAAGACTTCTTTCAAGGGCAGTAGCTTATTCCACGTGTAACTCCGCCCTTTCAGTGGCTAATCTGGAGTTGGTTAGACGTGACGCAGCCCTGTCTACATCCACACTAGTGGATTCTAAGGTGAAGAACTCTCTTAGAGTCGCTTCGGTCTCAGGAGATCTTCTCTTTGACGGCAAGCTTTCCGCTATTTATGATAATATTAAAAAGAAAGCTAGTGATTCTCTGTTGTTTAGATCCGCTCCTAAAAGGTCGGATTCAGCAGACACGAATAAGGCGGGCACTTCTGGGTCTTATCCGCCCAAGAGAGGTTCCTATAGAGGTTCCGGTGCGTCCTCTAGCTCTTATTCGAGAGACCGTCAGGATAGCGACTCTCGTTCGGGACGTCCTTCAGGCCGGGACAATCGGTCGGACGCCCCGAGGTCGACGAGGCGAGGTGCGGGTCGTGGAAGACGTGGTTTCTCCTACCGCAGGCCTCGCAGATCCAGGAGGTGATGGCTCAAACCTCTATCGCGTTCCGGTTGGCGGAAGGTTGTCGAGTTTTTCTCAAGAGTGGGCGTCGATTACGGACGACCCTTGGGTGAGAGGAGTGACTTCGGAAGGTCTAAAGATATCCTTCAAACGAAAGCCTCCATTAACTCGAAGTCCAAAGTGGACTCATCTTCCGTCAAACCCTCAGAAAAGAGACGCTCTGCTATCAGAGGTGCAGTCTCTTTTAATGAAGAACGCGGTAGAGGTCGTAGAAAACCAGGAATCGCTGGGATTCTACAGCCATCTGTTTCTGGTTCCGAAACCAGACGGCTCGTTCCGTCCAGTCATAGATTTGAGCTGGATAAACAAGCTGATCATCGCTCCGAAGTTTTATATGGAGACGATTCGATCGGTCAGAGCGAGTATTCGGGTGAACGATTATGCAACGAGCATAGATCTCAAAGATGCGTACTTTCACGTCATGGTACATCCGACATTCCGAAAGTATCTACGCTTCGCAGTCCTAGGAGTGGTGTATCAGTTCCGGGCCATGTGCTTCGGATTGAATCTAGCACCCTGGGCTTTCACTCGAGTAATGAACTCGGTAATGATTTACTTCCGAGCTCATTCGTCTGCGGTAACGTCGGCCTACCTGGACGACATTCTTCAGAGGTACGGCAACGAGTTAACGCTTCAGAACGATGTTCAGAATCTTCTTCTATTGCTCCGACGTCTCGGTTTCATAGTAAACGAGGAGAAGTCGGATCTGGTGCCGTCCAAGTCATTCACTCATCTGGGAATGAGCTTCGAGACGCACAACAATCTCGTTCGTCTGCCGTTAACCAGAGCGAAATTAGTCAGTTGTTACGCTCGCTATTGTCTAAATACAGACAAAGTCACAGCGAGAGAATTTATGAGACTGATAGGTCTGTGCGGAGCCGCTGCGGATCTCATTCCGATGGGACGGCTACGCACACGGCCTCTTCAAATTTTCTTGACTCAGAATTGGAGTGTGAAAATTCATTCGCTCGATGTAGACGTTCTCTTGTCAGATCAAGTGAAACAAGAGATTCAGACTTGGGCAAACATTCAGTGGTTAACTCAAGGAGTTCCGCTGCAGTTGCCGGATCCGAGTTTTACCATTATGACGGATGCCAGTCAAACAGGTTGGGGTGCATCATTAATCCCAACGGATTCGAGATGCCAGGGTCTTTGGGATCCGCAATTCCTGTGCAAGCACATAAACATCAAGGAAATGATGTCAATTTGGCTTGCGTTACGTCACTGGATGGACATTATTCACGATGCTCATGTCCAAATCCTATCCGACAATACGACAGTAGTGGCGTATATACGGAATCAGGGAGGCACTCATTCAGTTCCGTTGTTCAATCTAACGGAAAGAATCCTTCTGTTTGCGTTGGAACATCACGTTCTTCTTTCGGTCCGTCACATACCGGGTCGTCTGAATGTGCTAGCAGACTCCCTTTCTCGAAAGGGTCGCTTGTTGCCGTCGGAGTGGACTCTCAACAAACAAGTATTCAATCAGATTTGCTACCAATGGGAACGGCCAATGATAGACTTATTTGCGACACATCTCAACAATCAGTTGCAGACGTATGTGTCCCCGTGTCCGGATCCAAGAGCATTTGCTGTAGACGCTCTATCGATCCCTTGGGACGGAATGATAGGATATGCGTATCCTCCAGCGCCGTTAATTCAACAAGTATTGCTAAAGATAAAACAATCTCAATGCAAGATTCTGTTGGTAGCATCTCTGTCGCCACAGAGACCGTGGATAAATCTACTCAGGTGTCTGTTGTGGGACCTACCGCGGAAGCTCCCTCCACGAGAGGATCTTCTTTGGCAGGGGAAATCGCGCCAACTGCATCACAACCCGCAAGGTCTCAACCTTCACGTTTTTCCGTTGTGCGGTCCTTCTTGCATGGCAAGCACTTTACAGGACGAGCAGTGGACGCGATTTCTAACTGTAGGAGGACCTCCTCTTCGCTAAACTATGCGGCTAAGTGGAAGGTTTTCCGTCGTTGGTGTAGGGATCATTCTGTTGATATATTTGATCCCTCTATACCAGACATTGCTAACTTCCTAGTATACTTGTTTGACGAAATCAAACTGCAACCGGTTACTATAAAGGGTTATAGATCTATGTTATCTGATACCTATGCACATCATGATAGTTTACAAATTGGATCTAATGTCTCTTTATCGAAATTGGTTAGAAACTTTTCGATAAATAGACCCAGAACTCTTAGATTAATTCCTAAGTGGAATTTAGCTTGGGTTCTCCTTAAATTGAAGGAAAAGCCATTTGAACCTCTTGGGACAGTAGATTTCAAATTCTTATCTTATAAGACAGCTTTTCTCTTAGCTTTCTCTTCTGCCAGAAGAGTCAGTGAGCTTCATGCACTATCGGTGGATGATTCTCATTATCGTAGTGTTGGGAACACTATCACCTTCACTACTAACGTCGGTTTTTTAGCTAAGAATCAGGCTCCTAATAAATATCCGGAACCTATTGTTATTAAGGCTCTTCCGTCTTCAGACGGGCGTAGGCCTTTACTCTGTCCTGTTAGAGCACTACGTATCTATAAACAGAGATCTCAGTTCATCAGAAAGGGACGGAAACGTTTCTTTCTGTCTTTGATGCCTAATAGAAAGGACATTTCAGTCCATTCTATTGCTAGATGGATTCAGTTAACTATCCGTACTGCGTATGAAGATTTATCTTCTTCTCAGCAGTCTGTGCTTAAGATTTCTGCTCATGAAGTAAGAGCTCTTTCTACTTCCTGGGCTTATGCTAATAGTGTTGCTATTACAGATTTAATGAAGGCTGCTTATTGGTCTCAGCCATCCACATTTACTAATTTTTATCTCAGAAATATTGAGTCCATTTCTGGAGACCTGCATTGTTTAGGTCCGTTATCTGTTGCTCAGAATGTCGTCCACTAAACAGTTGCAACTATAGTTATGCAGGCTTTCTGTTCCGGCAGTGACTCCGTCCGGCTGCCCTCTTCGCTCTGGGCTATTTGACCCAGGGCAAGGGGAAGGGGGGGGGGGCGGGTGTTCCCTTAGGTCACCTGCTTTATAGTGAAAAGCAAGGGAATGCCTCCTCCAAGACAGTATTTCTGAGTCGCTTCCGGGATGGTTTTAAAGTGTAATATTAATGTTTAATTTCATTCATGTCTTATTTTTAAAGTGTAGCTCGGTGTGAAGCATTTGTATATGTCAAGTGTCAAACGGGCTTTAATATACAATACTCGGACACTTTTAAATGATTATAAAGAGTCTCAATTCTCTGGACTACTTTATTTATTGGCCTGTTTTAATAATAATTAGTATAAAGGTTATACTGGATATTAATAGAGAACATGAATGTTATTGTGCTCAATTATTAAGGGTAGTGTATCTTTCTAATTTAAATATTAAATAAGAAAGATACATGTAAAGCCTAATACTCCTTTTCTCCTTAAGGGGTTATCTCTTTATTTTATAATTGAGCTTATTGGATTTTCCTCTATGTCCTAGGCCCTCCAGCCTGTTTACTATTCAGCTAAGTCTGGGTCATTGGTACAGTATAAAAATGTTAAAAAATTTATAGTAATTTATATATTTTTTATACTTACCAATGACCCAGACGGGGATGGCCCTCCCTGAGTTGGGAACTCTTGCCTCCCCGCTGAGTACATAGCGCTGACCAGGCACTGCCAGTAAGAATGATATTTGGCGCCAATTTCGGGACGACTGCGTCACTGCGCATGCGCAGTAGAGTCGTACTATGGAGGTCCTTTAGGACATGATTTCTTTTTGTTTTGGATGCAAATTTTGGGGATTGGGGGGCAAAATTTGTGTTTGGCCCTGGTTTTTGTGGAGTTAGCACCAGCTAAGTCTGGGTCATTGGTAAGTATAAAAAATATATAAATTACTATAAATTTTTTAACTTTTGCACAGAACTTCCATATGAAAGCCCTGATTTGAATAATTTTTTTGTGTGAATGTTTAGTACCATGGGATGCATCACATATAATACGGGTTTTTTTCTCGTGCAGAAATTATGCAAATTAGATGAACTTTGATTTTTTCAGTGCGACTTACACACAGTAAGTACACATGTCAATACGGCTCAGACTAGAGTCTGTATTTATGAACTGATCTTCACGAAATGTCTTGGGTACCTTTGTTATCACCTTGGGACGAGAACGAGTGTTTCTGAGTGCCGTCTAAAATTCAAGATGGCTGCCAGTGGCCATTTTGTACCGAAATTAGGTCTAATCAGTTTTTTGTACACATCTTCTATACAGCTCAGACTAGAGGCCATATATATGAACCAATCTTTACGAAACTTCTTGGGTACCTTTGTTATCACTGTGGGATGAGAGCGAGTGTTTTTGGGTGTGGTCCGAAATTCAAGATGGCCACCAGCAGCCATTTTGTACCAAAATTAGTGCAATCAGTCTTTTGTATAGAACTTCTGTATGAAAGTTCTGATTTGAATAAATTTTTGTATGAATGTTTAGTAACATGGAATACATCACATATTGTAAGGGGTTTTTTTTCGTGCAGAAATTATGCAAATTAGATGAACTTTGATTTATTCAGTGCTACTTACACAATGTAAGCACACATGTCAATACGGCTCAGGGTAGAGGCTGTATTTATGAACCGATCTTCACAAAACTTTTTGGGTACCTTTGTTATCTCCTTGGGATGAGAATGAGTGTTTCTGGGTACGGTCCAAAATTCAAGATGGCTGCCAGTGGCCATTTTGTACCGAAATTAGGTCCAATCAGTTTTTTGTCACAAGTTCTATACAGCTCGTATTTATGAACTGATCTTCACAAAACTTCTTGAGTACTTTTGTTTTCACCTTGGGACAGGAACGAGTGTGTTTTGGGGTGCCTTTGTTATCACTGTGCTATGAGAACAAATATTTTGGGGTTCAGTCAGACCCACTCTGGGACTCAAAGATTTTTTCTAGTTCAGCATCTGACTGTCACCCACCTTTACAATACTTTACCTATACATTTGTTACAGGCAACGGTCAGTATTTATGTACAGACCGTTACAATACTTTATATGTACCTTTGTTATCAGGTCATTACCTAGATGTTTTTCATTGCTGTGTCACATACTATACATGTACATGTCTTTGTCTTGACAAGTTGAGCTACAGTGTCATTGACACTTTCATTATACTGTATACCATTGGCCCAGACTAGCTGGCTGGTGCTAACCCCAAAATATCTTGGGGCCAAATACAAATTTTTCCCTCCCATCCCCAAAATTTGCATGCAAAACCGAAAATTAGAAGTCGTATCTGGCCCTCCATACATTTTACCCTGCACGCATGCGCAGACACCAGGAAGTCACCGAATCTGGCGCTAACTTCATTCTTTGTTTGGCCCGTGTCAGATAACAACAAACTGACATTTGTGCTTTTTAAATCTCAATTAATAATGATGCCAGGCACAAATCAATGGTTATATTGGTGGATCCAAGGACAGAACTGGATGAAGAAAGGAAGGAACAGTGGTTTGAAATGTTCAGGGCTCTAATTTTATAATATTTATAAAAATTAGTTCATGTTCCCTAATTTTGGGACATGAGCCTGACGTTATCACTGATTGATTATGATCTATGCACTGTTTATTTAGTATTCCTTCCCTACCTTCCCTTGATCCCCCAGTTGAGCTCCCAAGCTTTTTGGCTTGTTTTAATGAAATTTTTTTAATAAAATTTCTTGGGAGTTTAACGTATTATACAGAAGATTATTCTGTATATCCCCAGGGTTACATCCTCACCCGTAGGGTTTTTTGGTCATGCATCATACATCCAATGTATCATTTTTTCTTCTGAGGAAGATCTTGCTTTACATCGGATAGTCTTGTTTCTGTTACTGACTTTGGGCCGTGTTGCCTGGGGTCTTGATTCTGTTTTTTTGTTTACATTTACAATACTCTTGGTAGTTTCCTATTTTTGTTTTGGAACGACAGTTGTAAGTAACATTAAATATTCTGATAGTTTGGTAGTTAATTTTACAGCAGATTTTTATAATTTTGTCCACACTTATTCTTTTTTAGGCTCATCGTCGTTCCCTTTGGGAACTTGTGCTCTTATATAAGAAAAATTTTTTCCAAAATTTTTATTTTATTTTTGAAGGAGTTTTTCTTTTGGATATATTTATTTCATCGATTATATTTTAATGTTATCTTATATGTGGATTTGGTGGTGGTACTATGACATATATTAGAATTTAGGTAATAATATTTATCTAATAGTAGGGCAAATAGAGGAAGCCTTTCCTCTATTTACATGGTCATTGTAATGAGTTTAGTTGATGTACTACCACCAATTCTACTCCATGTGTCAGATTTGATATTCTGGATGACGGGTGTCATGGTTTGTGTTGGCGAGTTGACACTATTCTGGATGACGGGTGTCATGGTTTGTGTTGGCGAGTGGACACTATCGGTCCTATCGTGGCGAGGGGACACTGCTGGAACTCTCATCAAAATGTCACTATAGTTTTTTAGTTTGTATTTACAGAGGAACAAGAACATGGTGTGGTTTCGTGACGCTGCCAGGGAGTGTGCTTCCGTCGTCGCATTATACTATAAGAGCTAGCTGTAAAGTGCTCAATGATATTAGACAAGGGCTAAGCTTCAAAAGAGGTTTACGTCCCTTATCTTCAGCTAGCTCAACCGGCAGATCTATCACGACATAAAATATGGATGGTGTGATGCCGGGTATGTCTAGTGGTCGAGAAGAGGAATAAGGGTGTAGCGAACACTATAAAAATACGAACATGCTCACCCTGCGATGACGGAAAGGAGGAAGCACAGGAAGGAGGAAGTAGACAAGTTCTGAGGTATGCTCGTCCAGGTCTTCCATGATCACGAGCAAGAGAGAGGCCCCTCTCTCTTATAACAACATCTGGGGTCAGAGGTTGTTGGTAGGAACTTGTGTCAGTTGGAGCTTACGTCCATGCCTTCCTGTCCGGGACGCTCCTTCCATAGACTGCCGGGGTCGGCTAGTCTTATAGCTTCCTCTGTGTTCAAAAAGCACACATGACTGCACAAAGTCCGTTGTCGCCAGCTAGCTCGACCGGTGAAGTGGTTACTCAGGCCTCTGAGAACTGTGACGCCGGGTGTATACGATCCGGGCTAAGAGATGATATAGGGTGGAGTGAACACCATGATATGAAACCATGCTCAACCAGCGACGACGGAAGGAGGAAACCGGCAAGTTCTGAGGTACGCTCGTCCAGGTCACCCAGGACCGCGAGCAAGAGAGAGGCCTCTCTCTCTTACAGCATCATCTGGGGACAGATGTTGTTGGTAGGAACTTGCGTCGGAGTATATGTCCATGCCTCCTGTCCGGGACGTCCCTTCTAATAGGCAGCCGGGGTTGGCTAGTCTTATGGTTTCCTCTACAATAACGAACAAAGTGATCTTTATATTACACAGGGCTATAAACTTCAATGAGTGGTTTCAGTTCCCTGACGCCGGTGAAACGGTTAAGATTGAATATGAGGACCATGATTCCGGATGTGTCGCATATGCATTGTATTCCGAGCTAGTGGAAAAGTGCTCAATGATATTAGACAAGGGCTAGGCTTCAAAAGAGGTTCACGTCCCTTGTCTCCAGCTAGCTCAACCGGCAGATCTATCAAGGAGACTAGTGGTGTTACGCCGGGTATGTCTGTAGCGTTTGAGAGAGAATATGGGTGCAGCGAGCACTGTTTAATCAAATCATGCTCACCTGGTGTTGAGGGAAGGAAGAAGCCTGCAAGTTCTGAGGTACGCTCAGTTAGGTCCTGCCGGACCGCGAACAAGAGGGAGACCCTCTCTCTCTTTTAACAACATCTGGAACCGGGTGTTGTTGGCAGGACCTTGCGTCAGTCAGAGCTTACATACATATGTCCGGTACGCTTAGTTCAATTCTTAGCCGGGAACGGCTACAGTTTTGCTTCTTTAGCGTCTGCCAAGCACTCCCGGCTGCACCTTGGCTAAGTGACTCAGGATTTCTAGTCTGCATCGTTAAAAGGTCCATCTTCTGTGAAGAAAGTCGCACCATCTAGTAGCCAAGGAGATGAGGCTTCATTCATCGGGTCATCCACAGTAATAGCTATCTTGGATACCCTGTCCTAGGAGCAGCCGGTGGACAGGCTATTCATGACCACTGCTCCTCAGCCTCCGTAACCGGCTTGCTGTCGCAATTGCAGCTAATCGCAGTATTCCTGCTAAGGCAGAAGCACTCAACGTCAGTCTCAAAACTTGAGCTGTTGAATGGTACTTAATCGGTCCAGTCACCTGCCTGTTCAGATGCTGGTGACTGATTCTAACTAATTTAGACGAATGATGAAAAGGATAACTTTCCCTTCTGGAACAACTCTTGGATGATATAGATACTATACATTATCGTTTCCTTGAACTTGTTCCAGTGAATCACAATGCTGTGAGTAATTTGAGAAACCGTTAGCGTAGTTGGACGCTGACTTCATCCGGATAAAGAGCAGGGTAATAAGATCTCTTTCCGGTTAAGTCTACACAGGTGTCACAGGTCTTCGATTGTGTAGACGACACCATATGTAACTTCCTGCGGTAAAAAGTAATTCGGTTTCTTATCTTCTTCCTCTGTATTTTTAATCGTTTGTGTTTGTTCACATACTTTTAAAGAACATCAGGGGAAGATGTGTTGAGAGTTTTCTGCATTGAATGAGCAGGCTAAGATCTTAGTTGTAGCCTTACCTTCATCATTTAAGTACCACCCCTGCCGTCCCTTCATATTTTCAACTTGTGATCCTCCATTAACGGTCGAATAATCCAGGTCCAGTTGTCTATGATGCATCTGTGCCAGGTTAAAAAAGCACAAAGTAATTATTCATTGAAAATCCCCCACTGCTACCCTCTCCTTCATGATCCCTTCCCTCTTATTCATGCCAATCCCCCAAGCACCCTCCTGTGGTTGCCTTTCACCAAAGTTTACTAAGCTAATAATATTTTTATACTGTACCAATGACCCAGACTTAGCTGGTGCTAACTCTAACAAAACCAGGGCCAAACACAAATTTTGCCCCCCAATCCCCAAAATTTGCATCCAAAACCAAAAACAATCATGTCCTATAGGACCTCCGAACTATGCCCCCACTGCGCATGCGCAGTGTCAAGGACGTCCCGAAATTGGCGCCAATTATCATTCTCTGTTTGGCCCTTCATCAGTCAACATCTCACTGATCTTTGTGCTTGTAAATCTCAGTTTAAAGGATGCCAGACACGTAATTTTTGGAGAAATGGTGATTCTAAGGAGGATATAGAAGGAGGAGAGGAAAAAGAAGTGACAAAAAATAATCAGGGCTGTACTTAAAAATTTTTATGAAATTATGTTAAGTTGCCTATTTTCGAGGCATGGGCCTCTTGTTGTTATTCTTGCTAAATGTTGCACTGCTTATTCAGTGTTTCCTCTCCACTAGCCTTCTAAAGTCCCCCCTTGCAATTCTCCCATGCTTTTGGCATATTTTTGAGAAAGTTCATTTCTAAAATTTTCTTGGGAGAGTTGCTTGGATACAGAATGTTTTCTGTTATTTTCCCCATAGTTACGTTTTCACCCATGGGTCTATAAACGCTGTGTTCTGCATCTTCCATCTGATGTTCTGCAGATTCTCCCCTGGGAGTCTCTGTCTTGCATCAGATAGAGTGTAATTTTGATGACTGATTTCGGGCCAGTTTTTTCAGTGCCTGGAGTCATGTTTTCTGGTGTTTTACACTGTTTGTTTACATTGGCAACAGCCTTTTTTGAGGGGGGCTGTTTGCCTTTGGTGTAGTTTATCTCACTATAAGATACATTTATATTATCCGTAAGTGTCTCATTAATTACTTAATATAAATTTAAAATTTTTGACCACACTTTGCCATCAGATCCATCGGGGCTCAACGTTACTTTTCAGAAACTTGGGCTTCGCTGAAAAAATATTTTTTCAAAATTATTTTGATTTGCAATTGTTTTTTCATTTATTAATGGATCATGTTATTATGTATCTTTGTGTCAGGGGTTTGTGCGAGTAACTAGGACTTGTTGACTTTTCACAATGAAAGGATATTGTTCAAATTGTAATGGGAAGAAATCTTCCTCTGACTTTCATGATCATTGTATTAATTGTAGTCAGTGTTCTCGCACTAATCCCTGTCCTATATGTCAATATTGGGATGACAAACATTGGAAACGTATGTCACGGTATGTTGTTACTGGAGAAAGGGCTATGCCGGCTCTTTCTCCGCAAGGTCACTCTACTCTCTCAGTTTCTATTTCAGAGGAACAAGAACAGGGTGATGTTTCCATGTTATCTTCTACAAGTGCGCTTCCGTCGTCACAAATTAATTCAGAGCTAGCGGCAAAAGTGCTCATGGAGATTAGACAAATGTTGTCCGCTAGCTCGCCCGGTGTAGCGTCCATTCACCGAATGGTTCGGCAGCCGGGTTCGTCCGATGCGGTCCAGGAGGAAATGTTGGGTGATGCGAGCACTATAAACATTCAGTGTGCACACCCAGTGACGGCGGATAGTAAGCGAGAACGGAGGAAGCCTTTGAGTCCGGTTCCTAGCTCGTCCAGGTCCAGCCGGGCCGCGAGCGAGAGAGGCCCCTCTCTCGTACAACAACATCTGGGACCAGATGTTGTGGTACAAAATGTGTCACAAGCGGAGCATACGTCCGTCACTCGGGACGCTCCGTTGTATAGGCAGTCCGCGGAGACTGCTAAGGCTTCTTCTCGTCAGCGCACACGACCGCACCTTGGCTGCGTGACCGCCGATATCTTACCAGCTTCGCCGATCAAGGATTCTTCGGCGACCAGGTCACACCATCCGGCAGCCAGGGACTCGAGGCCGATGGACTCCGGACGTTCGCATAGAAAAAGTATGCGGGAGCCATCTGATGCGGAGCTGCCCTCGGCGAAGCAGCGAAAGACTGCGCCTCCGCAGGTCTCGACGCCGGACATTCTTGTGCAGATAGCACAGCTTATCGCAGCATCCCAGCAGCCGACAGAAACGGTGTCGGATCGAGAATTATCCGACGGCGCTGGGTCGGTACGCTCCGCCGAAGCATCGGGGGCCAGACGACCAGGAGCATCATGAGGTCCGACCGGATGGTGAAAGGGATACGGATGATTTGGAGCTATCCCTTTCGGAACAACATAAAGCTGCCGTGGACTTAATCCGGCACTTTCTCCCTCAAGTTGTTCCGTCGGGCCAGACTGCTGCGGTTCCGGACAAGAGGATTATAGCGTCATTGGACTCTGAATTTTTTGAGCGGTTCAGGGACATCGCTCCCGAGTTTCCGTCGCAGTCCAATAATGTTGCAAGAACATTTGAATTATTGAACGACGCTATATTTAAACTTGCTTCCAAGACGGGGAAAGCAGGTTTCTTGTCTGCCAATACTCTCAACCTGCCTTTCATTAATGCAAGGAATAAATTCGACACGGCAGGACAGGGTATCCCGAGAGTTCCTCTGCGTATGGACGACGAGGCGGAAGACTTATAGCAATCATTACCGTCGTCGGCTTCTATTCCAACCGCGGTGTTGGAAACAGCTATTTCGTCTAACAGAGCCAATTTAGATGCCTTATCTTACGCAGATCACCTTTCTAAGGCGTTATCACTGCGCCTTCAAGGGAAAGAATTTCAGGATATACAATCCTCTTTAAGACTTCTTTCAAGGGCAGTAACTTATTCCACGTGTAACTCCGCCCTTTCTGTGGCAAACCTGGAGTTGGTTAGACGTGACGCAGCCCTAACTACATCCACACTCGTGGATACTAAGGTGAAGAACTCTCTTAGAGTCGCTTCGGTCTCCGGAGAACTTCTCTTTGACGGCAAGCTTTCTGCTATTTATGATAAAATTACAAAGAAAGCTTCGGATTCTCTGTTGTTCAAATCTGCTTCTAAGAAGTCGGATACAGCAGACAAGAATAAGACAGGCACTTCTGGGTCTAATGCGCCCAAGAGAGGTTTCTATAGAGGTTCCGGTGCATCCTTTTGGTCTTATTCGAGAGACCGTCAGGGTAGCGACTCTCGTTCGGGACGTCCTTCGGGCCGGGACAACCGGTCGGACGCCCCGAGGTCGACGGGACGAGGTGCGGGTCGTGGAGGATGTGGTTTCTCCTACCGCAGGCCTCGCAGGTCCAGGAGGTGATGGCTTAAACCTCTATCGCGTACCGGTTGGCGGAAGGTTGTCGAGCTTTTCACAAGAATGGGCGTCGATTACGGACGACCCTTGGGTGAGAGGAGTGACTTCGGAAGGCCTAAAGATATCCTTCAAACGAAAGCCTCCATTAACTCAAAGTCCAAAGTGGACTCAACTTCCGTCAAATCCGCAGAAAAGAGACGCTCTGTTATCAGAGGTGCAGTCTCTTTTAATGAAGAACGCGGTAGAGGTCGTAGAAAACCAGGAGACCCCGGGATTCTACAGCCATCTGTTTCTGGTTCCGAAACCAGACGGCTCGTTCCGTCCAGTCATAGATTTGAGCTGGATAAACAAGCTGATCGTCACTCCGAAATTTTATATGGAGACGATTCGGTCGGTCAGAGCGAGTATTCGGGTGAACGATTATGCAACAAGCATAGATCTCAAAGATGCGTACTTTCACGTCATGGTACATCCGACATTCAGAAAGTATCTACGCTTCGCAGTCCTAGGAGTGGTGTATCAATTCCGGGCGATGTGCTTCAGACTGAATCTAGCACCCTGGGCTTTCACTCGGGTAATGAACTCGGTAATGATCTATTTCCGAGCTCATTCGTCTGCGGTAACGTCGGGTTACCTGGACGACATTCTTCAGAGGTACGGCAACGAGTTAACGCTTCAGAACGATGTTCAGAATCTACTTCTATTGCTCCGACGTCTCGGTTTTATAGTAAACGAGGAGAAGTCGGATCTGGTGCCGTCCAAGTCATTCACTCATCTGGGAATGAGCTTCGAGATGCACAACAATCTCGTTCGTCTGCCGTTAACCAGAGCGAAATTAGTCAGTTGTTACGCTCGCTATTGTCTGCACGCAGACAAAGTCACAGCGAGAGAATTTATGAGACTGATAGGTCTGTGCGGAGCCGCTGCGGATCTCATTCCGATGGGGCGGTTACGCACGCGTCCTCTCCAAATTTTCTTGACTCAGAATTGGAGTGTGAAAATTCATTCGCTCGACGTAGATGTTCTCTTGTCAGATCAAGTGAAACAAGAGATTCAGACTTGGGCAAACATTCAGTGGTTAACTCAGGGAGTTCCGCTGCAGTTGCCGGATCCGAGTTTTACCATTATGACGGATGCCAGTCAAACAGGTTGGGGTGCATCATTGATCCCAACGGATTCGAGATGCCAGGGTCTTTGGGATCCGCAATTCCTGTGCAAGCACATAAACATCAAGGAAATGATGTCAATTTGGCTTGCGTTACGTCATTGGATGGACATTATTCACAATGCTCATGTCCAAATCCTATCCGACAATACGACAGTAGTGGCGTATATACGGAATCAGGGAGGCACTCATTCAGTTCCGTTGTTCAATCTAACGGAAAGAATCCTTCTGTTTGCGCTAGAACATCAGGTTCTTCTTTCGGTCCGTCACATTCCGGGTCGTCTGAATGTGCTAGCAGACTCCCTTTCACGAAAGGGTCGCTTGTTGCCGTCGGAGTGGACTCTCAACAAACAAGTATTCAATCAGATTTGCTACCAATGGGAACGGCCAATGATAGACTTATTTGCGACACATCTCAACAATCAGTTGCAGACGTATGTGTCTCCGTGTCCGGATCCAAGAGCATTTGCAGTAGACGCTCTGTCGATCCCTTGGGACGGAATGATAGGATATGCGTATCCTCCAGCGCCGTTAATTCAACAAGTATTGCTAAAGATAAAACAATCTCAATGCAAGATTCTGTTGGTAGCATCTCTGTCGCCACAGAGACTGTGGATAAATCTACTCAGGTGTCTGTTGTGGGACCTACTGCGAAAGCTTCCTCCACGGGAGGATCTTCTTTCGCAGGGGAATCGCGTCAACTCCATCACAACCCGCAAGGTCTCAACCTTCACGTTTTTCTGTTGTGTGGTCCTTCTTGCATGGCAAGCACTTTACAGGACGAGCAGTGGATGCGATTTCTAACTGTAGGAGGACCTCCTCTTCGCTAAACTATGCGGCTAAGTGGAAGGTTTTTCGCCGTTGGTGTAGGGATCATTCTGTAGATATTTTTGATCCCTCTATACCAGACATTGCAAACTTTCTAGTATACTTGTTTGACGAAATCAAACTGCAGCCTGTTACTATTAAGGGTTATAGGTCTATGTTATCTGATGCCTATGCACATCATGATAGTTTACAAATTGGATCTAATGTCTCTTTATCTAAGTTGGTTAGAAACTTCTCGATAAATAGACCCAGAACTCTTAGATTAATTCCTAAATGGAATTTAGCTTGGGTTCTTCTTAAATTGAAGGAAAAGCCATTTGAACCTCTTGGGACAGTAGATTTCAAATTCTTATCTTATAAGACAGCTTTTCTCTTAGCTTTCTCTTCTGCTAGAAGAGTCAGTGAGCTTCATGCACTGTCGGTGGATGATTCTCACTATCGTAGTGTCGGGAACACTATCACCTTCACTACTAATGTGGGTTTTTTAGCTAAGAATCAGGCTCCTAATAAATATCCGGAACCTATTGTTATTAAGGCTCTTCCGTCTTCAGACGGGCGTAGGCCTTTACTCTGTCCTGTTAGAGCGTTACGTATCTATAAACAGAGATCTCAGTTTATCAGAAAGGGACGGAAACGTTTCTTTCTGTCTTTGATGCCTAATAGAAGGGACATTTCAGTCCATTCTATTGCTAGATGGATTCAATTAACTATCCGTACTGCTTATGAGAGTTTATCTTCTTCTCAGCAGTCTGTGCTTAAGATTTCCGCTCACGAAGTAAGAGCTCTTGCTACTTCTTGGGCTTATGCTAATAGTGTTGCTATTACAGATTTAATGAAGGCTGCTTATTGGTCTCAGCCATCCACATTCACGAATTTTTATCTCAGAAATATTGAGTCCATTTCTGGAGACCTGCATTGTTTAGGTCCGTTATCTGTTGCTCAGAATGTCGTCCACTAAACAGTTGCAACTATAGTTATGCAGGCTTTCTGTTCCGGCAGTGACTCCGTCCGGCTGCCCTCTTCGCTCTGGGCTATTTGACCAAGGGGAAGGGTGGGGGGGGGGGGGGGGGTGTTCCCTTAGGTAACCTGCTTTATAGTGAAAAGCAAGGGAATGCCTCCTCCAAAGTCAGTATTTCTGAGTCGCTTCCGGGATGGTTTTAAAGTGTAATATTAATGTTAAAATTCATTCATGTCTTATTTTGAAAGTGTAGCTCGGTGTGAAGCATTTGTATATGTCAAGTGTCAAACGGGCTTTAATATACAATACTCGGACACTTTTAAAAGATTATAAAGAGTCTCAATTCTCTGGACTTCTTTATTTATTGGCTTACTTTATAAAAATAATTAGTATAAGGGTTATACTGGATGTTAATAGAGAACATGAATATTATTGTGCTCAATTATTAAGGGTATTGTATCTTTCTAATTTAAATATTAAATAAGAAAGATACATGTAAAGCCTAATACTCCTTTTCTCCTTAAGGGGTTACCTCTTTATTATATAGTTGAGCTTATTGGATTTTCCTCTATATCCTAGGCCCTCCAGCCTGTTTACTATTCAGCTAAGTCTGGGTCATTGGTACAGTATAAAAATGTTAAAAAATTTATAGTAATTTATATATTTTTTATACTTACCAATGACCCAGACGGGGATGGCCCTCCCAGGAGTTGGGAACTCTTGCCTCCCCGCTGAGTACATAGCGCTGACCAGGCACTGCCAGTAAGAATGATAATTGGCGCCAATTTCGGGACGCCCTTGACACTGCCCATACGCAGTGGGGGCGTAGTATGGAGGTCCTACAGGACATGATTTCTTTTGGTTTTGGATGCAAATTTTGGGGATTGGGGGGCAAAATTTGTGTTTGGCCCTGGTTTTGTTAGAGTTAGCACCAGCTAAGTCTGGGTCATTGGTAAGTATAAAAAATATATAAATTACTATAAATTTTTTAACTTTCCAAAGTCTGAAAGTGTGAACAGGACCAGATTAGGCATGTCAACCAGTACCTGTACTGGTATCAGTACCGCCGGTTCCCTCATGCTCGTACCGGTACTGAAGCTTTTGTCCTGCCGGTACTGGGACAAAATTATTTTATGGGGAAATTCCTAATTGATCGATGGTAAATAGGCTGATAATCGTACATGGCACACTTGCATGACATACTTTTAACTTATTTGTGAATGAACATATCAAAGACACTAGAAGCGCTGTCATAGGCTACTTCAAAGAAATTATTCAGTGATGACAAGCACGATCCTTGTGCTTTATGATTACTTTGATATCACCGCAGAATAATTGGACAATGCCATGTTTGTCTTGCGAACTTGGCCCCTGGCATGGTTTAAATGCGAATTTCTGACTTCTGATTGCAATATGTCATCCAGTGATTCTGCTAGGGGAAAATAAATGAGGCCGTATAATGTGACAACCAAGAGTCCTCACTACCACGGGTGGACCAGGGTTCGGCCAGTCATAGGAAAATTTTTAATTCGGGGGTTCCAAAACCTCCATTTCATTGCATCTGGGGGATATTTTAAGGTTTTCACATTCCGAGAGCCAGTAATTGCATAAGAATAAGGACCAATGGGGAGAAATTCAGGTGAAAAACATTCATTTACACAAATAAATTTCAGTGCTGTCGATTTCATGCTTTTTCGCACTTCTAAATTGGAAATAAGAAGCTCTCTTTTTCACGCTTCTGTAATTTTCAGGAAAATAGATTCGAGATTCCATAATTCTAATTAAAACGCACAAATGAGATGTGAATAGTATACCTGCAAACTGATGTGTCATTTTAATTAACGCTGACAGAAGTACATCTACAGAAATTCATGCTTTTTCAACACATGCTTGCTTTGGGTAAATGTTTGAGTAATAAGATTGGTCAGAAAACAAAACGTCACACAATGATATTTACTACTGAATCAAGTTTTACAACTTGCATTACATAGTGCAAATGTACTAACCAAACAAATCACACCGTTTTGTTATTTTTTACATTTTGTCTAGCTTTTCATTGGGGTTGATTAAGTTATGCGGGATTCATGGAACAAACGCATCATCAGAGTGCACTTCTTCAGTCATTTTTCTATGACATTTGTGTACAGAAATCTTCAAAAGATGTCCAATGAAAATGTCAGTGACACTGTAGCTTAACCTGACTGTGTGTTTTGTTTGATGAAAAGGATAATGTTCAATGTTTATGAAGGGGTTATGAAAAAAGACAAGAATTTTGATAATTGGGAATATGTTAATTTCTGTTCTCTGTATGCTACAATAAAAATAATTTGAGGTGTAGACTGTACTAAAGAATTGAGGGGTGGGTTAATGTGGCCCTCACAGTTAATGTATGTAACTCTCACAGTTAATGTATGTCAACCAAAATTACCAAGTTACGGAGAAATTATTCCAAATAGTTATCCTATCAAGTTACAATGAAATCCGTTCATAAATACGGCCTGTAGACTGTGCTAAAGGTCTTCTGGCTTCGGGCCTGTGTAGCGATCACAGTTGACAGATCGCAACCAAAAGGGGACGTCCTCATCTACATGTAGACATTCAGAGTCATCCTACCAAGTTAAAATGAAATCCCTCCATATTAAATATGACCTGTAGATTGTGCTAAATGTTTTTGGGATTCGGGCTTGGGCAGCCATCATGGTTGACCGATTGCGTCCAAAAGGGGATATCCTCATCTAGACATTATACTGAGACATCCTACCAAGTTACAATGAAATCCCTTCATAAATGCGACCTGCAGTCTGTGCTAAAGGTTTTCGGGTTTTGGGCTCGGGCAGCCATCATGGTTGAATGATCATGACCAAAAGGGGACGTTCTCATCTAGACATTATCTGGAGTCATCCTACCAAGTTACGATGAAATCCCTTCAAAAATATGACCTGTAGACTGTGCTAAATGTTTTGGGGCTTCGGGTCCCTGTAGCCGTCACAGTTAACCAATCGCAACCAAAATGGGATCTTCTCATCTAGACATTATATGGAGTCATCCTACCAAGTTACAATGAAATCCCTCCATAAATACGACCTGTAGACTGTGCTAAAGGTTTTCGAGTTTTGGGCTCGGGCAGTCGTCATGGTTGACAGATCATGATCAAATGGGGAAGTTCTCATCTTGACATCATACAGAGTCATCCTACCAAGTTACAATGAAATTCCTCCATATTAAATATGATCTGTAGACTGTGCTTAAAGTTTTTGGGTTTCGGGCTTGGGCAGCTGTCATGGTTGACTGATCATGACCAAAAGGGGACGTTCTCATCTAGATATTATATAGAGTCATCCTACCAAGTTACCATGAAATTCCTCCATAAATATGACCTTTAGACTGTGCTAAAGGTTTTGGGAGTTTGGGCTCGGGCAGCCATTATGGTTGACCAATGGCGACCAAAAGGAGACGTTCTCATGTAGATATTACCTCACACCTGTGTAATTATGAAATTTTGTGATGATCGGACAAGAACTATGGTGCCTAGCCTGTGCTAAAAGAAAATGTGAACAGACTAACAGACTTCCGCATGCATGATTGTAATAGCTTATCTTGACTTTGTCAAGTTAAGCTAAAAATAGCACTTCAACAATCTGTGAGTCAATTATTTCTCAGGGATCGGCCAGGTCAGGGTGAATTTTTTTAACATCTTGATTAATGTGTGGAAGGTTCCCTGGTGGGAAAATGCAGCCGATTGACGGACGCCCTGTCATCCAATTGTTGATTTGTACTGGTACCGGTTTCGGCAGGACAGACTCTGTCCCATTCCGGTACCGGTTAGTTTGGTACCGGTGGTACTTTTGACATGCCTGGACCAGATATAAGAAGGTTGCTTGGAACGTACTTTTTCAAGATCCTTCGTATGCACACTTGTGCCCTGTACAAACTTTTTGTCATCACTAAAGCTTTTTTTTGCGTGTTTCAATTCCATTCATGTTTTTCTGGGAATAGACGACCCAACAGTTAACAGTCATCAGCAAAACGAAATAAAAATACAGTGTTAGAAAATACGTCTGTTGTGTATACATTTTCAGCAGAGAATTTTCAGCATCCTAAGCGACGTAACCTACTTTCAAACTGGGTTATTTTGTTGAGTCTCGTAAGTCACCTATTTTCATTTTGACACTTGAAGCTCCGACTAAAACGGAACAAAATAGAAATAAAAAATCTGCAAATAAATGGTCGCTTATTTGATGAATGAAAATGCCCATTTATCACACTCAAGCACATTTAATTCTTGAAAATAATTATTATGTAAACCTCGGATCACTCAGTTCAGCCTTTCCTCATTTTGGCCAATTTTTAGAGGGCGACTTGTAATTGCCCCGACTACTTTTCTAAGCGACTTTGGGCCTAGAAGGGTGGCATAATTGCCCTAGTTGCCTTCACTGCTGGTCACTGGTCCAACACAAATTCATATAACATATATTTTTGCAGGTTCATCCAGATAACTCACAATGGACTTGCTTTGAACAGTCTGCCAGCTTGGACATTAAATCATTTTTTGGCTTTGAGAGCACTGTTGAAAAAATAGCCATGAAACAGTACACACATAACATCAAAAAGGTAAGAAAACTTATCAGTTATTAAAATTTTCTCATGCAAAATATTTATATAGGTATGGATTCTTTTATGCTCTTGTATGCAATTCTCCTTTGTTTATGTACCTCCTTTGATGGAACTTTTCATACATGATCACTGAGAAGTAGACATCCCAATTTTCAGGTTATGACTCGTGATGAACTGATAATCGGAATCGTCAATGGGAACCGGCCGGTTATGGGACATCGATTGTGACAACCGGCTGTTAAAAACTGGCAGTTTCCGGTTTTTCTATATTTAACACTGACTATTAAAAATCTCTGATATCTGGCTATTTCAATAAAGTTTTCCCATTAAAATGTGTTTAGTGCATAGCAGAATATTCAGGGATTTGCAGAGCTGAGATATTACAGAATTTACCATCAGCAATCTGTACGAGATCATCACCATTTCCCAGCTGATCGTAGTCGCTGGCCTTCAGCCATTCATGTTGCTGTACAACTACAACGTTGCATTGGGCACATTGAGTCAGCAATTTTAACACTGTAGGCAATGGGAAAAAGCTTAAAAAATCTTCTTCTCCAGATCCAGCAGGCAGAATCTTTTGATATTTGGTATGCAACATTGTAGGGTGGATCAGATTCAAGTTTGTTCAAATCGGCCCCCTGGGTTCATATTTGGGCTCACTATGGTAGCCCGAATTATAACTTAGTTCAAAATGAGGAATTTTCTTTAAAAATCTTCATCAGATCCAGCAGTTGGAATGTTTTGATATTTGATATGCAGCATCATTAGGGAGGTGAGATTCAAGTTTGTTCAAGCCATGTCCCTAGGTCCATATTTGGACTCACTGTGGGAGCTTGAATTGTAACTTAGTTCAAAATGAGGAATTGTCCTTAAAAATCTTCTTCTTCAGATCCAGCAGTCAGAATGTTTTGATATTTGGTGTGCAGCATCTTTATGGGGGTGAGATTCAAGTTTGTTAAAGCCAAGTCACTGGGTTCATATATGGGCTCCCTGTGGGAGCCCGAATTATAACTTAGTTCAATATGAGGAATATTCTTTAAAAATCTTTTTTGTTTTAGATCCACTGGTCAGAATCTTTGGATATTTGGTATAAGCTTTTCTTAGGAGGAGCAGATGCAACTTGTTGAAATCAATTCTCTGGGTTGATATTTAGGCTACGATGTCAGGTGAACGCCCTCAGGCCCTTTGGGGCCTCTTGTTATTTCTTCTTTGGGGGGGAGGGGGGAGGAGGGAGCAGAGAGAACCACAGCAGTTGAGCACAAAACAAAATTTTGTTGGGTTGTTGTTTTTTAATACTTCACAAAACATGGCTTTATGCATGTAAATTAAGTGCTTACAAAGTGGAAACCATGAATGCTGTGGGCACACATGCACTTATGTTCATCCTCCATTTTATATAAAAGACCAGGGGATGAGCACTAAATTACTTTTGGTGTAATTTTAGACATTATGGGGGAAGAAAATTGTATTTTAAAATATTATATTCTTTTAAATAAGTTGTTTGAGTATAAATGTTTCCCAGAACTTCTTGGATCATAATATGGTTTGTGTTACTGATTTTCTTTCAGGGCAGGGAAGTTATTCAGTATTACATCGATGAATTGCACGCAGAAGGTATTTCATATATTCCTCCATGGAGGGATCCCAATCCTAAGAATAGAGCAGCTGTAGAAGATGCTCCTTCGCAGGACAGCGGCCTAATTAGTCGATCTAATAGTGTATCTAGTCACCATAGTATTGAGAGCCTTGTTTTGGGTGCAACAGCTGCTACAATGCAAGGACATTCAAAGACCTCAGAAGGTTGGTATTTTCATCTCCTGTGGAGTCTTCATCCATCATGTACTCTTATCACAAAATCCCTTGTGAATAATCCTATTTTGTTTTTTAATGGATCTGTACAGTGCTTTATGCAGAAATGCACAATTCAATTTTGAGCTTAACTTGACAAAGTCAAGATAAGCTATTGCCATCACATGTGTGGAAGTCTGTGAGTCTGTTCACATTTTCCTTTAGCACAGGCTGCACTCCGTAGTTCTTGTCCGATCATCACAAAATTTCATATGCAGGTTTGGGGTCATGTCTAGATGAGAACGTTCCCTTTTGGTCATGATTGGTCAACTGCGATGGCTGCCTGAGCCCAAAACCTGAATACCTTTAGCACAGTCTGCAGGTCGTATTTATGAAGGGATTTCATTGTAACTTTGTAGGATGCCTCTGTATAATATCTAGATGAGAACGTCCTCTTTTGGTCATGATCTGTCAACTGTGAGGGCTGCCCAAGCCCGAAACCCAAAAACTTTTAGCACAGTCTACAGGTCATATTTAAAATGGAGGAATTTCATTATACCCCCACTTTCGAAGAAAATGGGGGTATACTGGATTACATGCGTCCATGCGTGCGTGCGTGCGTCCATCCATCCGTCCGTCCGTGTGTGAGTCCGTCCAAAAGTATTCATAACTTAAGTAAATTATTATTTTTTATAATATTTGTTGGTCATAGGTATGCCCACACTAGTTATTTTTTTTTTTTATTACTTCACTTAGAAATTGTGTCCATCCGAGCCAAATTTTGTCTGTTCAGCCTGTATCTCGGGTATCAAATGTTCTATTGCAATGAAATTTGCCATGAACACTGCTTATGGTATAGCCTTTAAAAAAAGGATTCAGCGATATTTCTCACATTCTCCTTTTTAGAGTTATCCCCCTTTTTTGACTTAGAAATTGTAGGAAATAGACATTATTTGTCTGTTCAGCCTGTATCTCAGGTATGGGTTATCGGATTTTGGTGAAATATGGCATGCAGTTTGCCTATGACAAAGGCTTCTGCCTCATTGCATAAAACTTCCAAACACCAAACAATTTACCATACCTTTTGACTTAGAAATTGTTGAAAACTTTCGAAGAAAATGGGAGAGGGGGGGGGGGGGAGGAATACTGTATTGGGGTTATCGGATTTCAGTGAAATATGGCATGCAGTTTGCCTATGACAAAGGCTTCTGCCTCATTGCATAAAACTTCCAAACACCAAACAATTTACCATACCTTTTGACTTTGTTGGAAATTGTTGAAAACTTTCGAACAAAATGGAAGGTGGGGGGGTGTATACTGGATTGCTTCCATCCATCTGTGCATCCGTCCATCAGTCCGTACGAGGATATTCATAAATGATATTTGTTAGTCATAGGTATGCCCACACTAGGCGGTACACCACGTGGGGGTATGCACCGGACGAAAGTCCAGCTCATGTTGTAACTTGGTAGGATGACTCTGCATGATGTCTAGATGAGAACTTCCTCATTTGGTCGCGATCTGTCAACCATGATGACTGTCCGAACCCAAAACCCAAAAACCTTTAGCACAGTCTACAGGTCGTATTTATGGAGGGATTTCATTGTAGCTTGGTAGGTTGACTTCATATAATGTCTAGATGAGAACGACCCCTTTTCGTCGCAATTGGTCAACTGTGGCGACTACTTGGGCCCAAAAACCTTCAGCACAGTCTACAGGTCATATTTATGAAGGGATTTCATTGTAACTTGGTAGGATGACTCCGAATAATGTCTCGATGAGAACGTCCCCTTTTGGTCGCGATCCTTCTGTTGTGATGGCTGCCCAAGCCCAACACCCAAAAACTTTTAGCATAATCTATAGGTCGAATTTATGGAAGGATTTTATTGTAACTTGGTACGTTGACTCCATATAAGGTCTAGATGATAACATCCACGTTTGGTCTTGATTGGTCAACTGTGATGGCTTCAGGGGCCCGTAGCCGAAAACCTTTAGCACAGTCTACAGGTAGTATTTATGAAGGGATTTCATTGTAACTTGGTATGATGACTCCAGATAATGCTCAGATGAGAACGTCCCCTTTTGGTCGCGATCATTCAACCATGATGGCTGCCCGAGCCCAACACCTGAAAAACTTTTGCACAGACTACAGGTCATATTTATGAAGGATTTCATTGTAACTTAGTAGGATGACTCAGTATAATGTCTAGATGAGGACGTCCCCTTTTGGTTGCGATCTGTCAACCGTGATGGCTACACAGGACCGAAGCCCGAAAAATCTTTAGCACAGTCTGCAGGCCCTATTTATGAAGGCTTTTCATTGTAACTTGATAGAATGACTCGATTTGGAATAAATTAACTGTGAGGGCCACATACATTAACCCACCCCTCAATTCTTTAGTACAGTCTGCACCTCATATTTTATTTTTATTGAAAACACAGCATACAGGGAACAGAAATTAACATATTCCCAATTATCACAATTCTTGTCTTATTTCATAATCCTTTCATAAACATTGTACATTATCCTTTTCATTAAACTCAAGACACAGACAAGTTAAACTACAGTGTCATTGACACTTTCATTTTATTTATTGTTTTGTCCCAAATGCAACTTATGTTTGGTTCCTAGGGTTTCCGTGGGCCCTTGGATTCAAGGAATGCTCTTGAATTTGACTAAAGGTCATTCAAGGCCTTGAAGTCCTGGAAAATATGTCAGGAGGCCTTGAAAATCCTTCAATATCCATGAAGTGAAAATGCTAATGAAGCACATAATTTTAACTACCGTATTTACTCTATGTATTGGGACAGCTAAAAATAATTATTTTCACAGGTGTCCCAATTCTTAGAAAATGGGGAAAGAACACAGCCTGGTCTTGATTTGATGCTGAATATAGTTGTGTGTGATTCATTTTCCATCACTATATACGAAAATTGCCATCCAATTTCTTTTTATATTTTCATTTTGTGCTTCCAAAACATAGCTTATGATCCCTCATTGGAACGAGCACATTGCGCTCGTTCCAATGAGGGATCATAAGCTATGTTTTGGAAGCAAAAAATGAAAATTTTTAGTTACTCAAAAAATTTTTTAGGAGTGTCGCCTGCTACTAGCGACAGGTCAACTGGAAACAAATCTCCTGAATGTCCCAAACTTTGGAGCATGAAAAAAATATAGTTTTCTGGAAAAAATGTGTGTCCCAAATCATAGAGTGTCTCAATACATAGAGTAAATACGGTATATTGTTTTAGAGGCCAGAGTTTGTGAAGTCCTAGACCTATCAAGGACCCACCTGTCATTACCCCCTCCTCCTACTTCTTTTCTCAGATTCTAGGATTTTCAAGACCTGCCTTCACTAGTCCTAACTAGGAACCCCCGGGTTATTACCTCCTCCTCCCACTTCTCATCTCATATTCAAGGATTTTCAAGGCCTGCCTTCACTTGGCCTTACTTGATTCTCCGGTTGTTATCCCCTCCTCCCACTTCTCTTCTCAAATTCAAGGATTTTCAAGGCCTGCTTTCGCTTGTCCTTACAAGGATACTCTGGATGTTATCCCCTCCTCCCACTTTCCTTGAAGACGTATTTTCCAAAATTAATTAAGAGAAATGATGGAGAGAAAATGTTTTAGTATGGTACAACATCAAACAAAGGAAAACAAATTTTACTTGAAACTTTAATTTTAATCCATTGAAACAAGATTGGTGGGAGTGCGGAGGCTCAGTGGTAGACTGTTGGACTTCTATATTAGAGGTCCCGAGATCGATCCCTGTCCGGGACGACTGGCAGTGTGTCCTTGGGCGAGGCACTCTATCCTAGTTGCCTACATGGGGGCATGATGATGCCGTGTAGTAAGGCGTACTGCATATCGATGGTGCACATGTCTTCAGCCGCTGTAACCCTGCTTGAGCGGAGCTTGAACAGAGAATGTTGGGAAGCTGACAGTTGCTCGTCGATGCTCGGTGGTTCTCGATGGGTACTCCGGCTTCCTGCACTCGTAAAACTGTCATAGTCACGATTAGCCATTGTGCATAAGTATGTGACCTTAAACACCAATAAATAATAAATATCAAGATATTGTTTCTTAAAATGTAGATACAGTGTTTGCCAGTAATCTAAAGGCTAAAATATGACACTCATCTTAATATTTATTTAAAGGATGTAAATAACTGACTATTTTAACCCTTTACCCAACATAACCAAAACCGCTAGCGCTATTCACAAAATTCGCCAATTAATTTTCATTATTTTTTTTCATTTTTTGTCTCAAAAACATTGGTTATGACCCCTCTGGAACGAGCTCGTCAAGCTCGTTCCAATGGGGGTCATAACCTATGTTTTTGAGACAAAAAAATTTGTTATAACCCAAATATCTTGGCAGAGTTTGATAAGTCTTGGCTGTAAATTTATTTCTGAATCAGTGCATCAAAAGAACAGTGAAGAAGTCGATCAAAAGCATACTTGTGATAAATATACAGAATCACTATTATGTTTCAGTGGGTAAAGACTGAATGAGAGCGAGTGGCACAGGACACTACAAGAGCTGTTAGTCATATAGCATTATTGTGCATCAAACATATTGCTATGAGAAATTGTAATTTCGAAAGATAATTACCGTATTTACTCTATGTATTGGGACAGCTAAAAATAATTATTTTCACAGGTGTCCCAATTCTTAGAAAATGGGAAAAGAACACAGCCTGGTCTTGATTTGATGCTGAATAAAGTTGTGTGTGATTCATTTTCCATCACTATATACAAAAATCGCCGTCCAATTTTTTTTATATTTTAATTTTTTGCTTCCAAAACATAGCTTATGATCCCTCATTGGAACGGGCGCATTGCGCTCGTTCCAATGAGGGATCATAAGCTATGTTTTGGAAGCAAAAAATGAAAATTTTTAGTTACTCAAGAATTTTTTTATGAGTGTCGTCTGCTACTAGCGACGGGTGAACTGGAAACAAATCTCCTGAATGTCCCAAACTTTAGAGCATAAAAAAAATATAGTTTTCTGGAAAAAATGTGTGTCCCAAATCATAGAGTGTCCCAATACATAGAGTAAATACGGTATATCTGAAGGTTCTCATGGGTTATTTTCCACTGAACACTGCAAATTATAAGAAAGAGTCAAACAAGAACTAACATGGGAAGTGTACTTTTTATCAGATCAAACTAGAGCTTTCTGGTTACCATTACAGCATGGCACCAAAACCTTTGTGATCGTGAGAAATAGAGTTACAGGTGTGTAATAATATACAATAATTGACTTTCCTTGAGGTTGATACAAGGAATTATTTTGTGAAGAAAAACAGCATATTCAAATGCAACAAAATAGATTTAATTTCAACATATCTATATAAACAGCAGTGTGCATTAACTTATTTGTGTATGTTGTACTTAATTGTTATATTTGAACAGTTCCTAAACATTGGAACAGGGAAATTAAAGGAAGGAGCAAGTTGGAAATACCATTTCTATTTTTTATCACAAACAGGCATTTGAAATCATTATATAACCTACCTGAATTATTTATAGACAACAATGACAGAGCAGTGAAATATCAACTTGATTTTGATAAAAATAGAATAAATTGGCAGTAGTGCAGAACATCAACACTTCTGACAAGTGTTTTAGCCAATTAAATTACCAGATTTTTTCTGTCATATAATAAAATAAATTTCTACTTTCAGAATCAGAACCACATGAAGTTGGTGGAAAGTTAGAAGATGATTATATTCATAGATTTCTTGGACAATTGTCTCTTGTACAGGAGAGTAGACTGATACAACTACGTGCATTGCTACATGAGACACACAAGGAAAAGGTCTGTTGATAACAGGCAGATTTACTGTACTGTGATTGTAAATGCAGTCTCTTTCTCGACGGGAGCAAAATATATTCTATATTTGACGCATTTGTACCAGTAAATCAAGATTTTATTTACCCATTATCTAACAAATTGGCTGTATCCACCTGTGCAATATACCAGGGTTTCCCTTTTAGGGACCTTTCCTCCTCTCAGTCAGTTTTCTCCCTAACCCTCAATATTTTTTGTTAATAATTACTAAAGTTGTAAACATGCCATTACCGGTATTGCACTGAAGCAACAAACTTCATATACAGCTAAATGAGGAATCCTCATGATTGTGTCAGCATTGAACTGCACAATTAAATGAAAATCGAAAGTGTGGTTCTTAGAATGGGTGCTATTATGTCGCCTAAGTGCAAGAATGTTCCATGTCCCATAGGGGACATAGAACATTCTAGCACCCAGGCGACGATTAGTAGACATGTTGTGGCTGTGTCAATAGACTGTACAATTAACCCTTTGCCTAACATGAAAAGCAGACGACACTTGCAAAAAGAATTCTTGAATAACTATTATTTTCATTTTTTGTCTCAAAAACATAGGTTATCACCCGTCATTATAACGAGCTCGTTCCAATGAGGGGTCATAACCTATGTTTTAGAGACAAAAAATTAAAAAATAATGAAAATTAATTGGCGATTTTTGAGAATAGCGCTGGCCGGTTTTGGCCGTTACGTTAGGTAAAGGGTTAAACAAAAACTGAAAGTAGGATTGTGACTCGTGGTTGTTTGCTTAGAATACATGTGACATACATTTGATACATGTGCAGAAGTAAAACATGAGTATGAAAGTGGCATGTCATATACTGTAACACAAAAACTATGTATCGATAGTCATATAACAGTCTATAAAATATTTTCAGGCTCTGTGTGCTTGACCACTGCAACCTTGATTAACCCTTTACCCAATGCAGATGATATCAAAATTTATTAATTTAATATTTCTTTTTACAAATTTATCAAACTTTTTTAACAGAACCATATCATGTGGCCCCCCATTGGAATGAGCTTGTCGAGCTCGTTCCAGTGAGGGGTCACATGATACGGCTCCTTTAAAAAATGTTGAAATATATATATTTTTATACTGTACCAATGACCCAGACATAGCTGGTGCTAACTCTTAAAATATAGGGCCAAACACAAATTTTGCCCCCCAATCCCCAAAATTTGCATCTAAAACTAAAGAAAACATGTCCTGAAAGGCCCTCCACACTTCGCCCCTACTGCGCATACGCAGTGTCAAGGACGTTCCGAAATTGGCGCCATTAATCTTTCTAAGTTTGGCCCTTCATCAGTTAACATCTGACTGATCTTTGTGCTTATAAACCTCAGTTTAAATGATGCCAGACACATAAATATCAGTGAAATGGTGATTCTAAGGAGGATAGAGAAGGAGGAGAGGAAAGAATGTGTGACAGAATATTATCAGGGCTGTAACTTAAAATTTTTTAATGAAATTATGTTAAGTTACCTATTTTCATGGCAGCAGCCATTTTGTTGTCATTCTGATTATTTAGTTACACTGTTTTTTAAGTGTTTTCCTCTCTCCCTGTCCTTTAAGTTCCCCCTTGCTATTCTCCCATGCTTTTGGCATAGTTTTTGTAATTATTATTACTAAATTTTCTTGGGAGTTTTAGCTGAATAACAGAATGAATTCTGTTCTTTCCCCATGTTTACGTCTTCACCTACGGGTGGTTAGGCGTTGTGTTCTGCATCTACCATCTGATGTTCTGCAGTTTCTTCCCTGTAAGTCTCTGTTTTGCATCAGATAGTGTATTTTTGGTAACTGATTTCGGGCCTGGGTGCCTGGAGTCTTATTTTAGTGTTTTTACACTCATTGTTTACATTTACAACAGCCCTCTGTGTGAGGGGGGGATTTCTAAAAAATAATATCTTGATGTTATTTTAATCATAACTAGATACATTATTATTGTTCGTAAGTGTTGAATAAATTGTTTAAAATATTTTTAAAATTTTTGTCCACACTTAGGCTTGGGATCCATTGGGGCTCAACGTTACTTTTCAGAAACTTGGGCTGTTCTGAAAAAATATTTTTTCAAAATATTTTGATTTCAATTATTTTTTCTATATTAATGGATCATATTATTATTATGTATTTTGATTGCCAGGGGTTAGTGCGAGTACCAGGACTTGTTTTCTTTTCACATTGAAAGGATATTGATCAATTGTTTTAAGAGGAAGTCTTCCTCTGACTTTATTATCATTCTATATGTGGTCAGTGTACTCGCATTAATTCCTGTTCTGTATCGTATGATTTCGAGGACAATATGGGAAGCGTATGTCACGGTATGTTGTTGGGGATTTGGACACTCCGGTCCTTTCCCCGCAGGGTCACTCTACTTTATCAATTTCTATTTCAGACGATCAAGATTAGGGTGATGTATCTGTGATGTCTTCCAACAGTGTGCCTCCGTCGTCACAATTAATGAAGGGCTAGCGGAAAAGTGCTCATGTAAATACGCCAATTGCCTAAGAGGACCCTAGTAGGTTCGACGGCCTTTGACGTCCGCTAGCTCGCCCGGTGTAGCGTCCATTCACCGAATGGTTCGGCAGCCGGGTTCGTCCGTTGCGGTCTAGAAGGAATTTTGGGGTGATGCGAGCACTATAAATTAACCTAATGCACACCCAGTGACGGCGGATCGGAGGGAGAACGCAGGAAGCCTTTTAGTCCGGTTCATAGCTCGTTCCGGTCCATCCGGACGGCAAGCGAGAGAGGCCCCTCTCTCGTTCAACAACATCTGGCCCCAGATGTTGTGGTACAAAATGTGTCGCAAGCGGAGCATACGTCCGTCGCTCGGGACGCTCCGTTGTATAGGCAGTCCGCTGAGACTGCTAAGGCTTCCTCTTCTCGTCAGCGCACACGACCGCACCTTGGCTGCGTGACCGCCGATATATTACCAGCTTCGCCGATCAAGGATTCTTCGGCGACCAGGTCACACCATCTGGTAGCCAGGGACACGAGGCCTGCAGACTCCGGACGTTCGCATAGGAAGTGTGCGGGAGTCAACGTACACGGAGCTTCCGGCGGCAATGCATCGTAAGACCGCTACTGCACAGGCCTCGGGAACGGACGTGCTTTCCTTAATAGCACAGTTTATCGCAGCATCCCAGCATCAACTGAATCTGTCGCATATATTTTATCCGACGATGCTGGGTCGGGACGCTCCGCGGAAGCGGGTACGGACGTCCGAAAGTTTCATCCGGTCCGACGGGATACCGAAAGGGATTCGGAGGATTTCAAGCTTTCCCTTTCGGAACAACATATGCTGTTGTGTATGTCATCTGACTTGGTCTTCTACAGCTTCTTTCGTCGGACCAGAATGCTGCGATGCCGGATAAGAAACTGATAGCGTCGGTGGACTTAGAAATTTTTGGTTCGGTTCAGGGACATCGTCCCTCAGTTCCGACATAGTCCAATAATGTCACACAAACTTTCGAATTATTGAACGACGCTATATATATTATTATTTTATGCTTGCTAACCAAGCATTTCTGGTTTCTTGTTCGAAGAGTTATGGAGATGTCTTTCAAAAGTGTGCCTCTGTCGTCATAGTTAATGAAGAGTTAGCGGCAATAAGTGCTCATGGAATATGTCTATCGCATACGGAGTGACATTCGCTAGCTCACCCGGTGTAGCGTACATTCATCGAATGGTTCGGCTGCCGGGTTCGTCCGTTGCGGTCTAGGAAGGAGATTTGGGTGATGCGAGCACTTTAATTACTTTAGTACTCACCCAGTGACGGCAGATTGAGGACAGATCGGAGGAAGCCTGTTAGTCCGGTTCCTGGCTTGTCCAGGTCCGTCCGGGCTGTGAGCGAGAGAGGTCCCTCTCTCGCCCAACAATATAGGGGACCGCATGTTGTGGTTCAGATATTTTACATTCGGAGCATATGTCCGTTGGTCGGGACGCTCCGTTATATTGACAGTCTGAGAGACTGTCTTTAATGCTTCCTCATCCTCACAGCAGGGCACACGACCGCACATTGGCTACGTGACCTCGAGTATCCGATCAGTTTCGGCATTCAGTGATTCCACGGCGAATAGGTCGCGCCATCCGGTAGCCAAGGGACACGAGGCCTATACACTCCGTTCGCTCGCATATTGGTAGTATGCACGGGGTAACGATCACGAAGCTTCCAGCGGCAATGCATCGTAAGACCGCTTCTCCTCAGGCCTCAGTGACGGACGTGCTATCCGAGTTAGCACAGTTGTTTCGCAGCATCCCAGCAATTGACAGTTTCTCGGTCGAATCAGGAATTATCCGACGGCGCTGGGTCGGTGCGGTCCGCGGTTGCATCAGGTACGGACGACCGAACGCTTTATAGGGTCCGACAGGATGGCGAAAGGGATTCGAAAGATTTCGAGTTTTCCCTTTAGTAGTATCGGAAGATGCCTTTTATATCTTCTGGCATTATCTTCCAGTGATTATTATTTCGGACTTCATTGCTGCGATCTTGGATAAGAGACTTATAGCGTCATTGGACTCGGATTTTTCGATCGGTTCAGGGACATTGTCCCTGACTTACCGACGCAGTCCAATATTGTCTTTACAACATGTGTTTTATTTTTCGACGCTATATATATATATATACAAGCCTGCTACTAAGCATGATAGTTTAGTTTCTTGTCCGCGTTGCTCATTTCTGCCATTTTATCATTTATACAAATAGTTTATTTTGGCAGAGCAGGGCATACCGAGAGTTCATATGCGTCTAGACGGTGTGATTAAAGACTGCATATATTCTTTTTCGCCGTTTATGTCTTTTCCAATTTTCAATGTTGGGAACGACATTATGTATAGTAGACTTAACTTAGACGCTTTATTATACGTAATCCGCCTTACTGAGGCGTTATCATTACGTCTTCAAGAAAAGATTTACGGGATATTATTCTCAATGTAATTTCTTTTGAGGGCAGTAGTTTGTTCACGTATAACTCCGCCCTTCAGTGGCTGATTGGAGTTAGTTAGACGTGACGCAGCCCTAGCTACATCCACACGCGTGGATAGTAAGGTTAAGAACTCTCTCAGTGTCGCTTCGTTCTCGGAGGAGCTTCTCTTCGACGGCAACTTTCCGGCAATCCATGAATTGCTCGATTTACACGTTCTCTTGTCTATCTAGTGTTACAAGAGATTCAGACTGGGGCAAACATTCGGTGGTTGACTCAGAGAGTGCCGCCGCAGTTGCCGGACCCGAGTGTGGCTGTTATGACGGTTGCCAGTCAAACAGATTGGGATATAATACTGATCCCTACGGATTCGAAGTGCCAGGGTCTTTGGGTTCCGCAGTCTTTTAGCAATCAGTTTTCTTCCGCGGAATAATGTTTTTTAGGCTTGCTTTATGTCATTGCATGAACATTATTCAGAAACGCATGCCCAAATTCCTGTCCTTTAATTCGACAGTAGTGGCGTATCTCCGGAACCAGGGAGGCACTCTTTCGTTTCCGTTATTCAATTTAATGGAAAGAATCCGTCTGTTGGTTATAGTACACCAAGTTCAGTTTTGGTCCGTCATATTCCGGGTCGTCTGATTGTTTTATCGGACTCCCGTTCTCTTACGGGTCGCTTGTTGCTGTCAGAATGGACTCTCAACAAACAAGTATTCAATCAGATTTGCTATCTATGGGAGCGCCCAATGATGATTTATTTATGACACAGCTTGCTAATCAATTGCAGACGTATGTGTTGGCTTGTCCAGATCTCTGAGCTAATATTGTTAACGCTCTATCTATAGGACGGAATGATAGGATACGCGTATCCTCCGGCGCTGTTGTTTTAGCAGGTATTGCTAAGATAAACAACCACAATACATTTCTGTTGATAGCATCTCTATCTTCACAGAGATCATGAGTAATTTACTCTCTTGTCTACTGTGGGTCTTAACGTGAAATCTTCCTCTATGTGAGGATCTTTTTCACTGGGTAAATCGTGTCATCTTTATCACAACCAGCAAGGTCGCAACCTTCATGTATTCCGTTGTGTGGTCCGTATTGCATTATAAGCACTGTACTGGACGAGCTTTGGACGCGATTTCTTACTATAGGAGATCCTCTTCTTCGCTATTCTATGCAGCTAAAGTGGAGGCTCTTCCGTCGTGGTGTAGGGATCATTATGTTCATATTGTTGATCCCTCCATCCTACTCATTGATATTTTTTAGTATACTTGTTTCACAAGATCTACTGCAGCCTGTTATTATTTAGGTTATAGGTTTATGTTACCTCATACCTATGCACTCTACGATAGTTTACAATTGAGTCTTTTGTCTCTTTATCTAGTAACTTTTTGATAAATAGACTTAGAATCTTTAGATTAAATTCCTATACGGATTTTAACTTCGGTTCTTATTTAGCTAAGTAATCATTTGAGCCTCTGGAAACAGTAGTTTTCAAATTCTGACCTTTTAGACAGTAATTCTGTTGGTTTCTCTTTTACTGTAGAGTCAGTGAGTTTCATGCACTATCGATGGATGATTTTCACTTTCATAGTTTCGGAATCAATACTTCCGTTACTATTTAGGTTGGATTGTTGCATAAGAGTTAGGCTCCTATTATCCGGAACCTATTATTTTAAGGTCCTTCCGTCTTCGTATGGGCATAGGCCTTTACTCTTTCCGGGTACAGTTTATGTATTTATAAACAGATATCTGTTTATTACAAAGGGCGTAAGCTTCTTCTGTCTTTGATGTCTAGTAGAAGGACGTTACGCTCCATTTTATTGTTAATGGATTCTATTAACTATCGGTACTGCTTATGGTATATCATTGACTTAGCAGTTGTGCTTAAGATTTCGGCTCATGAAGTAAGAGTTCTTCTACTTCTTGGGCTTACATTAATAGTGTCGCTATTATAGATTTTTGAAGGCCGCTCATTGCGCTCAGCCATCCACATTCATGAATTTTATCTCAGAAATATCGAGTCCATTTCTGGAGGCCTCTATTGTTAGGTCTATTATCTACTGCTCAGAATGTCATTCACTTAACAGTTGATACTATAGCTAGGTAGGCTGTCTGTTTCGGCAGTGTCTCCGTTCGGCTGCCCTCTTCGCTCTGGGCTATTTGACCCAGGGCAAGAAAAAGGGGGGGGGGGGGAGGGTGTTCCCTTGGGTCACCTGTTTTACTATGAAAACATGGGGATACCTCCTCCGGAGTTAGTAATTCTGAGCTGTTATTGGGATGGTTGTTTAGTGAGAAGTTTAGGTTTTTAAAATTCATTCAAGTCTTAGTTTTTAAAGTATAGCTTTTGAATATTGCATATGTCAACGGACATGATTATGCAATCCTCAGACACTTTTAGGAGTATAAGAGTCTCTATTCTCTAGACTTACTTTATTTATTGGCTTACTTTAAAAATTATTAGTATAAGGATTATATTGGATATTAATAGAGTACATGGATGTATGAAGCTCAATTTTGGAAGGTGTTGTATCTTTCTAATTTATCATAAATAAGAAAGATACATGTAAGGCCTATTACTTCTTTTTCCCTACAGGGGATGACTCTATTTTATTTTATTGAGCGTATTCCATTTTGCTCTATGTCCTTGGCCCTCCAGCCTTTTTACTATTCAGCTATGTCTGGGTCATTGGTACAGTATAAAAATGTTAAAAAATTTATAGTAATTTATATATTTTTTATACTTACCAATGACCCAGACGGGGATGGCCCTCCCAGGAGTTGGGAACTCTTGCCTCCCCGCTGAGTACATAGCGCTTACCAGGCACTGGTTATTAGAATGATTAATGGCGCCAATTTCGGAACGTCCTTGACACTGCACATGCGCAGTAGGGGCGAAGTGTGGAGGGCCTTTCAGGACATGTTTTCTTTAGTTTTAGATGCAAATTTTGGGGATTGGGGGGCAAAATTTGTGTTTGGCCCTATATTTTAAGAGTTAGCACCAGCTATGTCTGGGTCATTGGTAAGTATAAAAAATATATAAATTACTATAAATTTTTTAACTTTTTTAACTACTTAATATGTAAATTACACGGGCAGTTGCGGTTGATTTGTTAGGTAAAGGGTTAATTATACAGTACTACAGTAGAATCCTCTTAATTGAATATCCATTTTGCCAGTGAAAATTATTCAATTAACAGGAGTATACAATTAACAGGGATTTGGTCAGTTTGCTGTGTTCTGGAGGTAAACTGAGCATTTATTCTATTATATCTTGTTTGACAGAGCTCATAGAGCTCTGTCAAACAAGATATAATAGAATAAATGCCTGTATTGGATGGAGTGAGGCCAAAAAGGTTGATAAATAAGGGGAATTTGTTGTGTGCCACAGTAATTTTTTCGACATATTACAAAAATTTATATAAAATTAACAGGAGTTTACTCTACAACCCATAGGCAATTAACAGATCAAATTTGTACTGAAGGTATGGTAAATGGTTTTGTGTTTGAAAATTATATTCAATTAATAGGGATATACAATTAAGAGATATCCAATTAAGTGGGCTCCACTGTATTCGCATTCAAATGGACTTTTTAATCTATATAGAGTATAGAATATTAACATTGCGGTTCTTTTGATGACAGATTTTTCATCTGGCTACATTTGTAACCGGTTTGTAATCGGATGTCTGGTCAACCATTTCAGCACTAGATGCCCCCCCCCCCCCCCCCCCCCCAAAGCTCCATGAAAAGGTATCCAACATTTTATCCCCAGTGAAATCACTGAATGTACTTATTGGGCAGTTGGAAAAATAAAGTTTAAAAAAAATTCAACAAAACCATACCATGTGACCCACTTATATATTGGAACAAGCTTGTTGAGTTCGATCCAGTGAGGGGTCACATGATATGGTTTTGTTGAAATTTTTCTGAAAAAAACCCAGATAATTATAACAAGCGTATGTTGGGGTAAAGGGTTAATCCTTTACCCACCGTACTGACCAAAACAGGCCAGCACTATTTACAAAAATTGCCATTCAGTTTTAATTATTTTTTTCATTTTTAGCCTCAAGAACATAGCCTATGACCCCTCACTGGAACAAGGTTAATAAAATGGAATACTTTCGCATTTTGATATTCTCTGGTAGGGGGCACGGTGGTGTTGCGGTAATCGGTTCTCATCAGATCACCGAAGTTAAGCACCATCGAGCCCGTTTAGTCAATGGATGGGTGACCATCTGAGCGATCGATTCGGACTCCCACGTTGTGCAAGGCACTTAAACACGATTGTCCACATGGGGGCAAGATGATGTCTTGTACTAAGACATATTGCACATCGATGGTGTGCATGTCTTCAACCAATCTAACCCTGCCTTTGCTGCAGTGCAGAGTCACGATGTTGGAGGCCTGGCAGCTGCTCGTCGTTGCTCAGTGGTTCTCTCCAGGTACTCCGGCTTCCTCCACCTGTAAAACTCACCGACATGATATGACCTTGTCTGTTAATGTGTTGTTAAACCCTAATAAATAAATAAATAAATAAATAATAAATTAATAACTCTCCAGTAAATTGTAACAAACAATTCTGTAGAAACTTTTTTTCACCAATGCAGAGCAATCAACAAGCTAATGTATACTGTAAAACCACTAAAGTGTAAAGTGGCTTTCATCACTTTCCAATAGAGCCAATGTAGTGAGTTATGGGGGAGCGCGTGGCTCAGTGATAGACTGTTGGACTTCTATGCTAGAGGTCCCGAGTTCGATCCCTGTCCGGGACGACCCACGTTGTGTCCTTGGGCAAGGTACTTTATTCTGGTTGCCTGCATGGGGGCACGATGATGCCGTGTACTAAGGCATACTGCTCGTCGATGGTTCACATGTCTTCAACCACTGTAACCCTGCTTGAGCGTAACTTGAACACAGTTAGAATGTTGAGGTGCTGACAGTTGATCGTCGATGCTCAGTGGTTCTAATGCATACTTTAAAACTAGGCTTTCATCACTTTTCAATAGAGCCAAGGTAATGACTTATAGCACTCAACCAGTTAACAAAACTTGTTATTTCTTAGTAAACCATCGTTCAGAGAGTCTCCCTACAAAACTGTGATTAATTCCTGAAACTGTTTCGGGAACAGACATGAGGTGTATTGTGATACATTATTTTATCAATAAATATTTTTCAGATACCCAAGGATACTCACATATTAAGATTTCTACAAGCCAGAGATTTTAACTTGGAAAAATCTAGAGATATGCTGGTTCATTCTCTTGCCTGGCGTAAAATGCACAACATGGACAGACTGTTACAATCGTATGAAATAACCAGTGTTCTTCAGAATTATTACTCAGGTGGCTGGCACCACTGTGATAAAGGTATAGTGATAATTTTTTCCTTCCCATTTTCTATTTTGTTGCCACAGTCACACTTTTCCGGGTTCTGACGTGTTTTGGAAATTCTTGAAAACATATGGAAATTTTTGTTGGTTAGGGAAAGGTTTAAAAAGCATTGAAAAAATGCCAGTTGAGCCATGAGAGTGTCGAGAAACGTATGGAAATTAAGATTTTTAACAATTAAATGTCAAAATATAAAAATTTCTGCAAATATTTCCGATACAACTAAGAATTGAACCAATTCAGTCTTGTTTAACCCTTTACCTAACATGAAAAACAGACGACACTTGGAAAAAAAAATTTATTGAATAACTAATTTTTAGTTGAGTTGTGACGAAGCCAAACTCGACTTATAGTTTGATGAATGGCGGGCGGGTGGTCGTAAACAATTGGATTCCGGACGATAACTTGTTAATGGTTCAACCCATGTTCATGAAACTTCATAGGTAGGTTGATATCGGTGACAGGAAGAACCTTATTAATTTTGTACTCACTAGGTCAAAGGTCAAAGTCACAGTGACCCTGAACATAGTAAATCAAAAACAATTGGTTTCCAGATGATAACTTGATAATGGTTCGAACCATGTTCATGAAACTTCATAGTTAGATTGGCATCAGTGAGAGGAAGAACCCTATTTATTTTGGACTCGCTAGGTGAAAAGTCAAGGTCACAGTGACCTTCAACATAGTAAATCATAAACAATTGGTTTTAGGATGATAACTTGATAATATTTCGACCCACATTCATGGAACTTCATAGGTAGGTTGGACAAGGTGAATGGAAGACCCCTATTTATTTTGGACTCACTGGGTCAAAGGCCAAGGTCACAGTGACCTTGAACGTAATAAATCGTAAACAATTGGTTTCCAGATGATAATTTGACAATGGTTCCACCTACATTCATGAAATTTCATAGGTAGGTTGGCATTGGTGCAAGAAAGAGCCCTATTTATTTTGGAATCACTAGGTCAAAGGTCAAGGTCACAGTGACTCTTCACATAGTAAATTGTAAACAATTGGTTTCCGGATGATAAGTTGATAATGATTAATGTTGATAACTCGACATTGGATCGGTGATCCTATCAGCATTTTTTTCATTTTTTGTCTCAAAAACATAGGTTATGACCCCTCATTGGAACGTGCTCGACGAGCTCATTCCAATGAGGTGGCATAACCTATGTTTTTGAGACAAAAAATGAAAAAAATAATGAGAATTAATTGGCGATTTTTAGCTCAACTTGACAAAGTCAAGCTGAGCTATTGCCATCACTTCTCATCCGTCGGTGTACGTATGGGCGTATACGTACATACATCCACAATTTTCTTTGGCACACTGCACAGGTCGCATTTATGATCAGATCGCTTTGAAACTTGGTATGCTTGTTTTGGGGTGACCTTTATCAATTTTCCTAGGGGGGTTTGATCATCCCCTACTAGGCGGGTCCTCAGGTGGCGGATAGAGGACGGCCTGCTCAATTGGGCAGGTTTGCTAATTTCTAATTGGCAGGTTTGCTCAATTGAGTTGGTTCGCTGCGAAATACATGAATACGCAGCCCCGGACCAAAATGATCAATCCTGCTAATACCATCTGGCAGGCACCTTGTTCTCCCGTGAGGTGCGTTCCGAAGGCCCCGGAAGAAGGAATCCTGGCAGTTGAGGACTCGTGGCCCCGGTTAGGGCAGTCTCCGGGATGGAGCCCTGGTCTCCATTTCGGAGATAATCTTGTTCAACACACTGCTTTGGCCCCAATTTCGGGAGTAGAAGGATGGTCGGATGGTCCGTTCTGGCCAATCGGGAGCCCCCACCCCAAAAAGTACTGGGTGTCACGTCGGGGGCATTTGGTGACCATTCAGTCAATCATTTCTTTTATTCACATAACATAATTGCCATTGTGTACTGTTTTTAAACACTTTATATTTTAATAGCCCCTTAATTTTGCTGCACTGTCTGTTTCGGTTATGCATGGCAACCTTTTATTTCGGTGGTTTATACAGTGATTGATTGGATGGCCGCCATCTGAAGACCTGGCACTTCCACACACGGGCCAATCAGTCAGTGGCATACTTCGGTATCAACACTGGCTGAGTATACTGCCCCATACCAGGTATGTGGGAATACCGGCAACCCGGTGGGTTCACTGCAGGCCAGTAACCCTACCCCTTGTTGGACTCCATGGTGGGTGGGAGCCGGGGCAATGAACGACTTACAATAAAATATGGCAAACATACCAAACAAAAAACAAAAACGCGGGCGCGAACTTCGGTTCACTGATTCTGATTCTGACTCAGATCAAGACATAGGCAATACGTCAATTAACACTTGGCCCAAATTTATTATGATTTATGCTGCAGAGGATGGAAAATTGGCATCAAATATTAACCCCTTTTCATTAGAAAAAGCAAAGGAATAGCTGGGGAGGTCAAGAATGTTAAAAAGTTACGATCAGGTGGGATACTCATTGAATGCAAAAGAGAAATGCAGGCTATCAATTTGTTAAAAATGGAAAAACTGGTTGACATGGAGGTCCACGCCTTTGCACACAAAACACTAAATAGTTGCAAAGGTGTGCTACGAACAAAAGAACTGTCAGGCATTGATGTGCTAGAAATTCAGCAAGAACTAAAATCACAGGGGGTCACTGATGTTAAAAGAATAGAGATTAAACGAGATGGCATGATTATTCAAACAAACACTTATATTTTAACTTTTAACTCATCCCAACCACCAAGGTCATTAAAAGTAGGATACATGAACATCGGAGTGGATTTGTACATTCCAAATCCACTTCGATGTTTCAAATGTCAGAAGTATGGTCACGGCCAGAATAATTGTAGAGGGAGAAATATCTGTTTTAAGTGTGGTCAAGAACATCCAGACCCATGCACAAATACCATTAAGTGCTGTAACTGCCAAGGCAATCATGTAGCTGCCTCAAAAGATTGCCCAGTCTGGAAAAAAGAAAAAGAAATCCAAAAGATTAAATGTCAAAAACAGATCAGTTTTAAAGAGGCCAGGGAAATAGTATCATCAATGCCTGGCATGAATTTATCATCGCCGACATACGCTAAAAAATTAATCCAAAAATTACCAACAACGTCAGTGGAATGCCAAACTCAATATACATGGCTTAAAGGTACAATTCCATCTTTAGTACAGGGTTTCACATTAGACCAAACAGACACACAATCAACAAAAACAAATTCTACATCGCAAACAACAGAGCAATTAAAAGCCAACTTTGAACAGAAAAAAGAACAAAATCCCAAACCTGAACAGACAATTTCAAAAACAACAGAGGATAAACCAGAACAAAAACTAGGAAACAATTCGCCTAAACCCGTACAAAATAAGGATCATACTACGAATTCAGAGCAGAAAAAGGAACAAAACAAAACAAAGCCAAAATCACAACAAGAACAAAGATCACAACAACACACTCTGAGTCAGAATCAAATGAGAAAATTAGACAAAGAAGAAAAGAAAAAAGAAAAGATGAAACAAAAACAGTTATCGGACAGATTACCTAAGGTTCTTCAAAACCCTGTTGTTCGCAACAGGTTTGAAGGCTTTGAGGATATGGACGTAGGTGATTGTATCGATGATACATTCGAACAATTACGTCCGACTTCTTCAAAGAATAGATCCCCGAGGAAAAATTCACCAAAGAATATTACAGGGGCTATTTCGCCCATACGTCCACCCTCTAAATCTCCCTCGAAATATGGCTAATACAAACAAAAATAACATAATACAGTGGAATTGCCGAGGTTTTAGAGCCAATTTTAATGAACTAGGCCTTCTCAGCCAAAAATATAAACCTGTTGCTTTTTGCCTGCAGGAAACTCTTTTAAAGAAACCAGATGGTCAGGGTCATTCAACCTTTAAGCATTATACACCGTATAATGCCTGGGCAGATGATAATGATCTTCATATTCGTGGAACGAGTGTCTTGGTTAGGAACGACATCATTCACAGTTCTGTACCACTACAGACAAATTTGCAGGCTGTGGCGGTACGCCTAACATTGGACAAAACAGTTACACTTTGTTCTATTTACGTTTCACCAAGTAAAGCCTTACAACTGAATGACCTTGAGCTGCTGGTCCGACAACTCCCAACCCCATACATTTTGTTGGGCGATTTTAACGCACATAGCCCCCTTTGGGGTAATTCCTGCAGTCAAGAAGATGCAAAAGGTAAAACTGTAGAAGAGTTCATTACAAAATATGACTTGTGCTTGTTCAATGATGGTTCAGATACTTACCTGCACCCCGCATCTGGTTCTTACACGTCAATTGATTTAACAATTGCATGCCCTTCTGTCTTCCTTGATTTTTCATGGAAGGCAGAAGATGACTTGTGTGGGAGTGACCACTTTCCGATTGTGTTGGAGAGTGTAGTTCCGGCGGATGATGAGAGGGTGCCCCAGTGGAACTTTAAAAAGGCTGACTGGGACACTTTCTCATCGCTTTGTTCTGAATGCCTCACACGGGAGAAATTTCAGGACAGTACTGACCAGATTGAACACTTCACCAGGGAGTTGACTGACATTGCAAGCCAAGTCATTCCTAAAACCTCGGCAAATCCAAAACGTTTCACTAAACCATGGTTTGATACTGAGTGCAAACAGGCTATAAAAGATCGCAAGAAATTTGAGAGGGAATTTAATAAGTCACCAACTACACAAAATTTGGATAGATTACGTATAAATCGGGCAAAAACAAGACGACTTTTAAAACATAAAAAGAAAAGTTCATGGGAAACTTACGTTTCGAAACTAAATCAAAACACCCCCATCACTAAAATTTGGAAAATGATTAAAAAAATTAAAGGAAAAGAAACACCATCAGCTGTACAACACCTAAAAGATAACAACACACTCATAACATCAAAACAGGAAATTTCAAACAAGTTGGCCTCTACATTTTCTAAACATTCGTCGTCTGAAAATAGTAACCCAGAGTTCCTCAAACTTAAAAAACAACAAGAAAAACAAAAGATTAAATTTACATCCAATAACTTAGAGGACTACAACGAACCTTTCTCTATGGAAGAGTTAGGTAACTCTTTGCATAGAGCAAAGGATTCTGCCACTGGACCTGATCAAATACATTACAAAATTTTAAAGCATCTGCCACGATCATCACTTGAACTTTTACTGTCAGTTTTCAATGAGATATGGGTGACTGGCCAGTTTCCACCTTCTTGGCATAATGCTACAGTAATTCCCATCCCAAAGCCTGATAAAGATCACAGCAACCCAAGTAATTATAGGCCTATTGCTTTAACAAGTTGTCTGTGTAAAACCATGGAAAGGATCGACTTGTCTGGTTTCTGGAATCGAACAATCTACTTGCGAATATTCAGTGTGGTTTCAGAAACCAGAGAAGTACTGTGGATCATTTGGTTAGATTAGAAACGTTTATACGAAATGCCTTCGCCAGAAAAGAACATGTGGTCGCCATCTTCTTTGACCTGGAAAAGGCATATGACACAACGTGGACGTATGGGATTTTAAAAGATCTTTTTAACATGGGGTTGAGAGGGCGTATGCCTCTTTTTATTGAAAACTTTTTAAAGGACCGCCAGTTTCAGGTTCGTGTTGGGTCAACGTTATCTGATCCTCACGAGCAGGAATTGGGGGTCCCTCAGGGTAGTATTTTATCTGTTACCCTATTTTCAATTAAAATTAATAGTATCATCGACGCAATTGAGAATATGGTAGATTCGTCATTGTATGTCGATGACTTTTTGATCTGCTATAGCAGCAAAAAGATGAATGCTATAGAGCGCAAACTTCAGCTGTGTTTAAATAGGATTCAAAAGTGGGCTATCGAAAATGGTTTTAAATTTTCAAAGACAAAAACGAATTGTGTTCATTTTTGCAAACTTCGGAAACATCACCTCGATCCGGAGTTGAAAATTGATGGTAGTCCTATTAAGGTTGTCAAGGAAGTGAAATTCTTAGGTTTGTTGTTTGACAACAAACTGAATTTCACTTCCCACATAAAACAACTAAAAGTTAAATGTAAGAGAGCACTGAACCTACTGAAGGTTGTTGGTAGCACTGATTGGGGTGCTGACCAAAAAACTTTGATCCATCTGTATAGATCACTTGTTCGATCAAAGTTAGATTACGGTTGTATAGTTTACGGTTCTGCAAGGAAATCATATCTCAAACCACTTGATGCAATTCATAATAGTGGTATTAGAATTAGTCTAGGGGCTTTTCGAACATCCCCAATAGACTCGATGCTTGTTGAAGCAGGGGAGTCTTCTCTTGAGAAACGTAGAATTAAATTATCTCTCCAGTATGTGTCTAAACTTTTGGCCAATCCTTCAAATCCTGCTTATAATTGTGTTTCAGACCCTCAAAATGTTGAATTTTTTAACCGCCACCAGAAACACATTCCTCCATTGGGAATTAGAATTAAACCCCACATGGAGTCTGCCAAAATTGATTCTGATTCTATAAAAGAAAACCGTAAATCACATATTCCTCCTTGGCATCTTAAAAAACCTACAATTATTTTGGACCTTGCTTCTACCAAAAAATCTGATACCAATTCCTTGCAGTTTAAACAAAAATATGCCGAAATAAAGTCCAGGTATAGTGCATATACAAGGATCTATACAGATGGGTCTAAAGATGGTGACAAAGTATCATCAGCTGCTGTTACTGGTGATCATATCACCTCAATCAGAATACCGAATCAAAGTTCTATTTTCACAGCTGAAGTTAAAGCTATTCAACTCGCACTTGAGCACATCGAGAATTCACAGGAAAGAAAGTCGATCATCTTCTCCGACTCTCTTTCCTCTTTACTTGCTTTACTCAACCCCAGGTTGAAGAACCCTCTCATCATGGAACTTCGTGAGAAGTTAACAACTCTCATGTCTGACCAATATGATATCGTGTTTTGCTGGTTACCCAGACATGTAGGTATCGCTGGTAACACCAAAGCAGACAGTGCAGCAAAACAGGCTTTAACAAAGCCTCTCACTGATTTTAAGATCCCTTTCAGTGATTTTAAGCCTCATATTAGTAGTTACATCAAATCTATGTGGCAGGCGGAATGGGATGGAGCGACAAATAACAAGCTTCATCGCTTCCGACCAACTATTTCAGATCACTACCCGTCTAGTAACCTTTGTAGAAAGGATCTTGCAATTTTGACACGGTGTCATATTGGTCATACACGACTTACACATTCCTTTTTGTTAGAGGGTAATTTGCGACCAGAATGTGTTCCCTGCCAGCAGGTGTTATCAGTGGAACACATTCTTTTGAATTGTACTGATTTTAATCATGTTAGAGGGCAGTATTTTACAGTCGGATCTTTGAGAGATTTTTTTTATCATACGAGCCCGCAAAAAGTCATCTCATTCTTGAAAGTAATCAACCTTTTTAATAAATTTAAAATTGTTTTTACCATTTTAATTTTCATCTATCTGTATTTATTTCACAGGTTGATTTACACAGTATTTTTGCACTACTGATCTCACCTTCTTATTATGTTTCACACTCATCATTTTTAAACCTCTTATTCAATTTGTTTCATATTTTAATTAATGGTCTTTTTGAAATTTACACTTTCATCGCCACGATATAGCCTAAGCTGCTGATGTGGCGTAAAGCACCAATAAATAAATAACTTTATCAATTTTCTCCCATTTCCGTCCAAAAATGTAGCCGCTTTGAACTTAGTTTAGGCGGATCTCAATATTTTCCTTTGGCACACCCTACAGGGCACATTTATGATCAGCTCGGTTTGAAACTTGGTATGCTTGTTTGGGGTTACCTCTAGATGGGAGTTATCGTTTTCTTCCATTTCCATCAAAAAATGTTGCTGCTGGCAACCTTCTTTGAACTTAATTTAATCAGACCTCAATATATTCCTTGGCATGCCCAACAGGGCTCATTTATGATCAGATATATTTGAAACGTGCTATGCTTGTTTGGGGTGACCTCTAGATGGGTGCTATTGATTTTCTTCGATTTCCATCTATTCTGCTGGCAATAAATAGCCTTCTATAAACCTAGTGCAGTTATGCATCAATATTTCCCTTTTGCACTCCCTGCAGTACGCATTTATGATTGGATCGCTTTGAAACCTTGTGTGCCTGTTTGGTGTGACCTTTAGATGGGAGCTATTCTCTTTCTTCTATTTCCATCAAAAACTGTTGCTGTTGGTAACAATCTTTGAATTTATTGCATTTGTGCATCAACATTCTTCTTTGACATGGCCTACAGGGCACATTTATCTTAGGATTGTTTTTGAACTTGGTGTGCTCATTAGGCGGGATGTCTCGATAAGAGCTATTGATTAGCATTCATTTCTATGAAAAAAAGTTGCCGTTTACAATAACCTCTGAACTTACTGCATTTGTGTATCAACATTCTCCCTTTAGCCAGCCTTACAGTTTACATTTAAAAATGCATGGATTACTCTGACGTTGTGCACGCACAATGCTGTTATGTTTAAATTTCACCAAATAACATTGGTACCAATGACCACTTCACTTATAACTTACCAAGTTCAAGTTTGTCAAGTTGAGCTACAGTGTCATTGACACTTTCATTTAGAATAGCACTGTCCGGTTTTGGGCATTGCATTGGGTAAAGGGTTAACAAAGCTCATTGACCTCAGTATACAGAGGTTTAAATCATTTGGAATAAAAAAACCATCATTAAATAGTAATATAATGGTCTTTGTCTACTCAAACAAGCAGCCTTGCTGAACCACATGAGCATGAAGAAATGACATTCTTGCATGCGCTTTTCAACAAAACAAAAAATTTTGTCTTGTGTGCCTTCCCACAGTCATATTTAGATTTTCGTCTATTTTAGGTATTCAAATGGGTATGGAAAACGAGTTGGCAAGTCTTAAAAAAAAGTATTGAAAAGTATGGAACTGTTTTTCCGCACATGTGTTAGTCCCCCTGACCTTTGTATCTTGATTATGATGTCAGAAGCACACAATACTACCTTCATTTGTGCAAGACATCACAGATTTGTTCCAAATATTTTGGAGGCACATGCCATTGAGCAAATAAAGTAGTGGGGGTCCCAATGTGTTTTTTGTTCCTTCCATCACAAGAGTGTCCCAGTCTCTGGAGTATCGCATGTTGAAAGCAACCTTCCTGGGATATGTAGCTCATTCACATGTATGCTCTCATTATCTCCACTGACTAACCAAAGTTGTAGAAGTATAGACATGAGTAAAACAGGAAAACAACCGTGCATAAGCATTATTTTGCCAATCAAATGTGAGGATTATCGTCCAGTATAAATTCACTCTATACTGGGTTTCGGGAGTTATAAGTTTCACCAAAATGATTTTTCTCAGAGTTGTTTTGGCCCACACACAAAAACTTTGCACTTTCTGCATTGGTGAACATCTCTTAAGTGCAAGGAAACTTAGGGTGTCAGGGTTACAAATTTCACAATTTGTTCTTGCCTGGCATGAACTGTGGTCATCATGTCTGATCGAGTGTCTTCCCCCACAGAAGTCCCATACATTTTTTTCTTGCTTAGGCCGAAACCCCTTGCTCAATACCGGTCAGCGGTATTCACAACAATCACCATTCAAATTTTCTTTCATTTATCTCAAAACATACCTTATGATCCAATATTGAGCTTGCCCGAATAAGGATCCATAAGATATATTTTTTAGGCAAAAGACGGGGGGGGGGGGGGGGGGGGGGGGGGGGGGGTGCCGGCAAAAAAGTGAGTGAACATTTGTGGAAATATTTATTTTGCAGATTTTTTGACCCACCCACCCTTTCCTGCATATTTTTTCTGTGACATTTTTGGGACCCACCCCCTTCTCATACATTTTTATATATAAAACTTTCGGTATTCGAACACCAACTTGAGATGCGTAATGAAAACATGCAAAACTGGTATGCATTTACCATAGTACACATAGTAATTAAGGAATACCCAGAGGTATTTTCCTCTTTATGCTGTTCCAATGGTTGGTGAATTCCTTAGGCCATCCAGTGGATCTGTTGGAGTAATTCTACCTTCATCTTGGGAACTTACAATGCCGTGATATTGGTATCGTATAGCCATTATTGTTGAAAGTGAATTAAAACCCTATCAAACCAGATGAGACAAACTAAATGTATAGCTTAATATTCTTACAAATCTAGTGTCTTGGTGTGTACCTTGCAAATAAAACTCAATTATTCTCTTTCCCAGAAATCTTTGATTTTAAATAAATTTTAAATATGCTTTTCCTAATTTTATCTCTGATATGCAGATGCACTTTGAACAGTCCAGTTTCTGTAAATCATGGCATATGTAGGAATATGTGAGCACTGTGCCTTCTGTGCCCACAATTAATTTACTACTGCTTATACCATAATAGTGTCGGTGTTGCAAATATTGGTTGAGTAGATGGGAACTTGTTTTTGTTTTGGTTGAAGAAGCGCAAACCCTGTGTTTTTTTATGACATCTGCATGGCAGGATAGCTATCAAAAAGTCTTGTTTGTTTTTGTTAAATCAGAGTTTTTTGTTTTTGTTGAAATAAAAATTAATATTTTCAATTTTTTGCATTTTGAAAAATCAGTCCCACCTGGCTATTATGACTCATTAGACAGTATTATATATAATATGCTTCATTTTAAAGAATGTTCCATAAAAAAAAAAACTTGAATATGAATGAATAATGTTGTGAATGGTTATTTTAGTCTACTTCAGGATGATTTTTTTCAATATCGGACACCCACCTCCATCCAAAAGTCTGTTTTGGGTGATATTCCCCAATATTTTTTATATTAAGAGGGTATCTTTTGTTAATAGTGCTTCTAAATAGGCTCTTAAGGTCAATTGGTGACATTTTGTATCTGTTACAGTGAAAAAGATAAAAAATGCATTAACTATTTATGCACATTTTTTTGGCACTTGGACCCCATTCCCACCGATTTCCTTCTTTGTTCATGCAATCCTCCTCCCCCCTGCAACAGATGAATATTTTAAATTTATTTAGGGATTTTTTTTTTTTTCACAATTTTGTCTTGTTATTTGGGTGGGGTAAGATTTAGTGGAGTTTTTGCTCAGTTAAACAAAGCTATAGTCAAAAATCAACATATTACTTCTGATTATATCAGATACGAGAGTGCGATGGCTCAGTGGTAGACTGTTGGACGTCTATGCTAGAGGTCAGGAGTTAGATTCCTGTCCGAGGACAACCCACGTTTTGTCCTTGGGCAAAGCACTTTATCCCACTTGCCTACATGGGGACACGATGATGCCATGTACTAAGGTGTACTGCACGTCGATGGTGCACATGTCTTCTACTGCTATAAACCTGCTTGAGCAGAGCTTGAACAGAGTTAGAATGTTGAGGAACTGACAGTTGCTCGTCGATGCTTGGTGGTTCTCTCCGTGTACTCTTGCTTCCACCACCTGTAAAACTGTCATGGTCATGTTTAGCCATTGTGATAACTATGTGACCTTAAACACCAATAAATAAATATCGGATACATGTACAAATATTCATACTTTTATCATTAAATTCCGTCAAGTAAAGTGTGTTTATTTATGGAATCGTTAAGTGAAAGATGAATTTGGTAGAATTCTTTTTCTTTTGGTAACTGGTTTGCGAATCCAAATGCATTCATTTGAAGCAACACTAAGATTATTAATGTTTTACCAAACAAAACATTTTTGGATTACTAAAAATTTGCATTTGTTTTACTGAAAAACCTGGCTTATTTCTCCTAAATGAGATGAGCACATTCCAATGAGGTGTCATAAGTAATGTTTCAGAAGTAAATACAGTGCAACCCTGTTAATTGAATAGCCACTTTGCCAATGGAAATTATTCAATTAACCAGAGTATTCAGTTAACAAGAATGGTGTCACTTTCCTGTATTCTAGAGATAAATTAGCATTTATTCTATTATATCTTGTTTGACAGAGCTCCATGAGCTCTGTCAAACAAGATATAATAGATTAAATGCCTGAATTGGATGTACTGAACCCAAATAGGACTACAAACAAAGGAAAACTTGGGAGAGTCAGGGTAATGTCTCGACAGTTTGCAAGATTTTTTTATTCAATTAACAGGAGTTTACTCTATAGCCTATATTCAATTAACAGGTCGAATTTGTACTGGAGATATGGTAAATGGTTTTGTGTTGGGAAATTATATTCAATTAGCAAGGTTATTCAGTTAAGAGATATCCAATTTAGTAGGCTTCACTGTACTGTAAATTGAATTGAGTAAGGTAAACTGTCATAAAACCCTTCACCACACTTAGTGTAGTGAAATGTTGGTGGTGCAGTGTTCTAAACTTAGTTGAATTGATGGTTCCTGTTACACAGGTTTGTTGCACTGTCTTTTTCCATCTAAGAAATAATGGTAAGATACTTGCAACCAACAGCTTGTCCTGCATTCATAACAAGTGTGCCTTGACTATTGCTACTCTGTACTTTTCAGCCATAAAATCCCTTGTTGGCAAGCTTAAAAAAAAACAGAATTGTGCTGCTGGGATTGTAATTAGGAATTGCAAATGCTTCCAAATAACTCCAATCCTCATGGACCTTCACTGGTTTCCTTTTCAAAAAAGCATAATATACAAAATCATTCTGATTACATACATACAGAATATACCCATAGTAGCTTGGTGTACCAAATGTTCACCACAAGTGGTGAAATGGTATTAACCTCAACCTTTGGTGTGTAGTTAACACCACTTCACCACAAGTGGTGAAAATTTGGTACACCAAGCTGCTTTGGGTATATTTTATTTATGCCATGATCGTCAGATTATTAAGAGTCGCTTTTCTCAATTTTACTGAGCAGCAGCTGTACATACATGTGAATTTGTTTTTGTTTACATGAGCATCGGTGGGCGGTACTTCCACTGTCAATTTTATCTTCGAAACTACCCCGTGGGAACCCCAGGAAGTGAAGCAGTGCCTGTTCACTGCGATAAACAGGCTCGGTTTTACTGGTAAAATAGGACCCAATCACCAATGCTTGGGAGGTGCAAACCCTCTCTAAAATGGGCAACATGACTTATTAACCCTCACCCCTGGTCTTGAGTAGGACTTCACGGTATTGGAATTTTCGATACCAAGTTTCGGTATTTTAAAAATACCACGGTATGATTGAATACCAAGTTGTGCTGGATTTTGCGAATATTTGACCAAAGTTTCATCACCACATTGGTCAAATGTTTGTACATTTCAGCACCACAACAACTTTTGCTTCAAAAAGCTATACCAACAGTTTGTTTACCTGCGAATCCATTGTCTGTGAAAATGTGAAAATATTGGTTTAATGTGGAATATTAGTCTATGTACCCTACTTTGGAAGTGGGGTAAATGTACGAAAAGTGATGCAAGCTAACACCTTTGAATGCGACATGGATTGGAAGCAGATGTACGATTAGGCAACAGACACTGAAATAGAATGTACGATAATAAAGGAGCTTTGAATTTGGTGTGCTATCAATTAACAATTTGTCGCCATATGGGTGATGCTATTTTACAGTTGTAAACTACTAATATTTCAGTATTGTCTGGGGATTAAAAGAAAACAACTCACAGTACATCAATTATTATGCTCGAGTTATTCCCTTGATATATTGAGGAGCTTCACGTGAGTTGCATTTCACACTTTCGCTGTATGCGCAATTAACATGCATATGGAGCATGTTCAAGCAAACAAATGTGATGTTTCTTCAGCAGTATGATATTACGGACATTCCTAATCGATAATATTGTGAAAGTCGGTATATCAAATGAGTTGAAATTTTCACGGTATTCACTCGGTATTTTGAAAAATACCGAGTTTCGGTTAAATACCGAAATACCGTGAAGGCCTAGTCTTGAGATGATACTCATGTTGTGGTCATGATTAGCCATTGTGCAAAAATATGTGACCTTAAACACCAATAAATAAATAAAAAAATATCACTGAAACGAAATAGAAAAGGCAACAGGGCCTTTTTCATTTTAATAACGTAACATACTAATTCGAGTTATGTATGCTTTATTGACATGAGACAATGGATGTTTGTTAATTGTTGGTGTCTCATTTAAAAATGTAATAAATAATTGCCACTTTCATTTCACTCTTCATGAGGCGACCTGCGATTAATTTAGACAAGTTGGCATTCAGGTCGATGTCACCAAAGGTCTACTTGGATGTAGTTCTACTGGAGGTGTAAATTTTAACTTTTGACATCCCATTGTCATAGGCTATATAGTAGAATAGGTAACCATGGTATAAAAATGCATCAATGGAATGGGACCGTCATATCTCTTAGAGTTGATCTGGCAGTACCCACTGAGAAGTCTTCGATCCTCATACTGAACAAGCTTGTCATACAGACTTCAAAATTAACCCCACTTGGGGATAGGGCTTTCTCAGTGTTGCTCCTGGTTTCTGCAATTCCTTGCTAAGTCACCTAAAAATGGAACTCTCCATCAGACAGGCTGAGTCCCACTTGAAGACATATCTATTTGGCAAAGTATTCCGTTTGGTGATGAAGATGTGTACAGTACAGTGTAATGTGAAGCCAAAAAAGGCACTGATTTTAAGCACTACCATTATTTTTACTCTTAATGATAATTGTGCTCAAGCTAACATTTTTGTGTGCACAATATATTGGAAAGTCTTTAATATCTGTATATATGGTAGCATCTGTTGACTGCTAACATTTTTCATAGTACTAGTACACTGTGATGCTTTGAGATTTGATTCAATTTCAAATTCATCAGATTTGATTTGAATTGATTCATGATTTCGCTTTCTAACAATCTCAAATTAATGGAGAAAGATTCAAAAAGAGTTGAGCTCCTTTTCATTTATTCTGACTGTTTCCCTAGTATTTTGCCTTATGGTTGAATTAATTGAATTGTCCATATTACATTCTGACACAGTGAAATTTCTCTGTTTATATAGAGGGAAGACCATTGTATATTCTGCGACTTGGTAACATGGATGTCAAAGGACTGATAAAATCTGTTGGAGAAGATGAGTTATTGAAACATGTAAGTTGGATGTTTTTTTTTGTTGACTTTTTTCGAAGGCGATAAGGTTAGTAATTGCAGGCCTTTAAATTCTTCCCAACTAACGATGGTAAACGCTGTGCCGAAATAAGATAATTGTGCCCAAATTATGCAGCATTTGAAACTTTTTCCAAAGTTTTGCAGTGTTTCGGCATTATATAGTTTAGCCAGGTTTCCCTGATGCTTGTAATATAGCGTAGAGCTTTCCTTCGAATCAAACAATGCAACAGATAAATACTTTTTTTAAAAACCCACAGAAAAACAATCGACGCTGTCGATGGCGATTACTTTTCTGTGGCGAATTTTATATGATCATGTACTTAAAGCTTGATATCCATTATATCCATGTTTGTGGCATTTCTCAGTAAATGTCGTGTGTAATTTAGCTTGAATTCAAATAGGCCTTTGGTTCAACACTGGGAAACTAAGAAACCTTCTCGAGATAGTCACTTAAACTTACGTCAAAGGGTGGTGGGAACCAGTGATAATGGTGAAGACCTATAACAAGGGGTTGTAAACTATCATTTTGAGATGGGGACCTAAAACCTAAAATGGACACCAAGAAGAAAATACCGCTGCTTTTTCTCCAACCATGCAAGCCACATCCATATTTGGCCCAAATTAGACTGATCTAAAGGTCTGGTAATTGCCATTGAAAGTGTTTTACCATCTGCTCATTGTTGTCGAAATATGAAAATATCATCTTACAAGTTTTTCCCATTAGGCAACTTGGGCAACTTGAGGCTTGAAATTCCTGCCAGACTCAATTGATTCCTGCAAGAAAAATGAGTATCAACTTTGATTCTTGCAAAATGTCCATTTGGTTTTTGTCATTCATTGTGAAAAAGTGATTTAAAGACCTGGAAAATGCTAATTATTTTGTGCTCCCTCATACTAGTTAAGACTGACGTAGCAGTGGTGCCAAATTGCAGTGGTGCCAAATGAAATCTTGGCCACTGATACAGGAAGCCAAGACCTCACAAAGAACCACTGCTAAGGTGCTGTAACTTCTATCAACAAATCCAGCAAAAGCCTGTATTTTGTAACGTGTCCTACATGTATATTACTTATGGTAGAAAATTGATTATCGAAAGCAACCTTCTAGTCATCACTAATCCACCCAAAAAAGTAGGATATGTAGTGCATTTTATTTTCAAGTTTCTGAACAGACACGCGAAATATTTAAAAATCCAAGCTGGCTGCCATGGCAGCCATATTGGATAGGGTAAAAACTGCTTTTTGAAAGGACCCTTTCTCCAGTTACCACTAATCCACCACAAAAAATAGGATCCATGGTGCATTTCATTTTCAGATTAGTGTGCCGACAAAGAAAGCTTTTGTAACAAGATATGGCCTTTAAGAATAGAAAACCATGACATTTGGAATGTCAAATAGCAGAACTTTTCAACGATTAATAGAGACTGGCAATCTACAATGGCAAAACTTGCTGGCGTATATCAATGACCTCATATGTTTCGGAAGAATTTTCTTGTATTGCTTAAAGGACTTTTATGCCTAATTTCCATAAGTGAAATTCCTCGTTTTTCTCATCTGAATCCATTGTTTCAAAAGATTCTTACATTTCTGTCATTGAGTGTGTTGTTATGCAGTAGCAAAAATTGTAACCAGAAAAGCCTGTAACCATTCCTCTACAGGTTAAGTGCTTAATCCTTAAAGCCCTGTTTCCAAATTTTCCGTCTTCAGAACAAGTGCCCTTAACATGCCCTCATGATGAGGAACTGCTGACAATAGCCAAATTACCTAAACAGTGGTTTCTAGTCAAGTCTTGGCTGCCTTAAGAGGCAGCCAAGACTTAACTAAAATCCACTGCTAAGCCATTAGACATATAAAGTCTGTGGAATGGGGAGAATTCAAGACACTTGTCCAGGCCCTTAAAGGTTAATAGTTTCAACACTATTAAAAATAGTAATTTACTCTGGAGAGTCTTATTAGTTGCCACAAATATTTAAATACAAATCGAAAATAGCCCACAAGTTTTTACATATAAAAGTTTGATATTTGTTTCATCACTATTATGAGTGATAATTTTTTTATGCAAAAACAAAAATTTGAATGGCTCTTTCTGTGAATAGCACGTCGCAGTATTTTATTATTGTATAAAGGTGAAAAAGTAAAATGCCCACTTGTAACCCATGTTGAGTTTAAATTTCATGTTCTTTTGGTTTTACTTCAGGTACTTTATGTCAATGAACAAGGAATAAACAAAACTGCTGAAGCAACAAGGTTATCTGGTAAACCTGTTCGGTATGTATCTTCTATGCATGATAGTACAGTTTTTACATTTGTAGTTTTGCTAATACATACATGTCCTTAATACCACTTTGCTAACAAACTTGGAACTTTGTGAGGGTCCTTGAAATACTTCCAATATATGTTTCTGCTATGATTGGATAAAATAAGGTATATCATTTCTTTTGGTTTCAGATTTATGTTCTCGCCACAATGTAGCCTTAGCTGCTGATGTGGCATTAAATGCCATTAAATAAATAAATTCAGATATATGTTGGCAGATTTTCTCCAGATGGGTGTTCGCTATTGAGCTTGAAAAAACATACTCAGTGCTATTGGGAAATACGTTTTTATTAAATATTTAAAACCTGCACAGAGCATATTTCCCTTTGTGAAAAGGATTTAGGAATTTTATCTCCTTACTTCACTTGTACAGTGTGGCAGCTTCAGAGTCAACAGACTCTCGCACTGGTAATTTGATCACATAATTTTGTTTCTAATCCAAGACTGAACTCAAGACTTTTTGCTTCATTGACAAGTTCACATATTCATGAACAGTTGGTTGCAGTACTAATGTTCAGATGTATGTGATTTAAACTCTTTAACCCTTTCAACAACATGAATAGAAGATGATAAAAATGTGTCATGAATAAATAAAATAATTGATTTATTCTAAAAAAACATAGCATATGTCTCATTGGAATGAGCTCCCGCCAATTAGTGGTCAAAAGCTGTTTTTGAAAAAAAAAAATAGTTAACAAATAAACAGCACTGGCCAGTTTGTCCATTATATTACATGAAGGGTTGACATATTGGCCGAATCCAGTGCTGTGAACACATCATTCCTAGCTCATGGCGTCTCATTGGGCTCACTCTATGGGGGCCCGAAGCTGTGTTTATTTAGGAAAAAGGATGGCATAGTTGTTTTGTTGTGTATGATAAAGGGTTAATTGATTATTTTTATTTTCAGTAATTGCACCTGTATCCTTGATTTAGATGGTCTCAGCATGAGACACTTATGGAGGCCAGGTATACGTGCACTTCTACACATCATTGAGATTGTGGAAGCCAATTACCCTGAGACAATGGGTAGAATGCTGATTGTTCGAGCACCAAGAGTGTTTCCTGTCTTGTGGACATTAGTTAGTCCATTCATTGATGAGAATACAAGACAGAAGTTTATTATATTTGGTGGAAATGATTATCAAGCTCATGGTGGACTGGGTGAATTTGTTGATGCCCAATATATTCCTGACTTTCTTGGAGGCCAGTGCAGGGTAAGTTTACCTGTAACACAATAACCCACAAGGTATAATTCCAACTTGAATCACTTTTCACTGCAACAAAACAGTAGCCCCAACACACAGTCTTTGGGTAAATTTTTGAATGTTACGTTTAAAGTGCCTTGGCTGTTGTTTCTAGGCAAGTCTTGGCTGCCTACATAGGCAGCCAAGGCTTTCCTAGAAACATCTGCTAAGCCCAGAAGGTAGATAGTCAGAGTGTAGTGAAATGCACAAAAAATCCCAGGCATTTTAGGGTTAATTGTCTCAGACAACAAGCCATAATATATTTCAGAGTAAAGAAGGAGCCAATCTGGTCACATGTGATTGGAACGTGTATGGCACACTTCACTCATCATATGAATATTTGATATTGCAGTATTAGTGTGACTGGGAATTTCTATTCCTTAAATGCCTGGATAGTTTACCACAATTTTTGCCATACATGACAAGATTAGCACTGTGGCTTAATCGTGATTTCTAATTGTCTTGACTGCTTATATTGATAGTTTAGAACTGCTTTAAACAAATGCCAGGATCTTTTTAATTTAGCCAGCCAATTAAAAAAGCTGTATATTGGGGCACCTGTTCTGAAGTGGAAGGCCAAAGTTGGAGTTTTTGTTTTTTATTATTACTTGGGTTTAATGACACTTTCAACAGCAAGGATTACCTTGTGTCAGACAGTTTTATGGGTGGAGGAAGCTGGAATACCTGGAGAGAACCACTGAGCAGTGACAAGCAACTGTCAGACTCCCCAGTGTACTAACACCACACAAGCAGGGTTAGCATTGGTTGAAGACAAGTGCATCATCAATGTGCAGAATGCCTTAGAACACAGCACCACCTCGCCTTGTTTGGGGTGACCTCAAGATTAAGTGATTTGCTCAAGGACACAATGCAGTTCCCCTGGTAGGGATCAAACCATGGATCTTTCAGGTTGACATCCAAAGCCATAACCACAGAACCACTGTGCTCCCAAAGTTGGAATTAAGCTGTTTTGTGTTAGTGGGACCGTTCTATGTCAGTTAAGTTGACAACAAATACAATAGAACCCTGTTAATTGAATAGCTATTTTGCCAGTGGAAAATATTCAATTCACAGGAGTATTCAATTAGTAGGGATCAGGTCACTTTTCACAGAAACAATCCATTGAACTGTTTCACTTGTTTCTTGAACAAAATTAGTTTCAAATTGAAATGCATTTCTTTTTCACCTTGCCAAATTAGCATATTTCAGAAACAATAGGTGAAACACAAACATGTTTCATTGAGAAATAATGTCTATAGTTTGAATCTGCAGATAATTACCTGGAAGTTCTCAAAAGTGGGCAGCATAGATATAAATGGCTGGTTAAATTTGACTTTATACTTATGTTGCAGTCCTAGCCATAGATTCTGAAAGTGACCCCAAACAGTACTCAATAAAGTAAATAACCTCATTTAATCCTCAAAGACCTATTTCCAACTTCTACGACCTCAGAACAGGTGCCCTTAACACTGTGCTCAAAATAACTTTTTTTCTTTGCGTAGCAAAATGCTACACATTTCCAAAAAATGAAAAACATTTTGTTAAAAAAACTATTATTGTATACCAGAGTTATGTTATGCTGTTTTGTATTGAATTCTTCTAAGTAGATAGAATAGTTTCCATCCTATTCTGGGCATTTCCAAATGATCTGCAACGCATGAAACATTTACTATGTTTTTTTTTTAACTGAACTGCCTTTAGATGTTGCATGGACTTGGATATTTTCAATTGGCGTCTTGGTTGTTTAATAGAATTCTCAAAATGGAAGTTGGGATTTTTAATTTGATGGGCTTGAAGTTATTTTTAATGGACATTTTATGCAAAATGTTGTAAAAACAGGAATTTAAATCAATAAAATTCATCGTACATATGAAGTTGCTAATGATGCTTGATGGAAAATTAACTGAGTTATGCATGGAATATTCCACAATCAGAAGTAAAGCATCATTGAACTAGTTTTCAAATTTGTTTGCAAATTTTCATTTACATTTTGCGATACAAGATAATCAACTGCAGCCTAATAGGCTCCAGTTGATTATCTTGTATCACAAAATGCTATACATAATTGAACATTGTATAGCTTTTTGCAAGTTTTGCATAGCAAAAAGCGACGCGACACCGCTTATTTTGAGCCCTGCCTTAACATGCCATCATGAGTAGATACTGCTGACAATAGACAAATTACCTTGGCTGTGATTTCTAGCCAATTCTTAGCTGCCCGTAACAGCAGTCAGGACATGACTAGAAATTACTGCTAAGCCATTTGACGTATAGAAGCTGGGAATTCAGGACACTTGTCCAGATCCTTAACCCTTAGAACCCTAGTGGCCGTTTTCCCGGCCTGGAACATGATACATCATAACATCATTATATAGGATGGTTGTTCAGTAAATGTGTGGGGCTGACCATTCAAGCCTTGAGGCTGCACATTGAAAATATTGATTGGTCTACCCAAATAATGAATATGGACTCTTCTAATTGCTGTCATTGAATTGGCATGGAAGATATCGCTAGAGGTCAAAGGGTTAAGGGGTAACAGAGAAAGTCACAGAATTTCTCAAATTAATGTTAAACATTGAAACACTAGTTAAAGTAACTCATACAAATAGTTTCGTAAGTAGTGAAGAAAATTAAATCTTTCACTAGCAAAAATATTGTTTTTCTCTCACCGTTCTGTTCCTTGATATTATTGTAAATTATTGGAAAATGTTTATTAATTGAATGTATGGTATCATTTCAGTGTTCAGTTCCAGAGGGTGGTCTGGTACCCAAATCTCTGTATATGAAAGATGATGACTGTGATAAATCACCAGACACTCCTCCACTCAGTACAAGCAGTTTGTATCATATGAAACATGTTGTTAAAGAATATCCTCATGAGGTAAGATACAGATAAATTATAAGCTCCACTTGACAAAGTCAAGCTGAGCTATTGTTGTCACTTTTCATCTGCCGATGTACGTACGTCATGTATGTTCACAATTCCATTGGCGCACCACCCAGGTTGCATTTATGATCAGATCACTTTGAAATTTTGTAGGTTTGTTTGGGGTGACCTCTAGATGGTAGCTATCAATTTTCTTCCGTTTCCATCAAAGAATGTTGCCGCTGGCAACAACCTTTGAACTTGGTTTAGTCAGGCCTTAATATTTCCCTATGGTACACCCTACAGGGCACATTTATGATCGGATTGCTTTGAAACCTGGTATGCTTGTTTGGGGTGACATCTAGATGGGAGCTATCGATTTTCTTCCATTTTGTCAAAAAATGTTGCCACTGGCTGCGACTTTTGAACTTAGTTTCGTCGGGCATCGAAATATATTCCTTTGGCACACCCTACAGGATACATTTATGATCGGATGGCTTTGAAACTTGGTATGCTTGTTTGGGGTGACTTGAAGATAGGAGCTATTGATTTTCTTCCATTTCGTTCAGAAAGTGTTGCTGCTGGCAACAGCCTTCGATGAACCTAATGCAGTTATGCATCAGTATTTCCTTTGGGCACATCCTGTGGATGGCACATTTATGATTGGATCGCTTTGAAACTTGGTGTGTTTGTTTGGGGTGACCTCTAAATGGAAGGTATCGATTTTCTTCCATTTCCATCAAAAAACGTTGCCGCAACAAACTTTCAATTTAATTTAGTCAAGTATCAGTATATTCCTCTAGCATGCCCTGTAGGGTGCATTTATGATCGGATTGCTTTGAAACTTGGCATGCATGTTCAGGGTAACCTTAAGATGGGATCTATTGATTTTCTTTCATTTCCTTAAAAAATCATTGTTGTTTGGGCCAGCCTTTGAACTTAGTGCATTTGTGCAGCAGCTTATACCTTTTGCACTCTCTACAGGGCATATTTATGAATTTCTATGAAAAAAAAAAACATTGCCCCTAGCAATGACCTTCAAACATTGTGCATTAACATCTTCCTTTAGCACGCCTCAGAGGGCACATTCTTTATCAGATTGTTTTAAAACTTGGTGTTCTTATTCAGGGTGACCAAGATAGGAGCTATCGATTTTCTTTCAATTTCCAGCAAAAACTGTTGCTGTTAATAACAACCATTTATTGCATTTGTGCATTTGTGCATCAACATTCTTCTTAAATATGCCCAGATGCCTCATTTATCGTAGGATTGTTTTTGAACTTGGTGTGCTCATAAGGCGAGACCTCCAGATAAGAGCTATGGATTAGCATTCATTTCTGTGAAAAAAGTTGCCATTTATAATAACCTATGAACTTACTGCATTTGTGTATCAACATTCTTCCTTCAGCCAGTCTTACAGTTCACCTTTAAAAATGCATGGATTGCTCTGACGTTTTCAGGACTTTTGAAAAAATGCTGAGTCAGCATTTTTAGCTCAACTTGACAAAGTCAAGCTGAGCTATTGCCATCACTTCTCGTCCGTCGGCGTACGTACGTACGTTAGTATGTTAGTACGTTAGTACGTACGTCCACAATTTTCTTTGGCACACCTCACAGGTCGCATTTATGATCAGATTACTTTGAAACTTGGTATGCTTGTTTGGGGTGACCTCTAGATGGGAGCTATCGATATTTTTATACTGTACCAATGACCCAGACTTAGCTGGTGCTAACTCCACAAAAACCAGGGCCAAACACAAATTTTGCCCCCCAATCCCCAAAATTTGCATCCAAAACAAAAAGAAATCATGTCCTAAAGGACCTCCATAGTACGACTCTACTGCGCATGCGCAGTGACGCAGTCGTCCCGAAATTGGCGCCAAATATCATTCTCTGTTTGGCCCTTCATCAGTCAACATCTCACTGATCTTTGTGCTTGTAAATCTCAGTTTAAAGGATGCCAGACACGTAATTCTTGGAGAAAATGTGATTCTAAGGAGGATAGAAGGAGGAGAGGAAAAAAGAAGTGGCAAAAAATAATCAGGGCTGTACTTAAAATTTTTTGTTAAAATTATGTTAAGTTGCCTATTTTCGAGGCAAACGCCTCTTGTTGTCATTCTTGCTAATTGTTGCACTGCTTATTCAGTGTTTCCTCTCCCCTAACCTTCTAAAGTCCCCCCTTGCAATTCTCCCATGCTTTTGGCATATTTTTGAGAAGTTTCATTTCTAAAATTTCCCTGGGAGAGTTGCTTGGTTACAGAATGTTTTCTGTTATTTTCCCCATAGTTACGTTTTCACCCATGGGTGTATAACGTTTGTGTTCTGCATCTTCCATCTGATGTTCTGCAGATTCTCCCCTGGGAGTCTCTGTTTTGCATCAGATAGAGTGTAATTGAGGACTGATTCCGGGCCAGTTTTTTCTGTGCCTGGAGTCATGTTTTCTTCTGTGTTTACACTGTTTGTTTTCATTGGCAACAGCCTTTTTTGAGGGGGGCTGTTTGCCTTTGAGGTAGTTTATCTCATTATAAGATACATTTATATTATCCGAAAGTGTCTCATTAATTATTTTATATAATTTTAAAATTTTTGACCACACTTTGCCATCGGATCCATCGGGGCTCAACGTTACTTTTCAGCAACTTGGGCTTCTCTGAAAAAATATTTTTTCAAAATTATTTTGTTTTGCAATTGTTTTTTCATTTATTAATGGATCATGTTATTATGTATCTTTGTGTCAGGGGTTTTTGCGAGTAACTAGGACTTATTGTTGTTCCTTCACAATGAAAGGAACTTGTTCAAATTGTAATAGGAAGAAATCTTCCTCTGACTTTCATGATTATTGCATAAATTGTAGTCAGTGTTCTCGCATTAATCCCTGTCCTGTATGTGAACATTGGGATGAGAAACATTGGAAACGTGTGTCACGATATGTTGTTTCTGGAGAAAGAGCGATGCCGGCTCTTTCTCCACAAGGTCACTCTACTCTCTCAGTTTCTATTTCAGAGGAACCAGAACAGGGTGATGTTTCCATGTTATCTTCTTCAAGTGTGCGTCCGTCGTCACAATTAAATACAGAGCTAGCGGCAAAAGTGCTCATGGAGATTAGACAAGTGTCGTCCGCTAGCTCGCCCGGTGTAGCGTCCATTCACCGAATGGTTCGGCAGCCGGGTTCGTCCGAGGCGGTCCAAGAGGAAATTTTGGGTGATGCGAGCACTATAAAAATAATAGATGCACACCCAGTGACGGCGGATAGTGAACGAGAACGGAGGAAGCCTTTTAGTCCGGTTCCTAGCTCGTCCAGGTCCAGCCGGGCCACGAGCGAGAGAGGCCCCTCTCTCGTACAACAACATCTGGGACCAGATGTTGTGGTACAAAATGTGTCTTTAGCGGAGCATACGTCCGTCGCTCGGGACGCTCCGTTGTATAAGCAGTCCGCAGAGACTGTTAAGGCTTCCTCTTCTCGCCGGCGCACACGACCGCACCTTGGCTGCGTGACCTCCGATATCTTGCCAGCTTCGCCGAGGAAGGATTATTCGGCGACCAGGTCACACCATCCGGCAGCCAGGGACTCGAGACCGATGGACTCCGGACGTTCGCATAGGAAAAGTATGCGGGAGCCATCTGATGCGGAGCTGCCCTCGGCAAAGCAGCGAAAGACCGCTCCTCCGCAGGTCTCGACGTCGGACATTCTAGTGCAGATAGCACAGCTTATCGCAGCATCCCAGCAGCCGACAGAGACGGTGTCGGATCGAGAATTATCCGACGGCGCTGGGTCGGTACGCTCCGCCGAAGCATCGGGGGCGGACGACCGGGAACATCGGGAGGTCCGACCGGATGGTGAAAGGGATACGGATGAATTGGAGCTATCCCTTTCGGAACAACACAAAGCTGCCGTAGACTTCATCCGGCACTTTCTTCCTCAAGTTGTTCCGTCGGGCCAGACTGCTGCGCTTCCGGACAGGAGAATTATAGCGTCATTGGACTCTGATTTTTTCGAGCGGTTCAGGGACATCGCTCCCGAGTTTCCGTCGCAGTCCAATAATGTTGCAAGAACATTTGAATTATTGAACGACGCTATTTTTAAACTTGCTTCCAGGACAGGGAAAGCAGGCTTCTTGTCCGCAAATACTCTCAACCTGCCTTTCATTAATGCAAGGAATAAATTCGACACGGCAGGTCAGGGTATACCGAGAGTTCCTCTGCGTCTGGACGACGAGGCGGAAGACTTAGAGCTATCATTACCGTCGTCAGCTTCTATTCCAACCGCAGTGTTGGAAACAGCTATTGCGTCTAACAGAGCCAATTTAGATGCCTTATCTTACGCAGATCACCTTACGAAGGCGTTATCACTGCGTCTTCAAGGGGAAGAGTTTCAGGATATTCAATCCTCCTTAAGACTTCTTTCAAGGGCAGTAGCTTATTCCACGTGTAACTCCGCCCTTTCAGTGGCTAATCTGGAGTTGGTTAGACGTGACGCAGCCCTGTCTACATCCACACTAGTGGATTCTAAGGTGAAGAACTCTCTTAGAGTCGCTTCGGTCTCAGGAGATCTTCTCTTTGACGGCAAGCTTTCCGCTATTTATGATAATATTAAAAAGAAAGCTAGTGATTCTCTGTTGTTTAGATCCGCTCCTAAAAGGTCGGATTCAGCAGACACGAATAAGGCGGGCACTTCTGGGTCTTATCCGCCCAAGAGAGGTTCCTATAGAGGTTCCGGTGCGTCCTCTAGCTCTTATTCGAGAGACCGTCAGGATAGCGACTCTCGTTCGGGACGTCCTTCAGGCCGGGACAATCGGTCGGACGCCCCGAGGTCGACGAGGCGAGGTGCGGGTCGTGGAAGACGTGGTTTCTCCTACCGCAGGCCTCGCAGATCCAGGAGGTGATGGCTCAAACCTCTATCGCGTTCCGGTTGGCGGAAGGTTGTCGAGTTTTTCTCAAGAGTGGGCGTCGATTACGGACGACCCTTGGGTGAGAGGAGTGACTTCGGAAGGTCTAAAGATATCCTTCAAACGAAAGCCTCCATTAACTCGAAGTCCAAAGTGGACTCATCTTCCGTCAAACCCTCAGAAAAGAGACGCTCTGCTATCAGAGGTGCAGTCTCTTTTAATGAAGAACGCGGTAGAGGTCGTAGAAAACCAGGAATCGCTGGGATTCTACAGCCATCTGTTTCTGGTTCCGAAACCAGACGGCTCGTTCCGTCCAGTCATAGATTTGAGCTGGATAAACAAGCTGATCATCGCTCCGAAGTTTTATATGGAGACGATTCGATCGGTCAGAGCGAGTATTCGGGTGAACGATTATGCAACGAGCATAGATCTCAAAGATGCGTACTTTCACGTCATGGTACATCCGACATTCCGAAAGTATCTACGCTTCGCAGTCCTAGGAGTGGTGTATCAGTTCCGGGCCATGTGCTTCGGATTGAATCTAGCACCCTGGGCTTTCACTCGAGTAATGAACTCGGTAATGATTTACTTCCGAGCTCATTCGTCTGCGGTAACGTCGGCCTACCTGGACGACATTCTTCAGAGGTACGGCAACGAGTTAACGCTTCAGAACGATGTTCAGAATCTTCTTCTATTGCTCCGACGTCTCGGTTTCATAGTAAACGAGGAGAAGTCGGATCTGGTGCCGTCCAAGTCATTCACTCATCTGGGAATGAGCTTCGAGACGCACAACAATCTCGTTCGTCTGCCGTTAACCAGAGCGAAATTAGTCAGTTGTTACGCTCGCTATTGTCTAAATACAGACAAAGTCACAGCGAGAGAATTTATGAGACTGATAGGTCTGTGCGGAGCCGCTGCGGATCTCATTCCGATGGGACGGCTACGCACACGGCCTCTTCAAATTTTCTTGACTCAGAATTGGAGTGTGAAAATTCATTCGCTCGATGTAGACGTTCTCTTGTCAGATCAAGTGAAACAAGAGATTCAGACTTGGGCAAACATTCAGTGGTTAACTCAAGGAGTTCCGCTGCAGTTGCCGGATCCGAGTTTTACCATTATGACGGATGCCAGTCAAACAGGTTGGGGTGCATCATTAATCCCAACGGATTCGAGATGCCAGGGTCTTTGGGATCCGCAATTCCTGTGCAAGCACATAAACATCAAGGAAATGATGTCAATTTGGCTTGCGTTACGTCACTGGATGGACATTATTCACGATGCTCATGTCCAAATCCTATCCGACAATACGACAGTAGTGGCGTATATACGGAATCAGGGAGGCACTCATTCAGTTCCGTTGTTCAATCTAACGGAAAGAATCCTTCTGTTTGCGTTGGAACATCACGTTCTTCTTTCGGTCCGTCACATACCGGGTCGTCTGAATGTGCTAGCAGACTCCCTTTCTCGAAAGGGTCGCTTGTTGCCGTCGGAGTGGACTCTCAACAAACAAGTATTCAATCAGATTTGCTACCAATGGGAACGGCCAATGATAGACTTATTTGCGACACATCTCAACAATCAGTTGCAGACGTATGTGTCCCCGTGTCCGGATCCAAGAGCATTTGCTGTAGACGCTCTATCGATCCCTTGGGACGGAATGATAGGATATGCGTATCCTCCAGCGCCGTTAATTCAACAAGTATTGCTAAAGATAAAACAATCTCAATGCAAGATTCTGTTGGTAGCATCTCTGTCGCCACAGAGACCGTGGATAAATCTACTCAGGTGTCTGTTGTGGGACCTACCGCGGAAGCTCCCTCCACGAGAGGATCTTCTTTGGCAGGGGAAATCGCGCCAACTGCATCACAACCCGCAAGGTCTCAACCTTCACGTTTTTCCGTTGTGCGGTCCTTCTTGCATGGCAAGCACTTTACAGGACGAGCAGTGGACGCGATTTCTAACTGTAGGAGGACCTCCTCTTCGCTAAACTATGCGGCTAAGTGGAAGGTTTTCCGTCGTTGGTGTAGGGATCATTCTGTTGATATATTTGATCCCTCTATACCAGACATTGCTAACTTTCTAGTATACTTGTTTGACGAAATCAAACTGCAACCGGTTACTATAAAGGGTTATAGATCTATGTTATCTGATACCTATGCACATCATGATAGTTTACAAATTGGATCTAATGTCTCTTTATCGAAATTGGTTAGAAACTTTTCGATAAATAGACCTAGAACTCTTAGATTAATTCCTAAGTGGAATTTAGCTTGGGTTCTCCTTAAATTGAAGGAAAAGCCATTTGAACCTCTTGGGACAGTAGATTTCAAATTCTTATCTTATAAGACAGCTTTTCTCTTAGCTTTCTCTTCTGCCAGAAGAGTCAGTGAGCTTCATGCACTATCGGTGGATGATTCTCATTATCGTAGTGTTGGGAACACTATCACCTTCACTACTAACGTCGGTTTTTTAGCTAAGAATCAGGCTCCTAATAAATATCCGGAACCTATTGTTATTAAGGCTCTTCCGTCTTCAGACGGGCGTAGGCCTTTACTCTGTCCTGTTAGAGCACTACGTATCTATAAACAGAGATCTCAGTTCATCAGAAAGGGACGGAAACGTTTCTTTCTGTCTTTGATGCCTAATAGAAAGGACATTTCAGTCCATTCTATTGCTAGATGGATTCAGTTAACTATCCGTACTGCGTATGAAGATTTATCTTCTTCTCAGCAGTCTGTGCTTAAGATTTCTGCTCATGAAGTAAGAGCTCTTTCTACTTCCTGGGCTTATGCTAATAGTGTTGCTATTACAGATTTAATGAAGGCTGCTTATTGGTCTCAGCCATCCACATTTACTAATTTTTATCTCAGAAATATTGAGTCCATTTCTGGAGACCTGCATTGTTTAGGTCCGTTATCTGTTGCTCAGAATGTCGTCCACTAAACAGTTGCAACTATAGTTATGCAGGCTTTCTGTTCCGGCAGTGACTCCGTCCGGCTGCCCTCTTCGCTCTGGGCTATTTGACCCAGGGCAAGGGGAAAGGGGGGGGCGGGTGTTCCCTTAGGTCACCTGCTTTATAGTGAAAAGCAAGGGAATGCCTCCTCCAAGACAGTATTTCTGAGTCGCTTCCGGGATGGTTTTAAAGTGTAATATTAATGTTTAATTTCATTCATGTCTTATTTTTAAAGTGTAGCTCGGTGTGAAGCATTTGTATATGTCAAGTGTCAAACGGGCTTTAATATACAATACTCGGACACTTTTAAATGATTATAAAGAGTCTCAATTCTCTGGACTACTTTATTTATTGGCTTGTTTTAATAATAATTAGTATAAAGGTTATACTGGATATTAATAGAGAACATGAATGTTATTGTGCTCAATTATTAAGGGTAGTGTATCTTTCTAATTTAAATATTAAATAAGAAAGATACATGTAAAGCCTAATACTCCTTTTCTCCTTAAGGGGTTATCTCTTTATTTTATAATTGAGCTTATTGGATTTTCCTCTATGTCCTAGGCCCTCCAGCCTGTTTACTATTCAGCTAAGTCTGGGTCATTGGTACAGTATAAAAATGTTAAAAAATTTATAGTAATTTATATATTTTTTATACTTACCAATGACCCAGACGGGGATGGCCCTCCCTGAGTTGGGAACTCTTGCCTCCCCGCTGAGTACATAGCGCTGACCAGGCACTGCCAGTAAGAATGATATTTGGCGCCAATTTCGGGACGACTGCGTCACTGCGCATGCGCAGTAGAGTCGTACTATGGAGGTCCTTTAGGACATGATTTCTTTTTGTTTTGGATGCAAATTTTGGGGATTGGGGGGCAAAATTTGTGTTTGGCCCTGGTTTTTGTGGAGTTAGCACCAGCTAAGTCTGGGTCATTGGTAAGTATAAAAAATATATAAATTACTATAAATTTTTTAACTTTCTTCAATTTCCGTCAAAAAATGTTGCCGCGGCCAACGTTCTTAGAACTTAGTTTAGTCAAACCACAATATTTCCCTTTGGCACACCCTACAGGGCACATTTATGATTTGATTGCTTTGAAACCTGGCATGCTTGTTTGGGGTGACCTCTAGATGGGAGCTATCGATTTTCTTCAATTTCCGTCAAAAAATGTTGCTGCGGCCAACGTTCTTAGAACTTAGTTTAGTCAGAAGACTCAATATTTCCCTTTGGCACACCCTACAGGGCACATTTATGATCGGATTGCTTTGAAACCTGGCATGCTTGTTTGGGGTGACCTCTAGATGGGAGCTATCGATTTTCTTCAATTTCCATCAAAAAATGTTTCCGCAGCCAACATTCTTAGAACTTAGTTCAGTCAGACCACAATATTTCCCTTTGGCTCACCCTACAAGGCACATTTATGATTAGATTGCTTTGAAACCTGGTATGCTTATTTACGGTGACCTCTAGATGGGAGCTATCGATTTTCTTCCATTTCCGTCAAAAAATGTTGCCACGGCCAACGTTCTTAGAATTTAGTCTAGTCAGACCACAATATTTCCCTTTGTACACCCTACAGGGCACATTTATGATCGGATTGCTTTGAAACCTGGCATGCTTGTTTGGGGAGGCCTCTAGATGGGAGCTATCGATTTTCTTCAGTTTCTGTCAAAAGATGTTGCCACTGGCAAAAAAAATGACATTGGTACCAATGATCTTCAATTTTGCCATTTCATTTATAACTTACCAAGTTCAAGTTTGTCAAGTTGAGCTACAGTGTCATTGACACTTTCATTTAACACTGTGGGTAATGGGAAAATATTTAAGACTCTTCTTCTCCCAAACCACTCACTGCTCCAAAAGCTTTCAAATTTCACATATGACATCTTTGGAAGTTGGTTTCACATGTGTGTTGAAATCAAATCCCTGGGTCCATATATGGGCTCTCTATGGGAGCCCAAATGTTTAAATTAGTGCAGTATGAGGAATATTCTTTAAAAATCTTCCTCTTCAGATCCACCAATCAGAATCTTTTTTGATATTTGGTATGCAGCATTCTTAGAGGGGTGAGATTCACGTTTGTTCAAGCCAAGTCTCTGGGTTCATATTTGGGCTCCCTGTGGAGCCCAAATTATAACTTAGATCAATATGAGGATTTTTTTTTTAAATCTTCTTGTTCAGATCCAGCAGTCAGAATGTTTTGATATTTGGTATACAGCATCTTTAGGGAGGTGTGATTCAAGTTTGTTCAAGCCAAGTCTCTGAGTCCATATTTGGGCTCCTTGTGGGAGACCGAATTGTAACTTAGTTCAATATGAGCAACAACTTAGTTCAATATGCACATTCTTTAAAAATCTTCTTCACATCCACCAGTAAGAATCTTTTGATATTTGGTATGCAGCATCCTTAGGGGGTGAGATTCATGTTTTTTCAAGCCAAGTCTCTGGGTCCATATTTGGAATTATAACTTGTGAGAAATTTTCTTTAAAAATCTTCTTGTTCAGATCCAGCAGTTGGAATGTTTTGATATTTAGTATACAGCTTCCTTAGGGAGATGTGATTCAAGTTTGTTCAAGCCAAGTCTCTGAGTTCATATTTGGGCTTCCTGTGCAGGGCTTATATTTCGTCTAAATTTGTGAGAATCCATTTGGATTCTCGTGAAAATGGTTGCGAGAATCCATACCTGCTATGAGTATCCCAGAATCCCATGATGCCACCAAGGTTGAACCACTGTTGTATACTGATAACACATCTTAACCTTTTACCCAACACACTTTTTTAATTTTTAAAACTAAGTTTGATAATTTTTAAATAATAAATAAATGATAAAATAATTAAATCAACAATATTTACCAATAAAATCTTACAAATATGGCTGTCATTGGAACCGGCTCAATGAGCCGGTTCCAATGACAGCCATATTTGCAAGGTTCTATTGACAAAGTATCAGGATATTTCAGGTCAATTTTTTTTTTCACGCGAATCCTAGCAGAGGTGCAGCGAGAATCTACATGGATTCTCGCCGGTTTTATTGCGCGAATCTTTGTGCGAATCGATTCTCGGATTCTCGTCGAAATATAAGCCCTGCTGTGGGAGACTGAATTGTAACTTAGTTCAATATGAGGAACATTCTTTAAAAATCTTCTTCACATCCAACCTTAAGAATCTTTTGATATTTGGTATACTTTATCATTAGGGAGGTGAGATTCAGATTTGTTAAAGCCAAGTCCCTGGGTTCATATTTGTTCTCCCTATTGGAGCCCGAATTATGACTTAATTCAATATGAGGAATATTTTTTAAAAAAACATTTTCAGATCCACCGGTCAGAATGTTTTGATATTTGGTATATGGTTATCTTACTGGGGCAGATGCAAGTTTGTTCAAATCAGAACCCTCAGTTGATAGTTGTCAGTGTCAGGTGAGCACTCCCAGGCCCCTTGGGGCCTCTTGTTTCATGGGTTGTGGCCCTTAGAGAGATTGCCAATTTTTGTTCTGTTTGCCTTGTATCTCAGGTTTGGGTTGTTGGATCTCAATGAAATTTTGCTGGAAGATTACTTACGGGAAAGGCTTTCAAACAAATCTCTAATGATGTTTCTTACTTTTCACTTTCTAGAGTTATCCCCCTTTTTTGACTTACAAAATGTTTTGAATTTGCCTGTCCGATGTCTGTTCAGATCAAAACTTGAACATTAGTGCTTTGGATATCGATTTAATTTCATACATGTGTTCAGTATGATGAGCTCTTTCAGAAACGTATGCCATTTTGCTGTCCATATTTTTTTTCCATGATTTATGACCCTTAGAGTGTACAAAATAACCAATTTTTGTGTGGTCGGCTTGTTTGGAAATGCTTTGTTTGTGGGTGCATTTGTTTGACATCTTCTCACACTGGATGGTCCGATCATCACCAAACTTAGCCCATGGGTGCATGTGGACATTACTATTCTGACTGAGGGATTGACTATCATGTCCCTGCAGTAAATACATGCAAATCATCTCCCAACATGTGGTATTGTGTCTTTGTTCTATATCTTTTAAGACTAAGGCAATTGTTTCACATCTCCCATCTCAGTGGTCTGATTGACACAATCTATTGGCAACAGGTGCATGTGGACCTCACAATTTTTACTGCTTTGGATTTTCCCCTGCTGTAAAACAAAGACCTGCATGTGTGTATGCTTAGTGTTGAAAATATATCCATCTTAGCATTTTGAGAGGATGGGGGATGTCTATGCCATGCTTGGCATGCTCTTCTTAAAATTACATGACTCTATAGTGTTACTTTGGTCTTTTTGGTTTTAAAATATTTTTGTGAAGATTTCAATGATTTTCTGCAAAAAAACCCACCTTTTTCCCTCTTGAGATTGGTGCCATGGTCTGTCCTTTGGGTGAAAGATATTGTCCATCTAACACAGCTGGTACAATATAATTTGCTTAGTCGAAGAAGTCAAAAACAATGCTTTGTGTTAATCTTGTTTTTGCAGTTATATATAAAATAATGGAACTTATATGATCGAATCAAAAAAAAAGTACCACAACTATTAACTGGTAGTAAAAAAAATTAAATTAAATGTTCCTGTTAAATCAGCTGGTTGAATTAGCTTAAAATCTGAGAATTTTTTCTAAAATGATTTTTTCTCAAAACACATTATTGAGAGAATATGTCTGTTTTTGTTTCTTTTTTGTAGGTTTTGATACAGATTCCTCAAAAAGGCTCTGTGATAACGTGGGATTTTGATATTTTGAAAGGTGACTTGACTTTTACAGTGTTTTACTGTCGACGTCACACACATGATCATCCTAGTCATTTTCATCATATTAGTGGTGCCACAGGTAGCAAAGGATCTGTGCAATATATAGATAAATCTATGGTAGTAGGTGTCGACTTGAGTATTGTGGAAGCACCATGTATATGCAGAGATGGTGATAGCTTACAGGTTTGTAATCCTTTTTTTTAGCTTGTTATTGTCATTGTACAGTGGAACCCTGTTAATTGAATACCTGCGTTGCCATTGAAACATATTCATTTGACAGGAATTTAGACAAGTATGTATCCTCCTTTATGTTTTTGTTGGTGAACAGTCTATTTTATCAACACTCTGTCACATCCCCTACTTCTCAAAACCACTCCTAAATTTATGTCTAGCAATTATTGAAGAAGGCTATAACTTTCTCTCAGTGAATGTATTTAATTTTCTTGATCCAATGTGCAGAGAATAAAATCTCGAATTTTGAGATAACCTATTTACCGTTCATCTGCTTATAATAAAGAAGGGACTGATTACAGTACAGTCATCATGGATGGGTTAAAATCTATGAGTGGGCATTTTTCCACGTATATAATTCAGAGATGATCCTCTATGACACCTAGCAATATTTTTGCCAATGAAACACCGGGATGACCCCAGTACATAATTGGAGAAAATTTTGTTAGGTGTCATAGCGGATCATCTATGAATTATATGCGTAGAAAAAATGACAACCCATGGATTTTGACCTGTCCACAATGACCCAACTGTATCACAGTTTTCAGATTCCGAAAGCATCTGCAGGAAGCACAGAGTGCGTCAGCTGTCTTAGGGAGTTTGAGCATTGAAGAGAGGGGTCTTCCCATAGGAACATTTTAAAACAGTGCTATCAAATAAAGTGATAAGACACAACTTTTTGACAAACTGTTTGTAGTTCCAGACAAACAACTTTTCGGTTATCTGTTTTTTCATTTAGATAACCACCAGATGAACGTTAAAATCATTCCTCTCAAATTTTATGGCCAGCATGTGTATTACAGGGATGAAAGAGTTCAGCTGATTTCATCTAATTTTCAAAATGCTGAAATTTTATTTTCTATAAACTTACATGGAAATGGTCTGGAAGATATCATCTTTTTTCAGAAGAAATATTATTATTGCAAATTTTCAGGATAAATATAAGTTATCACCACTGTGTGGGTTTCTGAGATGGTGTTTTGAAGTTGAGTCCTCATCTCTGTGCTTATATTGACTAGTCCGTTAGGATGTATGACTCAGAGGCAAGGCCAAGATTCCAAGACACCATTTTGGAGACTCACCTGGTGGTAATAACCAATTTTTATTTAATGCTCAGGCATCAATTCACGCTGAAAAATTAAGTCATATTCCCCTGTCGGTCGGCAAAACGAAATATCAAAATGATATTTAGAAATCGATATTTCATCGTAGGTTCATTTCCACTGTCTTCGATGTTCAGTGGCAGCACGTTTAATGGGCCGATAAACATTTACATGCAATCATCACAGAGTCAGCACATCAGTAATGAATTCCAGAGTCCCAAATACAAACAAATTCGAATAATTGATAGTGACAGTGACTAAATCAATTCATTAAATCAGCGGTTTCAAAGTTTGACTTTCTCATTCACCTTCCAGCGAAAAGCCGAAATCACTTTCAAATTTCTTCAGTTCAACTTCACACGTCTTCAGTGCATTGAGTTCAAAAAAAATAAAATGACGTGTCTTGTTATTGAAAATAAGAAAGTGGTGTTTTTTGTTATTGTTCTATTTCTTCGAAACACATTGCGATTATTTCAATTCGCCAGCCTTGGTAAATCGTAAAGTTAGGGGAGAAATAAGACGGGACTACTTTTTGTGCGGATATTCACACATTCCAATGGTTGGAGTTTGGTTGTTGTAATTTTTGTATGGACGCCGGTTCGGCACATAAATTTTGCGCCTTAATGGCAAATAAAGGCCACAAATTGGAGAGTTTGTAGTCGTAGAGCATTAAATAAAAAGAAAATTCGCGAAAATTTGATGAATACCGAAAATATCTCGTTCGTGGCTACAAGAAATATGAGGATCTTCACTCGCGACTGCGTCGCTCGTGAAGATCCTCATATTTCTTTGTAGCCACTCACGAGATATTTTCGGTATTCATCAAATTTTCGTGAATATCCTCTATATCTTACAAAATTCCTCCCTTTCTTGACTTGTTCACAAATATTTTGACAATCGTTCAGTGTCTATGGGTTGATTATTTATGAATGAAAATCATGACATCATGGTACAGTGGAGCCCACTTAATTGGATATCTCTTAATTGTATATCCCTGTTAATTGAATGTAATTTTCAAACACAAAACCATTTACCATACCTTCAGTACAAATTTGATCTGTTTTTTGCATATGGGTTGTAGAGTAAACTCCTGTTAATTGCATATACATTTTTGTAATATGTCAAAAAAATTACTGTGGCATGCACCAAATTCCCCTTATTTATCAACCTTTTTGGCATCACTACATCCAATACAGGCATTTATTCTATTATACCTTGTTTGACAGAGCTCATAGAGCTCTGTCAAACAAGATATAATAGAATAAATGCACAGTTTACCTCCAGAACACAGGAAACTGACCAAATCCCTGTTAATTGTATACTCCTGTTAATTGAATAATTTTCACTGGCAAAATGGATATTCAATTAAGAGGTCTCTACTGTATTGCGTTCTTGCAATATGCATCAGGTAATCCCCATTCATTACTCTACTTGTACTATAGCCACTGAAGTTTATAACAGTGTTTCTGCCGTGTGTTTCTTTGTTTTATTTTTCAGGTTTAATTGGTTGAGTGCTAGAAGCCACTATCAGGGCTTTCAAAGAAATGAGGCTACCAGACCAAAAGCCCACATTTTCCTTGCTCACGTTTCATATTCATTCAAACACAAATAATGTTTTGTTTATATAACTTTTGTTTTATCACAGATTATTGAAGAGTGCCTGTGGGCACTCTTCAATAACTTGTAATGAAACAAATTTTGATGAACATATTCAGACCACCAAAAATAATGTAGCCCCCAACCAGTTAATGCAAAGAAGGGCTATATAAAAATACCATCATTGCAAAAAATCATCTAGTCTTAATTTATTTCGTTGCGTTGGTTATTTATTTCTTATTTAATTACTGTTATCAAAAATGGTGGCCTCAACATTTGTAATTAATTTTCGATGAGACCAGGTAAAAAACATTATTTTTCTGAATCAAAGATTGCTCGTGCAGTTGCTACCCTCATTACAGTTTTGTATTTTGTCAAGATGTTTTTACTTGTGTTGGAGGAAATACGTTCTTCTTGTAAGATAAAATATGTGAATTTTGGCTTATTTCAGCTAATCTAGTTACCTTCCACTCTTATTGCTTATTAATTGCGTCCGTAAACTTTTCACATTTTCTTCTTCGTCTCTGTAACCACTGAGCCGGTGTGAACCAAACTTGGCAGGAATGGTCTAAGGGAGGTCCTCTACAAACGAACCTCATTTTGTTACCCGTCGGATGAAAAACATTGCTTCCAGAGGCATTCTTTGATTCTGGTTGGTCGATTCTCAAAAATCTTCTCCTCTGAAACGGCCAGGCCAAATGTTTTGAAACTTCACATAAATCATGAATGGGACCCCCCTCTACCAACGATCCTCATTTAATGTTGATCGGAATACAAACATGGCTGCAATTGCGGCTTACAGTTACTATAGAAACCCAATGGGAAATCACATTTTCATCTTCATCTCTGGAACTACTGAGCTGACATGAACCAAACCTGACCGGGATAGTCTGTGGGAGGTCCTCTACAAACAATCCTCATTTTGTTCCCATGGGTTTGAAAACGTCACCGCTAGAGGCATTCTTTGATTCTGGGTGGATTTTGAAAAATCTTCTCTGAAACTGCAGGGCCAAATGTTTTGAAACGTTGCATGGTTGATGACTGGGACCCCCCTCTACCAACGATCCTCATTTAATGTTGATTGGGTTGCAAACATGGCTACAATTGTGACTTATAGTTACTATAGAAACCCTATGGGAAATCACATTTTCATCTTCTCTAGAACTACTGAGCCGACGTGAACCAAACCTGACAGGGATAGTCTGTGGGAGGTCCTCTACAAACTATCCTCATTTTGTTCCCATGGGTTTGAAAACTTGGATGCCAGAGGCATTCTTTGATTCTGATTGGTGGATTTTGAAAAATCTTCTCTGAAACTGCCAGGACAAATGTTTTGATACTTCACATAAATTATGACTGGGACCCCCCCCCCCCCCCCCCCCCCCCCCTCTACCAACGATCCTCATTTAATGTTGATCGGTATGTAAACATGGCCACAATTGCACCTTATAGTTACTGTAGAAACCCTATGGTAAATCACATTTTCATCTTCTTCTCTGGAACTACTGAGACGATACAAACGATCCTCATTTTGTTCCCATGGGTTTGAAAACATGGCCACCAGAGGCATTTTTTGATTCTGATTGGTGGATTTTGAAAAATCTTCTCCTCTGAAACTGCCAGGACAAATGTTTTGATACTTCAGATAAATGATGCTTGGGACCCCCCCCTACCAACGATCCTCATTTAATGTTGATCGGTATATAAACATGACCACAATTGCAGCTTATAGTTACTGTAGAAACTCTATGGTAAATCACATTTTTATCTTCTCTGGAACTACTGAGACGACATGAACCAAACCTGGCAGGGATAGTCTATGGGAGGTCTTCTACAAATGCTTCTCATCAGCTTAACTTTACAAAGTCAAGATAGGCTTTTGCCATCACGCTTGCAGTAATCTGTTTGTCTGTTCACATTTCCCTTTAGTACAGGCTACACCCTGTAGTTCTTGTCTGATCATCACAAAATTTCATATTCAGGTTTGGGGTCATGTCTAGATGGGAACGTCCCCTTTTGGTTGCGATAGGTCAACCGGTATGGCTGCCCAAGCCCAAAACCCCAAAACCATTAGCACAGTCTACAGGTCGTATTTATGAAGGGCTTTCTTTGTAATTTGGTAGGATGCCTCTGTATAATGTCTAACTGAGAATGTCCCCTTTTTGTCATGATCTGTCAACCATGATGGCTGCCCAAGCCCGAAACCCAAAAACTTTTAGCACAGTCTGCAGGTCATATGTAATATGGAGGGATTTCATTGTAACTTGGTAGGATGACTCCGTATGATGTCTAGATTAGAATTTCCCAATGCTAAGTTGATAATGATTAAACCCACTTTTGTGCTGTCACAACCCGACATTGAATCGGTGATGCTATCAGCATTTTTTTTCTTTTCAGGGGTCTCATGTAACCAGTCAACCAGGAAGCTATATTTTACAGTGGAAATTCTTTGATACCAGTAAAGCTTCATTTGATTTTCCTCTTACTACGCACAAGTCAAAAGTTATGTACTATACCGAGGTATTAGAGTCTGAAAAATTCAGGTAAGTAAATGGTATAGGAAATACTTGTGTTTGGTTTTCCTCCAACTACTCAGAAGTTAGAAGTCAGACATTATTCAAATGAGAAAAATTCAAGCAAGATAAGAGTAATCCTTATTTAGTTTTCTCTTATACTTCGTTGTATTCCATACTGAGGTACTGAAGTCAGATGAAAATTGCTAAATACTCTGTAGAGAGAATGGTTCCTTTGATTATCCATCAACTATTCCAAGTGAAAAGTTATGTACTGGACTGAGGTATTTGATTCAAAAGAATTCAGATATCTTGACAGTACAGAGAATACTACTTCTATTTTTCCTTATCTTCACACATGTCAAGCAATATAATTATACCCCCACTTTCGAAGAAAATGGGGGTATACTGGATTACATGCGTCCGTCAGTCTATGCATCCATGCATAAATCCATCCGTCTGTCTGTCCATCTGTGTGTAAGTCTGTCCAAGAATATTCATAACTTTCATAACTTAAGTAAATTATTATGGAACTTGTTTTCTATAATATTTTTTGGTCATAGGTATGCCCATACTAGGTGGTACAGCACATGGGGGTATGCACTGGACAACAGTCCAGCTCTTGTTTTGAAATGTATTGCTGCCAAGGATAATGTGAGTGGAAGAAAGTTGCCTAGTGCAGCATTAGCATTTTTAGCTTAACTTGACATAGTCAAGATAAGCTATTGCCATCACGCGTGCGGAAGTCTGTGAGTCTGGTAGTCTGTGAGTCTGTGATGTCTGTTCACATTTTCCTTTAGCACGGGCTACACCCCGCAGTTCTTGTCTGATCATCACAAAATTTTATATGCAGGTTTGGGGTCATGTCTAGATGAGAACGTCCCCTTTTGGTCGCGATCGGGCAACTGGTATGGCTGCCCGAGCCCAAAACCCAAAAACCATTAGCGCAGTCTACAGGTCGTATTTATGAAGGGATTTCATTGTAACTTGGTAGGATGCCTCTGTATAATGCCTAGATGAGAACGTCCCCTTTTGGGCATGATCTACCAACTGTGATGGCTGCCCGAGCCTGAAACCCAAAAACTTTTAGCACAGTCTGCAGGTCATGTTTAATGTGGAGGGATTTCATTGTAACTTGGTAGGATGACTCCTTATGATGTCTAGATGAGAATTTCCTCATTTGGGCATGATCTGCCAACCGTGACGATTGCCCGAGCCCAAAACCCGAAAACCTTTAGCACAGTCTACAGGTCATATTTATTGAGGAATTTCATTGTAACTTGGTGGGTTGACTTCATACAATGTCTAGATGAGAAAGTCCCTTTTTGGACGTGATTGGGCAACTGTGACGGCTACAGGAGCCCGAAGCCCGAAAACCTTTAGCACAGTCTAGACGTCAAATTTATGAAGGGATTTCATTGTAACTTGGCAGGATGACTCCAAATAATGTCTAGATGAGAATGTCCCATTTTGATCCCGATCATGCAGCCTTGATGGGTGTCCGAGCCCAAAAACCTTTAGCATAGGCAAAAGGTCATATTTATGGAAGGATTTCATTGTAACCTGTTAGGTTGACTCCATATAATGCCTAGATGATGACATCCCCTTTCGGTCGTGATTGGTCAGTTGTGATGGCTACAAGTGCCCGAAGCCCAAAAACCTTGAGCACAGTCTACAGGTTATATTTATGAAGGGATTTCATTGTAACTTCTTAGGATCACACCAGATGATGCTCAGATGAGATTTCCCCTATGGTTGCGATCATTCACCCATGATGGCTGCCCGAGCCCGAAGCCCGAAAACCTTTAGCACAGTCTACAGGTCATATTTATGAAGGGATTTCAGTGTAACTTGGTAGGTTAACTTCATATAATGTCTAGATGAGAATGTCCCCTTTTGGACATGATTGGGCAACTGTGACGGCTACAGGTGCCCGAAGCCCAAAAACCTTTAGCACAGTCTACAGGTCATATTTATGAGGGGATTTCATTGTAACTTGGTAGGATGACTCCAAATAATGTCTAGATGAGAACGTCCCCTTTTGATCGCGATCATTCAGCCTTTATGGGTGCCCGAGCCCAAAAACCTTTAGCATAGGTAAAAGGTCATATTTATGGAAGGATTTAATTGTAACCTATTAGGTTGACTCCATATAATGCCTAGATGATGACATCCCTTTTTGGTCGTGATTGGTCAGCTGTGATGGCTACAAGTGCCCAATGCCCAAAAACCTTGCGCACAGTCTACAGGTCATATGTATGAAGGGATTTCATTGTAACTTCATAGGATCACTCCAGATGATGCCCAGATGAGATTGTCCCCTTTGGTTGCGATCATTCAACCATGATGGCTGCCCGAGCCCGAAGCCCAAAAACCTTAAGTACAGTCTACAGGTCATATTTATGAAGGGATTTCATTGTAACTTGGTAGTTTGACTTCATATAATGTCTAGATGAGAACGTCCCCTTTGGGACATGATTGGGCAACTTTGACGGTTAAAGGTGCCCGGAGCCCAAAAACCTTTAGCACTGTCTACAGGTCATATTTATGAAGGGATTTCATTGTAACTTGGTAGGTTGACTCCAAATAATGTCTAGATAAGAACGTCCCATTTTGGCTGTGATCATTCAGCCTTGATGGGTGCCCGAGCCAAAAAACCTTTAGCATAGGCAAAAGGTTATATTTATAGAAGGATTTCATTGTAACATTGTTAGGTTGACTCCATATAATGCCTAGATGATGACATCCCCTTTTGGTCGTGATTGGTCAACTGTGATGGCTACAGGTGCCCGAAGCCCGAAAACCTTGAGCACAGTCTACAGGTCATATTTATGAAGGGATTTCATTGTAACTTGGTAGGTTAACTTCATATAATGTCTAGATGAGAACGTCCCCTTTGGGACATGATTGGGCAACTTTGACGGGCTAAAGGTGCCCGGAGCCCGAAAACCTTTAGCACTGTCTACAGGTCATATTTATGAAGGGATTTCATTGTAACTTGGTAGGTTGACTCCAAATAATGTCTAGATGAGAACATCCCATTTTGGCTGTGATCATTCAGCCTTGATGGGTGCCCGAGCCCAAAAACCTTTAGCATAGGCAAAAGGTTATATTTATAGAAGGATTTCATTGTAACATTGTTAGGTTGACTCCATATAATGCCTAGATGATGACATCCCCTTTTGGTCATGATTGGTCAACTGTGATGGCTACAGGTGCCCGAAGCCCGAAAACCTTGAGCACAGTCTACAGGTCATATTTATGAAGGGATTTCATTGTGACTTCGCAGGATCACTTCAGATGAGATTGTCCCCTTTGGTTGCGATCATTCAACCGTGATGGCTGCCCGAGCCCGAAGCCCGAAAACCTTTAGCACAGTCTACAGGTCATATTTATGAAGGGATTTCATTGTAACTTGGTAGGTTGACTTCATATAATGTCTAGATAGAACGTCCCCTTTTGGACATGAGTGGGCAACTGTGACGGCTTCAGGGGCCCAAAGCCCGAAAACCTTTAGAACAGTCTACAGGTCATAATTATGAAGGGATTTTATTGTAGCTTGGTAGGATGACTCCAAATAGTGTCCAGATGAGAACGTCCCCTTTTGGTCACGATCATGCAGCCTTGATGGCTGCCCGAGCCCAAAAACCTTTAGCATGTCTGTAGGTCGTATTTTTGGAAGGATTTCATTGTAACTTGTTAGGTTGACTCCATATAATGCCTAGATGATGACATCCCCTTTTGGTCATGGTTGGTCAACTGTGATGGCTACAGGTGCCTGAAGCCCGAAAATCTTGAGCACAGTCTACAGGTCATATTTATGAAGGGATTTCATTGTAACTTCATAGGATCACTCCAGATGATGTCCAGATGAGAATGTTCCCTTTTGGTTGTGATCATTCAACTATGATGGTTGCCCAAGCCTAAAGCCCGAAAACCTTTAGCACAGTCTTCAGATTATATTTATGAAGGGATTTCATTGTAACTTGGCAGGTTGACTTCATATAATGTCTAGATGAGAACAGCCCCTTTTGGACATCATTAGGCAACTGTGTTGGCTACAGGGGCCCAAAGCCCGAAAATCTTTAGCGCAGTCTACAGGTGAGATTTATGAAGGGATTTCATTGTACCTTGGTAGGATGACTCTAAATAATGTCTAGATGAGAACGTCCCCTTTTGGTCGCGATCATTCAGCCTTGATGGCTGCCCGAACCCAAAACCCCAAAACCTTTAGTATAGTCTATTGGTCATATTTATGGAAGGACTTCATTGTAACCCGTAAGTTTGACTCCATATAATGCCTAGATGATGACATCCCCTTTTGGTCGAGATTGGTCAACTGTGACAGCTTCAGGGCCCGAAGCCCAAAAACCTTGAGCACAGTCTACAGGTCATATTTATGAAGAGATTTCATTGTAACTTTGGAGGATCACTCCAGATGATGCCCAGATCAGAATGTCCCCTTTTGGTTGCGATCATTCAACCATGATGGCTGCCAGAGCCCGAAGCCCAAAAACCTTTAGCACAGTCTACAGGTCATATTTATTAAGGGATTTCATTGTAACTTGGTAGGTTGACTTCATATAATGTCTAGATGAGAACGTCCCCTTTGGACGCAATTGGGAAACTGACGGCTACAGGGGCCCGAAGCCTGAAAACCTTTAGCACGAAAACCTTTAGCACAGTCAACAGGCCATATTTATGAAGGGATTTTAATGTAACTTGATAGGATGACTCATTTTGGAATAATTTCACTGTAACTTGGTAACTTTTGTTGATATACGTTAACTGTGAGGGCCACATATATTAACTGTGAGGTCATATTAACCCACCCCTCAGATCTTTAGTACAGTGTACACCTCATATTATTTTTATCATAAACATAGCATACAGGGAACAGAAATGAACATATTCCCAATTATCACAATTCTTGTCTTATTTCATAATCCTTTCATAAACATTGAACATTATCCTTTTCATCAAACACAACACACAAGTTAAGCTACAGTGTCATTGACACTTTCATTTCTGATCTGATCATATGTTTTAAAACCACTTCTAAATTCTTCAGTGCCTACTTCCTGCTTTTACAAACCCTTTGGACCTCAGAACAGATGCCCTAACATGAGGAGCTCTTTCAGACAATTGGCAATGTTTTTTTGTGACTTAACCCTAGCGGCTACTTTTCCGGCCAGGAACATCATACGTCATAACGTCATTAAATAGGATGGCTGTTCAGTAAACGTGTGGCTTATTGGCTTTATTGGCTTTCCTTTAATAAATTAGTATAATGGGTTATACTGGATGTTAATAGAGATCATTGATGTTATTGTGCTCAATTACAGAATGGTGTTGTGTCTTTCTTTTTTGATGCAAATAAGAAAGATACATGTAAATCCTGTTTCTCCTTTTCTCCTTGAGGGGATAATTCTGTTTACATGTAATTGAGTCTATTGGATTATCCTTTATGTCCTAGGCCCTCCAGCCTTTTTTCTATTCAGCTAAGTCTGGGTAATTGGTACAGTATAAAAATGTTAAAAAATTTATAGTAATTTATATATTTTTTATACTTGCCAATGACCCAGACGGCGATGGCCCTCCCATGAGTTGGGAACTAATACCTCCCCGCTGATTACATAACGCTTACCAGGCACTGGTGATAAGAATGAGGATTTTGCTCCAATTTCAGACTTCCTTGACACTGAGCATGCTCAGTGGATAAAAGTATGGAGGATCACATAGGACATAAATTTTTTGGATTTTGATGCAAATTTTGGTGATTGGGGGGCAAAATTTGTGTTTGGCCCTAGAATTTAAGAGTTAGCACCAGCTAAGTCTAGGTCATTGGTAAGTATAAAAAATATATAAATTACTATAAATTTTTTAACTTCGCTATTTAATTAAATGTTTTGGGCAGTAAATGAATAAATAATGGAATTCATTTGAATCTTCGGAGTTTTGTATCCTGTACTGACCCATTCAGTAATGTATATGTGTGACAAATGTGTGGAAATTATCAAACTGCGTTGTCAAATTTCGAAAATTTTAGCTTTCATTCACGAGTTGCATGATTCTAGAATACACAGTTCCGTTTGGGGGAAATGTTTTGTTTACCCTTGCCGACCGATTCAAAATTAGCTTATACTCCCTCATTGCAATGAGTGTGTTATTCTCCTTCCAATGAGAGGTCATAAGCTGTGTTTTGGAAGAAGAAAATGTTTTTTTGAAAACTACATGGTATTTTTTTTCTATATAACTCTGGTTGGTAGGGCTGCTACCTTGGTAATAGATTAACAAATCGGACAGATGTTTTTCTTGGTGGGTGTTCGATATAATATAAGGATTAGTGCATGTCTTGTTGTTGACTACACCCATATAGTGCCCAGTGAGGTGGTGTAGTTCCCCCCGCTTCGCGTCGGGAACTACACCACCTCACTGGGCACTATATGGGCATAGTCAACTCCAAGTCATACACTATTCCTTAAATAGTTTATATCTGAGATATACTTATCAAGTGAAATAGGTTTATAAATGCCAAGAATCCGGTCATTGTTGATGGAATTCTTCGATAAATCACAAGATATTTTTTTCATTAAACAGGAGTTTACTCTGTAATTTAAATGGAATTTACTGATCAGATTTGCATTGATGGTATGGTAAATGTTTTGGAAGTATTATGCAAATAATACTGTTGTTCAATTTATTAATACTTAATTAACCCTAAGAGGACCAATTCTGAATTTTGTTAGTTTTTACTGTTAAAAAAAGCAGGTGCCCAACCATGCATGGTGTAAGCATGTAAGTTACATTTCAAGTACCTTTACAGTTGTTTCAAGGCATGTGTTGGCTTCCTATGTAGGTAGACAAGACTTGCCAAGAAACAACTGCCATACCACAGGATGTAGACTGTGAAAGTGTAGGGAAAGTGTGTGAAAATCTCCAGTTCTTTAACCCTTTACCCAACGAATCGCTCGCATCCGCCCGCGTAGTATGCAAATTCAGCAGTTGAAAAAATATTATATTTTTATACTGTACCAATGACCCAGACATAGCTGGTGCTAATTCTCAAAAATCTAGGGCCAAACACAAATTTTGCCCCCCAATCCCCAAAATTTGCATCTAAAACCGAAAAAATCATGTCCTAAATGGTCCTCCATACTTTCCCTCCACTGCGCTTGCGCAGTGTCAAGGAGGTCTCGAAATTGGCGCCAATTATCATTCTTTGTTTGGCCCTTCATCAGTTCACATCTGACTGATATTTGTGCTTGTAAATCTCAGTTTAAATGATGCCAGACACATAAATATTAGAGAAATGGTGGATCTAAAGAGGAAATAGAAGGAGGAGAGGAAAAATGAGTGGCAGGAAATAATCAGGGCTGTAACTTAAAAATTTTTTACAAAATTATGTTATGTTGCCTAATTTCGAGGCATGGGCCTGTTGTTGTCATTTTTGCTATAAAGTTACACTGCTTGTTCAGTGTTTCCTCTCTCCCTTTCCTTTAAGTCCCCCCTTGCTATTCTCCCATGCTTTTGGCATATTTTCTGTAATATTATTACTAAAATTTCTTGGGAGTTTTAGCTGGGTAACAGAATGAATTCTGTTCTTTTCCCCATGTTTACGTCCTCACCCATGGGTGTTTAGGCGTAGTGTTCTGCATCTACCATCTGATGTTCTGCAGTTTCTTCCCTGGAAGTCTCTGTTTTCATCAGATAGTGTGTTATTGGTAACTGATTTCGGGCCATGGTTATCAGTGCCTGGAGTCATGTTTCTGGTGTTTATACACTTCTTGTTTACATTGACAACGGTTTCTGTTGAGAGGGATTTTCTTGTCTTTGTATTAGCTTAATCATAACAAGATACATTATTATTATACGTAAGTGTTGCATTAATTTTTTTGTAATATTTTAAAAAATTTTGTCCACACTTAGGCTTTTTGGGATCCATTGGGGCTCAACGTTACTTTCAGAAACTTGGTCTTTTCTGAAAAAATATTTTTTCAAAAAATTTTTTGGATTTCAGTTATTTTTTCTATATTAATGGATCATGTTATTATGTATCTTTGTTTTCAGGGGTTGGTGTGAGTACTATGACTTTTTGTGTTCTTTTCACAATGAAAGGATATTGTTCAAATTGTAATAAGAGGAAATCTTCCTCTGACTTTCATAATCATTGTATTAATTGTAGTCATTGTACTTGCACTAACTCCTGTTCAGTATGTGTCAATTTGGATGACAAACATTGGAAACGTGTGTCACGGTATGTTGTTAGCGGGAAAAGGCCATGCCGGTCCTTTCTCCGCAGGGTCACTCTAGTTTATCAATCTCTATTTCAGAGGAACAAGAACAGGGTGATGTTTCCGTGATGTCTTCCAAAAGTGTGCCTCCGTCGTCACAGTTAAATGAAGAGCTAGCGGCAAAAGTGCTCATGGAAATACGTCAATTGCCTAAGAGGTCCCTAGTAGGATCGACGGCATTGGCATCCGCTAGCTCGCCCGGTGTAGCGACCATTCATCGAATGGCTCGGCAGCCGGGTTCGTCCGTTGCGGTCCAGGAAGGAGATTTGGGTGATGCGAGCACCATAATAAGACAAAGTGCACACCCAGTGACGACGGATCAGAGGAGAGAACGAAGGAAGCCTATTAGTCCGGTTCCTAGCTCGTCCAGGTCCATCCGGGCTGCGAGCGAGAGAGGTCCCTCTCTCGTACAACAACATCTGGGACCAGATGTTGTGGTACAAAACGTTTCGCATTCGGAGCATACGTCCGCCGCTCGGGACGCTCCGTTATATAGACAGTCCGGAGAGACTTCGATAAGGTTTCCTCATCCTCACGGCAGTGCACACGACCGCACCTTGTCTACGTGACCACGGATATCCAGCCAGCTTCGCCGATCAGGGATTCCACGTCGACCAGGTCACGCCATCCGGTAGCCAGGGACACGAGGCCTGTAGACTCCGGATGTTCGTATAAAAGAAGTATGCAGGAGTCAACGTACACAGAGCTTCCAGCGGCAAAGCAACGTAAGACCGCTACTCCACAGGCCTCAGTGACGGACGTGCTATCCCAAATAGCACAACTTATTGCAGCATCCCAGCAAACGACAGAATCTCTGTCGGATCAGGAATTATCCAACGACGCTGGGTCGGTACGCTCCGCCGAAGCATCGGGTACGGACGACCGAGAACTTCATAAGGTCCGACAGGATGGCGAAAGGGATTCGGAGGATTTGGAGCTTTCCCTTTCGGAACAACATAAAGCTGGCGTAGATTTTATCCGGCATTACCTTCCAGAGGTTGTTCCGTCGGACCAGAATGCTGCGATGCCGGATAAAAGACTGATAGCATCATTGGACACAGAATTTTTTGATCGGTTCAGGGACATCGTCCCTGAGTTTCCGACACAGTCCAATAAGGTCACAAGAACATTTGAATTATTGAACGACGCTATTTATAAGCTTGCTACCAAAACGGGCAAGTCTGGTTTCTTATCCGCAAATGCCCTAAATCTGCCTTTCATCAATTCAAGGAATAAATTCGAAACGGCAGGGCAGGGCATACCGAGAGTTCCTCTGCGTCTAGACGACGAGGCTGAAGACTTAGAATTGTCTATACCGTCGTCTATGTCAATTCCAACCACGACGTTGGAAACGACAATAATGTCTAACAGAGTTAACTTAGATGCCTTATCATACGCAGATCACCTTACTAAGGCGTTATCATTACGTCTTCAAAGGAAAGAATTCCAGGATATACAATCCTCATTAAGACTTCTTTCAAGGGCAGTAGCTTATTCCACGTATAACTCCGCCCTTTCAGTGGCAAACCTGGAGTTGGTTAGACGTGACGTAGCCCTTGCTACATCCACGCGCGTGGATGGTAAGGTGAAGAACTCTCTCAGAGTCGCTTCAGTCTCCGGAGAGCTTCTCTTCGACGGCAAGCTTTCAGCATTCTATGATAAGATAACTAAGAAAGCTTTGGTTTCTCTGCTTTTCAAATCCACTTCCAAAAAGCCGGATACAGCAGAAAAGAGTGAGACAGGCACTTCTGGGACAAGTATGCCCAAGAGAAGTTCCTATAGAGGTTCCTATGCGTCCTCTAGGTCTTATTCTAGAGACCGTCAAGGCAGCGACTCTCGTGCGGGACGTTCTTCTGGCCGAGATTACCGGTCAGACGTCCCTAGGTCGACGGTGCAAGGTTCGGGTCGTGGAGGATGTAGTTTCTCCTTCCGCAAGCCTCGCAGGTCCAGGAGGTGATGGTTTGAACCTCTATCGTGTTCCGGTAAGCGGAAGATTATCGAGTTTTATAAACGAGTGTGCGTCAATTACGGACGACCCCCTGGGTTCGAGGGGTGATTTCGGAAGGACTAAGAATATCCTTCAAACGAAAACCTCCATTAACTCGAAGTCCAAAATGGACTCAGCTTCCGTCGAATCCGCAGAAAAGAGACGCTCTTTTATCAGCAGTACAGTTTCTTCTGAAGAAGAACGCGGTAGAGGTCGTAGAAGACCAGGAATCACCGGGTTTCTACAGCCATCTGTTTCTGGTTCCGAAACCAGACGGCTCATTTCGTCCAGTCATAGATCTGAGCTGGATAAACAAGCTGATTGTCGCTCCGAAGTTCTATATGGAGACAATTCGATCAGTCAGAGCGAGTATTCGGGTGAAAGACTATGCTACAAGCATAGATCTCAAGGATGTGTACTTTCACGTCATGGTACATCCGACATTCAGAAAGTATCTACGCTTTGCAGTCCTAGGAGTTGTATATCAGTTCCGAGCGATGTGCTTCGGTTTGAACCTAGCGCCCTGGGCTTTCACTCGAATAATGAACTCGGTAATGATATATTTCCGAGCTCATTCGTCTGCGGTAACGTCGGCCTACCTGGACGACATTCTTCAGAGATACGGCAACGAGTTAATGCTTCAGAACGATGTGCAGAATCTGCTTCTATTACTCCGACGTCTCGGTTTTATAATAAATGAGGAGAAGTCGGATCTGGTGCCGTCCAAGTCATTCACTCATCTGGGAATGAGCTTCGAGATGCACAACAATCTCGTTCGTCTGCCGTTAACCAGAGCGAAATTAATCAGTTGTTACGCACGCTATTGTCTTCACTCAGACAAAGTCACAGCGAGAGAGTTCATGAGACTGATAGGTCTGTGCAGAGCCGCTGCGGATCTCATTCCGATGGGGCGGTTACGCACTGGTCCTCTCCAAATTTTCTTGACTCAGAATTGGAGTGTAAAGATTCATTCGCTCGATATAGACGTTCTCTTGTCAAATCAAGTGAAACAAGAGATTCAGACTTGGGCAAACATTCAGTGGTTGACTCAGGGAGTTCCACTGCAGTTGCCGGATCCGAGTTTTCCGGTTATGACGGATGCCAGTCAAACAGGTTGGGGTGCAACATTGATCCCAACGGATTCGAAGTGCCAGGGTCTTTGGGATCCGCAGTTCCTAGGCAAGCACATAAACATCAAGGAAATGATGTCAATTTGGCTTGCACTACGTCATTGGATGAACATTATTCAGAAAGCACATGTCCAAATCCTGTCCGACAATACGACAGTAGTAGCGTATATTCGGAACCAGGGAGGCACTCATTCCGTTCCGTTATTCAATTTAACGGAAAGAATCCTTCTGTTTGTTCTAGAACACCAAGTTCTACTTTCGGTCCGTCATATTCCGGGTCGTCTGAATGTATTAGCAGACTCCCTTTCACGGAAGGGTCGCTTGTTGTCGTCAGAATGGACTCTCAACAAACAGGTATTCAATCAGATTTGCTACCAATGGGAGCGGCCAATGATAGACTTATTTGTGACACAACTCAACAATCAGTTGCAGACGTATGTGTCTCCATGTCCGGATCCCCGAGCATATGCAGTAGACGCTCTATCGATCTCGTGGGACGGAACGATAGGATATGCGTATCCTCCAGCACCGTTGATTCAGCAGATATTGCTAAAGATAAAACAATCTCAATGCAAAATTCTATTGGTAGCATCTCTGTCTCCACAGAGACCGTGGATAAATCTACTCAGGTGTCTGCTGTGGGACTTACCGCAGAAACTTCCTCTACGAGAGGATCTTCTTTCGCAGGGGAAATCGCGTCAACTACATCACAACCCGCAAGGTCTCAACCTTCACGTATTTCCGTTGTGCGGTCCTTCTTGCACGGCAAGCATTTTACAGGACAAGCAGTGGACGCGATTTCTAACTGTAGGAGGACCTCCTCTTCGCTAAACTATGCGGCTAAGTGGAAGGTCTTTCGTCGTTGGTGTAGGGATCATTCTGTTGATATTTTTGATCCCACCATACCAGACATTGCAAACTTTCTAGTATACTTGTTTGACGAGATCAAACTGCAGCCTGTTACTATTAAAGGTTATAGGTCTATGTTATCTGATACCTATGCACATCATGATAGTTTACAAATTGGATCTAATGTCTCTTTATCTAAATTAGTTAGAAACTTCTCGATAAATAGACCCAGAACCCTTAGATTAATTCCTAAATGGAATTTAGCTTGGGTTCTTCTTAAACTAAAAGAAAAGCCATTTGAGCCTCTTGAGACAGTAGATTTCAAATTCTTGTCTTATAAGACAGCATTTCTCTTAGCTTTCTCTTCTGCTAGAAGAGTCAGTGAGCTTCATGCACTATCTGTGGATGATTCTCACTATAGTAGTGTCGGGAACACTATTACCTTTACTACTAATGTTGGATTTTTGGCTAAGAATCAGGCTCCTAATAAGTATCTGGAACCTATTGTTATTAAGGCCCTTCCGTCTTCAGACGGGCATAGGTCTTTACTCTGTCCGGTTAGAGCTTTACGTATTTATAAACGAAGATCTCAGTTTATCAGAAAGGGACGGAAACGTTTCTTTCTGTCTTTGATGCCTAATAGAAGGGACATTTCGGTCCATTCTATTGCTAGATGGATTCAATTAACTATCCGTACTGCTTATGAGAGTTTATCTTCTTCTCAGCAGTCTGTGCTTAAGATTTCCGCTCATGAAGTAAGAGCTCTTGCTACTTCTTGGGCTTATGCTAATAGTGTTGCTATTACAGATTTAATGAAGGCTGCATATTGGTCTCAGCCATCCACATTCACAAATTTTTATCTCGGAAATATTGAGTCCATTTCTGGAGACCTGCATTGTTTAGGTCCGTTATCTGTTGCTCAGAATGTCGTCCACTAAACAGTTGCAACTATAGTTATGCAGGCTTTCTGTTCCGGCAGTTACTCCGTCCTGCTGCCCTCTTCGCTCTGGGCTATTTGACCCAGGGCAAGGGGAAGGGGGGGGGGGGGGATGGGAGGGTGTTCCCTTAGGTCACCTGCTTTATATTGAAAAGCAAGGGGATACCTCCTCCGGAGTCAGTAATTCTGAGTCGTTACCGGGATGGTTTTAAAGTGTAAAGTTAATGTTTAAAATTCATTCATGTCATATTTTTAAAGTGTAGCTCGGTGTGAAGCATTTGTATATGTCACGTGTCAAACGGGCGTTAAAATACAATCCGCGGACACTTTTAAAGAGTATAAAGAGTCTCAATTCTCTGGACTAACTTTATTTATTGGCTTACTTTAAAAATAATTAATATAAAGGGTTATACTGGATGTTAATAGAGAACATGAATGTTATTATGCTCAATTATGGAGGGTGTTGTGTCTTTCTAATTTATCATAAATAAGAAAGATACATGTAAAGCCTAATACTCCTTTTCTCCTCGAGGGGATGACTCTATTATATATAGTTGAGCTTATTGGATTTTCCTCTATGTCCTAGGCCCTCCAGCCTTTTTACTATTCAGCTATGTCTGGGTCATTGGTACAGTATAAAAATGTTAAAAAATTTATAGTAATTTATATATTTTTTATACTTACCAATGACCCAGATGGGGATGGCCCTCCCAGGAGTTGGGAACTCATACCTCCCCTCTGAGTACATAGCGCTGACCAGGCACTGCTTGTAAGAATGATAATTGGCGCCAATTTCGAGACCTCCTTGACACTGCGCATGCGCAGTGGAGGGAAAGTATGGAGGACCATTTAGGACATGATTTTTTCGGTTTTAGATGCAAATTTTGGGGATTGGGGGGCAAAATTTGTGTTTGGCCCTAGATTTTTGAGAATTAGCACCAGCTATGTCTGGGTCATTGGTAAGTATAAAAAATATATAAATTACTATAAATTTTTTAACATTTCAAAAAAATTCAACAAAACCATATCGTGTGACCCCTCGTTGGAACGAGCTCGTCGAGCTTGTTCCGAGGGGTCATATGATATGGTTTTGTTGAAATTTTTTGAAAAATTAAAAAAAATGATATTTAAAATAATAAATTTTGATATTGTCTGCGTTGGGTAAAGGGTTAACCTTTAATCCTTACCCAATGCACTTGATGTTAAAAAAAAAAAATTTTTTAATTATTATTTCAGTTATTTTGTCTTCAAATTTTTCACAAAATTTCAACAAAACTATATCATGTTAGAGGACTGTAACAAATCAGCAGAAGGCCAAAGAATTATTATTGTTATGTCACCCCTCATTGTAACAAACTTGTTTCATTGATTAGTCACATGACCTGTATATGTTTTTGTTGAAATATTTTTTTTTCAGCGTCTCAAATTGTGTGTTATGCAGATGGATACAGCCAGTTTATTAGATAAAGGGTTAAAGTTCCTGGAAATTTTCATATGTTTTGTTATACATTCAAACTCGACGCCTTTGCAGCCAAAACATGTCTAGAAACAACTCCCAAGGTACAAAGAACATACTGTACAAGATTACCTAACGACTGCATGTTGAGGCATGTGTTTGTTACAGTGAAAAAGTGAATGAATTCTGAGTTTGGTCTTGAACCCTTTACCCAACAAATCGGCTGCATCCGCCCACCTAATATGAAAATTCAGCAGTTGAAAAAATGTTATATTTTTATACTGTACCAATGACCCAGACATAGCTGGTGCTAACTCTTAAAATATAGGGCCAAACACAAATTTTGCCCCCCAATCCCCAAAATTTGCATCTAAAACCAAAGAAAACATGTCCTGAATGGCCCTCGTCACTTCACCTCTACTGCGCATGCGCAGTGTCAAGGACTTTCCGAAATTGGCGCCATTAATCATTCTAAGTTTGGCCCTTCATCAGTTAACATCTGACTGATCTTTGTGCTTGTAAATCTCAGTTTAAATGATGCCAGACACATAAATATTAGTGAAATGGTGATTCTAAGGAGGATAGAGAAGGAGGAGAGGAAAAATGTGTGACAGAATATTATCAAGGCTGTAACTTAAAATTTTTTAATGAAATTATGTTAAGTTACCTATTTTCGAGGCAGCAGCCATTTTGTTGTCATTCTGGTTATTTAGTTACACTGATTTTTCAGTGTTTTCCTCTCTCCCTTTCCTTTAAGTCCCCTCTTGCTATTCTCCCATGCTTTTGGCATAGTTTCTGTAATTATTATTACTAAAATTTCTTGGGAGTTTTAGCTGAATAACAGAATGAATTCTGTTCTTTTCCCCATGTTTACGTCTTCACCTACGGGTGGTTAGGCATTGTGTTCTGCATCTACCATCTGATGTTCTGCAGTTTCTTCCCTGGAAGTCTCTGTTTTGCATCAGATAGTGTATTTTTGGTAACTGATTCCAGGCCTGGGTGCCTGGAGTCTTATTTTAGTGTTTTTACACTCATTGTTTACATTTACAACAGCCCTCTGTGTGAGGGGGGGATTTCTTGAAAATAATATCTTGATGTTATTTTAATCATAACTAGGTACATTATTATTGTTCGTAAGTGTTGAATAAATTGTTTAAAATATTTTTAAAATTTTTGTCCACACTTAGGCTTGGGATCCATTGGGGCTCAACGTTACTTTTCAGAAACTTCGGCTATTCTGAAAAAATATTTTTTCAAAATATTTTGATTTCAATTATTTTTTCTATATTAATGGATCATATTATTATTATGTATTTTGATTGCCAGGGGTTGGTGCGAGTACCAGGACTTTCTTTTCACATTGAAAGGATTTTGATCAATTGTAATAAGAGGAAGTCTTCCTCTGACTTTTATAATCATTCTATATGTGGTCAGTGTACTCGCATTAACTCCTGTTCTGTATCGTATGATTTCGATGTCAACATGGGAAGCGTATGTAACGGTATGTTAGTGGGGAATTGGACACTCCGGTCCTTTCCCCGCAGGGTCACTCTACTTTATCAATTTCTATTTCAGACGATCAAGATTAGGGTGATGTATCTGTGATGTCTTCCAACAGTGTGCCTCCGTCGTCACAATTAATGAAGGGCTAGCGGAAAAGTGCTCATGTAAATACGCCAATTGCCTAAGAGGACCCTAGTAGGTTCGACGGCCTTTGACGTCTGCTAGCTCGCCCGATGTAGCGTCCATTCATCGAATGGTTCGGCAGCCGGGTTCGCCCGTTGCGGTCTAGAAGGAGTTTTGGGGTGATGCGAGCACTATAAATCAACCAAATGCACACCCAGTGACGGCGGATTTGAGGGAGAACGGAGGAAGCCTTTTAGTCCGGTTCATAGCTCGTTCTGGTCCATCCGGACGACGAGCGAGAGAGGCCCCTCTCTCGTACAACAACATCTGGCCCCAGATGTTGTGGTACAAAATGTTTCTCATTCGGAGCATACGTCCGCCGCTTGGGACGCTCCGACATATAGGCAGTCCGGAGTAGACTGTCAATAAGGCTTCCTCATTCTCATGGTAGCGCACACGACCGCTCTTGGCTACGTGACCTCGGATATCCAGTCAGCTTCGCCAGTCAGAGAATCATCGGCGACCAGGTCACACCATCCGGTAGCCAGGGACACGAGGCCTGCAGACTCCGGACGTTCGCATAGGAAAGTGTGCGGGAGTCAACGTACACGGAGCTTCCGGCGGCAATGCATCGTAAGACCGCTACTGCACAGGCCTCGGGAACGGACATGCTTTCCTAAATAGCACAGCTTATCGCAGCATCCCAGCATCAACTGAATCTGTCACATATTTTTTATCCGACGATGCTGGGTCGGGACGCTCCGCGGAAGCGGGTACGGACGTCCGAAAATTTCATCCGGTCCGACGGGATACCGAAAGGGATTCGGAGGATTCCAGCTTTCCCTTTCGGAACAACATATGCTGTTGTGTATGTCATCTGACTTGATCTTCTACAGCTTCTTTCGTCGGACCAGAATGCTGCGATGCCGGATAAAAAACTGATAGCGTCGGTGGACTTAGAAATTTTTGGTTCGGTTCAGGGACATCGTCCCTCAGTTCCGACATAGTCCAATAATGTCAAACAAACTTTCGAATTATTGAACGATGCTATATATATATTATTATTATATGCTTGCTATTACCAAGCATTTCGGGTTTCTTGTTCGCAAAGTTACGGAGATGTCTTTCAAAAGTGTGCCTCTGTCGTCATAGTTAATGAAGAGCTAGCGGCAATAAGTGCTCATGGAATATGTCTATCGCCTAAGAGGTCCCTTGTAGGATCGACGGAGTGACATTCGCTAGCTCACCCGGTGTAGCATACATTCATTGAATGCTTCGGCTGCCGGGTTCATTGCGGTCTAGGAAGGAGATTTGGGTGATGCGAGCACTATAATTACTTTAGTACTCACCCAGTGACGGCGGATTGAGGACAGATCGGAGGAAGCCTGTTAGTCCAGTTCCTGGCTTGTCCAGGTCTGTCCGGGCTGTGAGCGAGAGAGGTCCCTCTCTCGTCCAACAACATAGGGGACCGCATGTTGTGGTTCAGATATTTTACATTCGGAGCATATGTCTGTCGGTCGGGACGCTCCGTTATATTGACAGTCCGAGAGACTGTCGATAATGCTTCCTCATCCTCACAGCAGGGCACACGACCGCACATTGGCTACGTGACCTCGAGTATCCGATCAGTTTCGTCATTCAGTGTTTCCACGGTGAATAGGTCACACCATCCGGTAGCCAAGGGACACGAGGCCTATACACTCCGTTCGCTCGCATATTAGTAGTATGCACGGGGTAACGATCACGGAGCTTCCAGCGGCAATGCATTGTAGGACCGCTTCTCCACAGGCCTCAGTGACGGACGTGCTATCCGAGTTAGCACAGTTTTTTCGCAGCATCCCAGCAATCGACAGTTTCTTAGTCGAATCAGGAATTATCTGACGGCGCTGGGTCGGTGCGGTACGCGGTTGCATCAGGTACGGACGACCGAATGCTTTATAGGGTCCGACAGGATGGCGAAAGGGATTCGAAAGATTTCGAGTTTTCCTTTTCGTAGCATCGGAAGCTGCCATTCATATCTTCTGGCATTATCTTCCAGTGATTGTTATTTCGGACTACATTGCTGCGATGTTGGATAAGAGACTTATAGCGTCATTGGACACGGAATTTTGGATCGGTTCAGGGACATTGTCCCTGACTTACCGACACAGTCCAATAATGTCATTAGAACATGTGTATTATTTATCGACGCTATATATGCATATAAGCCTGCTACCAAGCATGATAGTTTAGTTTCTTGTCCGCAATGCTCATTTCTGCCTTTTTATCATTTATACGAATAATTTATTTTGGCAGAGCAGGGCATACCGAGAGTTCATATGCGTCTAGACGGCGTGGTTAAAGACTGGAAATATTCTTTTTCGCCGTCTATGTCTTTTCCAACCACAATGTTGGAAACGACAATGATGTCTAATAGACTTAACTTAGACGCTTTATCATACGTAATCCACCTTACTGAGGTGTTATCATTATGTCTTCAAGAAAAGAATTACGGGATATTATCCTCAATGTGATTTCTTTTGAGGGCAGTAGTTTGTTCACGTATAACTCCGCCCTTCAGTGGCTGATTGGAGTTGGTTAGACGTGACGCAGCCCTAGCTACATCCACGCGCGTGGATAGTAAGGTGAAGAACTCTCTCAGAGTCGCTTCGTTCCCGGAGAAGCTTCTCTTCGACGGCAACTTTTCAGCAATCCATGAATTGCTCGATTTACACGTTCTCTTGTCTATCTAGTGTTGCAAGAGATTCAGACTGGGGCAAACATTCAGTGGTTGACTCAGAGAGTGCCACAGCAGTTGCCGGATCCGAGTGTTATAATTATGACGGTTGCCAGTCAAACAGGTTGGGATATAATATTGATCCCAACGGATTCGAAGTGCCAGGGTCTTTGGGTTCCGCAGTCTCTAAGCAAGCACTTATCTTCCACGTAATAATGTTTTTTAGGCTTGCTTTATGTCATTGGATGAACATTATTCAGAAACGCATGTCCAAATCCTGTCTGTTAATTCGACAGTAGTGGCGTATCTCCGGAACCAGGGAGGCACTCATTCGTTTCCGTTATTCAATTTAATGGAAAGAATCCTTCTGTTTGTTATAGTACACCAAGTTCTGTTTCGGTCTGTCATATTCCGGGTCGTCTGATTGTTTTACCGGACTCCCGTTCACTTATGGGTCGCTTGTTGCCGTCAGAATGGACTCTCAACAAACAAGTATTCAATCAGATTTGCTATCAATGGGAGCACCCAATGATAATTTATTTACGACACAGCTTGCTAATCAATTGCAGACGTATGTGTTTGCTTGTCCGGATCTCTGAGCTAATGTTGTTAACGCTCTATTGATCTAATAGGACGGAATGATAGGATATGCGTATCCTCCGGCGCTGTTGTTTCAGCAGGTATTGCTAAGATAAACAACCACAATACATTTCTGTTGATAGCATCTCTGTCTTCACAGAGACCGTGGGTAAATTTACTCTGATGTCTACTGTGGGACTTAACGCGAAATCTTCCTCAATGAGAGGATCTTTTTTCGCTGGGTAAAATCGTGTCATCTTTGTCACAATCCGCAAGGTCGCAACCTTCACGTATTCCGTTGTGTGGTCCTTATTGCATTGTAAGCATTGTACTGGACGAGCTTTGGACGCGATTTCTTACTATAGGAGATCCTCTTCTTCGCTATTCTATGCGGCTAAAGTGGAGGCTCTTCCGTCGTTGGTGTAGGGATCACCATGTTCATATTGTTGATCCCTCCATACTACTCATTGCAACATTTTAGTATACTTGTTTGACAAGATCTACTGCAGCCTGTTATTATTAAGGTTATAGGTTTATGTTACCTCATACCTATGCACTCTATGATAGTTTACAATTGAGTCTTATGTCTCTTTATCTAAGTCAGTTAGTAACTTTTCGATAAATAGACTTAGAATCATTAGATTAAATTCCTATATGGAATTTAACTTCGGTTCTTATTTAGCTAAGTAATCATTTGAGCCTCTGGAAACAGTAGTTTTCAAATTCTGACCTTTTAGACAGTAATTCTGTTGGCTTCTCTTTTACTGAAGAGTCGGTGAGTTTCATGCACTATCGGTGGATGATTTTCACTTTCGTAGTTTCGGAATCACTACTTCCTTTACTATTTAGGTTGGATTTTTGCATAAGAGTTAGGCTCCTAATATCCGGATCCTATTGTTATTAAGGTCCTTCCGTCTTCGTACGGGCATAGGCCTTTACTCTGTCCAGTTAGAGTTTATGTATTTATAAACAGATATCTGTTTATTACTACAGGCGTAAACTTCTAATGTCTTTGATGCCTATTAGAAGGACATTATGCTCCATTCTATTGCTAATGATTCAATTAACTATCGATACTGCTTATGGTATATCTTTGACTCAGCAGTTGTGTTTGAGATTTCGGCTCATGAAGTAAGAGTTCTTCTACATCTTGGGCTTACATTAATAGTGTCGCTATTATAGATTTTTGAAGGCTGCTCATTGCGCTCAGCCATCCTCATTCATGAATTTTTTATCTCAGAAATATTGAGTCCATTTCTGGAGGCCTCTATTGTTAGGTCTATTATCTACTGCTCAGAATGTCATTCACTTAACAGTTGCTACTATAGCTAGGTAGGCTGTCTGTTTCGGCAGTGACTCCGTTCTGCTGCCCTCTTCGCTCTGGGCTATTTGACCCAGGGCAAGAAAAAGGGGGGGGGGGGGGAGGGTGTTCCCTTGGGTCACCTGTTTTACTATGAAAACAAGGGGATACCTCCTCCGGAGTTAGTAATTCTGAGCTGTTATTGGGATGGTTGTTTACTGAGAAGTTTATGTTTTAAAAATTCATTCAAGTCTTAGTTTTTAAAGTATAGCTTTTGAATATAGCACGTGTCAACGGACATGATTATGCAATCCTCAGACACTTTTAAGGAGTATAAAGAGTCTCTATTCTCTAGACTTACTTTATTTATTGGCTTCCTTTTAAAATTATTAGTATAAGGATTATACTAGATATTAATAGAGTACATGGATGTATGATGCTCAATTTTGGAAGGTGTTGTATCTTTCTAATTTATCATAAATAAGAAAGATACATGTAAGGCCTAATACTTCTTTTTCCCTAGAGGGGATGACTCTATTTTATATTATTGAGCGTATTCCATCTTGCTCTATGTCCTTGGCCCTCCAACCTTTTTACTATTCAGCTATGTCTGGGTCATTGGTACAGTATAAAAATGTTAAAAAATTTATAGTAATTTATATATTTTTTATACTTACCAATGACCCAGACGGGGATGGCCCTCCCAGGAGTTGGGAACTATTACCTCCCCGCTGAGTACATAGCGCTTACCAGGCACTGGTTATTAGAATGATTAATGGCGCCAATTTCGGAACGTCCTTGACACTGCGCATGCGCAGTAGAGGTGAAGTGTGGAGGGCCATTCAGGACATGTTTTCTTTGGTTTTAGATGCAAATTTTGGGGATTGGGGGGCAAAATTTGTGTTTGGCCCTATATTTTAAGAGTTAGCACCAGCTATGTCTGGGTCATTGGTAAATATAAAAAATATATAAATTACTATAAATTTTTTAACTTTTCAAAAAATATCAACAAAACTATATTATGTGACCCCTCGTTGGAACAAGCTCATCGAGCTCGTTCCTACGAGGGGTCACATGATATTGTTTTGTTGAAATTTTTTGAAAAATTTGAAAAAATGATATTTAAAATAATAAATTTTGATATCGTCTGCATTGGGTAAAGGATGCATTAAAATGAGCGCCATTATATTAATAATAATTTTTTTTTCTATTGTAGGGGATCAATGAACAGTTTACAGAGTAATTACTCATCACTCAGTATCAGTACAACACAGAGTGGTCAGTCAGGAAACAGTAGCTGTCCGTCTAGGTGATCATCAGTGACTGAGTTTTATAATGCATGGATATTATATATATATATGTGTGTGTGTGTGTGTGTTTGTCTTTTTTATGGATGTAGATATATCATTCTGCAGTAGTTTTCTATTTAGTGGATGCATGCTTATTTTCTATAACCATTAATGTTGTTCGTGTATCTGCACTATCCATCGAAATAAGTTGAAGATTGATATACTCATCCCTAATTTGACAAATGATCTCTCCCATTTTCTTATACGGATTGAGGAGTGTAAATCGTTGATCTGAAGGTTTGACCATTTATTCAATACCTTCTACCATTGAAGCCCTGATTAGAGCTTGATGAATGTGCTTTAATTTTAAAACTGAAATTCCAGGCCCTTGAAAATGATTAAAAGATTGTATTTACTTGGAAAATGTCATGGAATGTCCTTGAAAAATATATTTCGGTAAAGTAAATGCTTGGGTTGTTTTGATCGAAAAAAATACTCTCTGAGAGAGCTAGTTGGGAGTGCATGTTTTGGAATTGTCTACTTAAAAGGATTCAGCTCTTAACTGATGTATTTTAACAATAGAGATGATTGAAATAAGTTTTAGAGAAGATCGTAGGAAGTACTTGAAAATCTTCTCAGAAAAGTGCTGAAAATCCCCAAGAAATATCCTTGAATATACTCTAGAAAAGTTCTTGATAATCCTCCTGAGATGTCTTAGCTGAATTTTCATATATATCCTTGAAAATTCTCTAGAAAAGACCTCGAAAATTCCCCCAGAAATGTCCTTGAAGTTCATCCAGAAATAATCTTGAAAGTGATCTGGAAAAGTTCTTAAAAATCAAGTAGAAAAATCCTGGAAAATCCTCCGCTTATTTTGATGGATACTGTATGCTAGAATAGTGGCTTTCGTCTTGATTTTTGTCCATGTTGCATTTCGTTTTTACATTTTTGGGATGTCAGCTTGTGTAATTAATATATTTGAGGCATTCATTAATTATGTCTTTTTTACTTCAATAATGAATTCAATCTTTCTTTACCTCTTGAATGCTCAGTTTTGACTTTCATAAATGTTGAATAAATGTTATGATCAGTAAGTCAGTGGCTTAGCCAAGCCAGGAAATAAGCAGACTGCCATTTGGAAAATGAGGTCCCCAGATGGTGAATTTGGTGATGCTACCCTGCACAGCAGGGTAGCATCACTAAATTTACCCTCTGTGAACCTCAATCTGAATCAAGGTCCCAAACCTAAACAGAAAGAGGAACCCAGAGGATAAATTGGCCCACTGTATGGGATAACATCAGCAAATTCACTGTCTGGGGACCTCATTCTGCAAATGAGAGATTTTTCAGGCTTAGGCTCAACAAGTAGTCATATAAATTGTTGAAGATTAAAATACATGTAGCCCTAATTGTTTATCTGAATTGCCAAACCCAGATGTATTTTGTACAAAAAATAAAACTGAAGTTTCAGTTTATTTTTTCAGATTTTTGCTGATAAGCTCATTCCATTTTCCCAAATGTAACGAAGATTCTCAGCCACCACAAATCACAAATCTCCATTCAAATTTTGGTATATTTTTTTCCAATTTTTACGGTCAAGACAGAGTTTATAACCCCTCATTGCCATTCAAATTAAAGCTTGTAACCACTCATTAGTATAAGCTCATTCCTATATGGAATCACTAGCTGTTTTTTATGCCAAAAAATTAAAATTGTTAATTTTTCAAGAATTTTTTTATTATGTTTAATGGTTAGGTTGTTTGGAAGAGAAAAATGAAAAGTCTGTACTCAGTTGTGAAAATATATGGCAAGTGTTGCCCTGTGGGTGGTGCAAGGTACAGTGGTGACAAATTTGAATTTTGTCATTAGTCACATTTCTTGCAGGTTATAACTGAGAGAGAATAATGTCATTAGTCTCAATTCTTGCCGGTTATAACTGAGAGAGAACAGTGTCATTAGTGATATTTCTTGCAGGTTATAACTGAGTGAGAACAAGGTCATTAGTCACATTGCTTGCTTGTTATAACTGAGAGAGAAAAATGTCATTAGTGACATTTCTTGCAGGTTATAACTGAGTGAGAACAATGTCATTAGTGATATTTCTTGCAGGTTATAACTGAGGGAGAACAATGTCATTAGTCACATTTCTTGTAGGTTATAACTGAGAGAGAACAATTTGTGGTTTATTGTCTTGTTTGCCTTTTACGTAATGGATCAGCTGCATCTGCCCATGTAATTTACAAATTTAGCAGTTTAAAAGGTTATTTTTCTATTTTACATAAAATTTGAACAAAACCTTATGCAACCCTTTATTGGAATTAGCTGGTCAAGCTTGTTCAATGGGGTGGGGGGAGGGAGTGGGGTGGAGGTGGTGGTGGTCACATTGTTTTGTTTATATTTCATGAAAAAACATATCATTGAAATAAATTTTGATATCATTTGCAATGTGTAAAGGGTTAAGATTAAACTTGCAACACTTTTTTCTGAATAACTAGAAAAAAAACCCCGTAAGTTTAGCTTAGATCAGAGAATAAAATCTCGAATTTTGAGATAACCTATTTACCTTTCATCTGGATATGAAAAAGAGAATGAATTACAGAACAGCCATCATGGATGGGTCAAAATCTGTGGGTGGGCATTTTTCCACGCATATAATTCAGAAATGATCCTCTATAACACCTAGCAAAATTTCCACCAATGAAGCACTGGGTAATCCCAGTGCTTCATTGGTGGAATTTTGTTAGGTGTCATAGTGGATCATCACAGAATAATATGCAGGAAAAAATGACAAATTGTGGATTTTGACCCATCCCCGATGGCCCTACTCTATGCTGGTTCACAGATTTCAAAAGCATCTGCAGCAGGCATGGGCGTGTCGGCTGTCTTAGGGAGTTTGGGCATTGAAGAGAGGAGAACAATATTTAAATCGCCTAACGTCTGAAAATCTTGAAGTTGTACACAAGGGTCCAATTGATCCCAAAGATGCTGGAATGGTGACAAATCTGGCAAAAGTGGAGGCCAGGGAAGAAATTTGACGCTCTGCTCCTCAAGAAAGTCACGACAGATACGTGCCACGTGACATCAGGCATTGTCTTGCTGGAATAACTGCAATCCGACGTTAGCATTGAACAACGGGACAACAACAGCATTAAGAATTTCGTCTCTATATCGCTGTCCATTCAGATTACCATCGATGAAGATCAACTGCGTTCGATCATGCAAGGAAATTCCTGCCCAAGCCATTACACTACCCCGCCAAAACTGTTGCATTCCCACATGCAAGCATCAGAAAACCGTGCTCCTCGTCGGTGATACACTCTTGCCCTACCATCAAGCGTGCCGTAGACAAAATCGTGATTCATCACTAAAAAGAACTGTGCTCCAATGCTGCTGAATCCGGCGAACACACTGACATACCCATTCCATTCTGAAGATACGATGACGTTTGGTAAGGATTGGTCCGTGGTATGGATGCCTACTGCGAATGCTGTGTTCAGCGAGTCTGTTGCAGACAGTTTGTGCACTGATTCTATTGTTAGTTCTACCAGGAGTAATTGCTGCTGTCCTCATCACCAGAAGGAAGCAATCCGCAAGTGAGACATCCTGATGTGTCGGTCTTGTGCAGGGGTCATAACTCTTGGTCGACCTGAACGTGGTAGGTCGGCAGTAGATCCAGTGGTTCTATACCTTTCAGTGAGATGGTAAATTGTGGCCACAGTAACTCCAAACTCAGCAGCGAGCTCATCTGGAGGTATCTCAGCCTCATGCACACCAATGGCACGCCACCTCTGATTTTCGGTTAACCTTGGCATTTTTTAAAATGTCGGAAGACAAAAACTAGCGTGTTTTCTCAATAACCCAGGCTCTCTAGCACAACATAACACAAAGACAAAGAAAATCGTCGGTCACCCATTCAATTGGACATTCTCGGGTAGCACGTGCTATTTTGAAATCCATAGCAAAATTGTACTCGGCTGGGTGGTCAACAACAACATGTCATTAAACTCTTTGCATGACTTCTTGTCCACAAACATGCAGCATTACAACTATTAAATTTCATCCTTTATGCTATTTTTTCAAATTTGTTTCTGTTATACTTTCTTTTTGACTCGGTATATTAGGGTGTCGTTCCTATTTACTTATAATATAACTTGAGTTAATCCTCTGCATACTGATATGACACTATATAAAATTTCAATCTGCAAATGTTTCCCATAATACTTCTTCCTAAATGAGCTATGTCATGCAAGATTCAATTGGTCAAATTCTTAGATGAATTTTTAGAAATATATGCAAGTTTATATTTTGATATTTTGTTCTCTGTGCAGGAGGTTAATGTCTAAAAACCTGACACACTGTAACCATTGAAATGATATTGCTGTAAAATCATTTGCCACTTAGTGTGAAGGCTCTCTCTGATCTATTTTAAACTTATTGCTGTGAAATAATAGCTTATTAATCCTCAATTTGAACAGACTTTTGTTTTGAAAGTAAAAATTGCAAAAAGTAACCAAATTTCAATACAGATTTTTTTGTGTGTAGCCTTGGCCAGTTTGAATGGAAAATGGTTTGCTCTCAATCTGCCAAATGTTTTTTTTTTTATTTTGCATAATTATACAAAAAGAAAAATAATACAAATTTAACATTTAATCGAATATATATAATCAGCTAGGCATATTCTGAGCCCATTACTTTCACCATTGCCTTTAAATAACAAGTGAGTCTAAGATGTGAATCTGTTGATTGGTTAGACACTTTGCTTTCAGAGTGAAGTCTTTTGAAAAGCATTTAACAGCATTTTTGGTCAGTTGAAAAGCATTTAACCACATGTTTATTGTCCAATGAAATGAAGTATCTTCAATTAGTTTGGTACATGGGATACTTATGAAGAATGTGAACAAATTCATTCATATCTGTGTTACTAACTAATTGTCTTTCTCACATCATATTTGTTGTACCTTTTTCATCATTCTTGCACACACATGATCTTAAATACTGCCATAAGGTGGGATTATCGAATATGGTAGATGTATGCATGTTACAGTGAAAGCCTGTTAATTGATTAGTCACTTTGCTGGTGGAAATTATTCAGTTAACAGGAGTATTCAATTAACTGGGATTTGGCTTCTTTCCTGTATACTCTGAGCATTTTTTTCTGTTATAACTTGTTTGAGAAAGCTCCATGAGGTCTGTCTGACAAGTTAAAATAGGATAAATGTCTGAGCAGCCAAATAAGGAACATAAACAAGGGAAATTCAGTGATTATCTGGGTAATTTCTCGACATATTACAAGATTCTTTACTCATTTAACAGGAGATTACTCTTTCACCCATAGCAGTTAACCAGTTAAAAACTGTACTGAAGGTATGGCAAATGGTTTTGTGTTTGAAAATTAGTATGATTATCCAATTAAGTGGGCTCCACTGCATAAAACTTCTTTTATAAGCACACATTTAAGTCTTCTTGAGAAATCCTGCAAGGTCACACAATGTGCAGAATTTCAAAAATGACTCTAACCAACTGACCGGCCACGTGGTTTGGAGATGTAAAAATTTTTGGGAAACTGCTTTTTAGCTGCGACTAGCAGCTCAATAAGTGGCAATGTCGGTCTGTCTCAGTCTGTCTGTCGGTCGGTCTGTCTGTGACCAATGAGTTTCAAAACTCAATAACTTTTGAAATACTTGATGGAATGACTTTATATTTGGCATGTAAGTGTATCTTATTGATGTCTAGCCACTGTTCAATGCATGTGTTGTTCCAAATATTTTTCTTGGAGTTATGGCCCTTGATGAACTTAGAATTTTGTGAGATTGCACCACCCGTCGCAGCTACAGCGTTGATGTCGCAATTTTTTTTATCATTAACAAGTATTGATATATTGCATGGAATTGAATATATACTATTCAAAAAAAGTAGGGGATATTTGATAAAAGTGAGATATATGAAGAAATATATTAATATTTTCATCAAAATGACAGTTGAGGCATTGCACTGTGACATCTGGTGAATGATTTCAGTGATAGTTGGGTGTCTGGCAAGCACACATTCCATGCACTGAGCTGTAGAAGCAGGGTATTTGATGACTGGATTCGCATCGCAAAATGCTATTCAAAAATGTCCAAATGCTAACCATTTTCTTTCATATTGGCCTTATATTCACTATTTATCATCACTTTTTGAAACCAAGATAGAAACTGCTCATCAAATTTTTAAAAACAAAAAATTCCCTGTAGAAGACATGGACGGCCAGTAAGAGAATTTACCACATTCAGTCCAAGACCTCAATACCTTGTAAATCCTAGCTTCGCGAGTCAAGCTAGGATCTGATGTGGCATACTCCTCACCAAACGTTCAATGTTATTCCATTCTTCCTGCAGTGCAGTGGCGATTTCCTGGACATTGGTAGGGGGCTGTTGGCATTGTCGTAGGCGCTAGCCAAGCATATCCCAGATGTGCTCGATTGGTGAAAGGACAGGATTTTGTGCTGGCCAAGGCAGTGTAGTGATAATTTGCTCCTGGTAGAACTCTGTAGTGACACAAGCCCTGTCTGCTCTAGCATTGTCATCTTGGAAAATGAATTGATGGCTGTGACATCGTGCAAATGGCTCCACATGAGCTGCTAACATATTGTCACGGTAGTACTGCCCTGTGACACGCCCTTGGATGACATGTCATGCTGTTTTGCTTGTCATGGTTATCCCTCCCCACACCAAAACCGATCCACCACCAAAACGATTGTGCTGCCTAACGGTTATGTCATGGTATCGTCCGTTTCTCCGCTGCCACACTCTGTTTCGCATGTCAAGGAAGTCGAGAGTGAACCTCCATTCATCGGAAAACATGACGTTGGTCCTCCGACGATTGTCCCAGCGCTGTCGTGCTCCACACCAATTACACCTTGCTGCAATGTGACATTCAGTCAAACGTGGAATTATTCGAGGTTGTCGAGTGTACAAATTCCAGCTGTATAGGCGATTTTGGATAGTCTGACCACTTACACATCTGTTGTTCGGTGCAGCTGCTGTCCAATTTCTGAGACACTTTGATGGGGGTTACGTAATGCTGTGGTTCAGATGAAACAATCCTGGTTAGCAGTTGTCATGGGCATCGAAAAAATGCTGAGTCAGCATATTTGCAAAAATTAAAAAAAATCTTTTCTCCTGAACCAATCATCAGAATCATTTGATATTCGGTATACAGCATTCATAGGGGGTCCAATACAAATTTGTTAAAATAAAGCCCATTGGTTCATATTCGGGCTCAATACTGGACCCCAGTTTTTTAACTTAGGGTAATATGGGGATTATTTAAAAATCTTCTTCTTCAGAACCACCAGTCAGAATCTTTTAATGTTTGGTATACATCACTCTTATGAGGGTCAGATTCAAGATTGTTCAAACCAAGTCCCTAGGTTAATATTTGGGCTTCCTACAGAAGCCCAAATTTTAACTTTGTTCAATGTGGGGTATAATTTTTTAAAATCTTCTTCTTCAGATCAACCAGTCAAAATGCTTTCATATTTGGTATGCAACATCTCTAGGGGGGTCAGATTCAAGTTTGTTCAAATCGGATCCCTACGTATATATTTGGGCTCGCTATGAGGAAATTTCTTTAAAAATCTTCTTCTTCAGATCCACCAGTTGGAATGCTTTCATATTTGGTATACAGGGGGTGGTGGGGGGGGGGGGGGGGGGGGGGGGGGGGTCACATTCAAGTTTGTTCAGTTCAAGTGCCTGGGTTAATATTTGGGCTCCATATGGGAACCTGAAATTTAACTTTCTACAATATGAGGGAATTTCTTCAAAAATCTTCTTCAGGTCCACTAGTCAGAATGCTTTCATTTTGGGTATACAACATCTCTAGGGGGGTAGATTCAAGTTTGTTCAAATCGGATCCGTAGGTTAATATTTGGGCTCGCTATGGTAGCCCAAATTTTAACGTAGTGCGGCTATGGTAGCCCAAATTTTAACTTAGTGCAATATGAAGAAATTTCTTTAAAATTTCTCTTCTTCAGATCCAACTGTCAGAATGCTTTCATATTTGATACACAACATCTCTAGGGAAGTCAGATTCAACTTTGTTCAAATCGAGAGCCTGGGTTAATATTTGGGCTCCCTTTGGGGGCCAGAATTGGCCATGTTGCTGAAGAATTAAAAATTTTGTATTCAGTACTCTCTAGAGGTGTGTAACTAAGATTAATCCACATAGGTTGTATCAAGGGGCTTCATAGAGGAGCTCTACATTTTACATTATGATCAACTGAAGAAAAGGCATGATGCCCGGATTATTTTTGTCACTCCTGAGGGTCTCAAGGATTGATAATGTATCCTATGGAGATGGATTGCTTAAGGTAGACTCATTCTTGGACTCATTTTATATTGTGTTCTGTTCAAGATTAGCGCTTCAGGCCCCATGTGGGCTCTTGTTTTTTTAAACCTCTCAAAAGCTATACTAATTAAAGCAGATTCTTTTCAAACTTCAATATGTAATAAATATGATGGAGATTCCCAATTGCCAAAAAAACCCAGTTCTTAAATGGCTAATGATTCTGAGGAGAGTAAACATTTCAGTTTTCAGGAATTGGTAGAAGAAAAAATTCTTTTTGTAAAAATTGCCTGAGAAACAAGATTTTTTTTTTTTTTTTTCTCAATTTTTCTCAATTCAAGAATTTCCCTTTTTTGGAAGTGTCATCTTCTACCTGTGTTCATGTTTGTGTCTTGCTTAGATTCTGAGATATTGTGATCAGTCCATTTGTGTTTACACATTATGAACTGAGCACCTTGACTTTGAAAAGTTGAATAGGGTCATTGTGACTGAATTCAGTATTCGGCCTCATAAAGAGCGTCCATTATAAAATTTTCATAGTTCTAACAAGTTGAGTTTTTGAATTGTCAGTTTCAAAAAATTGGTCCATAGGTAACTTAAATATTCTACCTTTGGTCCAGATATGTTGGAGGCATAAATTCTCTCAGCTTAATGTTTTATTTTGAAGTTTTGAACATTTTCTGTGTTCCAGTGGCCCAGGCTGATTAATTAACCCTCTGCACACTTATGTCAAAATTCTGAAATTTCTAAGAAGCAAATTTTTCCAAACTGCAAGAAGGAATTTAATAAAAATCAATCTTGCTGACAGAGCTCAATGAGCTCTCTAACACAAGATTGAATTGGTAATTCCTAGTTGCATTATGGGAAAAAATTGCTGGTTGAAATTTGTTTATTTTAACATCAGCGTTCAGAGCGTTAATGAGAAATAGAAAAATTTTGGAAGTGAAAGCTTTTCATGAAGTTTGGTCTAATGGATTTAATTGTATTCAATGCATTTTCATTTTTGTATCATTAAGGTTTTTTGTGTGCACATATTTTTCAAGCATATATATGACCTTGCATGTTTCTGACCTGGTGGATGGGTTATTTGATTATTTTCATATTTCACTACTTCAGCACTACAAACTGAAAATAATGTTAGAAATCTTCATGTATCCTAAGAAGTTTGGAAGTGTCTTTGTGCTTTGTATAGCCCATTTTTTTCACATGTAGATCTAGACCCAGTGGCATGTATTTCATAGAGGTACAGTAAAACCTGTCTTGAGAGACCACTGTTGTGAGAGACCACCTGTCTTGAGAGACCACTGTGGCCATGTACCAGTTGGTTTCACTCTATAATGGATCTGTCATGAAAGACCACCTGTCTTGAAAGACCACAAAACTGTGGCAAAAACTCAGTTTTTCACCTGTTTTGAGAGACCGGAAATCAATTTTTGGCAATTTCAGAGTATTGAAATCAGTAAACAGGCTGAGGGTTAGATTTTTTTTGGTGGTCTGAATTTGTTATTCAAAATTTGTTTTATTAAAAATTATTGGAGAGTGCCTGTTGGCACTATCTAATAATTTGTAATAAAACAAATTTATACAAACAAAATATTTGTGTTTGACTGAAGAGGAAAAATGAGCAAGGAAAAAGATAGCTTTTGTTCTGGTACCTTCATTGTTGTAACTCAGCCATTTAAGATCAATGCAGTGTGCACAGAAATTAATAGTTCAAAAATGGAACCAGGACATCGGCCCAACAGTGAAGTTTTTCAGTTTATGTACTTTTATCTTTAATTTATTAAACAATGCCTTTGTACTTGCATTTAAACTGAATTACAATGAAACAATAATTAAAAAAATTTGAAAAATCAGTTCTTCTCCATTTCTGCAGCAAATATTCTCTGGTTGTTCATTCACTGACTTGCAAAAATGTCAAACCTGTAATGAGAGACCACCTGTCTTGAGAGACCACTTTTGCTCGGCAAAAGGGATGGTCTCTCAAGACAGGTTCTGCTGTACACAGTCCCCGCAGGAACCCCGGGAAGTAAAGCAGTGCCTGTTCACTTCGGTAAACAGGCTCTGTTTTACTGGTAAAATAGGACCCAGTCACCAAAGCTTGGGAGGTGCAAACCCTCTCTAAAATGAGCAACATGGCTTATTAACGCTCACCCCTGGTCTTGAGTTGATACTCATGTTGTGGTTATGATTAGACATTGTGCAAAAATATGTGACCTTAAACACAAATAAATAAATAAATCTCCAGAATACAGGAAAGTGACACAACCCCTCTTAATTGAATACTCCTGTTAATTGAATAATTTTCATTGGCAAAGTGGCTATTCAATTAACAGGGTTCCATTGTATAGCCCATTTTTTCACTTGTAGATCTAGACTCAGTGGCTTGTATTTCATAGAGGTACACAGCCATATTTTGGTGCATTGTAAAACTGTTTACCTAATGAGTCTGCCAAATCCATGCGCATAATATTCAAATTAAGCAGTCGAAAAAATTTGTGTTTTTCAGAACATTTCAACAAAACCTTATTATGTGATCACCTCTTTGGAACGAGCTCATCGAGCTTGTTCCAATGAGGAGGTCACATGATATGATTTTGTTGAAATATTTTGAAAAATTTATTTGGACTCCCACAATGTGTCCTTGGGCAAGGAACTTCACCCCGATTGTCCACATGGATATTTTGTTCAATTTTTTTTTTTAATTTTAAAAAATAATTAAGATAATAAATTTTGATATACCGTATTTACTCTATGTATTGGGACAGCTAAAAATAATTATTTTCACAGGTGTCCCAATTCTTAGAAAATGGGAAAAGAACACAGCCTGGTCTTGATTTGATGCTGAATAAAGTTGTGTGTGATTCATTTTCCATCACTATATACAAAAATTGCAGTCCAATTTTTTTTATATTTTCATTTTCTGCTTCCAAAACATAGCCTATGATCCCTCATTGGAACGAGCACATTGCGCTCGTTCCAATGAGGGATCATAAGCTATGTTTTGGAAGCAAAAAATGAAAATTTTTAGTTACTCAAGAATTTTTTTTATGAGTGTCGTCTGCTACTAGCGACGGGTCAACTGAAAAAAAATCTCCTGAATGTCCCAAACTTTAGAGCATAAAAAAAATATAGTTTTCTGGAAAAAATGTGTGTCCCAAATCATAGAGTGTCCCAATACATAGAGTAAATACGGTAACCTATCATACATTCCCCTGTTCTTGATTCAGGTAACCTGTTAGGTAAACTAATTATATTTGAGGAGGTCACATGATATGATTTTGTTCAATTTTTTTTTTTAATTTTAAAAAATAATTAAGATAATAAATTTTGATATGCATGTGTGTTGGGTAAAGAGTTAAGCAATGGGAGTTTGGTCTAATCAAAAGGCTTGTGTATTGAATATAAGATTGTCTGGAGAAAACAGACCGAGACTCAGATATAAGATTGGTTTTCGTATCCATCTTTGTCCACACCACAAAAACAAACATTATCTTTCTTGAATGTCAAAGGTCAAGGGTATTACCTAATCTTCCATTTGTAGCTAGGGGGCGCGGTGGCTCAGTTGGTAGAGGTGCAGGCTGCAAGCCGAGAGGTCTTCGTTTCGAATCCCACCTGCGGCAACCGCGTTGTGTCCTTGGGCAAGACACTTCACCCCGATTGCCTACATGGGGGCACGATGACGCTGTGTACTGTGGCGTACTGCACGTCGATGGTGCGCATGTCTTCAACCAATCTAACCCTGCCTGTGCTGCGGTGCAGAGTTCAGAGTTACGATGTTGGGGAGCTGACAGCTGCTCGTCGTTGCTCGGTGGTTCTCTCCGGGTACTCCGGCTTCCTCCACCCGTAAAACTGTCACGGTCATGATTAGCCATTGTGCATAAGTATGTGACCTTAAACACTAATAAATAAATAAATAATTCCATTTGTAGCTCCAAGTCAGAAGTGTTTCAACAAGGCAGAGGAAATGGCATAATGATATTGCTAATAAAAAAAAAGTCATAATCTGAAAAATGTTCAATGAATTGGCATTTACGGAGAGTATTTATTCTGTAACGACTTCTCTAATTTCGATCGCATCGGCAACTGAGTGAAATGATTATTTGCCTCAAATTTTATGCCCAGCTTAGTTCCCCTGTAATGTCAACTACATACAATTTCTGTCTGATACATTTCATTCTTCACATACAAGGAGCCAGGGGGATGGGGAAATCTTTTTTTTTTCCCTTTCCTTGCCCTGAATTTTTAAAGTTAACAAAATGCTCCCATTCTCTTGTGTCCATGAGAGAAAACAATCACTTACACACTACAGATCTGATTGCCATAACGTAATTTGCAATGTATTATTGGAAAAGTAACTCCCATCAAGTTACAGCACTGCTGTGCTTACCAACAGGGTTCATTGTGGTCCTAAAAAAACTCAAGTCCTTCACTTCAAAAAAAAGTTTTCAAGGCCTTCATAGTACTTGAATTTGTGTATAAATTGACATTAAAGACTTTGATTTTTAAGGTTGCCTCAAAGTTTTAGCTCATACAGGGCACAGAAGAATGAGAAATTTTACTGACCATCAGAGGCTATCAAGATTTATGGCTAAGCAGTTGTTTTTAGTCAATTGTCATCTGCCCGAATAGGCAGACGACACTGGACTAAAAATGACTGCGCAGATTATACTACTTTTCTTGTTCACTATTGGCCGAGCATCAGCTTTTGTCTCTGCTAAATAACAATGAAGGTTAGCTGACCTCCACTTTAGCTTTCTAAGTGGTAACCTTCTTCATACTGATGTCAAAAAAACTAAATTTTCAGTAGAAAATGTTCCCCCAATGCAACTAGGAAGTTAACCAATTCAATTCTGCTTGACAGAGCTGATTAAGCTCCGCCAAACAAGAATGAATTGTTTAAATTTCTAGATGCTTTATGGTAAAATATTTCAACTTGAAACTTGTATATTTGAACTTGAGAGGGTTAACCAGTATCTGTATCGTTAATCAGAAGTCTTACTCAAAGCTATATGCATATTGCTTGGAATTGTCTAAATATTGCCAAAAAGGTCCTTGAAAAAGGTTTGAAAGGGTCCTTAAAGGTCTTTAACCCTTTACTCAATATACAGGATATCAATCCCCGTGGGAACCCCGGGAAGTGAGCAGCACTTGTTTACTGTGGTAAACCAGTTCCACTTTACTAGTAAAATAGGACCCAGTCACCAATGCTTGGGGTGAAAGTCCTCTAAAATGGGCAACATGTTGATCAACGATTGACTAAACTTGACTTCATCTCCATGTTGTGTCACGATTAGCCATGGTGCATAAATGTGTGACGTTAACCACCAACAACCAAACCAACAACCTACAGGATATCAAAATTTATTTTAATTGTTTTTTTAAATTTATTCAACTAAATCATATCATGTGATCAAGCCTGAAAATAAGCAGACTGTTATCTGCAAAATGAGGTCCCCAGAGGATGAATTTGGTGATGCTACCCTGCAGGGTAGCATCACAAAATTTATCCTCTGTGAACGTCCATCTGAATCAAGGTCTCAAGCCAAAACAGAAAGATGTACCTAGAGGATAAACTGGCCCACTGTATCTGATAGTATCAGCAAATTCACCCTTTGGGAACCTCATTTTGCAAATGACAGGTTGCTTATATTCAGGCTTGCATGTGATCCTTCGATGAGCTCGTTCCAATGAGGGGGCACATGATATGGTTTTGTTGAAACTTTTTGAAAATTTTTTTTTTTTCAACTGTTAAATTTGAAAATTATGTGTCAGGATGTGGCCGATCTGTTAGGTAAAGGGTTAAATTAACTTAATCCTTAAAACAATGAACCCTGATCAGGTATGTTGAGTTACTTAACTTTTACGGGTTTTTTGTTATTGGTGTGTTTTTTAAAGGTTGTTTTTTGTTAACAAATAATTATTTATTATTTTGTATGTGTGATTGATATATATATATTGATGATGACTTGAATGGATGTTGTTTGCTTTAGCACTTATTATATCATTACCCTATTAATTACATACAATAACTTTACTGATTAATGGTTTTCAATGTGGCATAATACTAAAACCTGCCTTACGAAACATTTTTTACCAGCTGAAATACCTGACATTGCACATGACAGAGGGGATGTAAAACAAGAACTTGTCACAAACAGCCCAACCTAACATGCAAATACAAAATTTGAAAAATAAAAAAATAAGGGTGTGCAGGGATGGAAATCTAGGGTATACAGGATTGTATCTGTCCATCCGCCAATCTGTACAAGTTTGTAAAAGTTCCTAACTGGTAGAGTGCTAAATTATTTTTCCAAGATGATTTGTAACATACATATTTTTTTTTTCAAAGCTACCATGCCACCAACAAGGGGAGCCTTAGTTTAGCAAGATTTTGTTCATAAATAAATGCCTAGCAAACAATAAGTTAATGCATGCAGGGTAAATCCACTAAAGTGGCTTTCAGCAGTTTTCAATAGAGCCATGATAGTGGACTCTAGCACTCAACCCGTTAACTCAACAGATAGACCTTACCTGATCGTACATGGATGTCCAAAATGACATGCCTTTTCAGACACATATCAGGTTATGTTCCAATGAGACTTAAATCCTCCTCCTCTGATTGGACGAGAGCTTGCTTAGTATATTCTGTGTTTACGGCTCAAATTGCAAATTTTACCGTCTGACATCACAACGCGAAATATTTGCAGTGACGTCGTCCATTTCATAACTGCTTCATCAACGGAGTGACTAGCAAGCCTTTTCATTTTTCACGTGTGCAGCAAAAGTGGTTCCGGATGAAGTGTTGTTTAAATTACAAAATGATTTACGATTTGAACTAAGATGGAATAAGTTTATCTGGTTTACTGATTGTTTATCCAGTGCCGTCGTGGATACACGAGAGGTTTATTTACTGAACCTGTGATCGTTAAAAGTTGTCTTGAATAAGGCAACTTTTAACGATCACAAGTTTAGTAAATAAGCCTCTCGTGTTTCACGATGTAGGTTTTGGGCTATGGGTAGTGTCTATTGGAACATACATGTTATTGTGATGAATTGACGATAACATGGTCTGAGGTTTGCGGCTCGGTTGAACATAAGCTCCGAGCCGCAAACCTCAGACCATGTTACCGTCAATTCATCACAATAAGTTATAATGTTGTCTTCACATTCCACTCACAAGTTATGTTCCCTTTTCCATTTTTGTGCGTACAAGTCCATAACTCAGTTGATAGTGGTGAGGTTTCCATGAAATCTAACATGGATGTCCAGCATAACATGCATTTTCAGACACCTAGCAAGTTATGGTGATTGCACACTCCACTCATGAGTTATGGCACTTTCTAATTGAAAAATATATGTTTCTGTCCATACAAGTCCATAACTTAATTGATAGTAGTCCTATCCTAATGGAATCCTACATAGATGTCCTGCACAACCTGCTCATTCAGACACATATCAAGTTATGCTGTCCACACATTCCACTTATGCCTTTTTCAGTTGAGAAATATTATCCACCCTAACACAGCCCCATCCCTTGACTTGGCACTGGTGGGGTATGCCATCACTTCTGGTGCAATCTCTTTTTTTAATTCAAGCCAAAGATGATTTAATACTGGACCATTTATTCAGGTAGATTATATTATGGCTTTCAGGTGGTTTGAAAAGATTCACAACATGAGTCACATTGTAACATTTCATGATATAAAGCTCCCCACGGAAACCCTGGGAAGTGAAGCAGTGCGTTTTAAACAGGCTCTGTTTTACTGATAAAATAGGACCCAGTCACCAATGCTTGGGAGGTGCAACCCCTCTCTAAAATGGGCAACATGGCTTATTAATGCTCACCCCTGGTCTTGAGTTGATACTCATGTTGTGGTCAAGAAGTGCAAAAATATGTGACCTTAAACACCAGTAAATAATACATCATATAAAGCAAAGATCTCCCATTGGGAATTTATTTATTAGGCTTTAATGACACTTTAACAGCCAAGGCCATATCATGTCGGTGAGAGTTTTACGGAGTACCCAGAGAGAACCACCGAGCAACGACGAGCAGCTGCCAGCTCCCCAACATCGCAACTCTGCACTGCAGCACAGGCAGGATTAGATTGGTTGAAGACATGCCCACCATCAATGTGCAGTACACCTTAGTACACAGCGTCATCGTGCCCCCATGTGGACAATCGGTGTGAAGTTCCTTGCCCAAGGACACAATGTGGGAGTCCAAATCGATCGCTCAGACGGTCACCCATCCAAGGACTAACCGAAACCAGTTTTGTTTTATTGATAAAATAGGACTCATTAACTAATGCTAGGTGGAGGTCCTCTTAAAGTGGACAGCATAGGTATAAACCATTGGCTAAACATGAGTTCATAACTTGTAATAATATAGTCACAGATGCTAAAAGTGGCCTTAACTGGTTAAGTGCTAGAAGCCACTCTCATGGCTCCATTGTAAAGTGCTGAAAGCCGCTATAGTGGCTTTATACTGTACACATTAGCTTGTTCTTTGCTCAACAGTAGAAAAAAAAAATGTTTATATAAAATTTTGTTACCATTTATTGGAGAGTGGCAACAGGTACTCTCCAATAAATGGCAATAAAACAATTATTTATGAAGAACATCTTGCTAAACTAAGGCTCCCCTTGTTGGTGGTGTGGTATCATTGAAAAAAAATCCTCATGTCGCAAATCACCTATGAAAAACATTGTGGTACTCTACTTATTAAATAAACAAGTAAAGCAGAGTTTGTTGAAACTTGTTTCATCATTCAGAAACATACAACAATGAAATGGTTTATGGTGATTATGACAGTTCTTTTGGTTTTGCAGGGCTTGAATCTGCTGACATGCAGGGGCAAGCAGGTAAAACAGGGTGCATGTAAGGCTTGGATTCAAGAAATGGCCTTGAATTTCAATAAGCGCCATTCAAGGCCTTGAAATCCTGGAAAATGAGCCAAAGTATGAAATCATAACTAGACAGTTTTATATGCCATAGATTGTTAAGCCTTTACCTAACGTAACGGTTAAAACCGGCCAGCTCTATTCTCAAAAATCGCCAATTAATTTTCATTATTTTTTCATTTTTTTGTCTCTAAAACATAGGTTCATTCCAATGAGGGGTCATAACCTATGTTTTTGAGACAAAAAATGAAAACAATAGTTATTCAAGAATTTTTTTTTCAAGTGTCGTCTGCTTTTCATGTAAGGTAAAGGGTTAAGGCATAGTCTTAACTATGACCTTATGGTCATTACCCCTCCTCCCAGCTCCCTTGAAAGGAAGTGAGAGGAATGGATCATGACAGAAAGTTCCTTGTCCTGACTAGTGAATTGGGGGTGGGGGGGGGGGGTGGGGGGGGGGGGGGGTGGGGGGTGACTTGAAAATCCTTGAATTTGGCTATTGTGAGGCCTTGAAAAATCTAAAGAAACAGCTTTTAACTGGTTGAGGGCTACAGTTTTTTGGTGGTCTGAATTTGTTCATCAAAATTTGTTTTATTTCAAATTATTGAAGAGTGCCCATAGGCACCACACCCACAGGCACCACCCCATAGGCACTCTTCAATAATTTGTGATAAAACAAATTTATACAAACAAAATATTTGTATTTTGACTGAATATGAAAAATGAGCAAGGAAAACATTGGTGTAACATGCACTATGGTAGAGTGAAGAACTGGAAAGGGGTGATCTCATGAGCTTGGATAGTTAACCTTTAGGAAACCAAGGCTATATTACTAGTTCATACACAGAGCCTTACTGGAGGTGATCACTGTACCTGGTCACGATCCAGTAAGCTCCAATGGTAGCTGGTTTGTGTGTCTGGACTTGTGACAGTCTCTGCTGTTTGGTCTTTCATCAGATAAGCTTCAGCCCATTTGGTGAAGTAGTCCGATATTACTAAAATGTATTTGTTGCCTTCTTCGGTCTTAGGCAACCATCCCATGATGTCGAGGGCTACCCTCTCCAAGGGATTTCCAACCCTGTATAAGGCTAACTGAGCCCTATCACTCCTCTGAGGTTTTCTATGGGCTTGACACTCCTGACACCTCAGGATGAACCTCTCTACTGCTGCACGCAGCTTGAACCAATAATAGCGAGAACGAACTCTGGCCAAAATTCGCTTCACTCCCAAGTGACCAACCACTGCATGGTCATGCAACATGTGTAGCACTTCCGTCCTAAAACATCTTGGAAGTACTAACTGCAAAGTTCTTTCCTCGGACATCATTGTATAGAATTCCCCATACAGAACACCATGGACTATTACTAGTCGATTCCATTGTGCCAAGTAGGCTTTCTTTTCCATCAAAAAATGGGATATGACTTCCCATTTGGGGTCTTTGTTGTTGGTCTCTTTCAGCCTCACAATCTCCCCGACTTCTTCATCGTTTAACTGAGCAGCTCGTATCTCTCCCAGGGTCCGAGCCTCAGCCCATTTGAGAGTTTCTAAATTTTCTTCTATTTCCTCTGGTTCTTTGTTGGTCTTGAATTTTTATTTTACACACTTCACCAGTCTTGACTTCTTCCACTTTTGTTTTTCCATTCTCTCGTCTTTGACAGTGCCCACAGTCAATGCAGGGCCTTCTCAAAAACCCGTCGGCATTGCCATGCATCCATCCTGCTCTGTGTTAAATGCGAAAATTATAAGTGTCTAACACCTCTATCGATCTAGCCAATTGGCCTTCTGGGTTTTTGAACTGCTTGAGCCAATTGAGGGCCCCTTGATCCGTTCTTACCACAAACTCAGAGCCATACAGGTAGTGGTGGAAATGCTGTTTTCGAGTGATGCAATAATTTCTTTCAGGCTTCGATAAAGTCCTGCTAAAGTAGACAATAACTCGCTCTCCATCTTCACCCTGTTGTGACAACACAGCTCCTAACCCAACACCACTGGCATCAGTGTCTAGCACAAATGGCTTCTCCATGTTGGGATAGGTTAAAATTTTGCTGGAGATCAACGCAGATTTAAGTTTTTCAAAGGATTCTTGACATTCTGTTGTCCACATAAAACTGTTCGCTTTCTCCGGCAACTTATGCAAAGGTTTTGCTATTTTTGCGAAGTTCTTTATAAACCTCCGGTAGTAACTGCACATCCCGAGGAAACTTCTTACGTCCTTGATATTCCTTGGTATTGGCCAGGTTTGACTGCCGCTACTTTATCCGGGTTGGGTTCGATCCCTCGCTCTGACACTACATGCCCCAGAAAGCTGACCTTCAATTCAAAGATGTGACATTTTTTGGTACTTAATTTTAAGCCTGCTTTTCTAAGCCTGTCAAGAATCTCATCTAAACGTGAGACATGATCTTCAGTGGATTCCGAGAAGCAAATAATATCGTCGATGTAGAGGATACAGGTCTGCCATTGCACTCCAGCCAAAATGCGTTCCATTAGTCACCAAAATGTGGAACTCGCATTGCATAATCCAAAAGCCATCCTGTTAAATTCATACAGGCCACTGGAAGTGACTACGGCCGTTTTCTCCTGGTCTTTGGCATCCACGCCCAACTGCCAATATCCACTCTGTAAGTCTAAAGTGGAAAACCACTTGGATCCCCTTAATGCATCCAAGGAATCGTCGACCCTGGGGAGCGGATATGAGTCCTTAATTGTTACTTTGTTTAGTTTTCTATAATCTATGCAAAATCTCAAAGATTTATCTTTCTTGCGGACTAACACTACCAGGGAGGCCCAAGGAGATTTTGAAGGTGTAATTACTCCTGCTTTTAGCATTTTGTCTATTTCGGCCTGAGCTTCTGCCCTCTGATTTATAGGAATGCGTCTTGAAGGTTGCTTGATAGGCCGGGCATTTCCGGTTTTTATCTCATGTGTGATGTTTGTTTCACCCAGATCAGTCTTTGATTTTGCGAACACATCAGCATTCTTCCACAGCAGGTCAGTTATCCTTTTGTGCTCTTCTCGGCTGAGATCATGATCAATGCCTTCAATCAGTGGTTTAACGTGGTCTGGTAATTGGTTTTGCTGAAACTTTCTTTCTGCACCACCATCTGTACGAACTGCGTTACATGCCAGCTCTGGACCATTTTCGTTGTAGATATCTTTAGGCTTAATCCTTTGACCAATTGCAGCGTGTGTTTGCTTATATAGGATCTGTGGGGCATCGCCTAGGTTTACCCCTGTGAGTGGGATATCTTTCATGTTGGGGTCAATGATTGACCTCGCTACTAGCAAACCCCTCTCGTTCAGCTTCGTGCTCCCCGCCTCAACCATTATTGTGTTATTTAATGGCAGATCCCCTCCTATTGTGGTAGGTAAAATCATCTCACTTGCCGCTGGTACGGTTACATTTTCTGAGAGCACCAGGCGATACACTGTTGGCATTTGGCTTTCCAACTGACATCGTACAGGTTTCCCATCCAAACTTGTGGTCTTTCCAAGATTGATTTCACAGTTATACTTCCTCAGGAAGTCATAACCCAAAATAATTGTTGACTCTATCGGCAACTACCATGGTTACATTTAATATGCAGCCATTTATATTCAGTGGAATGGCTGCCACACCATCTGGCGTTACCAACTCCCCATCGGCCATCCGTAATCTTGCTGTTGTTGTCATTTTTGGACGATTGCTTTCAGGGAGCTGGAAATATGTTTTACTGTGAATTACCGGGATGGAAGCTCCAGTGTCTACTAAACAGTTAACGTCTTTCTCCATTAAGGAGCATTTTATATACAATCCCTCGTTATCCATAGCTCTAAATTTAAAAACCTTGCGACCTGTATCAAAAACAGATGCTGAATCGTGACCCTCCGATCCAGCTTCTAACAGTTTTCCTGCTGATGACTGGTCTTTCTGCTGAACCCTGGTCGAGTCGTATCCTTGGCCTTGTCTGCATTGACTCTAGCCAGGTCCCTCTTGAATTTTCTGCAATCTTTAATATAATGCCCTGGACAGCTGCAGTAATGGCACTTGAAACTTTTTCTTGTCCTTTTCAGTTCATCCTCTTGGCTTGCTACATTGTTTAAAGGCATGACCCACTCGTCATCCATTTCTTTGTCATTAATGGCTATGCCAGTAGCCCGGACATTATACTTTCCGGCTAACCCATCTTTCCTGGATCGGCTAACTTTGAAAGCTTCATATTTTAGGGAAAGCCATAATACATCATCGATTTTCACCGATGAGTTCTGACATATGGCCCATTCCAAATCTTGGGCGTTCAGGGCATCTCGGAAGCATTTATAAGCCAAGCTGTCTCTTACTTAATCCAATGCAGTGGGATATGCTAGCCTCACCAAACACTTAATGCCCTGAACTAATTCAGGGAGTGGCTCGTCTTTCCTGCGAATCCCAGCGTTGATCTGAGCATGATACATTTCGCACTGATTGGCCGGCTCAAATCTTTCTGTTAATATGATAACTAGATGCTCAAAATCAGCTAACTGATCATATCTAAGGTCTGTCAACACACTTCTGGCAGAGCCATTCAAACAGGCTGCTAACTTCATAGCTTTGGTGGAATCTGCCCACCTGTTCAATTCACTAACCATCTTGAAATGCATTAAATAATCTGTCCAGCTTCCTTTTCCACTGTAGAAGTCTGGCTTAGTATAACCCATATTTGCTTAGTTCTGGTGGTTGAACATCATCCTTTCATTCCCATGGTCTTCTGCATGGTTAATACCGTTAATTATGACATCTCCCTCCAGATGGTTGTTATTAAGGTGAGCATTCTCATCGTGATTTCCTGGTTTAGTGGCTGTAGCCATTGAATTAATCTTCTTCAGTATCTGATGCATAGTGCTGCTCATTGCATCAACTGATCCTCGCAATTTATTAAATTCTACCTCCAATACACCAACTTTGTAGTCTGTGTCTTGCGGAGCCAAATCATGGGTCTGGTCAGCCTCACTTATTTGGTCCATTTGGTTTTCACTTTCTGAGGACCGCCCTGACATATCAGAATCAGATTGCTGCTCAGTTTGGAGTTCGAATTTGCCATCGATCTGGGAATTTATACCCATTACTCGGGATGATCTACGCATTATAATTATTTATTATTTTTCAGCTAAATGAAATTTTCCGCAACTGATTTATTTCGATCCCACCCTGTGCCACCAAATTTGTAACATGCACTATGGTAGAGTGAAGAACTGGAAAGGGGTGATCTCATGAGCTCGGATAGTTAACCTTTAGGAAACCAAGGCTATATTACTAGTTCATACACCTAGCCTTATTGGAGGTGATCACTGTACCTGGTCACGGTCCAGTAAGTTCCAATGGTAGCTGGTTTGTGTGTCCGGACTGAACCTGGTCGCGGTTCAGTGGAAAAAAATAACTGCTGGTTATTGCAATTATTCCCTGGAATATCCCTGCAATTGTCTGGTGAAAAAGGACAACCTGGTCGCAGTATGTCCCGGAAGTAAGCAGACCTGGTACCGGACTACTTAAATCCTTAGCAAGAGGTGATCAGTCACTTGCTGTATTACTGGGCCTGGAAGCAGCCATCCTATGCTATGGGTTTGTCTTACACACAAATAATAAATGGTGATGGTGTCTGTATATGGGCAAGCTGTCGGAAATAGGGGTTAACTATCTCTGCCTGTTGAGATCATGGCGTTACAAGTGGGGAATGCGAGTCGGTAATAGTACAAGCAAATAATTATAATCCCCCCAAGAGGCGTGAATAACGTATACCAGGGTTTAAATGAGGAGTAGTTGGGCTAAACAGACTGGAGACATAATCTGAGAACAATTAAACTGATGATGTTTGGTTTATTTACAATGATGCACAATGCCAATGGCAGTTTTCTAATATAGAAATATACTTCTGCGAATGTTCCCCACTATTTCAGTTATTATATACTAATCAACTTCGTGCTGATACGGAACCCCAACTCAACGTACTTATTTAATAAATGCATAGCCCCCGACTACTACAGTACTGTATAAAAAGACGGCCGGACGCCGATATTCCCAACGAATACTATACAATTACTATGTAAACATTGGCGTAAAGTTATGAATGGCGTGAGAAAAATGGGCTGTTGTGAATAAATAGTAATAATTTATTCACCCGACGGTCTCCAATCCGCAATGATCCTGTGGTTCGGTTATTAATAGATACAACACCGTTGACCCTGTTTACGCCGGTCAAACATAGGTACCTTTCTCTCTTCTTTCTTCTCTTATTCTTGTAATAACCGCTCCTCTGTCTTTATTCCATGATGATCGATGGTAAATTCGAAAACAAAGCAGTGACAATTGATCGAAATGTTTTATACGGCTTTTGATCTTGTTTTGGTACCAAATATGGAAGTGGGCATGCTGTGGAACGCATGGTTCTGTTTACATTCCATATTTGGCAAACTGAGATGAAAGATTTGTCGTCCTTGACTCGGCTTCGAAGTGGACAAGATGGCAGCTAAAGTTTCAGGTTTGCCGACCGATGAGTTACAAATAGTCAGTACGAAGTGTGGGCTTGCATCTACTAAAATTCCTGACTACAACGGGATAGGAGATTACCAAATATTTTAGTAATTGTAACCATAGTCTGCTGTAATGACTTAAAGGTAGGTTTCGAGGGCTTTGGAAGTACTGTGGACACCAAAAGGTCAAACAGAAGAACGAATTACCGCAATGTCCCTGATACGATCCAATGTAATGAATCCGATGAGTATTGTGAGTTGGGATTCCACGAGGCACACGTCTCTACAGTTGGCTTTTCCTCTAGTAGCCTCATTTTTTTGCAAGCCCTGATAGTGGCTTCTAGTACTCAACCAGTTAAATAGCCTTGAATTTTATCAGTCCTTGTCTGCATGAACCCTGTAAAAGCTTCTAACAGCTTTCTTACATGACATATCACAGGCAAATTAGGAAGTTCAAAACTTTGTTTTCCTGCATGGGAACATTCAGGAAGTGAAGCAATGATTGATTACTAGAGTAAACATGCACAGTTTTATTAGTAAAATAGCAATTAGTCACCAATTGTTGCAGTGGAAGTCCTCTAAAATGGGACTACAAATTATTGACTTAACTTGACTATCTCTGTGTTGCAGTCATGATAAGCCATTGTGTGCAAAAATAGGTGACCTGAAACACCAATAAATGAATAAACTTCGGTTTGGAAAAGTATACCTTTGAGTTTGATCTGGGGGACTACCCCTGGGTAAGTTTTGCTGCAATCTGGCACAAGTGGTCTTATCTGGAGCTTTTCTAACCATCTGTTTGTCCTAAGTTTGTAAAGCACCTTGGAACTTTCTTATCAACCTACTCACAATTGTTTACTACAGACTTGCACTACAGTGGAAGTCCCTAACTCGGATAAAAGACTCTCTATTTTTGTCTTTCCCAAGCAAGTTGGGAAAGAAAAGTGGTGCAAAAGCACCAATAAAAATAAGCCAAAACTGGGTCGAGTGCAACCGGCGCAGACCCAGTACGGGACGCTCTCTCCCAAGTACAACTCCATGACTTCCGTTGCCAGTGCGCATATACCGTCTCTAAAGACTCATTCTTTTTAAAATCCGCTTCGTGTCGAGATGTTTTTGCACACTTATCAGTGTTCCACCAGCTCGATGTTTGATGATTCCTGATTCATTATACCACAGTGTATCCTTTGTATTCTCAGGAACAGTGTTTTATATATTCTCTTTTCTATTATATGTCCATAATGTATTTTTATTTGCTCTCTCTCGAGTCGCTCGCGAATTTCGCGTGCCACGCGGTTCGGACTTAGATTTTTTCGCAATTATTGTTAATGCTTTTTTTGCAAAATTTTCTAATTGTGTTAGAGTTAGGTGTCAGCGGGGTACCACTCCTGCAGTGTTTCTTCTTTCTTTTGAGAGTAGTCTTCCTGTTGGGTGGTTCCCAGTCGACCTTCTGGGGTCTTTGTTTCTGTCACCTTTCTCTCTTCTTTGGGGGGTGTTCTGTTTTCTCATCTCCACTTCTCTGCTCCTCTCACCTCTATCATGCCCAGGACAATTCCCTGTGGGCAATGTCTGCTGCCAAAGCATGTGGACGATGTACATTTGTCTTGTTCCTCCTGTAATGGGTGTTCGGCCGAGCGTCCGTGTGGTGTCTGTGGAACATGGTCTTCCACCTTCTGGGCGTCAGTAAACCATGTCGTTCGTTCTCGTGGCCGTGCCTCCTGCTCCCGCGGGAAAGGAGAACGTGGTCGTTCGGGGCCTCCCGAGTCGACTTTGTCTGGTGAGAGTTATTCCTCCTCCGTGGGGGATGTGCAGTCTTTTCCTGTGGTGGATACTGCGGGAGCCGTTGAGTGTTCTGGTGTAGAGATGCCTGGTTCCGGGACTACGGTCCCCCTCCAGTCGACATCTGAGGCTGTCACTAGGGTTGTGACTCCTCCTTCGGAGCCGAGCCGGTGTGCTCTCTCCAATATTTCACCAGGCTCAACGACTCTCGACGTATCTACTACTGCTGCTGGCCCGTCTGCTTCGTTATCTGTTTCAGCCGGCCTCGGCTTTTCGCTGCAGGGGACTGCAGGACTGTCCGATACTGTAGACGTGGGATATCGGCCTCAGCCTTCCCTGACTTCAACTTGGCGAAGTCGGAAGGGCCTGCCAGCCGAGCCCATCGCTGTGGTCTCTTCGCCGTCGAGCACCACAGTTGTGTCTTTGGATTCGGATGTTCGTAGTGGAAACACTATGAACTCCGTGGCGTTTCCGTCTACTCACTGTGGTCACACGACCAGTTTTGGGGGACCAACGCCTTTTGTGCAGCCTGGACCTTCTGCCCCGCAGAGGTCCACGGTGACTCTCATGAGTTCTCGCAATATTGATCCTCGGGGTGCATCGTACCCCTATACACGTCTGCCTTCAGATGTTTCGGCTGCCGCCCGTCGTACCGCGTCGGGTGTTTTGGAGGATCGTGACCCTTCGCTGGTTAAGAGGGTCAGAGGTGAAGCCACTTTGCCGGTTCGCTCTCCTGTCGAACCGATCGGTACAGGCAGTGAGCTTAGGGAGGCCCTCTCCTTACTCACTCAGGTTCTTTCTAAGAGCCTTCCTGTTGCTTCCAGCGAGGCTATGGGTGGTTTCCAGGCGCCTCCTTTGGCGCCGCCTCCCGGGATTGGAAACAGGCTGGTTTCCGATTCCTCTGGTGTCTCGACACCATGGGAGGCGTCGGCTGATTTGCCCACGATGGGCTATGTGTCTTCCGACTCTGGGGAGGAGTCCGACATGCTTGAGGTCGAGGGCCAGCAGTCTTCAGACTTGGGGGCGGCTCTTGACTTTGTGTTTGGGTTTCTGCCTGAGCTCAAACCTGCTAACCAGCCGACAGTGTCAGCCTGGCCGCGATCATCGGTTGCGTGCCAACAGCCTATGGAGCAACCTGCTTCTGGGCGCCTTCGACCGTGCCAGTCGGTACAGGTGGTTGAGGCTTTTTCAGCATTGGATGCCAAGCTGAATTCCAAGGCTTTGAAGACTTCGTTCTTCACCAGGGTTGACACCTTTTTGCCTCCTGTGCGTTATCGTTCCTACGATTCCGCCAATCCGTCAGTCTGCCAGGCTTTGACGGTTCTGGATCAGGACTCCACTTCCCTCAGGCTTTCCAAGCCCAAGTCTGCCGTCATTCCAATGACGACTCTGGAGTCCACGTTGGGCTTATCTAGAGAGATGCTTGGCATGCTTTCTCTCTCAGATCACGTCGTCTCAGCTTTGGCTGCTTATCTGCCTCCAGATAAGTTTGACGAGGTACAGGCTCCTTTGCGTGTGCTGTCCAAGGCGCTTATGCACCTTACTCACACGCATGCCTGTAACACGGCCAATTTGGAATTAGTTCGAAGGGACGCTGTGCTGGACACAGGACGATCCCTTCCCGAGGAGCAGCGTGCTACTCTTCGATCTGCTTCTTTGGCAGGTCCGCAACTTTTCCATGGTTCCGTGTCGACGGTCTGGGATGACGTCCTACGTCATTCCAAAGATCAGCTGCTGTTTCGTCAGCTTGATCAGCCTTCTCGGGGAGGCAAGGGTCGTTCCAAGCCTAACAAGTACCCTTCTGCTTCCTCTGTGAAGCAAAAGGCTGGTCCTTCTGCCGCCGCCTCTACTTCTTACTCACAGGGTAAAGGTAGGGGTCGGCAGAATCGAGGGAAGTCTCAGGATTCTTCATTTAGCAGAGGAGGTGGTTTCTCCTCTCGCGGGCCTCGTCGGGGCTCGAAATGAAGGTCCTCACCTCGCCTCGTCCCAGGTTGGAGGAAGGATAGCAGAGTTCGCAGACCATTGGTCCACCATCACATCCGATCCATGGGTGTTAGATGTGTTCGGTCCGGGCTGCGCATATCCTTCCGACGGCACCCCACTCTGTCAAGGGTGCCTCTTCCAACCACAGTTCCTTCAGACGTTTTACGTCGGGAACTTTTGTCCACGGAGATTGCCAATCTCCTGGCAAAGGGGGCGATCGAGGTCGTCAAGAACGTTCAGTCAGTGGGTTTCTATTCCCGCCTGTTCTTGGTGCCGAAGAAGGACGGCCGACTCCGACCGGTTATCGATCTGAGTATCCTGAACCAGTCTATCAAGTTCAGCATGGAGACTTTCAGGTCGGTCCGCCAATCCATTCACCAGGGAGATTTCGCAGCCAGCATCGACCTGCGAGACGCTTACTTCCACGTTCCGATGCATCGGGCGTCACGGAAGTATCTCAGGTTCGCTTTTCTGGGGCGAGTTTACCAGTTCAAGGCCATGCCTTTCGGCCTCAACCTGGCTCCTTGGGCGTTCACCAGACTGATGTCGCATGTGATAGCGTTCCATCGCACACAGTCCAGGGTGACTACTTCGGCATATCTGGACGATATCCTCCAGAGGCATTCCAATGCTGCCTTACTGGAATCGGATGTCGCCACTCTGTTGAGCTTGTTCACGTCGCTAGGATTCAGAGTCAACGAGGAGAAGTCGGACCTGGTCCCTTCTCAGTTGTTTTGTCATCTGGGGATGTCTTTCCAAACCAAATTCAATTTGGAGGCTGTTCCCCAGGCCAAGGCTGTGATTCTCTCAGCTTTTGCTCTGACTCTGTCCCAGTCCAGGTCCGCGACCGCTCGGAGTTTTCTCCGGCTGATCGGTCTCTGCGGTTCGGTGACGGATCTCATTCCTTTAGGTCGGCTGCGTGTCAGACCTCTCCAACACTTTCTGCTCAGTCGTTGGAGACCGAATGTAGATTCTCTGGATCAGGTGCTTCCGTTTCCGGACTCTCTGTATCCTCACCTTCTTCCCTGGACAGATGTTCAGTGGATTACGCAGGGTGTTCCGCTGGACTTACCCACGTCCGATCACGTTCTGACGGCAGATGCCAGCGATCTCGGATGGGGTGCGACGTTGGATCCTCTCGGTCTTTCCCTACACGGGATGTGGGACCAGAATCAAGCAGCTCTACACATCAACCAGAAGGAGCTTCTTGCTCTTCTTCTGAGTTTCAGGCAGTGGATCCCTCACCTGTCGAATCGCCAGGTCCTTCTACTATCCGACAATTCGACAGTGGTTGCTTACATTCGGAACCAGGGCGGCACGCACTCGCTTCCGATGTACGAGTTAGCTTGGGATCTTTTACTGCTCGCTCAGGATGTTCACGCCGGAGTGGTTGTTCGTCACATTCCCGGTCGTCTGAACGTCCTAGCCGACTCCCTGTCCCGACAGGGCAGGGTTATTTCCACCGAGTGGATGCTTCACAGGGCAGTGTTTCAGTCGCTTTGCGATCTCTGGGGACGTCCCCACATCGACCTCTTTGCGACTCGTTGGAACCATCAGGTGGACACTTTCGTGTCCCCGTGTCCAGATCCTCTGGCTTTTGCTGTGGACGCTCTGTCACTCGATTGGAACGGTCTAGTTGGCTACGCCTTCCCGCCGGTTCTGATTCTTCCTCAGGTTCTCGCCATAATTCGAACCTGCAGTTGTCGAATCATTCTGATCGCTCCCCTGTCGCCTCAGCGGGTGTGGATCAATCAGCTCCGCTCGCTGATGGCGGCGGTTCCGGCACGTCTCCCGCTACGTCGCGACCTTCTTTGTCAAGGTCGCTCGAGGAGGTTTCACGTCGACCCGACTTCATTGTGCCTTCACGCATATCTTTTGTCAGGTCCTGTCTCCTCCGTAGAGGTTTTTCGAGATGAGCAGTGGAGTGCATTTCTTCTTCAAGGAGGCACTCCACTGGTTTAGCTTATGCAGCTAAATGGAAGGTCTTCTGTCGATGGTGTGCTGATCACTCTGTTGATTATGGCAATCCTTCGATTTCACAGATTGCGGAGTTTCTGGTATATCTGTTTGATTCTCGGGGTCTCCAGCCTGTTACCATCAAGGGTTACAGGTCTATGCTTTCAGAGACTTTTTCTTATGTGGGGAAGCGTCGTATCGGCACTAATCCTTACCTCTCCAAGCTTGTTCGGCACTTTTCTTTGAAAAGGCCTCGGACTTTGCAGCTTACTCCACGATGGAATCTTTCGTGGGTGCTGCTTTGCTTGGGGGGGGGGGGGGGGGGGGGGGGGGGGGGGGGGCGCCGTTCGAACCTTTATCCCAGGTGGATATGCAATTTCTCACATATAAGATGGCTTTTCTGATGGCATTTGCTTCGGCCAGACGGGTTAGTGAGCTTCACGCCCTCTTGGTTGACCCGGCCTTTTTTAGGAGCTCTCCCAACAGTGTTACTTTTACCACTGATTGCTCCTTTTTGGCTAAGAATCAGTTACCAGATACTACTCCTCCTCCTATCTGTATCATTGCTCTTCCCTCTGTTGAGGGTACTCGCCCTTTGCTCTGTCCGGTCCGTGCTATTCGCTTTTATCTTGATCGGACACGCTTCATACGGAAAGGCAGAAAACGTTTTTTTCTGTCTCTCATTCCGGGTCGACAGAAGATCTCTCCTCAATCCATTTCTCGATGGATTTGTCTTGCTATCCGTACGGCTTATAGTCGTTTAGCAGCTGGCGATTGTATTACCAATCGTATTTCTGCCCACGAGGTGCGGGCACTGTCTACCTCTTGGGCTTATTCTAACTCCGTCAAGTTGTCGGATGTTATGCAGGCAGCCTACTGGAGAAATGCTTCTACTTTCTCCACCTTTTATTTACGCCAGTTGCAGGAGCAGTCGGAGGACCTTTTTGCCCTGGGTCCTCTTTCTTCTGCTCAGGCTGTTGTCTGCCATAGCCATTAGGCTTCTTGAAGGTCAGTTTCAGCCTTGTGCTGTTACTGCCCTTTTTCTGTCTGTGTGTCACACGGGCTCATATGTCTCTTTTCATTGTCCTTTACCAATGATTGCGACATTATGGTTGATAAGCCTCGGGACCTCTTCCATCTACTTCACGGTTCCAGTGCACTAGGGTTATGTGGGGGTTGGTTATGCGATTCCCTCCAGCCTTTTGTCTATTCAGCCTGTAGTAAACAATTGTGAGTAGGTTGATAAGAAATCTAAATTTTATAGTAAATTTCCTTTCTTATTATACCTACCACAATTGTTTACATGGAGGCCCTCCCGTCTTCTTTACGGGTAAAGAATCTTTCCTCCCCGCTGATCACATAACTCTAACGTTTACGGATTCAAAAAGAATGAGTCTTTAGAGACGGTATATGCGCACTGGCAACGGAAGTCGTGGAGTTGTACTTGGGAGAGAGCGTCCCGTACTGGGTCTGCGCCGGTTGCACTCGACCCAGTTTTGGCTTATTTTTATTGGTGCTTTTGCACCACTTTTCTTTCCCAACTTGCTTGGGAAAGACAAAAATAGAGAGTATTTTATCCGAGTTAGGGACTTCCACTGTAGTGCAAGCCTGTAGTAAACAATTGTGGTAGGTATAATAAGAAAGGAAATTTACTATAAAATTTAGATTTCTCTTGAGTACCAGGAGAAAAAAAAAATGCAGATTTGCATTTCATTTTTTCTCCCTTGATAATTCCAAACCTTGACATCATTTCTTATTAAGCTCTCAAAGGAATCTTCTCAAAATTATGTGAAGGCTTCAGATTATTCCTAGAGATATGTGGGCTGATTTTCCCTTGGACGGCAATTGGCCATTACAGATCTACAACAAGCGGGTTTATAAGGAGGTGCTTTGGGTCATATTTGTGGCTATTTGCATTGCTAAATTGAGGAGAAAGGGTTTTGAAAATTTAATAAAAGGTTTGTTTGCCATTGAAAACTCAAAAGATTTTTACTTTTCTAATAAAAATGGTTTTTCAGTAATATTTTGCTGTGTATTTGGTGTATCGTGTTTGTGAATAATTTAAATTTTATTATTGCTGTTATATATTTTTCATTTAGTTTATATTTTTATTCTTTTTGTGTAGTCTCCCTTCCTGATATTAGTGTTTATAGAATGAAGAGTCTGTATAAAGGTATTTACATTAGATTTTGCTTGTGTTATTATTTATCCCATTGCACCTGTTGCTAGTTTGTGTGCAGTATATTCATATATTGTTTTAAAGTCTTGTACTTAATGATTAGTGATAGAGTTGAGCATGGTTGTGGAATTATTAAAATGCATGAGCTAAAAAGTGTATGAGAAAATTTTTTTAAGTGAGACTCAAAGTTTATCAGAGAAGAGAAAAGTGTGACTGTCAGGAAGCAGTTGAGTGTCTTCTTAACCCTTCACTAAACAGGCCTTTACATTCCACCAAACTCACACTGGTAACTGGTATCCCCAAATGACAGGGATGTCTCCAAAATAGATGGGATAACCCCTAGTACTGTTTTTGTTTTTATACACCCATTTTGAAGAAAATGGGACGTATTATGAGATTGGTCTGCCCATTTGTATGTCCATCCGTCTGTCCATAAACTTTTCCATTTCTGGATATAACTTGAATCTGGATTTATAGATCAGGACCAAACTTGGTTTGTTCCTCAGTTATATCAAAATACAGGTTAACAAACCTCAGTTATATCAAAATACAGGTTGAGTTCGAATTGAGGCTGGGTCCGATGCTTTTTAGATGAGTTATTGGCCTTTTTGACTACCAAGTGTATTATGCAATGCCGGGCATAGTTCTTGTTTATGCTCTTTTTGTCAAATTTTATAGAAAAGGGCCTGGAGATTTTTTTTTATATATTCTTACTCCATAATGACAGTTTATATCCTGCGGCTTTGCAATGGGTTCTAGGAAAGTCTTGGCTGCCTATATAGGCAGCCAATACTTGCATAGAAACAACTGCCATGGAAGAATGTACTTTTTATATAACTTTGAGTTTACCCATAGACTTCATGTTAGGGCACATGATCTGTTTCAGTAAACATTGGTCAGAATTGGAATTTGGCCCATACAGTTAATGGATATTCTGAGAAACCAAAACAGTCTTGCAAAGTAAAATTAACAAGGGCATTTTAGGTTGTTAATATTACAGAAAAAAGTTTCATTCTCCAATTGGGTTGAACAGGAACTGACTTTGCAAGTCTGCGATATCCCCAAATTAGACCAATCTAAAGACCTGAACAAAATGTAGCAGCAACAAATCCACACAGAGTAGATCTTCTGTTTCTCAGACCATTTTTAGCTCAACTTTGACGAAGTCAAATTTGAGCTATTGTCATGGCCCGTTGTCCATCTGTCCGTCCGTCCGTCTGGCCATCTGTCTGTCTGTCCGTCTGTCCGTACGTCAACAATTGGCTATGGCTCGGGCTAGAGGTCGTATTTATGAACCGATCTTTACGAAACTTCTTGTGTACCTTTGTTATGACCCTGGGACGGGAACGAGTGTTTTTAGGTGTGGTCCGAAATTCAAGATGGCTGCCAGTGGCCATTTTGTACCGATGATGCAAAAATCAGTTTTTTGTACAGAACTTCTGTATGAAAGTTCTGATTTGAATAAAGTTTTGTATAAATGTTTAGTACCATGGGATACATCACATATAATACGGGTTTTTTCTCGTGCGTAAATTATGCAAATTAGACTGACTTTGATTTATTTAGTGTTACTTTCAGAGCTGTAAGTGCCAAGCTGCTATGGCTCGGGCTAGAGGCCATATTTATGAACCGATCTTTACAAAATTTCTTGGGTACCTTTGTTATGACCGTGGGACGAGAACGAGTGTTTTGGGGTGCGGTCCGAAATTCAAGATGGCTGCCAGCTGCCATTTTGTACCGACGATGCAGAAATCTGTTTTTTGTACAGAACTTCCATATGAAAGCTCTGATTTGAAAAATTTTTTGTATGAATGTTTAGTACCATGAGATACATCACATATAATACGGGGTTTTTTCTCGTACGTAAATTGTGCAAATTAGACTAATTTTGATGTTTTTGGGGGTTACTTTCAGCACTGTAAGTGCAAATGCCAATACGGCTCGGGCTACAGGCCGTATTTATGAACCGATCTTTACGAAACTTCTTGGGTACCTTTGGTATCACCATGGGACGAGAACGAGTGTTTTGGGGTCTGGTCCAAAATTCAAGATGGCCGATGGCAGCCATTTTGTACAAAATTAGGTGCAATCAGATTTTTGCACAGAACTTCCATATGAAAGCCCTGATTTGAATAATTTTTTTGTGTGAATGTTTAGTACCATGGGATGCATCACATATAATACGGGTTTTTTTCTCGTGCAGAAATTATGCAAATTAGATGAACTTTGATTTTTTCAGTGCGACTTACACACAGTAAGTACACATGTCAATACGGCTCAGACTAGAGTCTGTATTTATGAACTGATCTTCACGAAATGTCTTGGGTACCTTTGTTATCACCTTGGGACGAGAACGAGTGTTTCTGGGTGCGGTCTAAAATTCAAGATGGCTGCTAGTGGCCATTTTGTACCGAAATTAGGTCTAATCAGTTTTTTGTACACAACTTCTATACAGCTCAGACTAGAGGCCATATTTATGAACCAATCTTTACGAAACTTCTTGGGTACCTTTGTTATCACCGTGGGATGAGAGCGAGTGTTTTTGGGTGTGGTCCGAAATTCAAGATGGCCACCAGCAGCCATTTTGTACCAAAATTAGTGCAATCAGTCTTTTGTATAGAACTTCTGTATGAAAGTTCTGATTTTAATAAATTTTTGTATGAATGTTTAGTAACATGGAATACATCACATACTGTAAGGGGGTTTTTTTCGTGCAGAAATTATGCAAATTAGATGAACTTTGATTTATTCAGTGCTACTTACACAATGTAAGCACACATGTCAATACGGCTCAGGGTAGAGGCTGTATTTATGAACCGATCTTCACAAAACTTCTTGGGTACCTTTGTTATCTCCTTGGGATGAGAATGAGTGTTTCTGGGTACGGTCCAAAATTCAAGATGGCTGCCAGTGGCCATTTTGTACCGAAATTAGGTCCAATCAGTTTTTTGTCACAAGTTCTATACAGCTCGTATTTATGAACTGATCTTCACAAAACTTCTTGAGTACTTTTGTTTTCACCTTAGGACAGGAACTAGTGTGTTTTGGGGTGCCTTTGTTATCACTGTGCTATGAGAACAAATATTTTGGGGTTCAGTCAGACCTACTCTGGGACTCAAAGATTTCTTTTCTAGTTCAGCATCTGACTGTCACCCACCTTTACAATACTTTACCTATACATTTGTTACAGGCAATGGTCAGTATTTATGTACAGACCGTTACAATACTTTATATGTACCTTTGTTATCAGGTCATTACCTAGATGTTTGTCATTGCTGTGTCACATACTATACATGTACATGTCTTTGTCTTAACAAGTTGAGCTACAGTGTCATTGACACTTTCATTTATAAAAAAAATACATGCGAATGGATGCTTTTTAGCCATCCGTCGACCGTCATCTGTCGCCTGTGAACATGGTGTTTGCACCTGCCCCTCCTAAACCACTAAACCAAATTTAGTTAAATTTGAGGTGATTGCTTGTTTTGACATCACAATTTTTTTTTTCATTTCAACTTTCCCGGCCCCATAGGTAGGAGGTGGTGGGGGACAATCCTCCAATTTTTTTTAAAAACCTTCTCATGAACCAGTGGGTACAATGACTTGATATTTGATGTGTGGCTTCCTTTTGAGGTGTAGAATCAAATTTAAATTTGTTATTCAAAGTTCGTGGAGCAATAATGGGAGGGGCAAGATTTTTTGCCCGGCCCAAAATTTCAATTTTTAGCTTAACTTGACAAAGTCAAGACAAGCTATTGCCATCACGCATGCTTAAGTCTGTTAGTCTATGAGTCTATTCACATTTGCCTTTAGTACAGGCTACACCCTGTAGTTCTTGTCTGATCGTCAGGGAATTTCATATGGAGGTTTGGGGTCATGTCTAGATAAGAACGTCCCCTTTTGGTCGCGATCGGTCAACCAGTATGGCTGCCTGAGCCGAAAACCATTAGCACAGACTACAGGTCGTATTTATGAAGAGATTTCATTGTAACTTGGTAGGATGCCTCTGTATAATGTCTAGATGAGAACGTCCCCTTTTGGTCATGATCTGTCAACCGTGATGGCTGCCCAAGCCCGAAACCCAAAAACTTTTAGCACAATCTGCAGGTCATATTTAATATTGAGGGATTTCATTGTAACTTGGTAGGATGACTTCGTATGATGTCTAGATGAGAACTTCCCATTTGGTCACGATCTGTCAACCGTGACGACTGCCCGAGCCCAAAACCTTTAGCACAGTCTACAGGTCATATTTATGGAGGGATTTCAATGTAACTTGGTAGGTTGACTTCATATAATGTCTAGATGAGAACGTCCCCTTTTGGACGCGATTGGGCAACTGTGCCGGCTACAGGGGCCCGAAGCCCAAAAATCTTTAGCACAGTCTACAGGTCATATTTAGGACGGGATTTCATTGTAACTTGGCAGGATGACTCCAAATAATGTCTAGATGAGAACGTCCCTTTTTGGTCGCAATCATTCAGCCTTGGTGGCTGCCCGAGCCCAAAACCCAAAAACCTTTAGCATAGTCTATAGGTCATATTTATGGAAGGATTTCATTGTAACTTGTTAGGTTGACTCCATATAATGCCTAGATGATGACAACCCCTTTTGGTCATGATTGGTCAACTGTGATGGCTACAGGGGCCCGAAGCCCAAAAACCTTGAGCACAGTCTACAGGTCATATTTATGAATAGATTTCATTGTAATTGTAACTTCGTAGGATAACTCCAGATAATGCCCAGATGAGAACGTCCCTTTTTGGTCGCGATCATTCAACCATGATGGCTGCCCGAGCCCAAAACCCGAAACACTTTAGTACAGACTACAGGACGTATTTGTGAAGGGATTTCATTGTAACTTGGTAGAATGACTCAGTATAATGTCGAGATGAGGACGTCCCCTTTTAGTTGCAATCGGTCAACCATGATGGCTACACAGGCCTGAAGCCCGAAAACCTTTAGCACAGTCTACAGGCCATATTTATGAAGGGATTTGAATGTAACTTGATAGGATGACTCGTTTTGGAATAATTTCACTGTAACTTGGTAACTTTCATTGACATACGTTAACTGTGAGGTCCATATTAACCCACCCCTCAGTTCTTTAGTATAGTCTACACCTCATGTTATTTTTATTAAAAACATAGCATACAGGGAACAGAAATTAACATATTCTCAATTATCACAATTTTTGTCTTATTTCATAATCCTTTCATAAACATTGAACATTATCCTTTTCATCAAACACAACACACAGACAAGTTAAGCTACAGTGTCATTGACACTTTCATTTGAACTGAATGTCCAATTTGAACCATATTTGGTATGTGGAATTATTGAGTCATAAGTACTTGTTTCATTGCAAAAAAAAAATGTTCCTGTGTCCTCATGGGAACCCCAGGAGCCTGAAAATATTTTCAATATTTCCCAAACCACACAGAACAGAGAACTGTTATTTGGTATGAATCATCCTTAGGACCAGTAGAATTGAATAGTAAAAAAAATTTGTCATCAATTGTGTTGGGGTGTTCTGTAGGATTTGGGACATAAAAAAAATGCTGAGTCAGCATCTTGGCCAAAATTTAAAAAAAAAATTTTCTAGAACCACTGTTCAGAATTTTTTGCTATTTGGTATACAGCATCCATAGAGTGGTCAGATACTAGTTTGTTTAAATGAAGCCCCTTGGTTAATATTTGGGCTCAATACAGGAGTCCAAATTTTCAACTTAGGACATTATGGGGAATAATCTTTAAAAATCTTCTTCTTCAGAACCACAAGTCAGAATCTTTTAATGTTTGGTATACATCATTGTTATGAGGGTCAGATTCTAGTTTGTTCAAATCAGGTCCTTGGGTTAAAATTTGAGCCAAAATTTTAACTTAGTGCAATATGAGAAAATATCTTTAAAAATCTTCTCCAAAACCATCTATCAGAATCTTTTGATATTTGGTATATAACATCTCTAGGGGGGTCAGATTCAAGTTTGTTCAAATCTGATCTCTGGGTTAATATTTGGGTTCCCTGTTATAATTCCTTTAAAAATCATTTTCTTCAGATTCACCATTTCCAATCTTTTCATACTTGGTATACAACATCTCTAGGTGGGTCAGATTCTAGTTTGTTCAATTAAGGTCCCTGGGTTAGTATGTGGACTCCCTATGGAAGCCCGAATTTTTACTTTGTGCAATATGAGGACATTTTTTTTTCTAATTTTCTTTTTCAGAACCACCAGACAGAATCTTTTGTTATTTGGTATACATCATTGTTATGAGGGTCAGATTCTAGTTTGTTCAAATCAGGTCCCTATGGTCCCCGCAGGAACCCAGGGAAGTGAAGCAGTGCCTGTTCACTGCAGTAAACAGGCTCTGTTTCACTGGTAAAATAGGACCCAGTCACCAGTGCTTGGGAGGTGCAAACCCTCTCTAAAATGGGTAACATGGCTTATTAACGCTCACCCCTGGTCTTGAGTTGATACTCATGTTGTGGTCGTGATTAGCCATTGTTAAAAAATATGTGACCTCAAACACCAGTAAATAAATAGGTCCCTGTGGGAGCCCAAATTGTAACTTGGTACAATGTGAGGAATTTTTTTTTTAAATTTTCTTCTTCAGATCCACCAGTTAGAATGATTTCATATTTGGTATACAACATCTGTAGGGGGAGGGGGGGGGTCAGATTCAGTTTTGTACAAGAGCCTGGCAGGCCTGAAAATAAGCAGTCTGACATTTGCAGAATGAGGTTCCCAGAGGGTTAATTTGATGATGCTATCCCATACAGTAGGCCAATTTATCCCCTGGGTACCTCTTTCTGTTTTGTTTTGAGACCCCGATTCAGATTGAGGTTCACAGAGGGTAAATTTAGTGATGCTACCCTGCCATGCAGGGTAGCATCACTAAACTCACCCTCTGGGGACCTCATTTTGCAGATGACAGTCTGCTTATTTTCTGGCTTGGTGCCTGGGTTAATATTTGGGATCCCAAATTTTAACTTGGTGCAATATGAGGAAATTTCTTTAAAAATCTTCATATCCACCAGTTAGAATGTTTTCATATTTGATATACAACATCTTTAGGCGGATCAGATTTAGGTTTGTTCAAATCGAGTGCTGGGTTAATATTTAGGCTCCCTATGGGAGCCCAAATTTTAACTTTGTGCAATATGAGGGAATTTCTTTAAAAATCTTCTTCTTCAGATTAACCTGTCAGAATCCTTTAATATTTGGTTATGTGCCATAGCAGTTGTTTCTTAGCAAGTCTTGTCTGCCTACATAGGAAGCCGAGATTTCCCAATAACAACTGCAAAGTCATAGGATGTGGATTGTCTAGGTAAAGCAAATATGTATAGAAAAATCTCCAGTCCCTTAAGGGTTAAGGGTTAAATGCTTTTTGAGAATATTACTGGCCAATCTTTGGCCATTATGTTGGGTAAAGAAATGCTATAGATGAGATTAACACTAGGCTGTACAGTGTACAGGGTTAGTTACTCCGTTAAAAATTAAAATTCTTTACAACCAGAAAACGTTACTAACTCTGTGCAATGCACATTGATAACAATTTCCTCACAGTCTGACCCTCCAATAACCACACTACAAGACCAGCTCTGACAATGCCCTATTTTCAAACTGCTGTAAAAACTTTTCCCATGGTGGATTTTTGTGGATTATGCATATGGTTGTTCCCAGAACATTTCTGAAGAAAATAACCCCAAATGTTACTTGATAACAATTGTTTCTAGGTTGACTCCTCAAACCTGCTCCCACGTCTACACTATAGTGGCAACTGCAATGATAATGATAGTTTCCGGTTGGGAATCATCTCTGTGGCTGCATTTGTCAATATCAAAGGCTATTGTACAGATAAAGAAGAACCTACTAAAAATAGCTGCAGTATTTATAAGTTGAGTTCTTGCCAAGCTCTCCCCATGAGGACCCAGAAAGTGAGGCAGAGCTTATTTCCTGTGGTAACCTTGAAAAGATAACCAGTGCCTGGGGTGAAAGGCCTCTAAAGTGGGCAGTAAAGGTATAATCAGTTGGTTTACTTCATACTTGGTTTGCAGTCATGATATAGCCATAGATTCTGAAAGTGAGCTTAAACACTCTAAATAAATATATAAATATTGCTCAGCTCACCAAAATATCACACATCAGAGAAAGAGTTAAAGATACCATTTGTTGAGATAAAACTTGCTTGTTATCCCACACCGTGTTGTGGGAGAGGGATATTGCAAAGGGTTTTTGTCCATCATCCTGTCTGTCCTGTTCATATGATTGTCCTTCCCCACTTCCTATCATCACATTTTAAAGGAAACCATTTAAAATATATTTCTCATGTTCATTATATAGCTTTTTGGTGATAATATATGAATGGGATTGCAAATCAGCTGTGCAAAACTTTGTCTTCAAAACTTATTGCCCTTGTAGCACTTGTAGCACTTATATATTTATTGGGGTTTAATGACCTTTTGACAGCCAGGGTCACCTCATGTCGGAAGTTTTACAGGTGGAGGAAGCCGGAGAGAAACACTGATCAATGCCGAGCAACTGTCGGACTCCCCAACGTACTAACTCCATACAAGCAGGGTTAGCATTGGTTGAAGACAAGTGCACCATTGATGTGCAGTTCGCCTCAGTATACAATGCCACTGTGCCCCACGTGAGCAATTGGGATTAAGTGTCTTGCCCAAGGTCATAATTTGAACCGAGGACCTCTCGGCTTGCAGCCTGCATCTCTGCCTGCTGACCCACCGCGCACCCCTTGTGGCACTTAAAAGTTCATGTCTTCACATTACCATTTCTTTTCATCATATTTCAAAGAAAACCATTCAAGCTGTGTTTTGCAAATTTAATATATAACCTTTGATAATATTTTTTGGATTGATGGATAATATACTGAGTCAAAAAAGAAAGTATAATAAACTTTGAGGAGCATTTTTTTTAGTATTATCGACTTGAATCCAGAACAAATTATTGTAAATTCATATTTCGAGTCTAGCTGTATGAATTTGCATAATTTCATGTCCTTGCTGTTGCCAGTGTAACATTAGAACGTCGCATTTCAGACATGGGGTGAAATGAAAAGTTACACATGCAGTGAATAGCGTGTATGTCCACCGTTTGTCTCTCGGATGGCAAGACATCGACAGCGCATGGACCTGATAAGTCTCGGGATGTCACCCTGTGGTATTGCATTCCCTCCTGCCTTAGAACATTACGTAAATTCCCTAACATCTGAAGATCATGAAGTCATACCCGATGGTCCAATTGATCTCAAAGATGCTCGATTGGCGACAGATCTGGCGAATGTGGGGGCCAGGGAAGAAGTTTGATGCTCTGCTCCTCAAGAAAGTCACAACAGACACACACCACATGACATCAGGCATGTCTTGCTGAATAACTGCAATCCGACTAACGTTGAACAACGGGACAACAACAGCGTTAAGAATTTCATCCCTATGTTGCTGTCCATTCAGATTACCATCGATGAAGATCAACTGCATTCGATGGTGCAAGGAAATTCCTGCCCAAACCATTACACTACCCCTGCCGAAACAGTCGCATTCCCGCATGCAAGCATCAGAAAACCGCTATCCTCGTCGGTGATACTCTCTTGCCCTACTATCAGCGTGCCATAGACAAAATCGTGATTCATCACTAAAAAGAACTGTGCTCCAACGCTGCTGAGTCCAGCAAACATGCTGACATACCCATTCCATTCTGACGGTACGATGATGTTGGGTAAGGATTAGTCAGTGGTATGGACGCCAACTTCGGATGCCGTGTTCATTGAATCTGTTGCGGACAGTTTGTACACTGATTCTATTGTTAGTTCTACCAGGAGTAATTGCTACTGTCCTCGTCGCAGGAAGGAAGCGATCCCGCAAGTGAGATGTCCTGATGTGTCGGTCTTATTCAGGGGTCATCACTCTTGGTCGACCTAAACGCAGTTAGTCGGCAGTAGATCCAGTGGTTCTATACCTTCCAATGAGACGGTAAATAGTGGCCACAGTGACTCCGAACTCAGCAGTGAGCTCATCTGGAGGTATCTCAGCCTCATGTACACCAATGGCATGCAACCTCTAATTTTCGGTTTTAAAATTTTAAAATGTCGGAAGACAAAAACTAGCGTGTTTTCTCAATAACCAACCCAGGCTCTCTAGCACAACATAACACAAAGAAAATCGTCGGTCACCCATTCAATTTGACATTCTCGGATAGCACATGCTATTTTGATTGTATACAACTGGGTGGACAACAACAATATGTCATTAAACTCTTTGCACGACTTCTTGTCCACAAACATGCAACATTAGAACTATTATATTTCATCCTTTATGCTATTTTTAGCTCAACTTGACAAAGTCAAGCTGAGCTATTGCCATCACTTCTCATCCGTCGGCGTACATACGTTCGCACACAATTCCCTTTGGCACAGCTTGCAGGTTGCATTTATGATCAGATCACTTTGAAACTTGGTATGCAGGTTTGGGGTGACCTCTAGATGGGAGCTATCGATTTTCTTCCATTTCCATTAAAAAATGTTGCCGCGGCCAACATTCTTAGAACTTAGTGTAGTCAGACCTCAATATTTCCCTTTGGCACACCCTACAGGGCACATTTATGATCAGATCGGTTTGAAACTTTGTATGCTTGTTTGGGGTTACCTCTAGATGGGAGCTATCGATTTTCTTCGATTTCCGTCAAAAACTGTTGCCACTGGCAATGACCTTTGATGAACTTAGTAAAAACTTAGTGTAGTTAAGCATCAATATTTCCCTTTGACACACCCTGCAGGGCACATTTATGATTGGATCGCTTGCAAACTTGGTGTACTTGTGTGGGGTGACATCTATATGGGAGCTGTCGATTTTCTTCCATTTCTGTTAAAGAATATTGCTGCTGACCTTTGAACTTAGTTTAGTCATACCTCAATATTTCCCTTTAATACACCCTTCAGGGCACATTTATGATCGGATCACTTTGAAACTTGGTATGTGTGTTTGGAGTGACCTCTAGATGTGAGCTATTGCTTTTTTCATTTCCATACAAAATTATTGTCGTTATCACCAGTCTTTGAATTTACTGCATTTGTGCATCAACTTATCCCTTTTGCACTCTCTGCAGGGTATTTTTCTGAATTTCCATAAAAAACCCCCAAAAAACCCCAATTGCCACAAGCAATGACCTTCTACTTAGTGCATTTGTTGTTTTGAAACTTTGTATGCTTATGCAGGTTGACAAAGATTGGAGCTATTGATTTTCTTTTCATTTCCATCAAAAACTGTTGCTGTTAGCAACCATCTTTGAATTTATTACATTTGTGCATCAACATTCTTTGACATGGCCTACAGGCCACATTTATCATAGGATTGTTTTTAAACTTGGTGTGCTCATTAGGCAAGACCTTTAGATAAGAGCTATTGATTAGCATTCATTTCTGTGAAAAAAAAGTTGTCATTTACAATAACCTCTGAACATACTGCATTTGTGTATCAACATTCTTCCTTTAGCTAGTCTTACAGTTTACATTTAAAATATTACTGTGACGTTGACCACACACAATGCTGTTATGTTGAAATTTCATCAAATAACATTGGTACCAATGATCTTCAATTTTGCCATTTCATTTATAACTTACAAGTTCAAGTTTGTCAAGTTGAGCTACAGTGTAATTGACACTGTCATTTAAAATTTGTTTCTATTATACTTTCTTTTTTGACTCAGTATATAATGAAGGGGGCTGTTACCCAGATGTGTCCAAGTATTTCTTTGAGAGTTACTTCCATTGTTGAACTTAGGTGGTGAGACATTGGCCAGCCCATGCTGTTGCACTTTTTAATTCCTGTTTCTGAAACAAAAGAGTGTATATTTATCAGTATAAACTCCCTGCATGGCATCCTGAAGAACAGCAATGCTTGTTAGTTCACCTGACTGAAAGTCAGGGTGTACTATAGTGATTACTCTCCATCTGTCCTCCATGAACATTGTATTCAAGACTTCTCCAAAACCAATGAACTGATTTCAGTAAAATTTGAGGTGATTATTTGTTAATACATTGCAGTTTGATTTGTTCAAAGCAATTTGCCCCCACCACATAGGGAGGGGTGAGAAAAAATGACACCAAATATTGAAAAAATCTTCTCATCAACCGATGGGTACATTGTCTTGATGTTTGGTACTGAGCTTTCTTTTGGGGTGTAGAATAAAGTTGTTCAAACGAAGTTCATAGGGCAGTATTTGTGTTTGCAAATTGGGTGGGGGTGGGGGGGAGACTTCTGGCCCCACCCAAAATAAACTTATTCCTACATCTCCAGGAGTTTCAAATGCCTATATTTCCAGAATCGTACAGAATAGGAAACTATTATTTAGTATGAAGTATCCTTAGGACCAGTAAAATCAAATGGTAAAAAAAATTGTAAGCGCTTATGTCACAGAGTGTACCATAGGGGGACCGAAAAAATGCTACATCCGCATATTTTCAAAAACTTTAAAAATCTTCTCAAGAACCACCAATAAGAATCTCTTGATATTTGGTGTACAATGTTTCTGTGGGGATAAGATTCAAGTTTTTTTTTTAAATCAACCTCCTCTGTTTATATTTAAGCTCCATACAGGAAACCAAATTTTAACTTCGTGCAATATGAGGAATATTCTTGAACATCTTCTACAGAACCACCAATCAGAGTCTCTTGATATTTGGTATACAATATTCTTAGGGGGATCAGATTCAAGTTTCTTCAAATCAAGCCCCTGGGTTAATATATGGGCACCCCATTGGTGCCTAATTTTAACTTTGTCCAATATGAGGAATAATTCTAGTCACCGATGCTTGGTGTGGAAGTCCTCTAAATTGGGCAACATTGGTATAAATTATTTACTAAACTTGACTTTATTTCCATGTTACATCACGATTAACCATTGTGCAGAAATATGTGACCTGAAACACCAATAAATAAATAAGTATGAGGAATAATATAACAATAACATGATTTTGGAGGGCATTATGGTTCATTAGTGGCCCTGCAACAATGATGAACAGCCCGAGGGTTTATTAAAGGCCCAAGACAATGTCGAGGGCTGCTAATAAGCCCAACGGCTGTTCACCATTGCTGCAGGGCCACTAATGAATCATGATGCCTGACAACAATCGTGTTATTACTATTATTACCACTCCCTGTTACAACTAACCGCACAAGGGAATTCTGGAAGAAATAATCACTAAAGTTGGTTTGATGTTGCTGTTTCGATCGTGCGTTCGACTTCAGTTCAGAAATACAAAGGGACGTCATCCGAATGGGAGTAATTCATTAGGCCATGGAATCTAAAGATAGCCGGGCTGCAGGCCGCTAATGGCTATTTATACCATTATCGCCCGCGGACCGGCTCCGTCGAATGACGTCACTGAAATTATGGAGTTTTAACAGGCCTCCAAACTTATGTTAATCGACTAGTAACTTATAGATTGTGTGATAATAATAATCTTTAAAAGTCTTCTTCATATCCAGTGACTGGTTAACTTTGTCTATACTTCTGTTAGTAATCATTTAGTTATAGTCATTGAAAGTAACCTGCAAGACCAATAAACAAACTCTCAAACAGTATTATAGTTCAGTCCTAGTGGGAACCCTGTGAAGTGGAACCGTGCTTATTTACTATATTAAACACTCTGTTTTACTGGTAAAATAGGACCCACTAACCAGTGCCTGGGATGGAAGTCCTCTAACTGGGCAACATGGGTATAAACGATTGGCTGGACATGAATTTATATCCATGTTGTGGTCATGATTAGCCATTATGCAGAAATATGTGACTTTAGCACCAGTAAATAATTCAAGTTCATATGCGGATATAAGACTCTCAAACTAGACGAGTGCTAGTGATTGCTTATAATAAGAGGTGGGCGATCACTAGCACTCGCCTAGTTTGATTTTCTAGTGACCTCCTTTACACTCTGTCTTGAAAAAATAAGTTATCTGTGGTGTGAATGTGTTAGTATGCATATAACAAATTTTGCAATTTAATCCTGTTGGAAGTTGAGCAACTACCAGAAAAATAGATTTACACAGACAGTCAATTTGCTAAAATAAAGTACAGCAATCTACTTTCTGACAGTTACTTAGTGATTTAAAGGCCAGGAAGTTGTTTTGTTTGACGTTTTTGTATTCTATTAACCCTTTGAGACTTTAATTATCCTGACGTTCAAACGTCACTGGGAATTCTGTTTCTTCAACATTTTCAAAATGCGACGTCAAACGTCAGAAAGTACAAATAACAAGATATTTTTCACATTATTGATTATCTGGCAGAGAGCTAGTTATTTTGGTGGACTGAATCGGTTATTCAAAACTTGTTTTATTACAAATTATTGGAGAGTGCCTACAGGCACTCTCCAATAATTTGTAATAAAACAATTTGTATAAAAAAAATATTATTTGTGTTTGACTGAATATGAAATATTAGCAAGGAAAGTGTTGGCTTTTGCTCTGGTATCCTCATTTTTTTAAAGCCCTGATAGTGGCTTCTAGCACTCAATCAGTTATGATGTCTTGACAGAAAGATTATATTTGTATTTTGAAGCTGCGATAACATTTGACTCAACGAGAGTCACTGAGCACTATTCAGGAGAAAATAGGAATTGAGGTTGAAACTTGAAAAAATCGAAAAATAATAACAAAACAAATGACCACAAAGTATCAATGCGCTGTTTGATTTCGTACGTAATAAGACGTACAAAAGTATCAACGCACTGTTTGATTTCGTACGTCATAAGACGTTCAAAAGTATGGAAGGGTTAAACACTGTTCTTGAAATTCCTTGAAATTTGTCTCTGGTAATGAGTTTGTGTTTTTTGTACTCGTATAACTTTTCACGCAATTTTATTTCATCCCTAGATTGCAGTAAGGTGTCATCTGCAGTGCTTTAGTACTCCTGTGGGAAGCCCGGGAAGTCAAGCAGTGCTTGTTTTCTTTGGTAAACAAGCTCTGTTTTACTGGTAGAATAGGATCCAGTCACCTTAGGCTTGGGATGGGAGTTCTCTAAAATGGGCAACATGGGTATAAATTACTAAATTTGTCTTTATCTCCATGTTGGAGTCATGATTATTATTTATTTATTGGTGTTTAAGGTCACATATTTCTACACAATGGCTAACCATGACCGTGACAGTTTTATGGGTGGAGGAAGCCGGAGTACCCGGAGAGAACCACCGAGCAACGGCGAGCAGCTGTCAGCTCCCCAACATACCATCTCCACGCAAGCAGGGTTAGCATTGGTTGAAGACAGGTGCACCATCGACGTGCAGTGCGCCTTAGTACACAGCGTCACCGTGCCCCCACGTGGGCAATGGGGTGAAGTGTCTTGCCCAAGGACACAACGGGGTTGCTGCAGGTGGGATTCGAACCGAGGACCTCTTGGCTTGCAGCCTGCACCTCTACCAACTGAGCCACCGCGCCCCCCGGAGTCATGATTAGCCATTGTGCAGAAATATGTGACTTTAACCCTTTGAACACGAGAGGCAGTTTTTCTGGCCCAGACACATGATACGCCATAATTTTATTAAGGAGGATGTCTGCTCAGAAAATGTGTCTGACCAGTCAATATTTTCAGTGAGCAGCCCCAAGGCTGCACATTGAAAATATTAATTGGCCTACCCCAAATAAAGAATATGGACTATTCTAATTGCTGCATTTGAACTGGAAAGGAAGATACCACCAGGGTTCAAAGGGTTATACACCAATCAATAAGTAAATAAATGCTTTAGCATTGCCGATGATGTCTTGTTACAATCATGGGGCCTTTGGAATTCATTAACCCTTAGTCTGCATACAGCCACAAACTACCCCTTTTAATTGCTCTGAAAAATTATCTGAAATGTATTCTTCCAAGATAACTCCACTGGTAGGATGCATTTATCATGTCAGTGTTTTTGCGTCATTGTTGGCTACCTGGCATCTGCAGCTGTGTACGTGTATATACAGTAATTATTAACTGGTTGAGTGCTAGAAGCCACAATTAGGGCTTTCCAAAAAATGAGGGTACCAGAGCAAAATCAAACATTTTCCTTGCTCATTTTTCATATTCAGTCAAATGCAATTGATATTTTGTTTATATATATTTGTTTATTACAAATTATTAGAGAGGGCAAACATGCACTCTCCTATGATTTGTAATAAAACAAATTCTGCATAACAATTTAAGATCACCAAAAGTAATCTAGCCCTCAACCAGTTAACAGAAAATCAATCTGAGGGCTCAAGGGTTAACTTTTCACCCGAGACATTTTAAGAGAGCTGCCCATTAAATGCCTAAAGCTTATTTCAGGAGAGTTTCTCCCTGCTCACCATCATTTTTCTTGATGTCCGGCTTTCAATGGTGTAATGGGTCATTGTAATTGTGCATTTTGTGGATTTTGTTGCAAGTAGAATATTGCAGTGCATATAATAAAAACAATACCAACTGTTTTAGAATGGATATCAGAATTATCTCATTTGTGGCAGACAGATAATTTAAGTGTTTGCTTGCAACTTTCAACCGTTTGTAGAAACTTGACCCTTTACCTAACACAAAAGGCAGATGACCCATGCTAATGAAATTCTTGAATAACTAATTTTTTACCTGCGTCGCCAGCGGCAGAGCAGGTCTAGTAACCGCTCGACTCCGTCCGTCAGTCCGTCCGTCAGTCTGTCCATCAGTCTGTCCAAAATACTTCTTCCGTCAAAGTTTTCTTGGCTTCTATGAAAGGGAATGATTTTATATTTGGTCTGCTGCTTCATAATGATGAGTTGTATCGTGTATCTAATTTTCAGATCTGCCGTACAGCCACTTCCTGTTTGCCGATACTTTGAAGTCTGTTCATCTCTGTAATAAATTGCATGCAGCGACGCAGGTCCAGACCCAGTATGAGCTTGTTCCAATGGGGGTCATAAGCAATGTTTTTGAGACAAAAAATGAAAAAATAATGAAAACTGAATGATAGTTTTGGCCATCACATTGCGTAAAGGGTTAAGTTTCCTTGCAATTGAAAGCAGTGAATGAATACTTGGCTTTCCTTGCAGCCATGAATGTGATAAATCTGATACCCACCACAAAGCAGTACAGTACAGTCATCATGGACTCTGTTGTAATCCACGCATGGACAGGTTGTACCTGGTGCTTCATTAATTCAGTTTTTTATGATTATTTCTGTGGGAGCGCAGTGGCTCAGTGGTAGACTGTTAGACTTCTATGCTAGAGGTCCCAAGTTCGATCTCCGTCCGGGAAGACCCGCATTGTGTCCTTAAGCAAGGCACTTTATCCCGGTTGCCTACGTGTGGGCACGATGACGCCGTGTACTAAGGTGTACTGCATGTCGATGGTGCACATGTCTTCAACTGCTGAAACCCAGCTTGAGAGAGGCTTGAACAGAGTTAAAATGTTGAGGAGCTGACAGTTGCTCGTCGCTGCTTGGTGGTTCTGTCTGGGCACTCCGGCTTCCTCCACCCGTAAAACTGTCACGGTCACGATTAGCCATTGTGCATAAGTATGTGACCTTAAACACCAATAAATAATAAAATAATAATGATTATTTCTGTAATTAGCGTTTGGAATCTAATATTGTTGCATCCGTGGAAATATTGCCCACCCATGGAAAGTGACCAGTCCACAGCGGCCGTACTGTAGGTATTCTCAATAAAAACTACTCAAAGTTTGCTAAGCACCAAGTATATCCAACTACCTGTTTTACATTTTAGTTGAAATATTGTAATGAAAAGTGTATATATTTTTTATTTAATTATATCTTTAATGATTTAAGTACAGAAATTAAAATTTTGTTTGTGTTTGACATTATTTTTTAGCTTTTGAATACGATAACCATGGAAAATGGATATTATTGGTAAAAGAGTAAATTTTTCAAATTGCCAAAAAGTTGACAGAGTGAACTGGTATGGGTTCAATATCGAGTATGAGACCCATTAATGTTAATTACAGCGTGACAACTCCTTCTCATGCTCCCAATCAGGTTCCTGGTGGTCCTTTTTCGGATGTTGTTCCATTCTTGGACCAGCATGGCACCAAGCTCTTGGACACTTCTTGGCTGGACTGGACGGGCTGAAATTGCAAGCTGCAACTCATTCCAGACATGATCGATTGGATTGAGGTCAGGGGATCTTGTTGGCCAGTCCATACGCTCAATCCCCTCCCTCTGTCGGTACTCCCCGACAGCATGGGCAAAATGAGGATGGCATTATCGTCCATCAGAATGAATCTTTCACCCACTGCACCTGCATACAATCTGACGTGGGCATCCAGGATCTCATCAATATACCATTGTGCAGTCAATGTACCACGTTCAAGAACACAGAGCTCTGTACTTCCATCCCTGCTGATGCTGCCCCAGACCATGATTGACCCTCCACCATAGTGGTCATGCTCAGCATTGTTGGCTGCATGGAATCGCTCTCCTGGTCTTTTCCATACCCAAGAACGCCTATCTGTGTGGTCTAGGCAGTACCTTGACTCATCTGTAAAGAGGACAGGTCGCCAATTTTCTCTGGTCCATGCAATGTGGTCCATGGCCAATGCATATTGTGCCTGGCGGTGATTCTGGGACAGCAGAATGCGAATACATGGTCTTCTCGATCGGAGACCACCTTTGTGCAACCTTGCCCGGATAGTCTGCGTCGGAACATTTACCCCGGATACATTCTGAAGGTCACCGCAAAGCTGGGCTGCTGTGGCAAAGTGGTTCCTACGGACCTGAATGATCTAAAACCGGTCTTCAGCTGCAGATGTTGCCCTGTCTCTGCCACCACCATGCCGTCTTACTAGTCTGCCATACTGCTGAAATCTTGCCCAGGCCCTGGTGATCACCATATGGTGCATACCAAGGGCTTCACCAACCTGACGATGGGTAGCCCCTTGCTCCACCTTCCCTATAGCCCACCACATTTCTGCTTCAGACAAATGTCTTCTTACATTTGCATTTGCCATATTCAATCATTAAATCACAAGGGTTTGTGTTAAAATGAACTTTTAGGTTTATAAGAATTTCAGCTGGTTTTTCGAAAATATTCTTCCATCTCTGTTTGCTATTCGGCGATTAGCCTAAAAAATTGCGAATCTTCTGTTTCTTCAATTTAATTCAATAATTATTTGCAAAATGGAATTACGTTTATTTGTGTGTGAAAATTTTTGTGCAGAAAGGATTCATAGGTTACATACATAAAGTTATCATTCTCTCTACTTTTAGATTTCGAAGATAAAGTGATCCAGAACAAGAGTCATTCATATGGTTGTCTGGAATGCAACTGTCTCATTTAACCCTTTACCTAACATAGCGGCCAGAAAAAGGCCAGAAATTAACTAGAACAGGCCTAACCCAGTGGCCAAAAACGGCCAGAAATTAACCAGAACAACCTAAAATATCTTGGAAGTTTCTCAATAACACCATACAAATATGGATATTAATGAAACAAGCTTGTTGAGCTGGTTCCAATGATATCCATATTTGTATGGTATTATTGAAATATTGTGAAATTTGTTTTTGAAAAACGTGAAATTTAATTTATTTTTTAAAAATACTGTATTTGGTAAAGGGTTAATATACTGAACCAGTTTCATGAACATCATGTATCAGTTCACATATCACATATTCATATAGAGTCCAGTCGATCTCAGTAAATAGTACATAATTTACTCCACTTATTTTTAGGTAAAAAAAAAGGTTTTGGCACTCAGTCAATCCATCATTGAAATTAAACCCTCTCATTGAACATTTTTATTGGTTTGCAGTGTCTTCCGAAAGATGAGACTTTAAAATTCTACCTCTTGATTGATGCAAATTTATTTGCACATGTTGCAACAAAGTTTGATTAAAATACAGAATCTGTTTATTGTTTTGTAAACATTCAATTTGCTGTATTCTGCAGAAAATTATTCAAATGTTCATTTTCGATACAATCGTAAGAATATAACAGAACCCAAGTTTTATATTTCTTAAATAAATGGTTGAGTAATAAATTTTTCATTGTTGCCAAAATTTGTTCACATGTCTACTTTGTTACAATGTATGGGAGAGTGCCAGGGGTGTAAATGGGAGGGGGGGGGGGGGGGGCATTACCCCCCAAATCTCTCAATCATGGGTTTTCTTGTGCTGAGGTTGGGCAAGAAATTATGAAATGCCAAGTAGACATCCTTGCTTGCCCAACAAAAATATACACAGATAAGAAAGTGCGATAAATCCTTGACTCAGTATATTGGTAGAATTCCACACCCATGGAGAGAGTAACTAATAACAAATGATTTTTATGACCATGACCTGTTAAAAGCATGCAGTTGTTCGGGCACCTCCTCCTAGCTAATGTGTAACTGTTGTATGTTTAAAATACAGTATCATAGCAATGGAAAATGTTAAATTTGTAGCATAGAAGTCTTTGATAAAAGCAATTAGGTATGTTTCAAACAGCTGGTATGACTGTCCACCACCCCCCCCCCCCCCACACACACACACACACACATCACCCATCACCCCCCCCCCCCCCCCCCCCCCCCCACCCCCATGATAAAAAGCAATTAGGTATGTTCAACACAGTTGGTATGACCGAGCTGTCAGGCACCAATGTCCACACATCCCCCCTCCCCCTCATTTTTGTTAATTACAGCCCTGGCACTTTCCCATAAATTGTAACAAGGCAAATCCATGCAGACTAAATACATTCACTTCAAAGAGAATGTGAACCACATCTACAGAATGTGAAATGTTTTAGTTGTAGAAGAGTGGAGCCCACTTAATTGGATATCTCTTAACTAAATAACCTTGTTAATTGAATATAATTTCCCAACGTGAAACCATTTACCATACCTCCAGAAAAAAATTTGGCCTGATAATTGAATATAGTTTATAGAGTAAACTCCTGCTAATTGAATAAAAAATCTTGTAACCTGACAAGAAATTACCCTGACTCTTCCCAGTTTTTCTTTGTTTATAGACCTATTTAACCTCAGTACCTTCAATACAGGCATTTAAGCTATTATATCTTGTTTGACAGAGCTTCTTGGGGCTCTGCAAACAAGATATATTAGAATATATTAGCTAAAGGCACTCTCCCATAAATAATAACAAGGCAAAAATATGTGGACCAATTTTGATGACTAAAAATAAATTGGCACTCTACCAGTTAACAGAGCTATATAATGGGTACCTTTATTTTTAGCAGGTGACAGAATTATTTTATGAGTGACTGCAAGGAAATATAAGTTTCCAAATGTGGCTGAAAAACCTGGATATCCTTGCTGTCACAAATAAGATAATTCTAGTACAGAATCCTCTTAATTGAATATCCATTTTGCCAGTGAAAATTATTCAATTAACAGGAGTATACAATTAACAGGGAAAAGGTCAGTTTCCTGTGTTCTGGAGGTAAAGTGAGCATTTATTCTATTATATCTTGTTTGTCAGAGCTCATAGAGCTCTGTCAAACAAGATATAATAGAATAAATGTCTATTGGATGTAGTGAGGCCAAAAAGGTTGATAAATAAGGGGAATTTGGTGCATGTCACAGTAATTTTTTCGACATATTACAAAAATTTATATACAATTAACAGGCGTTTAGTCTACAACCCATATGCAATTAACCCTTTACCCAACGAATCGCCCGCATCCGCCCGCATAATATGCAAATTCAGCAGTTGAAAAAATATTATTTTTCAAAAAAATTTCAACAAAACCATATCATGTGACCCCTCGTTGGAACGAGCTCAACGAGCTCGTTCCAACGAGGGGTCACATGATATGGTTTTGTTGAAATATTTGGAAAAATTTCAAAAAATTATATTTAAAATAATAAATTTTGATATCGTCTGCATTGGGTAAAGGGTTAACAGATCAAATTTGTACTGAAGGTATGGTGAATGGTTTTGTGTTTGAAAATTATATTCAATTAACAGGGATATACAATTAAGAGATATCCAATTAAGTGGGCTCCACTGTACCAGCTCAAAATGATAGGTATTCCATTAAATTTCCTTACTGAGTTATCAGGGTAAATTTGTTTTAACTCTTTACCCAACTCAGATGAGATCAAAATTTATTATTTTAAACATTATTTTTTCAAATTTTTCAAAATTTCAACAAAACCACACCATGTGACCCCTCATTGGAATGAGCCCATTCCAATGAGGGGTCACATGATATGGTTTTGTTGAAATTTTTCGGAAAATAATTTTTTCTACTCCTGAATTTGTATATTATGGGGGAAGAAGTGGCCAACTTGTTAGGTAAAGAGTTAATGTGTCAGTAATGCCCTATGGTTTGAAAATGATATTATTCTATTTACTGGGCGCTTCTGTGTCATCTTTTCAGGTTGATAAATCAAAGTACTAATAATTCTTGTAGTTCATCACATTGTTTACAACGATAAAGGCCAAAAGTTTAATGCTTTTTTAACTGAAATCAACGATACTTTTTTCCTTTTTTCATAATTTGTTATTGGTAAAACTGTATTTAAGATTTAAAATTTTTTCACCTTATCATGATACCCAAGTTTAGCCCAGCTATTAATACCTCATTCTCCAAGGGCAGAACCAGGAGGAAATTATATGAAGGAATGGAAATTATCGTCCAGGAGGTATTTCTTTGTTGAATAAGGAAGAAAGCTATGTTGTAGGAGAAAGCTCAGAAAAGGATGTGTATGCCTTCTCACCCTTCCACCACCCCCCCTCCCCCCAAAAAAAAAACAAAAAAACAATATAATTATAATAATAAATTTAATAAAATAAAGAAATAAAGTAGAAAAAAAGGCAAACCAGATGTTTTAAGATCAAAGACAAAAGGACACGATTCTGTTTTTTAGTAGATGACACTTGTAGAAAAAAATAAATTCTTGAATAACTAAAAATTCTCATTTTTTGACTCAAAAACATAGCTTATGACCCCTCCTTGGAACGAGGTTAGCAAGCTTGTTGAAAGGGGGGATCAAAAGCTATGTTTTTGAGGCAAACATTTTTAAAATAATAAAATTCAAGTTGTGATTTCTGTTAGAAATGAAGACCATTTATGGCCATTGCATTAGGAAAGAAGTTAATTACAAAAACAGCACTTTTCAATAAAGCCAAAATTTTGGCTTCTAGTATTTAGTTAGTTATTCTCCCTTAATTGGACATTTATATGTCCATCTGTACATTGGTCTGCGAGCTGTTGTTTAACTTTGCTTCATAAAATTTGATCTGATGAACAAAGAGTAACAGTTGTTGCATATTACCTAAGGGTGTGTCATGAGGTTGACTCAGGGTCACGCTCCAAGGTCAAGATCAGAGGTTCGAAGACTTTGATACTGTTGTATCTTTCTTGTCTACTCCATATTTTATTCAGTATTTGTTATAGGTACAGTACCAGTAGATATGACATGGTGTAACTCACACTGTTGGGGTGCAGTGGCTCAGTTGGTAGAGGTGCAGGCTGCAAGCCGAGAGGTCCTTGGTTCCAAATCCACCTGCGGCAACCATGATGTGTCCTTGGGCAAGATACTTCACCCCTATTGCCCATGTGGGTGCACAGTGGCATTGTGTACTAATGCGTACTGCAGATCAATGGTGCACTTGTCTTCAACCAATGCTAACCAATGCTAACCCTGCTTGTGTGGAGTTAGTATGTTAGGGAGCCTGACATTTGCTTGCCATTGCTTGGTGGTTCTGTCCAGGTACTACAGATACCTCTACCTGTAAAACTGTCCAACACAAGGTGACCCTGGCTGTCGAAAGTGTCATTAACCCTTTACCCAACACAGACGATATCAAAATTTATTATTTTAAATATCATTTTTTCAAATTTTTCAAAAAATTTCAACAAAACCATATCATGTGACCCCTTGTTGGAACGAGCTCGTTCCAATGAGGGGTCACATGATATGGTTTTGTTGAAATTTTTTGAAAAATAATATTTTTTCAACTGCTGAATTTGCATATTACACGGGCAGCTGCGGGCGATTCATTAGGTAAAGGGTTAAACTCCAATAAATAAATAACTCATGCTGTCCAAAGTGTCAGTAACCCTGATAAACAAACAAACAGACCATTGGAAATAAGTCCAAGGAGAACTGCAAAAACCTGGGGTTTTTTTGTCATTTTTGTTAACCTGTTAGCCAGCGTAATGGCCAAAACTGGCCAGCACTATTCACAAAAATCATTACTCAATTTGCATTGTTATTAGCTCACCTGGCCTAAAAAGCCAGGTGAGCTTTTCACATCACTTGGCGTCCGTCCTCGTCCGGCATCCATAAACTTTTCACATTTTCATCTTCTCTGTAACTGCTGAGCCGGTGTGAACCAAACTTGGCAGGAATGGTCTATGAGAGGTCCTCTACAAACGATCTTCAATGTGTTCCCGTCGGATGAAAAACATGGCTTCCAGAGGCATTCTTTGATTCTGGTTGGTGGATTTTCAAAAATCTCTGAAACCGCCAGGGCAAATGTTTTGAAACTTTACGTTAATGATGACTGGGACCCCCTCTACAATGATCAGGTTACAAACATGGCTGTTCCTCATGGGAACCCCGGGAAGTGAAGCAGTGCCTCTTCACGGTGGTAAACAGACTCTGTTTTACTGGTAAAATAAGACCCAGTCACCAATGCTTGGGAGGTGCAAACCCTCTCTAAAATGGGCAACAAGGCTTATTAACGCTCACCCCTGGTCTTGAGTTGATACTCATATTGTGGTCATGATTAGCCATTGTGCAAAAATATGTGACCTTAAACACCAATAAATAAATAAATAGTAATAAATAAACATGGCTGCAATTGCGACTTACAGTTACTGTAGAAACCCTACGGGAAATCACATTTTCATCTTTTTCTCTGGAACTACTGAGCTGATGTGAACCAAACTTCGCAGGAATGGTCTATGGGAGGTCCTCTACAAACGATCCTCATTTTGTTCCCATGGGTTTGAAAACATGGCCGCCAGAGGCATTCTTTGATTCTGATTATGGATTTTGAAAAATCTTCTCCTCTGAAACCACAGGGCCAAATGTTTTGAAAACTTTGCACGGTAGATGACTGGGACCCCCTCTACCAATGATCCTCATTTAATGTTGATCGGGTTGCAAACATGGCTTCAATTGCAGCTTATAGTTACTATAGAAACCCTATGGGAAATCACATTTTCATCTTCTTCTCTGGAACTACTGAGCTGATGTGAACCAAACTTTGCAGGAATGGTCTACAGGAGACCCTCCACAAATGATCCTCTCTTGTTCTTGTTGGTTGGAAAATATGGCCACGAGAGACATTCTCTGATTCTGATTGATGGATTTTGCAAAAATCTTCCCCTCTGAAACTACAAAGTCAAATGTTTTGAAACTTCACTTGATTGAGGACTGGGACACCTTCTACCAATGATCCTCATGTAATGTTGCAAACTTGGCCACAATTGCAGCTCATAGTTACCGTGGAAAGCCTATGAGAAATCACATTTCTATATGTAGTTCAAGGTGAGCAATTACAGGCTCTTTAGAGCCTCTAGTTTTCATTTTTTGCCTCAAAAAACATAGCTTATGATCCCTCTTTGAAATGAGCTCAAGGAGGAGTCATAACCTATGTTTTTGATGCAAAAAATGAAAACATTAGTTATTCAAGAATTTTGTTTGCAAATATCATCTGCCTTTTCTTTTAGGTAATGGGTTAAAAATGGATTTTTTCTACCTGTAATGTGAAAGCACATGCCCATTGCCTCTGTACATATAATACTACAAATATCAGGATTTTGATTTTTGAGAACAACTTTTTGTAGGTTTCAAACCTTCAGCTAAACCTTTTAGGACAAGAGCATTTCATCAAATTTGGATTGATAGTCCACTGACCAACTCCACTGCCCAACCACCTTATTCCTCACCTCCACGCCCCTCTGGACCAGCCCTTGACATCTTTTGCTGATTTATTTACTTATACACATTTAATAGTTAATTTTGATTTTTAAAAATTTTTGCTATAATAATGTTTTATCTCTACAAAACCAAGGCTTGTGATGTATTGGAACTCATGTGTGAACCCCAGGAAGTGCAGTAGTACATGACTAGGGTGGTAAACAACTTCAGTTTATATTGGTGTAATAGGGCCCAGTAACTAATGCTGGGGTGTGAGTCCTCTGAAAGGAGTAGCATAACCAAAAGCTACTGACCAAACTTAACTTGAGATCAAGTCTGAATTTTAGCAACCTATCATTTGCAAAATGAGGTCCCCAGAGGGTGAATTTGTTGATGCTATCCCATACAGTGGGCTAAATTATCCTCCAGGTACATCTTTCTGTTTTAGCTTGAGACCCTGATTCAGACTGAGGTTCACAGAGGGTAAATTTTGTGATGCTACCCTGCTGTGCAGGGTAGCATCACCAAATTCACCCTTTGGGGACCTCATTTTGCAGATGACAGTCTGCTTATATTCGGGCTTGCTTGAGATTTGTGCTACAGTACAGTCACTATGGACTGGTTGTGATCCACATGTGGGCAATTGATGTCCACTCATGTGTTTACCAGGTAATAAAAATCATTATCGGTAAAATGTTGATTAATGAAGCACCAGGTTGTACCGGGTGCTTCATTAATTAATATTGCCCACCCGTGAAATGTGACCAGTCTACGGCAGCCGTACTGTATGGTGATGATTTAGTCATAGATGCTGAATGTAACCAAAACCTTCAGTAAACAGGTGGATGAGAAACATTACTTGGTGTAAAAGGAGACCAAGAGTGCAACCACTGATCTCTTTACAACTGGATTGCTGGAACGTCAGTAAAACCATCACAACTCAATCCCCCCCCCCCCCCCCCTCCACACCTTCCCTCCTTCAAAATGGTGTAAAGCCAATAAATGGATGTAACTCATCCCATCAGTGACATTTGATGATGTGAAAGCTTTTGGGCTTTGACTGCAGCCACAGTGCCATAGTTTTTACATCATCAGTCAATCGATAGCTTAGCATGAAAACTGGGAACATGATAATAATTTTCCAATATCAATACTTGTTGGTCAATAACAACAGAAATATGCTGTAAATTTTCTATTTGCATTGCCATAAAAATTGTACACATTATCAGCATATTCTCTTTTCGCATATATAAAAGTATATTCTTTAAAAAGCTCTCCCGTGGGAACCCCGGGAAGTGGAACGTGCTTGTTTACTGTAGTAAAGAAGCTATGTTTTACTGGTAAAATAGGACCCATTCTCCAATTCTTGCAGTGGAAGTCCTCTAAAATGAGCAACATGGGTATGAACGATTGACTAAACTTGACCTTATGTCCATGTTGCAGTCACAATTAACCATTCTGCAGAAGTATGTGACTTTAAACACTAATAAATGAATAAATCTTTAACTGGTAGAGTGCTAAATTACTTTTCTATGATCATTTGTAACGCAAGTATTTTTTTTCCAAGATATCACACTACCAGCAAAAGAAGCCTTATTTAGCAAGATACTGGTAATAAATAATTGTTTTGTTGCAATTTATTGGAGAGTGCCAATTGGCACTCTCCAATAAATTGTAACAAAATAATTTATATTAATATTTTTCTTCTGCTGAGCCAACAACAAATTAGTGTAAACAGTGTAAAGCCATTATAGATGCTTTCAGCACTTTTCAGTAGAGTCTCGATAGTGGCTTCTTGTGGGGACGCGGTGGCATTGCGGTAACCGGTTCTCGTCAGATGACCGAAGTTAAGCAACGTCGAGCCCGGTTAGTCCTCGGATGGGTGACTGCCTGAGTGATCGATTCGGACTGCCGCGTTGTGTCTTTGGGCAAGGCACTTAACCCTGAGTGTCCACATGGGAGCACGATGACTAAAGCGTACTGCACGTCGATGGTGTGCATGTCTTCAACCAATCTAACCCTGCCTGTGCTGCAGTGCAAAGTTACGATGTTGGGGAGCTGGCAGCTGCTCGTCATTGCTCGGTGGTTCTCTCCGGGTAGTCCGGCTTCCTCCACCCGTAAAACTGTCACGGTCATGATTAGCCATTGTGCATAAGTATGTGACCTTAAACATCAATAAATAATAAATAGTTGTATTGAGATCAGTGAGTACAACATGAAGATAATCGATTGACTAGTATTTTGTCTTTTATATATTTAATATATTTTATCATATGATTGATCTTGATCTTAACCATGTTCCAGAATATATGATTCACGTAATATCATCGCATGCAATGAGTTCACAGCATTCTTTGTGTGATTCATGAAAATCACAATAAATTATCCATTTGTCACTAAAATTTGATCAAGGCGCATTGTTTACATGTTATTTAAATGGTCATGTGATGAAAAAGGATCTCAGAATTTATAAATCTCATCTTCAAAATTTAATTTGAGTTTGGATACTGAACTCTGTGTATAAATTCTGTTAACCCTTTACCCAATGCAGACGATATCAAAATTTATTATTTTAAATATCATTTTTTCAAATTTTTCAAAACATTTCAACATAACCATATCATGTGACCCCTCGTTGGAACGAGCTCATTCCAACGAGGGGTCACATGATATGGTTTTGTTGAAATGTTTTGAAAAATAATATTTTTTCTACTACTGAATTTGGATATTAAAAGGGTGGATGCAGTCGATTCGTTGGGTAAAGGGTTAAACCCCCTTCACACTGATGTTAAAACTCTGAAATTTTGAATAGCAATTATTTCCCTTAATAATGCAACTAGAAATTTCACCAGTTCAGTCTTGTTTGACAGAGCTGAAAGAGTTCTGTTAAACAATATTGAAGTGGTAAAATTCCTGTTTGTATTCTTGGAAATATTTGATATGTTCAATTCACTGTGTAGAGGGATAAAGTAGGAAGTAATTTGAGATTCCTCCATATATTGTTGTAATAATTGAGCCTCATACCCCCTCCCCCCCCCCCCCCCCCCCGCCAGAACCCCAGGAAGTGGAGCAGTGTTTGTTTACTGTGGTAGACATGTTCTGCTTTATTGGTAAAATAGGACCTAGAACCAGTGCCTGGGGTGAAAGTCCTCTAAAGTGGACAGCTTATTGATTGGCTAAACTTGACTTCATACCTATGTTTCAGTCATCACAGAGATGCTGAAAGTGACCTTAAACATCAATAAATCAATAAATATTTAGACTCAGATACTGGAAGTAGTCTTAGTCCTCTATTAATGATTTCAGAACAAGTGCTCGAGCCAATACTTGACTCAAAACCATTGCAAAGTCAAAACTCTAATGAAAATTATATTGTTTTATGTTCTTCCCCTTGGGCACCATAGAAAGTGGGGGCAATACTTGTTTACTGTTGTACAAGAGTTGTTTTACTAGTAAAATATGATAAGTTTCCCCGTGGGTCCCCCCAGGAAGTGAAGCAATGCTTATATACTGTGGTAAACAAGCTCAGTTTTACTGGTAAAATAGGACCCGGCCACCAATGCCTGGAGTGTAAGTCCTCTAAAATGGGCAACATGGGTATAAACGATTGGCTGGACTTTACTTTATATCCATGTTGCGGTCACGATTAGCCATTGTGCAGAAATATATGACCTTAAATGCCAGTAAATTAATAATAATATGATATGTTAACCAACTCCTTATCGAAGTTGCCATGGCTCTTTGGATACTTGCAAGTCCAGGAATTTAGAAATCCCTTGCCAAGGACCAAGCCTGGAAAACTTGACTTCATACATATGTTGTGATCATGATATAGCCATAGATGCTGAAAATAACCTTAACCCTTTACCTAACATGAAAAGCAGACGACACTTGCAAAAAATTTCTTGAATAACTAATTTTTTTCATTGTTTGTCTCAAAAACATAGGTTATGACCCCTCATTGGAATGAGCTTGACGAGCTCGTTCCAAATAGGGGTCATAACCTATGTTTTTGAGACAAAGTATGAAAAAAATAATAAAAATGAATTGTCAATTTTTGTGAATAGCGCTGGCGGTTTTGGCCGTTATGTTGGGTAAAGGGTTAATTGGACGAGTGCTGGAAGCCCATTTTTGGTCTCCATTTTGAATTGTGGATACTGTAACTCAAAGGCTTCATATTCTGTAGATGTGCTTCATGTTATGTGCGAAGTGAAATTATTTCTTCTGTGTGTAGTTACCATGTACAGTACGTGGAGAGTGGATTGTAACAAAATCACCCGTAGAGTGGAGTCATCACCCAAAGTGTCACTTTCAAATTCGGCACATATGGACAAAAAACGCAAGTAATGTTTCAGCCAATGGACCTCCGGGTTTAACCCGGAGGTCCACTGGCTGAAACTTTGCTTGTGCTTGTTATGGTTTGCAACAAATTTGCAATTAATGCTTGGGTGGAATCTCCACTCCATGGGTGATTTACTGATAACACACTCTCTACGTACTGTAGGCACTCTTCCCATCAAGTGTACCAAGATCAAGATTTGTGAACAAATGTTTACTACCAAAAATCATTAAGCTCTCTACAAGTTGTTGATGCATCAAATTTTGTGTTTGTGTTGATGGAAATGCAATCATTGGGCTGATATGAGCTGCTCTGGGGAATTTGTTTAACAATCATTTTATCCAGTAAGCTTACTCTTAAAATATTTCAACTTGATAGTTTAGTTTACCTAAGCTTATTTTATTTTACAAGGCTTAGCAAGCAAGTTATATTAATACCTCTGACCCAATTATGGGTGCTTCCATTCCTCATTGAACTGATAATTCATCCCTTGAGTGCATTGAGGTACCCACCTGCATTGCTTTCGCATTACAGATGGCAACTTGTTGCACTGATGGGATGGTTATATGTAAATCCATTTCTGTAACAGCTGTGTTGAAAGGCTTATACTTGTTGCAATGTGTTTGTTGAATTATATTGATAATTTCCATTTTCGGCATGCAGTCTCCAAGTGTCACTTCCTTATCTCTTTCCAATGGGATATTTTTTTATGAACCTTTCCTATAGAAACCCTATGAGGTGGAGTAATGCTGTGTATTTCTTCATCCAAAGACAGGTTCAGTTTAAGAGCTGTTGTACACTTGACGTAAACAGAGGTCTCTATTTACTGAAGTATGAATTAAAACATTTTCTACCAGTTTTGATCCATGCTGTTAAACAAAGCCAACAAGAAATATTTATATTAAACCACAGTGACATGGACAAATTCTGAATGTAATTAAAGCGGCATTTCATTGCGTAAGACTATGAAGAATGTTTCAATTTGTACAATGCAAATCAAGTTTCATTGTGGTCCTTGAAATCCTTGAAAGTCCTTGAATTGAAAAATATGGTTTCAAGGCCTTGTAAGTACAGTGGAGCCCTCTTAAATGAATATCTCTTAACTTAATAATGCTGTTAATTGAATACAATTTCCCAACACAAAACCATTTACCATACCTCCAGTACAAATTTTACCTGTTAATTGAATACAGGTTATAGAGTAAACTCCTGTTAATTGATTAAAAAATCTTGTTACTTGTCGAGAAATTACTCTGACTCTCCCCAGTTTTCCTTTGTTTATAGACCTATTTGGCCCCAATACATCCAATACAGGCATTTAATCTATTATATCTTGTTTGACAGAGCTCATGGAGCTCTGTCAAACAAGATATAATAGAATAGATGCCAAGTTTATATGTATAATACTGGAAAGTGACACAATCCCTGTTAACTGAATACTCCTGTTAATTGAATAATTTTCATTGGCAAAGTAGCTATTCAATTATCAGTGTTCCACTGTACATGAAATTTTGTGCTCTAGGCTTAATCCTTTTCCCCTGATATCGATATATCTTAATCATAAGTATCCTAAAAGCTATAGAAGAATAGCATGGAATAGTCTAAAAACTTCTCAAAAAGTCCCCTGAAAATGGCTTGAATAGGTATCTGACTAGTGTTATTCACAAAACTCTTCAAATTTTATGGGCAGATCAAAGTGGACATACACTCAGTGTGCGCCCCGCCCCCCCCCTCCCATTTTTTGTAACTCGCGTTATTTCCACAAGTATGGAGACCAGGGGACATGGTCTTATCTGCAATAACACATGGACATCCACTACCACCTGTAGTAGGGTAGTGGAAATCCAGATTATCACAGATAATACTGTACCTCATGCATTCAACTTCATGTACAACACACACCTGCAAGTCTCTTGTGAGCCAAAATTTTAGTGTGTGTATATAAAACTGCAGGAATATTTTGGTTGGAAAACATTGTGATCATGTGTTTGCTACCAATTCATTGTTGCTTGTATCGAATGATGATTCACATCATGACCGAAGATTGAAGTATGGTACCCTCATTCTAGAATCCTTGATCTGCCGCTGAATTTTATTATTTTTGTCAGTTTTTGCTTCAAAAACCTAAGCTTATAACCATTCATTGGTCTCATCAGGTTGGTTCCAATGAGGGGTCATAAGCAATGTTTATGAGTCAAAAACATAAAATTTTCAGTTGTTTAACCCTTTACCCAACACAGACGATATCAAAATTTATTATTTTAAATATAATTTTTTTAAATTTTTCAAACAATTTCAACAAAACCATATCATGTGACCCCTCATTGGAACGAGCTCAGAGAGCTCGTTCCAATGAGGGGTCACATGATACGGTTTTGTTGAAATATTTTGAAAAATTTAATTTTTTAACTGCTCAATTTGCATATTACGCGGGCAGATGTGGGTGATTCGTTAGGTAAAGGGTTAAGAAAACTTTTTGCAAGGATCGTCTGCTGTTTGTGTAAGATATATTGAGCCTTTGAACCCGTAAGACCACTTTTGCAGCCCAGAATTGTGTTACAACCTAAGTTCATAAAGTAAATAGTTGCTCAGTGAATTTGTGCGGTTGACCAATCAAGATTTTGAATGTCCAGCCTTGAGGCTGCACGTTGAAAATATTAATTGATCTTCCCCCAAGTGACGATTATAGATTCTACCAGTTAATGGCTCTGAACTGGCATGGAATATATACATTCAGGTCTCGATGGATTAAAGCCTTCAGTCCGAAATAACCTTGGTTAATTTTACTGATTTTTTACAATGAAGTCGTTATGGGTCTAATTTTTACACTGGGTTTATTGGAGACTGTACCCATTGCCCATCTTGAGGCACGGTGACGTCGTGGACTAAGACGTACTGCACGTCGATGGTGCACTTGTCTTCAACCAATGCTAACCCTACTTGTGTGGAGTTAGTACAGTGGGGAGCTGACAGTTGCTCGCCATTGCTCGGTGGTTCTCTCTGGGTACTCCGGCTTCCTCCACTCATAAAACTGTCATGGTCATGATTAGTCATTGTGCAGAAAAATGTGACCTTATACACCAATAAATAAATAATAATTGGAGACTGTATGCTTGATCACCTATTCTGATAGCTTAGAATGGACAGGTTGTAAGCAGAACTCTTGTGGGTTTAGATAGATTTAGGAATCAGTGAATGTAAATGACACTACAATCTCATTACACGTATCTCCTACTAATTATAATGTGAATAATTTGGACAATCATTTGAGCTCAATAAATTTTAAAGCTTGAACAAACTGACAGACGAACAATATTAGTTTATGTTGATAGTAAACCTATACTTATATTTATATACCAGAATTTTACATGTTTGGGTCTACAAAAGACTAAAATCTATTTCTCAGGCTCTCTTGCATGAAATTTCTATTTCTATTGTGCAAGAAGTAGATACCTTTTTACTCGAATAGCCCCAAGGTTTTTGAAATAAGGTAAAGATGAATTCATAGTTCTTTAACCCTTTACCTAACACATTATTTTCAAAAAATAAATTAAATTTCATATTTTTCAAAAACAAATCTCACAGTTTTTCAATAAAACCACACAAATATGGATATCATTAGAACCAGCTTGATAAGCTGGTTTTAACTGGTAGAGTGCTAGAAGCCACTTTCATGGCTCTATTGAAAAGTGCTGAAAGCTACTATAGTGGCTTTACACAGCATGCATTAGCTTGATGTGTAGTCAGCAGTAAAACAAAAAATGTTTCTCTAGAATTGTTTTGATGCAATTTATTGGAGAGTGCCAACAGGTACTCTCCAATGAATTGTAGCAAATCATTTATATATGAAAAATTCTGCTGAACCAAGGCTCCACTTGCTGGTAGCAACAGAATTGTTAAAAAAATAGTCATGTTACAAATCACTTTTGATAAATAATTCAGCGCTGTACCAGTTAATAATATCCATATTTGTGTGGTTTTATTGAGAAACTTCCAAGATATTTTAGGCTGTGGTAGACTTATTCTGGTTAATTTTCTGGTTGTTTTTTGCCGCTTTTTTAGGTAAAGGGTTAACTGTTTGTCTAACTCAGGCTAACTAGTAAAATCGGACACAGTAACCAATGCCTTAGGTGGAAGTCCTGTAAAATTGGCAGCATTGGTATAAAGGTTTGGCTGGACTTGACTTTATATCCATGTTCTGGTCACAATTATTATTTATTTATTTATTAGGGTTTAACAACACTTTAATAGCCAAGGTCATATCATGTTGGTAAGAGTTTTACGGGTGGAGGAAGCTGGAGAGAACCACCGAGCAACAACAAGCAACTATCAGCTCCCCAACATCGTAACTCCACACTGCAGCACAGGCAGGGTTAGATTGGTTGAAGACATGCGCACCATCGACATGCTGTATGCCTTAGTACACGGCATCATCGTGCCCCCATGTGGACAATCGGGATGAAGTTCCTTACCCATGGACACAATGCAGGTGTCCGAATCGATCGCTCAGACAGTCACCCATCCAAGGACTAACCAGGCTCGATGTTGCTTAACTTTGGTGATCTGACGAGAACCGGTTACCGCAACTTCACCGTACCCCCTTCTAGTCAGAATTAGCCATTGAGCAGTAAGATGTGACCTTAAGCACTAATAAATAAATAACAGTTTCCCTATTGTAATGGCTCAAAATCATTGTTCAAATTATAGTATTTTTTCATTTGTTGCCTCAAAAACATAGCTTATGGTGCATCATTGAGCTCATTCCAATAAAGAAGTCATAAGGTATGTTGTTGAGGCAAATAATGAAAAATTTCAGTTATTAAATAATTTTTTTTTGCAACTGTCGTCTGCTATTCATGTTGGACAGACATGCAAAGCTGATAAATTTCTAAATATTGAGTTTTCTGAACAAAAATACCAAGATTTCGATTTTTATAAGGCAGAAAGAGGAATTATTGGTTTAACCCTTTACCTAACATTAAAAGCAGACGATGCAAACAAAATTCTTGCATAACTAATTTTTTTGTCTCAAAAACATAGGTTATGACCCCTCATTGGAACGAGCTCAATGAGACTTAACATGTCTGGTAAAAGGTTAAATCATTAAAAAATTCAGCAGAAGATGGTTTGTGTTTGCCATAGACATGCAGGTGCAATCTGGGGGATGTACAACCCCTTACAGCCCTAATATCAGCTTGTTAAAATTTGGATGTCATGTTTGAAGGAAAAAAAGAAGTCAAATGGCATCGAAAGGTCGGTTAGCCCCTTTTTGAAAACTTTCATCTTTTTCTGTGGCGATGGTGTGTTTGCATCATGTCTGAGGAATCTGATGGACACAGTTTAGTCCTTTCAATGAGCACCCAGTTCTGCTAGCTGTTCTGCTTATTTCCAGTGTTCACATTTTTTTTGTTCCATCCATTTCTCATCCTCTTGAGCCCACTTTTATTTTTATCAGGCCCATGCTTTGTCTTCCCATGGATCTTCACACCTGTTTTTCTTCTTAGGTTGCCATTTGAGGTGCCGAAGGAGCCACAACTGAAACAGGGCATGGGTTTGGAAGTTGTAGGATGGGAGGGATAAGTAAGATATCGTTCGAGCCCTCCTCATGCTTCATGGCCTTGCCACTATTATTAGTTCTTGCTAAATATCAAACTGCCATCATAAAAATTATTATTGACAAATGGCTTGAGAAACAGAATTTAGGTTTGTATGGTCTAAATATTATTTTATTAAGTAGTGTGTATACAGAGATTTGTTATTATTTTTAATGTTAAGTAATTTTATGGTCAGTATAGTGTGTATATAACACTAATATTTTCCAAACGATATTAATTTGTGGCATATTACTCTGTGTGATAGCATAGAACTACAACAAAACCTAATAAAATTTAATGATTATGAAGCTGATGTATATATTGTACTTTAGTACTTTACCAATGTCAACCCAGGGAAGACGAGCTGTGCTTGTCAACTAGTCTGGACTATTTTTTTTTTATCAATTGTTTGATATCTACATATTATCACTCCAGTGAAGTGATCTGGATCGTCATATCACATTGAGTTGAGGAGGTCAGATCACTGGATCAAATGAGCTGCCGCTGTCAGCGAGCTTGATCCAGCGTTCGACCTCCCCAGCAAGACATGATGCAAAGACCCAGATCATTTCACTGTAGCGATAAAAGGTTTATTATATGACTTATAGTTCAACATCGCATGCCAATGCTAGCATTAACAATTCCCACAACCTTTTTTTGGTAAATTGGATTGATCATTGAAGTGAGAAAGAACTATTTTTGTTTACACTTATTTTTGTAACAGGTGCACACTTCCGGGGAATCGCCTGATGCATATGAATATGATAAAAAATATCATGAATGTGATAAAAAAAACGACTGGCCGTTCGAGCGCACCCATTCTAGCTTGGAGTAAAGTACTCTATGCATCTGGAACAGCTAATTATGCAAATTCCAACTCCCCCATAAATAGTCTGTCATATCATAGTGATACAGAATCGGATTCCACACTGTCGATTTTCCGGGGACCAGGAAAAGATCATCAAACAGTAGTGATATTTAGCAGTTAAATTAGAGTCATATAATAAAACCTGTTAACCAACATCTTTCCTCTCTTATAGAAACAGCATATACCTTAGAAATTGATTCACTGTTTAGTTGTGTTTTTTCTAGTACTGAAATGGTTAACCGGTTTGAAACGGTTACCTACCTAACCGATTAAAAATAAACGTCAACCGGTTATCCGAAATATCGATAGTGATCGTCATTCCACGGTTAAAACGTAGTAAATCTGCCGCTTCTTATTTGAGATAGATTACACCTCGAAGCAAAAATGTATATATTGAGAAATAATCGACTTTGGCGTTCAAGACTTCGTTAATGATCGGCAATTTCCGTGAGTACTGAGTAAACGCAGAAACTATTCCGTAGTATGTATACAAACGAATGTTGTCGAGTACTTGACAACGTTTGTTTGTACACACACTGCAGAATAGTTTCTGAGAATACTGCTTTCCTATTCCTATAGTTTTGATCCCAGATTCGGTGAAATAATGGCTACGGTTAACCGGGTATTATCCGGTTATAGCTGTCGGTTAGTCGGTTGTGTAAATGAGCCAACCGTTTCAGCCCTAGTTTTTTAAAAAATAACTAAAACATTTATTTATCCCATAATTATACCCCCACAAAACAAAGTTTGGGGGGGGGGGAGGCAACATGTCCATCCGTCGGTCTGTCGTCGGTCCATTACACATGTAAACTTGTGGAGCGAACTACTTCTACAGTTGTTGCTGCATTTTCATGAAACTCAATATAATTTGATCGACATGATGAGGAGCAGTGCGTGACATAAATGTTTTCCAGATTGGCTTCAAGATGGCCGACTGGAGGCCATATTGGATTTTCCAAAATACTTTTGGAGCAAACTACTTCCACACTTTTAGTCGCATTTTCATGAAACTTCACCAAAATGATCAACATGATGAGGTGCGGTGCTTGACATAATCTTTTTCCGATCGGATTCAAGATGGCTGACTGGCGGCGATATTGGATTTTTTTTTACTTAGAAAAATTGAATGCCCCTTTTCAAGTCACCCACACTAGGTGGTATGCCACGATAGTGGTATACCGGGTGACAGACCATCTCTTGTTAAACTTTAATCCAATACAATTAGAGGTGTTATTTGCAAACAATTTCTTGAATACTAAATGTTTTCTTTTTCAGTCTTAAAAACAGAAAATATAATATTTGGCAATTTTTGTGACTGGTACGGCCAATTTGGGCCATTATGTAGGTGACAGTTTAACATGTTACAACCAAAACTCCCCATGGGAACCTTAGTAAGGGAAACAGTGCTTGTTTACTGTGGTAAACAAGCTCTGTTTTACTGGTAAAATAGAACCTGTTCACCAGTGCCTGGAGTGTAAGTCCTCTAAAATGGGGAACATGGGTATAAACGATTGGCTGGACTTGACTTTATATCCATGTTGCAGTGATAATTAGCCATTGAGTAGGAGTATGTGTCCTTATACTTATAGATATACAGTGGAGCCCACTTAAATGGATATCTCCAAACTGAATAATCTGGTTAATTGAATATAATTTCCCAACACAAAACCATTTACCATAACCTCCAGCAAAAAATTTAACTTGTTGAATATAGGTTATGGAGTAAACTTCTGTTAGTAGAATAAAAAATCTTGTAATCTGTTGAGAAATTACCCGGACTCTCCCAGTTTTCCACTGTTTATAGACCTATTTGGCCTCAGTACATCCAATAAAAGCATTTAATCTATTATACATGTATCTTGTTTGATAGAGCTCCATGAGTTAATAAATGCTAAGTTTATCTCTAGAATACAGGAAAGTGACACAATCCCTGTTAATCGAATAATTTTCATTGGCAAAGTGGCTATTCAATTAACAGGGTTCCACTGCATCTTTATTCTGCAGTACATTAGAAACAGTATAATATTACAAATAACAAGAACATAAACTAGTATACAGCATGTAAATGGTATAGCCTGAAAGGCTGTCTTCCTGCCATTCCCGTAAAATATAGGTCAAGTCTGTTTAGCATCAGTGTAATGAAAATTCTTTTCAAAAACAGGATTATCTGATAATTTGCTTATGATTGATGGTAGAGAGATAGGATCAAATGTTAGGGGAAGGAGGAAGAAGATTTTGATGGCTGATACAATCGGGACGTTATACACCAATAAATAAATAAATTAATAATTAAATAAATAAATAAACACCTGTTCAGTACTGTAATTACAAAACAGACAAATAATTTTGACCTGATCATGACTGGGTTGTCATCTGATCAAAATTATTTCTCTGTTCTCCGTCCCCCACCCCCCCCCCCCCCCCCACCCCTTGTTGAAACCCCAGGCAGTGAAGTAATGCTTGTTTACTCTGGTAAACAAGCTTTGTTTTACTGGTAAAATAGGACCCAGTTGCCAATGCTTGGGATGGAAGTCTTCTAAAATAGGCAACATGGGTTTTGACTAAACTTGACTTTATCTCTATGTTGTGGTCACGTCTAGCCATTGTGAAAAATATGTGAACTTAAACACCAATAAATAATAATAAGGGATCATAAGCAATGTTTTTGAGATAAAACAGAAAATATAATAATATTTGAGTAACGATTTTTGTATCTGGTACTGACCATTATGGTAGGTAAAAGGTTTAATTGTTACATCCAAAACAGCATGTTCCAATAACACTAAAATCCTTGCCCTCTGATTGGACGAGAACTCGCTTAGTTTTTTCTGTGTCTTTGTCTCCAATGGCATATGTTACCATCTGATGTCACCAAGTGACATATTTGAAAAGATGATGACAATGGGAAGAGATGAATGAATCTTTATTTTTTCAGTACACTGTTACATGATAAGTTCATAAGAAAAATAAAGTATTATACAAGGTTATAGTCTACTGGATGGAAATGGCATAGCCATAAAGGCTGTCTTCCTGCCGCTCCCATTTAAAACAAAAACAAAAAAAACTCACACACTTGTTCTGACATCAGAGTTGGTAGTGGGGGTGGTCGAGCCTAATTTTCCTTTTATCCCTGGCGTGAGAGTAGCATGGGTTAATGACTAGAACTGTACGGTTAAGGTTGAAGATCGATGTGGAGAGATCCAGAAGGGTTTGAGATGCAGTCAGGACATTGTAGATTGGTGCAGGAAATGTTAGTCAAATATGAACTTGGTGCGTTCTCGCTTAATCTATTCTTGAATTGGGACCTATCGTACTGTTGAATTAATGGAGGGATTTCATTCCAAAGACGTGAGAAGGAATGGAGAGGTAAGTCGGATGAAAAACTAGTTCTGGGCTTACGAATAAGTATTTTGCCAGACTGCCTTGTGTTCATGCCCGACGGATTATGGTACATTTCAAACATTTTGTCAAAGGAAACAGGTAATTTGTTATTGCACCAGTCGTGCCTGAACAACAGTGCCTGAATTTTGTAGAGATCATGGAATTTTAGTATTCGACAGCTTTTAAAAAGTGGATCAGTATGGGATGTGTTAAGATTTATTCGCTATATTTCGGATCCCCTTCTTTTGCAAGCCAAAAATCCTACTAGCAAAGATTCAAAGTGCATACTGCCTATAAAATCGTATTTTTCAAGGCCAGTGATCATTCTATGAATGTATACCGACAATACACTCATAAAAAGGTTGAGGTTATTCCATCTCAGTTCAAATCATGAACTTGTTCATGATTTGAACTGAGATGGAGTTCGACTTTTATCTACGTTAGCACAACTTCACGAAGTAAAGCTGACCTATTGCCGTCACTTCTCGTCTGTTGGCATACGTACATCCACAGTTTCCTTTGGCACAACGCACAGGCCGAATGTATGATTGGATCACTTTAAAAGTTGGTGTGCTTGTTTGGAGTGATCTCTAGATGAGAGCTATCAATTTTCTTCCATTTATGTCACAAAAAGTTGCCGATGACAAGGACCTTTGATGAACTTAGTCTAGTTATGCATCAATATTTCCCTTTGGCACACACTGCAGGGCACATTTATGATCAGATTGCTTTGAAACCTGGTATGCTTGTTTGGAGAGACCTCCAGATAGGAGCTATTGATTTTCTTCCGTCAAAAAACGTTGCCATTGGCAACAACCTTTGAACTCACCTAAGTCAGGCATCAATATATTCCTTTGGCACGCCCTACAGGGCAAATTTATGATCAAATCGCTTTGAAACTTTGTATGCTTGTTTGGGGGTGACCTCTAGATGGGAGCTATTGATTAACTTCCATTTCCACCAAATAAGTTGCCGTTGGCAATGACCTTTGATGAACTTAGTGCAGTTATGCATCAATATTTCCCTTTGGCACACCCTGCAGGGCGCATTTATGATCAGATTGCTTTGAAACATGGTATGCTTGTTTGAGATGACCTCTAGATGGGAGTTATAGAATTTTTTCCATTTCTGCCAGAAAATGTTGCCGTAGGCAATGGCCTTTGAACTTAGTTTAGTCAGTCACCAATATTTCCCTTTGGTACACCCTACAGGGCACATTTATGATCATATCGCTTTGAAACCTGGTTTGCTTGTTTGTGGTGACCTCTAGATGGAAGCTATCGATTTTCTTCTATTTTCGTCAAAAAATATTGCCGTTAGTATCGACCTTTGAACTTTGTGCATTTGTGCATCAAGATATTACTTTGTCACACTGCACAGGTCGCATTTATGATCGGGTTGCTTTGAAAATTGGTATGCTTATTTGGGGTGACCTCTAGATGGGAGCTATCAATTTTCTTCCATTTCTGTCACAAAAAGTTGCCTTTGGCAAGGACCTTTGATGAACTTAGTGAAGTTATGCATCAATATTTCCCTTTGGCACACCCTGCAGGGCACATTTATGATCAGATCACTTTGAAACCTGGTATGCTTGTTTGGGGTGACCTCCAGATGGGAGCTATTGATTTTCTTCCATGTCTCAAAAAATGTTGCCTTTGGCAAATACCTTTGAACTTAGTTTAGTCAGGCATCAATATATTTCTTTGGCACACCCTACAGGGCAAATCTATGATCAAATCGCTTTGAAACTTGCTATGCTTGTTTGGGGTGACCTCTAGATGGGAGCTATTGATTTACTTTCATTTCTGCCAAAAAAGTTGCCAATGACCTTTGATGAACTTCGTGCAGTTGTGCATCAATGTTTCTCTTTGGCACACCCTGCAGGGTGCATTATTATCAGATCGCTTTGAAACTTGGTATGCTTGTTTGAGGTGACCTCTAGATGGGAGCTATCAATTTTCTTCCATTTTCATCAAAAAACATTGCCGTCAGTATCAACCTTTGTACTTTGTGCATTTGTGCATCAATATATTCCCCCTTCACAGGTCGTATTTATGATCGGGTTGCTTTGAAACTTGGTATGCTTATTTGGGGTGATCTCTAGATGATCTCTAGATCAAATTTCTTCCATTTTCCAAAAAAAAGTTGCCATTTGCAATGACCTTCAAACTGATTGCATTTGTGTATCAGCACTTTTCTTTGGCATGCCCTACAAGGCACATTCATGAATGGATCACTTTGAACTTGGCCTCTAGATGGGACTGACCTCCAGACAGGAGCTTCTTTTATTCCCGTCAAAAAAGTTGCCATTAGCAATGACCTTCAACTTTGCCATTTTGTGCATTGACAGTCTCCTTTGGCAGAAGCCTGGAAATAATCAGACTGTCACCTGCAGAATGAGGTCCCCAGAAGGTGAATTTGGTGATGCTACCCTGCACAGCAGGATAACATCACCAAATTTACCCCCTGTGAACCCCAGTTTGAATCAAAGTCACAGGCCTAAACAGAAAGAGGTACCCAGAGGATAAATTGAGGGATTCTAGCCCACTGTATGGGATAGCATCAGAAAATTCACCTCTATGGACCTTATTCTGTAAATGTCAGATTGCTTATTTCCAGGCTTGCTTTGGCACACCGCACAGGTCACATTTATGATCCAATTGCTTGGAAACTTGGTTTACAGCAAACTTTAGATGTGAGCTATTGCTTTTCTTTCATTTCCATTGAGAAACATTGCTGTTAGCAATGATCTTTGAACTTTGCTGTTCTTGGATCAACATTTTTCATTGGCATGCTCTGCAGTGTGCATTTATGAATGGATCGGTTTGAAACTTGGTATGCTTAATGTAGGTGACTTCTAGATGAGAGCTATAGATTTTCTTTCATTTCCGTCAAAAAATGTTGGCCTTAGCAATGACTTTCAACTTTGCCATTTTGTGTGTTGACAGTTTTCTTTGGAACACTGCACAGTTCAAATTTATGATTCGATTGCATTGAAACATGGAGTGCTTCTTCGGAGCAACTCTAGATGTAAGCTTTGATTTTCTTTCATTTCTCTCCAAAAATGTTGCCAATTGTTGCCGTTAGCAATGACCTTTGAACTCATTGCATTTGTGCTTCAACATTTACCTTTGGCAAGCCCTGGAGGGTGAATTTATGAATGGATCAGTTTGAAACTTGGTATTCATATTTGGGAGAGTGTCTTGTGGAGATGCTCAATCTGTTAATAGACTTTTATCTATATACATATACACCAGACCCAGTGTTGCAGGTTTCCTAAACATTCCTACAATAGCAGTTGTGACGCCTCAAGCTATTCAATTGGTTAACCAAAACCAAAACGGAAATAACTCTAGGTCACTGGATACTCGCTTGTGAACATGCTACTAAAAGCATCATTTTGACAGCTAAAAACTAACATGATTTTCATCCCAAAAGCCGACAGAAGTTCCCATTTAATAACAGATGTCAAAATTTTCTTTTCCTCCCAAACAAACCCCCTATCATCACTTGGGCCTTTGGCACTCGCGACAGATGACTTCGGCATCTGCATCAGTATCCCAACACTTTCAAAAGGGGGCCATCACAGAATTAACCTTGGGGCCAGAATTTCCTCTTCCCGGCCTTGTCTCTAAAAAGAGGATTGATTATTCATATTTATAAGGGTATATTTTGTTAACAAGATCAGAATTATCAGTGGTGAAGCCAGGATTCTGATTTGAGCATGGAGGCACATTTCAATCATGGGCCATGATGCAAAACATCATGTGATGGAACAGTGAGTTGGGGGTGAGATGGGGTATCGCCGGGGCTTTCCCGGGGAAAAGTTTAGCAAATGGAAGGTTAGTGTGGCCATCTTGTGTTTTCTTTGCACATGACCACAACATTATTCAACCAAAATATTCCAGCAATTTTATATAGACCATTCAAATTTTGACAGCTCATACAACAGGAGATGCACACAGACACATGCCCTAAAGCAATATGCATGATGTATAGTACTATCCGTGATAACAAATTGACATGGCTACCTGAGGTGTTATCACAGATAACACTCTGTCTTCTGGTCCTGTCTCTTGGGGTGTCTTATGTCTTAATACTTCCCAGAAGATATTTATTAGTTAATCAGCACATTTCACATCTGACTATCAGAACCAAGGATGGACAAAAAAAAAGAAGAAGATTAACAGCGGTCTAAACTTTACTTTACACATGTTTTACTGCCATGATACAGCAACAGAATATGAATGTGAAAGTTTCAAAGAAAACACATTTGAAATATTTTTCCCAAAATTGAATTACAGCCTTTTGGTGATAATATCATGAATGAAATTGCAAACCAGCTGTATCCAAATGTTTCTTCAAGAGTTATTTCCCTTGGTGGTCTTAGACTTTATTGTGGCCACATTACGATTTCTTGTCATTACATTTCAGAGAAAACCATTCCAAGTTTTTTTTCCAAAGTTAATATATTGGTTTTTAGTGCTAATATCATGAATGGGGTTGTGAACGAGCTGTATGCAAGTATTTCTTAAAGAGTTACTGCCCTTGTTGGACTTAAAATTGTTGTCATCACATTACCATTTCTTGTCATCGCCTTTAGAAGAAAACTGTTCGAGATTTTTTTTCCAAATTTAACATACTAATCTTTTTGCTGATAATATCATGAATGGGATTGTGAGCCTGCCATGTCAAGGTATTTCTTCAAGAGTTATTGCCCTTGTTTGACTTAGAATTTTTTGTCATCACATGACCATTTCTTGTGACCACATTTCAAGAAAAAAGATTTTTGTCCTAAATTAATACATAGCTTTTTGGTTATAATATAAATAGTGTGTCCAAGTATGTCTTTGGGAGTTATTTCCCTTGTTGGATTCAGGTGGCAGGGGATTGGCCAAACCATGGCATTGTGCTTGTTGAAATGAATATGGTGGTACAGTGGAACCCTGTTATTTGAATAGCCACTTTTTCAATGAAAATTATTCAATTAACAGGAATCGTGTCACTTTCCTGTATTCTACACATCAACTTAGCATTTATTCTATTATATCTTGTTTGACAGAGCTCTGCGAGCTCTGTCAAACAAGATATAATACATTAAATGCCTACATTGGATGTACTGAGGCCAAATAGGTCTATAAACAAAGGAAAACTGGGGAGAATCGGGTAATTTCTTGACAGGTTACAAGATTTTTTATTCTATTAACAGGAATTTACTCCATAATTTATATTCAATTAACATGTCAAATTTATACTGGAGGTATGGTAAATGGTTTTGTGTTGGGAAATTATAGTCAATTTAGCAGGGTTATTCAGTTAAGAGATGTCCAATTAAGTCAGTCCACTGTATTCAGAATTAAGATTGCTGTCAGAACCCTGGTAAGGGTAGCAATGCTTGCTTGTTAACTGTGGGTATCCAATGCCAGACCAAATAACCAATGCCATGGGCAAAATCCTCCCAAGTTGGAAGCATAGATATAAATGATCAGCTAAAGTTGACATAGTACTCGTCTTGTGGTCATGATACAGTGGAACCCTGTAAATTGCGTAGTCACTTTCCTAGTGAAAATTATTCTGTTATTTATTTATTTATTTATTGGGTTTAATAACACTTTTGACAGCCAGGTTCACCTTGTGTGATAAAGTATTCAGTTAACAGGAGTATTCAATTAACAGGGATTTGGTCACTTTTATGTATTCTTTTGGTAAACTGAGCATTATTCTATAAAGATGGGCGGTACTGGAATTTTGAGTTCAGTATTGGTTTCAGTATTTTTAGTGTGTATACCATGGTATCAGTTCAGTATTTGGTATCGGGCTTAATTGAGATTTGCTGCAAGTTGCACTGGTGAATTCACAACAGGAAAATACAGAATAATTTTTTCTTGTACCACTCTACCCCAGTGCCATTGCAACTGCCAATAAGCCCAACATTGGCATCATTTTAACAACATAGTTCATATCTACAGTAATTTTGTGACTTGTTCCAAACACACCTTAACCTTTAAAGGCTTATTTTCAGGCTTTTGCGATCTCAGACCATGTGTCCTTAACATGCCATCATTTGGAGGTCCTGCTGACAATTGACAAGTCATCTGGGCAGTAATTTCCAGTCAAGTTTTTTCTATACCATATATGCATGTAACAGGTGAAATGGGACCGCCGTGACTCAGCGGTAGACTGTAGGGCTTCTATGCTAGAGGTCCAAAATTAGATCCCCATCCGTTGTGTCCTTGGGCAAGGCACTTTATCCCAGTTGCCTACATGGGGGCAGGTTGATGCTGTGCACTAAGGAATACTGCACGCTGATGGTGCACATGTCTTCAACCGCTGTAACCCTGCTTGAGCATAGCTTGAACAGAGAATGTTGAGGAGCTGACAGTTGCTTGTCGATGCTTGGTGGTTCTCTCTGGGTACTCTGGCTTCCTCCTCCCATAAAACTGTCATGATCTCGATTAGCCATTGTGCATAAGTATGTGACCTTAAACACCAATAAATAAAAATAAATAACAGGTGAAATTTGTACTGAAGGTACGCTAAATGGTTTTGTGTTTCTAAGTTATATTCAGTTAACATGGGATATTTTGTTAAGGGATATCCAATTAAGTGGGCTCCACTATATAATCAGAGATGCTAAAAGTGACCTTTAACACAAATGATAAATTAGGATAATCTCAGGTGGTGGAACCAGGGTACATGGGGTTGGGGAGGGGGGGGGACAGCCACCACACTCCCCAAACACACACACCTTTCATTAGAGAGATGCATGATTGCACAAGTTAATACCATAAACAAATGCAGTCGCATATAGCCAGTCAATTCCACCTTAGTCAATTCAGTCAATGTCTTCTACTTCAGTCATATTTGAATGTAAAACTTAAAACTAGCCTTCAGGTTGAAAGATGGTTCCGAAAGAAGTGTTAGATAAGTGTATAACCATTCCACAGCATCCATATACCAAAAAGAGTGTCTTGAGGATACAGTTGAGACCACTTAATTGGATATCTCTTAATTGAATAACCCTGTTACTTAAAAATAATTTTCAAATGCCAAACCATTTACCATACCTCCAGTACAAATTTCAAGTGTTAATTGCATATAGGCTATAGAGTAAACTCTTGTTAATTGAATAAAAAATAGTGTAATATGTCGAGAAATTATCTGGCAAAAATTCCCCTTGTTTATTGACCTTCTTGGTCTCAGTACATCCAGCATAGTCATTTAAACTACTGTACCTTGTTTGAGCTCCGTCAAACAGGATAAAATAGAATAATATGTTCAATTTATCTCTAGAATAAAGGAAAGTGACAAAATCCCTGTTAATTCTCCCAAGGGAAGTGGATCAGAGCCTGTTTACTGTGGTAAACAAGCTCTGTTTTACTGGTAAAATAGGGCCCAGTCACCAATGCTTAGGGTAGAAGTCCTCTAAAATGGGCGACATGGGTATAAACAATTGACTAAACTTGACTTTATCTCCATGTTTCTGTCACAATCAGCCATTGTTCAGAAATATGTGACCTTCAACACCGACAAATAAATTTCATGGAACTCATCTGAAAACCGGAGAATAAAACCATATGTCATTGGCATTTGTACACAAGTTTTTGATATTCCAATGTCACTGCTGGAATTATTCAACACTACAGTTAGTAAAATTTTCAAAATTCATTTATTTCCTCTCACATGTCAGCACTCCCAGTTCAAAAACTTAGAAATGAATGTTGGATAATTTTTAGAGCACAATCATGACGGAAAATTAGTTTGTCATGCAAAGGTTAATGTTTATCTATATGTCTATAGGCGTATGTGATTAAGTGTGTGAGATAAACCAGATTTTTCATATTTATTAATTAAGACTCAGTTTTAGAAAAAAGAACCATTGTTATTATTGCTTATTAAAATAGTGTGCCAAAATTCTGTAAACATTTTGTTGGAAATAAAGTCAATATGTTTCAGCAGTCTGTGCATTGTTTCCTTGTCATAGGCGTATGGGACAATTTTTTCAGGGAGCTGAGCCCTTTTTGCCCCAAAAAGTTGAATGTCAGGAAAAGATGCTGAAGGCATCTCCCAAGGGCTGTCAGTCTGAGAGGGAGGGGTATGGAAGTGTGTGCCCCCCTCAACTGTTGGGGGTCCAAGAGCATCCCCTGGGGACATTGTTAGAAACTGGATGCCCTGAGAGCAATTTTGAGGCTTCCCAAGTATCTATTCAGGGCATTTTCAGGAGTGACATATGACCTCATTTTAGCAGAAATATTCTTAATGCATCAGAATCCATTAAATTTCTTACCCCAGAGTCTCAGTCTGAATAAGTAAAACATATCAATTGATATATTTTACTTTTACGATTGAGAACAGCATTATTGAGAATGAAGACAGATGGAGATTTATTATCATTCTATATTTCACATACCCTTTATTAATAATCTTATAATACCACAGTTTCCAAGCTGGAAAACAAGCAAATTTTTTCGTCATTTCTAGAAACCGAATTACCTGGCAAAATTACCTTCCCAAAAAATCTTCTCCTTCCCAACTTGGGTGGTGGTGGTGGTGGTGGTGTGTGTGGGGAGGGGGGAGCAGGGAGGACTCCCCCCATCCCATATGCCTATGTTCCTTGTTTTTAGGAGTTGAACCCAACTATTTCAATAAGTTATATTCCTTAACAAGCCTGGAAATAAGCAATTTGTCATTTGATGGAGGTCTCCAGGGGTGAATTTGCTGATGCTATCTCATACAGTGGGTTAGAATCCCCAATATATCGTCTGGGTTCCTCTTTCTGTTTTGGCCTGAGACCCTGATTCAGATTGAGATTCCCAAAGGGTGGCATCACCCAATTCACCCTCTGGGGACCTCATTCTACAGATGACAGTTGGCTTATTTCCAGGCTTGTTCCTTAATGATGTCATTTTCATCCCTTGATAACCCTTTGCCTATCACAATGGCCCACAACAGTATTTTTTTTCAAATAAGTAAAAAAAAGTTCATTTTTGCTTTCTGAACACAGTTTATGATCTCACATTGGAACAAGCTCACTAAGTCTAAGATAGCTTGTTCCAAAGTACAGTGGAAGCCTGTTAACTGGTAGAGTGTTGGAAGCCCATTTTTAGGCTTTATTCTGTATGCAGGTACCCCAACATGAAGGCTTCATTTTTGGTGGATGTGCTTCATATTATTTTTGAAGTGAAATTATTTAGTTGTCTGGAATTTGCCTTCTTACAATTTATGGGAGAGTACAAGACAAAGATGCACAAATAAGTTTTGATAACCAAAACTAATTTAGCACTCCACCAGTTAACTGAATAGTCACTTTGCTGATGAAAATTATTCAGTTAACAGGAGTACTCAGTTAAAAGGGATTTCGTCACTTCTATGTATTCTAGAGGTAAACTGGGCATTTTATATTCAATTATATCTTGTTTGACAGAGCTCCTTGGCTAACTAAAAGAGTTCATTTTTGCTATCTCAACATTAAAAGCAAGGCTTAAGGTCTGTCTTTGAAATTTGAAACCACTGAGCAATGGTTCCAAAGATAGATCTTAAGCCTTATGAACTGAAAGGTCCATGCTTCGATCCCAACCTGCAATAACTACATTTGTGTCCTTAGGCAAGGCACTTCATCCTGATTGCCTATGCAGTACGCAGGGGGGGGGGGGGGGGGGAATGGGCATCCCAGGGAGTGACGCAGTGCTTGGTTCCTGTGGTAAACCAGCTCTGTTCTAGTGGTAATATATCCCTGTATGAACCCCTGGAAGTGATGTAGTGCTTGTTTGACTGGCAAACAAGCTCTTTTTTACTGGTAAAATGGGACCTGGTAACCAATGTCTGGGGAGGAAATCCTCTATAATGGGCAACATGGGTATAAACTATTGGCTTGACTTGATTTTATTTATATCCATGTTTCGGTCAGGATTAGACATTGTGCACAAATGTATGATCTTGAACACCAATAAATAAATAAATATGGAACTGTACGAGGGCATACAGCATATCGGTGGTGCACTTGCCTTCAATCAATGCTAACCATGCTTGTGCGGGGTTAGAATTTGGGAGTCTGATATCGGGTGTTCTCTCTGGGTACTCTGACTTAGTGCACCCATAAAACTGTCTGACACAGGGCGATCCCGGCTGTTGAAAGTGTCACTAAACCTCCAATAAATAATACTATATACTGACTGTCCACTCGAGGTGCATGAAAAACAAACTCAAGAACCAACTTCTTCAGGTTACCAGACTGGGTCTTGGTGGCCTCCTTGGCTCCTATGATTTTCCTCTGTTGCAGCATCTGGAGCTGGGATAGCACTATTGTACTGCTCCTGGTGCACTAAAACCTTTGGTTGCCATAACATCGATTTTCTTATACAATAAGACCGGTTGCTTGAGAGCTTGGCCCAGTTTATGTGTATTGCATCAACGTGGTGTGCCATCGGTTGCAGTATTCCAATCGATGAGCTTGAGTAAAGCTTATAATAAAATACATTTTATCTACATGGGCTGGTTTGTAATTCACCACTGTTGATACTTGCACATTCTATGGGAATACCCGGCCTAAGTGTTCCTTTCTTAACAATATTATATGGCAAAGATTTGGGAGATGAACTCCTGCATAGACGAAGGGGTAGCACTTGGCGCCCTGAGATCCCAGGGCTATTTTTCGCAGATGGTGTGGTATAGTGTCAGAAAGAGGAGGGAGGCAAGAGAAAATGCTGGCAATTGTTGGGAGATGTGGGAACAAATGGAGACTCAAACTAAATGAAAGCAAAAGCAAAGTTATACCTGTGGGTCGTAAAGTGGAACCTACTCGAAAGTGGAGAGTGGGGGAGTTCTGTACACCGGAAGGTAGCAGCAAACTTCTTAGTGCAGGAGAGACATGTGAACACGATTATTTTGGGGTAAATATAAGGATTACGGTAAGAGGCATCTACCGAAACCACACGAATAAATTCGGCTGTGAGGGGCACGGGTCAATTCTGTCTTGAGTTGATTCGTGGCATTGAGTCGACTTGGTCAGACAACTGCGGGCAACTGGGTTTGATACAGATCTTGTGAGATACAGTTAACAATTTTTCAAGGTTCATCGGAGGGGAATGGGTGAGGTTTAAAAAGAAATTGCAGACACGGTAAAAAAAAAATCACAATTTCAAGTAGTTTCAAGATGATATTTGAAATACTTGCCATGTACTTAAATTTGACTGACGCAAATTTTCCAATGACTTCTCTATAACCATGTGGACAACATTAGAGGCAGGCATGGGATTAATATGGATTTTGACTACACCCCTAATATGATAGTTTAGATGTTTTAAATGACCTGGCACAGAACTTAGCGATTTTATGTGGGGGGGGGTTGCATTTTTGGTCATTTGCGTATTTTTCCGCCCCCGAACCACTCACCCACCTCCTCCCTATGTCTGGAAATTTTCGAGCGACCCCCCCCCCCCCCCCCACACACACACACACACACCCCTCCCCGGGTTTATTATATTTTATTTCGCGATTTTCGTCATTTCAGTAAATTACACTTGAAATGGAAAAAAAATAAAACTAAAATGAAAAACAATAATGATGCATATGAAATGAATATACAAATTAAAATGTGCACACAAATTATACCTGTGTGGAAAATAATTTCTGTGTGACTACAATTAATGGTGCATTGGTATGAAAATTCGACATGCCTAACAGGGATACGCGTTGTTATAACAACCGATATTCCCACTCGGCATGACAAATTTTCATTACCGAAGTCAAGTCCTCGTCTTTTTGCGTCCATATAAACATGAAAGTCAATGCCAGTTTCACACTTCCTATGTTGCCAACGCCCACAATTATCGCACGAGACTGCATGCTGCCGAATCAAATGGTTTGGCGCGCCGAAGGCGCGCAGGGACGATTTGGGGAGCAAGCCCCTTTCGACCCTCATTAGCTGTAGAATTTTGAAGTGTCAGACCGTGGTAAAGGAGAAGTTGTGGGTTGTTAGCGGCGTTTGTGTCTTTTTTTGCTTCTTTTTCAGAGGTGGAGGTTTGGAAGGAGAGACAGCGGTAGTTGGTGTTGTTGGTGGGCTGCCTGATGGTGGTTGCTGAGTTTTGTAGGGTCTGGTCCTAGCCGAGTCTGGGGTGGTTGTGGGTGATTGCTGAGTCTTTTGTTGGTGTAAGTTTCTGGCGTCTATTAGTTGTTTGGCTTCTTCGACTTGTTGGAGGAATACTTGGTATTTCCTGTCCATCTCTTGCCTGTGAAGGTCCCCCTGTATTTTGTTTTCCCGTAAGATGTTCTCCAGCCTGTCGTCCGCGTCCTGGCATTCTGGTTTAGAAGGAAGAGGCGTGTGGGGATCAGGAAGTAGCGAGAGGGTAGCTTCCATTTCCACCTCAGTCTCCACAGACTCTTCCACATCCGACAATACCGGCTGGGAAGCCGGCATTTAGATGGGGCTGTCTGTGGGAGTGGGAGGGGAAGTGGTGGCCGCCTCTGGCTCTTTCTTTTCCTCACCGTTCTCTTTCTTCATCTCCAAGAATGCCTCCAAGCGTCGGGAATCCCTCCGCTTGGTAGACGGGCTCTTCTTTCTTCTCTTTCTCTTTTCAGGGCCTCCTGACCTACTCGGGTGAGGACCAGTGTGAGAGGGGATCCTCTCATCAAAGGTACTACCTCTCCCCGAGTAGGGTGGTGATTTCTTGTCTTCCTCGATCTTGAACTCAAGAAACAGATGGACGCTCTTGCCTGTCTCCTGGATAGTCCAGGTGACAGGGCAAGAGACGCCCAGAGCTGCTATCGTTTTCTTCAGTCGCGCTGGTAGTTCCAGTGTTTCCGTAATTGAGGTTCTAATTAGGATGCCCGCACTCTGAGTTCAGAGGTGCGAATAACGTAATGCTTCCGTGGTCGTAACTTCTGTTTTACTTGCATTGCTGTTGTCACGGTCCTCAAAACAACCATTCACATTGATCCATGTGAAACTGACAACTTTTCAGAACATTCATCAGAGTGCATGCAACGTTATCACTCTAAAAACAGCTTTGCCTATAGTAAAAAAAACGACCATTACGAAAAACAGACACTAATCCCACTGTTTTATGATTGTGAAAACAGTTGTTCAGAAACTAGAAATCAAACACTAAATTATCTGCACCGCTATGTTTTCGCAATAAAGTACTTTTATAAACCCCGAATTTCTGTTATTTATGCTCTGTTTACCTAAAATACACTTAAAATATACTGTTATCAATTATTTGTCTTTGTCTGAAAGTGGGTCACTTCGGCCTACAAAGTGAGTCAATTCTGCTTGAAAATAGGCCGGATTGACTCGGGTCGAATCGACTCAAGGTCGAATTGACCCGAACTACTGTGTGTGTGTGTGTGTGAGAGAGAGAGAGTGAATCCTCAATCAAATGTAGCTGATAGAAAGAAACAGCTTCAATGCGAGCAAGGATTTCGTGGGGAAATCAATTTGGGAAATGGTTGGTGTATCAAGTATGTATGGTGCGGAAGTGATACCTCTAAACAAAATGGCTTTAAAGAGCTTTGAAACCCCCGCAGAACGATGCAGACTGGTGGATAACGGGTTCGGGTAATGCCACAGCACTAGAAGCAATGAGTGGTGAGCTTGGGTGGATGAGGATTAAGGGTAGGATAGACTTAATTGGTTGAGTGCTAGAAGCCACTATAAGGGCTTTAAAAAAAATGAGGATACCCCGGTACCAGGGCAATATCCTATATTTTCCTTGCTCATGTTTCATGTTCAGTCAAACGCAAATAATATTTTGTTTATATAAATTTGTTTTATTATAATTTTTTGGAGAGTGTCCGCAGGCAATCTCCAATAATTTGTAGTAAAACATCTCTTGAATTAAAAATTCAGACCACCAAAAATAATATAGCCCTCAACCAATTAATGAAACTCTGCTATCTTAATCTCCCGAACAGCCGACCGGATGAGGTAAGTTAATGTTCCAGAATATTTGTAATTCCAACATAAAGACAGGGTTGATAGACCTAGTGAGGGAGTTAATAGAGAACTATTCAATGGAGACCTCGGACTTGGAGGTGTGCACGAAACAGGGTAAAAAGTCGTCACAGAGAGAGTCACGGTAAACTGTAACCTAAATTGGCGGGGAGGGGGGGGGCGGGGGGTAGGGCAAATCAAAGGGGTTTTGGAGTGATAAAGAGAAACATTGATTACTTTGAAAACAACTTATCAGAACATTACTCAGTGGGAATGCAACGTTATCACTCTAAAGAAGTTGTACTCGTTTAAAAATTTTCTGCCATACGAAAAAACAGACACTAATCCCACTGCTTTCCATGATTGTGAGAACAGTTGTTCAGAAACTATAAATCAAAGACTGAATTATCTGTACCGCTATGTTTTAACAATAAAGTTCTTTACAAAAATCAGAATTTGTTATTTACGTTTTATTTAACTAAAATATACTTTAATCGATTATTTGCCCTTGTGTGAAAGGGGTCATATCGGCCTAAAAAGTGAGTCAATTCGGCCTGAAATTAGGCTGAATTGACTCAGGCCGAATCGACTCAAGGCTGAATTGACTCGAACCGTCCGAGATACGGTAAATTATAATCACCTGTCAACCAGTGCATTTTTGCAGCATTCTTCCTTTATTAAAGAATTTTTATTATATTATTTTTAGAATGTCAGCAACACTCGTGCAGATTACAACATATTAAGGTGGGGTATGGTAATTCCTTCGGTCAACTGAACAGGCGAAACAAATTTTGTTCTGTACCAATCTTCGCTCCATATCTTGGATATGCACCGTCTCAAGTAATATACCTGTACCCTCTATACATTTTTTCCTTGACAAACATGATCGCGTGCTCAAGAGAAAAAGCGCCTCGAAACGTGTTTTCACGTGAACCAGTTTATCACCTAGGAGCTTCACAACATCTATAGCAACGTTTGTATCGGCTGTATTTTTCCTCCCAACTGAAAATATAAAGAACGCAGATATTTTGGTTTCATCAAACAGTGCGATATGATACAAGGGAGAAATTGTTCGTAGACTTGTGTATATTAATTATGCTCAATTGAATACTTTAAGTGCTATTTTTTTTTAAACTGAGGTTGGATAATTTCTAAACATGGCAAGCGAATTGGAATTGGCCGACGCTCGCGTCGAATTCATGGCAGATTATGTTTTGAAAACTATGAAAGTTAAGCCTGACAAGTTTTCGAAGATGTACAGTCTTGATGAAAATAAACAAGCATTCATGGACTACTTCGAAAGAAATGATCTTCATACATTCATAATTGCAGCAACAGCTGCTGGTGGTTTGACAATTGGCAACGAATGGCCACAGAATCCAAAACAGAAAGCTTGTTACTTTGTAAAAAAATCAAGGGATCCAATACAGAAAGATGTTCCTCTCAGGAACCAGTTACTTTATGGTGATATGGCTCAGTATCCATTGGATCAACTCTCTGCATTTGTTGATGAGGTGAGTATATAGGTTGTTCAAGATTTTGATACTATGGAACCTGCTGTCTGTTCTGAAACTCAAACTTCCAAGCCATATAATTATTGTAGGCTAATTATCAGCCGAATGCTAAATCAATGTTTTAAATTAACTTAAGGGGCTATATTAGTAATGGAATTTTGTTTATTTTGAAATTCTCACCTCTCATATTCCTTAAATTAAATATACACAAATTATACATCAAAATGAAGGTTGGGATGTATAGAACACGAAACACATATGTAATCAACCCGTAGAGTTGACAGCAGGCACTACTGGTTCCTGGAACTTGGAATTCTGCTATCATATTCGTACCAGAACTGATAATAAAATAATATTTTGCAAGAATGTCTTGTGGCCGAATGTGTTTCAGATATTCAATAACAAAGCTAGGCATTCAAAACGCTTTCGACTGCAGCAGTAGGACTGCATTTTGGAAAAGGACAACACTGTCTGCATTTTTTTATTGAAGATGGTATCCATGCTCGACATACGTGTGCAAATCACTCGGTACCACAAATTTCTATCGAAAAACAAAAACGTAATTCTAAGAAATTTCAAGAGGTGTCATGATACCTTGCATTGAATATGGCAACTGTGTAATCTCTATCTAAATTCTAATAACAGTATACTGTTTGAAGGCGATCTTTTTCATTTTTTGATTTTGGACGGCATTTTGCTACATAACTTATAAGTAACAGAATTTTGTTTAGTTTGAAATTCCCACCTCTGATATTCCTTAAATTCAAATTAAATATACACAGATTGTACATCAAAATGAAAGTTGAGATGTATAGAACACGAAATGGGTAATACGTTTTGCCGGTAAAAAGGACGGTATCCGGTAAAAAGGACGGTAAGTGTAGAAAAACTACGTTTTAAAGTACTAAATGTACCTCTGAATGTGTGAAAAGTGATTATTTAAGGAAGCTTACACAATAATAAATATATAGAAGGAAGAGTAAGTACTGTTTGTTTTATTGTATACTATGTGCAAGACAAAATAGATCATTTCGCCATCGACACGCCATTTTGTGCAGAGAAAACAACAAATTCGCTGAGGGGCACGACGGATGAATATTATCATACTTGCTCGATGGAGGTGTAACTAATTCGTGTGCATGACATTTAGATGTTTCTGTTCACTACGAGGGGATTTAACAGAAAGGTTTTTGGAGAGAAACCATTTATAATTTGAAAATAGTCTACAATAAAACAAACAATACTTAATCTTCGATATATATATTTATTATTGCGTACGCTTCATTAAATTGTCACTTTTCACACATTCAGCTGTACATTTGGTACTTTAAAACATAGTTTTATACACTTACCGTCCTTTTTACTGGTAGTATGTTTTGTAAGAGTGAAAATAAGATGCAGCATAACCACAAATTAAGTATCTCGCTGCTTCTATGTTGATAACACCAGAATCTGACATCAGTTTCTGGAAAGCTCTGTGTCAGATTCTGGTGACAGTGTTATCAACATAGAAGAAGCAGAACAAAACACATAGTTTCTAGTGGTTATCCTGCAATTTGTACTGTAAATTGTAAGATTAGCAATACAGCATAGTGTAACCCACATGGTTTGATTCCTCATGTAATCTGGAAGTTGTGCAATTTCTGCCACCACAAGGCTTTCTGAAGAAGCCATCCTCGGCAGTATTATTGCTGTGGATATTTTTCGTTTCCTCGGCATTTTCCTCAGCACTGCTGATTGCCGAGGGTGAATTAACAGGACTGCTAGTTCCAATAGTTGAGGTCCATCACAATAATAATGGGTAATAATTCAAATAATGAACACTGAGCAGCAAACAGTGATTAACATTTAATTAACTATACTCAACACATTAGTGTTGAAACGGTTGGGGATTTTCAGGAGTCGACTAGTCGACAGAGGTAATCGAATACTAGTCGATTAGTCGGACCCCTCCCAAAATTTTCCATGTCTGTGCCTACACTGGCTACAGTATGAAATGGGCAGTGTGGCATTGATATTTTCATAAGTTATGAGTATCTACCAACTCTGCGTGTCAGAACGTAACGTTCAAATGCTAAACCGACACAATTGAAAGTGGTTAGTCATATATTTACATTGCATAAGCAGTTGTGTTTGGTCACTTATAAACCAATAACGGACAGCTTACTGGCTGATATCATTACATGGGTTTTTAAAATCAGCTGTTCACAATGCATACACAAAACTCAAAATGAGGCCATTCACCGAGATTCTACACTGGTGCTGTTATAGTGAAACCTTTGAATAGAACATGAGCTACATGTCAAGATGTCAATATCGCTGGAGGACAGGTTCTATCATACCCTACCAAGTAGTCCCTGACCCTCATTGATTATGCTTGCATCAAAGGCAAATGCGGTACGTGCCACAGTGACAAGTTTGATGTATCAATCAGATGAATTGCATCACAGCAAAATAAACAAGGTCAAGGTTGCAGTTGGCACCATATGTAATCAACGATTCAACATAAAACAATGAAACTGCAGAGACACTTGTCTTTGAAGTTTGAGACTTTGAGTTCAGTTCGGGTCACCGAGTTCACCCCACAGACTGTCAGCAGTGGCAATCATCAACACAACAATGCATTGGGGCTTTAACAAATTTATCATGTGTCCCGATAATGTTCAACGGCAATAATGACCTGATTGCATGGAGGTGGTGGTTTTTCCCGACTAATCGACTAGCAAATTTCTAGATCGACAAATTTAATAATCGCGTTGACTCAGATTAGTCGGATAATCGTTTCAACACTACAACACATGTTTCAGATTGCCAAATTGTTCAATAAATATATCTGTAAATATACTTGTCTTCACAAATAAATAACTTGGTTGTTGATGGTTCAACAGATTATGGTCAGACTTAATGTGTTTTTAAGGGGACTGGACTTTTTGGCGGAAAGACAGTTCGCCGAAACTCTGGACAGTTCGCCGGAATTTTCGAGACAATTCGCCGGAATTTTGGACACTTCGCCAGAAGTTTGGCCAATTCGCCGAAAATTTGGACAGTTCGACGGAACTTTTACGACAATTCGTCGGGATTATGGACATTTCGCCGGAATATTGGGCACTTCGCCGAAGTTTGGGCAAATCGTCGGATGTTTGGACAATTCGCCCAAATGTGCCAGACAGTTCTCAGAGATGTGCCAGACAATCGTCAAGGTGTCTCAAGCAGTTCGTGGAATCTTCAAAAGAGCCTGCTATTTATTTATTGGTGCACAATTTTCTTTTTTCTTTTTTTGTGGGGGGGGGGGGGGGGGGTGGGGTGGGGGCTGGCAACCATAATATGTGAAAGGCTGTTGTGGAGTTTCGGTGGTCCTTCCTTAATCGTAACTAGGACCCTTGTGACCCGGTTAACCTTATTTTATTTCACTTGGATCACACAGGCCTAGCTTTCCTATTGCCTCAAATGGGGTCTGAGGGGGTATGCGCGCAGTTAGAATTCCCGGCAGTTTAGGTTGGAGTGATAGATTGCCAATAATCAATCCCTCAACGCCATTAAGATTAGAGAGTGGGCTCTATTCGGTTCCAGCTTGGCGATGGTAGAGGTTTCAGTCCCACCATGGTGGCGAGCCAGAATATAATGTTGTGTGATGGCAAATTTAAGGGAAGAAGAGAAAAGAAAACCAAACAGCAACGTCGGTTTGGTAACGACCCCGGTATATGACCATAGCGGTTACAAATAAGGAGTGGAGAAAGCTCCAACAGTTTAGTTTTGAAAAACCAGGAGTCATCCATCAAGCCTTCTGGGAGATGGGATGGCGTAAGTGATTATGAGTATCTGGTTATCCTTCGGGAATTCCAAATACCCCCCCCTCCCAACCCCCCACCCCCCCCCCCCCCCCCACCCCACCCAAAAGGGCTGTTTGCTGGGAAGATTGTTCAATCCTTGCCTTGGTCTTGTTAGGTTTTCAGCACATCTTTGCATGAGGATTGTTTCAATCCCTCATAGTTTGTCATTCAGTTTGGTCGAGTGTCTGATGAGTTAGAGGAGGAAGAAAATATTGAGAGCTGGAAATTAGAGCAAAAAAAAAAAAAGAATGTGTCATCTGGTGCCGTCTGTGTTAATTGGCATTTTGACTTGTCGGCGGAAAAAAACCCCCATTGTGTTCAGTTAAACGTTCATTTCAATTTAGGATGTCATCCTCAATGGACCGGTTTTGACCTGTTAAACAGATTTTAAAAAATGGGTAAGTCATTTTTTAAATTTTAAAATCTTTTCGGCGAACTGTCCAATTTTAAAAATGTTAGTTCCGGCGAAATGTCTTTTCCGGCGAACTGTCTTTCCGGCGAAAAATCCAGTATTCGTTTTTAAAACCATTTTCATACTCTACAATGAGGTTAGTTTTTCTACAATACCATATATTAGTTTGCAGATACTAACCTAGGGTTAAACATGCTCAGGAGCCGACTTGATTTTTAAAAATGGAATAGCAGTTTACAAACTAGGATAAATTTTGATTAGCATTTCCTAAATATTTATATGTTTTAGTCATGTAAAATTGATTAGCTATAGTTGAAAATTGATTTGAAAATAGCTATGCGAATCCAGTTAAATCGAGCCCTGCACATGTTTGAATTTACAAGCCTGCCTCATAACCAAATTGCCATATCGCAAGGGCATTGCTCACAAAACAGTTTGTTAGCATCCCCGAGTACATAATCTCTGTTCGCTTGTCGCATTGGCAAACCTCTCCAAAGTCTTCTATCTCATGCTGCTAAATATAGCTCTGATCCAAGTTCTTGCCTAACAAAGATGTTTCCCTTGAAGTTGAAGGGCATCTTGAACAGGCTTCTTGTCATTTGGCACATACTTGCAGGATCCAAAAGCATACAGGGTGGAATAAGAGTACAGAGTGGCAATTAGATATTTTTCAAAGAAAATAAAACTCGTAAAATAGCTGAAGAAATTAAATACAAATCTGGTGACTTGCTTATTATCATATTGTTTATCTATTGAGTTACTTCAGTTGGATTAGGGATCCAGAGAAGTAAATTATATTAGAAAAGATGAACAGCTTATTATCTACAGCTGGTCTAAGGTCTATTTTCAATAAAAGTACGGACCAAAATAAGCAGAGTACAGGGTGGCAGAATGTTCAAAAGTTTAGAAAGATATCATACAGGAATGCCTATTTGGATCGCAAGAATAAGGCTAAAAGTTCAAATTTGCTATTGTTCTTTTGTTTATTTTACAGGTTTTAGTTCCATTACTATCAAATGACAGAAATCATGATCAGTGGCCAAAAGTTGTCTCCAGTGATGTTGTACGTCATGTTAATAGCTTGAAGAGTAATGTGTATGTTGTTTCTGGTCAGGCCAAAGGTAAAACTCTCCTTCCATTGCCTGTTGGTGCAGAGAAAGTCGATGATGAAGAGAAGTAAGTGTCTACAGTTTTTATGCCCTTGAAAAATTTTTTCGGGTGCTTATAGTGTTTGTCATTTCCGTCCGTCTGTCTGTCGTCCATCAGGAAAATGTTCGTGCCTGCTCCATAACTCTGAGATGCTTTGTTGATTTTTTTTTTAAACTTGGCATACATGTTGCTTTTGTGGAGACAATGTGTCACATGCAAATTCTTTTTTGTTCGATGGAGGTCAAGGTCATAGTTCGGGGGCATCCGTGGTCGTGCAGTCATTGTTAGTCTTGTTTTTTTTTAAATTTAAAACATCTATTTTATACCCTATATCATTATTAATGGGTTGAGTGGCCAGAAGCCACTAGCAGGGCTTTCAAAAAAAAATGGAACCAGAGCAAAAGTCAACATTTTCTTTGCTCATGTTTCATATTCAGTCAAACACAAATAATATTTTATTTATATAAATTTGTTTTATCACAAATTATTGAAGAGTGCCAGTGTAAATATTTTCCCTTTGATTTTGTAGAATTTAGCAAGTCACATGCTTGATCTGTCTGGTAAAACTGTTGCTTTCTATATAAATGTAGATGTATCTGTTTCACTTTCAATAAATGAGAAATGGTTTCATTCCACTTTTCATTTCAGTCCTAGTAACTTAACAAAAACAGTTACAACTTAGAAATGCTAACATCTCATTGGTTATAAATCAAAAATGAAGCACACCAGAATTCAATAAAGACGACATATGCAAACCAGATGCCGTCACATTCAACTCACAAACAGCAGATACAATTGTTTTTATTAGACACATTGATAATGCTGAAAAGAATATTTGAATAGCTATTCAGGGAAGGCAACATTAAATTGACATTTGAGATTTGAATAGATCTTGCAAAAATTGAAATTCCTGTGCTTGAACAGTGCTCCACTCTTTATCACTTGTCAAATCTAAAGGTAGATATGTTTCTGCTTATCGATGGTGAATACCTACAAGTGCAGACATAAATACCATAAACCCTTTGAACCCTGATGGTATCTTCTATGTCAGTCCAGTGGCAGCAATTGAAAGAGTCCATATTTATTATTCAGTGGTAGACCAATTAATATTTTCAGTGTGCAGCCTTGGGGCTGCACATTGAAAATATTGATTCGTCTAGCCCACACTTTAACTCCGCGGCCATCCTACTAAATGAAAGTATGATGTTTCTGGAGGGGAAATGTGACCTCTTGAGTTCAAAGGGTTAAAACATCCATGGAATATAACTGCAGTAGTTCTATATCTTGGTATATTAAAGGACATTTTACCCTTTACTGGTAATGCAACTTCGTTTTGCAAAGCATATTTCACTCCTTGGAAAACTTCAGCAACATAGATTTCAAAGTTAAAAAAAATGTATCTAACTTGTTACATCAGAACTGTACACTTGACTGTGTTCAACCCCTGCAGGTAATTTCCACCATCTGACAAATCATGATGGTTCCTTATTTTATGTTATTTACAGAGAAACATATGATAGAAACCTTGTACATGCCATTGAATCTGTGATAATAGAGTGGACTCACCAGATAAGAGAAGTGCTAAAAAGAGATTCTGCTCAGCCATTGCTAGAGGGCTTGAATCCAACACCCTTTGTTGAATTGGAATTCTGGAAAAACAAGGCCACTAACCTAGAGTGTATTTTTGAACAGGTGAGTAGTTTACTCATTACTGCCAGAGACATCATGATACTGTTACATTTATGATCGTTAACCCTCCACCCAAACACGTTCTTGAATAATTTTTTAAGTAGTGCTGGCTGAATATGTCAGTTATGTAAGGTACAGTGTTAACCAATGCTCAGGATGCCAAAAGTTATTATTTAAAAATGTTTCAACAAAACCATATGTGATGAAACCAATTTTTTTGGTGAAGGGTTAATGGCCTGTGACCAACCTTACCTGGGTTAAGTTTTATCATGTTTCAACAGGTACTGCATAATACAGTCTTCGGTAAGTCATGTCAAGCCAAATTCCAAAAATGTTCATTCCATTTTTTGTGAAGATTCTCAATTCCTGTTTAGTTATCTAAAACCTACTTCATTGGCAAGCTACATGCATAACCTTTGAATGGTCAAATTTGGATACAACACAGTACGCATGGACCTGCCAGGTCAATTATGATTTGCTGATGTATGCTTATGTTACCTCTGCTATTGCTGCATCCTGGTTATGAGATTGTCCTGTTGTCCTTTGTTTCTCTTGAGCTTAAGCTCACTTGAAAAGTTTTATTTTCCTGGCATAGTGCAAAATCCTGCTTGTAACAAGGTTCTCCCCACAAATTTTTGAAAACTGGACAATAGGTTCTTTAAGGTATTCTTTAATAGGCTATGGTGCTAAATGTGATACTGGAAGGATTTTCTGGTGGTTAAAAGCATGTTTTTTACCCAAAGTGGTGGTCAGAAATGAAAATTTGCCTGACAAACTCGACCACCACTCGCTACTAAAAACAGATAACCGAAAAGTTGTTCATCTGGAACTATAAACAGTTCGTGAAAAAGTTTTATTATCTCCTTATTTGATCAAATACTGTTTTAAAATGTTCCTGTGGGAAGACCCCAATCTTCAATGCTTAAGCTCCTTAAGACAGCTGACGCCCCCCCTGTCCTTGCCAGAGATACTTTCAAAATCTGAAAACTGTCATACAGTGGGACCATCATGAACGGATCAAAATCCACATGTTGACATTTTTTCCACGCATAAAATTTCACTTGGTGTGAGAGCAGATCCTCTCTGAATTTTTTGCATGGAAAAATGCTCAACAATAGATTTTGACTTGTCCTTGTTGGCTGTACTGTAATTGGTCCTCTTTATTATATCCAGATGAACGGTAAATAGGTTATCTCAAAATTCAAGATTTTATTCTCTGCTGTACCATGCTCAAACAAAGTTTGCTGGTGGAAGCTTCTGCCTGTGATTTTTAATATTCTTACTGAATTTTAAGCTCTGGAAGATTAATTGATTTATTGGTGTTTAAAGTCACTTTCAATACCTAAAACCAAGTATCATCAATCGTTCATACCTCTGCTTCCCAATTTGGACTTCCAACCCAGTTACCATTGGTTATCAGCTCCTATTTACCAATAAATCAGAGAATTAACCATCACCATTCACCAAATTAAGGAAATTTAAAGACATGACATGTGTATCTGGTTGTGATAACAGGTAAAGTGGATAAAATGCACAGGCCGTAGAGACTTGAGGTGAAACTTTAAAATTTTTTATATAATTGACTTCTGAGTTGTTGCTCTAATAGGAGAAAACTAGAATGTTAAATTTTACTGCAATAACATGTTGAACTAACTCTGACAACCCACTTTGATTAGAAGAAATCCTGGAAATAAGCAATCTATCATTTGCAGAATGTGACCCCCAGCAGGTGAATTTGCTGATGCTATCCCATACAGTGGGTCAATTTATCCTCTGGGTACCCATTTCTGTTTAGGCTTGAGACCTTGATTCAGATTGAGGTTCACAGAGGGTAAATTTAGTAATACTGCTCTGCAGGGTAGCATCACCAAATTCACCCTCTGGGGGAACTAATTCTAAAGATGACAGCCTGCTTATTTCCAGACTTGATCAGAAGCTGCGTAGAATTTCATTTCATTTCCTTTGTACAAACTAAATATGGATTGAAATTTATTCAATTTCTATAACAATCCTTTTCTTGGTGAGAGTTGAGCGATATTGAAATTTCAAGTTCAGTTTGGATATTTTTAGAATGATTTACCTCGGTATGGGTACCATATTCAGTGTCGACAGTCAACAATATACGTGTACTCACACCTACACCAATATCAGATGGTATTTTTAGCTCACCGAAGGGAGCTTAACTTATACTTGTCGTTTGGCGTCCGTTGTCATCCGTCGTGAACTTTACATTATCGACTACTCCTCAGAAACTACTGGATCAAATTGAACCAAATTTGGTGTGCATGTTCCCTATCATATAACAATTCAAACTTGTACAAATAAACTTGCCGCACCCACAGGGGGCACCACAAGGGGCATAACTCTGATAGCACTCATGAATTTCTTTCCAAAATGAAAAAAAATCTTCTTCAGAACCACCAGGCAGAATTCTTTCCTATTTGGTATACATTATCTCTAGGGGGTCAGATGCAAGTTTGTTCAAATCGGCCCCCTGGATTCATATTTGGGCTCACTATAGAAGCCTGAATTCGAACTTAGTGCATTTCAGGCAAATTTCTTAAAAAATCTTCTTCTCCAGATCCAGCAGGCAGAATCTTTTGATATTTGGTATTCAACATTGTGGGGTGGATCTGATTCAAGTTTGTTCAAATCGGTCCCCTGGATTCACATTTGGGCTCAATATAGAAGCCCAAATTTGAACTTAGTGCATTTCACGCAAATTTCTTCAAAAATCTTCTCCAGATCTAGCAGGCAGAATCTTTTGATATTTGGTATGCAACATTGTGGGGTGGATCTGATTCAAGTTTGTTCAAATCGGCCCCCCTGGGTTCATATTTGGGCTCACTATAAAAGCTCAAATTTGAACTTAGTGCATTTCGGGCAAATTTCTTAAAAAATCTTCTTCTCCAGATCCAGCAGGCAGAATCTTTTGATATTTGGTATGCAACATTGTGGGGTGGATCTGATTCAAGTTTGTTCAAATCGGCCCCCTGGATTCACATTTGGGCTCAGTATAGAAGCCCAAATTTGAACTTAGTGCATTTCAGGCAAATTTCTTTAAAAATCTTTCTTCTCAAGATCCAGCACGCAGAATCTTTTGATATTGGGTATGAAGCATGCTTGGGGGGGGGGGGATTCAAGTTTGTTCAAGCCAAGTCCCTGGGTTCATATTTGGGCTCACTGTGGGAGCCCGAATGATAACTTAGTTCAAAATGAGGAATTTTCTTTAAAAATCTTCTTCTTCAGATCCAGCAGTCGGAATGTTTTAATGTTTGGTATGTAGCATCCTTAGGGGGGTGAGATTCAAGTTTGTTCAAGCCTTGTCCCTAGATCCATATTTGGGCTCACTGTGGAAGCTTGAATTGTAAGTTAGTTCGAAATGAGGAATTGTCTTAAAAAATCTTCTTCAGATCCAGCAGTCGGAATGTTTTGATATGTGGTGTGTAGCATCCTTAGGTGGGTGAGATTCAAGTTTGTTAAAGCCAAGTCCCTGGGTTCATATTTGGGCTCACTGTGGGAGCCTGAATGATAACTTAGTTCAAACTGAGGAATTTTCTTTAAAAATCTTCTTCTTTAGATCCAGCAGATGAATGCTTTTTATATTTTTCGTATGCAGCATCCTTAGGGGGGTAAGATTCAAGTTTGTTTAAGCCATGTCCCTAGTTCCATAAAATTTGTCTCTCATGACTTCATTCCTTTGTAGTGTTGATGAACCATGTCCAACTGAATGTGACCCCAAATACGACTTTGAACCACTTTGGCCGGTGAGCGATTAAGGCTTCTTGGGACCTTTTGTTGATATACTACCCAGCTATCGTTCACTGTTTTAAAGCAGACAAACTTGCCAAAGTGTCAAAATCTTGGAAGCAACACAGGCACTAACCATCAGTCATTTGATGTAACAAAAAAGCTGAGAAAAAATACCCACTGGGTATTTTCTCTGTTTCTTTTGTTACATAAAATGACTGGTGATGACTGCCTTTAGACATACACAGTCCAGGAACTCTTGTCATGAATTTTGCTTCATTTTCTGATGTCCTTTTAGTTTTTAACTTATGTCGGAAATATTTTTCAACACCGAACTTTCAGTATTTTGAGATTCCATCTGTACAGTAAATCAGTACTGGTTCGATACTGATACCAAATGGTATTTACTGTCTACCGCTCATCTCTATTTTTGGTTCAGTGGTGCAGATTTTGTGAGATGATATCTGTAGCCCAGCAATTTTACGGCCTGTCTTTTCTCAAATAATGTGTTGAGATGATATGTAGAGATCTTTAGCAGGTGTGGGTTATGCCTCTGCACACAGTTGACAGTCACTTAACGTCCAGATTTGAAAGGATGATACTGAAAGAAAATAATGTTTTTTGTGAAGAAAGTGAGTATGTAAATTACATGATTTTTATTTGAATTTAAAGAAAGTTTTATATTTTTTAGTTGCGAGATCCGAAGTGCAGGAAAATGGCAGAACTTTTGGAGAAAACAAACAGCAGTTATTTCCCATCTTTCAAAAACATTTACAGAGATGTGGTTGCAGGTAAACAGACTTCTTGTACATTTCTCCATTTTCCTCCACAAGGGAATTATGTGCATGCAAAAAATGCCTAGCAGATCTGTTAGATCCTGTCCTCTTCAATAAGACATGCAAATTCTGAAGAATCTGCCATGGTATCTTGTAGAATGAATCATTTCTTAGGATAAAAAAAAACAAAGAGGATATCAATTGTATTTTAGTGGATAATTATTATATAATCTTATGAATGGGTACAGGGAACTTTAACCCTTTACCCAACGTAATGGCCAAAGCCGACCAGCACTATTCACAAAAATTGCCAATTAATTTTCATTATTTTTTTCTTTTTTGTCTCAAAAACATAGGTTTTGACCCCTCTTTGGAACGAGCTCGATGAAAAAAATTAGTTATTCAAGAATTTTGTTTGCATGTGTTGTCTGGTTTTCATGTTAGGTAAAGGGTTAAATTTTCTTGACCGGTTTTGATGCAAGTGGAAATGAGCTTCATCCTGGTCTGTTATTTTGAGGCAAATGCTCGCCCTCCCTTTCTAAGGTTGACCTGCATTGAAAGTAAGGTGAGCTGAGAAATTATTTAATAAACTAAGGAATTTTAAAATCTAAGCATAATTAATACAATTGAAACATACCAACATACCAAGCCTCTTTTAACCATTGAGCTTCTTCCAATGATGTGCTATGAGCTATGTTTTTGACGCAAAGAATGAAAAAAATTAATTATTCAATAATTTTGTTTGCAAGTGTCATCTGCTTTTCATGTTAGGTAAAGTGTTAAAAGGTTAAGATAAACAGTATAATTATAATACTTTGTTTTTTAACAGCTCTCACAGAAGCACAGGATATCAACATTTATTTAAAACCACTCCGACATCAAATTGAAGATCTTGAACAAGCTGAATTTGATGAATGCAAGCCAATGTTGGCATCTCTTATGCACACTGTCTGCTTAGTTTGGGCCAATTCCAAGTACTACAATACACCAGCAAGAATTATTGTTCTTCTGCAGGAAATATGTAATCTCATGATTGACTTGGTGAGTAAAATAGATAGGTTGTAATCTATTTCAGAAGTGAAATGTCCCTTTATACAGTAAAGCCCACTTAATTTGGATATCTCCTAAGTGAATAACACTGTTAATTGAATGTAATTTCCAAAGACAAAACCATTTACCATACCTCAGGTCTTGATTTTTTCACAGAAAATTGATGGGCAACTTTTTTGTAGCCCAGTATTTCAGGATCTAGCTGCTTGTCTCAAAGTGACGATCGCTTCAAAGTGAGTCTGGTTGGATTCTCCAGAAAATGTTTGAAATGTTCTATTAAATTAAGCCAGGGTTTCTGCTAGGGGAAAATTTGTGGGTCCGGTAGCTTAAAGAAAGTGAAACTCCGATGCTGAAGGCGTCTGCCGCACGTGCCGAAGGCACGTGCATATAGAGGGGGGCTGGGGGATTCTCCCCCAGGAAAATTTTGATTCTTAGGTGCTCTCTGGTGGTCTCTGGGGGCATTCTTGTCGCTAAAATGCTGAATAACTGAAGTGGAAAATATGTATTTTTATCTCCTACAATTCTCTAAATTCCCATGGGACACACAATACTACATCTGGTCGGAGGTTTCATAAAAATACAAACCCAAAACAACACAAAATCCACAAATCCTGACAGTGACTGCACCGCTTGACCTCAATTTTTTTTATACAACCCAATATTCAAAAAGAACCATGATGCGGACGTGTGACGTCATGCACATGCAATTTCATCATTTATCGCTCGAAATTAAAGCCAGTGATTTCGGACCAAACACGACAATTTGAGTCCGAAATTTTATAGGCGACGTTTAGGATTTGAACTTTGTTTCCCCATCTCGTCTGGGGGTTATAAAGTATCAGGTTGTCGCCAGTAATAGTAGGCATAGTATACAACATAATTATGCCTATATTACATGGAAACAAAGGATCCTGAGTGTCGTTACGATACAGCATTGTACTCGACATTTTAACCACCAGCTTTTCTGACTGATCATAGTATGATCGTGGGGGGAATGGGTCCGGTCGATGGACCTGCTGCCTGTCTAGCGGAAGCCCTGATTGAGCGTTCTGGTGGCTTTTGGGTGAGAATTCTCTTGATTTTTTGAATGGTGAAAATTATGTTTTTTGACGGCATGTTTCAAAAATCCAAATTCTGTCTCACTAACCGTAATTGTTAACCATTACAAAATTTACTGTACCTGACCATGCTAGTTCAAATCTTCAACATTTTCAACATGTGACAGTGTAACAGTCACTTATACATTGACTGCAACAACTCCAAACAAGATTCGAAGACGTGTGATGGTATTCGCCTCTTTGCTCAACATTTCCTTAACTATTTCCCAATACAAACTGTACTTTCAGTTTCATGAGACGTGTTCACTTTACAGAAATGTGTAAACGCATGTCCCTTACCTTCCGGTTTGATGTCATCAGGATTTCCCTACCCACCAATCAGATGCAATATATGCTCTACAAGCTACGTACAGTTGATGATATAAATAGTATGCAATTTGCCCACTCATTATACATCATACCATCTAACTCAGCGATAGTGAGAACAATTTTTGCCTTCCTAGATTTTATCCCAAAATAAAAAAAAATGCTAATCAGTTCCATCTATTGCATTGCAGCTTGTAATTTTTGCTTAGTATTTTGCAATGTGAAACTGAACAAATTGTGGCCTGTACCTTAAGTACAAATTTGACATGTTATTTTCATATGGGTTATTGAGTAAACTCCTGTTAAATGAATAAGTATCTGGTAATATGTCAAAAATTCCAAATATAATCACCAAATTCCCCTTGTTTGTAGACCTATTTGGCCACAGTTCATCCAATACAAGCATTCGATCTTTTATAACTTGTTTGACAGGGCTCCATGAGGTTTGTCAAACAAGATATGATGGAATAAATGCTCAGTTTATCTCTAGAATGCAGGAAAGTGACCAAATCCCTGATTACCATTGTTAATTGAATAATTTTTGCGGTCAAAATGGCTATCCTATAAACAGGCTACCACTGTTGTGGCTTTCAGCATTTTTCCAGACCTTTTGATAGGTCTGATTGGAGCACAATTTTGGTCTTTTCATTTGCCAGGAAAAATGGATAAATTTACTCTATTGTAATGAAGTTACAAAATTTGCTTTGTTAGTAGAGCCTTATCTTTGAGAAGATGTTTGTGTCCACATGGCCAATCTTTCAGATCAGTCCAACAACCAAATGCATCACAAGCCAAGGAAAACCGCCAAGATATAAATAAAAACTGAATTTGTACCGACTAACAGAAAAGAGTTCTCAGATTTAGTTGGAACCATTTTCCACGCCAGAATTGCTAAAAAGAACTTGTTTGAGCTCATTCGAATGAGGGGTCATTAGCCATATTTTGGAGATAAAATCCGCCCCTATAATTTACAAATTGAAAAAGAAAATTAAAAAAATTTCAACCAAACCATATCATGTGACCCTTCATTGGAACGAGCTTGTCAAGCTTGTTCCATTGAAGGAGTCAGATGATACAGTTTTGTTGAAATGTTTTGAAAAACATTTGAAAAAAAATATTAAAATAACAAATTTTGATATCATTTGTTTGGGTAAAGGGTTAACTCCTTGCATACTGCTGTGGATATTCCTGCCCAGGACAGTATTTCTCTTGCCAATGAAATGTGTATAATTTGGAAATATTTAATAGTTGAACAGATATTTTCACCAATGATTTCTTGAGTTAAATTTAGATGAATTTTTAATTAAATCTAGTCATGGCTGCTTCACAGCAGCCATGACTAGATTTGATGAAAAATATCTAAGAAATACTCAGCAGGTTACAGGGATTCTTTTGTGTGTCGGCAGGGGCTGAATATGGAACCCTTTCCCAATGGCATTTTGGCATGCTTTTTGCCAATTCAAATAAAAATTTCCCAATCTCAGTCCTCATTCAAATAAAGATTTAATTCTTCTTTACCACTTGAAAGTCCAATTTTGACTTTCATCCCTTTTTGCTGTCACAAAACAGGTCTCTCAAAAAGCAGATACATTTGCAAGTTATATCCCAAGAACCTTGTCAGTTGTTTCTAGGCAAGTCAGGCTGCCTTTGTAGGTAGCCAAGACTTGTCTAGACATAACTGAAAAGCCACAGAATGTAGACTGCCAAAGTGTAGCGAAATATATGAATATCTTCATCATTTAAGAGTACAAGAACACTTTATATGATGGAGATTACAGAGACTGATCATTATTTGCAACAGTTTGTTATAAAACTTACTACATTACTATACAGGTAGTAGCTTCTTGTATTCATGTCCTCTTTTTAATATGAAGGTAACATTTCTTATTCTTTGGGTGTTTTTCTCTCTAACAAATTCCCAATTTGAGCTTTCAAGACGCAAATTTTCCCAATTGCATGGTCCCCAGACCTTTTTCCCAAAGAGGGCAGAAGAATCCCTGGTTTAAGAGTTAATCTTTAGTTATTTTGCCTGTAATACTAAAGTGCACATTTTTGCTTTGAGAAGAAGGGGCCTCTTATGTTTAACCCTTTACTCAGGCCTAATAAAAAGATTTTTGTTTCCGCTAACCCGACCGACCCTGTTTTAAACCTCTGAGTCTAAGCATTTTATTGAAAGCACAGAAAAGTTAAAATACAAAGGTGTTTTTCTAAATCGCAGCGCATATATTGATTGTCACAAAAATTAAGATGTTATTAAAAAAAAAAAAAAAAATATATAAAAGCCTATTGAGCCATGGAACTTGGCAAGTTGTATCCAAGTGTTATTTGTGGGTGTCCTAATGATAGCCTAGAATGCATTTTGGGCTAATACGGTAGCACAATTCTAGCTTGAAACAAAACAATGGTGACTGACAATGTGCAATGTGTGATGACTTTTGAAAAATGTCTTCACAGCCAAAAAATTAAAGTCATACGAAGATTGAATGTTTCCATGATGATGGAAGAAATTTTCTGTATGATTCACAAAGATAATTCAGATGCACTGACTGTTGAATGGTGGACAAGTGCTCTGATGTGTTCCGACCTCTAGGACATGACACTGTGAGAACAGAACGACAATTTTTAGCTTTGTATCTGAGTTTAATGTTTCTTTATTGCACATGCAGAGGCCTGTTTTATGTTGATACAGTAATAAATTGGGTGAAGGGAACTGTGTTCTGGAAAAATAAAATAAAAAAACAAGTTTTTCCTACCTACTGACCCAATTTTTTTTTTCAGTTTACTAGTGGAAACAAACATCTTTTTTTAGACCTCAACACAACGACCAAATCTGCCCAATGCTACTCGCAAAAATCACAATTCAGTTTTCAGTATTTTTTCTTTTTTTGTCTCAAAGACACAGCTTGTGACCCCTCATTGGAACAGACTCCTTGAGCTCATTCTAATGAAGGGTCAGAAGCTATATATTTTTTACCCCAGAAATTAGTTATTCAAGAATTATGTTTGCAGGTGCCTTTCATGTTGAGAAAAGGCCTAATATTTTTATCTAGTAAATAAAATGGTAGTTGTTTTTAATTTCCAGGCTCATACTTTCTTGGAACCATCAGAAATCTTCAAAGGTGAAGTGGAAGAAACAATTGAAAGAGTACAGAAAGCCTGTGGGGTTCTGACAGCATTCCGTGAAACATACGAAGAGCACAGAGCAAAACTAAAGTCTTATTTCCCTGAAGGAGAAGAACCAAAAGAATGGGAGTTTGCTCCACAGCTTGTCTTTGCAAGATATGACAAGTTCAGCCAAAAAGTTCATACAGTCAGGGTTTGTATTTTATGTCATTATTATCTAGTGTTGCTCAACAGAGCTGCTGGTAAACCTGGCTAATCCTGAAAATAGCAGTCTTAAGTTAAATAACATTTCAATATCAATTTGTTTAGGATTAATTCTTGACATTTTCAATGAAAGAATGTTGATCTTTTAACTTATAGCATGCTATTTTTTTAGTCATTTTATCATTACTAGAGACCTGTTGTTCACAAACACAAGATCAAAAACAATGAAGAAATAATAAATTACATGCCACTTAATTTCTCCCTTCTTGTAATAATTAAAGAGAACCAGCAATTATGTTCGATTTACAGGCATGCTAAAAATTGTCCTTGTATCAGCCTGTATAAAAATTTTAGGCAGGCATTAATATTGCAACATGTCTGCTTGCCTTGAAAATGCAGGCCTTAATATACATATCTCTTCCTATTAACTTCCCAAATCACATAAAAATTAATTGTTGTATCCAAAATATGGATTTATAGCTCTCATTGAAATGCATTCCTATATATATATATCTAATTTGGACACAGCAAACAGTTAGACAACACTCGCGGCAGACCCACCATGGTTTAGCCAGCCAGGAGAAAATTTTCAAAATTCAGTCTGAAAAGTGCAATTTCCTGGCTTCTGAGAGAATAATTTAGCATTTGGTAATGCGCAAGATTTTGACAGAATTTGGCACCACAGAATGCATTTTAATGATCTGCCTATGAGATGGTAATATTCTTATACTTGCAATGTTAGAACCAATGGTATTTTGTGTACTTATATCTGTTAATTTTGTTTTCAAATTTACATAGATTAGTTACAAAACACCACTGAGAATGAATTATTTATAGAGACAACAAATTATATAAGTGAGAAATTTTACATGTTTGAAATCTCATACATGATTAGGCCTTCGCTGCCGCAATTCATTGTCCTCCTTGAAATGAGTCCAGGAGGGCACTGCCCACCCCCCACCCCCAAGGTAAGAAATAATAATATTCATTTCCTGGTACTGCTAGTAACCTACTAGGTAGGAATATTATTATTTCTTCCCACTTCTGTAACATTACCAACATAGTACCAGGGTAGTTTTTGTTTTCGCGGTCTTCTCCCCCTCCAGGAACATTGATTAGCATAATTTAGCAGTTGGTATAAATTGATTCAGTTTTAGACGAAGGTTAATTAATTTTCAGTTTTTTGTTATTCAACCCATTTCGTTTTATATTTTTACTCTGTAAACCAATGGCCCACACTAGTAGCTGGTGATTAACTCAAAGTTATTGAGGGCCAAACACAAATTTTGAACCCTCCCAATCCCCAAAATTTGCTTGCAAAACCGAAAATTAAAAGCCCCATCTGGCCCTCCATACATTTTCTCTGTGCGCATGTGCAGACATCAGGAAGTGACCAGAATTGGCGTCAACATCATTCTTTGTTTGGCCCTAAAGTCATCAGCAATGAAATGATATCTGCTTTAAAATCTCCTTTTTTGAGGATGCCAGACACAAATCAGTGCAAGAATTGGTGGATACAAGGCTATTATTGGTTGAAGGAAGTGTTCAATGGTGGTTTTGGACATTCAGGGCTGTAACTTTATAATATTTATAAAATTATGTTATGTTTCCCAATTTCGGGACATATGCCTGACGTCATCATTTTTAAAAATGATTATTCCACTGTGTAAGTATTCCTTCCCTATCCTTCCATGAACCCTTCCTGTTAAACTCTTAAGCTTTTTGGCTATTTTTTATTAAATTTCTTGGGAGTTTAACATTTATTTCAGAATATTATTCTGTTTCTTCCCCAGGGTTACGTCCTCACCCTAAGTGTGTTAGGCCGTTTAGTCTTGCATCTTCTATCCGATGTATCGTTTTTTCTTCGTATGAAGATCTAGCTTTGTATCTGATAGCATTTCAATTGGTTCTGTCTTGTTTACATTGATGTTGTTTACATTATCAACATCCTCATATTTTGGTAGTTTTTTTTTGTCTCCCGCTTTTTGAAAAAAATGGGAGATATTAAATTTGGGGTGTCCTTCCATCCTTCTGTGTTTTTCGTTTCCAGACTCTAACTTTCCTTACAGTGACCGGATTTTGATGAAATTTGGGTAGTAGATCACTTTCATCAATTGTGGGTCCAAGTTCGAATATGGGCATTTTTCACGCATATTTAATTAGGTTGCTGAAATTTGATTGGCTGACGGTTTCCAGACTCTAACTTTCCTTAAAATCTACCGATTTCGATGAAATTTCATATATGGATTACTTTTATCAATACCTATGTCAAGTTTGAATGTGGGAAATTTTGTACCGAAAATCTGTCCGTCTGACTGTCCGTCTGCTCCATGCGTCAATGCACCTCAGACTAAAAAACGTATTTATGAACCGATCTTCACGAAACGTCTTGGGTATCTTTGTTATCATTGTGAGACCTGAATATGTGTTTTGGGGTTTGGTCCAAAATTCAAGATGGCCACCAGTGGCTATTTTGTTCCGAAATTGGGTGTAATCAGTTTTTGGTACAGAACTTCTATATGAAAGTTCGGATTTGAATAAATTTTTGAATGAATGTTTAGTAACGTGCAATACATCACATATAATACGGGTTTTGTTCTTGTGCAAAAATTATGCAAATTAGGGAAACTTTGATTTATTCAGTGCTATTACTATATATATAAATACACAGCAAGTACACACCTTCCGTGTTTTTCGTTTCCAGACTCTAACTTTCCTTATAGTCAGTCGATTTCGATGAAATTTGGGTAGTAGATCACTTTCATCAATTGTGGGACCAAGTTCGAACATGGGCATTTTCTGCGCATATTTAATTAGGTTGCTTAAATTTAATTGGCTGATGGTTTCCAGACTCTTAACTTTCCTTCGAGTCAGCCGATTCCACTTGCAACTCAACTATATTCCACTGGATGCATTAATTTCCCTTGAAACTGCTGCCCCAGAATTCACTGAATTTGCTTGTTATATTCTATTACTGTAGTATACTGTAGGCTACATGGATTGTTATTCCGGTAGTGTAGCTAAAAAATTTTGGATTTTGTCCACACTTAGGCTCTATCGGGATGCCCTTGGGCTCTTAATGTTCCCTTTGGGAACTTGGGCTTTTTTTCAAAATTATTTGTTTACAAAAAATATTTTGAATTTAATTATGATTGCTATTATTCATGTATCTCTGTTATATATCTATACCTTGTTGTGGAGTTTGGAGGACTGATGTCGACTTGATGTACTCCTGTGGATTCTTGTCACTCTTGTGTTGCACTGGGATGACTGATGTTGGAGCCGGGTGTCGCAGTACGTTGTTGGCGGTGAGGTTCTGAGGATCAGAACCTCTCACCACGTTTTAATTCATTCTGTCAGTTTCTATTTCAGAGGAACATGAACATGGTTATGATATTCCGACACCCATCCAAGTGTGCTACCGTTGTCGCACTCCATGGAGCATATAGAGCTAGCTGCAGTGCTCATTATTGCAAGAGTTAGGGCCTTTTGTTAAGGGTTTTAATCTCTTGCAAGCAGCTAGTTCGACTGGTGAAGCGGTACTCTCTCGGTGGGTGCTGTGACGCCGGGTAAGTCTGTTGCGGTCTAAGAAATGGATTGGGTAGAGCGAGCACTATAATATAAATAGCTCACCCAGCAACTACGGAAAGAGGAAGTCACGCTGCTTGGGACGCTCCGTCTAGTCTGCCGCCGGGGTCGGCTTCAGTCACGGTTTCCTCAGCTATGTTATTTAAGCACACACGACCACATCCTAGCTACCTGACTTCGGATATCCAGCCTGCTGCACGAAGAAGGAACTACTCTTCGTCCGTGAAGTCGGACCATCCGGTAGCTAGGGAGATGAGGCCTTGATCATCGGGACGTTCGGAGAAAGGATCCAGTTTCGACAGACTGCCCCAGGAGCAGCAAATGGCTAAGGAATGAAAAACCGCTGCTCCTCAGGCCTCAATGACGGACTTGCTGTCGCAGCTGATCGCAGCATGGGGGTGATTTGAGGCTAACCATAATGGCCCTCCTGCAATTTTCAAAATGACAAGCCTGCGAGAATCAGGATTCTCAAGATTTTTACAGTCACCTGTTCCTCGTATCGAAACCAGATGGCTCGTTCTGACCGGTAATAGACTTGAGCTGGATAATGAGCTTATCATGTTTTTTTATGGAAATCATTCAGTCAGTAAAAGCAGCCCTCGCAATTCAGAAATTTCTGCTTCGGCAGCCCTTTGCCGTAGCGAATTTTGTGTGCTTCGGCAGTTACTACGGCATTTTTTTTGCAAGCCAGAAATGCAGATGCCGAAGGCATCTGCAGCGAGTGCCGAAGGCACGAGCGCTCTAGGGGGGTCTGGGAAAATTTTGAAGTCTGCTATTAAATGGAGCCTTCTGGTGGCTTTTAGGCTAGGAATCCACGTTATATTTTGGATAACAAAATCAGATTTTTTTTACATGAATCCGCTCCTAAAAATGTGACGGTGATGTGTTCGGTCGATTTGTCTGGATTTGCACTGCAGTTTGCGATCAAAATTTGCTGGACTACAATACTGAATGAATGAATTTCTCCTGACCTGAATTGAATAAAGAGCATTTTGAAGTTACTTCTTTAAAAAAAACATGCTGTTTGTTTACCTCGATTTATGCATATCCCCGGAGTACAGAATGAAAGTTGACCCATTTTTTGCAAATGTGGAACACAGCCTGGGAAACCCCCACACATATTTTTATATTACGGGAACGATGCGCATATGTATGGCGCGAATTCAATTGTTTCCGAGAGGGGTATCACAATAAACAAACCAATCACAGAAAGTTTAAGTCTGTGTAACGTTGGCTGCGGGTTTCCGTTTTTAGCTACCGGCGCATATTATTATTTACAATCAAAATAATACCGGTGTGATACGATGACGCAACACACACATCATTGCATGACGTTGAAATGTGCACTTGTTGACTCAAGCATATAACATTTCCCCGGCTTGATATTTCTGTGTACTCAAATGAAACTGCATGTCACACAATCGACCATACCTGGTCCCGAAGTCCGTAATGTATTTTTGGGGTTTGATACGTCTTATGGAACACGACGTACCAAACCCCCCAAAACATTCCGGACTTTCGATCCAAGTCTGGACAAGTCTTACGCACCGCAGATTATTTCTGCTACGGCAACCGTGTGCCGTAGTCAGCGCCGTTTGCTTCAGCAAATCGCTTCGGCATTGCCGATTGCCGAAGCCAATTGCGAGGGCTGTAAAAGTGAGTGTTTGAGTGATCGACTATGCGGCAAGCATTGATCTAAGGATCTGTACTTTCATGTCTTGGTACATCTGGAATTCTAAAAGTACCTGTGGTTTGCCGTACAAGGGAAGGTGTATCAGTTCAGAACAATATGCTTTGGTCTGAATCTGGCCTCCTGGGCTTTTCACTCGAATAATGAACTCAGTAATGTCTTACTTACATGCTCATTTGTCTGAGGTAATGTCGGCTTACTTGGACGACCTTCTACAGGGATACGGCAACAGAATTATTCTTCAGAACGATGTTCAGTGTCTGCTTCTATTGCTCCGGCGTCTCGGCCTCATCGTAAATGAGAAAAAGTCAGATCTAGCTCTGTACAAGTCGTCTATTCACTTGGGATTGAGCTTTGAGACTCACAACAATCTGGTTCGTCTGCTGTTACCCAGAGTGAAATTAGTCAGTTGTTATGCTTGCTTTTGTCTACACTGAGATGCATTAATAGTGAGGGAATTCATGCGCATGTTGGAGCTGTGTGGAGCGGCTGTGGATCTCATTCTGATGGGCCGTCTGCGTGCACGTCCCCTCCATATATTCTTTACTCAGAACTGGAGTGTGAAGATGCTTTCGCTTGAACCAGTATTGTTTTAACGGACCTAGTAAACAAGGGTTCAAATTGGGCAGATCCGGCTTTCACGATTATGACGGTTGTGAGTCAGACGGGTTGGGGCGCGACTGTAAGTCCCGCAGTCTTGAAGTGTCAGGGTCTTTGGGACCCTCGTGTCCAGGAGAAACACATAAACATCAACGAGATGATGTTAATTATAGCTGGCGCTACAACATTGGATTCACATAATAACGGACGTCCATGTTCACATTTGGTCGGACAACTCGACAGTAGTAGCATACATCGGGAACCAGGGTGGCACCCATTCATTTCCGTTATGCCAACTAATGGAGAAGATTTTCCTAATACGTCACGAATCATCATGTTCATCCTTCTATCTGTCATACACCGGGTCATCTGAACGTACAAGCAGGCTTGCTTTCTCGGAAAGGTCGCCTGTTGCAATTGGAGTGGATGCTCAAAAAGCGAGTATTTGGACAGATTTGCTACCAGAGGGCTCGCCCCATGATAGATCCGTTTGCAACACACCGGAACAATCAGTTACCGTCGTTCATGTCGCCATGCCTAGACCATTGAGCATATGCAGTAGATGCTCTGCCAATCTCATGGGGATGAATCATAGGATACGCATATCCTCAAATTCAATTGATTCAGTAGATTATGTTTAAGATCAAACAGTCGTGTTGTGAATCCTACTAGTAGCACCTCTGTAGTCACAGAAACCTTGCATCAGTTTTCTCAAGTGTCTGTTATGGGACGTTCCCCGGAAGCTTCCTCTACGAGAGGACCTTTTTTATCAGGGAAAGTTTTTGTTCTTCACGTCCTTCTCCGCCCATAGTAGCATAATGGAGTCGGTTAGATGTGAGGGAACCATTGCAGTTTCTATATTATTTTATGACTAACACAAGAACGATTAAGTAATGCGGGTGAGGAGGGTTCGATATGACTTTGAATCCCCCCCTCCCCCCCACTGCCAATGTGTTTAGAGGCAATTATCGGGCAAGATGTAGTTTTCTTCCTGCAAGCCTCGTATGAGTTTAAATTCATACAAGCATTCAATGACTTCTCGATTGGCGGCTGGGTCATGTTCTATGGCGACCTCATGGGCACATCCACTTTTTAGTTGGTTGGTTTCCTGTGTTTGTTCGTCTACATGTCATATACGAGTGCATAATTCATCATAAATAAATTATGGACCTTAGAAATTATGCATTATTTCGGGGGCGGTCCGTGTCAAGCCTGTTAATCATACCTACTTCCATTTCTAGATCAAGGTTTCTATTAATGTTGGTACTCATTCGAATACACCTTGTTTACACTCTCTCCAGTGAACATTATATAGTGGACGATATTATTACCGGGATCGTCGCTATAGCCTTAGCTTCTGAAGTGGAATTAAGCACCATTTATTAACAATAATTAATACCTGAGTGCCTGTTTGACGAATATTTATATTGTTTCTTGGTACTTTTACTTATTCCATAGCTTTCCCCTCTTTCATTTTGAAGATTCCTTCAAAAGAAAAGGGGGGGGGGGAGGATTTTTTACGTCTCCTCCAGCTTGATAGGTATGTAACTATGAGGGAAGCTGTTTTGTCAGTAATTATATCCTGCATACAGCTGGAGTTTTATTGTATATGGCGTATGTTTGTGGGGGATATTCTCTCATTCTCTAATACACCATCCTAATTTTTGGGGCTCAGTCTGGGCTAACCTTAAAAATTGGGAACTCGTTACATCCAATTAGCATAGTCGTCATGCTAAGTATACAGAATTACTTGAACTGGGCTCCTTTCGTATGATAAGTCTTCTCTATTACTGTATAGAGAAACATACATGTAATTCCTAATAATTTTAGTTTCCTTTCATCTTGGATTACAGGATTGGAACTATGTTGTTCTACTAATTCTGAAGTCCTAGGCCCTCCACCTTTTTACGACTCAGCTAGTCTGGGCCATTGGTTTACAGTGTAAAAATATTATAAATTCAAAGTAATTTGTATATTTTTATACTTACCAATGGCCCAGATGGAGATAGCTCTTCCATCAGTGGGCACTCATACCTCCCTGCTGAATTTTTATGTAGTACTCTCTTCTACAAAGAATGATGTTGGCGCCAATTCCGGTCACTTCCTGATGTCTGCGGATGCACGGAGAGTAAATGTATGCAGGGCTAGATATGACTTTTAATTTTCGGTTTTGCAAGCACATTTTGGGGATTGGGGGGTTCAAAATTTGTATTTGGCCCTTAATAACTTTGAGTTAAGCCCCAGCTAGTCTGGGCCATTGGTAAGTATAAAAGTATACAAATTACTTTGAATTTACAATTTTTGTCTGAAATGCCAGGTCACGCTGCCTGTGCACATTTCTTCATCACTAGCACAGTGGCACCTCACAATTCAGAAATTTCCTCTTCAGTAACAGTTTGGTGTAGCAATTTTCATGGGTTTAACATTGACTATGGAATTATAATGCAATTCAATAAGCATTCTTTTTTTAAGGGTTTTCATCACTAACACACTAATAAGACAGTAAGTTTGCTTACCTCGATTTACTTATTCCCCCAAATCAATCTGTGTCATTCGTTTGTGACTGAAACTTCAAAGTTCCAGGCCACAGTTTGTGCAGTTGTTGTATTTTTGTTGGATTTTCCTGAATGTACTGATCACATTCAGGAAAATCCAACATAAATACAACAACTGCTCATGTGTTCAGTACAAATTGTTTCTAGAGGAGCTATGGTGTGAAAAACCAATGACATTGAATGATTGAGTCATTGACTGGCCTCCCCTTATAACATAAGTTGACAAGGCTGATGCAGATACTTTGAACTTAATCGGGTTTAATTCGCGTAGTACGGAAATAAACATGTTGGCATGTCCAGGTTTGGTTGAAATGTTTTGAATTTATTACTGCAAGCGACATTTTGCGATTAACATGAATTTTTTCTTTAGTTAGTACCTCAGTTTCGAGAAATACTTGCCTATTTATTAAACACCAAACTCTAATTTGGGTGCATTTGTTGTAATTTGGGCACAGCGTTAACTGCGGCGAATTTAGGGGAATATAAAGGCCTGTTGGAATGATTGGATGAATCATTGGAGTGATTTTTTTTTGCTTATTCTTGCAAAGGATCATACGCTATAGTTTAAATTATTCCTTGACCTGACACAACAGCAGATATTGCTTGAATTTTTTCTTCTAAAATTACAAATTTTTATTTTACCTCCAAAACACAACTTATGTCCCCTTATTGGAACAAACTTGATGAACTTCTTCAAATGAGGGGACAAAAATTTGAAAAAATAATAAAATAGGAATGGTCAGTTTTGTTCATATCTCTGGGTAGGTAGATTTGGCCATTTTGTTTGGTAATTACTTTTTAAGAATTTGAAATGGAGAAAGAATGTTGAGTGTGTTTGTGTGTTTACCTATACAGCTGGGTGGGTGTTACCATTTTGTTGGGTAAAGAACTTAACTATTTATAGATAGAAATTAGCAGTAATTATTTGAAGTGCTTTTGAATTTTATGAACAAAAAATATTTCAGAGTATTTCTTACCTTTTTCAGGATTTAATGGAAACTGCCATGGAATTCATGAAACTTGAGAAAATTGAGATAGGTGGCATAAAGGGTAAAACACTTAGTCAACAAACAATACAAATATTTGAAGAATTCAATGAGCAGTACAAAGTTTTCACAGAGAGATCATATGATTGTTTAGATCCACAAGATAAGGTAACTAATTAGCTCCATTCATGTATTACACCGCTTACCATTAATGTCATTTTCATAATTGTCTGAATAGAGATGGGAGATATATTGTAAATACTGTTCGGTATCCATATCAAGCCTAAACCAGTTTACCATACCGAGTGAACCTCAATATACCCAAATTGCAGTATTGAAAAATATCCCTGACATTAGTTAAAAAATAAAAGGCTAAATGACAGAACATTACTCAAAGTTCCTAACAAGAAGAGCCCATGGACTATGTATTCCTGATGGCACTTGCCATCAGTCGTTTGATGTAACAAAACAGCTGCGAGAAAATATCCATGGTTAATTTCACTCAGCTTTTTTGTTAAATAAAAGGACCGGTTGTGAGTGCCAGTGTTACTTCCAACATCTTGACAATTCTTTGTCCTTTGAAAATAACCTTCAGTTGGTCCAATATATCAAAAATACCATCCAGTATCAGTCTTGGTGTGCATTCATGTATGTTGTTGACACTGCTTACCATACCTACACCGAGGTGAATCATTTTAAAAATATCGATACTGAAACAGATCTTGAAATTTCAGTACCACCCAGCTTGAGGGCTGAATAATTTAGTATAATGCCTCCCTCTGTGGTGCATTCATTTTAAATAGTTGTTCCAAAATTTAACTCTTGAAATTCTGTCAAACAAGATATGATTGGTTAAATATTTTGTCTCGCTTAACCCTTAAAGGCCTATTTCCAACTTTTACAACCTCAGAACAGATGCCCTTAATATGCCATCAAGTATAGGTCCTGCTGACAATAGACAAATTACAAAGGCATGGTTTCTAGACAAGTCTGGCTGCCTACTAAGGCAGACAAGACTTGACTAGAAATCACTGTTAAGCCACTGGACGTGTACAGGCTGTGGTCAGGTGTGAATTAAGGACAAGTGTCCAGGCCCTTATGGGTTAATCAAAATTGCCATAGAAAAAATGCTCTAGAAATTAATTGAACAAAACTGTTTTGATACATTGGAAATTTGCATGGATTACAACCAAAATAAGCTTTTATAATCGATTGTATATTGTCTCACATAACACTCTATGAGCTCTGCAAGAAATAGTTAAGTAGATACTCAATTTATCACCCGAGGGCCGAATTTATGAAATTTATCACATTTTGAGGACCAAATGTTTCTGTGTCAAATGCATGTTTTTATCTGGGTTGTTGGCTATTCAGTTAAGTGGATTCCACTGTATTATTTGGTTAACCCTTTACCCAACGAATCGGCCACATCTGCCCACGTAATATGCAAATTTAGTAGTTGAAAAAATATTATTTTTCAAAAAAATTTCAACAAAACCATATCATGTGACCCCTCGTTGGAACGATCTTGATGAGCTCGTTCCAATGAGGGGTCACATGATATGGTTTTGTTGAAATTTTTTGAAAAATTTAAAAAACTTGTATTTTAAATAATAAATTTTGATAACGTCTGCATTGGTTAAAGGGTTAACTCATATTGTTATTATTAGAGAATTTTTATTGACACTCAACACTGATGTAGTTTACAGCATTGTCTTTTCTTTATGCATTTCAGGAATTTATACAAGACTACAACAATTTCTTGAATAAAATAAGTGATTTTGATAGGCGCCTAGCCACAGTAATTTGCCAAGCATTTGACGATTGCAGTGGTTTGGAGTGCATTTTCAAGGTATCTAATATTTTTATATAATTAGTGCATTCAGCATCTTTCATAGGCAAAATTAGTATTAATAAAATAAGTACTCCATTTATATATTGAATACACAAAATTTACTAGATTCAGTTAATTCTTCTGCTGATTGAATATTCCTGTTAATTGAAAATATTTGAGGGGGTCATAAGCTATGTGAGGCAGAAAGGGAATATTTTTAGGTATTTCAAAATAAATATTTGCAAATTTCATCTAGCTAGCTGTGTTAACCCTTTACCTAACGTAACGGCCAAAACCGGCCAGCGCTATTCTCAAAAATCGCCAATTAATATTCATTATTTTTTTCATTTTTTGTCTCAAAAACATAGGTTATGATCCCTCGTTGGAACAAGCTCGTCGAGCTCGTTCCAACGAGGGGTCATAACCTATGTTTTTGAGACAAAAAATGAAAAAAATTAGTTATTCAAGAATTATTTTTGCAAGTGTTGTCTGCTTTTCAGGTTAGGTAAAGGGTTAAGAATTAAATCAGAAGTAGTAAATTCAACTGAATAATATATGGAACATATGGATACGTTTGACTGTAGAAGATTTCTTTTTCAGTCACGATTTTATACAATATTTATGAACTTCATTCATTAACCCTTTCAACCTATTTGACACCATTCATTGCATAGAAGAAAATTAGGTGGTGGTCCATGGTTAGTGAACAACATAATGGACCACCAATAGTTAACTTTTTATCCAACAAATCGGTCATGTCTGCCCGTATAATTTACAAATTAAGCAGTAGAAAACAAAAAATTCTAAAAAAACATTTCAATGAAACCATACAATGTGACCCCCCCCCCCCCCATTGGAACAAGCTTGTTGAGCTTGTTCCAGTGAGGCAGTCACATGATATGGTTTTCTTGAAATGTTTTAAAAACTGGAGAAAAAAAACAATAATAAAAATATCCTGTATGTTGACTGAAGGTTCAAGGAAGTTAAGTACTAAATTAATTTAACAGTTACTCAGGGCTGTTGAATGAAATTATTCCTGAACCTCCCAACATAAGGGATTCGTCCAATTCCTATAAGGCAGTACCGGCTTGTCCCATCGGCTGGTCTCATTGACTTAATATCTTTGATTGTTATTCTGTTGACATGCAGCGAGTGCATCTGTCTGTCAATAAATAATTATGAATTGTTTGCTTATTCATTTTTCATACACCGTCTGCAAGTTAACTGCTCATTTGCCAGTAAATATATAAGCAACTGATGCAATGCCATTATAATTATTAAATGAAAATATGTTGTATTCAGTTCAGTAATATATGTATTAGACTTTGCTTCTTTTGGCACCACTTTTCAAATTTTCTCCTGCCAGGTTGAACCGTGGTCAGCCCAGTGCATTAAGTGTCTCACGGCGCTATGCAAGTTATGGCCAAAACCCCCTCCCTCCCCTCCCCCCCCCCCCCGGCCTCTGCCACCCCTTCTGTCAGGAGTATGGTATGCCACAATCCAGTCAGGAACACAGTGTTGGAAAGGTTCAATTTGAATCATGCTGAGGCAGCTTCACCCTGGATAAATCAAATTTAGTGGACAAAGTCACTAAATTTCATTCAGAATTAAAAGGTTTTGAGATTTGTTTTATTAGATGAACATACTGTTGAAAAGATATTTTGATCAGAAAGTTTGGGAAAAGAAGAAACTATTTTTATATTGAAATGACGTCCGTGTGCTGGATTGTATAACACATGTTCCTGCACAAACACACAAAGCATTCTGAGTGGTGATTATAGGATAAATAGAAATCATTTATTTTTTCTTAAATCTCTGCTCACTGATGTCGATATATCAAAATTTTCAAATAACAATGTAATGAGACTAGAATTTAAACAATTCAGCTTTGTTTGACTGAGCTCATTCAGCTTTGGCAAACAAGAATGAATTGGTTAAATTCCCAGTTGCATTAACCCTTTACCCAACGTAACAGCCAAAACTGGCCAGCTTTGTTCACAAAAATCGCCAATTAATTTTCATTATATTTTTCATTTTTTGTCTCAAAAACAAGTTATGACCCCGCTTTGGAACGAGCATTGTTATTGTCCCTTTTGGAGTTGACTCATATGGCTCTTATCTTAGTCCTAAAAAAGTAAAAAATCTGTTTCTCAACCCCCTCCTACATGGTCCTTTTGGCTGCTGCATGTTTTTTTTTTATAACCAATGCAAATTTAAAAAATAAAGCTTAAATGGTTCATGTCTGATATTTTACCCAAGTTAATAAAATTGCTAAATTTGTCCCTAAACCCTTTATCAAATGAATCGGCTGCATCCGTCTGTGTAATATGCAAATTTAGTAGTTGAAAAAATATTATTTTTCAAAAAAATTTCAACAAAACCATATCATGTGACCCCTTGTTGGAATGAGCTCGATGGGCTCGTTCGAACGAGGGGTCACATGATATGGTTTTGTTGAAATTTTTTGAAACATTTTAGAAACTTATATTTAAAATAATAAATTTTGATATTGTCTGCGTTGGGTAAAGGGTTAAGTGCAACAAGGCCAAAGCATTGTAAAGTCTTCTCTTGCCCTCAAGCGACGAAACACCACCACCCATGCTTTTCTGAGAATTTTGAGGCCTAAAACATAAAACAAACCAAGAACATGAACTTTTGATGGCAAAGAAATAATTACAAAAATAAAATAAAAAACCACCCGCCAACATGCAATTTTATAAAAAAAATGGCCTGAGAAACAGATCTACTTTGTGGGGCCTTAAGTTTTTTTGAGAAAAGTTTTTTCCAGTTTTGTATTATACTTCTAAAGGAAATATTCAAACTTTTCATCAATTTCTCTTGTAGTTGTTGGATATAATGGGAACCCTTCATGAAAGACCTCTTATTAAGAAAGACTTTGATGAGAAATATCCTGTTGTAGTGACATTGATCAATAAAAACCTTGATGAAGCCAAAATTATATATGATGCACAAATTGCCAAGAAGAAAGAGCATGGTAGTGCTCCAGTTCATAAAAATATGCCAAAAGTTTCTGGAGGTCTGAGATGGTCTCATGAATTGAGGCAAAGAATCTGTTTACCAATGGCAAACTTCAAACATATAGAACACCCGTATGTATAGAAAATGTACAAAATATTTTATTCTTCATAGTTCAACAGATGATTTATTCCTTATAATTAAAGATAGGATAGCAAAACAGTGGGTCCCACTTAACTGAATAATGTTTAATTGAACATTAAGAATTGCATCATCTTGTCGAAATCTAAACCTTTTATTTGAATAAGAAATATTATGATTCACCAGCAGAGTACAAGGGTGACTGCCTCCCTGGCCTTCAAAAGTAAAGGTCTCATTTCCTATTAAAAAGTCATTTCCGAGGTTATTGGATATCCTCATCCAAATGGCTATTTTGAGCTATAGTTTTACTTTGTGGTGGTGTGGATTTAGTAAATAATTTTCATTAATAGTGTTATGGCCAAAATAATCTGTTGATGGTCTGGATTCAAACTGTACTGTCAAGTGCATTTCAGTTGGGGGTCAAGGTCACACAGAAGTGTTGATTCAATGACTGACCCAGACCTGTTTGGGACCTGACAATTTGCAGGTTACAAATGGGACAATTTTTGTGTAAATTTGCTTTGAGAAAGCTTTCCGAAAAAATTAAAAAAAACCCACATGTTTTTTATTTGTCAGAAAGATCATCTTATGCTGTAAAATTATCAGTGGAGGAATGAGGAATTCCTATAACACAGTTTTATCACTATCGTTGCACGAAAATTGGAAATTTATCCCCAAAATGAGAAAATTTTGACCATTTTGAGCCATTTTTATTAGCCATCAACTGGGTCATTCAGCTGAGTGTATTTGAGTGATATTGTAAGATTTTTATTGTGTGCAGTTGTCTCCAGAAAAGGCCATATGCAGAGTTTCCAGAAACTATACATTGTGAGTATTGTGAATAGAGGAGGTAATTTAAATTCGAAATATCCTCGGCTGTATCAATGAGAAGTCATGAGGAAGTCATGCATTTCTTCCATATGCAGAGCTTCCAGAAACTTTTCATTGTGAGTATTGTGAATAGGGGAGGTAATTTAAATGTGAAATATCCTTGGCCTTGTTAATGAGAAGCTGTGCATTTCTTTGAAAAAACGTTTTCACCTGAATAACTGTAACAAGACCTTAAGCAGACTTGGTTTTCGGTCAAGTTTTAGCAATTAACCCATTCACAAGCGTGTGTCATTCTGTGTTTATTACATGCCTTCACATCTATAAAAACAATTATTAGGACACTCAGCAATTCATTTGACAACTATCAACAAAAAGATCACATTTTATCGCCAACCAAATTTGCTAGGGGAACCTGTGTTACTCTTTCGTCCCCCGAGTTCCAATGTGTTCTATGTGCCCCCTGGCACATAGAACACATTGGAACTCAGGGGACGACTTTCAGCTATCACTACCGATTCAAATTGTAATTGCGTTGCACAATTTGTGGAAAATTCTAGTGTAATTTCGCTTCTATTTAAAAATAGTCTGTCAACGATTTCCGTTCTGCACATATGTGCGGAACAGATTTTTATTTTTTACGCACGGTTTAGCATTCCATAGAACAGGCATGTAATAAAACTATTGTATAATTTGATCATTTTTTTTTCATATTACAGGTGCATGGAGTCTGAAGAAGCCAAACTGGCATATACTAAACATGAAGAAATGTTAGAACTTTTGAGTCAGTAAGTTGATTCCAAATCATCTTTAGATTAACGAGGGGTAATAAGCTATGTTTATGAGGCCAAAAATTGAAATTTCAGGTTATTCAAAAATTATTTTTGCTTTTTCAAAATATATCGTTTTTCGCTCACCTACATCTGTAAGATGTGGTGAGCTATTGTGATAACCTGGGGCGTCGGCGTCGGCGTTGGCGTCGGCGTCCGGCATGTCCAATATTGTAAGAGTTAATGTTAAGGTGAATTTCTCAAGCATCAGTGGGCTCAGGCCTTTGATATTGCATATGTAGGTTCTAGGGGACTATTAGAACAGTATTTAACCCTGAAACTACGACTTTTTTCCAAATTTCAGCTAAAATTTTCTGCCAAAAGTTGTTGTCAGAATTTGCGTTTAGGTGTTGTAAGAATTTGTGTTAAAGTCAGCTTTTGTGCAGATTTTGCTGGTTTAACTTCTCATTACTGTTGATTTTCATATTTCAATAACAACTGTAGGTATTAACCCTACTGTATGCAGAAATTTAACGAAAACTTTCTTTTTTTTCACTCAAAATTTTCATGTTTTTCTCGGACTTAGTAAATTTTAAGTTGTAAAACTTTGTGTTTAAGTGAGTTGTGTTTCTATGTGTCTTTCCAGGTGATTAATTTTCTACACTTGGGTTACTGAACTCCATTGCAGTAATATTTAACCCTCATTACATGCATATTTGAGGAATTTGAGGCTGATTTTCTGCCAAAACTTGTAAGAATTAGCGTTTAGGTGTTGTAAGAATTTGTGTTAAAGTCAGCTTTTGTGCAAATTGTGGTGATTTAACTTCTCATTACTGTTGATTTTCATATTTCAATAACAACTGTAGGTATTAACCCGACTGTATGCAGAAATTTAACGGAATTGTTTTTTTTTTTCAGTCAAAATTTTCATGTTTTTCTCGGACTTAGTAAATTTTAAGTTCTAAAAGTTTGTGTTAAGGTGAGGTGTTAAGCTGAGTTCTCAAAGAGCAGTGGGCTCAGGCCTTTGATATTGCATATGTAGGTTGTAGGGGACTATCAGAACAGTATTTAACCCTGATACTACAACTTTTTTCCAAATTTCACCTAAAATTTTCTGCCAAAAGTTGTTGTAAGAATTTGCGTTTAGGTGTTGTAAGAATTTGCCTTAAAGTCAGCTTTTTTGCAGCTTGTGCTACTTTAATTTCTCATTACTGTTGATTTTCATATTTCATTAACAACTGTAGGTATTAACCCTACTGTATGCAGAAATTTAATGGAAATTTTCTTTTTTTTCAGTCAAAATTTTCATGTTTTTCTTGGACTTAGTAAATTTTAAGTTGTAAAACTTTGTAAACTTTGTGTTTAGGTGAGTTGTGTTTCTATGTTTGTTTTCAGGCGATTAATATTCTACGCTTGGGTTACTGAACTCCATTGCAGTAATATTTAACCCTCATTACATGCATATTTGAGGAATTTGAGGCTGATTTTCTGCCAAAACTTGTTGTAAGAATTAGCGTTTAGGTGTTGTAAGAATTTGTGTTAAAGTCAGCTTTTGTGCAGATTGTGGCGCCTTCATCTCTCATTACTGTTTATTTTCTCATTTCAATAACAACTGTAGGTTTTAACCCTACTGTATGCAGAAATTTAACTGATTTCTTTTCTTTTTTTCAGTCACAATGTTCACGTTTTTGTCTGACTTACTCAATTTTAAGTTCTAAAAGTTTGTGTTAAGGTGAGGGGGATTTTTGGGACTTATATTCACTTTCTTTAAAAAAAATTTTTTTAACTTTTTTTTTTTAAATACTTTCTCATACTTGTTACTAGTAACATTAAGGCTTATTTTAGTTGTTGATGTGATGTATTTTTGTTGGGACTTACAGTCACTTTCTTGAATGAATGTTTTTCCGCAACTCCTCTTTTACCAATGAATGTACTTACAATTTCAGTGATTTATGAAAGCCTTGAATGAATGTTTTTCCGCAACTCCTCTTTAACCAATGAATGTACTTACAATTTCAGTGATTTATGAAAGCCTTTCCTAATTCTTATTTATGATTTAATATCTGGCCTCACAATTCATATTCTTAATCATAAACATTTCTAAAAGAAAAAAATGCTTTTATATCCAATGATTGTATGTTGAATTGATATATAATAAGTGCAGAAATATAGACTTTCCAAAGCCATCACATAAACCACATTAATCATTTGATGCCTAGTTAATGATTTATATTAACTAAATATTAGGCATGTTACATTGGAACGACATTATCAAGCGCGAATGTAGGTGAGCGTTGGGATGTAACATCCCTCTTGTTGCTATTGTCATCTGTTATTCATGTCAGACAAAGGATAAACCAAAATTGCATAAATGTGTCCTGCCCTCTACATCAAAATCTTTGGTGTAAAAACAGCACTGGTCTCATATTCCATAACATGACCATCATTGCATTTTGTTTAGTCATGGTTTTCGGTCAAGTTTTAGATGCTTTTATAGACAGCAAATTATACTTGACTACACCATATTCAGGGTATTTTGATTTTATCCTGGAAATCTTTCTGCAACCATTACTTTTGATGGGGTGAAAAAGGAAAAAGTTAGAATTAAGTCTTTAAATATAAGGTATATAAGTTGAAAAAAATTGACAGTTTTTTACACTACATGATTTTGTGGAAGTTCATAAATATTTTTACTTTCTTTACAGTTTAAATAAAACAGTTGTTCAGTATTTTAGGCATCCAGGCTTCAGGATATGTTTATGATATTTTCAGATGGGATCAGCAAATTTACAAAGAATGGACAGCAGGAGTCAGTGAAGCATGCTCCTTCAATCTTAATCAGCCTCTTCTGTCCAGAAATGAAGAAAGCAAACTTATTAGTGTAAACTTTGACCCTCAGGTTAGATCTTTTTATAACTATTCACTGGCACATCCTATTTTGCACTAATAATACCTAAGACTTGATTGTCAGTTTTTGTTTTTTTTTTGTAATGGTGACAGGCTAACCTGATTTGTGTTGTAAGGTATTCATGTTGATTTTGAGCCTGTCGTGAGTAATAGAGAAATTGAACAATCATCAGAAACACCCATAATCGACTTCAATTTCAAAGTCACTAATTATGGGTTTTTATCACCCATTTACTGATAAATTATTAGCTATTACACTCTTCCCCATCGTGCTAAGAAGTGTCAGAGGCTGTAGAATATCAAAATACATCGTAATTGATATGGGAAGGAAGTATAAAGATACAACACATAACACCAGGTGTTCTAAAAAGTATGGGAGTACAAATAATTGACCTTCTCAGTTTGCCAGCAAGTGCAATTGCCTTCTTAAATCTCAATGCAACTATTGTTAGGCTCTTGACCACCTCAGGTCCAAACTCAAGCCCAGGCTCAGGTTTGGGCCTGAGCTGGTCAGGAATTTGCAGGCCCCAAGAATGTCCAGCCTGAGGAACTAATGACCAAAAATATTGTTTTCTATATAGTTGTTTCTAGAGATTATAGAGTATAATTGAAGTAAGTCGACTTTAATCGATTATTCTTCCTCAAAAAATGAAATTTCATAATCGTGCTGGCCCAAGTTGATTTTAACCCTTTATCAACAATATCAAAATGTATTATTTTAAAAATTGTTTTTTTCAATTTTTTCAACAAATATCAACTAAACCATATCTTGTGACCCTTTATTGGAATGATCTTGGTGAGCTTAGTGATATGTTTGTTGAAATTTTCTGAAAAAGTAATCTTTTACAGGTGTTCAATTTATTACACGGATGGATACGACTGATTTGTTAGGTGAATGGTTAAAAACAAAATGAAAATTGAATTTGTTCTTTTTCATTATGGATACTCAGCATAGTTTTCACAATTCTTGAAAACCAAAACTAATCAAGGAATTTCAAAATGATTGTAGATCATAAATCGTTGATTTATTACTTTTTAAGTATAAAATCATGAAAAGTGTGAGTTTCCAGATTTCTGATTTTCTATTACATGTTTTCATGAGTAGTCATCCTGAATGTTGTCAGAAGTCTCTTTGGGCTTGCATTTGAGCTTGGATGGCTCAAATTAGTACTTTCACCATAATGATAAAGGTATAATTTTATAGCATGCCGAAACAAGAAAAGTAATTTTTAAGATGTTTTCTCTCTTTTAATTTTTACAGTTAGTTGCCGTTCTTAGAGAAGTAAAATATTTGGATCAAAGAAAAGAAGAGGAGATACCAGAGGATGCCACTACCATATATTCTAAAAATGACACTTTAAGGCAGTATATAAACAATTTAGATATTACTGTTACTTTTTACAACAAAGTTAGAGAAACAGTATTAGAAGTTGAGTATCCATTAATAGAAAATCAACTTGATGAAATTGATGTGCAATTACAACAGGCAGAAAATTCACTGAACTGGAACAGTGAAGGTAAATATACATTTCTTTTTATTATGCCCCTGAAAAAAAATTTTTCGGGGTCATATAGTGTTTGTCATTTCCATCTGTCTCTCCATCTGTCCGTCTGCCCATCTTTCCATGTCCGCTCCATTGGATTTTGTTGAAACTTGGCATACATGTTGCTTATGGGGAGACGATGTGTGACGCCAAAAAAAAATTTGTTTGTTTGATGGAGGTCAAGGTCACAGATCAAGGTCAACTGTCTGTCAAGAAGATTTTCTTGTCAGCTCCATAACTTGGAGATGCTTCATTGGATTTTGTTGAAACTTGGCATACACATTGCTTATGGGGAGATAATACGTTGCACATAATACTTTCAACAGTCATGTTGGGACAAGTCAATCGAAAAGGCAGAATATTCCACAAATAGTTCTAAGCAAAGTAGTTTCGGAAGTAGCACCTCCTTGAACTCATCTTTTTGCAATGATATATTGCCACCAAGTGTAGTCACACATTTCCAAGCTCCTGCTTTTTCAGTTTTCAAGTGGATATCTCTGGATTTATTTGGTGAAATTTGTTCCAGCTTTTCTGTACCTGATACCTGATGTAGACGAATCAAATGGTTTTGCGCGCCGAAGACACGCAGGGACGATTTGGGGAGCAAGCCCCTTTCGACCCTCATTAGCTGTAGAATTTGAAAGTGTCAGACCGTGGTAAAGGAGGAGAAGTTGTGGGTTTTTAGCGGCACTTGTGTCCTTTCTGCTTCTTTTTCAGAGGTGGAGGTTTGGAAGGAGAGACAGTGGTAGTTGGTGTTGTTGGTGGGCTGCCTGATGGTGGTTGCTGAGTTTTGTAGGGTCTGGTCCTAGCCGAGTCTGGAGTGGTTGTGGGTGATTGCTGAGTCTTTTGTTGTTGTAGGTTTCTGGCGTCTATTAGATTTTTGGCTTCTTCGACTTGTTGGAGGAATGTTTGGTATTTCCTATCCATCTCTTGCCTGTGAAGGTTCCCTTGTATTTGGTGTTCCCGTAAGATGTTCTCTATCCTGTCGTCTGCGTCCTGGCATTCTGGTCTAGAAGGAAAAGGCGAGTGGGGATCAGGAAGAGGCGAGAGGGCAGCTTCCATTTCCACCTCAGTCTCCACAGACTCTTCCACATCCGACAATACCGACTGGGAAGCCGGCATTTGGATGGGGCTGTCTGTGGGAGTGGGAGGGGAAGTGGTGGCCGCCTCTGGCTCTTTCTTTTCCTCACTTCTCTTTCTTCATCTCCAAGAATGCCTCCAAGCGTCGGGAATCCCTTTGCTTGGTGGACAGGCTCTTCTTTCTTCTTTCTCTTTTCAGGGCCTCCTGACCTACTCGGGTGAGGACCAGTGTGAGAGGGGATCCTCTCATCAAAGGTACTACCTCTCCCCGAGTAGGGTGGTGATTTCTTGTCTTCCTCGATCTTGATAGTCCAGGTGACAGGGCAAGAGACGCCCAGAGCTGCTATCGTTTTCTTAAATCACGCTGGTAGTTCCAGTGTTTCCATAATTGAGATTCTAATTAGGATGCTCGCACTCTGAGTTCAGAGGTGTGAGTGAAGGGTGTTGTGATGTAGACTCTTTTGATATGGCTTTTAAAGGTATTTGTTAACAACTTCTGTACTTTTATGAGAAAAAATCTTGAAACATGTTGAAGATTTTTCCAATCTTGTTTCAAAATTCAATGCACTAGTTAGCCAGGATTATCTAACCCATTGTTCCAATTTAGCTTGGACTGTTAGATTCATTTCACACCTAATTCACTGCTAATTGGAAATATTATTTCACACCTGATGTTACAAGAGACTGGTGTTCTAAATTGTGGACAAGCAAAATGTGTTTGATCAGTTACACCTCAGATGATCTCAGTTCCATCAACAAAACAATGAACCATATTAAGCATAGACCCAAAGGTAGTGTTTTCAAAACCTTGAAAATAGAAAGGATATTGAAACCAGAGTTTTGTCATCCCACCAACAGATCACACAAAGTATACCAAATAGAAACTGTCAAATTACAACACAGACAGGCTGTCAAAAGACACACTAATTGTGGTGTGAATTTCAGTAACATTAGTTTAATCCACAAAACTACCTCCAATATAATACTTTCAACAGTCATTGCCTGATCTGTGAGGAACAAAGTACCCGATTTGAACTTTGGATTACTTAATACAAGATCTGTTTCTGGGAAGAAACATGATCTAAAGGACTTCATACTAGATAACAATCTTAGTGTTTTGGCTCTAACTGAAACGTGGTTGAAAGAAAATGATAGTGACAGTTTTTCGATTGGACAACTATTACCACTGGGTTTCTCCATCTTACACAACTCACGGAGGAGTCGAGGTGACGGTGTAGCAGTCATCCACAGTGATGCCTTAAACATAAAACAGCATCCTGATTTATACAAATCTCTGCCATCTTTTGAAATGATAGACTGCCTCATGTCGAGCAACCGTTTACTTTGATAACTCGTAGTTTACCAACCGCCACCATCAAAAAGGAACAAACTTACATCAGCACAGTTTCAAAATAAATTTTCAGAATGTCTGTCCTTCTATGCCTTGTATGGATGTGATATAGCTATTGCTGGTGATTTCAACATCCATGTTGACAATTTAAATGACACTTTTGCCAAGCAATTCACAAATTTGTTTGAATCATTTGGCTATTCACAACTGGTCTCAAAACCCACCCATAAGAGAGGACACACCTTGGATCTAATTCTTGTTCGTCAAAGTAACAGCACGTCAGTACAAAATGTCCGTGTCACAGATCCAGCATTGCCTGATCACTATGTGGTCTTGGCCGAATTGACACTATCAACTTCAAAAATTCCTCCCAAGAAAATTACTTGTCGAAAATATAAATCCATAAATATTGATGCCTTGAAAATGGATATCAGTTCATCAATTCTGTGTTCAAATTATTTTTGTAGTAGTCATGAATCATCTGAGCAATTGCTATCTTTTTTTGAAGAAACTCTTAAGGGTATCATGACTGAACATGCACCACCCAAGTAAAAGATTATTGCTCATAGGGAAAAAGTGGAGTGGTTTACAGATGTTAGAGCTGTTAAACAACAGCATCGCAGACTTGAGCGTCTTTACAATAAAACAAAGCTTGAGTTTCACCGGCAGATGTTCTGCCACCAAAGAAATACAGCTAATAAGATCATCAAAAAGGCGAAGAGGGAGTAATACAATTCTCTTATAGAGGAGTCCTCTAATACAAGGGTGCTGTTCTCGCTAACCAATAGTCTCCTTGGTAAAGAACAAAAAGTCATTCTCCCAGATCATCTAAATACTGAAGAAATTCTGGAAAAATTCAGCGATTATTTCATAACTAAAATTCAAGTAATTCTGGATAGTATACCATCATGTGAACCACCAGAGTTTGATCATCTTAACATAAAAAGTGATTTTTCCTATTTTCACTCTGTCTCAGAAGAAGACATTCAAAAAATGATTTTATCATCCAATAAATCCAATGATCTAGATCAAATTCCAACATTCCTTTTGAAAGAGACAATTGATTATCTTCTGCCAGCCATAACATATATTATATCTGCATCCCTACATGAGGGGTTTGTTCCAAACCAATTGAAAAAAGCACTTGTTACTCCACTCATCAAGAAACCATCTCTTGATCCTGACAACCTGAAGAATTATCGACCAGTATCGAACCTCTCTTTCCTGTCTAAATTGTTTAAAGGGTTGTTGCTTTACAACTCAAATATCATCTGCATGAAAATGATCTTTTAGAGCTTTTCCAGTCTGCATATAAAGCCAACCACAGTACAGAAACAGCCTTACTGTGAGTCAACAATGACATTGTTAAATCGGTGTCTGAGGGTAAGGCTGTACTGCTTGTTCTCTTGGATTTGTCAGCAGCATTCGACACAGTCGACCATGGTATTCTCATGCAGACATTGACACAGCATGGCATATATGGAACTGTCTTATCGTGGTTTGCAACATATCCAGAAGGTCGCAGTCAACAAATATATATCAATAAGATCGGTTCAGAAAGCAGAACGTTCAAGTGTGGTGTTCCTCAGGGCTCAGTTCTTGGACCATTCTTGTTTACTCTGTACACTTCTTCTCTTGGTTGCCTTCTTAAAAAGCATGGCATATCATATCATCTGTATGCAGATGACACCCAACTGTACATCACATTCAACCCATCTGTTTCAAGTGACTCATTCACCGCAGTCAATAACATGGAAACTTGCATAAATCTCATGCGGGAATGGATGATAAACTTTAAACTGAAAATGAATTACTCTAAAACTGAATTCTTAGTGACCCTCTGTTACATCTATTCTGGTTGGAAACAACATCACTATGAAAAGTGAATCAGCCAGGAATATTGGACTGATTATGGACTCGGCTTTAAAACTAGACATCCATATCAATAAAATGTCAAAAATGCTACTGGCAGCTTCGTAATGTTTGAAGACTGCGACCTTATCTTAACCAGTCAGCACTTGAAAAACTTGTGCACTCCTTCATCACCTCACCACCAGACTATTGTAATTCAGTGCTAGTGGGGCTGCCCCAGTGCCTGATTCAGAAGCTTCAAAAAGTTCAGAATACTGCTGCTAGGATAATTACTGGTACCAAACGCTCTGAACACATAACACCTGTTTTAAGACAACTACATTGGCTTCCAGTTAAACAGAGAATTGATTTCAAAATATTGATCTTAGTATTCAAATGTATCCACAAACTGGCTCCAGTTTACCTGCAAGAGCTCCTCACTGTATATAAACCATCACGCAGTCTCCGATCTAAAACCAAATTCAACTAGTTGTATCTTTCAGCAGATCTAATCAGGCTCATGATCATGTGTTCTCCATCGTGGGTCCCAGATTGTGGAATTCCCTGCCAATTAGTGTCAGAATTTCAGAAACTCTCGTTGCCTTCAAAAGAAATCTTAAAATTTTCCTATTTACTGAAGCATTCTCCTGAACCTCTGTAAGTGGCAACCAAAACAGATGTGACCATTTCAGAAAAGTGTATTTATTTCTGTCAAGCGTTTTAGAGCACAACTTGTGGTTTTACGCTCTAGAAAATCAATTATTATTATTATCTTCTGTCATCAGGTCTCCTGTTGGGGAGACGTGATGATACATTTTGATATCAAGAGAAGACATTTGGTAGGATTTCTTGATAATTCGAAAATTTCTGAATCGGCCCAACATGAATCAAATGGAATCATCCGGAAAATTTCAAATACAAATATTGAAAGCTTTGCAAGGCTGTATTGTACAGTTAATTCTTTACCTGACAATGGCTGCCAACAAAAAATAGAATATTCCTAACGAGGACAGTTTTGTTGTCCTGAAACAATGCTTTTGAAATCTTATTGGAAAATGCTCACTTAGTTTCTTCCAATGCAGATCATAAGTGATGTTTTACAAGGAAAAATCAGAAATTCTGAAGAATGTAGTGCAGTTTTTAAATTTTGTGGCGAGTGCGTTTGGTGGATTTGTTTTAGGGTAGAAGACAGAGAAAAGGTATTCATTTTTTATGCAAAAACAATTTGCATAACCTTTTTGAGCCAAGATAATCCCAATCCCATTGTGCTCTTTTGTCATTGTTTTTTTTTTTAACTGGTAGAGTTCTGAATTATTTTTTATCATCAAAATTTACTCACCTTATTGGAGAGTTTCTAGGACAAGGAAAATCCACACCGACTTAATAATTTAACTTCAAAGATGATTTGAAGAACATCCACAGAATATGATGCCTTCAGGTTGTGGCACCTGTGCTAAACTATTAGCTTCCAGCACTCTACAAGTTGATGAGCACAAAAATAAAATATCTGTCTTCAGCACAGTTCAGTTGATCTATCTTTTGCTAGTACATTGTGATGTCTCCACCACCTACTCCTTCGACCTCATTGACCAAGTATATAATAGGTTAGATATATAACTTGGGTCTTCAAAATACACCAGCTATGAAGCAAGTGAAAGCATAATCATAAATTCCTTAAATTCTGAGTAATCCCTAACTATTGGCAAGCAACAAATATTAAACAAAAACAACACCCAATAAAAAAAATAGAAAGAGAACCTTCAACAGTTGAGAAGTGTATATGATAAATTTGTTTGAAACTCTTAATTTGAACCTGTTGATTTTAGAGGTTCGAAAAAGGTTATCCTGGAAAAATTGGGATAACCTTTGGAGGAATGTAATGCAGTGTTATCGAATTTGTGCATCCCTGAATCCTCCTCAGAACTAGGGCTGCAATGATTCAGATGTTCATGATGCGATAAGCATCATGATGCAAGTACATCATGAAAAAGCTCTGATTTTGTAAGATCTGTATCTTTAGTTGAATCGTAACTGCCCTCAGTACATAAATTTTCACTTCAAGTTTGCTCAAAATAAGAATAAAAATAAAGAATTTATGTTAATCTTACTTTTAGTCAGATATGAATACAAATTATATACTATCAAAATGGAATGTTACATTGTGTTTTAATAATGTTTTCAACCTTTTCAAGGTTCTTCCATTAATAATCCCTATGGCCTGAGCATCATGATGTATCTCTTGTCATGATGCGATGCATCAGAGTGAAAGAATCGTGATTCATTCAAACTGTGATGCATTGTTGCTCTCCCACTCAGAACAGTGTTGTAGCTTGTAGCTAGTAGCTAGTAACTCTTTACCCAAGATGTTAGAAGATGAAATTTGGATTGAAAAAAATATTTGAAAACTAACAATTTTAATTTTTTGCCTTGAGAACATACCTCCTTACCCCTCATTGGAATGGGCAGCTTGTACCAGTGTATTCTATTATATTGTATTGGACAGAGCTCTGAGAGCTTGGTCAGATAAAATATAATAGATTAACCCTTTACCTAACCTGAAAAGCAGACGACACTTGCAAAAAAAATTCTTGAATAACTAATTTTTTTCATATTTTGTCTCAAAAACATAGGTTATGACCCCTCGTTTGAACGAGCTCGTCGAGCTCGTTCCAACGAGGGGTCATAACCTATGTTTTTGAGACAAAAAATGAAAAAAATAATAAAAATTAATTGGCGATTTTGAGAATAGCGCTGGCCGGTTTTGGCCGTTACGTTAGGTAAAGGGTTAAATGCCATTATTGGATATACTGAGGCCAGATTGGTCTATACATGTGAGGAATTCAGTGATTGTTATGGTAATTTCTCGATATATTACAACATTTTTATTCAATTAACAGGAGTTTACTCAATAACCTATATGCAGTTAACAGATCAAATTTGTGCTGTAGGTATAATGAATGGTTGTAGGGTTGGGACGATACATCAAATTCTAGGTACACGAGCCACGATACAAAATGTATCTAGATACGTATCTTGATTTTCATCCTGGTTTTGAAGCTACAGCTAAGATCACAGGGACAGTGGTGGAGCCACCAATTCATAGTTGGGGCGCACAGATACATTAGGGAGGAGGGGCATCAACTTCAACCCCCCCCCCAAAAAGCAAACATCGATGAAAACTCAAACAAAAAATACCCCGATTTAATAATTGGTATTCCGGTGTACCCTGGTGTTATATTCTGAATTGCGGGGTATTTGTGTTAGCCAAATCACTCAAGCCTAAAATGTGATGTGTTGAATGTATTGAGAGTGAAAGAGTTGAATTTCAAGATGGATGACCGGCCTAAAATATTGGTATCACGATACGGCAAAATTTGGACATCCACACCGGTACCCGTATCGTGGGTTGCCGTATCGGTACTTATCGGAGTACTGGGATATCGCCCAAGCCTTGTGTGTTTGGAAATTATATTCATTTAACAGTGTTATTCAATTAAGGGATATCTAATTGAGTGGATTCCATCATTCCACTGTATGAGGAAGTTAGTTTATTCCCCCCAAATTGACCTGTGTCAATAAATTCCACAGAGGATAGATGTTTGTCCCTGAATAGTCATACTCATTGAGATAAAATTGAAACCCAAAATTTTCCCTCCCCCACCCCACCTCGCCCCACAAAAAGAAAAAATACAGAACTGAAACCCAAATCAAAACTGCCCTTTTCTATTATAGTGTATTATTGCTAGAAATGACCCTTTTCATGGCACATTAATTTGCAAAACTGGCATCCAAATGAAATGGCATTATCAATTACTTCCCTATAGGAACCCTGGAAGTGGTGCTATGCTTCTTTACTGTGGTAACCAAGTTCTGTTTTACTGGTAAAAATTAGTTTGTTTAGGCCTAAAAAAATAAAAAATCTGTTTCTCAGGCCCTCCCGCATGGTCCTTTTGGCTGCCGCATACTCTCTTTTTATAACCAATTTAAACTTTAAAAAAATCAAAATTAAATGGTTTATGTCTGATATTTTACCCAAGTTGAAATAATTGATGAATTTGTCCCTTGTGTGCAAGAAGGCTTTGCAATGCTTTAGCATTGCAAAGCCTTCTTGCACTCAAGGGTTGAAATACACCACCACACATGCTATTCTGTAGATTATGAGGCCTAAAACTTGAACCAAGAACATGAACTTTTGATGGCAAAGAAGTAATTACTGAAATAAAAAATAAAATAAAAAACCGCTCGCCCACATGCAATTTTACAAATAATGGCCTGAGAAACAGAAGATCTACTTTGTGTGGCCTTAAATAAAAATTATATAATTGCGTTTCCCTTTTCCCTAATATTTTAGGTGCTTGGGATTATATCCAACAGACAAGAGATAAAGTCGCAGATCTAGAGAACAGGGTTGAGAAAGCTAAACATAATGTTGAAGAAATTCAGAAGATTATGGCCACATGGAGTAAAATAGCATTGTTTGAAAGGAAGGAGGATAAACACGACACTTTATTGAATCTGGATGATAGAAACGATAGACTAACCAAGCGATACGCTGAAATCAAAACTGCTGGTGATAAGATACATTCCCTTTTGAAGGTAAGAAATACTAAGAATACATGTATTTGCATTGAGTTGCCATTTTCCAGCAATAGTTAACCCTTTACCAAACCCAGCAAGGAGACGACACTTGCAAATAAATTTTTTAAACAACTTAAAATTTTCATTTTTTTTTGTCTCAAAAAATGTAGCTTATGACCCCACATTAGAATGAGTTCAAGCTCATTCCAGTTAAGGGTCATAAGCTATATTTTTGAGACAAAAGAATGAAAATGGCTCTGGCCATATGGGGCCATTAGTCAGGGTTCATATTGATCATTGATTCTTGAGATCCAGGCATTTAGCACTGCCATACCAAGCATCTGGACAATCTTTGAATATAAGAACCTTATTGGAAAATCCTTGACAAAAAGTGATATCAAGTGATCAGAGGATATTAATTTCAGCAATATTTTACTCGCTTCACAGCATCCTGAATATTGTTGGAATGGATCTTCTCTGTCTAATACAATGAGAATTATGCATTAACCCTTTACCCAGTGCATGTGATATAAAAATTTATTTAAATATTATGTTTTAAATTGTTTCAAAAAATTTCAGCAAAACCATATCATGTGACCCCTCATTGGAACGAGCTCGATGAGCTTGTTCTAATGAACGGTCACATGATATGGTTTTGATGAAATTTAAAAAAAAAAAATTTTTTCAGCTGCTTGTTTTGTATATTATGCAGGTGGATGTGGCCAATTCGATAGGAAAGGGTTATGTTGCAGATAACCTACCTATAAGAGTGTGATATGACATAAAATTAAGCCTTTACCCAATGTAACGGCCAAAACTGGCCAGTGCTATTCACAAAAATCGCCAATTAATTTTCATTATTTTTTCATTTTTCGTCTCAAAAACATAGATTATGACCCTCATTGGAAGGAGTTCATTCCAATGAGGGGTCATAACCTATGTTTTTGGGACAAAAAATGAAAAAAATTATTCAAGAATTTTGTTGACAAGTGCCGTCTGCTTTTCATGTTACATAAAGGGTTAAGGAATATTGAATACAAATGTATTTATGTAACCATGTGTAATTCTTGGAAAAGTGCTACCTTGCTTTTGTCCCCAAATGTGTTAGAAAATCGTTGTATTTCTCAGCTCCTTGAAAACTTATGAAAATATACAAGGAAGGCCTTGGAAACTGCCCGAATTGACTACTCAACCAAGTGCAGGAACTCTGTGGGGGCTCTCATCTCTTCAGCTGTTGGTACAGGATGCTAAATTCAGAACTTGAATTGAGATAAAGTTGCATGAAATGTTCAGGTAAATTATCTTTACTTGTTAAACACAGAAGTCTCTGTATTCCTCTGTGATGACTATGGAATTTAGCATTTATTAGTCCCCCACGGTTTACACTCTGCCTGTCCATGCATCTGTCTGTCCATCCTTCTGTTCTGTTTCCACCTGTATCTCAGAAATGCTTTGGCACTTTTGTTTCAAATTTTCAGATTTGATGGGACATTAGGAAAAATTGATGCACATCAATTTTTTCCGAAAACAATTCAAGATGGCCAACTGGCAGCCATTTTTGTTGGAAATTGCGTGTAATTATTTTCACGCTCAGAACTTATGAACGACATTTCTGATTTCAATAATTTTTGGTATGGAGGTCTAGCAGCATAAGATAAATACCATATCATACTTTTTTTTTCTCATGCATAAATTATTCAAATTAGCCTTAATATTTTTGTGCATTTTATGTTGTGTACTGTTACCACCTGTATCTCAGAGATGCTTTCATGCTTTTGTTTCAAATTTTCAGATTTGAAGGGAAGGGACATAAGATAAATAACATATTATACAGGGTTTTTTTCTTGTGCTTAAATTATGCAAGTTAGCCTTACCTAACTTTTTTACAGGTATTTGGATGCTTCCAATAATATTGGGACTAGTTTGTTGAGTTGTTCCTTTGATATCCATATTTGTTTGGGTTTTATTGAGGAAATATCAATATATTTCACAGTAATCCACCTACCGTGGGGGACGATTGTCTGATCATTGGCGATCGGCGCTGCACTTGTTAAGATATGAAGCTCAAATTTGACATTTTAGCAGAGATCTTTATTGTTGTATAATGATCCGGTTGTGGGACTCTTTCCTGATGTGATTTTATCTTTTTCTTTCTAAATTACAAGTGATTAATTCCCAATTCTTCAGCTTACAGTGAACAACAGTAACCTTTTTCAAGAAATCGTATTACACCCCAACTTGTTAGTCCATTGGCTTTGCAATGATTTACAGTCAAATCTTCGCTGCCACCACAGGCTGCAAGACTGCTCTATAATCCACTTCTGGAAACAATTTATCTTTGTCTAGAAGACTTTCCCATCATTCCATATGGAGTTGCCTGCTCTGAGATGTAAATATTTGCCAAAAGTTAGAATCAGACTTGTTGAGAAATCTTGGCAGATTATAATGAAGGGAAGTAACTGAAACGTGTGGAAAAAGAAACTTTTTCATAAATATTCAAAATTCTCAATTCCTTCCCAACAGCAGAAAATTTCACAGTTTGAGAGGTCCCTTGCACAAAGTAATCAGAAAAATCAATGTTTGGGGTGAGTCTGACTTTGAAGTAATGTGAGATGTGTAATGGATGTCATTGATCATGCATTATTAACATTTCGAGTCTTTTGGATGTAAAAAAAAAAAACAAGTGGTGATTGAACCTAAGATTGCATTGATATACTGTTCTGTTTATTCCCCCCCTCCCCATCCTCAATCTCCACAATAATATCCATACCTAATGCTGCTGCTCAAACTAACTTACATTCTGTTTTCTTTACCTTCACTAATTTCTATTCAGACTGGTATCATGAAGCACTTGCCACTGCCCTCATTTAACCCTTTACCCATCGTAACGGACAAAACTGGCCCAGCGCTATTCTCAAAAATCGCCAATTAATTTTCATGATTTTTTCATTTTTTTGTCTTCAAAACATAGGTTATGACTCCTCATTGGAACGAGCTCATCGAGCTCGTTCCAATGAGGGGTCATAACCTATGTTTTGGAGACAAAAAATGAAAAAAATTAGTTATTCAAGAATTTTTTTTTTTTGCAAGTGTCATCTGCTTTTCATGTTAGGTAAAGGGTTAAAATAATAAGTAATAAATTTAAATAATCTTATGTTATTAGGGACTTTACATGAAAATTCCATAATGGGTTACAAAACTGATTGGAAAATATTCCTCATGTGATGAGAAAGAGAAATCTTTTTACAGAATCTTAACATTCCATGTAGTTTTCGAGTTATGGTCATTTGAAGTTTCAAAATCTGTCGAAAATTTATTCTTTGGGACATAGTGCTTTCTATATAAATTCCCAAACCAAAAACTCTCCCAAAAGTGGTGATTTTAGCATACTTTTTTTTATGTGAAAAAAGGCATACGCTTATAAAAATGAAAAGCAGTAATCAGAGTCTTGAAATTTCACACAGTCATGGGCCATACTCTGGCCTAGAATTTAACATTAAAATTTTTTAACATGAGCCGAACAGTCTTCAAGTTAATTTGCATATAATTTGCATAAAAATGTCAATTTTTTCCTTTGTTTAGAGAATATTCCCACAGTTTTCCAACTGGAACTGAAATTACATCACAGGAGTATTGCAGCAACTTGCACAACATTGACAGTTTGTTTTGTAACCATATCTGGTTTTAAAAAACAACTGAAATTTCATAATTTGCATATTTAAGTCCCGCCCACTTTTTAAAATTCCACTATTAAGGAATGAATTGAACACTGACAAGCCCAACTGATCACAAAATGGCGTAAGTAATGAATCCACAACATTTAGAACCCCTGTAACATATTAGCATGCCACCAGCTAGATATAAATATAAATACCAGCACAATTAAAATATTTAGGCCATGCCCACTTCTTTGGAAAGATAAGAAAATGTGTGTAACTGTTTTGAATATACAACCAAACTAAAGCTTACCAAGAAAACGTATCTACTAACCAATTGATTCCAATATCACCCTGAAGACAAAGTTCATAGAAGCCCAGTTCTAGTCGTAATAAAATTTTAAAACCAATTAAATATGCAAATTTATTCAGTGATGTTATGTATTTCAAAAACTTCATTCTTATGTCAATCCATCATTTTGTCTCACTTCTCGGTCAAAGTCAGTCAGCATGGTGAGAATAAAATCTAAACCCTCTTGTATTGAATTAATGGTCTCCAACTTCATGAGGTGATAAAATATAATTAAATTATTTTAATTATTTAATAAATATGCATATTTATTCATTTCAGTTTGATTTTTTAATATTATTCATTGCTAAACCAACGACTATTTTTTTCTAATTTCACGCGTAACTCAAGCAGCACGGTGGGGAAAAGAATGTTGAATGCTTGTGACTAAGACTACCAAAAGGCCACCTTTCTTTCAGCTAACTGGACTGTCCATGTGCACAAGAGTAGAGTGCTGCTTGAAAATGTGTAACACTCATTGTATGAGAAAGTTTTACAGCTTTGATCAGCAGTGCAAAATCCATAAGGGGCCACTGACTGGGATTGACAATAAATCTTTGAGTGAAAAAAGACAACAGAAGAATGAAATGTTGCATCAGTCGGGGAAAAAAGTATTTGATTCCTGCTCCTGTGTTCCATATTATCCTACCTGTAATATTCATATCTTTTAAATTTTTTGCCTACCCTATATTATTCGAATTTGAAGCACCTATCTTTATTCATTTTCACCAGGTTGGGACTGTGAGCAAATTATCAGAATACAGTATTTTGGAGTTTGGACTAAATTCTTAAAATTTTTCCATAGCTGTTGAAAGTTGGAGTTATTTTAGAATTTTGAGGTTATTTATCCGAGATGTGGCACTTTGAAGTATTATAAAGTCAGTTTGAAACTTCAGTATTAGGCAAAAATAGTCCACCCTGTACTATTATTCCAACCAATAGTATCATTTCATTTTACCAAATCTTCCACCCTGTCCAATTAATCCTCACCATACTATTATTTGGATGACAGGAGTATACCTCCTCTCACATAATCACATAATTCACAGTAAAGAAACATGAGGACAATGGTCAGTGAATAAAAATACATGTAGAATTAGAATATGGGATGAAGATCATCCTCACTGGTCACCAACTTTATCAGCCCCCCCCCCCCTCCCCCCCCCCCCCCCCCCACCAATTTCACTGTGACCTACCGAAAAATCCTGGCAAGCTGAAGGCTTGTTCATATTCAAGTTCTGAGACTAACCAGTAAGGAATTAGAGAAGCATGGAGTTGGAGAAGAGATACAGCCTGAAGAGAGAGGATCACCATTAAACCACAAAACGTTTACAACAATTATGCACACTTTTTGGGAACAGAACTCAGAAAACAAGATAAGTTGCAGCGCAAAACAGCTGGGGGTGCAAGAGGTCTATGAGCTGAACAATTTACATTTCTTTATACTTCCTTGAAAAATTGTATCTGCATTAATTGAATAAACTCAGACTGCTGTTCTGCGATTTCACTCAGGGACCTGGTTAGGATTCAGACAAAAGCCACTGGAAAAATCCAGCCCCACCACAGCCCTAGAATTTCCTACTTATGACGTCAATAATTACAATTTGGTGAAAGTTCTGTTGCCCATCATAAGTCTTTTCAAATATGTTTGTTTTGGTCCTGCAAAATTATTTCAGTTCCCCACCACCACCACAGCCAATATTTTCCAGTTAGTGTTCACAGTGATTACTATTCACCAAAAATCTAGTTACCTGCCACTACCCCTTAAATTTGTTATGGTCTTGCAAAATTCCAGTTTACCCCTTATACACCCCCCCCCCCCCCCCTCATTCACCAAGAAGTTTTCTTACAGTACATTCAGTAATTACAATTAACAGTTGGATGAAAAGCAAGGTGAATGCTATTACCCCTTTCAAATATTTCTCATGGTCTTGGAAGTGTGAATTTCTGACTGCATGTTTTCTTTGTGTGTTTGACTATTTCCAAATCATGCTGAATTGATTGTTTTCCTATTTTTTTACTGAAAATTTCTGACTTTTATACCACTTTTAAGTTTCAAAACTTCCATACCCAGGAATCTGTGATGGGATTTGGGTGGGGCATCAAATACCCACACACCACCTCCATCACCATATCACTGGTTGTATTTGCAAGAAGGCCTACATGTGATTGATTTTTTGATTTTTTTTTTTTTGTGGGGGGGGGGGGGGGGGGGGGGGAGGTGCACAACAAATATACTCATTCAGCCTCTACTGCCCTCAAATAGACTCATTCAACCTCTACCCCCTGTTCCAAGTGGATTGGAAAAGGTTTGGGGATGCAGCCCCCCCCCCCCCTTCCCCCTCCGAACCCAAATCTATGGTTGTATTTGCAAGTACATTAGAACGTTATTTTGCTTAATTTTATGTGGTCTTTTCTGCAATTTTGAATAGTACATTTGGATTCCATCACAAGTTTTCCAGATACCGACTGGTTGTTAAACGTCATGTAAAAATGTGAGGGACCAGATTAAAAATGAATTCAGTATCAGAGGATGTAAAACTGCTTGGTATCAAATTTATGCAATTAATAACTTTTGTTGCGACGTTTTAATTTGCTGGCCCGTTTAGCTGGTTGCCCGAAAATTGAAATTGATAAAAAACACTTGGAGACTGAGTGTTGTTTGATCCGACTGATCAAAAAGGACAACAGTTTCATCTGGTCTGTCTCATTTTTTTCTTAAAAATATATCTTTAAAATGAATCAAAGACATGAACTTTTTACTGAATAATTTTATATTCAAAGAAAAACGTGTATCCAAACTGCGGGCATGTTGATAATTTTCTCTTGCAATCACAACCCGAAGACGTCAAACAGTATTTCAAATGGTCTTTCCCTGACAAAATTATTCGCTGACAAAATTAGTACACAACAACCTCCGTGTGATACAAAAGTGGGTCAATCCGAAAGTAGCAACAATTTTTGGCAGAGTTTCCGCTGTAGGTGCTTGGGTGTATCACTTTAAAACCTTCATAAATGGAAAGAATGTTTTCGAAATATCATTACCAGGTACCAAACTTTTTGATAAATATTTTTTTGGATGTGGAAAAATCGTTCCAAAAACTTTATTGCGTCAGAAAAATTGACGATCCGAAAAGTACGGTACCCTATGATAAAGAGCAAAGTCTCAAGAATCCCACTGTGTGCCTCATTTAATTGTATATGATGTATCCTCCAGCAGAAATCGTCATAAGCACGAGAGGGGTAAATCCGTTGTTTGAAAAAAACGCGTGTCAGAAATGCGAGAAAATGTCGACTCGTCGAGTTTAAACGTCTCGCGAAAAGAAAATACATACAATTATAGAATTTCTTGTAGACCCACTTGTTCATGGATATTTTATTAACAAACATGTTGCTTTATGGCCATCAACAATTTTTATTTATTTTTTTACAAGCAATTGAAGTTGAAAAATTGGAAATTTTCACAATGACTACGTGATGATGTCACACGTCTGAACACTCTAATGTTATGGTCATATTTGACCACTGTTATTCACAAAAATTGCAATTCAGTCTAAATAGCCCAAATAGTAGCTTATGAACACTCATTGAATTGACTTGTTCAGCTTGGTTCAGTGAAGAGTCATAAGCTATGTTTTTTAAGACAGAAAATGAAAATCTTTTGTTATTCAAGACACTTTTTGTGAAAGTGTCATTCATGTAAGTCAAGAGTTGGGGAATTTGCATCTAGAACTGGAAGAACTAGTTAAAGTAAGTTTGTTTTTCCTATTTTTGGGAGGGATTTATTTAATTATCTTTTGATGTTTTGCAGGAAAATTGTGAACATTTCAAAGCAGATTCCAATTCAGACATTTGGAAAGCATATGTTGATTATGTGGACGAAATGGTAGTTGATGGATATTTCAATACAATTCACTGTAGTTTAAAATATTTCTTGGATAACACAGAGCCTAAAAACAATCCTGATTCATTGTTTGAAGCTCATTTAGAACTGCAACCACCTGAAATGGTGTTCACACCTTCTTTAGACTATGGCACGGCTGATGGGTTTTATGATCTCATTGATGGACTGATTGGTGATGTGTACAAACAAGCTTCTCTGATAACAAGGTTAGCTGCACACAGTGGTCAGGAACATTATCAACCAGATTTGGAAGACATGGAAGAGTTATCTGAAATGAGACAGGAATTAATGGATAGAGTTCAGCAAATAATGAACAAAGCTTGTGATTACAGGAACTCATTTGATAACTATGCATATTTGTGGGTGGATGATAGGAATGAATTCATGCGACAGTTCTTATTGTATGGACATGTTTTAACTGCTGAAGAAATAGAAGCCCATGCAGAAACTGGAGTTCCCGAGAGTCCTCCAACACTTAATCAGTTCAAAGATCAGGTAAAACTGGATTTATTATTTATGTACTACAGTGGAACCCTGTTAATTGAATAATCACTCTGCCAGTAACAAATATTAATTAACCCTTTACCTAACGAATTGGCTGCATCTACCCACGTAACTTGCAAATTGAGCAGTTGAAAAAAATGAATTTTTCAAAATGTCATGTGACACCTCATTGGAATGTGTTCATCGAGCTCATTCAAGTGAAGGGTCACATGATATGGTTTTGTTATTTATTTATTGGTGTTTAAGGTCACATATTTCTCCACAATGGCTTATCATGACCGCGACAGTTTTACAGGTGGAGGAAGTCGGAGTACCCGGAGAGAACCACCGAGCAAGGACAAGCAGCTGCCAGCTCCCCAACATCCTAACTCCACACAAGCAGGGCATTGGTTGCACCATCGACGTGCAGTACGCCTTTGTACACAATGCCCATGCCTCCATGTGGGCAATGGGGGTGAAGTGTCTTGCCAAATGACACAACGTGGTGGGAACCAAGGACCTCTCGGCTTGCAGCTTGCACCTCTACCAACTGAGCCACCACGCCCCCTATGGTTTTGTTAAATTTTGTTTGAAAAATTAAAAAAAAAAAAAAAATTAAATAATAAATTTTGATATTCTGTATGTTAATAGGAGTATTATTTCATCATTTTCCGGTACTGAAGTCATAAACCTAGCAATTATTCTATCATGTCTTGTTTGACAGAGCTCATCGAGCACTGACAAACAAGATATAATAGATTAAATACCTACACTTTATGTACTGAGACCACAGAGGTCAGCAAACATAGTGAATTTGGTATATGCTGCAGATAAATGTTTGGGCGAATGTGCCATGGAGTTTGGAATCAACAGTTTTGTGACTATCATCCTGTCCTCTGTACCCAACACAAGAATAAAAATCCCTCTGTTTGGATGTACGATTACTCAGAGAAATCTTGTTTACATATTTCTGTCAGTACAGCAGTATATGGCAACAGGTGCATGTTAATTGTACATATGCCACATGTGAATTGCATATGAAGATCTCACCAAAATCTTCTTGTTATCATTTATTGGAAAGTTCTCTTATAAGAGAGCTTTCAAATGAATGACAACAAGTCAAGAATTTGGAGAAGTCTACTAAAATTATATAAACCTCCATCAAGTTTCAAGAAATTGTGCTGGTCATTATATCAGACACAAGTGAATTTCTGCCTGTCAAACATGCAAAATGTGTCTTGTCATTAACCCTTTACCTAACGTAACGTTCAAAACCAGCCAGTGCTATTCTAAAAAATCACCAGTTAATTTTCATTATTTTTTTCATTTTTTGTGTCAAAAAACAGGTTATGCCCCCCTCATTAGAACGAGCTATGTTTTTGAGACAAAAAATTGGTTGTTCAAGAATTTTTTTGGCAAGTGTCGTCTTTTCATGTCAGGTAAAGTTAGTCACACGACAGACTGCAGGCTTGTGTAAGTGTACATGTTGAGATGAGAAGTCCAGAATTCAACAGTTTATTTCATGAATATCTTTCTCTAAGCTGACATGCTCTGTAGTGTATGTATACTGTTGGAAATTGCTTAGTACGGCAAATTTGCCAATGTGTGGAGGGGGTGGGGGGAGCAGTTTGCAATTATTTAACCTGGGTTGTGATATTATCTAGGCAGCACAGACCTCATGTTTCAGATTGCATTCTACTACCCTGAGGAGATTTATATGTTTTGTTGATTATCATAATATAACCTTTTTCATCTGGTCTGCATCGAAGCCAGCCAATGGCCGGAAGCTCTGTGAAGAGTGATCAGTTTGGGTAATTCTGTCCCGCTTTACCCTTGTTAACCTGTCTGAAAACACCCTGGTATATCATAGTATTTATTACTGGTTATTTTGGTATAATGCTAATTTTTCTTTTTATTTATAAGGGTTGCTCAATGAACTCTGGTGAATATATATCTACTATATTCCATGTTTGTTTGTTTGTTTGTTTTGGGGGAGGGGGTGGTGTGGAGGGGTTGGCATCATATATCCACAGGGAATGCATTAATTCATTTACCTTCAATTTACAATATGAATCAATATCTTTATATCAAAGGCTTGAGGGTACTGCTTAGCATGGGCAAAGCAAGGTAAATACATTATACTTGTACACCGAGAACTCTAATTTTGTTTACAAGTACATTGACATTTTACATTCAAAACGCAGTTCATGTTAATATAATTAGCATTTTACATTCAAAACACAGTTCATGTTAATGTCATTGTCAGCTTACATTCAAAACGCGGTTCATGGTTAATGTTTATTATCTCCTGCTTTTTGAAAAAAACCGGGAGATATTAAATTCGGGGTGTCCTTCCATCATTCCAACCTTCCGTCCTTCCGTGTTTTTCGTTTCCAGACGCTAACTTTCCTTACAGTAACCGGATTTCGATGAAATTTGGGTAGGAGATCACTTTCATCAATTGTGGGTCCAAGTTCGAATATGGGCATTTTCCGCACATATTTAATTAGGTTGCTGAAATTTGATTGGCTGACGATTTCCAGAATCTAACTTTCCTTAAAATCAACCGATTTCAATGAAATTTCATATATAGATTACTTTTATCAATACCTAGGTCAAGTTCGATTGTGGGAAATTTTGTACCAAAAATCTGTCTGTCTGCCCCGTGCGTCAATGCACCTTGGACTAAAAGCCGTATTTATGAACCGATCTTCATGAAACTTCTTGGGTATCTTTGTTATCATTGTGAGACCAAGAGTGTGAGTTTTGGGGTTTGGTCCAAAATTCAAGATGGCTGCCAGCGATTATTTTGTTCTGAAATTGGGTGTAATCAGTTTTTTGTACAGAACGTCTATATGAAAGTTCGGATCGGATTTGAATAAATTTTTGTATGCATGTTTAGTAACATGCAATACATCACATATAATACGGGTTTTGTTCTAGTGCAAAAATTATGCAAATTAGTGAAACTTTGATTTATTCAGTGCTACTACTAATACACAGTAAGTGCACACCTTCCGTGTTTTTCGTTTCCAGACTCTAACTTTCCTTACAGTCAGTCGATTTTGATGAAGTTTGGGTAGTAGATCACTTTCATCAATTGTGGATCCAAGTACGAACATGGGCATTTTCCGCGCCTATTTAATTAGGATGCTTAAATTAGTGACCTCCGTGAAAATAAATCTGATAACCACTGTCTGAAGCACTGTCTCTTCTAAATAACCTCCACTTGCAACTCAACTATATTCCACTGGATGCATTAATTCCCCTTGAAACTGCTGCCCAGCAGGAGACATGAATTCACTGAATTTGCTTGTTATTGTACATTTTGGGTATTAACAATACTGTATTGCATTCACGTATAAAATTGTAATCTGACATGAGATACACAGCCCTAGCAGATGTTTCAATTGGCCTCCAATATTACTTACCAGATGAGTTAACAAACTCATCTATGTTGTGTTCCTCTTACAGATTGATACCTATGAGAAAATTTATGAAGAAGCTGAACATACAGAACAAACAAAAATATTTGATCATTGGTTCCGGGTTGATTCTCGGCCTTTCAAACAGGCCCTCCTGAATACAATCAAGAGATGGAGTTTCATGTTCAAACAACATCTAATAGATCATGTCACTAACAGGTATGTCTCATTTTCAAGAACTACTCATATTTTTATCACAGCTGGCAAAACGTTTGTGGGGGTTAAGACATCAAACACATTCTTGTAATCTTTTATTTTGTATGAAGGGTAGACAACAATTGCAAAAAAAAAAATCTTCAACAACTGAAATTTTTTGCCTCCAAAACAGTGTTTTGAATATGCATAAACTCCAGGGCTTAACCCTTTACCCAATGAATCGCCCGCATCCGCCCGCGTAATATGCAAATTCAGCAGCTGAAGAAATATTATTTTTCGAAAAATTTCAACAAAACCATATGTGACCCATCTTTGGAACGAGCTCGTCGAGCTCGTTCCAAAGAGGGGTCACATGATATGGTTTTGTTGAAATTTTTTGAAAAAAATTAAAAAATGATATTTAAAATAATAAATTTTGAAATCGTCTGTGTTGGGTAAAGGGTTAAGGGCTCTTTAAACTCCTTGAATTGTGTATTACATTTTTTTTATGTATATATTGATATATTCTTAATAACAGCTTTAACCCTTTGCCCAACGCAGACAATATCAAAACTTATTTTTCTAAATATCATTTTTTTAATTTTTCAAAAAATTTTAACAAAACCATATCATGTGACCCCTCATTGGAACGAGCCTGACAAGCTCGTTCCAAAGTGGGGTCACATGATATGGTTTGGTAGAAATTTTTTGAAATTTTTTTTTTTCAGCTGCTGAATTCGCATATTATGCAGGCGGATGTGGTCAATTCGTTGGATAAAGGGTTAATTCCATATTCTATTTGCAACTTGACATGAGGAGACCTAAATTGCATCATAATCTATAACATTATGGACAAGGTTGCTCCATTTATATTACAAAATTCATCTGTTTTCAAGAAGCATCTATTTCAGAGAATTTAGTTGGCCATTTTTACAGAATTGTTCCTTCCATCTTTTCTGTATGCACAATATTTAGTAATCAAATTAGAAGAAACTTTTGAAATACCTTTCAGAATTGTTTTTGTCATGTACCATAACCTTTGTTTGTTTTTGTTACTTCAGTCTAAATGAATTGGCTGAGTTCATCAAGGTAACAGATGCAGGTCTAACTAAGCCAGTGGAAGAAGGAGACTATGATGGTTTGGTTGCCTGTATGGGTAACTTATTTGCAGTGAAAGAAAGGCAGTCAACAACAGATGAAATGTTTGAACCTCTAAAACAAACAATTGAACTCCTGAAAACATATGACCAGGAACTTCCTGAAGAAGTTCACATCCAACTACAGGTTTGTTCATTTTTCTTTCTTCAATCTCGGCATGATACCATTTTAAAAATGGTTGGACCAAAGCTGCTATATTGAATTGTACTTTCACAAGTTTTAAAGAATGATGTTGAGAATGGGTGGGTCAGTTTTTGTAAACATCCTTGACTACTCAGGACAGTACAAATTTGTCAGTCAAAGCTTATTATTTTACAACTCCTGTAAAAGCCAGAAAAATAACACCACAAACTATACTGAAAGACAGGAGTTTCAAAACTCAATCATCTGACCTCATTATGGATCTTACATCTTGCCCCTTTCCAGTTCTTAAAACTGGAAAGGGGGTAAAGTTAACCCCATGACAAGAGAACAACACTACCACAAAATATCAAAAAACTATAGATTTCATTTTTTGCCTCAAAAACATAGCTTACGACCACTCATGACATTAGTGCGAGCTCGATTAGTTCATTCCAATGAGAAATGATACGCTGTATTTTGGAGGCAGAAATAGGAAAAAATAATTTGAATTGAGATTGTTGTGAATAGTGCATGACAGATATGGCAGTTATATTTGGTTTAAGAAGGGTTAAATAATCTTAAATAAACATAGACAGTTATTGTGGTTCTTCGTAACTATTTTGTTTTGGTGTAGTACACATGTGCAAAAAATTTAATTTAAATAAATTTTAAATAAATAATGAGAAAATAAACCAGAAGTTTTTTATCCCGTTTTTAATGGATCTTATTCAGTGCATTCTGAATCCACCGAGGTGACATAAACTGTTTTTTTTTTTTTTTTTTTTCTGTTAAAAACTGATTTTCATAATTATTTTGGACTATTCAGAACTTTCAAGAACTGGGAATATCTGGTCAGTAGATAAGTGATTATTGTGAGGGTGAGATGAATGGTAGGGTACAAGACATAACAAAGCATATCATTTTGAAGGAAGAATTTTATCAAATGAGTTTCAGTATATTCAGATTCTTCTGGTTAGTGAAGCAAATAAACAGATTGCCTTTTACCTAACATACTGTCTGATCTGTCTCATGCGATACACAAAAATTGCCATTGAGGTTTCATTTTCTCAAATTTTTGCAAGTAAACATAACTTATGACATCTTATTGGAGCAATCTGATGGAGAAATAATATTGTGTGTATTGCATGTAATCTGCAGGTCATGTAAGGTAAGAGGTTAACCTTTTACCCAGTGCACAGGGTTTCACAATTTATTATTTTAATTATTGTGTTTAAGATTTTTCAGAAATGGTTAAAACTATCAGTGACCTTCATTGGAACGAGCTTGACTAGCTCGTCCCAATGAGGAGTGACGATACTGTTTTGTTGAAATTTTTGAAAAATTTTGTTTCTTCAACTGCTTAATTTGTAAATTATGAGGCTGTTTCCAGGCCTGAAAATAAGCCGTCTGACATTTGCAGAATGAGGTCCCCAGAGGGTGAATTTGATCATGCTATCCTACACAATGGGCCAATTTATCCTCTGGGTACCTCATTCTGTTTAGGTTTGAGACCCTAATTCAGATTGAGGTTCACAGAGGGTAAATCTAGTGATACTACCCTGCTGTGCAGGGTAGCATCACTAAATTCACCCTCTGGGGACCTTATTTTGCAGATGTCAGTCTGCTTATTTTCTGGCTTGGCTGTTTCATTGGGTTAAGGGGGGCATTATTTGATTAGCCCTTTACCTAACATAAGAAGACAACTCTTGTCAAAACTTTTCGATTTTTGCCTCCAAAACTTAGCTTATGACCCCTCATTTGAACAAGCTCAATGAGGTCATTCCATCAAATGATCAGAAGCTGGGTTAACCCTTTACCCAACGCAGACGATATCAAAATTTATTATTTTAAATATCTTTTTTACCAATTTTTCAAAAAATTTCAACAAAACCAAATCATGTGACCCCTCGTTGGAACGAGATTGATGAGCTCATTCCAATGAGGGGTCACATGATATGGTTTTGTTGAAAGTGTTTTAAAAATAATATTTTTTTAACTGGTGAATTTGCATATTATGTGGGCGGATGCGGGCGATTCGTTGGGTAAAGGGTTAAAATTTGAATGTTGATTTTTGTGTATAGTGCTGTTTAATAGTGTTTATTTGTGGTCGTTATGTTATGTGGAGAGTTCAGTGTTGTACTATTTTAGTATGAGTTGAACAAATATTTGGTATTCTTATATTTTAGGAGTTGCCAGAGCAGTGGAATAATACAAAGAAGATTTCAATCACAGTTAAACAACAGGTTGCACCTCTACAAGCTAATGAAGTTGCTAATATTAGGAAGAAGAGTGCCACATTTGATGTTCAACAACATAAATTCAGAGAAAAGTTCCGCTCAATACCACCATTTAGATTTGACTGTGAAAAGCCATACGAGTATCTTGATAAGGTAAAGATTGTTCCATTGCTTAATACTAAAGTGTGCTGCCAACCATATGGTATTTCAAGTCGTATACCCTCACAAAATAATAATTCACATTATAGGAAAATCTGAAAGTTAGAAAATTGTAGTTTAGTGTATTAGTGTATTGCAGTCAGCCCAAAGCAAAACATTGTGGTCATAACCATTAAACTACTGAAAATGGCAAAATTGTTGACCCATCGCAGCTAACTTTATAAAGCTCATTACATGTGTTTTATTTAACCCTTTACCCAACAATATCAAAATTTAGTATTTTAACTTGATGAGCTTGTTCCAAGGAGGGGTCACATGATATGATTTTGTTGAAACATCTTGCAAATATTTCTTTTTCAGATGCCAAGTTTGTAAATTTTGTGGGCAGATGCAGCCGATTTGTTAGGGAAAGGATTAATCTGTCCCACTTTGAATCAAAAGGCAGTGTAAAATCAATGTTGGGAGACCAGTTGCTTTTCAAAAACTGCTGTGACAGGGTTTCCACGGGCCTTTAAAAACCTGGAAAAGCTTTGAATTTGAAAATCAATTTTCAATGCCTGGAAAGTCATTGAATTTCCCCAAAACTCCAAAAGTAGCCTAGAAAATCCTTGAAAACAATCTTTCAAAATATAAAAAACATTTTTGTGATGGGTTTCATAAAATGTGGAGGCCATAATGTCCAGGCCAAAATGTCCAGGAGTCGCAGGTTGAAACGCCCCAAGGCCAAAACATACTGCGTCCGAAACAGCCTGGGGCCGAACTGGCAAAGAGCCTAAACATGATAGCAGTTGACGGGGCCTGGCAGAGCTGGCCGAAGTGTGCTGAATAAAGAGTTCTGCCATGCCATCTATGCTTATTATCCAGTGAAAATGGTTGACGTATTTTGGTCTGTGCTTATAACTCAATTAAAACTGGCAACTTAATAATGTTTTGACTGGGAAAATTCAGGCCGTGAAATGGAAAACAAATGCGTCTTTCTTTTATGAAAATTATATAGAATTTGAGGTAATGGGGAAATGTAAATTCCAGTCATCATAAAAAGTACGGACATTTTATAAAACCAGTTCTTAGTGATGATAATTTGACTGAATGCAAAATAAGTATGAAGACATTTTCACTTGGGAACATGGGACTTTCTACACTTCGTTCCAATGCATTATCAGTGAAGCATTTATCAGCGAAGGGTGAAAATAATTTGAAAGTTGACAGTTTTTTAGAATCAAAAACAACAAAACATAAGTCTGACTTTCTGGTGATTGCTTCCACTTTAAAAGTATGTTATGATTCTAGTACTGTTCTCTCAGCAGAAATATTATGAGCTGTTAAATTCATGTATTCACACCACAGTTATGAGAGTTTCCCAGGAATTGGATGTCAAGTGTTGGAATTTTCAACATATTGAGAAGGAAAATGGCATCAAAATTTTCATGTGATTATCCTACAGCTTATTTCTGCGGTACTGTATTCTTGATTTTTAGTTGATAACCTTGAAAAGCCTTGAATTGTACTTTTATGAAGCCTTTAAAAACCTTGAATATGTCATGAAAATGGCCTTGAAAAGCCTGGAATTCACTTACTGATTAGCTGCAAGGAACCCTGAGTGAGTATCATTTGGAAATTTTGAACAGAATACAAATATGATGTCCATCCTCACCATCTATCATGTCAATCATCCCATGAAATTTCTGTATTAATCCTACCAATTTTTCAAAGGAATTGCCTTTTGCTCATTATATGCTCAGCAAATTTGGGTTACTTCCCATTGTTTATTTATTTTTGCTGTTGGCTTGAAATTGTCTTTTTTAATGGGCATACCTCTAGTTTATAAATATTTGTGGACTTGGCCAAATAAATTTCCTATTAAAATTCAGTTTTTCAGAGTATTACACATTAGCTGGTAGAGTGCTGAATTATTATTTTTGGTCCTTAAAATTTCCTTGTGCATCTTTGCCTTGTTACAATTTATGGGAGAGTGCAGGCAAATCCTAACAGTTAAAATTATCATTTCAAAGATAATATGAAGCACATTCACAGAATATGAAGCATTTAAATTGCAATACCAGCACTAAAGAATAAAGTCCAAATATGAGCTTCCAGCACTCATACAATCAGTTAAAGCGATATCTGAGATCAGCTCATAAATAAATCTCCTGCAGGATTATTTATTTGTCTTTAACTCTACTTAACAGGTGATTTATTGTTTTTTGTAATGATATTTGCAACAATTCTTCTTTTTGATTCATTTCAGGATTTGTTTCAACCTCCATATTTATTTTTTTTTTTATTTCTAAACCTAGTATCCCACCCATGACATTATCAAACCCATTTTGAATTTTGGTTAAACCGAAAATCCTATAAAATTTCTAGTGTTTTCACATTTTTGTCTGTGACAGGCAGCTCTATATGTGGTATTGTTGGTTTGTTGGTCAGTCTGTCTGTCTGTCGGTCAGTCTGTCAGTTTATCAGTCATTCTGTCTCAGTTGGTCAGTCAGTCCATTGGTTTGTAGTGACCAACGAGATGTGAAACTCAACTTTTAAAATACTGGGTGGAATCTGATCATATTTGTTATGTAAGTGTATCTGATTGATATCTAGCCACCTGCTCAATGAAGGTGTTATTCAGAGAATTTATTTCCATTGTTATCACCCTTGATGGACCTTGAATTTATTTCTTTTTTACCATCTATCGCAGCTTATATGCCATCTCAGAATTTTTCAAAGCATTCCAGTTATTGCATTTTACATATATATATTAAATTCAGCTGTTTTCCCTTTTGCTTGCTAGTATTACAATTCCATTCTGAAGTTTGATCCAAATGACTGGCCTATAGCCGGTGTTGTGTCTTTGAGTTTCACTGTATTTATTCTTATCACTCTTACCACTGCCCAAAAATAAAAATTTCTTCATTGATTGAAATAAATAAGATGCATTTATTACACATCCATTCAACTTTAAACCCTTGTATTTAACTGAATAGCCGCTATGACATAAATGAGTCTGAATTCAGTGGGTGATGTACAAGCTCAGGGTTCATACAGCTCTTGAAAAACCCTTGAAAATGAGTTTTTTCTTGAAAAACCCTGGAATTTGAAATTAGCCCTTGAGAAACCCTTGAACTTTCAGAAATCTCTTGAAAAACCCTTGAATACCAAGCTATTTCCTGGGCATTGTAAATATATGTGTACTCGCCTTTTACTTGTTTGTTGCACTCATGTCGCTCAGTTAAAAAAAAACATAAAAAAGTATGGAACTTTTTACCAAGATTACTGTAACACAGATCACACTTTGGGTACCAGTACTTTCTGACTTCCAAAGTCAGATCCGTGTCACATGAATCTTAGATTTTTAAAGCTCATACAACAAGCTGAATAATATATGTTGCCTTTGAAAAAAAAGAAGCCCCTTGAAAAACCCTTGAACTTTGTGAGCAAATTTTTGTATGAACCCTGAAGCTGGTACTTTTTTCCCAGCACCATTCATACTAGTTCCTTTCCCATCGAGTCATTAGTTACGCTTCGAAAAGTTTCCAAATTTCGTTATACAATTATCAACAGTCTGTCACATAGTATGAAAATGAAAACGTCCAAAGCAAAATAAAGTCGGTTCACAAAAAATTAGTTAACCAAAAATGAGATAATATTAAAAAAAAAGCAATCATTTCCCAACCACATTAACCCAGTCCTGTGACCGTCTCGTTTTGTGGATACATTATATCTAAACTGGCCAACTTTATTTCTGTAAATCTTCGTACATCTTGACATACTTAGAACTTCTTTTAAAAATGTTTCTCCCAGCTGTTTTGCAAATCTGCACAAATGTGTACTTATATTTTTACTAGCAGTAATAGCCACCAAATGGTTAGGCGTGAATGGGCACCAGCCAAAGAGAAACAGCATTACGAATTTCAACAAACACTGGTTCCAAAAAGGTTTTGATTTTTTATCGATCCATTTGATCAGTACAACTTTCACTCAAAACAAACAGACTCTTCACCTTTGGGTTTAAACATCGGAATTAAAATTTGTTTATTTTAACAAATTATAATGCATGGGTTGTGTAATAAACACAGAACCTGATGTGTGTTTGAATCGATGGGTGTTTTACATAACTCATTGGAATGGCGTAATCATATTTCGCGAGAGCCGTACTATGCCATTCAAACTCATTATGTAAAACACCCACCGATTCAAACACACATCGCGTTTTGTCTATTTATTGAGTTTCTATCTAAAGACTACAGTTGTAGAAGATGGTGATACTGGGGCAATGAATGGGACAAGTTATGTGCTAGTCTTTTTTTAGACTGCCCCACCGAGCCCAGACGGACCTGAGGTGATGCCATCTTAGAAACATAGATTTTCCTTCGTATTATATTCTTTTCCACTTAAATCCATGATGGACATATCAACTAAATATTTACCTAGGCCAGGGACCAGCCTAGGGGGAATTTTAGGGAGACTTCATGTCTCCCTCCATAAAAAATAGGGAGACTGCAGAGTCAAGTAGGGAGACTTCATAGGCAAGTGGGGAAAATTAAGAATATTTATGTACCACCCCCTGCCGCACCTTCATATTTTCAGTTTGTGGTCCTCCATTAACGTCTGATTAATCCAGGTCCAGTTGTCTATGATGCATCTATGCCAGGTTAAAAAATCACAAAGTAATTACTGACTGAAAATCCCCCACTACTACCCTGTCCTTAATGACTCCTCCCCTCTTCTTCGTGCCAATCCCCCAGCACCCTCTTGTGGTTGCCTTTCACCTAAGTCTACTAAGCTAGTAATTTCCTAAGTCTGAAAGTGCGAACAGGACCAGATGTAAGAAGGTTGCTTGGAAGATACTTTGTTAGTTAATAAACAAAATACATTCTGGGGTCGAGTATTTTGTAAAATAAATGTCATTCCACATCATTTTTATGGCATTCCGGTGTCATTCCGCGTCATTTCGTGTCATTCCGGTGTTTAGGAGGACCCATTTTTCAAGATCCTTCAAATACACACTTGTGCCCTGTACAAAGCTTTTCTTGTCGTCACTAAAGGTTTTTTTCATGTGTTTCATTTCCATTCGTGTTTTTCTGGGAATAGACTGCCCAACAGTTAACAACAGTCAGCAAAACGAAATAAAAATACAGTGTTAGAAAATACGTCTGTTGTGTTTCCATTTTCGGTATCCTAAGCTAGGTAACCTACTTTCAAACTGGGTTATTTTGTTGAGTCGCGTAAGTCACCTTTTTTCGTTTCGACCTTTAAAGCTCCGACTGAAACGGAACAAAATAGAAATAAAAAATCTGCCAAAAGCGACAATGGACAATTGATTGTCGTGTGATTTGAAATAAATGGTCATTTATTTGACGAATGAAAAGGCCCATTCATCACACTTAAGCACATTTGATTCTTGAAAATAATCGTTTTTATGTAAACCTCGGAACACTTAGTTCAGCCTTTTCTCATTTTGCCAATTTTTAGAGGGCAACTTGTAATCGCACCGACTATTTTTCTAGGCAACTTTGGGCTTAGAAGGGTGACATAATCGCCCTCGCGGCTGGTCCCTGACCTAGGCCAGCTCTTGGTCTTTGACAAGGCCCTTTCCTTTCATATGTCATTTGCTAAAAGTATACACACCAGGTGACTGGACAAGCATAATAGTAAAATATTTGTCTTAGTTAACCCTATACCTGTTCCATTGAAATTTTATGTAGTATTTTGCACTAAAAATGCCATTCAGGTTTTGTTATTTTATCTTTTTTTCCTTGTGAGAAGCCTGGATTATGCCAGGGCAGACAAGAAAAGAAATATTTTAGTGATTTAGAAACATTTTGTTTTGTTATCTGTAGTTTGGTAAAGCCTCTCCATACCTGTTAGCTGTAATATGCAATTCCTAACATCTGCATTGTATATATTGACTCATTTTTAAACTTTTCAGTATCATCAAGATATTGCTGCTATGGAAAAAGAAATGGAAAGCATGTTGGCTTCAGCTGGTCTCTTTGAAGTCAATGTACCTGATTTCAAACAGCTCAAACAGTGCAGAAAGGAGATTAAACTTCTAAAACAGTTATGGGATTACATTATGATTATCAAAAGCAGTATTAATGACTGGAAAACAACACCCTGGAAAGACATCAATGTGGAACAGATGGATATGGATTGTAAAAAGTTTGCCAAAGACATCCGTGCCTTAGATAAGGAGATGAGGGCATGGGATGCCTACTCAGGTGCTGAAAATACAGTTAAAAATATGTTGACTTCATTGAGGGCTGTCGGTGAACTGCAAAATCCAGCAATCAGAGATCGTCATTGGCAACAGCTCATGCAAGCAACAAAGGTATGTTCACGTTATGGACAAAAGTTACTGTCTCAAGAAGTAAGGTTTGGATATATTTTTCAAAATGGACAACTCCGTATTGATTTTCTGTAATATAATAAAATAAATAAAGTATGTGATTACTTCATATTTACAAAAAAATTTAATGTGCCTCAGTTTTGTTATCAACAAACTGATTTTATAGAATTTCCATCATTTGTCATATATTTAGAATAAAAATATCACTTCAAAGAGTTTTTCTCTATTGAATGAGCTAAAATCAAATCAGACCAAATTATTGTTGCCATACATCAATTCTGTTTTCCCATGCTTTGATGTTGTTTCTGGAGATTTTTCTAGCAACCTTTAAGGATGAAGACAAATTTAAACATTTTGTATCTGATCATTACCGGGTATTCTTGATGCTTAGAAAAGACTTCAAGTCTGAATGTTGGTAGCCAAGACTTAACTGTAAACCACGGCCAGTGTAGTTTGATTATTGTTTGGCAGGCATACTTTCTAATCATTGTAGTGGATTGAAAGACAGTATTTATTAATTTTTGTAGGTGTCTTTTGTCATGGATGAAAGTACAACACTGGCTGATCTGTTAGCTCTCAATCTTCATGACTTTGAAGATGAGGTGAGAACAATTGTAGACAAGGCAGTCAAGGAAATGAGTATGGAAAAAGTGCTTAAAGAATTGGATGCAACTTGGTCTACCATGGAGTTTGAGCATGATAAGCATCCAAGAACTCAAATCACAGTGTTGAAAGCGAGTGAAGAACTAATTGAGACCCTAGAGGACAACCAGGTAAAGTGTGTTTACGAAGAACCCTGTCACAGGTTCATAGATTTGCTGTTACATGAGCTGTCAGTTCAGTTTGATGATGCTCAGACAGTTTATTTTTGTACTTAAAAAAGGTTTCATATTTTAGGTGTTTAGGAATTGTAGCCAACATTTTGTTCCCATTCATCAATCCAACCTCTCTGCTATGATTGCCTATGTTTGCAATCGTCATAAAAGTTTTTTTTAAATCACGATACATTGTTATAATAGCTGCTGACACAGATACTGATCAGTACAGATACATGTACTACAGTGGAGCCCTGTTAACTGAATAGCCACTTTTCCAAAAAAATATTCAATTAACAGGAGTATTCCATTAACAGGGGCATGCCATTTTCTTGTATTCGAGAGGTAAACTGAGCATTTATCCTATTATATCTCGTTTGACAGCTCATGGAGCAATAGATTAAATGCCTGCATTGGATGTACTGAGGCTAAATTGGTCTATAAACAAGGGAATTTGATAATTTTATGGATAATTTCCTGACATATTGCTAGTCTGGGCCATTAGTAGGTATAAAAATATAAACATTATTTTAAATTTCCAATTTTGTGTTGATCAGAATGCAATAAATAAAATTTTGCATCTGTTTAATTCCATATTAATGAACCAAGGCACTATTTTCTTGAGTTACCTTATAGGAATTGATAACTTATTTATATGCCCATTTTATAAAAACGGTCATATTATGTTGTGGTGTTGGCATCTGTCCGTCCTGTCTGTTTGGAATTGTTTTCTGGACTTTTTTTCATTATGGATGGACATACTGAGAAAATTTTTGGTATACAGATTTGTTATGGATGCTTAATCTAGTTTGAATTTCGTTCCGCTCAGTTGTTTTTTTGTGGAGTTACTGTCCTTGAACTTAGTTACCGTTTTCCGGACTTTTTTTCGTTATGGATTGACATATTGAGAAATTTTTTTATATATAGCTTTGTTATGGATACTTACAGATCAAGTTTGAATTTCATTCTGCTCAGTTGATTTTTGGTGGATTGACTGCCCTTGAACATAGTTACCGTTTTCCTGACTTTTTTTTGTTATGGATTGACATATTGAGAACAGTTTTTAAATATAGCTTTGTTATGGATACTTACAGATCAAGTTTGAATTTTGTTCCACTTGGTTGATTTTTGGTGGAGTTACTGCCCTTGAATTGTTAGAGTTTTCTGGATTTTTGTTCATTTTCCGGACTTTTTGAATAAGTATAATTACCTAAAATGGAGAAACTGACCGTAAAGTTCATTTGGAACATGAATAATGTTTTATAATTTCTGGAAGTGCGGGTGTATTATGCACCGTCCAATGGTGTCCTCTGGTTAAATTGGCTTGAAAAGATATTTTGGGGTGGTGTTTGAGAAAAGTTATTGTAATCTTTAGGGCTGCCTTATTGGAGGATATATGCCTCCAAAACATGATGTATTGTGCTCTTTTATCTTTACATCTGTTAAAATATTATGCTCTAGGCCTCCACAGGAGGTTCGCTGGTTATATAGTCAAGGTCTCCATCTGTCAGTATGCCCCTCCATACCTTCATATGTCTGTACGTCTGTACAGACATTTTGTATTAGGTTCTGCTCCACAGTTTTCCAGGCATTTCCAAATATGACATGCCATACACTCTCTTCAAATGCAAATATTCTGCAGCTTAGTTATCTTACCCATAACATGTATTACATTTCCCAAATCCACAAAAAACATATAACATTATCTGATTAAGTAGAAATAAACAATCTGAATGTGGGTGGAATAATCTAGTGTCAAAGGCATGACTTCAACCTGAAAAATTTCATGAAAAAATGCCGAAACCAGTCATTTTCAGCCACCTAGCAGCCTCAAAAGCAGAATTTTCCCACCAACCCCACCTACCCACCCCTCGAGCAGAGCATCCCCTGTTTGTAAAATGCAAAAAAAAAATTATATGTTTCCGTCTCATTTTTTAGATAACCTGTCTGGTAACAAACCCGTGTAAAAATTACATTTTAAAAAATAGCCAATTTTTCGAAGCCACCGTTTCCCACAATTCATCTGGTAATTTACCCCTATGTATCAGACTCCAACTTTGAGACTAAAACTTCAAATTCTCTTGTCCAACAAAAAGCCTAATGTAATCATATATCTTGATACTAAAAATATATCTCTATTTTACATGGCCTTAGTTTCAACATATGCCCTATGTTTAGAATTTCACCCCTGTCCAATAGTGCGAAACTGTAGAGCGGAACCTTATAACTCCGGTATTGGTTGTGGGATTTTGATGTCCTTTGGTATTCTAATAGACCAGCATGGGGGAAATGATAACCACAAATCACAAGTTTTGTCCACACATTCAAACCTGAGTTATGGCCCTTGTAGGACTTACAAAAATAGTAAAATGTATGTTTTACATTATAAATCTGGCATCGGTTGTTGGATTTTGATGTTCCGTGGGTTGATGGTAGCATGGGGGACATGATATCCACATATCGCAGGTTTCATTGGTACCCAGCGGTATGTGGGCTCTTGTTACACTTAGAAAAACTCTCTGTACGAACATTTTAACTTATAACTCAGTCATTTGTGGTCAGATTTTGATGTCCTTTGGTATGGTGAGAGACTAGCATGGGGGAGAAAACATCCACATATTGTGGGTTTTGATTTATGGCCCTTGTTACACTTAAAATACTTTCTGAACAAACATTTTGCATTAAAACTATGGCATCGGTTGTTGTTTGATGTCCTTTGGTGTGGTGATAGACCATTCTGGGGAGAGAATATCCACATATTGCAGGTTACATCCATGTATACTTACCACAGTTATGCCTTTTTTTAGACTTTGAAAAATTGTCTGTGTGAAGTTTTTGCATTGTTTTATGTTCATAGTAATAATTTTTGTTGAATGACAGCCAAAAATTGAATAATTTCTGTATTGCCCATGTTGACATTGCAGAATGGGGCATATGCAATGCTACGCATTGTACTATTTTCTTGTTGTTTACTGTTTTGAGAAAATATGGACAATTTTTCTCCATTAACACAAATATATGCTTCTGTTTATCACCAAAAGTTTTCTTTTCTTTCTGCAGGTCCAGTTACAAAACATGCTCACATCAAAATACATTGCTCATTTCTTGCAAGAGGTTTCCTCATGGCAGCAGAAACTTTCAACAGCTGATCAAGTCATTCAGATCTTTCTTGAGGTACAAAGAACATGGTCACATTTAGAGAGTATTTTCATTGGTTCTGAAGATATTCGTAAGCAGTTACCAGAAGATTCAAACAGATTTGATGGTATTGACAATGATTTCAAGGTAATTTTAGTTGCATTACACAATCATTACTATTCCATAGGAGTGAAATAAAATGACTCTTGTAACTGAATTTGATAATTACTGCAGTGTCCTCATAGGAACCAAAATGGCACTTGTTCACATTTTTTAAATGTTTTTTTCACCCATACCATGTATGTGACCCTCATTGCAACAAGCTGAACAAACTTGTTCCAATGAGGGGGTCACATATGGTTTTGTTGAAATTCATTTTAAAAATAAAAAAGATTTTATTTATAAAAAAAAAAAGACAAACTTCTCAGTCTCATATAACATGGCATATGTAGTTCGATTTGCTGACTGAATCACCTTTATATAATTTCAGGAATTAGTTAAAGAAGTGGAGAAAACAAAAAATGTTGTTGCTGCCACAGGTCAGCCAAACCTTTATGAAAGGCTTGAAGCCATTCAGCATTCATTAACTCTCTGTGAGAAAGCTTTAGCTGAGTATTTGGAGACAAAGAGATTGGCATTCCCTAGATTTTACTTTGTGTCTTCTTCTGATTTACTGGATATTTTATCCAATGGAAACAATCCAAGTATAGTGAGTATATTTATTTATAGTTTCCTTTCTAGTCACTGTATCCTTATTAACTTTATTTGATCTTCCCAACAATAGAAGTGAAGAGCTGCCAAACTTGTCAAATTTCAATATTGTTCAGATCTGAATCAATTGCTAAGCGAAAGAGAAAATTAAATTTTTGGTCGAGTTTTGTTAACCTATTCCTATGGTTTGGTGATAGACGGTGTGCGGGCTGGCTGGCATTAGCACAATAACTTGGAACAAGTGATCTTCGACTTGACTAATATTTGCCATACAGGTCTTTTGCAATAATATCTCAAGCGAGTTCGAAAACTGGCCCAGCCCAATTTTTCGTTACAGAGTTATGGGCCTTAATTAGTCAATTTTTATGAATTTTGAGCTTGTTCGCACAATAACTTGAACAAACATTCTTCGATTTGACTAATATTTGCTGTACAGATATTTTGCAGTAATATCTCAAGCAAGTTCGAAAACTGGCCCAGCCCAATTTTTTGTTACAGAGTTATGGGCCTTAATTAGTCAATTTTTATGAATTTTGAGCTTGTTCGCACAATAACTTGAACAAACATTCTTCGATTTGACTAATATTTGCTGTACAGATCTTTTGTAATAATATCTCAAGCGAGTTCGAAAACTGGCCCGGCAAGATATTTCTTTACCGAGTTATGGGCCCTAATTAGTCAAGCTTTATGAATTTTGAGCTCATTAACGCAATAACTTGAACAAACGTTCTCCTATTTGACTAGTATTTTCCATACAGGTCTTTTGCAATAATATCTCAAGTGTGTTCGAAAACTGGTCTGGCCAGATTTTTTATTTTAGAGTTTTGGGCCTTAATTAGTAAATTTGTTATGAATTTTAAGCTCGTTAGTGCAATAACTTGAACAAACTTTCTCCGATTTGACTAATATTTGCCATACAGATCTTTTGCAATAACATCTCAAGAGAGTTCAAAAACTGGCCCAGTGTAAATTTCTCATTATGGAGTTATGGGCCTTAATTAAATAATTTTTTTAATAATTCTGAACATGTCAGCATTATAACTTGAACAATGGTTCCAGATTTGACAACCGGGATATGATTGATAACCAGGTTATGGACATGCAACACTTTCTGATTGCCACCACAACTTGATGCCTGCATCTCCGATGTGCACCTCTTGTTGAATTTCATTTGGAAAAGTATTTTAGAAACTGATATTCCATTTTCTTCAGAAATTAGTTGAGAATTATTGTTTTGATGTATGCGCATTTTAAAATCATTAATATATATGTGTTTTTTTGTAATTTTGTTTATGCATTGAACTCCCCCCCCCCCCCCCCCCCCCACCCTTTTTTTTGTTAATTGCAGTCCATAAACATACACATTCAAAGAGCGGGACAGAAACACATTGTGGACCTGTATTGTAAAGCCTGAGAGCACCATGTGGATTCACGGCTCTAAAACTGTATTTTTATTATTATTTTTCAATATAATTTTTCTGCAAGTATACACATATAGAAAACCCAACCCTATGAGGTGGTTTAACCCTTTACCCAACAAATCGCCCACATCCGCCCGCGTAAAATGCAAATTCAGTAGTTGAAAAAATATTATTTTCTAAAGAATTTCAACAAAACCATATCATGTGACTGCTCGTTGGAATGAGCTCGTTCCAACGAGGGGTTACATGATATGGTTTTGTTGAAATTTTTTGAAAAATTTGAAAAAATGATATTTACAAAAATAAATTTTGAAATTGTCTGCATTGGGTAAAGGATTAAAAGAAAGGAGTTTTTGTGAACACCAAGTTAGAAAAAAATTATAATCTTACTTGACTGTCAAAACTGTAACATATTACTAGATATTGTCTGTGTCATGACCTTTCATATTCTTGCATGCATCCCTCTAGAATGAAAGAGCTGGATCCATTTTCCGATTCAAAACTTTTGTCATTATTGTGTAATCTCTGTTTTTTCTGTACTTTTCATCTTGTTTGTTTGGAAATAAAATATTGTCAATCAGTCAATAGGAAGAGCATCTTTAGTAGGTGGAATATCACATATCAAAACTTGGTCACTGTGGCCTGCATTTTTTTTTTTCAAAAAAGTATTATTCATTGTTGTGAATCTGTCGGTTTCTACATTTTAAGATTTTCATTTATATTAGGTTCAGCGCCATTTAACCAAATTGTTTGACAGCATGGCATCACTGAAGTTTAAGAAGGATGATAATGATGAAGATACCAAAACAGCCTTGGCAATGTTTAGTAAAGATGGTGAATTTGTCAATATGGCTAGCCCATGTGACTGTACAGGACAGGTATGTCACATCCGTTTAATTCATGAAGCAAGTTACTTGTTGAAGATTATTGTTTGGCATATATATAGTGTATGATTTGAAAAAAATTTTGAGATAAGAAGTTATAAAAGCATAATAACTTATGAATTCTATTTTAAAGAGTTTCTTTCCAGTCTACCATACCAAAAACAACTTAACATCCCCATTTACCCAATTCTCCTTTGGAAAATGTGTCTTGGTTCTTGGGAGTTAAAAGACAAAAAAAAAAACAAACCAAACAGCCAAACTGAGTTTTCCAGGTGGCAGAAAACGATGGTGCACAAACCTGGCACTTTAGCATAGAAATTTAAGTCTAGATTATCTACGCTGTTGTCAATTCTGCTAGGCATGCACATCTCATGTCAGTTTTTCATTTTTCAGTGGCTGAATAACTTCTTGGCTAAAATTATCTGGCAATAAAATTTGGAAAGTATGTCAATTCAAGCCCTTCAGAAAGTTCACAAAGAAGAGTCATCTACAATCTTTGGAGAGATTTTTCACGGCAATGTGTCATTTTCAGTTTGATCTTCTTGGTAATAAAAACATTGTTTAAACTAAGCTATTTTTAGCTCCAAATAGCATGAATATTGATCTTTTTGAAAACTGCTAGTATTTTCATGTTTCTTATGTCTTTCTTGGGTTTTATTAAGCTTATTCCAGTGGGGAGGGGGGCATAAGCTATGTTTTTCAGTTAAAAATTGGAAATATATAGTTTTTCAGGATATGTTTTGGCTAGTGGGTCTTCTGTTCCTGTTAAGTAAAGAGTTAAGCTGATGGTATGCTGTCTGGAGGTTTTGGTGCATGTGTTACTCCATGGACATTTCTTGTTTTTTAGTAATTTTTTTTTTTTACATTGTATATTTTATAATATTTCCACATTTTTAGTGATATTATATATTTCTAGGTTGAAGTGTGGTTAAACCGACTTCTTGATTCACAGTGTGCAACCATTCGACATGAAATGACAGAAGCTGTTGTTGCATATGAAGAAAAACCTCGTGACCAATGGCTTTTTGATTTTCCTGCTCAGGTTGCTTTATGTGGAAGTCAAATTTGGTGGACTACTGAAGTCAACATAGCATTCAGTAGATTGGAGGAAGGTTATGAGAATGCACTGAAAGACTATAATAAAAAGCAGGTACATAATAGTTTGTATACAGTGTATACAGAAATTAAAATATCTACTATTCTTTTCAGCAGTTACAAATTATTTTGAAATTTTGTGAATATTCGACTTGCTGAAGTATGGCATCATATAGGGCATCTTTTTAGCTCACTGACTGAAAGTCAGGGTGATCTATTGTCATCACTCACCATCTGGCATCCCTGAACATGGTGTTTGCAACTTCTCCAAAACCCCTAGACCGATTTCAGTTAAATTATGGATGATTGTTTGGTCTGACATCACATTTTCATTTTGCTCAAATCAACTTCCTAAGCCCAAGAGGTAGGAAAATCCTCCCAAATTTAAAAAAAAATCTCATGAACCGATGGATACAATGATGAAGTTCGTAGAGCAATATTTGATTTTGTAATGGGAGGGGATAAGATTTTTGGCCACTCCCCAAATTTCTGTCTTCTGAACCGATGAGCCAATTTGAACCAAATTTGGTATATGGTATTATTGAGTAATAAGTACTTGATTCATGCAAAAGAAAAAAAAAACAAACAAAAATTCCTGCAGTTATGGCAACCCAGGAGCTAAAAATAGAAATATTTTTAAGCTCCTGCATTTCCCAAACTACACAGAACAGTGATCTGTTATTTCTGATGAAACAGCATTAGGACAAGTTGAATCGAATGGGAAAACAAATTGCCATCAGTAGTGTCACAATGTACTGGCCAAGGAATCGAAAAAAATGTTAGCATATTTTCAAAAATTGAGAAAATCTTCTCCAGAACCACTGGTCAGAATCTGTTGATATTGGATATACAGAATGCATAGGGAGTCGGATACAAGTTTATTAAAATTAGGCACCTCGGTTCATATTTGGGCTCAGTACAGAAGCCCAAATTTAACTTTGTGCAATATGAGAAGTACTCTTTAAAGAATCTTCTTTTCCAGAACCACAAGTCCAAATCTTTTAATATTTGGTGTACAGCATCAATACAATGGCAAGATTGATGTTTGTTCAAATCAAGTTTGCCAGTTAATATTTGGGCTCCCTATGGGGTCCAAATTTTAACTTTGTGCCACATGACGGATAATCTTTAAAAAATTTCTTCAGATCTACCAGTCAGAATCTTTTGGTATTTGTTTTACTGCATCCTTAAAGAAATTAGATCTATTGGACCCCAAATTTTTACTTAGTCCAGTCTGAGGAATAATCTGTACTATATTTTAGAATGTCTAATCTAATGGTGAGGTTTAAAAAAGTATCAGGGTGGGGGTGTAGAGGGGCACCAAAAGTTATGACCAAAATTTCTCACCGATATAGGTCTTTAAAGGGGTCTACTAGGGGTAATTTTTTACCAGGAATCTAATGGTGAGGTTTAAAAAAGTGCTGGGGTGGGGTGGGGGTGTAGAGGGGCACCAACAGTTATAATACTCTCCTCAGCCTGAGCAATGCCGGGTAACCCTGCTAGTATTTAATAATCTTCTCCAGAACCACAAATCAGAATCTTTTGATATATGGAATACAACATCCTTACAGGGGTCAGATTCAACTTTCAAATCAAGTCCCTCTGTTAATTTGGTATTTCTATGGGAGCCTGAGTTTTAACTTGGTGCAAAATGGAGAGTAATCTTTAAAAATCTTCAGATCCACCAGTCAGAATCTTATGATATATGGTAATCAAAATTGCTACGGAGGTCAGATTAAAGTTTCTTCAAATCAAGAACCTCAGTTAATATTTGGGCTCCCTATTGGAGCCTGAATTTTAACTTGAGCAATATGAGGAATAATCTTTTATTACCTGTGTTATCTATTAGTTATCGACATCTACTACTTGTGTAACTTTACATGTTACTGAAAGGCTGTTATCCTTAAAGGTTCTGCAGTTTGAAGTTGAAAAAATGTTCAGGACTTATATTTTTAAACATTCAAGTGATTTTTACCATTTTGATTTTATTTTACTCAAGATAGCCACTGGTCCTTGAAGTCCTTGAATTTCAAAACTGCTTACCAAGGCCTTGAAAAATTCCCATAAACTCATCAGGTCCTTGAAAGTGCTTGAATTCAAAAGCAGGTATTTAATAGCTATCTGCGTGGTTCAAATAAGAGCACCATTTTTTTTAGCACCGGTTTTCTAACATGTGGTTGCCAGTGAGAAACCATGCCCATGTAATGCGAGTAGCGATTGACTATCAGTGTGCAGCCTCTTTTTCTATGTTGATTTTTATCCAATCAACATTAGCAATGCATGGCGGATCTTTTGTTAATCTTGTGTTGGGGAAAATATCTTTCCGCTTTGATAATTCTTTTGTGTGAAAGATTGTATTAAAATTTACGAACTCTCTCAGTGAATGTAAATATTTCCTCCAGTCATTTTCAAAGATTGTTATGTATAAAGTTTGCTGACAGTTACTTCTCTCTGGATTTAAAATGATTGTTTTCTTGGTATAATTGGGACAGCCTAACATTATATGACTGTAACTAGTAGGTATATATCTACACATGAATCACAGTTTGTTCTCATTGGGTGTTACATGTATTTGTATTTTCGAGTGTGTTTTTTGAGATGGGGTGTTTAGTATGAAAGGTTCTGGCAAAACCTTGATTTTTTTCCTTGAAAAGTAGTGGGAACCATGTTACTTGGTTTCAGAAATTTAAGAACACTTTTATCTTTCCAGATTCAACAGCTAAATGCACTTATCTCAATGTTAGTTGGAGAGTTGTCAGGTGGGGATCGTCAAAAAATTATGACAATATGTACAATTGATGTGCACAACCGAGATGTTGTTCAGAAGCTAATTACACAGAAAGTAGAAAATTCTCAAGCATTTACATGGCTGAGTCAGTTACGTCAGAAATGGGATGATTCAGAGAAGGACTGTTTTATAAATATTTGTGATGCTAGCTTCAGATATTCACACGAGTATCTTGGAAACACACCTCGACTTGTTATCACACCATTAACAGACAGGTGAGTTCTTTATTATATAATTCTACTTATTTTTTGCTCCCTCATAATAAGGTAACACATTGACTTAGCAGATGTGTCTATTGACTGAAGGCTTTGCAGTCTATACAGGCAGCCAAGACTTTACTAGAAACCACTACCAAGGTACTGCCACTTCCATCAGCAAGCCCACCAAAAGCTTGAAATTTGTGTGCATGTAAGACCAGAATCTCTCAAATAATTTGGAACCTGGCACTTAACCCTCAAGGGACTGGAGATTTTTTTATACATTTTCACTATACTTTGAAAGTCTACCTCCAGTGGCTTGTCATTGTTTCTAGTCAAGTCTTGGCTGCCTACAGAGGCAGCCAAGACTTGCCGAGAAAAAACTGACATGGTATTTAGAAAACAAGTTTTGAGTTTACCCAAACAATACATGTTGCCACACCTGTCCCATTGCATTAAAAAGTTATCAAAGTTGGAATTAAGCCCTTGCGGGTTAAGGGTTAAGCTCTAGTAAATATATAAATATGAGGTTTGTTTTTTATTGTGTCGCCTGCCCCACGAAGGGATTACTTTTGTCGTCTTGCGTCGTCTGCGTAGTCGTCCGCGTCACACTTTCTCTTATCCGCCACTCCTCTTTAACCTATGAATGTATTTTGATGAAACTTTCAGTGATTCTTTATCACATAATGGCATTGTGCACCTCCTATTTTATTTTGTCATCCGCTGTATTTTTAGCTCAACTTTGACGAAGTCAAATTTGAGCTATTGTCATGGCCCATCGTCCGTCATCTGTCTGTCTGTCTGTCCGTCTGTCCGTACGTCAACAATTGGCTATGGCTCAGGCTAGAGGTCGTATTTATGAACCGATCTTTACGAAACTTCTTGTGTACCTTTGTTATGACCCTGGGACGGGAACGAGTGTTTTTAGGTGTGGTCCAAAATTCAAGATGGCTGCCAGCGGCCATTTTCTACCGATGATGCAAAAATCAGTTTTTTGTACAGAACTTCTGTATGAAAGTTCTGATTTGAATAAAGTTTTGTATAAATGTTTAGTACCATGGGATACATCATATATAATACGGGTTTTTTTCTCGTGCGTAAATTATGCAAATTAGATTGACTTTGATTTATTTAGTGTTACTTTCAGAGCTATAAGTGCCAAGCTGCTATGGCTCGGGCTAGAGGCCGTATTTATGAACCGATCTTTACGAAACTTCTTGGGTACCTTTGTTATGACCGTGGGACGAGAACGAGTGTTTTTGGGTGCGGTCCAAAATTCAAGATGGCTGCCAGCCACCATTTTGTACTGATGATGCAGAAATCTGTTTTTTGTACAGAACTTCCATATGAAAGCTCTGATTTGAATAATTTTTTGTATGCATGTTTAGTACCATGGGATACATCACATATAATACGGGTTTTTTTCTCGTGCATAAATTGTGCAAATTAGACTAATTTTGATGTTTTTGGTGTTACTTACAGCACTGTAAGTGCAAATGCCAATACGGCTCGGGCTAGAGGCCGTATTTATGAACCGATCTTTACGAAACTTCTTGGGTACCTTTGGTATCTCCGTGGGACGAGAACGAGTGTTTTTGGGTCCGGTCCGAAATTCAAGATGGCCGTTGGCAGCCATTTTGTAAAAATTAGGTGCAATCAGATTTTTGCACAGAACTTCCATATGAAAGTGCTGATTTGAATAATTTTTTGTGTGAATGTTTAGTACCATGGGATACATCACATATAATACAGGTTTTTTTCTCGTGCAGAAATTATGCAAATTAGATGAACTTTGATTTTTTCAGTGCGACTTACACACAGTAAGTACACATGTCAATATGGCTCAGACTAGAGTCTGTATTTATGAACTCATCTTCACGAAATGTCTTGGGTACCTTTGTTATCACCTTGGGACGAGAACGAGTGTTTCTGGTTACGGTCTAAAATTCAAGATGGCTGCCAGTGGCCATTTTGTACCGAAATTAGGTCTAATCAGTTTTTTGTACACAACTTCTATACAGCTCAGACTAGAGGCCATATTTATGAACCAATCTTTACGAAACTTCTTGGGTACCTTTGTTATCACCGTGGGATGAGAGCGAGTGTTTTTGGGTGTAGGTCCGAAATTCAAGATGGCCACCAGCAGCCATTTTGTACCAAAATTAGTGCAATCAGTCTTTTGTACAGAACTTCTGTATGAAAGTTCTGATTTGAATACATTTTTGTATGAATGTTTAGTAAAATGGAATACATCACATATTGTAAGGGGGTTTTTTTTCATGCAGAAATTATGCAAATTAGATGAACTTTGATTTATTCAGTGCTACTTACACAATGTGAGCACACATGTCAATACGGCTCAGGGTAGAGGCTGTATTTATGAACCGATCTTCACAAAACTTCTTGGGTACCTTTGTTATCACCTTGGGATGAGAATGAGTGTTTCTGGGTACTGTCCAAAATTCAAGATGGCTACCAGTGGCCATTTTGTACCAAAATTAGGTCCAATCAGTTTTTTGTCACAAGTTCTATACAGCTCGTATTTATGAATTGATCTTCACAAAACTTCTTGGGTACCCTTGTTTTCACCTTGGGACAGGAACAAGTGTTTTGGGATGCCTTTGTTATCACTGTGCTATGAGAACAACTATTTTGGGGTTCAGTCAGACCCACTCTGGGACTCAAAGTTTTCTTTTCTAGTTTAGCATCTGTCTGTTACCCACCTTTACAATACTTTACCTTTTCCATTTGTTACAGGCAACGGTCAGTATTTATGTACAGACCGTTACAATACTTTATATGTACCTTTGTTATCAGGTCATTACCTAGATGTTTGCCATTGCTGTGTCACATACTACACATGCATGTCTTTGTCTTGACAAGTTGATCTACAGTGTCATTGACACTTTCATTTCCAGAGTTATGCCCCTTTTCCACTTAGAATTCTGTCTGAAATATTAAAATATAGTGCAGGCGACACAAGTCTTCCATGGAAGACTCACATCTAAGTGAGGGAATATTTGCTGGTTACACTCAGGGGTATAACAGTGCTCTCAAATTCTAAATTATTTAAGAACTGAAAATTTTAAAATGATTCTTGCAGAAGTTAGTGAGAATCAAAATTGATTCTCATGAATTGGAACAAACTCCTCACAGTACATTTTATTTGTGCACTGCATTTTTCAGATGTTACATTACACTTACACAGTCACTTCATTTGACCATGAGTGGTGCTCCAGCTGGACCTGCAGGAACAGGGAAGACTGAAACCACAAAAGATTTGGGTCGTGCCTTGGGTATTATGGTGTATGTGTTTAATTGTTCTGAACAGATGGATTATAAGGTAACTTGATAATGGCATGGATATTCATTGGTATGCGTCTTTTTTAAACATTATTGTGTTCTAAACAGCAGCTGTAGTAGATGATAGGAAGTAGGATTTAATGTTTCAAATAAACAGCCAAGGCTCGAAATAATTTTTTTTTCCAATGCAGGTCAAAATGTCCTCTCCCAAGTAGTTGGTGCAGGTCAATTTAATTTGGTGCAAGTCGTTTTCACACAGTGCTTTATCCACTGTCAGTTGATAAATAGACTAGTGACTACAAAATGAGGAAATGACTTGATGAAACTATTAACTTAATGTGGACCTTGTTTTTTAGGTAATTCCTTAACTCTTTGCATGCTGCTAGCGGATATTCCTTCCCAACTCAATTTTCTCCTGTGAATTGTAAAGAATTTTGGCCCAATGATTTCCCAAGTCAAATTTTCATCAATTTTTATGTGTACCCATACTATGTATGGTACACATAATGCCGGCATCCGGGGTGGACCTCCGTCATTTGTCTGTCCGTCTGTCTGTCTGTCCGCTTGTCCGTCCGTCCAACGTCCGTATCCATTTCTTTGGCATTCGATAATTTGAAAAATATTGCTTTGATTGTCAAGTTGCTTTATATTTTTCCGGTTTCTGATGTGCCGAGCTGTATAGTTTGTTGTGTAAATCTGATAATTTGATCCTGAGATATTAAGTCTTTATCCTTCAAATTGAGAATTCTTCCAATCGCTTTGGCATGAGATAACTCAAACAATATCAATCCACTTGTCATGTTACTTTATATATATCTTCAGGTTACTGATGTTCCGAGCTGTACAGTTTTTGGTGTAAATCTGTTATTTTGATCCTGAGATATTAACCCTTTATCCTTCAAATTGAAAATTCTTCCAATCCCTTTGGCATTCGATAACTTGTAAAATATTGCTTGGATTGTCAGGTTACTTTATATTTGTGTTCAGGTTACTGATGTGCCAAGCTGTATAGTTTTTGGTGTAAATCTGATAATTTGATCCTGAGATATTAACCCTTTATCCTTCAAATTGAAAATTCCTCCAATCCATTTGGCATGAGATAACTCAAAAAATATCAATCCGATTGTCATGTTACTTCATATATGTGTTCAGGTTACTGATGTGCCAAGCTGTATAGTTTTTGGTGTAAATCTGATGATTTGATCCTGTGATATTAACCCTTTATCCTTCAAATTGAGAACTCCTCCAATCCATTTCTTCGGCATGCGATAACTCAAAAAATGTTAATCCGATTAGCAGGTTACTTTATATATGTATTCAGGTTACTGATGTGCTGTGCTGTATAGTTTTTTATGTAGATCTAATAATTTGATCTGGAAATATTAACCCTTTATCCATCAAATTAGGCACTCCTCCAATCCATTTCAAAATGTACCCATACCATGTATGGTGTACATAATGTCGGCATCTGGGGTGGCCCTCAGGCTTACAGCTTTCTACTAGTTGCGCGTATGGGTACACATCTGACGATTTAATCAGCCTATTTTTCATCAAATCTAGTCCTGACTACTGAAAAGCAGCCATGACTAGATTTGATGAAAAATGTTTTAAAATTACTCAGCGGGTTGAGTTAAATTTGAAACTTTTCAAGAGGATGGATGGATGTTGTATTACATCAATTTACTTTTTAATCAATTGTTATATTTTGTGTTTCTGTCAGAGTAAAACCCATGATTAGTCATGTCCACTTTTTTTGCTGTTTTGGGGCTTATCAATTATTTTTCATTTTTTTATGTGCAAATGGACGTGTGGCTATTTCATTGTTAATTTGCAATGGAATTTAAGTTTATACCGGTGTTTTTTTTAACCTCAGATTCTAAAATATTGAACAGAATTTTGTGTTGGTCAAAATGTCCAATGGATTTAAAAGTGTGTTGGTCAAAGTAAGTTTGGTGTTGGTCATTGTCCTTGTCTGGCCACTTATTTTGAGCCTTGTAAACAGCAATCTTTGTTCTCCTGGCACCAAACTGCTAAGATATGCAGGTAGGTAGTACAAATGTTTGTCAAATCAACTGAAAAAATTGATTTCTTCAAACATTTTAGTTACTGGTCTGATCATTTCAGTTCAGAGGAAATTGGATCATTTGCAGATCTTTCTTCCATCAGACTAACAAAGAGCTGTTATGTGATACACAGTTTGAAAAAAATTCGCTGAAATCACTTTCTAGCAGTGTATCGCTAATATTTCCATTTTATTCTCAGAGAGGAAAACAAAGGTTTTTTTCCCTTTTGGAATGTTGTTTCTTTTGCCAGTGAGCTGACTTTTACCAACCTGCTTACCTCTTTCTTCCATGCCTGTTATCCTCCACTCTAACCCTGTGTTACTTTATGAATAAAAAAAATAAAAGATACCTGCTTTTTTTTCTGAATTTGTCCTATTTTCAAAAATAAAATAATGAGAAACCAATGTTATGAGATCATTTACTGGAAAGGAAACTGCAAGAATCTTCTCTTTTTGTGCTGCATATTGGTGGCACAAGTGGTTGTCTTTGTCTCAGTGCTAGAAACCACTTCGAGGATTGTACCTTATTCTTCTACACATCTTGAAATTTATTGGTTGAAACGATTACATTTTGCAGAAGGTTTGCTGAAGACATTCCAGCTTCCTGACAATTTGAAGATAATCCAACTTTTATTTAATTTGCAGTCTATTGGTAACATCTACAAAGGTTTGGCACAGTCCGGAGCCTGGGGTTGTTTTGATGAATTCAACCGTATTGCTGTTGAAGTGTTATCCGTGGTGGCTGTACAAGTGAAATGCATTCAAGATGCCATCAGGGACAAGAAGAAAACATTCAACTTTTTGGGTGAACATATCAAGATGAATCCCACTGTTGGTATTTTCATTACCATGAATCCAGGTTATGCTGGTCGAACTGAGTTGCCAGAAAATCTGAAAGCATTGTTCAGGTATGTTTATATTTTTATACTGTACCAATGACCCAGACATAGCTGGTGCTAACTCTTAAAATATAGGGCCAAACACAAATTTTGCCCCCCAATCCCCAAAATTTGCATCTAAAACTAAAGAAAACATGTCCTGAAAGGCCCTCCACACTTCGCCCCTACTGCGCATGCGCAGTGTCAAGGACGTTCCGAAATTGGCGCCATTAATCATTCTAAGTTTGGCCCTTCATCAGTTAACATCTGACTGATCTTTGTGCTTATAAATCTCAGTTTAAATGATGCCAGACACATAAATATTAGTGAAATGGTGATTCTAAGGAGGATAGAGAAGGAGGAGAGGAAAAGAATGTGTGACAGAATATTATCAGGGCTGTAACTTAAAATTTTTTAATGAAATTATGTTAAGTTACCTATTTTCAAGGCAGCAGCCATTTTGTTGTCATTCTGATTATTTAGTTACACTGTTTTTTTTTTAAGTGTTTTCCTCTCTCCCTGTCCTTTAAGTTCCCCCTTGGCATAGTTTTTGTAATTATTATTACTAAATTTTCTTGGGAGTTTTAGCTGAATAACAGAATGAATTCTGTTCTTTCCCCATGTTTACGTCTTCACCTACGGGTGGTTAGGCGTTGTGTTCTGCATCTACCATCTGATGTTCTGCAGTTTCTTCCCTGGAAGTCTCTGTTTTGCATCAGATAGTGTATTTTTGGTAACTGATTTCGGGCCTGGGTGCCTGGAGTCTTATTTTAGTGTTTTTACACTCATTGTTTACATTTTCAACAGCCCTCTGTGTGAGGGGGGGATTTCTAAAAAATAATATCTTGATGTTATTTTAATCATAACTAGATACATTATTATTGTTCGTAAGTGTTGAATAAATTGTTTAAAATATTTTTAAAATTTTTGTCCACACTTAGGCTTGGGATCCATTGGGGCTCAACGTTACTTTTCAGAAACTTGGACTGTTCTGAAAAAATATTTTTTCAAAATATTTTGATTTCAATTATTTTTTCTATATCAATGGATCATATTATTATTATGTATTTTGATTGCCAGGGGTTAGTGCGAATACCAGGACTTGTTTTCTTTTCACATTGAAAGGATATTGATCAATTGTTTTAAGAGGAAGTCTTCCTCTGACTTTATTATCATTCTATATGTGGTCAGTGTACTCGCATTAACTCCTGTTCTGTATCGTGTGATTTCGATGACAATATGGGAAGCGTATGTCACGGTATGTTGTTGGGGATTTGGACACTCCGGTCCTTTCCCCGCAGGGTCACTCTACTTTATCAATTTCTATTTCAGACGATCAAGATTAGGGTGATGTATCTGTGATGTCTTCCAACAGTGTGCCTCCGTCGTCACAATTAATGAAGGGCTAGCGGAAAAGTGCTCATGTAAATACGCCAATTGCCTAAGAGGACCCTAGTAGGTTCGACGGCCTTTGACGTCCACTAGCTCGCCCGGTGTAGCGTCCATTCACCGAATGGTTCGGCAGCCGGGTTCGTCCGTTGCGGTCTAGAAGGAATTTTGGGGTGATGCGAGCACTATAAACTAACCTAATGCACACCCAGTGACGGCGGATCGGAGGGAGAACGCAGGAAGCCTTTTAGTCCGGTTCATAGCTCGTTCTGGTCCATCCGGACGGCAAGCGAGAGAGGCCCCTCTCTCGTTCAACAACATCTGGCCCCAGATGCTGTGGTACAAAATGTGTCGTAAGCGGAGCATACGTCCGTCGCTCGGGACGCTCCGTTGTATAGGCAGTCCGCTGAGACTGCTAAGGCTTCCTCTTCTCGTCAGCGCACACGACCGCACCTTGGCTGCGTGACCGCCGATATATTACCAGCTTCGCCGATCAAGGATTCTTCGGCGACCAGGTCACACCATCCGGTAGCCAGGGACACGAGGCCTGCAGACTCCGGACGTTCGCATAGGAAGTGTGCGGGAGTCAACGTACACGGAGCTTCCGGCGGCAATGCATCGTAAGACCGCTACTGCACAGGCCTCGGGAACGGACGTGCTTTCCTTAATAGCACAGTTTATCGCAGCATCCCAGCATCAACTGAATCTGTCGCATATATTTTATCCGACGATGCTGGGTCGGGACGCTCCGCGGAAGCGGGTACGGACGTCCGAAAGTTTCATCCGGTCCGACGGGATACCGAAAGGGATTCGGAGGATTTCGAGCTTTCCCTTTCGGAACAACATATGCTGTTGTGTATGTCATCTGACTTGGTCTTCTCCAGCTTCTTTCGTCGGACCAGAATGCTGCGATGCCGGATAAGAAACTGATAGCGTCGGTGGACTTAGAAATTTTTGGTTCGGTTCAGGGACATCGTCCCTCAGTTCCGACATAGTCCAATAATGTCACACAAACTTTTGAATTATTGAACGACGCTATATATATATTATTATTTTATGCTTGTTAACCAAGCATTTCTGGTTTCTTGTTCGAAGAGTTATGGAGATGTCTTTCAAAAGTGTGCCTCTGTCGTCATAGTTAATGAAGAGTTAGCGGCAATAAGTGCTCATGGAATATGTCTATCGCCTACGGAGTGACATTCGCTAGCTCTCCCGGTGTAGCGTACATTCATCGAATGGTTCGGCTGCCGGGTTCGTCCGTTGCGGTCTAGGAAGGAGATTTGGGTGATGCGAGCACTTTAATTACTTTAGTACTCACCCAGTGACGGCAGATTGAGGACAGATCGAGGAAGCCTGTTAGTCCGGTTCCTGGCTGGTCCAGGTCCGTCCGGGCTGTGAGCGAGAGAGGTCCCTCTCTCGCCCAACAACATAGGGGACTGCATGTTGTGGTTCAGATATTTTACATTCGGAGCATATGTCCGTTGGTCGGGACGCTCCGTTATATTGACAGTCCGAGAGACTGTCTTTAATGCTTCCTCATCCTCACAGCAGGGCACACGACCGCACATTGGCTACGTGACCTCGAGTATCCGATCAGTTTCGGCATTCAGTGATTCCACGGCGAATAGGTCGCGCCATCCGGTAGCCAAGGGACACGAGGCCTATACACTCCGTTCGCTCGCATTTTGGTAGTATGCACGGGGTAACGATCACGGAGCTTCCAGCGGCAATGCATCGTAAGACCGCTTCTCCTCAGGCCTCAGTGACGGACGTGCTATCCGAGTTAGCACAGTTGTTTCGCAGCATCCCAGCAATTGACAGTTTCTCGGTCGAATCAGGAATTATCCGACGGCGCTGGGTCGGTGCGGTCCGCGGTTGCATCAGGTACGGACGACCGAACGCTTTATAGGGTCCGACAGGATGGCGAAAGGGATTCGAAAGATTTCGAGTTTTCCCTTTATTAGTATCGGAAGATGCCTTTCATATCTTTTGGCATTATCTTCCAGTGATTATTATTTCGGACTTCATTGCTGCGATCTTGAATAAGAGACTTATAGCGTCATTGGACTCGGATTTTTCGATCGGTTCGGGGACATTGTCCCTGACTTACCGACGTAGTCCAATATTGTCATTACAACATGTGTTTTATTTTTCGACGCTATATATATATATACAAGCCTGCTACTAAGCATGATAGTTTAGTTTCTTGTCCGCGTTGCTCATTTCTGCCATTTTATCATTTATACAAATAGTTTATTTTGGCAGAGCAGGGCATACCGAGAGTTCATATGCGTCTAGACGGTGTGATTAAAAACTGCATATATTCTTTTTCGCCGTTTATGTCTTTTCCAATTTCAATGTTGGGAACGACATTATGTATAGTAGACTTAACTTAGACACTTTATTATACGTAATCCGCCTTACTGAGGCGTTATCATTACGTCTTCAAGAAAAGATTTACGGGATATTATTCTCAATGTAATTTCTTTTGAGGGCAGTAGTTGTTCACGTATAACTCCGCCCTTCAGTGGCTGATTGGAGTTAGTTAGACGTGACGCAGCCCTAGCTACATCCACTTGCGTGGATAGTAAGGTTAAGAACTCTCTCAGAGTCGCTTCGTTCTCGGAGGAGCTTCTCTTCGACGGCAACTTTTCGGCAATCCATGAATTGCTCGATTTACACGTTCTCTTGTCTATCTAGTGTTACAAGAGATTCAGACTGGGGCAAACATTCGGTGGTTGACTCAGAGAGTGCCGCCGCAGTTGCCGGACCCGAGTGTGGCTGTTATGACGGTTGCCAGTCATACAGATTGGGATATAATACTGATCCCTACGGATTCGAAGTGCCAGGGTCTTTGGGTTCCGCAGTCTTTTAGCAATCAGTTTTCTTCCGCGGAATAATGTTTTTTAGGCTTGCTTTATGTCATTGCATGAACATTATTCAGAAACGCATGCCCAAATTCCTGTCCTTTAATTCGACAGTAGTGGCGTATCTCCGGAACCAGGGAGGCACTCTTTCGTTTCCGTTATTCAATTTAATGGAAAGAATCCGTCTGTTGGTTATAGTACACCAAGTTCAGTTTTGGTCCGTCATATTCCGGGTCGTCTGATTGTTTTATCGGACTCCCGTTCTCTTACGGGTCGCTTGTTGCTGTCAGAATGGACTCTCAACAAACAAGTATTCAATCAGATTTGCTATCTATGGGAGCGCCCAATGATGATTTATTTATGACACAGCTTGCTAATCAATTGCAGACGTATGTGTTGGCTTGTCCAGATCTCTGAGCTAATATTCTTAACGCTCTATTGATCTATAGGACGGAATGATAGGATACGCGTATCCTCCGGCGCTGTTGTTTTAGCAGGTATTGCTAAGATAAACAACCACAATACATTTCTGTTGATAGCATCTCTATCTTCACAGAGATCATGAGTAATTTTCTCTCTTGTCTACTGTGGGTTTTAACGTGAAATCTTCCTCTATGTGAGGATCTTTTTCACTGGGTAAATCGTGTCATCTTTATCACAACCTGCAAGGTCGCAACCTTCATGTATTCCGTTGTGTGGTCCGTATTGCATTGTAAGCACTGTACTGGACGAGCTTTGGACGCGATTTCTTACTATAGGAGATCCTCTTCTTCGCTATTCTATGCGGCTAAAGTGGAGGCTCTTCCGTCGTGGTGTAGGGATCATTATGTTCATATTGTTGATCCCTCCATACTACTCATTGCTATTTTTTAGTATACTTGTTTCACAAGATCTACTGCAGCCTGTTATTATTTAGGTTATAGGTTTATGTTACCTCATACCTATGCACTCTACGATAGTTTACAATTGAGTCTTTTGTCTCTTTATCTAAGTCAGTTAGTAACTTTTTGATAAATAGACTTAGAATCTTTAGATTAAATTCCTATACGGATTTTAACTTCGGTTCTTATTTAGCTAAGTAATCATTTGAGCCTCTGGAAACAGTAGTTTTCAAATTCTGACATTTTAGACAGTAATTCTGTTGGTTTCTCTTTTACTGTAGAGTCAGTGAGTTTCATGCACTATCGATGGATGATTTTCACTTTCATAGTTTCGGAATCAATACTTCCGTTACTATTTAGGTTGGATTGTTGCATAAGAGTTAGGCTCCTTTTATCCGGAACCTATTATTTTAAGGTCCTCCCGTCTTCGTATGGGCATAGGCCTTTACTCTTTCCGGGTACAGTTTATGTATTTATAAACGGATTTCTGTTTATTTCTATGGGCGTAAGCTTCTTCTGTCTTTGATGTCTAGTAGAAGGACGTTACGCTCCATTTTATTGTTAATGGATTCTATTAACTATCGGTACTGCTTATAGTATATCATTGACTTAGCAGTTGTGCTTAAGATTTCGTCTCATGAAGTAAGAGTTCTTCTACTTCTTGGGCTTACATTAATAGTGTCGCTATTATAGATTTTTGAAGGCCGCTCATTGCGCTCAGCCATCCACATTCATGAATTTTATCTCAGAAATATCGAGTCCATTTCTGGAGGCCTCTATTGTTAGGTCTATTATCTACTGCTCAGAATGTCATTCACTTAACAGTTGCTACTATAGCTAGGTAGGCTGTCTGTTTCGGCAGTGTCTCCGTTCGGCTGCCCTCTTCGCTCTGGGCTATTTGACCCAGGGCAAGAAAAAGGGGGGGGGGGGAGGGTGTTCCCTTGGGTCACTTGTTTTACTATGAAAACAAGGGGATACCTCCTCCGGAGTTAGTAATTCTGAGCTGTTATTGGGATGGTTGTTTAGTGAGAAGTTTAGGTTTTTAAAATTCATTCAAGTCTTAGTTTTTAAAGTATAGCTTTTGAATATTGCATATGTCAACGGACATGATTATGCAATCCTCAGACTCTTTTAGGAGTATAAGAGTCTCTATTCTCTAGACTTACTTTATTTATTGGCTTACTTTAAAAATTATTAGTATAAGGATTATATTGGATATTAATAGAGTACATGGATGTATGAAGCTCAATTTTGGAAGGTGTTGTATCTTTCTAATTTATCATAAATAAGAAAGATACATGTAAGGCCTATTACTTCTTTTTCCCTACAGGGGATGACTCTATTTTATTTTATTGAGCGTGTTCCATTTTGCTCTATGTCCTTGGCCCTCCAGCCTTTTTACTATTCAGCTATGTCTGGGTCATTGGTACAGTATAAAAATGTTAAAAAATTTATAGTAATTTATATATTTTTTATACTTACCAATGACCCAGACGGGGATGGCCCTCCCAGGAGTTGGGAACTCTTGCCTCCCCGCTGAGTACATAGCGCTTACCAGGCACTGGTTATTAGAATGATTAATGGCGCCAATTTCGGAACGTCCTTGACACTGCGCATGCGCAGTAGGGGCGAAGTGTGGAGGGCCTTTCAGGACATGTTTTCTTTAGTTTTAGATGCAAATTTTGGGGATTGGGGGGCAAAATTTGTGTTTGGCCCTATATTTTAAGAGTTAGCACCAGCTATGTCTGGGTCATTGGTAAGTATAAAAAATATATAAATTACTATAAATTTTTTAACTTTCCATTCTCATGACCCTTAAAGAACAATTTTTGGGAAGCTGCAGTATACCACTATCCATTATAATATTGAGGTAGGTCTGTGCTGAAAATAAGGATTTCATTAAAAAAAAACTTTCTTATTATTGCACACACTGCTCTTTATGCCGTGTCCAGATGTTTTGTTCTATCTTTCAGTAACATTATATTCTGGCAACCAAGACAATGGAATTTTACTATTTTATTGAGTAGATTGGTGACAAATGTGAACATACAATGCCATTAATCAGCCTGACTTTACATCATCCACCTCTTTCAAATTTTCTGACATTGTGAACTTTTAGGAGAGGAACACTGAAAATGAAACAGTGACATTAAATGCGATAACACAGAATAGGACCTGGCAAACATTCTTAAAGTTCACATTGATCATATGTGGTATTTATTTCTATCATAGTGATTCAACTCATGTCATTTGTTACAGCACTACAAAAGCTACATGTAAATAAGAGATTATTGGAAACAACCCTGTAATGAATATATCAGTTTGTTAATTAGGTACATCTTAGTTGAGGACAAGTTTGCAAGGGGAGTTGAGCTGTTGGAGAGGTGCTGCCTGTCTCCCTGCAGAAACCCTACCTCTAGCTTCACATTTACTGACCTACTGTGATATCTAGTCATGGGTTGGTTGCTTTATATATAGACAGTAGAGACTGTTGAATATGCTTGCCATTAAATTGTGTTCATGCTCAATTTCGCAGGTTTCTTTGATTCTCACAACCAAGTTGGAAGCATGCCTCAGTGCACAAATTTGTTTGTCAGTATGTCACAGGTACAACACAATACATTTTGTTAACGAAAAGCAATGAAATGAAAAAGAGATGGAATATGCAGTTGAAAAATATTTATCATGCATCAGATTTGTATGGATTTGGGATGATTTGTGTCCAAAAACTTTGAAGTTTAAAAAGAATTTTTGTTTTTTAACCCCTTGAACACTGGTGGTATCTTCCATGCCAGTTAAATGGCAGAAATTGGAAGAGTCCATATCATATTTGGGGGTAAAACAATTATTATTTTCAGCCTGAAGGCTGGACGTTGAAAATATTAATTGTTCTACCACCCACATTCACTTAGTAGCCATCCTACTTAATGAAATTATGACGTATCATGTTGCTGGACCAGAAAAGCGGTCTCTCGTGTTGAAAGAGTTAATTAAAGAAGACATCTGAAACTTTGATGAATATTGTGGTCATGGGTTAGGTTGTTACACAGAAATATTTTTATTTGTAGACCCTGTGCTATGGTTGTTCCTGATTTTGAGCTGATTTGTGAAATTATGTTGGTGGCGGAAGGTTTCCTTGATGCTAGACTGCTTGCCCGAAAATTCATCACATTGTATAGCTTATGTAAGGAGCTTCTTTCGAAACAGGTAAATATAAATTTCCTCTTCTTATATATTGTTTATGGTTACTTGTCCAATGATTTGGATTACTTCTAATTGTATTTTCTTTTCAAAAGAAATGTGGATGACATATCCGGTTACAGCTGCACAGCTATGTTTTGGTTGCTAGGGAAAGAATCCAATGCACCTCAACAAGCTCATTCCAGAGATGGGAATCAATAGCAATGTGTTTGGACGAAAAAGTTTTAAAAATAAAATTTGAATTGCGATTCTGGTGAATAGTACTGGCCATTCATGGGTGTTACTTTAGATAGTGGGGTACCTTTTTTACGTTGTTAACTCTTTACCTAACATGGCTAAGGCCCCACAAAGTAGATCTTCTGTTTCTCAGGCCATTTTTTTGTAAAATTGCATGCAGGTGGGTGGTTTTTATTGTATCTTTTATAATTATGTCTTTGCCATCAAAAGTTCATCTTCTTGGTTTGTTTATGTTTTAGGCCTCGTAATCCACAGAATAGCATGGGTGGTGGTGTATTTCGCCCCATAAGTATAAAAAGGCTTTGCAATGCTAAAGCATTGCAAAGCCTTCTTGCACTTAAGGGACAATTTAGTAGGGTTGGGACGATACACCAAGTTCACGGTACGATATATATCTAGGTACATGAGTCACGATACAATATGTATCTAGATATGTATCTTGATATTCATCCTGGTATTGAAGCAACAGTTAAGATCACAGGGACAGTGGTGGAGCCAGCAATTCATAGTTGGGGAGCACAGATACATTAGGGAGGGGGCAGATCAGCTTCAGTCCCCACCCCTCCCCCCCCCCCCCCCCCAATTTCCCATATTCTATCATGTACTGCACTGACTGGTCATGCCTGTCGGAGCTCATACTCTGGCATAAGCACGTCCCTAACTTTACAAATGTGAGTTAACAAGTGGCCCTCTGAGTCTCAGCACATCCTTCTACTTTTCAATTTTAGAATAAAGACGATTTTAGTCACACAGGCGCTGGTATTTTTATACTATAAACCAATGGCCCAGACTAGCTGGTGCAAACTCAAAGTTTTTAAGGGCCAAACACAAATTTTGAACCCCCCCAATCCCCCAAATTTGCTTGCAAAACCGAAAATTAAAAGTCCTATCTGGTCCTCCATACTTTTACTCTCCGCGCGTGTGCAGCCATCAGGAAGTGACCGGAATTGGTGCAAACATCATTCTTTGTTTGGCCCTAAAGTCAGCAACAATGAACTGACATCTGTGCTTTAAAATCTCCTTTTTTGAGGATACCAAACACAAATCAATGCAAGAATTGGTGGATCCAAGGCTGTTATTGGATGATGGAAATGTTCATCGGGGGTTTTAGATGTTCAGGGCTGTAACTTTATAAAACCTTATTGAGTCGGAACACTCATCGAAACGTTCCTTCCACACTGCAGCCAGAGCCGGCGGTAGTTATGACTTCTACTTACATGGAAGCACATGAAAGAGGATTAAGCCTAGAAATTTCTAAGCGGGATACTCTACGAGATCTGGGGACAGATCAAGAGTGCAGAGCATTTTTTCATCCCGTTAACAGTTGGGGACGACTGTTTTATGTTGTAAGAAACTTCAATGAGGAGGAGCATCCATCCTGTGTGACGAGTCGGGATGCTTCTCCCACACCTCAACCGGGGTCGGCTGTGGTTACGGCTTCCTCTTCTTTCATGGATATGATGGATATGATATAGATGCCTAAAAGTTTCTTACTGAACGCTCGGCAAGGTCTGGAGCAGACTGCGAGCTGAAGAACCTTCTCCTTTCCGTTGGCAGTTGGGGTCGACTGTTTTTGGTGCGCGAAACTTTAGTGAGTTGGGATGCCCATTTACGCTTGCGGTTTGGGACGCTTCTTCCACACTGCAGCCGGATTCGATGGCAGCTATGGCATCTTCCCTTGCTTCTTTTATGAAGCGCATTGATCACTGACTAGCTATCTGACTTCACAAGTTTGGGTTGCTAGGTAGTCATTTGAGACTAGTTCTACCATTTAACAGACTCCGATGGTGAGCTGTCAGTCGGTGCTGCATTGGTCCAGTCATCCGTTTAGTCAGATGGAGTTGACCATATTTGCGGATGGAACATTGGGATGGTGAGAGGGATGCAGAGTGTGAGCCTCCATCTCTCACAGAAGGGCACTTTTAGATTATAAAAAGTCTTAAGCTCTTAAGAATATTGTTCCATCGGAATAAGTCTGTGTTTAGATGAGCAGGCCGGGGATGAAAATATGTCCATACCTGCATCATTTAATATATGCTCGGAAATAATGGAATGTGCTATTTCTTTGAAAAGAGCAAATTTGGGCGCAATGCCCTAAGCAGATCACCTTACCAGAGCTATGGCGCAACGTCTCAATGGAAAGTAATATGAGGACGTGGTTCCTCGCTAGAGTTCTTTCCAGGGCAGTCATGTATGCCTTGTACAACTCCGCACGGACAGTGAATTTGGAGTTGGTAAGACGTGATGCTGCCCTTGCGTCGTCATCACTTATAGATGACAAGGTGAAAAGCTCTCTCTGAGTCGCTCCGGTTACCAAAAATATACTTTTGACGACAAGTTTGCGTTGATATATGTGCAGGCTACATGAAGCTTCAGTGCTCTGCTATTGAAGTTGCTGTCTCCTCAACACACTTCAGCAGACCGGGGTAAGCGAGGCCGTTCTACTTCTAAGAAAGCATCAAGAGAATGTCTTGTGAGGGTACAATAACCCTCTTATATTTACTCTGGAAGTAGTCATAATAGCGACTCAGAAAAGGGGTATAGGTCTGATCAAGGCTATGGATCAGACACCCCTAGGCCGTCGATTAATGGAAGGTTATCCTCTTCATGAGAAACTGTGCGTTAACACGGAAGATCCTTTCAAAGAGAGTCGCTTCTAGTGAAGGTAAAGGCTCTCTTATTGAAGAAAACAACTGAGGTCGACGAGACGAGCTTCTTCGTAGGGAGGACATAGTTTCTCCTCCCGTAAACATCGTAAGTCGTACAGGTGATGGACATGACCTCTATTGCTTGCCAGTTTATGGAGGATTATCAACTTCACGAGAAACTGGACGTTAATCATGGAAGTTCCTTTCAAAGAGAGTCACTCCTCGTGAAGGAAAAGGCTCTCTTAATGAAGCGATCAATTGAGGTCATCGAGGCGAGCTTCTTCGTAGGGAGGACATAGTTTCTCCTCCCGTAAGCATCGTAAGTCGTACAGGTGATGGACATGACCTCTATTGCTTGCCACTTTACGGAGGATTATCAACTTCCCGAGAAACTGGACGTTAATCACGGAAGTTTCTTTCAAAGAGAGTCGCTCCTAGTGGAGGTAAAGGTCCTCTTAATGAAGGGATCACTTGAGGTCGTCGAGAATAGATTTCGGTTGCTTGCCACTTGGCGGTAGGTTACAAACCTCGCAAAAGTGGATAAATTGCGGAAGATTAGTGGGAATGTAGTCTTCACAGGCCTGCGGCTATCAGCCGGAGCAAGCTCCACTTACAAGAATACTTGTTAGACAAATCTTCCAAGAGAGGCTTTTCTTCTGGAGGTATAAGCTTTCCTTTTGAAGAAAAGCATTAGACGTCGTCAAAATTATTCTCCAGTTTTTTATTATCACCTGTTTCTCGTCCTGAATCTGGATGGATAGTGCATAGATAGGCTGTGGTGTCATAGACTTGAGTCTTATTGTTACACCATAGTAGCCTTGCTAAATATTGAATGAGATTTTTTCAGTATTATGCAGTGGCATAACTGAATTTATTATCTCTTGGGACTGCGGTCTCTTTGGGAATTCAGGAGTGTTTATATAGTGGCTCTTCATTCCCTACCTTGTGCGACGGTAACTGTAAGTCTCCATTAAGTGAGCCTTCAGGGCCGCAACTTACACTGTTATATCTGTCTTCAAGTAGATGAAGACTTATAAGCTATCTATGGCTAGCGTTGTAAGTCTCCCAAGTGAGCTTCTAGGGCCTCAGTTATCAGCTTTTAATGGTCTTCATGTACAGGAAGATCTTTAGCTGCTTCACCTCGGTTGAGTTAGTTGTCCTATCGGACATGATACCATTTGCTAGAGGAGGTTATTTTCTTCAAACCGGTATGGTTTGGTGTGAGTTATTATGTAAATATGGTGTATTTGTTCATCACATCCTTCTCCACCCATAGTGGCATTATGGAGTCGGTCAGACATGAGGGAGCCTTGCGGTTCCTATACTATTTGATGACTAACACAAGAACGATTCAAGTAATGTGGGTAAGGGGGGTTCGATATGATTTTGAATCCCCTCCCCCCTCCCCTCACCTCCTCCCCCCCATGCCAGTGTGTTAGGAGGCGATTACTGGGCAAGATGTTTTCTTCCCGTAAACCTCATATGCATTTAGGTATATACATGCATTTCATGACTTCTCGATTGGCAGCTTCATTCAAGTAATGCGGGTGAAGGGGGTTCGATATGATTTCGAATCCCCCCCCCCCCCCCCCACACACACACACACACACCGCCAATGTCTTAAGAGGCGATTACCAGGCAAGACGTAGTTTTCTTCACGTAAGCCTTGTATGCATTCAAGTACATGCATGCATTTCATGATTTCTCGATTGGCGACTGGGTTGTGTTCTATGGCGACCTCATGGGCACTTCCACTTTTTAGTTGGTTAGTTTCCTGTGGTTGGTCGTCTATATGTCATATACGAGCATTTGATTCATCATAAATAAATTGGTAGCCTTGGGAGGCTGTCAAGTCAGTTAACTGGTATTCAGATGATTACATGCAGGATTTCTATGCTCACAAGCTCAATAAATGCATTATTAGGCAGACGCATTATTGCATGTTATGGTCCTTAGAAACAATTAATTATTTCGGGGTGGTCTTTGACGAGTCTGTTAATCATAGCTCGTTCCATTTCTAGATCCAGGTTTCTATTAATTTCGGTACCCAATCGAATACAACTTGTCTTTACACTCTCGTATATTCACACGTTTCTAGGAGCATAAATATCAGATAGAACACGTCTGGGAGTATTATTTACTGGAATTTATTGTACACCTGAATGGGATCACCAGGGGTTACCACGTAAGTGTGTTTACTCTCCAGAGATCATCCATTGTGATTCTATTGGACATGTGTGTATTATATATTATACCACCGGTTTTCGACCTATCTAAGTATGCCGACTCTGGTATACGTTACAAGTGGGCAATATTAATTACCGGGATCACTGCGGTAGCCTTAGCTTCTGAAGTGGCGTTAAGCACCAATTAATAATAATTAATAATAATTAATACCTGGGTGCCTATTCGACAAATATTTATATTGTTATTATACCCCCTGCAAACAAAGTTTTGGGGGGTATATAGGAATCACCCTGGAATATAGGAATCACCCTGTCCGTCTGTCTGTCTGTATGTCCATCCTTATAAGCGCAACTCCTCCTAAACCGTTTGAAGAATTTTCATGAAACTTTACACAATGGAAGAACTCCATATGGGAATGTGCATGAAGCAATATAATTTCGTTCTGACATTTCCAAGGGGAGATAATCTGTCCGTCTGACCGTCCTTACTGATTCCAGAACGCTCCCCTCTTTCTTTTTGAAGAAGATTCCTTCAAAAAGGTGAGGGGGGGGGGGGGGGTGGATGATTTTTACCTCTCCTCCAGCTTGATAAGTGTGTAACTATGAGTGAAGCTGTTTTGTCTGTAGATTATATCCTGGATACAGGTTCTGTTTTATTGTATATGGCATGTGTTTGTGGGGGGACAACTTCTTATTCTCAAATACGCCACCCTAATTTTTGGGGCTTAGTCCAGACTAGCCTTAAAAATTGGGAACTCGTTTCATCCAATTAGCATAGTCTTCATGCTAAGAATACGGAATTACTTGAATTTGGCTCCTTATTTATGATATGTCTTCTCTATTACTGTATGGAGAGACAAACCTGTAATTCCTTTTAAATTTAATTTCCTTTCACCTTGGGTTACGGGCTTGGAACTATGTTTGCCTAATAATTCTGAAGTCCTAGGCCCTCAGCCTCTTTACGATTCAGCTGGTCTGGGCCATTGGTTTATAGTATAAAAATTCTATAAATTTAAAGTAATTTGTATATTTTTTAAACTTACCAATGGCCCAGACGGGTATGGCCCTCCCATGAGTGGGCACTCATACCTCCCCGCTGAGTTAGTATGTAGTACTCTTCTCTACAAAGAATGATGTTGGCGCCCATTCTGGTCACTTCCTGATGGCTGTGCATGCATGGAGAATAAAAGTATGGAGGACCAGATAGGACTTTTACTTTTCGGTTTTGCAAGTAATTTTGGGGGATTAGGGGGGTGGGGGTTCAAAATTTGTGATTGGCCTTTGGTAACTTTGAGTTTGCACCAGCTAGCTAGTCTGTGCCATTGGTAAGTATAAAAAATATACAAATTACTTTATAATTTTCATCTTAGAATGCCTGAATTTTGTCCCGAGATTTTCTCAGATGTTTATGGGTCGATTCCTTTGAAACTTGGTATGGATGTTCACTACCATGGGAACCTGTGCACCTGCGATTATAGTTTTGATCAAACTTTTTTTTACCAGAGTTGTGCCCCTCTTCGTCTTAGAATAATCATAGCAGTGGGGCCGGTGGGGGGTATCGACAGGCCCATCTGGGGCAGTCACACCTCTTGTATGAACTACCAAGTGTGGAAAGTAATTTCCCAGCAAATTATTGTTTGCAAGTCACATTTGTTAAAATAATTTAACATTGAAAAGGAATTACTGTTATTGAAAATATCCAAAAACTGAACATTCCTTTTGAAAAATTGGATTTTTATGAACTAACCTTTTTATATAATCATATGTTTTCAAATTTTCAGGACCATTATGATTGGGGTTTGAGAGCCATCAAGTCTGTATTAGTTGTTGCTGGAGCTCTCAAAAGATCAGACAGGGATCGACCAGAGGATCAGGTAAAGCCTTATTTGTATATGTTCAGATTAATATTTTTCTTTACAGGATGGACTCCCAAGTAAAAAAGGATTGGCTTTATTTGACGTGTAATCATACAGAAAGAGAAAACAAACGGTCTCGGCTATACAACTAATTGACCAACAAGTTTTCTTGTGAATTGTTTGAAAAATAACGTGTACTTAAAACGTATTATGAAATCTGGGCCACCTAAATACCTACATGATTAATTTATTGCATAGAAAAGCGACTTTGAAGCCAGACAAATTGTTCTCTAAATCATATTTTTTCTTCTTTAGGTGCTTATGAGAGCTCTCAGAGATTTCAATGTACCCAAAATTGTTTTGGATGATACACCTATCTTTATGGGATTAATTGGAGATCTCTTCCCAGCTCTGAATGTACCAAGAAAGAGGGATATGGAATTTGAAAAGAACATCAAGCAAGCAACATTGGACCAGAAATTACAGGCTGAAGACAACTTCATTCTCAAGGTAGGAAAACTAGCTACCATTTTTCCATTAAACTATATTCTTAAAGGTATCACTGAACTAAATATTTGAATTACAGTTACCCACCTTGAAATGTTGCATTTCGAAATGATGCAATCTCTAAAAATAAGCAGCCTTGTGAAAATATACTGTTTCAATAAACGTTTGATACATTCTGTTGACATCTTGCATTATTGCTGAATACACCAGATAAATAAAGAGGGTGATTTGATGACTTTTGGACCTAAAAATACAATTGACTTTTGGTGTAATTTTGTTGGGAATTCCCTGAAAAATATGTGCATGTGACCGGTACTTCCCTTCCTGTCAGTTTTTTTTTTTTTCTCTCTTATTTGTTGCATGATCCCCTGTTTTCAGGGTCAGAAAAATTTGTCTGAAGGGCTATACTTGACAAAGATATTTGAATGCGAAAATTAAAGTGATGCGATCATATTTTTTTTGCCTGAACATTACAAGGGTTGCCTATGGGAAAATATTTAGTTTTGTGATACCTAAAAACTGTCAGGCATTTTATCTACCTTTGTGTTGAAGTTTGGTGAGGGTGAATTCTTCCAATTTCTTCCAATTTTTGTCTTTCATATAATATTGTCCCTTTGTAAAATCATGATTGAAAAGTAGCAGATCATTAACCTCTTACCTAATGAGTTGTCTATCCAATTGCGTATTGTACAAATTGACAGTTTAAAAAAAAATTATTGAAACTTTTTTTTTAAAAAGCAAGATCATGTGACTCCTCAGGGGTCATATGATATGGTTTTGTTAAAAAACAGATTTTATGATTCTGATGAAATATTTTTTTAAATTTCAACAACAATAACAAATTTTGATAAGGTATGCGTTGGTTAAACGTTAACAAATGCACTATATTCTTCATTTGATTTTTGCAAAATTTAATTCATTATTGGCATGATATCAAATGCATTAGTTTTATCAGTTAACCTTTTAGCTAACATAATCTTAGGATTACACACGCAATAAAATTTCATGAAAAACCCAGAATTTCATTTTATACCCCCAAACCATAGCTTATGATCCCATACTTGATGAACATTCCAGTGAAGGTGCTATAAACTGTATTTTAGAGACAAAAATTGAAAAAATAATTAAATCTGAATGGCAAATTTTGTGAATAGTGCTGTCTGGATATAGCCATTATGTTTGGTAAAGGGTTAAAGCTGTTTTTTTCTTCTAGTATATTAAAGATTATTTTTTATAGATTGTACAACTGCAAGAGCTGTTTGATGTACGCCATTCAGTGTTTTTGTTGGGAAATGCTGGTACTGGTAAGAGCAAAGTGTGGAACACTCTTCAGAGGACATACAGAAATCTTGGAAAGAAACCAACAGCAATTGATTTAGATCCCAAAGCTGTAACAAATGATGAATTATTTGGTATCATTAACCCGGCAACCAGAGAATGGAAAGATGGTAAGTGTAGATTAGAAGGTCATATCTCTTTTGATATTTGCAAAAATGTTTCCTTGGCCAAGCTGTTGCATATAACAAGGTTAGAATAATGCACAATAGTAAATGTTTGTTTCAGATACAGTCTCATTCATGCAAACGTACATTTTTCAATGGAATTATCCAAACTTTGTTGAAAGAAGATAACCGCCTAGTGCTTGCCATTCAACTTTACTATGTGCAAAGAGTATCTAGTTTTTGCTGCAAAACAAAGTATTTATGGTGTGGAGAAGGGTCTTGTGAAGCTCCAAAAGTCGATTAGGTCTGAAATCATCCCAAAGAGTTGATTTGGTTCAATTTTTTAACCAAATCAAATCATTGTGACGATTTCAGATTTAATCAAATTCTGATTGGAATATTCTACCATTTTGATTGACTTCCTCAAACAGATGTGTCTCTCTGTTGACTACAGTACTTCAAGATTCAATTCAGTTCAAAATCCTCTGTCCAATTCACTTTGGGATTCAATTTGACTTGATATTAGATCCGCAGGGCCTTAGTGTGAAAGGTTTGTTGAGTGGTAGAATCTTTTTGGCTCACCAACGATAGTTGTGTGAGCCTATGGCATAGTTCTCATGTCGGCGGCGTCGCCGTCCGGATTCACACATTTTGAACTTTTGTGTGCAGGTTTTTTTTGTTTTTTTTTATGTCAGCATGCTTTTCAGGGATAGTAATATTTTATTCAACCCTTTCCATGCTTAGTTACTTGAATTTTGGACTTTTATGTACAGATTTTTGACTTTTATGTATAGGTTTTGATTTTTTTTTTTTTTTGATTTTTTTCCAATTTAATGTTAGCATACTTTTCAGGGATAGTAATATTTTATTTAACCATCTCAGTGCTTATTTACTTGAATTTTTTACTTTTGTGTGCAGGTTTTGGACAGCCACACTTTACATTGGCCACCCGTTGGTGAGCCACGGGGTATTAATACCCCTTCTAGTTTGTAGAAGTAACTGTAAAATAAATACCCATAATAATCTATTTATAGGACTTTTCTCTGTGATCATGAGAGATCTTGCAAATGTGACCAGTGATGGACCAAAGTGGATTGTGTTGGATGGAGATATTGACCCCATGTGGATTGAATCATTGAATACTGTGATGGATGACAACAAAGTTTTGACACTGGCTAGTAATGAACGTATTCCACTGACGCCATCAATGAGACTACTGTTTGAAATAAGCCACTTGAAAACTGCCACACCTGCCACTGTATCCAGAGCTGGTATTCTGTTTATTAATGCACAAGATTTGGGTTGGAATCCGTAAGTAAAACAATTAGAAACTAAGATTTTATTCTCACTCAAAAAGTGCAGCTGCATTTCTTTCCAACCTACCATTCTAAAACAGTTGTTCCTACTAACTTCCCTAATTATCTCCCATTGATGAAGTTGGTCAGTCAATACATCGATGTGCACTCAGAAAAGTTGGCAGGATATGGTAATCATTAGACGAGCTTGTTTTAAATTAAAAAAAGTACTTATTTAGAAGTTCCCCGAAAGTGGCTTTGAGAAGACTACAGCTAATTAAGAGAAAAAATGGTACCTACACCCAGTATGCATTTAACAGGTAACATTTTCTCAAGCTTCATGCTACATGATCTTATGCTGTGTTGATATACTCAACTTGACCAACTTTTTTTTTTTGCTGTACACAAATATAAATATTTAGGTTAAAATGAAATGATTTTGCGGGGTGTTCAAACCCATGCTGAGAGAGTTAACTTTGGCACCGACCACCTAGCGAATGAAACTATACTGGACCACACACACCACTTGGCCACCGACAGATCCCAGTCTGTTTGTGGCCAAGTGGTGTGCATGGTTCAGTATTGTTTCGCTGGTCGTAGAAGTTTCCCTTACAACTAACTGAAAGAAAAAAGAAAGAAAAACATGATCAAACTGAGTTGTGTGAATCAAAAATGCATGTAACAGAGTCTCACTATTGACTTTATCTTGTGTATTTGAGTGCCAGGCTTGTTCTCCATACATTGTTAGACCCTCAATACTCAGTCTATGTTTTTGTCTGACCATTATAGTCTCCTCAAAGACTGTTTCTTTAGTGGTGCAAATTCCAAACAAAATTAGGAGAGTTATAATAAGCTTTTGTTAAAGTTCAGTAAGAAGACCGAAATCTTTCTATGGAAATTTCGTAGAACTTTTTTAGGAACATTTGAAAAATTTGAATTGTTTTATTGCAGTGTTTTTTGATACTATTTTTGTTGAAAGAGTATACGCTCCTTCACTATTTTTAGGGCAGAAAATGTTTTTATAAACTGCTGCATGCCAAAATTCATAACACATTTTTTGTCCCATAATTTTTCTGGTAGATTGTATAAGAACATCACTTTCATGCTTTGTATTCATTTTTCAGATTTGTACAAAGTTGGATAGACACAAGAGAAGTTCAGTCAGAGAGAGCCAATTTATTAATTCTTTTTGACAAATATGTACCAATGTGCTTGGAGCAGTTGAGGCATAGATTCAAGAAAATTACTCCCATTGCTGAGATTAGTCATGTTCAAATGTTGTGCTACTTGTTGGAGTGTTTACTAACACCAGAAAATACACCACCTGACTGTCCGAAAGAATTGTACGAGTTATACTTCGTGTTTGCATGTGTATGGGCATTTGGTGGTGCAATGTTCCAAGATCAGGTTAGTCAGATTGACTTTCATTCTACTAAGATTTTTGTTTTTATCATTGACTGGATATTATTGATTCTCTGAAGTCAAGACTGATGTATTAGAGTGTTAATTTGTGCAACTGAACTACTTTGTGGAAAAAATCTTTTTTTTATCCCAAATTGTGCATATGTTTGCTAAGATTGTGTAAACAGATAGAGGTTTATAGAAATGCCATAATCAAAGCTGAAATCCCCATGGGGACCCCGGGAAGTGAAGCAGTGCTTGTTTACTGTGGTAGACCAGCCCTGTTTTACAGGTAAAATAGTACCTGATCACCAATGTCCGGGGTGGAAGTCACCTAAAATGGGCAAAATGTGTATAAACGATTGGCTGACTTGACTTCTTAGCCATTGTTAATATGTGACCTTAAACACCAATAAATAAATAAATCAAAGCTGAAAAAAGTCACAGAAAAATAGAACTTTGTTCAGCAGTATTCAAGTACTCTTGAAAATGATCAACATATAATCCAGTCCTTGTCATCTTTTACAGAAAATTTATATTTTTTAAAATGTTCCTTTGACACAAATAATTGAGAATAGATGCAGACTTGGCTTATTGAGGTGAAAGGTAAGGGGAAAAACACCAGCATAAGACACTGCCAGCAATTTCGAAACAGTCTTCACTTGAATGACTCATAAACTTCAATTATTTTTCAGTTCAAATCCTGAAAGCTTTGCAGGAACTTCAGTTTAGCTCATTATAATGTTAAACAAATGTCTTAAAGGTTTGAAGTGAATTCATATTAACTTAGGAATTATTTTTATCCAGTGATGATATCTATTCATGTAGTATTGCATTTGTTACAGCTGGCAGATCACAGAGTGGAGTTCACCAAGTGGTGGGTTACAGAATTCAAGACCATCAAATTTCCATTACATGGTACTGTTTTCGATTACTACATAGATAGTGAGACGAAGAAATTTGAACCATGGACAAAACGTGTACTCAAATTTGAGTTGGATCCAGATATGCCATTACAGGCTGCATTGGTACCCACAGCAGAAACAACTAGACTTTCATACTTCCTCAACATGTTGATCGAGAAAAGAAGACCTGTTATGATGGTTGGGAATGCAGGTACTGGAAAAACTGTATTGATGCAGGAGAAACTTAGTAATCTGTCTGATGAGTTTATGATCTCCAATGTACCTTTCAATTTCTACACAACATCAGAAATGTTACAGAGAGTACTTGAGAAACCATTAGAGAAGAAAGCTGGTCGTAACTATGGACCACCTGGTGCTCGAAGATTAGTTTACTTTGTTGATGACATGAACATGCCAGAGGTTAGATATCATTAATTCTCATCATTCTTACTTTTTAAAACTATTCAGATTCATTGATTACTGTATTGATTAAATTTATCTTTACTCATGTGTGGTGCATCACACAGGTGAAATGTTATTGACAGCGAGATTTTAATTTATTTTCGGCAAAAATTGTCAAATTGAAAGAGATATTTGTTTTCCATTTAACCCCTTGACACTTTAATTATCCTGACATCCAACCGTCACTGGGAATTCAGTTTCTTCAACGTTTTTCAAAATGCGACGTCAAACATTGGAAAGAACAAAAAACAAGATATTTTTCACATTAGTGGTTATCTGGTTGAAGGCTAAATTATTTTTGGTGGTCTAAATTTGTTATTCAAAACTTGTTTTATTACAAATTATTGGAGAGTGCCCACAGGCACTCTCCAATAATTTGTAATAAAAGAAATTTATATAAACAAAATATTATTTGTATTTGACTGAATATGAAATATAAGCAAGGAAAGTGTTGGCTTTTGCTCTGGTATCCTCATTTTTTGAAAGCCCTGATAGTGGCTTCTAGCACTCAACCAGTTAAGAAGTCTTGACAGCAGCATTATATTAGTATTTTAAGCTGCGATAACATTGGGCTCATCTGTTGTCACTGAACACTTTTTGGGAGAAAATAGTAATTGAGGTTAAAACTTTCAAAAATCAAAAAATAATAAAACAAATGACCACAAAGTATCAACAAGCTGTTTGACTTCGTACGTCATAAGACGTACAAAAGTATCAAAGGGTTAACAAGACCGTGCATATGAAAAAATGGTACCAAAACCCAGTATGCATTTAACAGGTAAAATTTATCAAGCTGCATGCTATATGATCTCTTGAGCAACTTTTTTTTTATTGCTGTGCATGAACATAAATAATTAGATTGAAATGAAATGATATTGTGGGGGTTCAAACTCGCACCGAGAGAGTTTCCTTCGGCACCAACCGCCTAGCGAAAAAATACTGAACCTTGCACACCACTCAGCCATCGACAGACTAGGGTCTTAGAAACCTGGAATCAATGGTGGGAGACTTGAGATCTTTGGGGCCACTATCCTTCTCACAACATGTATCTTCATAAGATATGATTATAGTTTTTAATAAATTATAAAATAACCAAAAAAATGTTGTCATTAATCATGCGGTACAAAGTTTTTTGGACTCACTTCTGAGAGGGTATCATTCATTAAGGTTGTTCCTATAGTTCAGTTTGTTTGAATTTAGTTCTAACAAAAACTTGTAGGGGAGGGGGGCGGGGGCGGTAGTTAAGGAATTAGCATCTTGAATATTGCTTCAAGATCATGGAGTGTTATGGGAACTCTCTCAGTTCGTCCACAATGCAGAGGCTCTACGTGGAATTCCTCAAATTTAACTTCTTTCCTTAATGGATGATGTGCGCTCGGTGGTGCTTGTATATACTTTTTGTGGACGACTTTATGAGAGCTCATTCTATACAATACCTTATGAATTTTAATCTTGATGCAAACCGTCCATGAATATTGAGTTGCTCTTCCATTCATCCTAACAGTCTAGTTAGGAATCCCCTTTAATATGGAGTTATATTCTGCCTGCTTATTTAACAGCCCTCCACCTATTGTTTATTCAGCTGGTCTAGACCAGTGGTTTATGTTGAAAAAAAATATACTTACCACTGGCCTAGATGGCAAGTGCCCTCCCGAGAGTTGTTCACTCTCACCTCCCTGCCAAATAATAACATTTAGCAGGCTCAAACTAAGAATGGCGGATCTTGTAGGCACTTTGACACGTCTGCGCATGCACGCGTGTCATGCTATGGAGGACTGCACTGGACTTCTCGTTTTTCGTTTTCGCTTGAAGTTTTGGGATGGGGGGTTAAAAATTTAAGCGTTTGGCCTGTTAATTCAAGAAATTAAGTACAGCTGGTCTAAGCCAGTGGTAAGTATTCAAAAATATAAAAATTACTATGAATTTTAACTTTTCAGGTTGATATGTATTACACAGTCCAGCCACATACATTGATTCGACAGCACATTGACCATGGCCATTGGTATGATAGACATAAACTTTCACTGAAAGACATCCACAACACTCAGTATGTCTCATGCATGAATCCAACAGCTGGTAGTTTTACAATTGATGCAAGGTTGCAGGTGAGTAATTTCTAAATTTGGAATTATAGGTATTTTCTAAATCTTTTATGATTTGAACATGACTTCCAATTTTAGAGTTGGAACTGCTACTTGTTTTTTTTTGTATGGAAATCAAAATCTTGGTTTACCAGAGGTTGACAAATTGGTTGTTAAAATTAGTTAATCTGAATTTGTTTCATGGCAATTCATTAGAGAATGCACGGTACTCTCCAATAAATTGGAATAAAACATTCACAAAGTATTTTGACTTGCTTCAGAATATGAAGCATATCCTCAGCAAATAGCTTTCAATTGCTGAGCCAGCACGTTTTATTAGAGCCCAAATTTGGACTTCCACACGAAAGTGTTTAAAGCCTGATGCCCTGTTCCAACAGATGTTTTGTGTAATGAGACATGAACATTGAGACATTATATGTGGATTAGAATAGAGTGTTGCATACAGAGAGGTGCAATTTTTACTTGGGAATTATTATAAGTTATCTCCTCCAACATGTATGGTATATGGAGATTTAATACCTGGATGTCGGCTTTTAAACACTGAGCCATAGACAAGGTGTTTAAATGAGACATCCAGGTATTAAATCTCCATATACCACACATGTTGATGGAGATAACATTTTTGTCCCGTTTGAAACACAATAGAAACATAGTGGAGAAAAATTTTGTGGACGCGTTTTCTCACGCTCCGTAAAAAGTTGGACCAAATTCGTGAATAACTATTTTGTTTTTACAAAAGCAGAAGACAACAGATAGAGTTACATCCCTTGGGTCATTAAGGAAACAAGTAAACAGTATTTTGTTGACATATCGTCCCCTGAGTTCTAATGTAGGCACAGAGAACACATTGGCACTCAGGGGATGAATTGTTTGCTCTTATTTTATTTTTCTCAAGTTGTTTCCTTTTAATTATTCAACTACTTAATTTGTGACAACAAAATATGATTGCATTGTCAGAAATCTGAGGATATTTGTGACTATTTTCCATTTTTTTTGGTTCGATTTTTATATCGAGGTGAGCAAACGCGGAGAGCTTTCGTTTAAAACATATACCCCCGATGTTTCACAGGCGCTTATACCCTGGATGCTGCACGCTCTCATATACCTTGGATGTTGGATGCACCCTTTGCCATGGCTATTTGTACAAGGCATTCTGACCAATCGAAACACAGAATTTATTGGGATATAGTGACAAATTTTCTTAATTCTTTTATACTTTCAGAGACATTTCTGTGTATTTGCTGTCAGTTTTCCAAATGCAGATGCTTTATCCACAATCTACACCAGCATTTTGTCACAGCATCTTGCACTGAATTCATTTGTGGGACCAGTACAGAAGTTTGCAACCAACATAGTTGCTGCAGCTTTAGTTCTTCACAACAAAGTGACAACAACATTTTTACCTACTGCCATTAAGTTCCATTATGTCTTCAATCTCAGAGATTTGTCAAACATTTTTCAGGTATGTGTACTGTTAAGATATTTTACTTCATGTAATCTGATTCAGAGGTTTATATGGTGCTGATTTGAAATTTGGGAAAGTAGTGAGGAATTTGACTTTGAAAATGAATATTTTGTTCCTGGATGACCTTGAATTGAACACTTCCTTGTATATTTTTAGCTCACTTGACTAAAAGTCAGGGTGAGGTTTTGTTATCACTTTTTGTGTGTCATTTTACATCCGTCGTCATGTGTTAAGTTGTGTTTGAGTCTTCTCCAAAACCACTGGGCTAATTCAAGTGGAAGTTTGTGTGAGTGATGGTCCTGAAGGAAGCATTGTATTTTTGTTCAAACCAATGTGCTTCCCCTAATAGGGAGGGGATGGAGGGAAAATCCCCCAAATTTTAAAAAATCTCGAACCAATGGATGTAGTGATTACATTTTTGTTATACAGTTTTCTTTTGAGGTCTAGATCTGGATTTGTTCAAACAAAATTTGTGAGGTAATATTTGTTATCCTGGGAGGAGCAAGTTTTTTGGGCCCCGCCCTAAATTTCTATTTTCTGAACCTCTGGCCCGATATGAACCAAATTTGTTTTGTGGTATTATTGAGACATAAGTACTTGATTCATGCAAAACAAATATAAAATATTAACTGTGTCCCCATGGGAATCCCAGGAGCTAAAATAGAAATATTTTCGAACGCTTGTTTTTCACAAACCACATGGAACAGAGAACTGTTATTTGGTATGAAGCATCCAGTAAAATAGAATGTTAAAAAAAAATAGAAATCGGTTGTGTCAGGGTGTTCTGGAGGGGGTGGGGAGGCATCGGAAAAATGCTGAGTCAACATATTTGTAAAAAAAATTTAAAATTTTTTATTCTGGAACCACTGATCAGAATCTTTTGATTTTTGGTATACCGGGAGGTCATATACAAGTTTGTTAAAATGAAGCCCCATGTTTCAAATTTGGGCTCAGTGCAGGAACCCAAATTTTAACTTAGAGCAAAATGGGAAATCTTTAAAAATCATCTTCTTCAGAACCACCAGTCCGAATCTTTTAATGTTTGGTATACATAATTGTTATGAGGGTCAGATTCAAGATTGCTTAAAGCAAGCCCCCCACCCCCCTCTCCTCCCATTAATATTTGGGCTTCCTGTGGGGGCCCAAATTTTAACTTAGTGTAATATGAGGAATAATCTTTAAAAAATCTTCTTCAGATCCACCAGTCAGAACCTTTTGATATTTGGTGTACAGCATCCCTAGGGAGGATAGATCTTATTTTTGTTCAGGTCCCTGAGTTAATATTTGGGCTTTCTATTGGAATCTGAATTTTAACTTAGTCCAATATGAGGAATAATCTTTAAAACTCTTCAGTCAGAATCATTTAATTTTTGGCATACAGAACCTTACAAAGGTTGAATTCATTTTGTTCAAATCAAGTCCATCGGTTGATAATTGGGCTCTCTGAGGAAGCCCAAATTTTAATTTAGTGCAAAATGAGGAATAATCTTTGAAAATCTTTTTCTTCAGATTCAACTGTCAGAATCTTTTGATATTTGGTATACAGCATCCTTAGGGAAGTCAGATCTAAGTTTGTTCATATCAAGTCTTTGAGTTAATATCTGGGCTCCCTATTGGAGCCCAAATTTTAACTTAGTCCCACATGAGGAATAATCTTTAAAACTGTTCTTGAGATACAATCAGAATCTTTTAATATTTGGTATATGGCATCGTTAGAGGGTTCAGATTCAGTTTGTTCCAGTAAAGTCCCTGGGTTGATATTTGTGCTCCCTATTGGGGGGGAGGGGGGGGGGGGGGCAAATTTTAACATAGTGCAAAATTGGTTTTATTCTCAAAATCTTCTCCAGAACCACCAGTCAGAATCTTATGATATTTGGTATACAACATCCTTCAAGATTGTTCAAGTTAAAGATTGTTCAGGTTAAGTCCCTAGGTTGATATTTGGACTCCCTAGTTTGCTTTATTGAAGATCTTGGCATTATTTCTGTGGTAGTATCCCAGTACTAGGAAAAAATCATCTGGAATGGACAACAGATTTATAAATAATTAAATAACTTCATTCCTTTATTAACTAGCCATAGATGCTACTTAAATCCTTCTTTAAACCAACATGGTCAGGTGAGCACCTCGGCCCTGTGCGGCCTCTTGTTTATTTTGGGGAAAAAATTTGGCTACTTCTGTAGCATTCACTCGACCGCAAGAGATTACAGGTATTTGTCTGACTTCAAACAATTTTTTACCAAACTGTTAGTAGAAGTACTTAAAAATTATTGCTCGAGTTATAATTTGTTTTTTCTCCCTATTGTAGGAATTACATCTACCTCATATACTTTCTTTCCCATCACTTAGTTCATTTATCCAAATTATTTTTTATCAGATCAATCTAAGGGGCTTTTTCATGGTCATCACTTGACTTTTTTTTTTTGCTTCTTCAACAGACCACTACTTGGGATCAGCAACATCTTGTGCCTCCATTTTGTAAGTTAGGATTGAAATTATTGGTGTTTCACCCTTTCTACACTTAAAATTCTGTGGCTTTTCTACTCTCTAGAGCTGTAGGATTAAATTATTACTGATCTTTGCCCCCACCACCTTGTTCGTGGTGTCATCTGTACATCCACTAACAAATGTTTCTTCACACCAAAAATATAACTTAGGAGCCATCATTGGAATGAGCCCATTCTATTGAATGCGCATAAGCGATTTTTTTTAATAGTACTGGTCAGTTATGATTTTTAGCTGAACTTGACAAAGTCAGTCTGTGCTATTGCCATCACTTCTCGTCCGTCAGCTTCGATACATACGTTTGTCCATACGTACATCCACAATTTCCTTTGCACACCACGTAGGTCGCATTTATGATCACATCGCTTTGAAACTTGGTATGCTTGTTTGGGGGTGACCTCTAGATGGGAGATATTGATTTTCTTCCATTTCCATCAAAAAATGTTGCTGCTGGCAGTGACCTTTGAATTTAGTTTAGTCAGACCTCAAAATTTCCCTTTGGCACACCCTACAGGGTACATTTATGATTGGATTGCTTTGAAACCTGGTATGCTTGTTTGGAGTGACCTCTAGATGGGTGATTGATTTTCTTCCATTTCTGTCAAAAAATGTTGCCGATGGCAAAGACCTTTGAACTTAGTTTAGTCATGCATCAGTATTTCCCTTTGGCACACCCTGCAGGGCACATTTATGATAGAATTGCTTTGAAACTTGGTATGCTTGTTTTGGGGTGACCTCTGGATGTGAGATATTGATTTTCTTCCTTTTCCATCAAAAATAGTTGCTGTTGGCAATGACCTTTGATGAACTTAGTGCAGTTATGCATCAGTTTTTCCCTTTGGCACACCCTGCAGGATACATTTATGATTGCATCACTTTGAAACCTGGTGTGCTTGTTTGGGGTTACCTCTAGATGGGAGCTATCAATTTTCATCCATTTCTGTCGAAACATTTTGCCGCTGGCAATGACCTTTGAACTCAGCTTGGTCGGGCCTCAATATTTCCCTTTGGCACACCCTAGAGGGCACATTTTTTATCAGATCACTTTGAAACTTGGTATGCTTGTTTGAGGTGACCTCTAAATGGGAGCTATGGATTTTCTTCCTTTTCTGTCAAAAGTGTTGCTGTTAGCAGCAACCTTTGAACTTAGTTCAGTTAGCCATCAATATTTCACTTTGGCGCACCCTACATGGCACATTTATAATTGGATTGCTTTGAAACTTAATATGCTTGTTTAGGGTGACCTCTGGATGGGAGCTATCGATTTTCTTCTATTTCCATCAGAAAATGTTGCAGTTGCAACAACCTTCGAAACTTTGAACTTAATTTAGTCAGGTATCAATATATTCCTCTGGCAGGTCCCACAGGGCACATTTATGATCAGATCCCTTTGAAACTTGGTATGCGTGTTCGGGGTGACCTCTAGATGTGAGCTATTGATTTTTTAACATTTCCATAAAAAATATTGTTAGCACCAGCCTTTGAACTTAGTGCATTTGTGCAGCAACTTATCCCTTTTGCACTCTCTACAGGGCATATTTATGAATTTCCATAAAAAAGAAGATAAAAACCATTGCCACTAGCAATGACCTTCAAACTTAGTGCATTTGTGCATTAATGTCTTCCTTTGGCATGCCTCAGAGGGCACATTCATTATCGGGTTGTTTTGAAACTTTGTATACTTATTCAGGGTGACAAAGATAGGAGCTATCGATTTTCTTTTCATTTCCATCAAAAACTGTTGCTGTTAGCAACAATCTTCAAATTTATTGCATTTGTGCATCAACATTCTTCTTTGAGATGGCCTACATGGCACATTTATCGCAGGATTGTTCGTTTTTTTACTTGGTGTGCGCATTTGGCGAGACCTCCAGATAAGAGCTATCGATTAGCATTCATTTCTTTAAAAAAGTTGACATTTACAATAACCTCTGAACTTACTGCATTTGTGTATCAACATTATTCCTTTAGGCAGCCTTACAGTTTACATTTAAAAATGCATGGATTGCTCAGTCATTGTGCACACAATGCTGTTATGTTGATGTTTCACCAAATAACATTGGAACCAGTGATCTTCAATTTTGCAATTTCACTTGAAACTTACCAAGTTTGTCAAGATGAGCTACAATGTCACTGACACTTTCATTTGCTTCTTCAACAACTGGTCTAGTACTTGGGATTAGAAAGATCTTGTGCCTTCATTTTGTATGTTAGGATTGTCACATATTGGTGTTTAAAAGATGTATACTGAACCCTTTCAACACTTATAATTCTGTGACTTTTCTACTCTATAGAGCTGTAGGATTAAATTATTTCTGCCCCTTGCCCCCTACTACCTTGTTCATTTGTGTCACCTGTGCATCCACTGACAATTGTTTCTTCACAACAAAAATATAACTTATGAGACCTCACTGGAATGAGCTCATTCCACTGAATGCTCATAAGATTTTTGTGAATAGTACTGGTCAGTTTTAGCTCTTAACCCTTTGAGACTTTAATTATCCTGACATTCAAACGTCGCTGGCAATTCAGTTTCTTCAACGTTTTTCAAAATGCGACGTCAAACATCGGTAAGTACAAATAACAAGATATTTTTCACATTAATGATTATCTGGTTGAGGGATAGATTATTTTTGGTGGTCTGAATTAGTTATTCAAAACTTGTTTTATTACAAATTATTGGAGAGTGCCCACAGGCACTCTCCAATAATTTGTAATAGAACAAATTAATATAATCAAAATATTTTTTGTGTTTGACTGAATATGAATTATAAGCAAGGAAATTGTTGGCTTTTGCTCTGGCATCCTCAATTTTTGAAAGCCCTGATAGAAGCTTCTAGCACTCAACCAGTTAAGAAGTCTTGACAGCAGGATTATATTAGTATTATAAGCTGCGATAACATTTGGCTCAGTTGCTGTCACTGAGCACTATTCGGGAGAAAATAGGAATTGAGGTTAAAACTTGAAAAAATCGAAAAATAATAACGAAACAAGTGACCACAAAGTATCAACGCTCTGTTTGATTTCGTACGTCATAAGACGTACAAAAGTATCAAAGGGTTAAGTTAGGCAAATGGCTGTGATACGAATCAATATCAGTGCGGCTAAATGTAATTATTCCGTCAAGCTCTGTTTGAATCTCAAGACTCATGGGACCATACATCTGGTAAATGTGTTTTGAGCCTTCATATTTGTTCTCATACCTTCAGTAATGGCTTGTTTTACAAAATATCCTGGAAAATTTGGTCATTCAGATGATTGTCCAACTTGATTTGTTCTTTCTTGATACTGCTGTCACTCTCTAGGCACATATGTTGAAAATGACACTGGGTTCTAATTGATGATAATATAATATTTTGTTTTAGGGCGTGTTGTTCTCTGGTGCAGAGTGCTGCAAAACACCACCAGAGTTAGTTCGATTGTGGATGCATGAGGCAGAAAGGGTGTACAGAGATAAATTAGTGGAGGTCAAAGATTTGGAGACATATGATAAAATTCAGAAAGATATCATCAAGAAAAATTTTGAAGTAAGTTCAAGTTGAACAATGGTAACTCAGTCCTTTGACTTTCACTTTCATTGATTTTCTGTGGATTAGGTGGATGGGTTATATACATGTCGGATTCCATTTTTTCAGGGTTTCTGCATGGCCTTGGATTCAAGGAATGGCCTTGAATTGGACTAAGGGTCATTCAAGGCCTTGAAATCCTGGAAAAAAGGTAAGGAGGCCTTGGAAAACCTTGAATATTCACGAAATAAAAATCCAGGCGAAGTGCGTTATAACTATAATAGTTTTTTATTAGATGCTAGGCTGTGAATTATCGCAAATATCCCTCAGTAGCTTCCTAAATGACGCCGCGCTATGCCACATCATATCGCCTTCAAGGAACGATCAGCTGATCTTTGTTATTGTTTTGAAACATATGCATTTGGGGTTGAATTGGCCTGAATATTGTACAATAGAATGTCTCATAGCAGATAATAAAAAGAAAATCTATGCTGTTTTAGTGAATATCGGGAATTATCTCATTCATGTGGACCTGAAAGTTTTATTTTTCACTTGCACTAAACATCGTAGATATCCTCTATATATGCCTTACTGGGTCGTACCCTCTGGTAATTATCCCTCTCCTCCACTTCACTTGAAGGATAGTTAGAGAAGGGAGTAATGACCAGAAGAGTCCAAATTAGGTCTGGTGATGGTGGGGCCTTGAACATCCTTGAATTTGGCTTTTGTATGGCCTTAAATAATGTTGAAAAATGTCGAAAAATGGCTTTGAATAGCCTTGAATTTTATCACTCCTTGCCAGCAGGAACCCTGTTTTGATACCAGTTGTTTATCTTCCAGAGCATGAAAAAAGTATTAAGTATATCCATGAACAAAATGAACGAGTACAAAAAAGAACTCATTTTAAAATAACATTGGTCCTTATAAAAGGAGTTAGTAAAATAAATCTTGGTCTTTGTAAAAATAGTTAGTTAAAAAAACCTTGGTCATTGTAAAAGGAGTTAGTAATATAAACTCGGCCTATGTAAAAGGAGTTGGTGTGATGAGTGTCAATGCAAAATCATAACACCCATGATCAACCATCAAAACAGACAAACACAGACAAACTTGTATGAAACAAACTATAGTTTGTTTTCTTTGCGTTCTAGCTGTTAATTACTTTCAGTCGATCGGCAAAATGAGACTAACCCCAAAATTTTCCTGTTCTTTTGAATACTGATTCTGTTTCTCCATACTGCAACAGAATTCATGAGCTTGTTGCAATGAGTGTCATTAACTGATTTTTTAACTGTAACTGGTACATTTATAAATTTTTTAAAGATGAATAAAAACAAGTATTTTCTTTTCAAAGATGCCAAGTGGGTGCCTTATTTTTGCAGGATTTGTTCATAATTGTTTTAATTTATTGGAGAATGCCTACTGACACTCTTTAATAAATTGTAACAAAATAATTTTATTTGTATCTTTTTTATATTGCTGAGCAAGCAACAGGCCTTTCAACCCTTTTCATTTAAGCCATGAAAGTTGCTTCTAGCTGTTAACTGATTTATTTCAATGCAACCAGAAACAGCAGGACATTTTTTGTTATTTTGTTAGGTATAGAGATGCAAGATTTAATTTTGCTTGGAATCATGTGTCTGTGACTTTATTTGGCTTGAAGAGTCATGTCTCTGAGCTTATTTGGCTTCAGATGTCATGTCTATGATATTATTTGGCTTGGAATAATGTGTCTATGATATTATTTGCTTTGGAATCGTATCTATGATAATATTTTGCTTCAAACTTTATGTAATATGATATTATTTGGCTGAGAATCATTGTGTCTATGATATTTTTCTTGCAGGATCTGGATGAAAGTGTGGTATTCAAGAAACCATTAATTTATTGCCACTTTGCTCAAGGAATTGGTGATCCCAAATATTTACCTATTGATGAATGGCCTCAGCTCAATAAACTTCTAGTAGAGGGCCTTGAAAACTATAATGAACTCAATGCAGCAATGAATCTTGTCTTGTTTGAAGATGCCATGAGTCATATTTGTCGCATCAATAGAATATTAGAATCGCCTCGTGGTAATGCTCTTCTTATTGGTGTTGGAGGCAGTGGCAAACAAAGTTTATCAAGATTATCTGCTTTCATAAGCAGTCTGGATGTTTTCCAGATAACACTGAGGAAAGGCTATAGTATTCCAGATTTGAAATTAGACCTGGCTGCTCTTTATCAAAAGACAGGATTAAAAAGTATGGGTATGGTTTTCCTAATGACAGATGCCCAAGTTGCAGATGAAAAATTCCTTGTGCTGATAAATGATTTGTTAGCATCAGGAGAAATTCCTGATTTATTTGCAGATGATGAAATTGAAAATATTATAGGTGGTGTCCGATCTGAAGTAAAGGGGTTAGGAATGGAAGACAGTAGAGAAAACTGCTGGAAATTTTTCATTGACAAAGTTCGCAGAACACTGAAGGTAATTTCTCACTTTAATAAAGTATAGATTTTTCTAATTTGCATTGTGCTCATAGACTGTTTAATTACTGTGTTTAAATAGTATAATAATTTTTCACTACTCTGAACAGACATATATATGTTCAGTCTGATAAACTCTTTTTAGCGCTCTCTTTAGGACAGTCAACTAAAGGTGGAGTTTCTGTATAGATTTTACCACAGTTTGAAAGTCAGTGAGGTTTATAAGGTTAATAATTTGCAAAACTTGTTCAAACCTCACAAAAGCTCGGAAAACATGTTATTTTGTCTTCATATTCTTGCAAGAAAAGGTCAGAGTGATACAATATATTTAGTATTGTTTGTGAGAGGCACCTCATAGAATACTGCAGCTAATTTTCTGAGTTTCTCTCGCAAAGCTAATGGTATCAGCTCTGAGACCCTTGCCATTTCCAACAGTTTTATGTATCTGCATTTTATTGTCAAATTCAAAGAACACCAAATCTTATCAACATGTTATTGAAGATCATGATTCTGGAAGAGTTAATAAATGAACACTCCAGGCAGTTAGAGTACACATTCGCCCTGTTTGTCTTTAGGTCTAGCAGTTAATGTAAACAAAAAATTGGTACCACCCCCCAACCCCCCCCCCCCCCCTTCTGTTTCTTTTGAGGGTATCAGTGGGTGAAGGAAATGGTTGCCTAATTTGTAGAGGTCTGCAAAAGAAAGGATACACAAACAACTGTTGTTCCCTTTGTGGAATTGATCCCAACACCAAAAGACCATATGGGGACTTCGGGGCTCATTTTGTTGGCTAAGGGAAAAATGAGTAGTTTTTATGAACTTGCACAGTTAAAGTTACATTTCTCTGACTCTCATTTCTGGTAACTACCTCTCTCCATGTTTACCTAGACTTTTGTTTCAGGCCCACCACTCCACAGCTTCATTTTAAGTGTTTACCCAACATAACAGCCATGTCCAACTAGTTCTGTTCAAAAGAAATCATCATTCTAATTTTATTATTGTTTCAACTTTTGTCCCCAAAACATTGCTTCTGCATGACCCTTCATTAGAATGAGCCTGTTGATCTTGTTCCAATGAAGGGTCCTAAGCTATGTTTTGGAGGTAAAAAAATGAAAATTTATTGTTATTCAAGAAATGTTTTTTCAAGTGTTGCATTCTAAGTACAAGGCATGTTATTATCCCCCCACTCATTAGAATGGCATAGTCATATTTTGAGAGAGCCATAGGCTTTCAAGAAATATGACTATGCCATTCCAACTCATTATATAAAACACCCACCGATTCAAACACATATCACATTCTGTGTTTATTACACACATCCCCATGCATTAAAATTCATTTAAAAAAACAAATTCTAATTCCGATGTTTAAACCCAAAGGTGAAGAGTCCATTATTTTTGTTTGAAGCGGTATTTATCAAATGGATTGACAAAAAATCAAAACAACCTTTTGGGAACCAGTCTAAATTACATTCGTTATCTTTTCTATTGGGCATGTTTGTTGAAATTTGTATCGTTAAATTAGAAATAACAGAGGATCTGCAGATGTCACGGTTAATGTTGTGATTGGAAAGTATTGTTTTTTAAAAGCACCAAGAAAAAATAGGCCGAAACTGGGTCGAGTGCGACCAGCGGACACCCAGTGGGGGACACTTGTCTCCTTGTACTAATCCATGGCTTCTGGTACCAGTGCACAGACGTATACCCAACGTGTCATTCTTTTTTCTTCTGCTATCTTGTGAAGATGCATATCTTTTTGCTCATCCACAGTGATACCTTTTGACTCGATGTTGACGATGATCCTGCTCTGAATTGTGGACTCAAAGCTGTTTCTTCACCATCCAGACATACAGGGCTGTGTTTTTGTATATTCTCTCGATTATTCACGTTTTTCATGATATATCTCTATACCGATTTCGCGTGCGATTTTTGCCTACCATGCTGTTTCAGACTCTTTTTCGTTAATGCTAACCCTTTGGGTGCTGCTTTTATCTGAGTTAGGTGTCAGCTGGGGCCTGTTGTGGCAGCTTTTCTCCCCTCTGTTGAGGGTTGAATTTCTGCCAGTTCCCCTTTTGGTTGTTGAGGTACTTTTTAATACGGCCGCTCATATGAGCGGGCCGTATTATGGTATGGCAATGTCCGTCTGTCTGTCCATTAGCTTTTTGTTTGTCCACTCGATAACTTGAAAACAATACATCCAACAGATACTGTTTTTGATGGTTGATTACTCATGACTTGAGGATGGTTCCTTTCAATAACCAGCATCAATGTCCATCCATCCATCCATCCATCCATCTGTCTGTTAACTTTTATTTGTCCATGCTATAACTTGAAAACAATACATCCAACAGATACTGTTTTTTTGTGGTTGATTAGTCATGGCTAGAGGATGGTTCCTTTCGATAACCAGCATTCTGGCATGTCCAATATGGCCGCCATGACAACCATCTGGGAGTTTTGGTGACTTTTGATTCTCCACGCAATAACTTGAAAACAATATATTCAACTTAAATGGGTTGTAAGCCAGGAATGTACAATTATTTTTGAAGGATTTATTGACCTTTTGTTCAACTAAAAATTTCTGCACAAGTGCAATTTCTTCATAGGCGGCTGTATATTGATCCACCGCCTGGCGGTGCACTTGTCCATTCCTGTCGGGCCTTTGTATCCTGCCACCTTACTCTTGTAGCTGGGGGTGTCCTGATTTATTTTTCCTTTGGGTTCATCGTCCCATCTACATTGCTAGGACGATACCTTGTGGGCGATTTTTGTTGCCTTAGCATGTTTGAAGTTTCCCATTATTCATTCTCCACTTTATATGGGTGTTCCGTAGAAAGACCCAGTGGGCGGTGTGGTCTTCCACCTTTTGGGCTTCAGTCTATCGTGTAATTCAGGCAAATGCCATTCCTCCCACGCCTGCTGGAAAGGGAACGCAGTCGTTCGGGGCCTCCCAAACCGACTCTGTCTGGAGAGAGTTATACCCCCTCAGTGAGGGTTTTGCAGTCTTTTTTGGCAGTGGATACTGCGGTAGCTGCTGACTTTCTGGCGAAGAGATGCCTGGTTCCGGGATAGCTGTCCCCCTTCAGTCGACATCTGAGGCTGTCACAAGGGTTGTGAGTCCTCCTTTGGAGCCGAGCTTGGTTTCTCTCCTCTTTTCCTCATTTGTCAACAGCTACTGATGTATCCACTCCTGCTGCCTGCTGCTGCTCCATCGGTGACGTCAACAGTCTCCATTTCAGCCAGCCTCGGCTTATCCCTGCAGGGGTCTGCAGGGATTTTTGTTTTGTTGGACGTTGGTTCTTGGCCTTAACCTTCCCTGACTTCAACTCCGCAAAGTCGGGCGTGGTTACCAGCTGGTTCCTCTGCTTCAGTCTCCCAGCCATCAGACCAAGCTGGTTTTGCTTTGGAGTCGGATGTCCATGGTGGAGTCATCATGGACTCTACTGTGCTTCCGTCCACACATTCTGGTCCTTCGGTCAGTTTAGCGGGACCAGCAAAATCTGTGCAGCCTAGACATTCTCTCCATCAGAGGCCCGTGACTCTCCTGAGTTCCCGCACTCCAGATCCTCCGCGTACCTACAGCCTGTGGAGCAACCTGCTTCTGGGCATTTTGGACCATACCAGTCCAGTGGACACTTTTGTGTCTCCATGTCCAGATCCTCTGGCTTTCGCCATGGATGCTCTGACACTCGATTGGAATGGTCTAGTCAGCTACGCCTTCCCGCCGTTTCCAATTCTGCCTCAGGTTCTAGCCAAGATACAAACCTGCAGTTGTCGAATCATTCTGATCGCACCCCTGTCGCCTCAGCGGGTGTGGATCAATCAGCTCCGCTCTCTGTTGATGGCAGTTCTGGTACGTCTCCCTCTAATTCGCGAACCTTCTTTGTCAAGGTCGCCCAAGGAGGTTTCGCATCGACCCGACTTCATTGTGACTCCACATATCTTTTGTCTGGTCCTGTCTCCTCCGTAGAGGTTTTTCAAGATGAGCAGTGGGGTGCATTTCTTCACTCCACTGGTTTAGTCTATGCGGCTAAGTGGAAGGTCTTCTATCGATAGTGTGCTGATCACTCTGTTGATTATGCCGCTCCTTCAATTACACAGTGTGCAGAGTTTCTGGTATATCTGTTTGTTTTCTCGGGATCTCCAACCTGTTACCATCAAAGGGTACAGGACTATGCATTCTGTGACCGCTTTTGTATGTGGAAAAGCGTTGTATCGGCACCATTCGAACCATTATCCTAGGTGGATATGTGTTTTCTCACATACAAGACAGCTTTTCTGATGGCTTTTGCCTCAGCCAGAAGGGTTAATGAGCTTCACGCCCCTCAGTTGATCCAGCCTTTTTCAGGAGCACCACCAACAGTGTTACTTTTACAACTGATTGCTCCTTTCTGGCCAAGAATCAGATACCAGACTCTGCTCCTCCTCCTATCTGTATCATGGCTCTTCCTTCTGTTGAGGGTAATTGCCCTTTGCTCTGTCGGGTTTGTGCAATTCGCTTTTACCCCAACTGGACACAGTTTATCAGGAAAGGCAGGAAACGATTCTTTCTGTCTCTTATCCCTGGCCAACAGAAGATCTCTCCTCAATCCATTTCTAGGTGGATTTGTCTCGCCATTCGCATGTCATGTGCTCATCTGGCTACTGATGATTGTATTACCAATTGCATTTCTGCCCATGAGGTGTGTGCATTGTCTACCTCCTGGGCTTTTGCTAACTCTGTCAAGTTGTCGGATGTTATGCAGGCACCCTACTGGAGAAACGCTTCTACTTTCTCCACCTTCTACCTGCGTCAGTTGCAGGAGCAGTCTGAGGACCTTTTTTCTTTAGGCTTTCTTTCTTCTGCTCATGCTGTTATCAGTCCTAGCCATTAGGCTTCTTCCAGGGTTAGTTCCAACCCTGTGCTTGGTTACTGTCCTTTCTGTCTGTGTGTCACACAGAGCCATACACCTCACCTCTCATTGTCATTTTCCAATGTTTGTGATGCTGTGGTTTTATAGGCCTTGGGTACTCTTCTTCTGTCCATGGTTCCAACGCAGTCGAGTTGTGTGTGGGTTGGTTATGTGATTCCCTCCTCCTATTGTTTATTCAGCCTGTTGTAAGGTAGATTGATAATAAATTTAAATTTTATAGTAAATTTTCTTGCTTATTATACCTACCACAATTGTTTACCTGGAAGCCCTCCCATCTTCTTATTCGGGTAAGAATCCTTCCTCCCTGCTGATCACATAACTCCAATGTTGGCAGATTCACTAGTTATATTCATTGGTTATATGTCTGCGCACTGGTACCAGAAGCCGTGGATTAGTACAAGTGTAGCAGGGTAGATATCTTGGGGTTCGATTTACCACAATTCAGAAGTACAGTAACTACAGCTATTTATTACCACCAATGAACCATTTTATAAAAAATCTTATAATAAAATACCCTGAAATGTACACAAAACAGTTTGGCTATTTATAATGTAAAATAATTGAGTACTTACACAATAAAACTTCATAACAAGGTTCATCGCATCTTTAGCTATACAAAAATATCTCACCAAGCTCTATTCTGTCCACCAGTTGGTATTTCATCGATAGAACAAAACACTTCCCAGACACTAAGTCTTGGATAAGAGCCTGTATTACTAACACAGAGAGATGTTTCAATAATATTGGTACAGCTTAAGGAGATGTGCCAATGGACTTTGAACAAAATATATCAAGTTCAAAACCTGGACCGAAAGCTGATCTGCCAGCTGTCTACAGCTTATTGGAGCTAAATCTACGTAGCAAAGTAAACTTTAATGGTTGCCGTATTATTCCATATAAACAATTAAAATACTTATTGCATGCAATTGCATAAACTTACACAAAGAAGCCAGGTTGAATAATTATATTTCAACCTCAGACAGAAATAATTGCACTCGGATAAGTTGACATTAACTTTTATAAAAACAGTCTTCTTTAGTAGAGCAGCACTATTCAGCTTTGAGAAATAATCAGAGTGACTGACTAATTATTCTACTAGTAGAGAAGCACTAAAATGCTTCTCAATGCTTTTACAAGGAAAAATATAAGTAAAAGCGTACCCTATGGATTGGACAGAGGTTTCCTCGTACTATCGCTGCATGCTGTACATGTATACCATGCGGTCACCAGTATTACATAAATCAATTCAGTCAAAATAATTGCCAATCACAATTTAACAGTCTCGAAAATATGTTATATTTGTCAAGAAACAAAGCCGAAAATGACAACAATGGATCTCGCAGGAAATTCTATTTTTAATTATCGTGGATTAACAGACCTGCACTACACGTTAGATGGCATTGTGGATTATACTGGGATCATAGATTATTGAAGAAATCTTCTTGCACCCTCGCATACAGTTGCAATCAAAACATTCTGTCATCACACTCACACATTAGAAAGCAGCGTGCACAGTGCAGTAACAGCGAACTGAACTTGATTTTCTAGTAAAAACATGCAATTATTAATCGGCAGAAGATACAAGCTAAAACCCTTCGTATATTCATATATATATTTTATACAGTTGGCATCAGTATTCTGATCCGTCCACACTAGGAGAAGAGTGTCCCCTACTGGGTGTGCACCGGTCACACTCAACCAGTTTTGGCTTACTTTTTCTTGGTGCTTTTGCACCACCTTTCTTTCACAAATCACTTGGGAAAGAACAAAATAGAGAGTATACTTCCGAGTTTGGGACTTCCACTGTAGTGCAAGCCTGTTGTAAACAATTGTTGTAGGTATAATAAGAAAGGAAATTTACTATAAAATTTAAATTTTCACACTGTGTGCCAGACGATCAATAATTGTATAATGAAATTTGGTAACTTTTTCAAGCGTAACTAATGACTCGATGGGAAAGAAACTAGTCAAACTGTGCAGGTACAAAAGTTCAGGCTTGTACATCAGTTAAATACAGAAACATTTATGTCATAGCAGCGATTCTGTTAAATACAAGGGTTTAAAGTTTAATGGATGTGTAATAAATAGCGAAGACCTCTGTCCGTCCGTCTGTCCATCCATCTGTCTGTCCATCCATCTCTACTCTGTCCTTTACCTCCCTCATACCATAGAACACTCCAAATCATTAAGTGTTTTACCCAGTGATAAGCTGATTATTGGTACAGTTATTGGGATTGGCCGATAAGTAGGATATCAGTACCGTATTGGTATCGGCGAAAAATAGCAATTCTTCCGATATTGACAGCCGATATGTGCATACCATTTTTCAAATCAAATTTTTGAGTCAGTCGCAAGTAATCTCAACTGAATAGCACTATTTACTCATTTGGGTGTATGGTTTTAAGCAAATACTTACCAGTTACCACAGGGGTTACTTGAATGTAAGGACTACTGTCAGAAATGGACCCGAAATCCTGAAACACTTGTCCACATACACATGGGGCATTCGGTTGTGGGGAAAGTCAATCACAACTGGAGTAATCGATTACATGACATCATGCTGAACACAATCTGTCCAAGACCCTTTGGCCCAACCTTTAGGACTTTTCGGACTAAAAATAGAGACAAGTCGGACTTACAATGAAAGCAAGCCGGATTACTCTTCCGACTTGTGTTGCTTTAGGTCCGAGTTGTCCTGATTCCAAGTAATCAAACTTCTGAACCTTCAGCATTTTTCAGTGAGCGTATGCTTGCACTGAAAGTGAAAGTAACTGCCAAATGTGGAAAAGGAGATTCAGCGGTTCCAGGAAATAGAAACAAAACTGGAATTAGATGATTTCCTCATTTTATACCATTTCTTCAAACTTATAAGTATGCCTTGTGTAAGAATCGTTGCTAAAACAGTCACTCAATGACCCGACACAGAATTGTAAATGGCCATCATTTTCATGGGCACGAGATGACATGTTTCCAAGTTTTACTTCAGTCTTCACAAAATCCGTGACTCCTCATTTTATTTCTAGCTCACGATATCTGCACCTGGAACTGAAATGGTATGTGTTTATACTTGTTATTTTTTTTTTTCGATTCGTCGTTTCTCGCAGTTCAATTTAATTCTAAAAAGGAAATATTTCAAGTGGATTGAACAGATGTTGAAATGTTTTGTTATTGTCCATCGTCGTGTAACTCGGGGTTTACCGCAGAACAACTTCACGCTTTGTTTGCAGTGTTCAAGTCAGGAAATATCAGTGTACTGCAGTATCACTGTGAAAACTAATATCGGTATCGTCTGATATTGAATCAAAATATCGGATATCGGCAAATACCGATAACACTGATATCGGCTCATCACTAGTTTTACCAAGTGTCTGTCCATCTGTCTGTTTGACCATCCATCCATCTGAACTTTGTTTAAGGCACAACTTGAACTATAGTTAACTGATTTCAATTAATTTTGGTGTTTGTCTCTACAGCAACAATGTCTACATCATGTTCGATTACCACCGATATCTCTTGAAAATTATGGGAGTTATGGCCCTTTGTTGAAAAAATATCCTGTAAAACTTGTTTACGGCATAACTTGAACAATAGTTAACAGATTTTAATTCTTTTCGGTTTATATCTCTCTGTAGAAACAATCTCTATGTCAAGTTCGATGACCGCCTGTATCCAATGAAAATTTTGGAAGTTATTGCCCTTTGTTTAAAAAATACCATGTAATGCTTGTTTGTGGCATAACTTCAACAATAAATAATGCATTTCAATTCTTTTCAGTTTTTGTCTTTATAGCAATAATGTCTATGTCAAGTTCGATGACTAGAGATATGTGATAAAATTTATGGGAGTTATTGCCCTTTGTTAAAAAATATCATGTAATGCTTGTTTATGGAATAACTTAAGCGTAAGTAACCAAATTTCAATTTTTTGGTGTACATCTCTTTTGGAACACTCTACCTCAAGTTCGATGGCCACCATTATCCAATGAAAATTGTCAGAGTTATTGCCCTTTGTTAAAAAATATCATGTATTGCTTGTTTGTGGCATAACTATAACAATAGTAACTGAATTTCAATTCTTATTAGCATATGTCTCTATAGCAACAATGTCTATGTCAAGTTCAGAAACCACCGCTATCTGATGAAAATTATTGGAGTTATTGCCTTTTGTTAAAAAAATATCGTGTTAAGCTTGTTTGTGATATGTTTTGAATGTATTTGGTTGCAGGGGGATTGGAATCACTTTGCGATGCTTTTCTTGTTTTATACTAGTGGATGTATCCATGTTATGCATGGATTTTCCACAGATGGCATTTCGAGTTACCTCCCTTATACCATAGAACACTCCAAATCAAGTGTTTTATCAACACCTACCTTAAGACTAGTTTATACTTATATCGGATAGAAATAAAAACACCTGCCAAGTTTGAAGTCGGCAAAAGAGGCTGAGGAGATGGAGTATGTCATAACAAACAGAAATGACAAACTGATTAACTCAAATTATATTAAGTTGGTCATTTCAGAGTGAACTTGTGGTTGGGTGTGCTAATGATAAAATTTATATTTTAGGTTATACTGTGCTTCTCACCTGTTGGAGCAACACTGAGAGTGAGAAGTAGGAAATTCCCTGCTATTACAAACTGTACCTGCATAGATTGGTTCCATGAATGGCCAGAAGAAGCTTTAGTGTCTGTCAGTGCAAGATTTTTAGAAGAGGTTGAACTACTCTCTGTAAGTAATTATGGTGTCTTCTAATATTCATATTTAGATGACCGGTCAAGTTTTGAGGTAACCTGCTTCTTAATATGATACAATCCAGTGGTGAAGCTTCTGTATTCAGTCTGTATAAAAAAAAAATTCAATGAATGAATAGGAATAGCTCAGATGAATTTCACAGTATGATTGATATGTTAAATATTTTCAGGAGAGAATAGTCATCAAACAAATTATCTGAAAAGTATTCATTAATATTCACAAACTTGGATTGTTTTAACTGGTATTGTATGGAATATCGTAAAAAATTAAAGACTTGAGGCAAACTCTTGAAATGTCTTCAGTTTTTAGCTGCGACAAGCATCTCTATATGTGGCAATGTAGGTCGGTCTGTCTGTCGGTCGGTCAGTCTGTCACCAACGAGTTTCAAAAACACCACAACTCCTAAAATACTTGATGGAATGACACCACACTTGGTATGCAAGTGTATCTTCATGATGTCTACACCCTCCCAATAGTGCCATTCATTCACATAATTTCTGTCACATTTATGGGCTTGTCACCAACGAGTTTTTTTGTAAAACATCATAACTCCTAAGATAACTGATGGAATGACACCATACTTGGTATGCAAGTGTATCTTCATGAAGTCTACACCCTCTCAATAGTGCACGTCATTCGGATAATATCTGTCACATTTATGGACTTGTCACCAACAAGTTTTTAGCTGCGACGAGCAGCTCTATATGTGGCAATGTCGGTCGGTCTGTCAGTCGGTCTGTCACCAATGAGTTTCAAAAACACCATAGCTCCTAAAATACTTGATGGAATGACGCCATACTTGGTATGCAAGTGTATCTTCATGATGTATACACCCTCTCAATAGTGCATGTCATTCGGATAATTTCTGTCACATTTATGGACTTGTCACCAACAAGTTTTTTTGTCACCATCGAGTTTTTTTGTCACTGAGTTTTAAAACATCATTGGCATTTCATGAATCGTCACAGCTTTGGCATTGTGACAGTGCGCTCTAGTTCTCTCCATCTACCTTTTCTTATAAACTTTACATTGTTTTATGCTAATATCTAGTTTCAACGAATTGGTCAATTTACTTTTTTCTTGAAAATAGTGCTTTTGATTTGATAGATTGAGCAGAAAAGGCTTGTTTTATTTTTGAGGTAAACACACAATGCTTTTTGAGAAAAAAGAAAAGGAATAGACAATTTCAAAACCCACATTACAAAAGTAGCTTCAGATTAGGCCTCTGCAAGTATGGATTTTTCTTCGACTCAACTTTCGACTCAAACTGGCAAAAAACTAATGTCAACTGAACATTGAATTCGAACAAAGTTAGCCCAAACTAGATGTCCAAGTGCAGTTTTGTACATGATATTTCCAGTTTAAATTATCCACATTAGGATTGTTTTGGCATTGTACTGATGATTTATCCACATATTCATGCTAACATTCAGCAGTTTGTACGTTAACAATGAAGCACACTTGAACACATGGGAGACAAAGAATCTGTATGTACCTGTCATTGCTTTTGCTACGTTCTCGACTTTAAGCTTGGCATCGTCCAGTTTTCCTTATCTTGAAGCAATGGATGCTTCTTGCTGAAGTGTACCAGAGGTGAGATGTAGATCTTGTCACTTGGGTTTTGTACAAAGTCTTACATGCATTACATGTGTATGTACCTGTGGCTTTATCCACTACAAAATATGAGTGTATTACCGATATCATTTGGAATCACGCGAAATGCGTGATTCCAAATGACTTTGGTAATACACTGTAAGTTCCATGTTGACGATGTGTGCTTGCAGTTTGTGCTGAATTTCTCACATTGTTAAACAATTTAACCAGTATTAAATGTATGTATACTGAGACATTTATTGATAAGCTTTTTTCATATTCAATTTTTATATTCGTGATTTTATTCCGACTCAAATTCCACTCAAATTTGTTGATTGACTTGACTTTGACTCGAATATTCGCAGGGGCCTAGAGTACAAGCAATTTGTAAGTCTTTATTTTATTAAATCAGCATTAAGCAGTTGAACATTTTTTTCTTTTCAACTTTTCAGCCTGACATGAAGGAATCCATCTCAGTGTTTATGGCATTTGTACACAGAAGTGTTAACGAAATGAGTGAAACATATCTCCAGAATGAGCGCCGATACAATTACACAACACCAAAAAGCTTTTTGGAGCAAATTCAGCTTTATCAAAATTTATTGGCAAAGAAAAATGCTGAGCTGCAGGGAAAGATTGTTCGTCTTGAAAATGGATTGGAAAAACTAAGAAGTACAGCTTCTCAGGTAATTTAATATTTGTATTATATGTCTGATTTGATAAGTTTGATAGGTTTTGTGTTTGCTGAACTTAGTTCAAAAAGAGTTAATTTGTAGATCTCGGCTCATATAGCATAGCAGCTTACTGGGAGTATAAAAAGTTGCTTAACAAGTTACCTTGCATAACATTGCATCCATTTTTATCTACTTAACTTCTTGAATTATTTTTTCAGTAGAATTTTCTTTTTCTCTTTTGTTGTTCAAGACAAGATAAAAGAGTTATGGTTTATATCACAAATTGTGAAATGCATTGAAATAGCATGCTTTAACTTTAACAATGTAATTCAGTGCAATACATGTTTTGCAAGCTTTCTTTTCTGGAAGAAGCTTGAAAATGAGCTGGGATATTTTGGATCACATTGACCCAAAGCAGTCAGTAACAGATTAATCCAATGTTTTTCATTCAATCTGCAAGTAGAGACCTGCGAGCCTCTGAATTCAGCTCAAATCAAATCTTGAATCGAATCTCGGTTAAGGTTTCGAATCGAATCGAATCTCAAATCCTGATACCAGTCAGTCAACAGAGTGATACTATGAGAGGTATACGTATCCCAGCATACGCGTGGGGTATAAATTAGATGAACCCAAAACTTGAAATCGTAGTGAAAACTGGGAAAATGGTGAATTTACAATGTAATTTATTGCTTTTGTCTATAGAAAGTTGTCTGTTTGAGCCTCGTAGATCTGTGCAGGACAGAAATAGCAATCATTTACACAAGTGTTATTTTCAATCATGAAAGCGGTGGGTAATTCGAACATATTAACTCCTTGCACACTGCTGGCAGATATAAATATAATTTTAGCACATTTAATCAAATTTTCCCACTGTAAATGGCATGGATTTTTTTCACCAATGATTTCGGGTTAAATTTCGTTGAATTTTTCATCAAATCTAGTCATGGCTACTTTACAGCAGCCATGACTAGATTTGATGAAGAATATTTTGGAACTACTCAGCGGGTTAAGAGTTCACTTACACGTTGTTATTCATGTTGAATATTACTGATGCACACCTCTTCTAAATGGAAGTGGGCTTGTGTTCGAAAATGTTGAACCTTGGTGATTGGTTTCAAGCTGAATCGAATCACCGTCGTGGTTTCGAGTCAAACCTTATCTCAAACCGTTCGCAGGTCCCTATCTGCAAGATTCATTAGAGATAGTTTACAAAGCTTTCCCTTTTGGAAGCAGGGATCATAAAGAAAACACTAACACATAAGTATGTAGTTACATGAGGGATTTACTTCTTAGCTTTAAGGAATTCTTTTAAAGGCATCACATCCTGCATAACAATTGCATACCCAGTGATAAAGTGTGTTAGTCATTTTGCATGTTTTTGGTGTTTTCACACAATTTTTTAAAAAATGCCTAAAATGATTTACTTTGGAGAATGAAAAATGATCGCCCTTGTGTTATGGTGGATGGAAGAAGAAAATTAATCTAACCAGAAGAGTTTTATTTCATTGTAACTTTGTTATTTTTATTCATGCAGGTGGATGATCTGAAATCTAAACTAGCATCCCAAGAGGTTGAGCTTGCCCAGAAAAATGAAGATGCAAATAAACTCATTCAAGTTGTTGGAGCAGAAACAGAGAAGGTGTCAAAAGAGAAAGGTTTTGCTGATGAGGAAGAGAGGAAGGTTTCTGTTATTAATGAAGAAGTTACAAAGAAACAGAAGGATTGTGAAAGAGATTTAGCAAAAGCAGAACCTGCACTGATTGCAGCCCGTGAAGCTCTTGATACTCTAAACAAGGTATTCGTTTTGACAGTCTTTGAAGATAATTTTTTGTATTAATTTGCTGATGAAATGCTGTGATGTGACATAATGTTGGGCCATTTGAACCCCATCTGTCAATACTTCATACCGAGCATACCATGCACATAATGTCAGAAATGAAAAATATTTATGATGTAGTAATCTTGGCTTCTTAGCTCTTTCTTTCCTGCAACAGATGTGTATCAGACCCTTTACCTAATGAACAGACTGCATTTGCCCATGTCATTTACAAATTGAGCAATTAATATTTTTTTTTTTTACAATAACCGCTATCCTGTAACTCCTCATTGAAATAAGCTCATTGAGCTTGTTCAGATGAGGGGTGTGTGTGTGTGTGTGTGGGGGGGGGGGGGGGGTTGGAGGGTGGTAACAAGATATGGTTTTATTGGTTTTATTGAAACTTAAAAAATTTGAAAAAAATATTTAGTGATGAACCGATAATCAGAACTGGCCAGTTATGGGGCATTGGGTGACTTATGAGAATCAGCAGTTAAAACCCAATCGGTTTCCAATTATTCTATATTTAACACTGACCATTAAAAATTTCTGATATCTGGTCATAAAGTTTTCCCCATTAAAAACGTATGTAGTGCAAAGCAGAATATAAGAATCTGAAGTGCCAAGATGTTAAGGGATTTACTGCCTGCAATCAGTACTAGATCAGCCCAGTTTCCTGGCTGATCGAATTCACTGGCCTTCGACCATGTTTCTGCACAACCTGCATTGAGTACATAACGTTAACAAATAAATACAATGTGTTCAGCAAGCAGTCTGCAGTATTTCATGATGCAGACATCACAACACATTAGGGGAATAAAATTAGAGAAAAAACTCAAAAAACAATCTTTTTTTCCAATGGCAGATGATGGTTAGGCAACATGTATGTTGCATGGCTGTCACTACCATGTTTTCAGTTTAAGTTCATTGTTCAATTCAGTTACCTCCCTTGATGTTTCTCTCCGATGTTGACTGCAGAGTAAATATTTGAGAAACACATCAAGGGAGGTAGAAAGTTGAAACATGAACATTAAATTTTGATATGTCTCGTGCCTATCGATCTGTAAACCATGCGTGGATCCAAGTTCACAACACAGTTTTACATCAAAGTTATTATTAAATTGAGACAGTAAGTATGTGTGCTCAGTATATATTTCTGGTTAATACAGCCAAGTGTATTGTATTCATATACAAAACAAACAAACTGTATTAACACTATTTACCAGAATAAACACAACCTTTCCAAAAAACCTGCAAATATTATTTTGGCGAACATTGCCCAGCACTAAACATTGCCCAGCACTAAACATGCTTAGTCTGAGAACTTGTGCTATTAACCCTTTACCTCACGAATCGCCCACATCCGCCCGCGTAATAGTCAAATTGAGCAGTTGAAAAAATTAAATGTTTCAAAATATTTCAACAAAACCACATCATGTGACCCCTCATTGGAACAAACTCATTGAGCTCGTTCCAATGAGGGGACACATGATATGGTTTTGTTGAAAAAATTAAAAAAATGATATTTAAAATAATAAATTTTGATATCGTCTGCGTTGGGTAAAGGGTTAAACTTTTGTAATTGGTGATTTATAAACAAAATACAGGAGTGTAATAGGCGACAACAGATTTTTTTTCTCTGCTCTATTCAAACCTTTGGAATCGGCATAATATTTGGGGAAATAATCTGAAATCGGTTCATAGCAAGTTTATATAATTGGTTCATCACTAAAAATATTTAGAATAATAATTTTGATATTGTCTACTTTGCACCCTTCACTTCATGAAATACCCAGGTTATATGAACCATGTAATATTATCAAGTGCAGTGACATAACAGCATTCTTTGTGTGCTTCAAGAATGTCACAGTAAAATATCAAATATCAATTATTTCGAATGAAATGGGATTCATGTGCATTGTTTTCACATTATTTCCATTATCATGTAATAATGATATTAAATGCATCCTCAATAAACCTTTACCTGAGATGATACAGGCAAAAATATTTCTTGAATAATTGATCATTCAATTTTTTGTCTCAATGAGCTTGTTAAAATCAGAGGTCATAAGCTATGTATTTGAGGCAAATAATGAAAAAATAAAGTCTGAATGGTGATTTTGTGAAGAGCACTGGTCAGTATGTGAGGTGAAAGGCTGAATAATCATTTACTTACCATGTCCAAACTCAATGTAGCAAACTCAGTTAATAAATTCCATATGAATAGCTCGTTTGAAATACTCTGTTTTAGTGAACTGATCCAGTATACAATAATAACAATAGCTGGTTGTATCTTTGCCTTTGCTGTTGAAATGCTCTTGAGACACAAGAAGAGAGATAGAGAGAATTTGTTTTGACTTGTGTTATTAATTTGTGGGAGACTTAGGAAGGGGCAGGGCTTTCTTACAGGCTGTGGACCAACGACTACCACTAGTATTTCTATTTCTAACTATTTTTAAGTTAAAAAAATTACTAACTATCAAAGAATAACACTTGTAATGCAGTTAAATAACTGATGTGCAATTTCTTTTTCCTTCTCAGAACAACTTGACAGAATTGAAATCATTTGGAGCACCTCCTCCTGCTGTAACTAATGTCACAGCTGCCGTGATGTGTTTGTTGGCACCAGGTGGCAAAGTACCTAAAGACAAGAGCTGGAAAGCTGCCAAAGCATCGATTATGGCAAAGGTTTGTTGATTTATTTTTGTTGTATATAACCTTTCAAAGTCCAGCTTTGATATTTTCTGTTGTCTCAGAATAATTTCCGCAATATGATGAGGCTATTGTCCAGACAATTGACAAATTACCCTTGCAGTGGTTTTCTAATCGCTATGAAGACAGCAAAGATTTGACTAGTAAATATTTCAAGTCACTAGACTCTTACAGATTTGGCATGTTTGAAATTCTGGAAGTATGTTAAGGCTGTTAATACATGTGTATTAGTTTTATATATGATATTTAACCCCTTGAACTCTGTTAGTGCAACAGAATTTTCTCCAATAACTCTGTTTTTCTCTTTTTTTAACTATGTTTTAACCAATTATTTCCTCGTTTGATGGAGCTCTCTGAGACCTGTCAAACAAGGTGTATTTGGTTAAATATCAAACTGCATTATGGGATATATTTGCTGCTGAACAATAGAACATTCTTGGTGTTAAGATCGAACACGAGGGTGGAGAATTGGGGACTGGAATCAACGAACTGGAAACTGGAAACAGCAAAGGAATTTATACGACTGGTGGGGCTGTGCGGGGTGGCTGCCGATCTTATTCTGATGAGCCGCCTGCTCACGCGTCCCCTCCAGATATTCTTTACCCAGAACTGAAGTGTGAAGACACATTTGCTCAAAACCAATATTGTTTTAACGGACCTAGTAAAACAATGGTTCAGATTTGGGCAGATATTCAGTGGTTAACCCAGGGAGTTCCGCTGCAACTACCGGAGCCGACTTTCACGATTATGACGGATGCGAGTCAGATGGGTTGGGACGTGACCCTAAGTCCCACAGACTTGAGGTGTCAGGGTCTTTAGGACCCTCATTTCCTAGAGAAGCGAATATACATCAAAGAGATGATGTCAATATAGCTAGCGCTACAACATTGGATTCATATAATAGCGGACGTCCATGTTCAAATTTTGTCGGACAATTCGACAGTAGCAGCTTACATCAGGAACCAAGGCGATACTCATTCAATGCCATTATGCGAAATAATGGAGAAGATTCTCTTATACGTCATGAATCATCATGTTCATCTTTCTGTCCATCAAATACCAGGTCGTCTGAATATACTAGCAGACTCACTCGCTTGGAAAGGTCTCCTGTTGCCATTGGACCAGACTCTCAATAAGCGAATATTCAGGCAGATTTGCTACCAGTGGGATCGTTCCATGATAGATCTGTTTGTGACACACCGGAACAATCAATTACTGACATTTGTGTCGCCATGCCAAGATCATCAAGTGTGTGCAGTAGACGCACTGTTGATCTCATGGGACAGAATGATAGGATAGGCGTATCCTCCAACTCCGTTGATTTAGCAGATTCTGTTTAGTTCAAACAGTCTCGTTGCGAAATCCTCATAGTAGCACCTCTGTCGTCACAGAAACCTTGGATCAATCTTCTCGGGTGTCTGCTATGGGACTTTCCCCAGAAGCTTCCTCCACGAGAGGACCTTCTTTATCAGGGGAAGTATTTGTTCTTCACGTCATTCTCCGCCCTTAGTGGCATTATGGAGTCAGACTTGAGCGAACCTTGTGGTTCCTACACTATTTGATGACGAACACAAGAACGATTCAAGTAATGTGGGTGAAGGGGGTTCGATATGATTTTGAATCCCCCCCCCCCACACCACCAGTGTGTTAAGAGGCGATTACCAGGCAAAATGTAGTTTTCTTCCCGTAAGCCTTGTATGCATTTAAGTACATACATGCGTTTCATGATTTCTCGATTGGCGACTGGGTCGTGTTCTATGGCGACCTCATGGGCACATCTACTTTTTAGTTGGTTGGTTTCCTGTGGTTGTTCGTCTATATGTCATATACAAGCATATGATTCATCGTCAATAAATTGCTAGCCTTTGGGTACCTGGGAGGCTGTCTAGTTAGTTAACTGGTATTCAGATGATTACATGCGGGATTTCAATGCTCATGTGCATAATAATCACATTATTAGGCAGACGCATTATTGTTTGTTAAGGACCTTAGAAACTATGAGTTATTTCTGGGGCAGCCTGTGGCGAGTCGGTTAATCATAGCTTGATCCATTTCTAAATCCAGGTTTCTGTGAATGTCGGTACCCAATCGAATACAACTTGTCATACACTCTCGTATATTCGCACGTTTCCAGGAACATAGATATCGGATAGAACACGTCTGGGAGTGTTATTTACTGGAATTTATTGTACATCTGAATGGGGTCGCCTGTGGGTTACCTTGGAAGTGTGTTTACTCTCCAGAGATCGTCCATTGTGATTCTTTTGGGCATGTGTATGTTATATATTATATCACTGGTTTTCGACCTATCTGAATATGCCGACTCTGGCATATGTTACAAGTGGGCGATATAATTACCGGGATCGCCACGATAGCCTTAGCTTCTGAAGTGGCATTAAGCACCAATTTATTAATAATAATTAATACCTGGGTGTCTATCTGACGAATATTTATATTGTTATTTTGTACCACTTTTACTGATTCCGGAGCGCTCCCCTCTTCTTTTTGAAGATTCCTTCAAAAGGGGGGGGGGGGGGGGGGGATTTTTTTTTTACCTCTCCTCCGGCTTGATAAGTATGTATTCCTTCAAAAAGGGGGGGGGGAGAGGGGATTTTTTTTACCTCTCCTCCGGCTTGATAAGTATGTAACTATGAGTGAAGCTGTTTTGTCTGTAGATTATATCCTGGATACAGCTTGTGTTTTATTGTATGTGGCGTATGTTTGTGGGGATAGCCTCTCTTTCTCAAATCAACAATTATTTTATGATTTTTTAATATAGCATAAATGCATCAGCATAATTGACAACTAGATCTGGATAAAACCTGGTGTTAATGGGGGTCCATGAGCTGAAAATTCTGAAAAGTTTTTTCTTTTGTCCCCGCATGAACTTTTCCCAGAAATCCATCCCATTTTCCTGAAAATCACCCTCACATGATATGATTCATTTGAAATATTTAGAAAAATTTGAACAAAATATAATTAACATAACACATTTTGATATCATGTGGGTTGGGTAAAGTATTAACCCTTTACATAATGAATCAGCCACATCTGCCCATATAATTTCCAAATTGAGTAGTTTGAAAAAATTATTTAAAAAAGCTCTCAACAAAATCATGTGATCCCCACCCCCTCCCTCATTGGAATGCACTCATTGAGCTCATTCCAATGAAGAGTTGCATGATACTGTTCTGCTGACATTTTGTGGAAAATTTGAAAAAGAATCCCCGTGGGAACCCCGGGAAGTAAGCAGCACTTGTTTACCGTGGTAAACCAGTTCCGCTTTACTAGTAAAATAGGACCCAGTCACCAATGCTTGGGGTGAAAGTCCTCTAAAATGGGCAGCATGTTGATCAACGATTGACTGAACTTGACTTCATCTCCATGTTGTGTCACGATTAGCCATGGTGCATAAATGTGTGACATTAACCACCAACAAACAAACAATTTGAAAAAGAAATAAAATAGCAAATTTTGATATTTGTGTACATTGGGAGAAAGGGTTAACCCTTTACCTAACGCAACGGCCAAAACCGGCCAGCGCTATTCTAAAAAATCGCCCATTAATTTTCATAATTTTTTTCATTTTTTGTCTCAAAAACATAGGTTATGACCCCTCGTTGGAACGAGCTCGTCGAGCTCGTTCCAACGAGGGGTCATAACCTATGTTTTTTGAAACAAAAAATGAAAAAAATTAGTTATTCGAGAATTATTTTTGCAAGTGTCGTCTGCTTTTCAGGTTAGGTAAAGGGTTAAGCTATCAGTGGCTGAAAGAAGTTGATCTAATTGTTGATACAGTTTCATGTTTATTTGGGCCATGTTATTGGGTGAAAAGGAAAACCATACATAATTGTATTGGAATGAAAGTGTAAATAAAACCTTTCAATGATTTTCTTATTCAAATTTTCTTCCAGGTTGACCAGTTTTTGGATAACCTGATACATTATGACAAAGAAAATATCCATGAAAATTGCAAAAAGGCTGTTGCACCATACATTGCTGATCCAGATTTTCAACCAGATTTCATTAAAGCTAAGTCAGCAGCTGCAGCTGGTCTCTGTGCTTGGGTGATCAATATTGTCAAGTTCTATGAAGTCTTCTGTGAAGTTGAACCTAAGCGAATTGCTTTGAATCAAGCAAATGCGGAATTAGCTGCAGCACAGGAGAAACTGAAGCAAGTTAAATGTAAAATTAACCAGCTGGAATCTGATTTAGGAAAATTAACTGCTGAATTTGAGAAAGCAACAGGTGAAAAAATGAGGTGTCAGCAAGAGGCAGAAACTACAGCAAAAACAATTGAGTTGGCTAATCGACTAGTTGGTGGGTTAGCATCTGAGAATGTTCGTTGGGCAGAATCAATCAACAGCTACAAAGAATCTGAAAAGACACTTGCTGGAGATGTTTTGATTATTACAGCCTTTGTGTCATACGTTGGTTGCTTTATGAAAAAATACAGAGTAGATCTGATGGATCATTGCTGGCTTCCATTTCTGAAGAACTTGAAGAACCCGATTCCTGTTTCAGAGGACCTTGATCCACTGCTGCTATTGACTGATGATGCAACAATTGCATCTTGGAACAATGAAGGACTGCCAAGTGATCGGATGTCTTCAGAGAATGCAACCATTCTCACAAATTGTGAACGATGGCCACTAATTATTGATCCTCAGTTACAAGGTATTAAATGGATTAAAACGAGGTATGGTGCTGACTTGAAAGTCATTCGAATTGGTCAGAAGGGTTACTTGGACACCATTGAAAGAGCTATATCTTCAGGAGAGGTTGTGCTTATTGAGAATATTGGAGAAAGTATAGATCCTGTTCTTGATGCTGTTCTTGGGAGGAACACAATCAAAAAGGGTCGTGCCATCAAGATTGGAGACAAAGAAGTTGAATATAATAATGAGTTTCGTTTAATTCTTCACACTAAACTTGCCAATCCACATTATAAACCTGAGATGCAAGCCCAGACAACTCTTATAAATTTCACTGTAACAAGAGACGGTCTTGAAGATCAGCTGTTAGCTGCTGTTGTTAGCAAAGAGAGACCAGATTTGGAAAAACTAAAATCTGATTTAACACGCCAACAGAATGAATTTAAAATCACATTAAAGGAGCTTGAAGATAATTTGTTAGCTCGTTTATCTGCAGCTGAAGGTAATTTCTTGGGAGATTATGCCCTGGTTGAAAACTTAGAAACAACAAAACGAACAGCTGCAGAGATTGAAGTAAAGGCTGAGGAAGCAAAGAAGACAGAAGTTGAAATCAACTTAGCAAGAGAAAGTTATAGGCCTGCAGCTGCACGTGCTTCACTTTTGTACTTTATTCTGAATGAGCTGAATAAGATCAACCCAATGTATCAGTTCTCACTCAAAGTAAGTTGAAGATTTTTGTTTTTTTTTCTATATTTTTATCCTGTACCAATGACCCAGACTTAGCTTAGCTGGTGCTAAACTCTTTAATTCAGGGCCAAACACAAATTTTGTCCCCCCAATCCCCCAAATTTGCATCAAAAACCGAAAATTACATGTCCTATATGGTCCTCTATACATTTACTCCTCTTCCCATGCGCAGTGTCAAGGAGGTCTCGAAATTGGCGCCAATTATCATCCTTTGTTTGGTCCTCAAAACAGTTACACTTCACTGTTATTTGTGCTTCCAAATCTCAGTTTTCATGATGCCAGACACATTTTGATGAGAGATATGGTGGAAATAAAGAGGAAATATAAGGAGGAGAGGAAAAATAGTGCAAGAAAATGTTCAGGGCTGTAACTTATAATTATTTTACGAAATTATTTCATGTTGCCTTTTTTCAAGGCGCAGCCCTGTTGTTGTCATTCTTGCTATGAATATTCCATTGTTTGAACAGTGTTTCCTCTCTCCCTTTCCTTTATTCCCCCCTAGTTATTCTCCCATGTTTTGGCTTATATTTTGTAATGTTTTTTACTAAAATTTCTTGGGAGTTTTGGCTCGGTAACAGAATTTTTTCTGTTTTTTCCCCCATGTTTACATCCTTACCCTAGGGGTGTTTAGGCGTTTTGGTCTGCATCTACCATCTGATGTTCTGCAGTTTCTTCTCTGGAAGCCTCTGTTTTGCATCAGATAGTGTTTTAAATTGGTAACTGATTTCGGGCCAGATTTTTTCAGTGCATGGAGTCATGTTTCCGGTTTGTTGACACTTTTGCTTAGATTGACAACAGTTACTGCTGATAGTGATTACTTGTCTTCTGCATCACTTTTTTCATAGCAAGATACATTAATATTGTCCGTAAGTGTTACATTAATTTTTTCAAAATGAATTTAAATTTTTGTCCACACTTAGGCTTTTTTGGGGATCCATTGGGCTCAGGGTTCCCATTGGGAACTTGGGCTCTTCTGAAAAATTTTTTTTTTTTTTTTGAATCATTATTTCGTAATGATTATAATGGATTGTTTTATGTATCTTTATTTTCAAGGATTAGTGCGAGTATGATGATTGTTTACCTTTTTCACAATGAATGATTATTGTTCAAATTGTAATAGGAGGAAATCTTCCTATGATTCTCATGATCTCTGTATTAATTGTACTCCATGTACTCGCACTGATCTTTGTTCTGTGTGTTACAAATAGGATGACAAACGTTGGAAACGTGTGTCACGGTATGTTGTTACCGGAGAGAGAGGGTCATACCGGTCCTCTCTCCGCAGGGTCACTCTAGTCTTTCACTCTCTTTTTCAGAGGAACAAGAACAGTGATATTTCTGTGATGTCGTCCAGAAGTGTGCCTCCGTCGTCACATACAAGCGAAGAGCTAGCGACAAAAGTGCTCATGGAGATCCGTCAATTACCCGAGAGGTATTCGAAGGGGTTGACGTCCGCTAGCTCACCTGGTGTCGCGTCCATTCACCGAATGGGTCAGCACCTGGGTTCGTCCGTTGCGGTCCAGGAGAGAGAGTCGGGTGTTGCGAGCACTATAAAACTTCCACGTGCCCACCCAGTGACGACGGAAAGGAGGATGGATCGGAGGAAGCCTGATAGTCTGGTTTTTAGCTTGTCCAGCTCGGCACAAGCTGCAAGCGAGAGGGGTCCCTCTCTCATACAGCAGCATCTGGGACCAGATGTTGTAGTTCATAGCGTTTCGCAGTTGGAGCATACGTCCGCCGCTCGGGACGCTCCGGTATATAGGCAGTCCGGCGAGGCTACCTATAAGGCTTCCTCATCCGCACAGCAGCACACATGACCGCACCTTGGCTACATGACCAGTGAAATACAGTCAGCTTCGGCGACCAGGGATTCCACGGCGACCAGATCACGCCATCCGGTAGCCAGGGATACGAGGCCTTCTACATCCGGACGTTCGCATAAAAGATGTATGCAGGATGCAAGGTCCAGGGAGCTTCCGGTGGCTAAATCCAGTAAGACCGTGGCTCCCCAGGCCTCCGTAATGGACGTGCTATCACAGATAGCAAAGATCATTGCAGCATCCCAGCAACCGGCAGAGCCTCTGTCGGAACATGAAGTTTCAAACGAAGCTGGGTCGGTTTGTTCCGCTGCTGGATCAGGTGCGGACGATCGCGATTTCCAAGAGGTTCGGCAGGATGGCGAAAGGGATTCTGATGAGTTAGATATTTCCCTTTCGGAACAACACAAAATAGCCGTAGAGTTCATCCGGCATTACCTTCTAGAAGTTATTCCGCCAGACCAAAATGCTGCGCAGCCGGATAGGAGGGTGATAGCGCCACTGGACACTGATCTTTTTAATCGGTTTAGGGACATTGTCCCGGAATTTCCGTCACAGTTCAGGAATGTCTCTCGGATATTTGAATTATTAGATGACGCTATTGACAAACTTGCCAACAACAACATTTGATACGGCAGGTCAGGGCATCCAGAGAGTTCCTCTGTGTTTAGACGACCAGGCTGAAGACCTTGAAATATCCATGCCGTCATCTATGTCACTTCCTTCGTCAACGATGGAAACGACAATATCATCTAACAGAGCTAGTTTAGACGCTCTTTCATACGCAGATCACCTTACTAGAGCGTTGTCATTACGCTTTGAAGGACCAGAATTCCAAGATGTACAGACGTCCTTAAGAGTTCTGTCCAGGGCCATAGCTTTTTCCACGTATAACTCCACCCTTTCAGTGGCGTATCTGGAGTTAGATAGACGTGATGCGGCCCTAGCTACTTCCACACGTGTGGACAGTAAGGTGAAAAACTCTCTTAGAGTCGCTCCGGTCTCCGGAGAGTTTCTCTTCAGCGGCAAGCTTTCTGCAATATATGATAAATTAACTAAGAAAGCTTCTGACTCTCTGCTTTTTAAGTCTGCTTCCAAGAAGTCTGAACCAGCAGAGAGGAGTAGGCCAGGGACTTCTGGGATGAGTTCGTCCAAAGGAAGTTCCTATAGAGGTTCCTATGCGTCCTCTAGGTCTTACTCTAGAGACCGTCAGAGTAGCGACTCGAGTAGGGGCTGTAACGCTGGCCGAAATTACCGGTCAGACACTCCTAGGCCAACGGGGTGAGGTGCGGGTCACGGGGGACGTAGTTTCTCCTCCCGCAAGCCTCGCAGATCCAGGAGGTGAGGGTTTAGACCTCTGTCACGTTCCGGTGGGTGGAAGACTGTCGAGTTTCTCAAGCAATTGGGATTCAATTACGGAGGACCCTTGGGTTCGAGGGGTTATTTCGGAAGGACTAAAACTGTTCTTCAAAGGCAGACCTCCGTTAACTCAAAGTCCAAGATGGACTCAGCTTCTGTCAAATTTTCAGAAAAGAAGGGCACCTCTATCAGAAGTCAAGTCTCTTTTAAAGAAGAACGCGATAGAGGTCGTAGAAAACCAGGAATCTCCAGGTTTCTACAGCCATCTCTTTCTGGTTCCGAAACCAGACGGCTCGTTCCGTCCAGTGATCGATTTAAGCTGGATAAACAAGCTGATCGTGGCTCCAAAGTTTTATATGGAGACCATTCGATCGGTCAGAGCAAGCATTCGAGTGAACGACTATGCTGCGAGCATAGACCTCAAGGATGCGTACTTTCACGTCATGGTACATCCGGCGTTCAGAAAGTATCTTTGCTTCGCTGTCCTAGCTGTTGTTTATCAGTTCCGAGCGATGTGCTTTGGTCTGAATCTAGTGCCTTGGGCTTTCACTCGAGTAATGAACTCGGTAATGACTCATTTCCGAGCTCATTCATCTGCGGTAACGTTGGCTTACCTGGACGATATTCTTCAGAGGTATGGCAACGGGCGCTTCAGAACGATATGCAGAGTCTGCTCCTATTGCTCCGGCGTCTCGGTTTCATAGTAAACGAAGTCGGATCTGGTTCCGTCCAAGTCATTCACCCACCTGGGGATGAGCTTCGAGACGCACAACAATCTCGTTCGTCTGCCATTAACCAGAGTGAAATTAATCAGTTGTTACGCTCGCTATTGTCTTCACTCAGACAAAGTTACAGTGAGAGAATTCATGAGACTAATAGGTCTGTGCGGAGCTGCCGCGGATCTCATTCCAATGGGGCGGCTACGCACTCGTCCTCTCCAGGTCTATCTGACTCAGAATTGGAGAGTGAAGATTCATTCGCTCGAGACGGACATCCTCTTGTCAAGCCAAGAGAAACAAGATATTCAGACTTGGGCAGACATACAGTGGTTAACTCGGGGAGTTCCACTACAATTGCCAGATCCGCGTTTTACGATTATGATGGATGCCAGTCAAACAGGTTGGGGTGCGACACTGAGCCCATCGGATTTGAAGTGCCAGGGTCTTTGGGATCTGCAGTTTTTAAGCAAGCATATCAACATCAAAGAGATGATGTCGATTTTGCTTTCTCAACGTCAATGGACAGACATTATTCAGAATGCACACGTGCAAATTCTGTTCGACAATACGACAGTAGTTGCGTATATTCGGAAACAAGGTGGCACTCATTCCATTCCGTTGCTTAATCTAATGGAAAGAATTCTTCTGTTTGTACTAGAACATCAGATTCTTCTCTCGATCCGTCATATTCCGGGTCATCTGAACGTCTTAGCAGACCCCCTTTCACAGAGGGGTCGCCTGTTGTCGTCAGAATGGATTCTCAACAAGCAAGTATTCAATCAGATTTGGTACCAATGGGAACGGCCAATGATAGATTTATTTGCGACACATCTCAACAATCAGTTGCAGACGTATGCGTCACCTTGTCCAGATCCTCAAGCGTTTGCAGTAGATGATCTCTCGATCTCTTGGGACAGAATGATAGGATATGTGTATCCTCCAATGCCGTTGATTCAGCAGATATTGCTCAAGATAAAACAATAGCAATGCAAGATTCTGTTGGTAGCATCTCTGTCTCCACAGAGACCGTGGATAAATCTACTCAGGTGTCTGTTGTGGGACATACCGAGGAAGTTTCCTCAATGGGAAGATCTTCTTTCGCAGGGGAAGTCGTGCATCCTCCATCACAATCCGCTAGGTTTTAACCTTCACGTATTTCCATTGTGCGGTCCTTCTTGCACGGAAAACATTTTACAGGACGAGCAGTGGACGCGATTTCTAACTGTAGGAGGACCTCTCTTCACTAAACTATGCTGCTAAGTGGAAGGTCTTTCATCAGTGGTGTGGGGATCATTCCGTAGATATTTATGATCCAGACATTGCAAACTTTCTAGTATACTTATTTGATGAGATTAAACTGCAGCCTGTCACCATTAAGGGCTATAGGTCTATGCTATCTGATACTTATGCACATCATGATAGCTTAATGATTGGAACTAATGTCTCGTTATCTAAATTAGTTAGAAATTTTTTGATAAATAGACCTAGAACCCTTAGATTAATTCCCAAGTGGAATTTGGCTTGAGTTCTTCTTTAGCTGAAAGAAGCGCCTTTTGAGACGCTTGACACAGTGGACTTCAAATTCTTAACATATAAGACAGCTTTTCTTTTAGACTTCTCTTCTGCTAGAAGAGTTAGTGAGCTTCGTGCACTATCTGTGGATGATTCTCATTACCGTAGTGCTGGTAATACTATTACCTTTACCACCAATGTTGGATTTTTGGCTTAGAATCAGGCTCCTAATAAGTATCCTGAACCTTTTGTTTTTAAGGCTCTTCCGTCTTCAGACGGGCATAGGCCTTTACTCTGTCCTGTTAGAGCAATACGTATTTACAAACATAGAGTTCATCAGAAAGGGACGTAAGCATTTCTTTCTGTCTCTGATGCCTAATAGAAAGGATATTATGGTTCATTCCATTGCTACATGGATTCAATTAACTATTCGTACTGCTTATGAAAAATTATCTTCTTCTCAGCAGTCGGCACTCAAGATCTCCGCTCATGAAGTAAGAGCTCTTTCTACTTCTTGGGTCTATGCTAATTGTATTGCTATTACTGATTTAATGAAGGCTGCATATTGGTCTCAACTTTCCACTTTCACTAAATTCTATCTCAGAAATATTGAGTCCATTTCTGGAGACCTCCATTGTTTTGTTCCATTATCAGTTGCTCAGAATATCGTCCACTAAACAGTTTGCAACTATAGTTATGTAGGCTTTCTGTTCTGGCATTGACTCTGTCCTGCTGCCCTCTTCGCTCTGGGGTATTTGACCCTGTGCAAGGGGAAGGGGGGGGAGGGGTGGGTGGGTGTTCCCTTAGGTCACCTGCTTTATAGTGAAAAGCAAGGGAATACCTCCCCTAGAGTTAGTAATTCCGAGTCAGTACCGGGATGGTTTTTTAAGTGTAAAGCTAATGTTTACTCATCCATGTAATATTTTTAAAGTGTAGCTCGGTGTGAAGCATTGTATATGTCGTGTCAAACGAGCGTTAATATACAATCCTCGGACACTTTTAATGAATATAAAGAGTCTCATTTCTCTGGACTTCCTTTATTTATTGGCTTGCCTTTAAAAATTTTAGTATAAAGGGTTATAGTGGATGTTAATAAAGATCATGGATTATTATTATGCTCAATTACTAATCGGTATTGTGTCTTTCTTCTTTAATATAAATAAGAAAGATACATGTAAAGCCTATCTCTCCTTTTCTCCTGGAGGGGATATTCTGTTATAGATTATTGAGCTTACTGGATTTTCCTTTATGTCCAAGGCCCTCCAGCCTATTTACTATTCAGCTAAGTCTGGGCCATTGGTACAGTATAAAAATGTTGAAAAAATTTATAGTAATTTATATATTTTTTATACTTACCAATGACCCAGACGGGGATGGCCCTCCCAGGAGTTGAGAACTCATACCTCCCCACTGAGTACATAACGCTTACCAGGCACTGGTTGTAAGAATGATAATTGGCGCCACTTTCGAGACCTCCTTGACACTGCGCATGCACAGAGGAGTAAATGTATGGAGGACCATATAGGACATGTAATTTTCGGTTTTTGATGCAAATTTTGGGGATTAGGGGGACAAAATTTGTGTTTGGCCCTGAATTAAAGAGTTTAGCACCAGCTTAGCTAAGTCTGGGTCATTGGTAAGCATAAAAAATATATAAATTACTATAAATTTTTTAACTTTTCAATTAAAATCTTTTTACTTTTTGAGGGTCAGAAAGTTTGGAGTGAAAATGAAGACCATGAACGTAAATACTGGAAAGTTTTAGTCATTACAAAGTACAGTGGAGCCCTTTTAATTGAATAGTCACTTTTCAAATGAAAATTATTCAATTAACAAGGATTGAGTCACTTTCCTGAATTCTAGAGATAAACTTAGCGTTTATTTTATTATATCTTGTTTCACAACACTCCATGAGCTCTGTCAATCAGGATATAAAAAATTAAATGCCTTTATTGGATGTACTGAGGCCAAATGAGTCTACAAACAAAGGACAACTGGGGAGAGTCGGGGTAATTTCTCGACAAGTTTAAGGCTGTCATGATTATGAATTTTCATAATCGATTATTTTGTCATAAAAATCAATGGTTATTCGATTATTTATGGTTAATATTTCTGTCTCGTTTCCTAGAACTTCGTCTATGAAATAACTTGGGAGGTGTTAAAAATTAAAATATCCTAATCATAAATGAAGCAAACGAACACCAAACCTTGAAAAATTTGACAAAACAGAATCTACCTTGCTTAGATTCAAACTTCAAATCATAGAAAAATGCATACTAAACTCACTAATGGCCCCATCCGCGCTCAATGCGTAATGATTATAAATTTAGCCTCAGGGAATGTCAAGTCAACAAAGCTTTACACGTGAAAATGAAACTTCCGGTTGCGGTGCGTCGGAGAACAAAATAAATCATCATACTTCAAAAATAAATAACATGGCATTTCGAAGTTTTTCCTTCTTTACTTTCCGTATGTTAAAATTGCTTATCAAGTATCAAATTGATAAAAACAAAAACGACTCAACACTCGACGATGTCTTATTGGCAAGGAATACAATGTAGCCATTGAGAACTTTTTTTGGCAGGTCACATGACTCACATCAAAGGAATGATAAGTATTGGGAACTGAGTGATCACACATACGATGATGACTGGGTTTCGGCTAACTTTAACTCGCGTGGTGCCGCCACTTGAAGCTATATATTGGTTTTATGTTTTAACCCCGTTCACACTCACACACACATTTGTTGTCGAAATAGGTCCTTTATGTGAAACAATAGCTTGTGAATCAATATTTCCCTTTGTTTAACAAAAAGGTATGACAGCACATGTCCAATCAAATAATCGATCATTGAAAAAATCGTTGATTATGACCTCAATCGACGGTTGATCGATTTTTCGATCATTCGTGACAGCCTTAGACAAGTTGCAAAATTTTTTATTCAATTAATAGGAGTTTACTCTTTAACCTATTTTCAATTAACAGGTCAAATTTGTACTGGTGGTATAGTAAATGTTTTTGTGTTGGGAAATTTTATTCAATTAACAGGGTTATTCAGTTAAGAGATATCCAGTTTAGTGGGCTTCACTGTACTGTAAATGTAAAAGTAGACAGAAAATTTCAACTGGATCGTGACAGGCTGTGATTCAGTCAAAATTCTCTATCAGTTTTCCTCCCTGTAATGCTATGGAATCACATCTGTTTATTAAAAAGAAATGTGATAAAATGGGAATATGATATGCTATTTTAGTCTGTTTATCTTTCTTTGGGCTTGAATTCTCAATATTTTATTTCATGAAATCATGGCCCTCTAATGTAAGTGTGTTGCGAATGTATTGCAGTCTGATTGAAAAAGAGAAACCACTTTTATGAACACAGTAATATTTGACTTATATGAATAAATTTTGATGGCAGAAACTTATACAGTGGAACTGTAAACTGAATAGCCTATTTGACAGTGACATACAGGCATTTAACCCTTTACCCAATGTAACGGTCAAAACTGGCCAGCACTTTTCACAAAAATCGCCAATTAATTTTCATTATTTCTTTCTTTTTTTTATGTCTCAAAAACATAGGTTATGACCCCTCTTTGAACGAGCTCATCGAGCTCGTTCTAAAGAGGGGTCATGACCTATGTTTTTGAGACAAAAAATGAAAAAAATTAGTTATTCAAGAATTTTGTTTGCAAGTGTCGTCTGCTTTTCATGTTAGGTAAAGGGTTAAAAGAAATAGTCAATCAATAGTACATGGTCCTTTTATGTTGTGGTGTTAAAATTAGTATTTAACCTTTTACTTAACGTATATTTAACCTGTTACCAATGTAACAGCTCAAACCGGCCAGTGCTATTCACAAAAGTTGCCATTAAATTTTCATTATTATTTTCATGATTTGCCTCAAAAACATAGCTTATGACCCCCCCTCATTGGAATGAGCCCATACCAATGAGGGGTAATAAGCTATGTTTTTGGTGCAAAAAATGAAAAAAATCAGTTATTCAATAATTTTGTATGCAAGTGTTGTCTGCTTTTCATTTTAGGTAAAGGGTTAATCTACTACATCATGTTTGACAGATCTTATTGAGTTTTTGGATTTTGACGGTCTCATTTTTAACTGCCAGCTGCACAGATAATATTTTTATGTTTCTTCTGAACTCGCACCAAGTCTTCATCATTGGCTCTGTTTACCTCTCCTTGTACAAAAGTGTTGTAAGTTCAATGCATTCTGCCTGCATGTCTCTTATAACACAATGCATTCTGAGTTTTCCATAACATGTCGGTGGCATTACTTCTTAGAAAATCAGTCACTTCAAGTTGCAATGTGGCTCTACCATCAATAAAGATTGGTTGGCTGACAAAATTTAAAAATAGATCAAAATGCAAAAACTTTCAACACATTTTGTTTTATCTCTTTTACCTAACATGGATTGCAGACAACACCTGCAAACATTTTGAGGGAATTAAAAAATTTCTATACTAAAACCAATGGCCCAGACTTAGCTGATGCAACCTCAATATTATTAAGGGCCAAACACAAATTTTGAACCACCCAATCCCCAAAATTTGCATACAATACTGAAAATTAAAAGTCCTATCTGGCCCTGCATACTTTTAGTACTTGTGCATGCGCAGTACTCAGGAAGGGACCGTAATTGGTGCCCAGCATCATTTTTAGCTCAACTTTGACGTAAGTCAAATTTGAGGTTATGCCATGGCCCGCCGTCCATCAACAATTCAATATGGCTCGGGCTAGAGGCCGTATATATGAACCGATCTTTACAAAACTTCTTGGGTACCTTTGTTATCACCTTGGGATGAGAACGAGTGTTTCTGGGTGCGGTCCAAAATTCAAGATGGTTGCCAGCTGCCATTTTGTACCGAAATTAGGTACAATCAGTTTTTTGTACACAACTTCTATACAGCTCGGGCTAGAGGCCATATTTATGAACCGATCTTTATGAAACTTCTTGGGTACCTTTGTTATCACCATGGGGCGAGAACAAGTGTTTTTGGTTGCGGTCCAAAATTCAAGATGGCCACCAGCAGCCATTTTGTACCAATATTAGTGCAATCAGTTTTTTGTACAGAACTTCTGTATGAAAGTTCTGATTTTAATAAATTTTTGTATGAATGTTTAGTAACATGGAATGCATCACATATAATACTCCTTTTTTCTCGTGCAGAAATTATGCAAATTAGATGGACTTTGATTTATTCAGTGCTACTTACACAGAGTAAGTACACATGTCAGTACGTCTCGGGCTAGGTGTTTCAAGTGTTTTGGGGTTTTGGTCCAAAATTCAAGATGGCTGCCGACGGCCATTTTATACTGAAATTAGGTGCAATCAGTTTTTTGTACAGAACTTCTAGGACTACGTTTGTTATCATCATGGGATGGTTATGAGTGCTTTGGGGCTCGGCCAAAAATTCAAAATGCCTGTTGGCAGTCATATTTACAGGAATTATGTGTATTACATTTTTTGTACAAAACCTGTTAAGAAGATTTTTTATGTCAGTAATGTTTGCTATAAATTTATTGGTTGCCTTTGTTATCACTGTGCTATGAGAACAAATATTTTTGGGTTCAGTCAAACCCACTCTGGGACTCAAAAGGGAAATAATTAAAAATCTTTTCCAATAACACCAGGCAAAATAATGTTTCTTGAATTCAGCATCCCTAGGATGTGTATATTCAAATGTGTTGAAGCCAAGTTCCTGTGTTAATATTTGTTGTTGTCTGGGGAGGGTAAACATTATTAGCACAACCCGATTTTCTATTGACAAGGAGAAAAATAAAACCTCACCCGTGGGAACCCTATGAGCTAAAGGTAAAAAATTCAAATCCCTATATTTCAAGAAGGACTGGACAAATATTTATTAATTAGTATGAGTCAACCTTAGAAGGGTTTGAATCAAACGGGCCAAAACAATTGCTAACATTTGGCTTATGGTGCGCCATTCAAGGATCCCCATTGTAACATTAACCCCCATGAAGATTTCTTTTCTAGTTTAGCATCTAACTGTCGCCCACCTTTACAATACTTTACCTATAACAAGCTACGGTCAGTATTTAGGTACAGACCGTTACAATACTTTATATGTACCTTTGTTATCAGGTCATTACCTAGATGTGTGTCATTGCTGTGTCACATACTATACATGTACATGTCTTACACAGGTTGAGCTACAGTGTCATTGACACTTTCATTTTGTTTGGCCCAAGTCAGTAAACATTTGAACTGACATCTGTGCAATAAATTCTCATTTTTGAAGATGCCAGACACAAATCAATGATGGTTTTCATGGAATCAACAGTGGAGCAGGATGTTGGAAGTGAATAATGGTTGTTTTGTATGTTCAGGGCTGTAACTTTATAATTTTTATGTAAAATTATTCATGTTCCCCAATTTCGGAATATGCTTCTGAACGTTATCATTATAATATGACTCCATTGTTGATTTGTTAGTATTACTTCCCTTCCCTCTCCTGTTATACTTCCAAGCGCTTTCAGCTTTTTTATTGAGAATTTTTTATTAAAATTCTTTGGAGTTTAAATTGTTTTACAGAATAGGTTTTCCATTTATCCCCTGTGTTTATGTCCTGTTCGTTACTGTTCAGGACATTTTGTTTCTTATCAACCTACCTTACAATGTTCACAACAAACTTGGAAAAATACTCTCTTTACCAAACGATTTGGGAAAGAAAAGTGGTGCAAAAAATAAGCCCAAACTGGGTCGAGTTCGACTGGCGCACACCCAGAAGGGGACACTCTTCTCCTTGTACTAATCCACGGCTTCCGGAACCAGAGCACATACGTATAACCAACATGTCATTCTATTTTTTTTTCTGCCATCTTGCACGATCGGATCGTTTAGCTCTTAACAGTGATACCTTTTGACTCGATGTTAACTATGTTTCCTGTTCTGAATTGTGGATCCACAGCTGTTTCTTCACCATCCTGACAATCAAGGCTGTATTTTTATATATTCTCTCAATTATTCACAGTATTTTTCGTGATGAATCTCTATACCGATTTTGCACATGATTGTCGCGTGCTGTGCCGTTTTGGTCTTTTGTTCGTTAGTGAGCTTCATGCCCTCTCTGTTGCTCTGGCCTTTTTCAGGAGCTCTGCCAACAGTGTTACTTTACCACTGATTGCTCATTTCTGGCCAAGAATCAGATCCCAGAAACTACTCAGCCTCCAGTCTGTATCAGGGCTCTTCCTTCTGCTGAGGGTAATCACCTTTTGCTGTGTTCTGTTCGTTCAATTTGCATTTACCTCAACCAGACACAGTTCATTAGGAAAGACAGGAAAAGATATGTTTCTGTCTCTTATCCCTGGTCAACAGAAGATCTCTCCTCAATCAATTTCTAGATGGATTTCTCTTTGCGACTGATGATTGTATTACCAATTGTTTTTCTGCCCACGAGGTGCGTGCATTGTCTACCTCTTTGGCTAATGCTAACTGCGTCAGTTGTCGGATGTTATGCAGGCAGCCTCCTGGAGAAATGCTTCTACTTTCTCCACCTATCTGCGTTAGTTGCAGGAGCAGTCTGAGGACCTTTTTTCTTTAGGCCCTCTTTTCTTCTGCTCTGGCTGTCGTCAACCCTAGCCATTAGGGTTCTTGCAAGGTCAGTTCCAGCCCTGTTCTTGATATTGTCCTTTCTGTCTGTGTGTCACACAGGGCCATGCGCCTCATCTCCCATTGTCATTTACTAATGGTTGTGATGCTATGGTTTTATTGGCCTAGGGAACTCTTCTTCTGTCCACGGTTCAGGCGCAGTAGGGTTATGAGGGGGATGGTTATGTGATTCCCTTTTCCTGTTGTCTATTCAGTCTGTTGTAAACAATTGTAAGGTTGGTTGATAAGAAATTTAAATTTTATAGTAAATTTGCTTTCTTATTATACCTTCTGCAATTGTTTACGTGGAGACACACCCGCCTTCTTTTCGGGTAAGAATCTTTCCTCCCCACAAATCACATAACTCCAATGTTGTCGGATTCAATAGAATGACATGTTGGTTATATGTCTGCACATTGGTTCCGGAAGCCGTGATTTAGTACAAGGAGAAGAGTGTCCCCTACTGGGTGTGCGCCGGTCACACTCGACCCAGTTTGGGTTAATTTTTTCAGGGTGCTTTTGCACCCCTTTCCTTTCCCAAATCACTTGGGAAAGAAGAAAATAGAGAGTATTTTTCAGAGTTAGGGTCTTCCACTGTAGTGCAAGCCTGTTGTAAACAATTGCAGTAGATATAATAAGAAAGCAAATTTACTATAAAATTTAAATATTCTTGCATCTTCTACCAGATGTATTGTTTTTTCTTCCTATGAAGATATAGCTTTGCTTCAGATGGTTGTTGATCGGTTACTGACTTTGGGCCTTGGTTTTGCCTGTTGTTGGTTAGTTTCCGGTTTTTCCTGTTCATGTCTGTTCAATACTGTTTTGGAGTCGTATTAATTGAGTGTTTAGTTAAAACAATTAACACAGAAAAAACATTTGGCCAATTTTTGCTGGGTCTTACCATTTGGTTTTCTGGTTTGCCACAAAAGTAGAACCGAACTGGAAACACAAAACAGCCCAGCTCTGATGTCATATTACAGTGTCATGATCACAAAAGTGAACATTAAATTATAGAGTAACATTTCATTAATCATGAAAAAAAAAACAAGCACGTCTTCCTTCTTTCTCACATTTTTTTAAAAACTTTTTTTTCCCAGTTGATCTGCACTGAACCATTTAAAAATGAGTTCCTTTTGCAATATTCAGACATGCCAGATCAATTTAGAGATGTGACTTACCACACGCCTATGTTTTTAAAATCTGAAGGCCTGATTATTTGGGTGAAAAACTTTCTCTGAGCCAATACTATTTATTTTCAATTATTCCTCTCTTTTCCTTGCCTCAAAGTAATTGTACTATTCACTCTTTTCAGGCATTTACTGTTGTGTTTGAGAAAGCCATAGACAGATCTGAACCAGCAGAAGAGGTAAAACAGAGAGTACTTAACCTGATTGATTGCATCACCTATTCAGTTTATGTATACACCACTAGAGGTCTCTTTGAAAGAGACAAGATCATCTTTACAACACAGATGACTTTGCAGGTATTTATGCCACTTTAAATTTATAGGTTTATGCAAGAGTTTAAAATCCTTCAAAGTGCCTTTTTTATGGGGGGGGGGGGGGGGGGGGGGGGGGGGGAGGGGAGTGGTTCTCTTCTGTGTTTTTAAAGGTCCTGAAATTCTTGAATGCTGGCTGAAAGGATAAATTTTGGCTCTCAAACCAAACCTGCACTAATAAAAAATTTTAACCCATCACCTGGCGAATCAGCCACACATAATATACAAATTGAATAGTTGAAAAAAAAAAGATTTTTCAAAACATTTCAACAACATCGTATCATGTGTCCCCTCATTGAGGGACCATATGATATGGTTGTGTCAAATTCTTTTGAAAAATTTGGATCAAAAAAAAATTTAAAATAATAAATTTTGATATCTTGTATGTTGGGTATGGGTTTATCCTTCTGTACACTGATGTCAAAATATGAAGCCGCAAATATTTTCTATAATGCCACAAGGAATTTAACCAATTCATTGATTGAGCTCTGTCAAACAAAATTAAATTGGCTATATTCCTAGTTTCATTATGGGCAAGATTTGGTGTATGAAATGTATATATTTCAACATCAGAGTGTATGAGGTTATCAAAACAGGGTTCCCACATTCATGGGAATAAATTCTGGATAAATCTTAAGAAAATGGCCATTACATATTTCCTTTATAGTTTACTTAAATTCTTTACATCATTTCTTGGAAGGCTCTCAGGGAAGGCTTTCTAAGAATTGATATTCGTTTTAGAATTGAAAGCACAGAAAACAAAGGTGCAGAATTTTTTGATTATTGATTAATCTACAGATGTACCATACCATACCATACTATACTGAACAACTGACTGTTCATGGTATATCACTGTTTAAACCTTGATCTTACATTGGTAGCAGGTCTTGTGAACACTATTTTTACAAACTAAAAATTTCATATTTTTATACTGTACCAATGACCCAGACTCAGCTGGTGCAAACTCTTAAATATCTAGGGCCAAACACAAATTTTGCCCCCTAATCCCCAAAATTTGCATCAAAAACCGAAAATTACATGTTCTATATGGTCTTCCATACTTTTACTGCACTGCGCATGCGCAGTGTCAAGGAGGTCTCGAAATTGGCACAATTATCATTCTTTGTTTGGCCCTAAAATCAGTAACATGTCACTGATATTTGTGCTTGTAAATCTCAGTTTTAATGATGCCAGACACATACTTTTGTAGAAATGGTGGATCTAAGGATGAAATAAAGAATGAGAGGAAGAAACAGTGGCAGAATGTGTTCAGGGCTGTAACTTATAATTTTTTTTTACGAAATTATTTCATGTTCCCTAATTTCGAGGCATTAGCCTTATGTTGTCATTCTGGCTATGAACTTACCATTGTTTGTTCAGTGTTTCCTCTCTCCCTTTCCTTAATATCCCCCTTGCTATTCTCCCATGCTTTTGGCACAGTTTTGGAATTTTTTTTCCCCATGTTTATGTCCTCACCCTTAGGTGTTTGGGCGTTGTTTTCTGCATCTACCATCTGTTGTACTGCAGTTTCTTCTCTGGAAGCCTCTGTTTTATATCAGATGGTGTTTAAATTGGTTACTGATTTTGGGCCATGGTTTCAGTGTCTGGAGTCGTGTCTCCGGTTTCTGTTCACTTTTGCTTATGTTGATAACTCCTGATGGTGATTACTTGTCTTCTATTAGCTCTGCTCATAGCCAGATACATTAATATTGTCCGTAAGTGTTGCATTAATTTTTAAAAATGTTTTAAAATATTTTGTCCACACTTAGGCTTTTTTGGTATCCATTTGGGCTCATTGTTCCCATTGGGAACTTGGGCTCTTCTGAAAATTTTTCAAAATTTTTTTTTTTTTTTTAAATTATTTTTTCGAAATGTTATAATGGATTATATTATATTATGTATCTTTGTTTCAAGGGTTAGTGCGAGTACTATGACTGTTTATATTTTTTCATGATGAAAAAATATTATTCAAATTGTAATGCGAGGAAATCTTCCTCTGATTCTCATGTTCATTGTGTTTTCTTTTAGTCAGTGTACTCGCACTGATTCTTGCTCAGTGTGTGCTGATTGGAATGACAACGTTGGAGACGTGTGTCACGGTATATTGTTAGCAGTGAGGGGTCCATTCCGGTCCTCTCTCTGCAGGGTCACTCTAGTTTATCAGTCTCTTTTTAGTCCCCTACGGGAACCGCAAGGGGACAAGAGGATTGCATTCCGTCCGTCTGTCTGTCTGTCTGTCCGTCTGTCTGTCCGTCTGTCCATCTGTCTGTCTGTTTTTTATGTTACCACCTCTCCCTCCAACATGCTTTAAGCTACACCTTTCATATTTGGTACATGGATAAATGGTTCTGAGGGGATGATGCACGCTCAAAATTTTTTTTCCAGAATCCAAGATGGCGGAATGGCAGCCATTTTTGTTGTGTTTTTTAAGCTTTTTTTTCTCTATTTTGATGTTACCACCCCTCCCACCAACATGCTTTAAGCTACACCTTTCATATTTGGTACATGGATAAATGGTTCTGAGGGGATGATGCACGCTCAAAATTTTTTTTTTTAAATCCAAGATGGCGGAATGGCGGCCATTTTTGTTGTGTTTTTTAAGCTTTTTTTCTCTATTTTCATGTTACCACCCCTCCCACCAACATGGTTCAAGCTACACTTTGCATATTTGGCACATGGATAGAGGGTTGGGAGGGGATGATGCACGTTCAATATTTTTTCTTCAAAATCCAAGATGGCAGCATGGCGGCCATTTTTGTTGGTTTTTTTTAAGCTTTTTTCTCTATTTTATGTTACCACCCCTCCCTCCAACATGGTTCAAGCTACGCCTTTTATATATGGTACATGGATAAAGGGTTGTGAGGGGATTATGCATGCTCAATATTTTTTTTAAAAATCCAAGATGCTTATATACTCTAGTGTCTTCTGTGACAAAAACACCTTATGTCACAAAAGTGCCGTAGGGGACTAATACCACCTCGGTGGTCAAACACTTGTTCAGAAGAACAAGAACAGGGTGATGTTTCCGTGATGTCTTCAACAAGTGTGTCTCCGTCGTTGCAGTATTAGGGCTAGTGGCTAAGTGCTCATTGAAATACGACAATTGCCGAAGAGGTCCCTAGTAGGATCGAAGGCGTTGATCGTCCGCTTGTCCGCCCGGTGTAGCGACCATTCATCAAATGGCCCGAAAGCCGGGTTTGTCCGTTGCGGTCCAGGGAAGCAGTTTGGGTGATGCGAGCACTATAAACATTGATTGTGCATATCCAGCAACAACGGATCCGAGGATAGTACGGAGGAAGCCTGTCAGTCTGGTAGCTTGCTCGTCCAGGCCCCCTCTCTCTTACAACAACATCTGCGCCGCGATGAGAGGTCCCTCTCTCGTACAACAACATCTGGGCCCAGATGTTGTTGTACAAATCGTTTCTCAGTCAGAGCATACGTCCACCGCTCGGGACGCTCCATTATATAGACAGTCCGGAGAGACTGCTCTATTGACTTCCTCATCCTCATGGCAGCACACACGACCACACCTTGGCTACGTGACCAGTGATATCCATATTCCACGGCGACCAGGTCACCATCCGGTAGCCAAGGATACGAGGCCTTCATACTCTGGACGTTCGCATATAAGAAGCATGCAGGAGTCAACGTCCAAGGAGCTTCCAGCGGCTAAATCCCGTAAAACCACAGCTCCACAGGCCTCCGTTACGGATGTGTTATCGCAGATAGCACAAATTATCGCAGAATCCCAGCAACCGACAGAAACTCTGTCGGATCAGGAATTATCCGAGAAAGCTGGGTCGGTACGTTCCGTTGCAGGTTCAGGCATGGACGACCAAGAATTACAAGTGGTCCGACAGGATGGCGAAAGGGATATGGAGGAGATAGATTTTTCCCTTTCGGAAAATAAAATTGCCATAGAGTTCTTCCGGTATTATCTTACTGACATTGTTCCTCCGGACCAAAATGCTGCGTTGCCGGATAAGAGACTGATAGCGCCACTGGACACAGAATTCTTTAATCGGTTTAGGGACATCGTCCCTGAGTTTCCGACAATTTAACAGAAAGAATCCTTCTGTTTGTTCTAGAACATCAAGTTCTATCGGTTCGTCACATTCTGGGTCGTCTGAACGTATTAGCGGACTCCCTTTCACAGAGGGGTCGCTTGTTGCCGTCAGAATGGACTCTTAACAAATGAGTATTCAATCAGATTTGCTACCAATGAGAGCGGCCAATGATAGACTTATTTGCGACGCATCTCAACAATCAGTTGAAGACGTTTGTGTCACCATGTCCGGATCCTCAAGCGTTTGCACTAGACGCTCTATCGATCTCAGGGGACTGAATGATAGGATATGCGTATCCTCCAGTGCCGTTGATTCAGCAGATATTGCTCAAGATAAAACAATCTCAGTGCAAAATTCTGTTGGTAGCATCTCTGTCTCCACAGAGACCGTGGATATATCTACTCAGGTGTCTGTTGTGGAACATGTCGCGGAAGCTTCCTCCACATTTCGGTCCATTCTATTGCTAGATGGATTCAATTAACTATCCGTACTGCTTATGATAAATTATCTTCAACTCAGCAGTCTGTGCTTAAGATTTCAGCTCATGAAGTAAGAACTCTATCTACATCTTGGGCTTACGCTAATAGTGTTGCTATTACAGATCTAATGAAGGCTGCATATTGGTCTCAGCCATCCACTTTCACAAATTTTTATCTTAGAAATATTGAGTCCATTTCTGGAGATCTGCATTGTTTAGGTCCGTTGTCTGTTGCTCAGAATGTCGTCCACTAAACAGTTGCAACTATAGTTATGCAGGCTTTCTGTTCCGGCAGTGACTCTGTCCTGCTGCCCTCTTTGCTCTGAGGTGTTTGATCCAGGGCAAGGGGAAGGGGGGGGGGGGGGGGATGGTGTTCCCTTAGGTCACCTGCTTTATAGTGAAAAGCAAGGGAATACCTCTTCTGGAGTCAGTAATTCTGAGTTGGTGCCAGGATGGTTTTAAAGTGTAAAGCTAATGTTAACTCATCCATGTAATATTTTTAAAAGTGTAGCTCAGTGTGAAGCATTTGTATATATCACGTGTCATACGGGCGTTAATATACAATCCTCGGACACTTTTAATGAGTATAAAGAGTCTCATTTCTCTGGACTTCCTTTATCTATTGGCTTTCCTTTAAAAATAATTAGTATAATGGGTTGTACTGGATGTTAATAGAGATCATTGATGTTATTGTGCTCAATTACAGAATGGTGTTGTGTCTTTCTTTTTGATGCAAATAAGAAAGATACATGTAAAGCCTATTTCTCCTTTTCTCCTCGAGGGGATAATTCTGCTATATGTAGTTGAGCCTATTGGATTTTCCTTTATGTCCTAGGCCCTCCAGCCTTTTTTCTATTCAGCTAAGTCAGGGTCATTGGTACAGTATAAAAATGTTAAAAAATTTATAGTAATTTATATATTTTTTATACTTACCAATGATCCAGACGGGGATGGCCCTCCCATGAGTTGGGAACTCATACCTCCCCACTGAGTACATAACGCTTACCAGACACTGGTTGTAAGAATGATAACTGCGCCAATTTCGAGACCTCCTTGACACTGTGCATGCGCAGTGGAGTAAAAGTATGGAAGACCATATTGGACATGTAATTTTCGTTTTTTTGATGCAAATTTTGGGGATTGGGGGGCAAAATTTGTTTGGCCCTAGATATTTAAGAGTTAGCACCAGCTAAGTCTGGGTCATTGGTAAGTATAAAAAATATATAAATTACTATAAATTTTTTAACTTTTTGCCAAAAAAACCACAGGTTAGAATTCTAAAGCATGACGAACCAGTTTAAGTGAAGGTTAAAAAGTATGTTTTGGAGGTACAGCTGTGAAAACATTAATATTTGAAGGACGATTTTCCCCATTACGTTAGTTAGGTAAATGGTTAACCCCAAAAATGATAAGAATGGTCGTGGAAATTTGAATATTTCACATGATTTGCTTTTGCAAATTCTTTCATAGATATGTGTTGGAACCCTAATAATGTCTGTCCAAAAAAACTTGACAGTGATGTGAAATGCATGGCGAGTGATGTAGACACTTGATACCTCATTCACATTCAAATCAGTTTTTTGTATTCATTTTTAAAATTGTATAGATTTTTTTTCTTATTCTAACTACTTGGTATCTTTTCCAGATATTGGTCATGAAGAACGATGTGAATCCTGTAGAACTGGATTTCTTGTTGCGATTCCCAGCCACACCAAATGTGACATCACCTGTTGATTTCTTGAGTAATAATGGATGGGGAGGAATAAAAGTAAGCTTCCTAATGGTTTATTAAACAGTTTCACAGTTTCAGTTGTATGGTCTATTTTAGAACTGAACCACTTACGTTTGCTCATCAGGAAATCTCTCTGTTATCAAAAAGATTCCTCATGCAACAATATGGGGGCGCGGTGGCTCAGTTGGTAGAGATGCAAGCTGCAAGCCGAGAGGTCCTCGGTTCGAATCCCACCTGCGGCAACCGCGTTGTGTCCTTGGGCAAGACACTTCACCCCGATTGCCTACATGGGGGCACGATGACGCTGTGTACTGAGGCGTACTGCACGTCGATGGTGCACATGTCTTCAACCAATCTAACCCTGCCTCTGCTGCGGTGCAGAGTTCAGAGTTACGATGTTGGTGAGCTGACAGCTGCTCGTCGTTGCTCGGTGGTTCTCTCCGGGTACTCCGGCTTCCTCCACCCGTAAAACTGTCACGGTCACGATTAGCCATTGTGCATAAGTATGTGCCCTTAAAAACACCAATAAATAAATACATGCAACAATATTGATTGACACAATAAAGAACTCCTCAAATAAGTCAATGTTAATCAGGGTCACTCTGATATTCCTCAACTTTAACCCTTAAATCTCGATTCTGACATGGGTTATATTCAGTGTTATATTCGCTGTATTCTTGCTGTGGTTTATCGTGAGGTGTTGGATGCATAATATATATGTAGGTGGTCACCACTTGACTAGGAATCCAGCAAATCCTAATAACGTAGCTTGTCATAATGTAAAACTGCTACTGCCTGAAAGGTTGATATGGTTTATTTAGTTTGGTAAACCAGCAATTCCACCAATCACAAGTGATAATTGATGTTCCAAATTTATGAGTATTCTAAAATTCGAGGACCTTACAGATAGTTTCGGTTTTCTGTTCTCTTATTGTCTAATTTCATAAGTTGTGATTCAACCCTTTACCTAACGAATTGGCCGTATTCACCTACATAATTGACAAATTAACCCTTTACCTAACACGAAAGCCAGACGACACTTGCAAACAAAATCCTTGAATAAGTATTTTTTCAGTTTTTTGCATCAAAAATAGCTTATGACCCCTCATTGGAACGAGCTCAACAAGCTCGTTCCAATGAAGGGTCATAAGCTATGGTTTTGAGACAAAAAAATTCTGAAGAGTGCTGACCGGTTTTGGCCGTTAAGTTAGGTAAAGGGTTAGGCAGTTGAAAAAATATTTTTCAAAAAATTTCAACAAAATCATATGAGACCCCTTATAAGAACCAGCTTATCAGGCTTGTTCCAATGAGCGGTCATATGATATAGGTTTTTAAAAAAAAAATTTTAAAAATATTTTTTCAACTGAAAAATAAATTCCTAATTAAAATAATAAATTTTGATATAGTGTGCACTGGTAAAGGATTAACCCTTATAGACCTGCAGACTTTATTCCTTTTTTGCTACACAATGACAGTGCATCTCCCGTGGCTATACAATTGTTTCCAGGAAAGTCTTGTCTGCCTGCATAGACAGCAAGACATGCTCAGAAACAACTGTGAAGGTACTTACAATGTAATTTTAAGCTTACCAAGAGACTGCATTATGTCAGAGCATCTGTTCTTCTGAAGTAGTATAAAGTGAACAGAGTTGGAATTAGCCACACCCCTCCCCAAAAACACACAGAGGCTGCCCCTAAGTTCAACAGATATTATGAGGCTTCAATAAAAAACTCTGAGAAGCCAAGGCATTTCAGACACTCCATATTACAGAAATGTTCTTCAATTGGGTTGATGTTGATCAGCAGCTGGCTTGGTTAATTCAACCAATGTAAAAGCCTGGGTAAACTGTTGTTCTGACTAGTGATACTAGGGGATTATTCTTTGTACATTTTTAGTTACAAGTTTTGGTCCTTTGTGTATTTTGCAGATGGAATCTTTTTGAAACAGTTAAAGATTCATTATTGTCAAAATATTTTATTTGATCTCTCTCATTTGTGACATTTCCGATCTTAGGTTCACAATTTGGATTCTTCATTTGGCAGTTAGATTCTTGTTTCTTAACCCTTTACCTAACACAGTTTTTTAAAAAAAAAATAATTAAATTTCACATTTATCGACAAATTCTCACCATTTTTCAATAAAACCATACAAATATGGATATCAACGAGCCGGTTATCCATATCTGTATGGTTTTATCAAGATATTTGTAAGATATTTTAGGCAGTATTAGACTTATTTTGGGCAATTTCCTGACCGGTTTTGGCCGCTATGTTAGATAAAGAGTTAAAAAATTGCAAAATTCAATGTCAGTACATGTATTATACCTTCAAATTCCAGTCTTTAGCAAATATGGAGGAATTCAGAAACTTGGATAGAGACATAGAAGGCTCCGCCAAGAGGTGGAAGAAATTTGTGGAGAGTGAATGTCCAGAGAAAGAGAAATTCCCACAAGAGTGGAAGAATAAAACAGCTCTTCAGAAACTATGTATGATGAGAGCATTGAGACCTGACAGAATGACATACGCTGTTACGTGAGTGTTCTTATACAGTGGCATACTTGACCATTGAAAGACTGGAGAACTTTTATCATCTTATCAATTTCATGTCTGGGGCTGAGATTTCTTCTTGTGAGGTACAGCTGCCTGCAACCAAGCCTTTACTAGATACCACTGCAAAGGTAATTGGGACCCTGCTGTCTACAGTGGGTAGACAGCAGGGTCCCAATCTGTCCCATGTTTTTCATACTTTTTTCAGCTATCGATTAACTTATTGAAATGATTTTTTTGTATGCACCTTCCTAGTAGGTACTTACAGATCAAGTTTCACTTCCATTCTGCTCAGTTGGTTTATTACAGCATTATTGCCCTTGAACTTGGGTTAAAACAGGTTTTCCACACTTTTTTCAGCTGTCGATGGAAATATAGAAATGAGTATTTGTATATAGCTTCCTATGGGTAGTTACACAAGTTTGAATTCCTTTTCACTCAGTTGGTTTATTACAAGAGTTATTATACCCCCCAGACATGTTAGCCTTCAGAATAAATTTTCAGGGAACCTGAGGGTGATTCTCAGGGAAATGGGATGGATTTCATGGAAAAGTTCACGTGGGGACAAACCAAAAGAAAAAACTTGTGAATTTTCAGCTCATGGACCACCATTAACACCAGATCTAGTTGTCAATTAGGCTGATGCATTTATGCTATGTTAAAAAATCATGAAATAATTGTTGATTTGACCCCCCCGCCTCCCCCCGTCATCATCTTCATGACCCCCTCCACCCACCCACAGAGCACCACCACCTGTGATTTGCTGTTACAAAGTCTACTAAGCTAATAATTTCCCAAGTTTGGAAATGTTAACAGGAAAAGATGTCCTAATGTTCAGTTACTGCAAGAAGATTGGTACTAGGAAAGTATCTCTATCAAAATCCTTCTTGCATGTGTGGATGCTTGTGCCCTGCACAAAACTTTTCTTTTCATCATTGAAGCATTTTTTTTTCGAAATTTTCTGGGTGCAGACAGCCAACAGTTAACAGTTCTGTAGTCAGCACAATGGAATAAATGTAGTGTTAGAAAATAAGTCCATTGTGTGTAAATATGCAGTGATAATTTTTTGGCATCCTATGTGCCTTTTACCTATTTTTAAACTGTGTTAAATAGCTGTGGTCAAGGTGTTGTTTACGTTTTGATTTGGAAAAGGGATGAGGATTAAAGCTATTCTATGCATAAATAAATATATATTATTTAATTCCTTTTAATATATTTTATTTATTTTACCAAAAAACTGCATTGAAGGTGGAGTTTTAAATTGTTTGAAAGTAAGTCACCTATTTTCACTTCGACACTCACACATTGATCACGAATCTCCGATTACAAAGAAAAAAACAAATAAACAAGAACACAGTTGAAATACATGTAGAATACCCTCTTCTCAAATAAATTTAACTTAAATCCATATTTTACTGCTTCGTGAGTTTTTACCAGAGTTTGAAATGTCTGTGATTTGACTCCGAACATTTTACATAAGTTACAACAGGAAAGAAATATTCAACTGTTGTTTTCCAGGATTTTTGGTCCAAAACTGATTTGGAGGCTGGGAACGATACTGAAATTTCAGGATTTTCCTGGGCATTCCAGGAGAGTTATCTTGTCTGATGCCTCCTCCCCCCGTCCCCTTTAAAAAGAGGCGGTATCTAATAATAATTTATCCATTAATCCTTCCGTCCATTCATCCATCCATCACGCTCATTTCTGGGCAATAACTTTTGTACCATTGGTCGCACAGTACTCCTACTCCATGGGTAGGCTGCTTGAAATGGGATGGTGATTGGGATTGCTCTTGGGATCTGCAGGTCAAAGGTCATGGTTACTATAAATAGAATTTTTTGGTTTCTATGCTATAACTTTAGTTTTCTTTTTGTACGAAGCTATAACTTCATATTGTGGATGCATTTGAGATGTCGATCATTGGGATTGCATTTGGGGTCAAAGGTCAAGGTCACCATTACTATAAATAGATTTTTGGTTTCCGTGCAATAACTTTAGTTTTCTTTTGTGTACGAAGCTATAACTTCATTCTGTGCTTGCATTTGAGATTTCAATCATTGGGATTGCATTTGGGGTCAATAGGTCAAAGGTCAAGGTCACTGTTACTATAAATAGATTTTTGGTTTCCATGCAGTAACTTTAGTTTTCTTTTGTGTAGGAAGCTATAACTTCATTGTCTCCTGAAAAAAAAAATTTGGGGAGACGATAGTAATGAGTGATGTCCATCCATCCGTGATGTCCCATCGGTGGGCCAAGACATCCGTCTGTCCAAAACACCTTGGCGTCCAAATTTTAACTTGAGTTTGGGTGAATTGATTGTAACCAAATTTGGTATACGGCTTACTTGGGTGGTAATGCAGGTTTAATTTGAAAATGGACATGTTCCTTTTATTTTCACTAGCATTTTGGTCTTTTTTTTGACTTAGGAAACATGTTTTTTGTATTGTCGAAATTTTAACTTTAGTTTGGGTGAATTGATTGCAACCAAATTTGATATGCATCTTACTGTTGAGGAAATACATCTCCTGCAACTTCCTGATGAACACTTACAGATCAAGTTTCATTTGCATTCTACTCATGTGGTTAATTACAGAGTTATTGACTGTGAACATAGAAATTTGAGTTATAATAGACTTTCCGCACTCTTCTTCACTATCGTAGCACTTTTTTAGCTGCGACTGGCAGCTCTATAAGTGGCAATGTCGGTCTGTCGGTCGGTCTGTTTGTCGGTCTATCTGTCGGTTGGTCGGTCTGTAGGTGACCAACGAGTTTCAAAACTCAATAACTTTTGAAATACTTGATGGAATGACTTTATATTTGGCATGTAAGTGTATCTTATTGATGTCTAGCCACTGTTCAATGCATGTGTTGTTCCAAATATTTTTCTTGGAGTTATGGCCCTTGATGAACTTAAAATTTTGTGACTAACGAGTTTGTAAAAGAATAACTTTCAAACTACCTGGTGGAATGACTTCATATTTGATATGCAAGTGTATCTCATTCATGTCTAGCCTTTGTCCGATGCAAATGTTGTTCCAAATATTTTTTGGTCTTGCAGATTGCACCACCTGTCGCAGCTACGGCGTCGATGTCGTGATTTTTTTCAGCTGTTGATGGAAATATTGAAATGAGTTTTTGTATGTACCTTCCTGATGGTTAGTTACAAATCAAGTTTTAATTTCATTTTATGCAGTTGGTTTATTATAGAGTTATTGCCCTTGAACTTAGAAATTCAACAGGTTTTCCACACTTTTTTCAGCTATGGATGGAAATACTGAAATGATTTTCTGTACATGGTGGCCATATTGAATTTGGTTTCCATCCAATAAATAATGAATGGGGGGTGGTGGAAGGGGGAGCATATGCCAAGCTTTGCGTCACTCTTGTTTGTATGTAGCTGCCTGATTGATACCTCCACATCAAGTTTTAATTTCATTCTGATCCTTTCATTTATAGAAGAATGATTGCCCTTGAACTTGAAAATTTGAAATATTAGCTGCGGTTATAGCTCCTTATCCATCATACAGATTGCTGTTGTTGGAAATTTGATTGGAAAGCACGACTTTTCATCATAAATATCTCTTTTTATGTAATATTAAATATAATAATGATATTAATACCCTGGACCCTGGAACCCAAAACAGCTATTCAGCACATCGTTTCACTGGCCTCTAAAAACAGGTGGTCTATCAAGTAAGGTTTTACTGTATTGTATACTGTTTAAATTGCAAACCGTTTGAAATGCTGGTCTAACAGTGATGGCTCCGAAGAGATTTCCTTGTGATCACAGGTGTCAGATGCAGTGACTAATTTGGAAGTCTTGGATACAATTGCCTCAAGATGCATCCCACTTCACATGCATTTTGTGCGAAACGTAAGCTTTTACTATATATGTATAGCTTTCCAGTATGAAAATCTGAAACAAAGGCTGTTTCAAACACACAGAGTTTTTAATTTTTCTGTATTATGTGATTAGTTTATTGTATCCTAAAGATCACAGAATTATTCAATGTCCTATGCTCCTACTCTTGTATTCTGGGTTGAGCATTTGCCTTTGTCAGTACAAAAACAAAGGACATGTTCACTCAATTTTTGATGATCAAATTAGGCCCCTGCCAATATTTGGTATGCAAAATGATATTCAGTTCCATTATAATATTCGATTCAAATAATAATAATAATCTTAACTGACTGAAGAAATAGGCACTGGAAATCAGAAAATAGTCAGTGGTTAATCACTAACCACTGACTACTTCTAATTTCCAGTGCTTTTTTACCATTAATGCTTGCTACACATCTCACAGCCTTACTGAGTTATTTTCTGTCTAGTGTCTGATTGTTCGATGAGACTGGGTTTAAAAAGCATGCACTGGGGGTCATTGCCCACTTCCCATTATTAAGTTGATTTCTATTGAATGTTATGTGTAAAATGTTGGGAGGTTACCAGTATCCATGCATATGTGTCATTTCACAGAAACACCAAAGATAATAAATTTCTGAGTTTTGCTTTGGATGTCTTTTGGGATCAAAATCTTCCATATCTTAAATGAACTCGGTCCCAGACTAAATAGGATGTATTTTGAATTTGGTTATTTGTGTAATATGGCACCATCTGCAGAATATTTGTATGAAGCTGCCCTCTGGAGAACTTGCATTATACAATTCTGGTCTGTCTTTGTGGAAGAGTCAACTTAATGACATGTCATTTGTGACAGGTAAACTTAATTATATACACTGGATTTAAATGTGATTATGTTTTCATTGAAGTGTTACAGATAATGATTATGTATTTATTATCTTTGCAGCAATTTTATTGAAGAGAAACTTGGTACAAAATATGTTGAAGGAAGAAGTGTTGAGTTTGCAAAATCCTATGAAGAATCTGGTCCTGGTACACCAGTGTTCTTTATTTTGTCACCAGGTGTAGATCCATTGAAAGATGTAGAAGCATTGGGAAAGCAGTTGGGTTTCAGTGAAGATAATCACAACTTCCACAACATATCATTAGGACAAGGTCAGGAAATTGTTGCAGAACAGGCACTTGATCTGGCTGCAAAAGAAGGTCACTGGGTTATTCTTCAGGTAAGCGTAAATTCAACAGACAAGTTTAGAACATCATGTGTAGAACAGATAACCTGGTGGGAAACTAACCTTATGTAAAACAAAATCTTTATCAACATATTTATTAGAAAAAAGTGCATCATCTGCTATTGAATAAATTATTTTCAAATTTTAGGCCACACAAGGTAGATCTTGTGTTTCTCAGGCCATTTTTTGGTAAAATTGCATGCGGGCGAACGTTTTTTTATTTTTGTAATTATCTTTTTCCACCAAAAGTTCATGTTCTTGGTTTTGTTTCATGTTTTAGGCCTCATAATCAACAGAATAGCATGGGTGGTAGTGTATTTCGTCCCTTGAGTGGAAGAAGGCTTTGCAATGCTTTTGCACTCAAGGGACAAATTTATTGGTTTTATTAGCTTCAGTAAAATGTCAGACATAAACCATTTAATTTTTATTTTTTAAGTTTGCATTGGTTATAAAAGAGCATGTAGCAGCCAAAAGGACCATGCGAAAGGGTCTGAGAAACAGATTTTTAACTTTTAGGCGTTATTAATTTAATTATTCACTTAATGTTTTGGTGAAATCCTCCTGGTGCTGAACACACGATTAGACAAATTTTGTTACAACTTTGCTTTCATGAATTGATGGCTCTATTGCTATAGTTCTGTTTGTATGTGACCGACACGTCACCCAAAACTAGTATGTGTAACTAGTCTGTTAAAACAACTGGGAGCATGGTGACTCAGTAGGTAGAGGTGCAGGCTGCAAGCCGAGAGGTCCGCGGTTCAAATCCCACCTGCGGCAACTGTGTTGTTTCCTTGGGCAAGACACTTCATCTCCATTGCCCGCGTGGGGGCACGGTGGTGTTGTGTACTAAGGCATACTGCACGTCGATGGTGCACTTGTCTTCAACGAATGCTAACCCTGCTTGTGTGGAGTTAGTATGCTGGGGAGCTGACAGTTGCTCGCCGTTGCTCGGTGATTCTCTCCGGGTACTCCGGCTTCCTCCACCCGTAAAACTGTCACGGTCATGCTTAGCCATTGTGCATAAATATGTGACCTTAATCACCAATAAATAAATAAATAATAATGTGCAACACTTTCTGCATTTTTGAATCAATTTCATTGTAAATTTTCTAACAAGTGAACATGTGCATATTCTGAAATTGTTAATCTTCTGTAGTTAGTACAGACCTATATATGAAACTTTTTATTGCTACTCTTTACTTACAATAAATTTGTGATGAAACTTTTATCTAACGACTTGCTTGTGGAAATATGCAAATTTCCAAATTTTGAGACACTGATTATTTTGACCACTTTATCTCCCCTTGAATATAGATTTCTGTAAATTTTTATGTGCATAATTCGATTTATGGCCTAACAGATATTACACAGCATTTTTCCGTACAATTTCAAATTTTCATAGCCACACAGTGAAATGAACCGAATGAGCAAATCCCAATGAAAGTTATAAGCTATGTTGTTAATGTAAGACATGATGAATTTAGAAATTTGGAATGCCATTTTTGTGTTGAATATTGACCCTCTTTGTCCAATTTGCCTGGAAAAGTATTAAATTCTCAGTTGTGGCTTGTTTTACAAAGTTTCAGAATTTATACTCACATTTTTCAATCTTGACATATACAGCAGACTGAGTATTTGTGAACTGTAGATTGGGCTATACCTTGATTTATTTTTTCTTCTGATGGTTCTGTTTTGAATTATTGTCAGGTGTCTCAATAACTAGCTCCATGTGTCACATCCATTCCAAAAACATTTCAGGTTTATAATTCTTGTTCTGCATTGCTAAGAGTTACCAAACGTGAAATTAATATATAACTTGGGGAGTAGGAGTTGCAGAGATAGTAGGTAAATCACACTGACCTACATTTTAGAAAACAGGTTATCATCAAGCCTGAAAATGAGCAATCTCTCATTTGCAGAATGAGATCCCCAGAGGATGAATTTGGTGATGCTATTCCATAAAGGGAGCGAATTTATCCTCTGGGTCCCTCTTTATGTTTAGGTTTGAGACCTTGATTGAGATTTGGGTTTGCAGAGGGTAAATTTAGTGATGCTACTCTGCTATGCAGGGTAGCATCACTAAATTCACCCTCTGGGGACCTCATTTTGCAGATGACAGTCTGCTTATTTCCTGGCTTGGTTATCATGTCCATGTGACACATTCATCCAGAAAACAATTCAATATTCAATTCCTATACTAGTTGATCTAGGGGTTTCCAAACTTGAGATGCAAATACTTTTTGGGTGGGTGTTTCAGAGAGAAAATAGGCAGTCAACACCCAGATACTTGAGTATTGAGTATACTTATTTTGTTTTCAGAATATCCACTTGGTAGCCAAATGGTTAGCAACATTGGAGAAGAAATTAGAAGAATTCACTAACGAAAGTCATGAATCCTACCGTGTGTTCATAAGTGCTGAACCATCAGGAACACCAGAATCCCACATTATTCCCCAAGGTATCTTAGAGGCTTCCATCAAAATCACGAATGAGCCACCTACTGGAATGCATGCTAATCTCCACAAAGCTCTTGACAACTTTAAACAGGTATGTAATATTACCACAGTTTTTTTTTAACCTTGTTTGTGCATATCGTTCTGACCCGAGAATAAGCGAAGGAGTGCATGAAGTAAAAAGAAGTAAAAAATATGGAGGGGGGGGGCTTATTTTCGAGCGAGAAGTAAAACCGACAGGAAAATTTGGATACAAAGGTGAAACAAAGCCAGGTGGCTTTGTCAATTCCATAACAAAGATGCATTAACCCTTCATCTAATGAATTGGCTGCATTCCAGTGATGGGCCACATTTTATTTTGTTGAAATTTTTTGAAGCATTTAAAAAAACAAAATAACAGATTTTGATATCATGTGATTTTGGTAAAGGGTTCTTTCTCGTCACAACTTACCAGCATGGCTATCATCGATGTTGTCATTCCAAAGTCAGGGCAATCTGAAACTGAAGTCTGAAAAGTTGGTAGATGGGCTTACTTTTTATACCGGACGTATTATGTTATGGCATTTGTCTGTCTGTCCGTCCGTCCATAAACAATTTTTGTGTCGCCTACTCCAAAGGTTTACATGCTACATTGTTCAAACTTTGCACACATGTTGATCAGTAATTGCCGTTGTGCATGTGACAAGTGCAGGTAACTCCATTTTGTATTTCCAGAGTTATGCCCCTTTTAGGACTTAAAACATTACAGTATTGTGTCGCCTTCTCCTTCAACATTTTACATGCTATATTGTTCAAACTTTGCACACATGTTGATCACCAATTGCTGTTGTGCATGTGACAAGAACAGGTAACTCTGTTTTGTATTTCCAGAGTTATGCCCCCTTTTAGTACTTAAAACATTACAGTATTGTGTCGCTTACTCCTTCAACATTTTACATGCTTTTTTGTTCAAACTTTGCACACATGTTGATCATCAATTGGCGTTGTGCATGTGACAAGAACTGGTAACTCCATTTTGTATTTCCAGAGTTATGCTCCCTTTTAGCACTTAAAACATTACAGTATTGTGTCGCCTTCTCCTTCAACATTTTACATGCTATATTGTTCAAACTTTGCACACATGTTGACCACCAATTGCCGTTGTGCAGGTAACTCCATTCTGTTCTTCCACAGTTATGCCCCCTTTTAGTACTTAAAACATTACAGTATTGTGTCGCCTACTCCTTCAACATTTTGCATGCTATATTGTTCAAACTTTGCACACATGTTGATTACCAATTGCCATTGCCTGTGACAAGAGCAGGTAACTCTGTTTTGTATTTCCAGAGTTATGCCCCCTTTTAGTACTTGAAACATTACACTATTGTGTCACCTACTCCAACATTTTACTTGCTTTATTGTTCAAACTTTGCACCCATGTTGATTAACCTGTCAGTGAATGGATGCTACCATTGTAAATGGCAAGGATAATCTTCTACAGCAGCCTTGCAGCCCTTCAGATGTTATCTTATGAATAAAATGGATGCTACCATTTCTTTATTTTGTGAAGACTTGAGATCGCTTAATATTAAAATGTGAAAACAGGTAAATTACCCTTCACCCCAGACAGGGCAGGGGAATGGGCAATTATTGGAGAGGGGCAGACATAGTCGAGTCAACAAAAATTTCAAACTTTACCCCAGAGAAACTTGTGCATGTTCTAATTTTGATGGCATATGTTGCCCCGCTAGGCGGTGCTCTTGTTATTATGGGCTTACTCTCGGGTCAGTATGGTAAGTATATGGGCAGATGTCTACCTGTCAATTTGTCAAGTAACATAATCCCTTGTGCATACTGTACATCCTACATGTCTGATTTGTTTGAGATATTATTTATTATTTCGCCTAACACAGTGGGGAAATCCAGAACGGTACAGGTCTATACAAATTGGGTGAATGGTCGTTTTGTTTACATGTTGTTCACCTAAAAAGGAGTAAGGCAACCAATTTTTTTATTGCCAGAATTATTGAATCTTAGTCAAATAAAGTATAGTGTGGTGATGATAGCCTGGTGATCTTTAACTTTAGAAATGAAGTGTCAAGTGATCCTTTAACTTTAGAAAAGAAGTGCTATGTTGTAAAATACTGTTGAAAAGGGCTCCCAGAGCTTCATGAAACAAGCTTCAGGATTCTAAATTGTTCAGTTGAACCTTTGCACTGACATTGGCAAACATGTTTATTATGCCCATGACTTGAAAAGCCGAAGGGGCATCTAGTGGAGACCTCTGTTTGGCCGGCCATCTATTTGTACCAACATTTTCCCTTGTATCACAGCCACTGCCACTCCGATTTGAATGATATTTCGTGTTGTGATAGAGCATCATGGGGGATAGATCCCTTTGTAGCTTGAGTTTCTTCAACCCATTTTTTCCAGAGTTATGACCCTTTTTCACTCTTGACTTAGAAATTGTTTTGCATCGGGTCATTAGCAGCACTTTGCGATGCAGGCCTCTTGTTATTTGACATTTCTAATGTTCCAAAAATGCGTAGAAAAACTATCTTCTATCTTCAGGTTGCCTTTACCCAATGCAGACGATCTCAAAATTTATTAGTCCCCAATGGGAACTGTAAGGGGACTATCGGATTGCACTCCGTCCATCTGTCCATCCGTCTGTCCATCCGTCTGTCCATCCATCTGTCCATCTGTCTATCCGTCCGTCCGACCGTCCATCTGTCTGTCTGTCTGTTTGTCTGTTTTTTATGTTACCACCTCTCCCTCCAACATGCTTTAAGCTACACCTTTCATATTTGGTACATGGATAAATGGTTCTGAGGGGATGATGCATGCTCAAAATTTTTTTTCAAAATCCAAGATGGCGGAATGGCGGCCATTTTTGTTGTGTTTTTTAAGCTTTTTTTCTCTATTTTGATGTTACCACCCCTCCCACCAACATGGTTCAAGCTACACCTTTCATATTTGGTACATGGATAAATGGTTCTGAGGGGATGATGCATGGTCAAAATTTTTTTTCAAAATCCAAGATGGCGGAATGGCGGCCATTTTTGTTGTGTTTTTTAAGCTTTTTTTTCTCTATTTTGATGTTACCACCCCTCCCACCAACATGGTTCAAGCTACACCTTTCATATTTGGTACATGGATAAATGGTTCTGAGGGGATGATGCATGCTCAAAATTTTTTTTTCAAAATCCAAGATGGTGGAATAGCGGCCATTTTTGTTGTATTTCTTAAGCTTTTTTTCTCTATTTTCATGTTACCACCCCTCCCACCAACATGGTTCAAGCTACACTTTGCATATTTGGCACATGGATAGAAGGTTGGGAGGGGATGATGCACGTTCAATATTTTTTCTTCAAAATCCAAGACGGCGGCCATTTTTGTTGCATTTTCAAGCTTTTTTCTCTATTTTATGTTACCACTGCTCCCTCCAACATGGTTCAAGCTGCACTTTTCATATATGGTACATGGATAAAGGGGTTGTGAGGGGATTATGCACGCTCAATATTTTTTTTTCAAAATCTAACATCTGTCTCTCCGTCTGTCTGTCTGTCTGTCTCTGTTTTTATGTTACCACCTCTGCCTCTAATATGCTTCAAGCTACACCTTTCATATTTGGTACATGGATAAATGGTTCTGAGGGGATGATGCACAGTCAATATTTATTTTTCAAAATCCAAGATGGCAGAATGGCAGCCATTTTTGTTGTGTTTTTTAAGCTTTTTTCTCTATTTTATGTCACCACCCCTCCCTCCAACATGGTTCAAGCTACGCCTTTCATACATGGTACATGGATAAAGGGTTGTGAGGGGATTATGCACGCTCAATATGGTTCCGAGGGGATGATGCACAGTCAATATTTATTTTTCAAAATCCAAGATGGCAGAATGGCAGCCATTTTTGTTGTGTTTTTTAAGCTTTTTTTTCTATTTTATGTTACCACCCCTCCCTCCAACATGGTTCAAGCTACGCCTTTCATGTATGGTTCATGGATAAAGGGTTGTGAGGAGATTATGCACGCTCAATATTTTTTTTTCAAAATCCAAAAATCTAACGTCTGTCTGTCTGTCTGTCTGTTACCACCTCTCCCTCTAATATGCTTCAAGCTACACCTTTCATATTTGGTACATGGATAAATGGTTCTGAGGGCATGATGCACAGTCAATATTTATCTTTTGAAATCCAAGATGGCAGAATGGCAGCCATTTTTGTTGTGTTTTTTAAGCTTTTTTCTCTATTTTATGTTACCACCCCTTCCTCCAACATGGTTCAAGCTACGCCTTTCATATATGGTACATGGATAAAGGGTTGTGAGGGGATTATGCACGCTCAATATTTTTTTTGCAAAATCCAAGATGCTTATATACTCTAGTGTCTTCTGTGACAAAAACACCTTATGTCACAAAAGCGCCGTAGGGGACTAATACCACCTCGGTGGTCAAACACTTGTTATTTTAAATACTATTTTTTGAAATTTAAAAGTCCTCCAAAATGGGCAACATGGCTATAAATGATTGGCTGGACTTGACTTTATCTCTCTATTGCCATCATGATTAGCCATTATGCAGAAATATGTGACTTTAAATACCAGTAAATAAATCAAGCCTGAATCAAGAAAAATGGAAGAAAATATTATATGTGATCCAATATCCTCACATTTCTTTTTTGTCTTGTAAAATTCTATGATAGTGTGGGAGGAAAATGGATTGCAGAATTTTGATAGGACCACAACCCTGTCACTTTTTATGCATTTCACAATGTCAACCCAATGTCAGCACAATGAAATTTTTTTCTGAAGGTTGTTGAGTGAATGAAATATAAATGTTGAATCAAACAAAACCAACATCATTCTGTTTTATTGTAGGAGACATTGGAAATGTGTGCAAGAGAAACAGAATTCAAGAGTATTTTGTTTTCACTGTGTTATTTCCATGCAGTTGTCTGTGAAAGACGTAAGTTTGGACCACAGGGTTGGAACAGAGTTTATCCATACAATACTGGTGATCTAACAATCAGTGTGAATGTTTTATATAACTATCTGGAAGCCAATCCAAAAGTGCCATGGGTAGATCTGAGATATCTGTTTGGAGAAATTATGTATGGTGGCCACATTACTGATGACTGGGATAGACGTCTTTGTAAAACGTACCTGGAAGTATACATGCACCCTGATATGGTAAGTTTTATGTTTGTATTCAGTACAGTTGACCCCTGCATAATAAGGCACTGGTTAATAAAATAACTTATGAACATTTAACCCTTTACAAAACATGAAAAGCAGACGACACTTGCAAAAAAGATTTTTGAATAACTAATTTTCTTCATTTTTTGACTCAAAAACATAGGTTATGACCCCTCATTGGAACGAGCTCATTCCAATGAGGGGTCATAACGTATGTTTTTGAGACGAAAAATGAAACAATAATGAAAATTAATTGCCAATTTTTGAGAACAGCGCTGGCCGATTTTAGCCGTTACGTTGGATAAAGGGTTAACAGTCAAATCCAAAGCCACCAACAGTATCTTCATTTCTAAGTTAACCTGTTAATTGCATGTGGATTATGTTAAAGATCCCCCACCCTTGCAATGCTGCTCAACTGAATGAAAAATGCAAATCTTGCAAAAATAATACTGTCAACTGTGCATCTGGCAACTGATGATGAAATATACAAATTTTAACCCTTTAACCCAATGCACAGAATATCAAAGCTTTATTATTTTACTTATTGTTTTTTTAAATACTTTTAAAAAAAATTCCAATCAAACCATATCATGTGACTTATCATTGGAGGGGTCACATGATGTAGTTTCATTGAAATTTTTTTTTAAATATATTTTTTTCAACTGCTAAATTTGAAAATTAAATGGGTGGATGTGGCTGATTCATTAGGTAAAGGGCTAAGCTGCAAAGTTTTCTCATAATGTAACTAGATATTTTCCCAATTCAGTCTTGTTTGCCAGCAGAGCTCATTGAGGTCTGCCAAACAAGATTGTTGCCAGAGCTCATTGAGGTCTGTCAAACAAGATTGAATTGGTTAAATTCCTGGTTGTGTAATGGGAAGAGCTTGCTGCTTAAAATTTCAGTATTTTGACATCACTGTGCATAGGGTTAAGAAGCTTTATTATATATTTCACAGTTTTTTACCCCTTGACTCTTTATTGCTAGAAGCCAATATCTAGCCTTTTAACCCTTTAACCAACGAATCGGCCACATCCGCCCGCGTAATATGTAAATTCAGCAGTTGAAAAAATATTACTTTTCAAAAAAATTCAACAAAACCATATCATGTGACCCCTCGTTGGAACGAGCTCATCGAGCTCGTTCCAACGAGGGGTCACATGATATGGTTTTGTTGAAATTTTTTGAAAAATTTTTAAAAATGATATTTAAAATAATAAATTTTGATATCGTCTGCGTTGGGTAAAGGGTTAAAATGTTTCAGTGACAAAGATACATATTTTTTCTCAATTGGAAGAAAGTGATATCTTGTCCCTTGAGGTTAATTATACCTCCACTCATTCAAAAGTGGGAACTAGTTAGAAATCACCTGAATGTCTGTCCCATCCCATTTCCAGCCCATTGATTTTGAAAAATATAGGTGCTCAAATAATGCTTCTATTTTTTATACCAATGTGCCAAACAGTGTAAAGGGCCAAAACGTCGGCTAGCAACTTCACCCAAAACGTTTGCATGAAACACCAAAACTTCCGCTGACAGTTTCATCTAAAATGGCATTTAATTAGCGGATGTTTTGTTCTCAATTGCATTTCAGATGTAATTCCCAACTTTGCAATGAAACAGACTCGGAGGGGTCTTCATTATATTACACACCTCATTTAATCAGGAGAAGTGTTAAAGTTTGCATGCCTCAAGTGATTGTGTTGATGGACTGGTTAAGTATCATATCTATCTTGGCAAAGGAAGCACAAATGACTTGCTTTTGTTTATTTGAAAACAGGTGCTAGGTGCTATCATGACGCCAACGTGTGTAGAAAGCCAATCACTTGGAAATACAAGTGTAAAATACATGGAATTCCTTGGCATTTCCCAAGGAAAATTTCTAAGTTTTAAAAAGCAGGAATGTCATTGGTCGAAATGACCAATGTGACCAACTATGCTTGCATACTGTAATACACATGTCTTCTCACCTCGCCTTGTTTCAAATTCGAGGTAAACAATATTCAGTCACTTTCATAATAGTGGTGACAGGTGAGACAACCACTCAAAGAGTTGGGAAAGAAAAGTGATAAAGTAACATTCCATGGTCTGCAAGAGCAGACAGGGTACTAACAGGGAAATGAACCAAATTTAAACCAACAATAATCCACACTTATTGAAGTAATATCACTTCCAGTAAATCAAGATAAGCAAGTTGAAATTTGCATACTGGGGTAAAATCCAACTTTTTGGTATACTGACTAGGTTTCAGTTTGTTGGTATCGGTGACAGTATTGAAAATTGTACTGATTATACTGGGTATAACAAAAATACTGCCTCTTGCTAGCTCCAACCTGCATCTGCACATCCAAACTTTTGGAGGAGCACAGTTTTTAGTTTTGGAAACCAGGCACATGATGGTGTGTCAGAACAATTGCATGCCTTGAAATTGAAGGTCTGCATTGCATTATGTTTTGTTCCTGTGTGCACTGCTCCTAGGTTTATGAACCAATTTTTATAAAAGTTTTTGATGATCATTGACAAGTTTACGTGTGCATACTCTAATGTTAGAGTTGCAACAATGATTATACCCCCCGCAAACAAAGTTTGGGGGGGTATATAGGAATCGCCCTGTCCGTCCATCTGTCTGTTCATCTGTCCATCCTTATAAGTGCAACTCCTCCTAAACCGTATGAAGAATTTTCATGAAACTACACAATGGAAGAACTCCATATGAAGATGTGCATGAAGCAATATAATTCCGTTCTGACATTTCCAAGGGGAGATAATCTAACTTATACATTTCAGGCGCGGGGGTATCACTTTGTGAGCTTGCTCACAGTACCTCTAGTTAATCAACTGGTTATCTCATCTTATCAAAAAATTGATTCAATACCAAATTCCTGTTATGAAATCCCTTCGATGTTTAGGAACCAATTTTAATGAAACTTCTTATACATGATCACTAGCTCATTGACATGCATACTTTTCTTGTTGCCATAGTTTTTATTAATTGAATTAACATGCATACTTTTCTTGTTGCCATAGTTTTTAATTGAATTACATCCTCTTGCTCTTTGATTTATTGTTAATTTATATATGAAATTCTTCAATGCACAACTTCTAGATGGAGTAACCTGTTGTGATGAAAATTCTCCAGCATTATCACTCACAGACAGACAAGTGCATGTTCTCAGATTTATTATGTATGGCAGTTTTTAACCCTTAAGGACCTGATTCTGACCCTTAAGGACCTGATTCTGGCTTTAATCGCCTTGTTCTACAACATAACAGGTGCCCCAACATGCAGTCATTGGTTAAGCTTGCAAGTTACATTCAACAGCCTTGACAGTTGTTTTTAGTCAAGTCTTGGCTGCCTATAGGCAGCCAAGATTTGATAAGAAATGACTACAAACCCACAGGATGTGGACTTTCAAAGTATAGCAAAACTGTATAAAAATCTCCAGGCCCTGAAGGGGTAAGTGAATTATCTCTTCTTAAACTTCGCTTTATTACCGATTGCTATAAGAAATTGTCATGTCCACAACGTATAGATTTATGAACATATTTTAATGAAACTTTTTATGAGGACCACAATATTACACATGCACATTCTTCTAATATTCAGATTGCAACAGTTTATCAAATTTACAACTCACTTACCTTCTCTTGAAGTTAGATCTATTATTGAGTGTATATGAAATGCACAAATTCATGCATTAAATACCTCCTACCCCATCTCCCCCAACACCAACCCCCACTCCCACCAGCACCAACACTTTCTGAATAAAGTGAATGTGGGAGGTATTAATTTGCCTCAAGGTGATAGTTCTGGTTTTTTAACCCTTTATTGGAGAGTGCCCAATTGGCCTCTCCAATAAATTGTAGCAAAACAGTTAATTCTGGTCACCAAAATTAATCTAGTACTGTAGCAATTAAAAACCCAATTTGAACTTTGGGTTATTTCAATATTAACATCTGTAAAGATGCTGTACAAAATACCATGACAGTTAGTAGTAAACCTGTCAAGAGCAGATGCCTTGTTGGAAACCTCTGCTAGCTTGCAAGACCTGTATTGATAAGGCAATTTTTTTTGTAAACGTCTCCAACATCTTTAGGATAGAACAAATCATTTCTTTTTTATAAATTACATTCTGCTTATAAATTAACTCTTTATCTAACATGACAGACAACACTTGCCTAACAATTTCTTGAATAAGAGAATTTTCAATATTCTCTATTCCAAAACAAAGCTTATGAATAGTGATTTTTGTGAATAGTGCTACCACTTATTGCCATTACATTGGATAAATGGTTAATCTCAATAGTCGTCAACAGTAGTGTTCTGTTTCATAATTAGGGATTGAATTGACTTTTTATTGGACAGAGCTAATTCAACTGGCCAAACAAGATATGAAATATTGATTTTTAGCAGGCCTTTAGATTAATTTATTTTGGGCACAATGTTTTGCCCTAATTTTAGCACATTAAAACCAGAAATAACAGCCTTATCCTGTTATGTTTTATTGCTATGCCTCTCTTTGTGTTTCTGTGGCCATCTTATTATGATGGAAGTTATTCTCAAATGCAGAAGGGGCACAGAAAATTTAAATATCTTCCTTGATATCTTCACACCTTCTTTTTTTGGCACACCTGTGAACTGCGTGAATTTGGGGTAATCTGAAGGCCTGTTTTTAGTTCATTAAACAAATTGAACTTATGGTGAAAGTGATATGTGATGTTTTGAAAACTGAAAATTAAAGTAATCAATTCAGATCAACAATAAAACACTCTATCAACACATTTATTCAGTTCAAGTTTTAAAGGCTGGAGATTTTTTATATCCCCTGCAAACAAAGTTTGGGGGGGTATATAGGAATCACCCTGTCGTCCGTCCGTCCGTCCACCTGTCAGTCTGTCCATCCTTGTAAGCGCAACTCCTAAACCGTTTGAAGAATTTTCATGAAACTTTACACAATGGAAGAACTCCATATGAAGATGTTCATGAAGCAATATAATTCCGTTCTGACATTTCCAAGGGGAGATAATCTAACTTATACATTTCTAGTGCGGGGGTATCACTTTGTGAGCTTGCTCACAGTACCTTTAGTTTAATTTTACTTCTGACAGTCCAGTCTTTGTAGTTGTTTCTAGGCAGGTGTTGGCTGCCTTTATAGGCAGCCAAGATTTGCCCAGAAACAACTTTCCAAGGTACTTGGAATGTAATCTGCAAGTTTACCATACAACTGTATGTAGTAACACCTTTTCTGTTGCTACAAAAAGTTGGACTTGGACCCTTAACCCTTTACCTAATGAATCGGCCGCATCTGCCCGCGTAATATGCAAATTGAGCAGTTGAAAAAATTAAATCTTTCAAAATATTTCAACAAAACCTTATCATGTGACCCCTCATTGGAATGAGCTCATTGGGCTCGTTCCAATGAGGGGTCACATGATATGGTTTTGTTGTAATTTTTTGAAAAAGTTTAAAAAATTATATTTAAAATAATAAATTTTGATATCGTCTGCATTGGGTAAAGGGTTAAGGGTGAAGGGTGTTGACAAAATGTCCCATCAGTTACTTCTCCAATGGAAGCAATGATCTGAAGTCTGTTCTGCTTAATACTTAATGTTTAAAATATGCTCACACATTTCAGCATCTTATTATATTCTATCTTGATAATGGATGAAATGTAACTAGGTTTCTCTCTTGTTTATAGCTGGACGGTGACTTGTACCTAGCTCCTGGTTTTCCTATTCCACCCAACTCAGATTACAAGGGCTATCACAATTATATTGATGAATGCTTGCCACCTGAAAGTCCATATCTTTATGGCCTGCATCCAAATGCAGAAATAGAGTTCTTGACAACTAAATCAGAGAACTTGTTCAAGACTGTGTTCGAAATGCAGCCACGAGATGCTGGAGCCGGTGCAGGAGCAGGTGTTAGTAGAGAAGAGAAGGTTAGTATTATTTCTGGAAATTATTATTTTTTGTAACCCATTAATTAGTGAAACCCTTAATTTTATATCAAAAAAAATATATTTTTGGGCCTTGTCTCAATTCTATTCTTTTTTGTTAAATCTTTTACAAGTGGCATGCTTCATGAGCATAAGTGAAGGGAATTCAACAAGGCTGAGCTGTGCGGGTCTAATTTGTTGGATTACTCTTGTTATACTGGTAGTCAAGTAGTCATCCCACTCCAGTCTTTGATAATCCTGTTGTAATTATTTCATATTTTTATTCAATCGTTTTACTTCATAATTGACATGTTTACTTTCTACTGTATTCTTGCCATGATGTAGCCTTAGCTGCAGATGTGGTACAGTGGAGCCCACTTAATTGGATATCACTTAATTGTATATCCCTGTTAATTGAATATAATTTTCAAACACAAAACCATTTACCATACCTTCAGTAAAAATTTGATCTGTTAATTACATGTGGGTTGTAGAGTAAACTCCTGTTAATTGTATATAAATTTTTATAATATGTCGAAAAAATTACTGTGACACAAATCAAATTACCCATATTTATCAACCTTTTTGGCCTCACTACATCCAATACAGGCATTTATTCTATTATATCTTGTTTGACAGAGCTCTATGAGCTCTGTCAAACAAGATATAATAGAATAAATGCTCAATTTACCACCAGAACACAGGAAACTGACCAAATCCCTGTTAATTGTATACTCCTTTTAGTTGAATAATTTTCACTGGCAAAATGAATATCCAATTAAGAGGATTCTACTGTATTAACCCTTTACCCAATGTAACGACAAAAAATGGCCAGCACTATTCTCCAAAATCGCCAATTAATTTTCATTATATTTTCATTTTTTGTCTCAAAAACATAGGTTATGACCCCTCTTTGAAATGAGCTTGTCAAGCTTATTCCAATCAGGGGTCATAATCTATGTTTTTGAGACAAAAAATGAAAAAAATTAGTTATTCAAGAATTTTGTTTGCAAGTGTCGTCTGCTTTTCATGTTAGGTAAAGGGTTAAAAGCACCAGTAAACTTTCAAAGCGACTGCATATAGCAATGAAATTTTGGTGGATATGACAACAAACTGAAAGCTTTTGAGAACATACAATTGCCTCCATAATAAACAAGATGGTAGCTTTATGACTAATATAGCCTTTATATGTATGTCAAATATCTTCCATTTATTTCATTATCAATAGACCTTGTTTGTTATTAATCCTTTACCCAACGTAACGACCAAAACCGGCCAGCGCTATTCTCAAAAACTGCCAATTAAATTTCCATATTTTTCTCATTTTTTGTCTCAAAAAGATAGGCTGTGACCCCTCGTTGGAACGAGCTCATGGAGCTCGTTCCAACAAGGGGTCATAACCTATGTGTTTGAGACAAAAAATTAGTTATTCAAGAATTTTTTTTGCGAGTGTTGTCTGCTTTCCATGTTAGGTAAAAGGTTAATTGGAAACAGATCTCACTGAATTTGTCTTCAAGTTAGATAGAGAAAAGAAAATGTTAGAACCGGAAAAAGAATAAGCATAAACAAATGTCTAAAGTAATTATGTTGTGGTTATCGTATAACTGTGGATGCAGAAAATGACCCTAAAAACAAAAACAATACAGCTCCAACACTATCAGATAAGTTTTATTTCTAATTTAGTTTAACCCTTTACCCAACGCAGACGATATCAAAATATATTATTTTAAATATCATTTTTTAAATTTTTTCAAAAAATTTCAACAAAAACCATATCATGTGACCCCTCATTGGAACGAGCTCGACGAGCTCATTCCAAGGAGGGGTCACATCATATGGTTTTGTTGAAAGTTTTTGAAAAAAAATATTTTTTCAACTGCTGAATTTGCATATTACGCGGGCGGATGCGGGCGATTCGTTGGGTAAAGAGTTAAGATGAGGAGGATTGAATCTGGGTAAATGAGGTTTGACATCAGTATGCAGAGAGGGTAGGTACACCTACCATGGTGATCAAAGGGTTGGTTTATTTGGCAATACTGTTTTTTGACTGGTTTTGTTGGAAAGAACAACTGCTGACCTGGTACAGTTCTGTTGACTCGTATTTACAGGCTTTATATAAAGGCTTGGTTTATTTTGTAATACTGTATTTTGACTGGAGTTGTTGGAAACTATTGACCCGGTAGAGTTCTGTGGACTCGTATTTACAGGCTTTATACAAAAGCTTGTTTTATTTTGTAATACTGTATTTTGACTGGAGTTGTTGGAAACTATTGACCCGGTACAGTTCAGTGGACTCGTATTTACAGGCTTTATACAAAGGCTTGTTTTATGTTGTAATACTGTATTTTGACTGGAGTTGTTGGAAACTATTGACCCGGTACAGTTCAGTGGACTCGTATTTACAGGCTTTATACAAAGGCTTGGTTTATTTTGTAATACTGTATTTTGACTGGAGTTGTTGGAAACTATTGACCCGGTACAGTTCTGTGGACTCGTATTTACAGGCTTTATACAAAGGCTTGTTTTATTTTGTAATACTGTATTTTGACTGGAGTTGTTGGAAACTATTGACCTGGTACAGTTCAGTGGACTCGTATTTATAGGCTTTATACAAAGGCTTGTTTTATTTTGTAATACTGTATTTTGACTGGAGTTGTTGGAAACTATTGATCCGGTACAGTTCAGTGGACTCGTATTTACAGGCTTTATACAAAGGCTTGTTTTATTTTGTAAAACTGTATTTTGGCTGGAGGTGTTGGAAACTATTGACCCGGTACAGTTCAGTGGACTCATATTTACAGGCTTTATACAAAGGCTTGTTTTATTTTGTAATACTGTAATTTTGACTGGAGTTGTTGGAAACTATTGACCCGGTACAGTTCAGTGGACTCGTATTTACAGGCTTTATACAAAGGCTTGTTTTATTTTGTAATACTGTATTTTGACTGGAGTTGTTGGAAACTATTGACCCGGTAGAGTTCAGTGGACTCGTATTTACAGGCTTTATACAAAGGCTTGTTTTATTTTGTAATACTGTAATTTTGACTGGAGTTGTTGGAAACTATTGACCAGGTACAGTTCAGTGGACTCGTATTTACAGGCTTTATACAAAGGCTTGTTTTATTTTGTAATACTGTAATTTTGACTGGAGTTGTTGGAAACTATTGACCCGGTACAGTTCAGTGGACTCGTATTTACAGGCTTTATACAAAGGCTTGTTTTATTTTGTAATACTGTATTTTGACTGGAGTTGTTGGAAACTATTGACCCGGTACAGTTCAGTGGACTCGTATTTACAGGCTTTATACAAAGGCTTGTTTTATTTTGTAATACTGTATTTTGACTGGAGTTGTTGGAAACTATTGACCCGGTAGAGTTCTGTGGACTCGTATTTACAGGCTTTATACAAAGGCTTGTTTTATTTTGTAATACTGTATTTTGACTGGAGTTGTTGAAACTATTGACCCGGTAGAGTTCTGTGGACTCGTATTTACAGGCTTTATACAAAGGCTTGCTTTATTTTGTAATACTGTATTTTGATTGGAGTTGTTGGAAACTATTGACCTGGTACAGTGCTTTGGACTTGTATTTTTGGCTTTCTTCAAAAGAGCAACCAGTATTGCGTTCTTGTTCTTAGTTCATTCGTTTCATATCTTCTTAACTTATGAATTTCTATCCATGATAATAACTTCACAGTTTTTTGGAGACTGCAAATAGAAAATATGTTGCAATCCCAAAATGAGGTTATTTTTTTTATAGACCTTTGAAGAATTTGAAAGTAAACCTTGATTTTGACAGAGCAGGCTAAATGACTAAATACAAGCAATTAATTTTTCAAATCACTTATGGGGGGAGGCTTTTATTTTTTACGTTTGTTAACTGGAAGAGTGCTAAAATACTTTTGGTTGGAAACATTTGTTCACATGTTCTTGCCTGATTAAATTTATGGGAGAGTTCCTATATAGGCACTCTCACATAAATTGCAACAAGACAAATCCATAGATGCTAAATGATTTCACTTCACAGATATGGAGCACATCCACAGAACAAGAAGGTTTTAACCCTTCAGCCAACACAGAGAATATCAAAATTTATTATTTTAAGTACTATTTTTTTTTAATTTTTCCCAAATGAAAGTGTCAATGACACTGTAGCTCAACTTGTCAAGACAAAGACATGTACATGTATAGTATGTGACACAGCAATGACAAACATCTAGGTAATGACCTGATAACAAAGGTACATATAAAGTATTGTAATGGTCTGTACATAAATACTGACCGTTGCCTGTAACAAATGTATAGGCAAAGTATTGTAAAGGTGGGTGACAGTCAGATGCTAAACTAGAAAAGAAATCTTTGAGTCCCAGAGTGGGTTTGACTGAACCCCAAAATATTTGTTCTCATAGCACAGTGATAACAAAGGCACCCCAAAACACACTCATTCCTGTCCCAAGGTGAAAACAAAGGTACCCAAGAAGTTTCGTGAAGATCAGTTCACAAATATGAGCTGTGTAGAAGTTGTGACAAAAAACTGATTGGACCTAATTTCGGTACAAAATGGCCACTGGCAGCCATCTTGAATTCTGGACCGCACCCAGAAACACTCGTTCTCGTCCCAAGGTGATAACAAAGGTACCCAAGAAGTTTTGTGAAGATTGGTTCATAAATACAGCCTCTTGCCCGAGCCATATTGACATGTGCACTTACAGTGTATAAGTAGCACTGAATAAATCAAAGTTCATCTAATTTGCATAATTTCTGCACGAGAAAAAAACCTGTACTATATGTGATGTATTCCATGTTACTAAATATTCAGACAAAAATTTATTCTAATCAGAACTTTCATACAGAAGTTCTGTACAAAAGACTGATTGCACTAATTTTGGTACAAAATGGCTGCTGGTGGCCATCTTGAATTTTGGACCACACCCCAAAACACTCGTTCTCATCCCACGGTGATAACAAAGGTACCCAAGAAGTTTCGTAAAGATCGGTTCATAAATACGGTCTCTAGCCTGAGCCGTATAGAAGTTGTGTACAAAAAACTGATTAGACCTAATTTCGGTACAAAATGGCCACTGGCAGCCATCTTGAATTTTGGACCGCACCCAGAAACACTCGTTCTCGTCCCAAGGTGATAACAAAGGTACCCAAGATGTTTCGTGAAGATCGGTTCATAAATACAGACTCTAGCCCGAGCCATATTGACATGTGTACTTACTGTGTGTAAGTAGCACTGAAAAAATCATAGTTCACCTAATTTGCATAATTTCTGCACGAGAAAAAAACCCATATTATATGTGATGTATCCCATGGTACTAAACATTCACACAAAAAATTATTCAAATCAGCGCTTTCATATGGAAGTTCTGTGCAAAAATCTGATTGCACCAAATTTTGTACAAAATGGCTGCCATTGGCCATCTTGAATTTCGGACCGGACCCAAAAAACACTCGTTCTTGTCCCACGGTGATAACAAAGGTACCCAAGGAGTTTCGTAAAGATCGGTTCATAAATACGGCCTCTAGCCCGAGCCGTATTGGCATTTGCACTTACAGTGCTGAAAGTAACACCAAAAAACATCAAAGTTAGTCTAATTTGCATAATTTACGCACGAGAAAAAAACCCGTATTATATGTGATGTATCCCATGGTACTAAACATTCATACAAAAAATTATTCAAATCATAGCTTTCATACGGAAGTTCTGTACAGAAAAACAGATTTCTGCATCGTCGGTACAAAATGGCGGCTGGCAGCCATCTTGAATTTCAACCCGAACCCAAAAACACTCGTTCTCGTCCCATGGTCATAACAAAGGTACCCAAGAAGTTTCATAAAGATTGGTTCATAAATACGGCCTCTAGCCCGAGCCATAGCAGCTTGGCACTTACAGCTCTGAAAGTAACACTAAATAAATCAAAGTCAGTCTAATTTGCATAATTTATGCACGAGAAAAAAACCTGTGTTATATGTGATGTATCCCATGGTAGTAAACATTTATTCAAAACTTTATTCAAATCAGAACTTTCATACAGAAGTTCTGTACAAAAAAACTGATTTTTGCATCATTGGTACAAAATGGCCGCTGGCAGCCATCTTGAATTTCGGACCACACCTAAAAACACTCGTTCCCATCCCAGGGTCATAACAAAGGTACACAAGAAGTTTCGTAAAGATCGGTTCATAAATACGACCTCTAGCCCGAGCCATAGCCTATTTGTTGACGTACGGACAGATGGACGGACGGACGGACAGACAGACGGACGACGGATGACGGGCCATGACAATAGCTCAAATTTGACTTTGTCAAAGTTGAGCTAAAAATTCAACAAAACCATATCATGTGACCCCTCATTGGAATAAGCTTGATGAGTTCGTTCCAATGAGGGGTCACATGATATGGTTTTGTTGAAATATTTTAAAAAATTAATTTTTTTCAACTGCTCAATTTGCAAATTACGCGGGTGGATGCGAGTGATTCATTAGGTAAAGGGTTAAGCTGCAGTACCAGCACTTCAGGAAAAAGTCCACATTTGAACTTATTGCACTCGACCAGTTAAAAGAAATATGAAATACATTTGTATTCAGTAATATTTATGCACTTTTTTCGAAAAGTAAATACTATCCACATAATATTTGGGTTATTTTCTGCAGAGCAGAGAAAACTGGATGTTTACAAAACAAATATAATAAATAGACACGTTATTTTAATCATGCTTTGTTGAAAACATGTGCAAATAGATATACATCAATCCAAAAAAAAGGTAAAATTGTAAAAGTTCCTTGATTTCACACTTATTTTGGAATGCACAGCAAGCCAATATAAAATATTCAGCAAGGGGGTTCAATTTCAATGAGGGATTATTTTTTTTTTGGAGGGGAGGGGGTTCATATTTCCTGCCCACTACAAAATTATCACCTGCCTTGTGGGGATATAATCCTTGTTCTTCTTAACAAAACCACCCATAAATAGAAATCGCCCTCTTGTCATTGATTTCCTTTAGACAGACTATTGAGTTTTCTGCGATCAAATGAGAACTCTCCTACAGCAACCATGACATGATTGTATGAGAAACTCAAGAAAACATTTGGCAATGTAAAGGTGAAAAAAATTAATTTTATACTGGACCAGTCGATTATTTATTTTCCTCGGTGTGTGTGTTTTCAACTGGTTGAATGTTAAAAGCCACTATCATGGCTCTATTGAAAAGTACTGGAAGCCACTTTTGTGGCTTTACATCCTGTGCATTAGCTTGTTGTTTGCTCAGCAGAAGCAAAAACAAAATATCCCCAAAAGTTTTGTTACAATTTATTGGAGAGTGCAAGTAGGCACTCTCCAATAGTTTGTAACAAAACAAATATTTATTGATAAATATAGCTAAACTTAGATTTCCTTTCTGGTAGCATGGTATCTTTGAAAAAAATAGTCATGCTTCAAATCATCTTTGAAAAATAATTTAGCTCTCTACCAGTTAATGTACATGTATAGAGGATATCTACGCTGCTTTAGTGAATATTTTTGATATTCACTAAAACAGCATAGATTTTCTTTTTATTATATACTATGTGACATTTTACTGCGCAATATTCAGCCCAATTCGACGGCAAACAGTTTCAAGACAATAACAAAAAGCTGCTGATCATTCCTTCAAGATAACTTTCAAGGCTACATAATGTACCGAAGCATCACATCATTTAGGAAGCTACTGAAAAAATTCATTGTGTGGACCTGAAAGTATTATTTTTCATGTGCGCAAGCATTCGTGAAAAATAAAACTTTCATGTCCACACTCTTGAGATAAGTCCCAACACTGACTAAAATAGAGTAGATTTTATTTTTTATTGTATGCTACAAGACATTTTATTGCACAATTTTCTGCCCAATTAGAACCCAAATGCATACATTTCAAAACAATAACAAAGATTAGCTGATCATTCGTTCAAGGCAATGTCATGTGCCAAAGTGTTACATCATTTAGGATGCTACTGAGGAATATTTCTCATTATCTATCGTGTCGATAGATATCGAGAAATATCTTTTGAGATAATTTGGAATAATTCACAGGCTAGCATATAATAAATATTTTTCTCTCATTTTCGCAAGTGTTTGTATGGGTGTGTTTATGAGAAGTATGGAAACAGAAGAAAGGCTGAGGGTTTCCTTTTCCATCAAAAACAATATTGCATAGTTTAGGCCACACAGATTAATCTTGTTTCTTGGGCCATTATTTGTAAAATTGCATGTAGGCGAGCAGTTTTTTCTTTTATTTTTTACTTCAGTAATTATTTCAAATTTATCAATTTTTTAAACTTAGGTAAAATATCAGTTATAAATCATTTAATTCCTATTTTTTTTAAGTTTACATTGGTTATAAAAAGAGAGCATGCGGCAGCCAAAAGAACCATGCGGGAGGGTCTGAGAAACAGATTTTAAATTTTTGTAGGCCTTTTTCAAATGGTTTAAATATCTATTTACAATAGCATTTTTATCACTTTTATCTTTTAGATCAAAAGTATTCTTGATGAGATTGTAGAGAAACTTCCTGATGAGTTCAACATGATTGAGATAATGGCTAAAGTACCACCTGAAGAGCGAACACCATATGTTGTTGTGGCCTTTCAGGAATGTGAGAGAATGAATATTCTAACCAATGAAATGAGAAGATCTTTGAAAGAATTGGACCTTGGTTTGAAGGTAATCATTTGTAACTTACCTTACCCTGAATGATTTTAAGTTTTCCTCTGACATCCATTGTCTGTGGAAAATGCTTTGGAAGGGAGTACTGAACAATGTATTACACCCCCTCACAGTCCCAACCCCGTGCATATGTCGTGTATGCAGTGTAAAGAAATAGTATGTCCATCTGTGTGTCTGTCTGTCCACACCTTGTCATCACATCCCCTGCAGTTTTCAATGAATTTTTATCAAACCTGGTTTACGTTAACAGTATGATGGGTAGATGTGTATAAGAAACCAAATCGGCATCTTCCAATTTCTTCAAGAGTCATTGCCCTTGATATTTAGTCGAAAATCTCATCTTATCCAATATTCTTAATGTATTTTGATGTAACATGGTTAATTAACAGTAGGATAGGTAGATGTGTATGAAGAATTGTGGTTGCTGTCAAAAGGAGTTATGACCCTTCAAACATAAATCTGAAACAGTGTCGATGCAGCTCCTCCAACAGTTCTCATGGTCTTGATATACATGAGAAGCCGTATGATGGTTTGATCATCATGAAGAAACTGGATCATGGTATAACCCTTTACCCAATGCAGACGATTTCAAAATTTATTATTTTAAATATCATTTTTTAAATTTTTTCAAAAAATTTCAACAAAACCATATCATGTGACACCTCTTTGGAATGAGCTCGATGAGCTCGTTCCAAAGAGGGGTCACATGATATGGTTTTGTTGAAATTTTTCGATAAATAATATTTTATCAGCTGCTGAATTTGCATATTATGCGGGCAGATGCAGGCGATTCTTTGGGTAAAGGGTTAAGAATTTATTTAAATGGTAGAGTGCTAAATTATTTTTGGCCATAAAATGTTGTACACATGTCTTCGTCTTGTTACAATTTATGGGAGAGTGCCTAAGGCAAACTCTTACAGACTAACTAATATCACTTCAAAGATAATACAAAGCAAAAGCACTGAATACAGGCCTTCAAGTTGTGGTACCTGCTCTTCAGAATAAAGCCCTAATATGGGCTTCCAGCAGGTAGAGTGCTGGAAGCCCATACTTGGGCTTTTCTCTGAAGTGCATGTAACCCATCTTAAAGACTTCATATTCAGTGGATGTACTTTATATTGTCCTTGAAGTGAAAATATTTTATCTGTAAGGATTTGCCTTGTTACAATTTATGGGAGAGTGCCTAGGGGCACTCTCCCATAAATTGTAACAAGGCAAAGATATGTAGACAAATTTTAATGACCAGAAATAATTTAGCTCTCTACCAGTTAAGAGTTTTGACCCTTGATGAATCTAAAACCTTGCCATTTCAGCTCCCACTGTTCTCAGTGGATATTGATCATACTTGACTTACCTTTACATTGTGATGGGTAGATCTGCAAGGAAGTATCCATGTTTCAGCCCCCAATTTTTTTCAATAGTTATGACCTCTTACATTAATTTAAAACATTGTTGTCTAATGAAATCACTATCTATGTACTGAGAAGGTATTTTTTCCAGCTTTTTCTTTTCCAATTTTCATTGTACAGAGAATGTTCACCAACTCCCAAGATATGTTAGAATATCATTGATTTCTCCAAATCAAGTGGTCAGGTTTACAAGCATAATTCCAGCTATTTAACTATCAGTTTCAGTAGATCTTTCACAAAGATGTCCAACTGGGTGAGGAGGTGGGGGAGCAAGCATGATTTGCTTGATGATGATGGCTCAAGTCATGACTGATGAAAAATTCCAACTATATCTTGCAACGCATGCCTTCGTCAAAGGTGTCCCTTGATGATGTAGGCTGAAATATTAGTCAGTCTAAATTACATAAAACTCAAGACATCTTGGAAGTTTATTTGCAGAGAAATAACATACACATGTTAGTCCTAATTCCATGGTGAAGGTCAGAGACAATTCATCTGCTCTGAGTTTGTCCAATCCATAAGGAAATTGAGTGGGCAGAATTTGTTCATGATATATCTTATTCATTTTTATTGTTTAGTGTATTTATGTGACATGAAGCAATCATCAACTTTTTATTATTAACTCTTTAGGCCTAAAAAAATAAAAAATCTGTTTCTCAGGCCCTCCCGCATGGTCCTTTTGGCTGCTGCATGCTCTCTTTTTATAACCAATTTAAACTTTAAAAAAATCAAAATTAAATGGTTTATGTCTGATATTTTACCCAAGTTGAAATAATTGATGAATTTGTCCCTTGTGTGCAAGAAGGCTTTGCAATGCTTTAGCATTGCAAAGCCTTCTTGCACTCAAGGGTTGAAATACACCACCACACATGCTATTCTGTAGATTATGAGGCCTAAAACTTGAACCAAGAACATGAACTTTTGATGGCAAAGAAGTAATTACTGAAATAAAAAATAAAATAAAAAACCGCTCGCCCGCATGCAATTTTACAAATAATGGCCTGAGAAACAGAAGATCTACTTTGTGTGGCCTTACCCAACTTGACTAGAAGATGACACTTTGATAAAAAAAAGTGAATAACTGAGAAAAACATTCTCTTTTGCTCCCAAAACAGTGTCCAGAACATAGATTTTTGCCTCTTATTGGAACAAGCTTGTTCCAGTGAGGAACCTCAGGCTGTCATTTGGAGGCAAAAATTGGAAAAGGTATTAAAATTTCAATGGTGAATGTTCGGAATAGTACTGGCCAGACATGACTTGCATTACATAAAGGGTTGAATTTTCAGAGCAGATACAGTACAGCCGCCATGGACTGGTCACTTTTCATGGATGTGCTGTATTTCCAAGGACAATAATATTAGACTCCAAACACTAATTACAGGAATAATCATCAAAAATTTAATAAATGAAACACTGTATACAACTGGGTGCTTCATTAATTAAAGTTTGCTAATGATTATTTTTGTTACCTGGTAAACACATGCATGAACTTGACTGCCCACATGTGGATTATGACCGATCCACGGCTACCGTAATGTAGTATGTACACTTAAATAAACAATGCAAGTAGGAGTAAGAAACGGGGGTTCTTTTATGTTGGACTCTGGATAGATACTTATGTTGATGGCATGCTGTTATGAAAAATATTCAAGTTTAAGAGATTGTCTTTCAAAGTCAAGCCAGCACTAAATGTTTTACATTTGCGGGTCTTGTTTATTCACTTAACATTTATTATTTTTCAGGGTGAACTGACAATAACAGCCGATATGGAATTACTCAGTAATGCACTGTTCCTTGACCAGGTACCAGAGTCATGGGGTAAGCGAGCATATCCATCCTTGTATGCTCTCGGCTTGTGGTATGCTGACCTTTTACAAAGGGCAAAAGAATTGGAAACATGGACATCAGACTTCCAGTTGCCAGCTGCTGTTTGGCTTGGTGGTCTGTTTAATCCACAGTCATTTTTGACTGCCATTATGCAGCAGATGGCTCGTAAAAATGAATGGCCTCTTGACAGAATGGTTCTGCAGTGTGATGTTACAAAGAAGAGTCGTGAAGACCTTGGTGGGCCACCTCGTGAAGGTGCTTACATTCATGGCTTATTTATGGAAGGTGCTAGATGGGATATGCAGACTGGCATGATGGCTGAAGCTCGCTTGAAAGAGCTGAACCCAGCAATGCCTGTCATATTTACCAAAGCTATTCCAGTTGACAGACAAGATCTGCGTAATGTATATGATTGTCCTGTTTACAAGACCAAACAGAGAGGTCCAACATTTGTATGGACATTCAACTTGAAGAGTAAGGAGAAACCCAGTAAGTGGGTGTTGGGAGGAGTGGCCTTGCTTCTCCAGGAATAAAAATGTTCTGACTACTAAAGATTCATTTGACATTGAAGTGACTCATAGTTTATAGCCACTGTGCCTCCTCATTTGTTCACAGCTCCTGATGCAGAGATACTAGTGTTATTTTGATAAATTTGTATGTTCTCTTGAGACCATTTTGCCCAATGGAACAGTAAACATCCCTATATTGTTAGAGCTGAAGCAATTAACTGATTAACTAATGATCAATGTCTTGATCGATCATTAAGATAATTGATTAATTAACCGTTACTTTTGAACTACTGCATTACGTGGGTTAACAAAGGAACAAACTTTCTCCAAAACAGGCAAACATTGTCACACTGACTAACATCAATTATTTGAGACAGAGTAATGCAAGCAAGTTACGTGCTGACATACTTATTCACTTGCGTGATCATTAGACCGTATCAGTAGCTGGAAATGGGCATTCTTAACCTTTTACCCAATGTGGGTAGCAGATGATATTTGCAAAATAAATTCTTGAATTACTAAAAAAATTCAATAATTTTGTCATGGAGGAGCAAGGAGTTTAATAATTTATCTGGTAAAAAGCAAGTTTTTGTCTCTGCATTAAAGTTTAACAATGAAAATATCTTCGGCAGATTTTCAAATTGCTCTTGGTGCCATAACCTGCAAGACTTGTTCTACAGTGTATAGTGATTAGTCGGGTCCTTACCCTTTGCATTCTGATGTCAACATTAAAAGATTTCAAGAGATGAATTTTTCTTAAGATTCAACTAGGAATTTAAACAATTCAATCTTGTTTGACAGATCTCATTGAGCTCTGTCAAACAAGATTTAACTGGTAGAGTGCTGGAAGCCCATATTTGGGCTTTACCGTGAACTTGCGTGAAGTACAGGTAACATAAAGTAAAGGCTTTATATTCAGTGGATATGGTTCATATTATCTTTGTAATGAAATTTAGTCTGTATAGATTTGCCTTGTTACAATTTATGTGAGAGTGCCTGTAGGCACTCTCTTATAAATTGTAACAAAGCAAAGACATATGAACAAATTTGGGTGTCAAAAAATATTAGCACTCTACCAGTTAATTTGTTCAGTTTTTAGTTGCATTATGGGTAATATTTGCTGATTGAAATTTTGATATTTCTGCATCAGTGTAGAGAGGGTCAGGCTACCCATATCTGTTGCTGAGAATAATAGTTTTTGTTTTTGTGTCAATAACAAATTGATTGGGATGAATCATTTGTTGACATACTTCTCTCTATTTAAAGATCTTGCATCAAATGCATAAAAATGGTGTTGCTGTATTCTTTTAACCCTTTACCCAATGAATCGTCCACATCCACTCGTGTAATATACAAATTCGGGAGTTGAAAAAATATTATTTTTCTTAAAATTTCAACAAAACCATATCATGTGACACCTTGTTGGAACGAGCTTGTCGAGCTTGTTCCAACGAGGGATCACATGAAATGGTTTTGTTGAAATTTTTGTAAAAATTTGAAAAAATGATATTTTAAATAATAAATTTTGATATAGTCTGCATTGGGAAAAGGGTTAACTGTTAGAATGCCAAATTATTTTTGGTCATCCAAATTTGTTCAGATATCTTTGCTTTTTTACAACTTATGGAAAGTGTTTACACTCTTCCATAAATTGTAACAAGACCAACCTACCCATCCATACATACAAAATAATTTCACTTCAAAAATAATATGAAACACATCCACAGTATATGAAGCCCTTACGTTGCAGTACGTGCACTTGTACGGAGTCAACATATGGGCTTCAGGCATTCAACCAGTTAAAATTGCCATAAACAGTGAATATTATATGCATACTGCACCAAATGTAGGGAAATATTATGAATTGTATTTTAACTGTTATTCAGTAATGATGAATTGATTTATTCCATTGTGTTGGGTGATTGGTTGATGTCTGTTAAATGACCAAGTTGAACCTGGACCATTTTATAAATAGGGCTTATTGTAATGTCACAAATCAAAAACCCTGTTTAAAAGAGTAGAACAGAAATAAACAGAAAAGTATAAAAACGCTTTCATATGAATCACTGTCCCTAATATTTGTGCAGACAAAAGACATTCTGGACTTTATGGTATGATATTTGAGCTTGGGTCAAGATTCAAAAATAGTAAGGTTTTAAATTTCAAAATCACCTGGTACAAAGAATTTTTATTAGCAACATGATGTTGAAAAATCAAAATTTAAAGCTGCAAACTTTCCCCACAATGCAACTTGGAATTTAACCAATCAACTCTTGTCTGACATGCTCGAAAACTCTTATCAACAGGTTTGAAAATGTTAACCCCTTACCCAATGAATCACCTGCATCCACCGGCGTAATAAGCAAATTCAGCAGTTGAAAAAATATTATTTTTCAAAAAATTTCAACAAACCATATCATGTGACCCCCTCTCGTTGGAACGAGCTCATTCCAATGAAGGGTCACATGATATGGTTTTGTTGAAATTTTTTGAAAAATTTTTAAAAATGATATTTAAAATAATAAATTTTGATATCATCTGCATTTGGTAAAGGGTTAAATTGATAGTCGCATAAAGGGAAAATTTAGCTGATTGAAGTATTGATATTTTGACATCAGTGTACAGAGAATTAAACAGAGATACTTGTACCCCCAAAACATCTCCATAAATCCAAACCTCTTAACCTTTTACTCAATGAAGACGATATCAAAATTTATTATTTTAAATATCATTTTTTTTAATTTTTCAAAAAATTTCAACAAAACCATATCATGTGACCCCTCATTGGAATGGGCTCGTGAGCTTGTTACAAAGAGGAGTTACATGATATGGTTTTGTTGAAATTTTTTTTAAAATATTTTTTCTGCTGCTGAATTTGCATATTATGCAGGCAGATGTTGCCGAATTGTTGGATAAAGGGTTAAAATTGATTCAACTTGTACTGTTTAGGAGATGAATAAACTCATTGATTTCATAGTTCTGTAAGAGCATCTTTAGATAGAAAAATCCATTGTTAAGAGTTTTGTTAAAGTAATAAAAAATGGTGTCCATTGTAATGTAACATAGATGTCATTGAAATTATACCATAATGGTTGACATGAAGTGTTTTTAATTGTATGCATGTGGATGCGTATGTTGTGAGTGTTAGGCCAGGTGTGTTTGTATGTGTGTTAGGGTGGCTAAATGTGTGTATGTATACACCCACACACACATGTGCATACTTCTTAGGTCTTGTATATTGGTACATAATATTCCAGGGTGTTGCTACATGTTAACTGTTAACAAAAAATGGACAAAGACACTAGTTAACAGTGTTTCCTCAACAAATGAGACAACAGTTCCTAATTTATTTTCAAGTTGAAGTCTATTTATATTTGTTGAAATTATTTTTCTATACACCTGTGATAATAAAATAAATTATTGAATATGCTGTGTTGGTTGTTGTCTGACTGAATTGTATACAATTACCAATTAGGGAGTCCTATCTCATTATTTGCAACTTTTATCCAGCAAATATTATATACATTTTATTTATATTTATTTAGAAAAAAGAGCTGGTGACTTGAAAAAAACTTTTTTGATGAATTGTGCAGTCTTTCATGCAGGAAACTCCCAGATATATTAAATATTTGAACTGTTCAAGTGCCTTTAAGTTTTACTGTTTTACTGGTAAAATAGGACCCAGTCACCAATGCTTGGGAGGTGCAAACCCTCTCTAAAATGGACAGCATGGCTTATTAATGCTCTCCCATGGTCTTGTGTTGATACTCATGGTGTGGTCATGATTGGCCATTGTGCAAAAATGTGACCTTAAACACCAATAAATAAATAAATAAGTGCCATGAAATATTTTAGAATAGGAACATCCTTGTGTATCTTGGCTTTTAATGATAAATGTTGACGTCCCTGAAATGTTTGCTGAAAGGTGTATAATTCGTGGTGTATGTAAAATAAAAATATTTTTTGGCGGCCAATAATTCTACCTGAACACTAATAACCTTGGATTGCTAGATGGTTATCATTCCATTAACCTATGGCATCATATCACAGGGCAACAGTGTCCCAAGTGATTCAATGTAACAGGGTTGTGGCCTTGTGATACGCTATTTTAAGCATGTCTAAACTTGGCTTTTCAACATGAAATTTAAGCTCAGCCTTTTTGAACTTATAAAATATTTCATTATGTTTGCAAATTACTAAAGTTGTTTACTTAATTCATTCTTTTTAAAACAATTGTGTAGAGAATGATAATGTATTATCAATGGATGCTCATCACTTCACTCACAATTTTTCCTTTTCGGAGTTATTGATTGCTTGTGGCAAGCGATGAGCACATTTCTGACTCATTGTATTTCAGTTTGCAAGTTTTTCAGTATATTACAAGTTGATACACTGTTCAGTTGTTTTTCAAATTAAATAAAGAATATTTTTATACTTTTTGTAAATTACCTTTGATACTTTCCATAGCCACTCTCATTGACCCACCCCTTGACATCATATGCTAATGTATCGTAACAAGTGTTGAATATAATTATTTTCTCCCATTTGCCCCAAGAATCACAGATGAAAATAGCATGCCACCATTAATCATTTCCAAAGTGTTGCCTGACTGCAGACCGCATGCCAACTTGAAGATATTATTGGTAGATATTCAGGCCTGCACAAATAAGAAATCAAGGCAGCCTCAAAAAAGGTTACCTTAATATCTTCAGGCAACCTATTTTTCAGTAATTCTTTTTCGGTTCTTAGCAAGAGAAATAGAAAGATAATATTAAGTTCATTACATGCCTGTTCTATGTAATCCCCATCTAGAGCAATGCTAAACCATGCGGAAAATTAAAATCGTTGACACACTATTTTTAAATAGAAGCAAAATTTCACTGGAATTTTCTGCAAATCATTCCACACAGTTGCAGTTTGAATCAGTAACGATAGCTGAAAATCGTCCGTTGAGTTCCAATTTCCTCTATGTGCCAGTAGGAACATAGAATACATTGGAACTCAGGGGACGAAAAAGTAACACAGCTTCCCCTCGCAAATTTGGTCGCCAATAAAACGTGTTGTTTTTGTTGATAGTTGTAAAATGAATTGCTGAGTGTCCTTCTAATAATTGTTTTTTATAAATGTGAAGGTATGATTGTAATAAATTCAGAATGACAAACGTGTGAATGGGTTAACCCTTTACCCAATGTAATGGCCAAAACCAATCAGTGCTATTCACAAAAATCACCAATTAATTTTCATTATTTTTTGTCTCAAAAACATAGGTTATGACCCCTTCTTTGGAACGAGCTCTTGAGCTCATTCCAATGAGGGATCATAACCTATGTTTTTGAGGCAAAAAATGAAAAAAATTAGTTATTAAATAATTTTATTTGCAAGTGTCGTCTGCTTTTCATGTTGGGTAAAGGTTAGTTGATATGGAACTTGTGTCATCGCAGAAGGATAAAACTCAAGGCCTGCGGCCTCTCGTTCGGCCTCTCGTTTTATCCTTTCGCTCTGGTGCTTGTGTCATATCAATTAACCCCTTCACAAGCATGTCATTCTGTGTATTTACTGCTAGCAGTGAGAGAGTGTGGTGAGTGTCTGTTAGAGCAATAGTTTTGAAACCAATCACTTGGATATCTTCTGAAAGTATAAACACCCAAATATAAATTCTGGGTCAGGCATCAAGCAATGGCGGAGCACGCCCATGTCCTTCTGGCAAAACCAGGTGAACTTCGCTGTATATTGTGCGACGACAGGGTGGAGGGTCTCAGATACTGACCACCTGAACCAACCAAACCACAGACTTGTTCACTAGAGGTTTCTGGCTATTTCATTTCTACTACCAGACACGGCGGATTTTAGCCGAAATGAAAGCTGCCTTATCCCAGGATCATGCATGGTCTAGATACAATAACTCATGACAGACATGCTTTTGAAAGACTCTCAAATGAATTCGGTGTGTCACCTGATACAGATTGGAGAGAAAAGGGGTATTATAATGACGGGTTGGGCACTTTATACCAAGTCATAGCATACTACAGCTATTCCCTGACATTACACCCTCCGAGTCGATGATACATGTACAACCATACGATTACATTCATTCATTCACCGAACTCTCAGGGCATGGGCATACTCATGCAAACTTTATCAGACAAGAGCATGCAGATTTCACTACGTTTATAGATGACTAGGCAAACAGGTTTACAATGGCAGGGGTCGAAAGAGTACATTAGGACATCCGTCTGGGCAATAATCGGCCCAGGCTCCGACCCGTTCGATTCTCGGAACGGGTACAGCGTTTAACATCCAAAAGCAGTTTGAGGCAAATGTGGAAGATGCCATTGCTCGCTCACTGGACCTGGAGAGTGGAATTAAACGTGATCAAGGCATGTTGTCTCACGCCAAGTCAAAAACAGATTATGTATTCGGTCGAGGAACTAGGTGGTCTTTCACACAGCCTCATGGGGTACAACAACAAGATTGTTATTGCCACAACTGCCCATACCCTGGGACTAAATACAAACACTGTGCCAACCCCACCCATCGTGTCTACAGGGGAGATTGGACTGGTCAAGCCACCGGCCGGCCTGACAGCTATTGATGCGCCGACTGTGGAAGTGGGGACCCATAGCGGATATGCCTCTGATGTCGGAGTCTGCGGCATCAGGAGCTGCGGCAGCACGCCATCGTGATGACGAGAAAACCGCCGTTATTGTGGGTGGGGTTACAGTTGGCTTACTGGCGCTTTGGTTTCTTTGATGTAGCCATTGGCGAGCTGTCATAATAAGCAGATCCCCGACAGCAAGGACCATAACCCACAGTATCTGTGAGTAGCTTCAGCAGCCACGAAACAATGAAGCCTATAATTCCAGGCAGCCACCTTCCCAGCTAGCTTGGCCAGGATGCGCCCAAGAGCCTTTAGGTGCTTTTTCATCCACTCTTTGATGCCACCCTTATCAGTTGGTGGCGGAGCGGGAGCGGGGATACTTCCGGTCCCGCCGGTCAGCGCAAGTGCTAGGGTTGAGATTGCCATCCCAATCGCTGTGAGGATAGATGCGATCGTAATCCCCTGTTCCCGGTAGAGGATGCGAATGCGCTCGGCGAGTGTCGCGTCCTCATTGAGGATCCGATTGATCGTCTCTCTGATCCGGTTGATTTGAGATTGGAGAGCCTCTCTATTCGTTGTGGCCACCTCCGGCGGGAAACTCGTTCATCTTCCAAGTTGCGCAGGCGTTCTGCTTCCCGGCGCGAACTAAACTGATCACCTTGAACTTCATCGAGCTTTCTTTTTTCCAACTGATGTGCTTATCCAGCTCGGACAGTCTGGCCAGGTTGTTGGTCAACTTACCTCGGGTGGTCTGCATTGCCCTGTCGAGTCCACGGAGTTCTCTGATGCTGTACTCCAATCCCATGGTATCAAGTGGAGGGTCATGCAAGGTTTTAAGTGCAGTTTCTTCCTCCTCGGTAAGACTTTCCACCACGTTTCGAGTGGACTTTGACACAGTGTTAGCCACCCATCCCAAGTACTTTAAGTACCGTAGGCTAAAGCGTCTTAACCCCTCGAGTCCAGTCCGTAAACCCCTGCTCATTCCGGATGATCTCACCACCCCCATGCTTTCCAGCAATTGCTGAGAGAGCATGGGGTGTTCGCAATTGACTAACAATGTCAATATTTGGATGGGCCTTCAGCCTCCGCGGCCCATTTATGTCGAGCTCAAACTTGAAATAGTCACATAGATAGGGCACCATCCCTTTCTCAGACAGATTCTGGTAGTAGCCATTGACTGCCTCTCCCAAGAGCTGATGCTGTAATGAAAGTATTTTAACGCCCATCTCTTGTTCCTGTTCCAAAGGAACATCCAAAGGGGCCCGGGTAAAGCTAGTTTCATTTTGCAACTCCGTTGCATAATCATCGTCCTGCCGTCTTTCAAACTCGTCGAGGTCAAAGTCTGCCATTGTATTGAAGATTGATCCGAGATATGGTCATTATATTCAACATGTCTTCAAACCAATATGGACGCAAGCCTAACCCATAAAAGGTAAAGGGAGTTCGGCAGTCGGTTGTGATCACGCACAACCCTAGTACGATTGGCCTGAACCAATAGCTGAATATCCGGTTCACAAACCTCGGGTCCAACGACCTTATTCTGGGTACAGTGCCCCTAACCTTTGCAGTCACTCTGAACTCAACAGATGTTAACACTTTACCCAATGTAATGGCCAAAACCGGCCAGCGCCATTCACAAAATCCACTAAATTCACTATTCAGTTTTTATTACTTTTTAATTTTTTGTCACAAAAACATAGCTTATGACCCCTCATTGGAACGAGCTCAACTAGCTCGTTCAAATGAGAGGTGATGAGCTTTGTTTTGACGCAAAAAATAAAAAAAATTAGTGCTTCAAGAATTTTATTTGCACGTGTCGTCTGCTTTTCGTGTTAGGTAAAGGGTTAACCGGATCAGAATCTAGGCCGTGCCATCGTCAAGAAAATGGCAATCAAGATCAGCTGGAATGAGGTGATGTCAGTCTATGATGCAGACGTGTACCACTGCTACCTTGATCTCTGGAAGACGGCCTACGAGCGCAAAAAAGCGCACTACCATGGCATTGATTCCTCCGCGAAAAGAAATGCTACTAAGCAGAAGACAAGGTTGACATTGTTGTTGTAGACAAGGCTATCGCTGATGCCTATGGCAATCGGTTCTGTATCCCGCTGGATTTTGAACTCCTCGAGTCTCATATGCCTTTCTACCAGAGTGCGCTTGTGGATCGGCTCAAATATATTGACATTCAATGATTACAGTCGAGTGGTCCTGGCCACAGGCGATGCCAATGCCAGTTGCACCATTAATAGTATCGGCCTGGAATATGAAATGGTCACCCAATCTGAACTTGCTCGCATGGTCCACAGCCAGTATGCTGGTCGTCTCGCCATCCTGTTCGACCGCGTCCAAGGACAAGAGCGACTTTTTGTGGAACATCAACTTCAATGTTGCCGCACAGAGCATGAAAGGGATTCTGCTGCTGTTCGAGGTCCCTGCTACGACTGTTGCAGCTTTCGCCAGGAAGCCCGAGGTCTTTTATAACCCCAAGATCACCAAAGTTGAGGTTATCATCGAAGGGGTGCCCAACCAGCTGTACTTCCGGAAATTGTGTGCCTACCAGCAATGGAACGAAGCCACACGACACTTTAGAGCTTGCCCCCGGCAGCAAAAGAGATCCCGGTCTGGTCGCAAAGGAGTTATCTCTTGCTCATGTCACACTGGGGAAGTTCTTGACCAACAAATATGCACTATGGCTTGACTTGCTGACGAGGTACATGGCAGTGGCCAGCGTGTAGAAAACGACAGTGAAGGTATCTCTATCCAGATCATAAAGACTGCAGAGGCGAGTGCTGTGTTGAACGTATATTTGTATGTTCTCATGGGTGCGCAGCTTAACATTGAAGATGGACGTTTCACCAACACACTTTATCAATGGCCTTTTCCTAACTGAGCCCACGCAGCCACTATTTGCGGCCAAACAGGCTGTGGCAAGACAGTTTTCGCAGTAGACCTCTGAAAGGCCCTTATCGGGGCGTGTTTTGGCACGTTGTGGTGCTCTGTCCCGCGATGAAATACAACAAAACATACCACGGCCGTCCATGGATTTGGGATGACCCCGATGTGTACATAGCAAATCCTGGTAAACACCTCAGCTCACATCTACGAGCCTTCTATCAGATATTCCAGGGGGTGGGGGTGGGGGCGACCTTGTACATTATCGATGATTGCTCGGCTATGAAAGATTTGACGCAAAATGAAGACATGCTGTCTGAGCTAGCATTCTCGGGTTGTCATGCGCAGCAGAGCGTTTGGGTTTTGACTCTGAAGTATAACTCTGTCTTAAAGGATCTCCACGAGCAGACCAGCTGGGCTTGCCTGTCCCACTGTAAGGACAGAGACAGCTTGAAGGACTGTCTACGAGAGAAGGATATGATTGGAAGCCGCGAGGAACGTGTAGCAGTTTGCCAGGCATTGGCGGAGAGCAAGCATGCCCGGCTAGTGTTAAAAACAGACCAACCAACCACTTATAAAGTGTTATGATAACGGACCTATATTATGTGGGAAGCAGTTATTCTAGTGACCCAAGCATCTATTCTAGTGACCCAAGCACTATATATAAGTGTGCTGGAGTGTAGGGCACTGCACATTGTTATGTTCTGTATTAGACTCAACGGCGTATGTGTACATGTACACAGACCATGTATTGTGACGATATCATTGACCAACTGCTGCTGGAAGAGCAAGGTGGCGCAACAGGTAGGCAAGACGGCAGTGGATCCTGTTGTTCCTTTTCCTTTGGAACATCCGAAGGAAAAACAGGTCGATGGGGCCAAACGTGAAAGGCCAGCTGCATTAGCATACGGTGGGCTGGCTAAGCAGTGTCTTGGGAAAACTCTCACACTTGGCCAGGTCGACGTCATGGACGACGAGGAAAAAGATTAACTCTATGCCCGGTATGAGACACGACTCGGCGCAGCAACGACAAAAACTCTGGGGGCCGCCACACTACAACTCTATGCAGGGGCGGTCAGCATGTTTCTTCCCATACCCCCATAGAACCAACTAAAGCTGGTTGCTGATCTTGAGGAAGATCCATTTGTTGGGCATGCGCTAGCAGTACCACATGTGAGCTATATCATCGCTATGGCATGTACTTAGCACCGCTAACCACTGCTGAACACTGTCGATTTGGACACACCTGACCTTCAACAAATCAGGACGATGTGATCGATGATAGAGCCAAACCTGCCGATAGTTACTGTTGCTCCTTCGGACAACGACAGAAAGACCCTAAAAAGTGGCCGTCGGACGGGCAGGAACAGCTGCCCGGAATGCTAAACAATAAAAAGCCGTGGTCCGGTTGCAAGAAGAGAAGGTCAATCTCCAGAGAATGGTCATAAACAACACAGTAGCAACCCAAGCGGACAGCAGCAAGGGGTCTCGAATTCAATGCATCACGAACGCAGTTCATTAGATGACTGGTCCACATGGACTGCTGGGGCAGTTGGGTTGGCTAGCTTGGCATTATGGTTTCAGTTCCAGGTGTTCCTCAGGAGCGGGAACAACAGGAACAACAATAAGTTGGCGGCCAATCTAATCTAATAACACCGCCTTTGGAACCCCCAAATCCGATCAACCGCCTCGTGGCACCTCTGAACAAGCATTTAAAGGTCATATATACAATGTCTTTAACCGATGGAAAGATGCTGGTCAATGCTGCCTATCAAAGCGCCTTGGTCTCTGCCCTCGGAGTAGGGTATGCCCGCTTAGGTAAGATGGCAATGAACGGAGCCACCCCTAAACTTGACTTCACCGGCTATGACGTCGGGATGGTAGTCTTTGACGTGGGGCTGCCGATGGCAACCTAGGACATGCTAATTAAACAAGGAATCATTACAGCAGATATTATGAAATAACAATATGGCCATGATTGCAATGCTAGCTGGGGCGCCCTTGTTAACGCTGTGGCCTTCTCTGGCAGCAACTACCACTTCTCCAAGTTTCGGGATAACGATGCTGGTGCGGAACGTGTGCGGCATGACAAAGCTGTAGAAAAGCTTCAGGCCCCCTGGCAGCATGGTCCCGTAAGCGAACAGAACGCCTCGATTGGATCAACGAAAAACTACGACGCCAAGGCCATGCATTGCGCCCATTCCAGGATGTCGATGTTGCGATTCGCGAGTATGCCCAGGTAACTGGGAACAGTTTAAAAAGTCTTGGCCCAGAACCGCAACTAGAAGACCTTTACACACCATCAGCCGGGCAGAAGGACCGTGAAATCGCCTTCGTCTTACTTGGGTTGGGTGTGGTCGGGCTTGTTAGCTACAAACTTTCCAGTGATTCGCCACGCGTGTAAAAAAAAAACTTTTTTTTGGGGGGGGGGGGGGGACGGATGTTGGTCTGTTCTTCGGAACGGAAGGCAGCCTAGCTATGCTGTAAAGTAATCCTAAAAGCCCATGAGTGTTGCACAGCAACTACGGATCGGCGGGTGCGGTTTCTCTGGTCTCAGCCGTTTCCGTTTTTCCATTTGTTTCCGTTGTTCCTTCGGAACAGGAACAACAGCAGGGGAGGGGGGTCCCTGTCTCTGCCTGGCGAGTTCTTGGCATATCAGCAGCAGCATCTCATTATTTGTGCCATGTGTGCTCTCTCGGCGAGATGCCTTGAGGATATCAAGCCGGAGTTGGTTGAATTTCTCTTCCTCCGCGAGTACACGACTGAATTCCTCCTATATCTGGCCATTGGCAACATGCAGCCTTTGAATACAGATTTGCGATGCCCGAAAGCTTGGCCTCCGCTAAGGTGGCGATGGTGTTGTGCTTTTTTGTCTTCTTTGTGAGCCTTCGGCTTACAAACTTCCGGAAAACATCTGCAAACTACAGGCCCCTGCTGCAGCCTCTAGTGCTATAACCACAGGAATTGCGGCTATGTTTGGCAACAACCCGATTCCACCAACGCCAGTCCATACACCGGTCGCGGATAGAAATGTTTCGATGCCATCTGCGATATTGACCCCTCGCTGGTATTTCTTGCCGAGAAAACGCATGCGGTCGCGTTCCTTCATGAGACGGGCTCTTACATCACTAATCTCCTGAATGCAAAAAGTATTCGCGTCGCTAGTATTGAGTTCTGGATACAAGCCCATTCTTATTGGTATTATAGACCATCTTCTAATACCTTTAAATCGTCGTCCGTCCGTATCTGTCTGGTAAACCACAGGCGCTTGAGTTTAGCTGGGCCAAGATATAGGGTATTGAATGTGTCGGTTGGAAACCTAGCATCTGTGACCTTGTACTCGACACCATTTTACGAGAGCAACACATCTTTGCCACGGATAATGATGACAAGTTCTTTGCCATTATGCCGCCGACCCCATTTTAGGTCAAGCCCATGTAGCACTGGTATGAAGTCGTTGGATGGTATACCCATGAGTATCTGTATAATTGTGGTGGTACCCTTGCCAGGAGTAAGACGATCAAACTCCCAAAAGAGCTTCATCATCGCACCTCCATTTAACCCAACACATACCCGGCATTGCTTTCGTGAACATGAATAACACCCTTCGGGGTATAAGAAGCCAACACACGGCCATTGTTCTGGAGTTTACGGATCCTGTGGCCGAGGCCCAGTTGGATGTAAGGTTGGATTACCCTGAAGTCAAGTTCCCACCCACCGCGAACAGGGTGTTTATACAGAGACCACTAACTGGGATCATTCTGGATAAGTTCGTAGCTCCTCCACGGGGCTGTGCCTTTCAGGTTCTATCTACACAGCTCGGTAAATGTAGCTTGTTGCTGTTGTTCCCGTTCCGAAGGAACAACAACGGGCAGCTCTTTTCTTTTGTATAGCCACTAGGAGAGCTGAAATACATACAATTTGTCCGTCATCCCTGGTTCTCCAAAGCCCTGCGTGCCCCCGAAATCAGCCAGCTGAAGGGTCGTGCAAGGCAATTCAGTATGTGCTCCTGGTCCTCCGCTATTCACCATGTCTTTACACTTGTTTTGATTGATTGATTTTATTTTGCAGCATATAAATATACAAGATAACAATAAGACAGGTTACAGATGAATGCGCTGCAAGGAAATGACAAAGCCAAAAAGACTGTCTTCCTGCCATTCCCTTTTGACGACAAGAATATTCATGATATCAAGGTTTGTGTTGGCTCATTAGGTTTAGTGACGGAACACCTTTCTGGAAAGATACTATGGTGGATAGTAAACAGTTTGTGGGAGAAGCGCTACCAATGCACGAGACGGCAAATCAACCCCCGAACATAGAATATAAAAAGCACCGATGAGCCTCCAGACCGCGAACTGTTGGATAAGACCAACCCCCACGGGCCGAAAACCCATCGCTAGTTCCTGCGGCCCATATTCGCGAATTATAGAAACTTGTTGGGTGGAGAATGCATCACTGAAACCTCTGTAGCGTACCCCACCACTATACAACAAGGTAGACAAGAGATACGACTTGTTAATTAGTACAACAATTAATGCAATAAGTAATACACTAAGCATCAATTCGGTGAGGGCTATGGTTTCTATCACTGGCACATTAGCTTTCGGTGATAGAACTTCTTTTGGAAAGATACAATGGTGGATAGTAAACGGTTTGTGAGAGAAACGCTACCAGTGCACGAGACGGCATGTCACCCCCCCCCCCCCCCCCCCCCGAACATAGAAAACAAAAAGCGCCGATAAGCCGCCAGTCCGTGAACCCTTGGATAAGACAAACCCCCACGGGCCAAAAACCCATCGCGAGTTCCTGCGGCCCATATTCGCGAACTATAGAAACTTGTGGGGTGGAAAATTCACCACTGATACCTCTGTAGCGTCCCCACCACTATACAGCGAGGTAGACAAAGGATACGACTTGTTAATTAGTACAATAATTAATGCAATAAGTAATACACTAACCAACAATTCGCTGAGGGCTATAGTTTCTATCATTCTCACGAAGGCAAAGAATGAAAGGATCTATTATAGACGTTTGTTGTTATAGAAATAAGTTGATGGCTACTTTTTTCTACTAATAGCAATCAGGACACCATGGGTTATCACAGTTTACTGTGGAGCGCCCCTGGTAGGTCTACGGTTTGAACGTCGGATAGTGCCACGTACATATTTGTATATTATCATTATAAGACTCCTCTAATATGGCTTTAGAGGTCCAAGGGGTGCTGGAATACCCCAAGAATGGACAGCAAGCTTGCAACAAAGTTGGCTTCAATCTACTCTAGCCCCCAGGGGTACTGGAAGGGCCCACGGCCATCAAAAACCTTGCTTCCACGACCAATGTCTCTGAAGATTTGGCTCGGGTGTGGCTTAAGAAGCAGGCCATCTGGCAGAAAAACCTTCCAGCTGTGCGAAGCACACACATACCACGGCCCAAGTTTGATGTGCGAACGCCGAATGAGGTCCATCACTCCGACCTACTCTTTCTGCCACACGACCGGGTGGCCCGCAAAACCTACAAATATGCGCTCACAGTCGTTGATGTAGCCTCCCGCTATAAAGAGGCAGAGACCCTGGCCAAAAGAGAGGCCAAAGAGGTCGCGGCCGCCCCAGAAAAGACATACAAGCGCAGACCACTGCGGTGGACTAAGCTCCTTTAGGTCGATCCCGGGCGCGAGTTGATGGGCGCGGTGAATCAGCTGCTGGCGAAACACGGGACAGAAGCCCGGCGTGGCCGTGTGGACGTCCACCGGGGCCAGGGAATTGTGGAGCGGTTCAACCGTACCCTGGCAGAGCGACTGTTCGGGCACCAATATGCCCAGGAGATGAGGTTACAGTCAGATGAGAAGTCAAGTGAATGGGTCGCTCGGCTGCCTGCCGTTGTTTCGGCGCTGAATGGTGGGGTGACTCGCTTAAATAAAAAGAGACCATCTGGCGCCGTCAAAGCCAAGGTTGTGACAAAAAAGCCCTCCTCTGTGGTTTCTGGCCGCCCCGTTGGCCCTCCAATGTGGGTGTTCGCTATCTCTACCAGGCAGATCAGTTGTCCATTCAAGTGTACCGGCTTGGACGCTCGATCACCAAGCCTGGCGAATCTGTCCTCAACTATTTGTTGGATGGACCAGCTTGTGGCTTCGTCCAGGAAGAGCTGCTTGTGATGCCTCCCAACACCCAGCTGCCTCACGATGGAGTAGTCCTTCAGACTAGACACTAGTCAGCCTGGAGACGGATGTGCCTCTGGCAATACTGCAACCCCTCTTTTTCGGTTACACTCTAAACAGGTCAATCTCACGTTCCTCCGGCAGTGCGCCCTGCTATTGTCCAGCCGGTCGACACTGAACTGCTGTGTATCTTTGGGCTGGTAGGCCCACAGCATCTCGATGTTGCATGTCGCATAGTGGTTCTGTTCGTTCTCCTTGAGCCGCTGGATGTAGTCGATCCTGAGACTAAACCCTGGGAGTCCGTTGACCTGGTCCTGGCGCTTGTGGGCGACAAGCTTCCTCGCGTCGCGGTGTTTTTGCAGAGCTGCATTTCCTCCACGTGGGAAACGACGAGGTAGGCGAGGTTGGCGAGATTGGACCATTGTAGGAAGTCGTCTATGGGGCAACCCTTCTGTGGATCGTGGATAGTGAGACCCTGGCTTGAGTGGACAGTGAGGGCATACCCGAGGCGCCAATCATCGGTCTTGATGGCCTCAATGATGTCATTGAGGACGAGCTCTTCTTCGCGGACTGTGACCGGGATGGGAACCATAATGTTCTGTTTTCGGCTGTCTTTGGGGTGGTATAGCAGCGTCTGGGAAGTACTCCTTGTGTCTTTGGAGCAACAGCTCTTGTGCCACGTCGCGAAACTTCTGCCGACTAGCGAGGATCAGGTCACCTGGCCTCCATTGCTCCATGAAGCGCTCCCATCCAAGACAGCTGGGGGAGCCTTCTGCATCTCCTGACACTGGACTTTGTCAGCCTGGGGGCGGATGTGTCTTTTCGGGGCCTTGAACGCATCATCTTTTGCCCGGTGGTCTGCCTTGACTTCTTCGTAATAATCCACTGCTTGACGTAACCAGTCATGGCCTCATGGGGCATCACACCTGCGATTGGTGGTGGCTGGCCTTGATCACCACAGCAGATAACCTGGACCCCACGCTGCTCCAGCCAGTCCAAGAACATTTCTAGGATAGGCCGGGGCACAGTGCAGACCTTATCCCAGATGATGACACGGCCCATGCGGTCTGGCGTCCAGTCATTCTGGCCGCTCCGCCGGAAGAAGCTATGGTAGGTCTTGGCTTGACCCCTTCCCACCCCCCCCCCCTTACCTCGCATCTCTTTGGGAAGGCGGTGAGTTGGGGTAAAGACAAGTGGGTCTCGCACCTTGAAGAGATCGATCGCTCTCGTTGCCTTGCGCTATCACCTCTACCGTTGAGGTACTTCAGCCGATGGTACCTCGGAGCAGTTGAGTTGACCAGCTGTTTGGCCTGGCTGGCATACTCGGCTTTGAGAGGTCATATACATATGCACTATGCGCAATGGCTAATCGTGACCTTGACAATTTTATGGGTGGAGGAAGCCGGAGTACCCGGAGAGAACCACCGAGCATCGACGAACAACTGTCAGCTCCTCAACATTCTAACTCTTCAAGCCCAGCTTGAGCAGGGTTACAGCAGTTGAAGACATGTGCACCATCGACGTGCAGTACTCCTTTGTACACGGCGTCATCGTACCCCCATGTAGGCAACCGGGACACAACGCGGGTCGTCCCGGACGGGGATCGAACTCGGGACCTCTAGCACAGAAGTCCAACAATCTACCACTGAGCCACCGTGATCTCTGTTTAACCCTTTACCCAACGTAAAGGCCAAAAACCGGCCAGCGCTATTCACAAAAATCGCCAATTACGTTTCATTATTTTTTCATTTTTTTTTTCTACTACGAAACCAATGGTTACATATACCTCTAATACCATACCTTTCCAATTTATTCAGCAAGATGTCATGGTTTATTCTGTCAAAGGCTTTCGAGAAATCCAGGAATAATGCAAGAGTAGATTCTCGTGTTGGTTTGTTATTTTGGTCCGCTATCTCTTTCAATAAATCTAGTACTGGATGAATGGTTGAATGTTTTTTTCGAAATCCATATTGATGGGTATAAAAAATGTCGAATTTATCTAGGAATTTAATTAGCCTATAGGACATGGCTTTTTCTAGGACTTTGGAGAAAATTGATAAGATGCTAATAGGTCTGTAATTTGAGAAATTGTGTTTATCTCCTGTTTTGAAAATTGGGACAACTTTAGCAATCTTTATTCGGTCTGGAACAATGCCCTGACTAAATGATTTGTTTATAATATCTGATAAGGGGGACGCTATAATATTGATAGAACGCTTTAGAAGATTTGTAGAAATATTATCCGGATCTCTTGTTGTTTTGGGTTTAGAAGACTTTACTATATCAATAATTTCGCCAGGCGTCGTTTGGGTTAAGAAAAAATTGTCATAAAAATTGTCGGTAAAGTAATCTGTGAAGTGTTTACTTTGTGGAGGTATTTGGTCGCTTAATTACCGCTTTTCCAATATTGGCAAAAAACTTATTAAATTCTTGTGCTATTTCCTTCGGGTTCGTTATTTTTTTATCGTGATGTCTAAACCACGAAGGTGAATTGTGGGCTATTTTCACTTTTTTGATGGCTTCGTTTTGAATTTTCCATGTTTCACACATATTGTGTTTGTTTTCTATTAATATATTTTTGTAATATGCTGCTTTACTTTGCTTTTTCATTCTGTTGAATATTCTGCAGTAGTTTTTATAATTTTATATGTTTTGTGCGTTTGGTTGCTCTAGTTTTTTGTTGTAGAATTTTATTTTATTATTCGAAGAAATGACGAGTCCCTTAGCCATCCAAGAATACTGCTTAATAAACTTTTTTATGCGTACTTCCTTTAGTTGGAAAGCAGCTTCATAAGCTGTTTGGAATGTGTCAATGAAGATGTCATAGCTTGTGTTTGGGCAATTTGAATTGGCGATTTGGGTGAAATCACTCTGTTCAAGAATGGATTGGAAGTTTGCAATACTTTCGTCATTTAGTTTTTATAATTGGTGGATCATTAATAGGTTTTGGATTTAATTCAATATGAAATGTTCCGAAATAACATTATTGTACTCTGAGGCAAAACATATCACCATATAGGTGAAGACGGTAAATGAAGGAAACTTGAAAAGATACCAAAGAAAGAAAACCAACAAAGCAGAAGACAAATTTATGAAACTTCGGGACCAGTATAGTAAAAAAAGAAATCACCACAAGCAGGCTTCTAATGGAATGTTCAAAGATTTATGCGCCGAAATAATTTAATTTTATTACTTAAATATTGATAATTATTAAATTACTCATCTTTTGTGGCTTAATTTTTAATAAATTAAATTGCTTCATGTATGTTAGCTATTGTAAGTTTGAATTTTATTTATTTTTATATGAAATTACATTAAGTGCCATCATAGTGTGTTTTGTCCTTTCATTCAGAAAACAGATCCACTGTCCCTCATAGGCTGAAGAATGACTCTCAGCTTTCAAAAACACATACTGGTGGATTTTTTCCTTTTTGCAACCGTAAAGAATAATATGCTGGGGCTGCTCCCAAACCAGCGACTGTTTGGGTTTCTTTTTCTATTTTTCTAAAAACTCCACCAAACTGCGGTCTCAGTATTACCATAAATATACCCACTTCTCTAAGCAAACGACTCTCGTGGTCGTGGGTTTATAAACAAATAAAACTTTATTTGGGTCGCAAGGGATTTCACTGATGGTGTGAAAAACTCAACAAATGCAAAAAAAAACAAAACAAACAAACAAAAAAATAACTGAAAAAAATGACAAAAAATAAACAAATAAGTGTCAAAAAGTCGAAGGGAAATAATGTATTTGGGATGCCATTCGGCCTCGAAAGCTGCGCTTTTCGGCTCAAAACGAGGCCATATAGCACACAAAACATTTTGGGGCCGAATCGCACGAGGCCAAAAGTAATGGAGCCGTTTAAGAACATTATTTTTGTCGTGTTGTAAAGCTTTGTTTACCGTTTGCTAAATTATATTATATATATATTATCATTTATCTATTTATTTATTGAGAGTTAACAACATTTTCGACAGTCAGGGTCACCTCGTTTCGAGATATGACAAGGTTTTTTGTAAAATTCCTGTTTTAGTCACGAAACATTTTTATGTAAATTTCTGTTTGCTGTAAAATTTCTCCATCACATAAATAAAACACACTATTTTGGACAGAGGTCTTCGTTTTTTGTTACAACCTAAGCAATTTAGATCAGGGTCCGAATCCTCCAAAGACAGTGCCCGAATCCTCCAAAGTTAGGGTACGAATCCTCCAAGTCGGGGTCCGAATCCTCCAGGATCCGAATCCCCAATGCAAATTTCCGCCTGCATTCACCGCCAGGACTGATAACTCGTACTGGAAAGTTTTTCAACAAGAATGGTGTTTTCAAAGAATAATTTAAGAAGAGTTCAAAATCGATATTCTGCTTTATACCCAAATGATGACGTACTATGGCCACATACATGATATAGTTTTAGGTAATTAAACATGGCCAAGTTCATTGTTTAAAATAAAATTTATGTTCCTTTTAATATTTTTTATACAGAACCGGACGCGTGGTTCCCTTGGAAATTTTCGCGCGTTTTTTTTTTTAAATCTTCAAGCCTTGGACAAGCCACCTAAACTTCGAAGCTTAGACTCGTCGTGTCCCCTCCCCAGCTGCCAAATAGTACCAGAAGCATTGCGAGAAGCAATACTTACCACTCGCACTGTGGGAGAAATTGTCTAAGGCCGAGGGGGAGCATCAATTTACTCCCGCTCCGGTCATTGGACCATTTGGGGGTCCACCTAAACACCAGAATTACTCCAAATAAGGCCATTTTGATTATGAAACCGGCGTGATGGGTCTAATTATCAGTACACTAGAGTAGAGCGTCAATAAAAAGAATTCTCGGGTACAGGACATGGAATTGGAACGCTTGCCCATTCTTAAGAATGACAGCACACAAAACAATCGAGTGGTGCTGTGCCAAACCAAATACAGAAAAAAAAGAGTTGATGACCATCATATTTTTCACACCTCTCTCGTAGCTGGCGTTTCATACATATAAACTTTATACATGGTATTGAATGGTTTGCCGACGACAATGACAGTAAGTCAGTTGGGAACGGGACAACCTACCCCAGGGACAACCTGCCCCAAATGAACTGGGACAACCCGCCACGGGACAACCCTCCGCAAGTTCACGCGCCGCAGTTATTTTACTATGATATTGGATTATAAGGAATAACAAATGAACTGTTCCGCTGTTGATGTTATTACTGATAATGGGGTCAGGACAAAATGTTCGATTTTCTGGACGGAAAGTGTGATTTTTTTGGACATAATGTCCAATTTTTTGGGACATTATGTCCAATCGCTGGACGAAATGTCTGATTTTTTTTAGACATCATGTTCGAAATTTCAGATTTTTTTGGACATAATGTCCGATTTTTTTAGACATCATGTACCATACATAATGTCGAAAAAAATTGGACATTATGTCCGAAAAATTGATTTATGTAAGAATTTTCGTACTGCGAGAAAAATGTGTTGAGCAATATTAAAAAACAACAAAACGTTAGCTGACTTGACTTAATTTTATTGACAAATAAAAAAAGAAAAAAAAATAGATGTGATAAGCCAATACACAGAAAATAACAGTAAGAGGTTGTTCAGAACACAGATTAAAAAAAAACAATGGACAGACAAATTGTACCTGTATTATATTGATAAACAGTCCCTTAGAATATGTCTACTGACAATAATCCCAAAAGAATGTGTATTCCGTTAACTTGTTGAGATCAATTTAATGACTACTCGGCCATATTGTTATAGTCGAGTTTACATAAAATTGCACAACAAGTTAAATTTAAACGAAGATGCCATCCTTCCACTTCATTGTTGGTACGCACTGAGCGTTGGAAAGTGCTCCACGCTTCGGGCGGCCTTGATGAACTTGTGATCCAATACCAGTACCTTCAGCAATTGGTAGCCCTGGCTGTAATGTGTCACGGCAACTGTTGCAACACAAGGGAATGATTCCTGTTTCTTCATAGCTCTATACTTGGGCCTTGTAATGCCAGTGCCACATATTCTGTGTTGCCATTTATTACAAGTATCACACAAAAAAAGCTTCCTGTAACCGTCTTACTTTCCCACAGCTAAGGCAGTTGTCTTCATTGGTGTCCATTATTGGTACAGATAAGTTGATGTCTAGTTGCTGAATGGGGAAACACCCAAACCGTCCTCTGGCTGAACCGTCCTCTGCAATTTTACCCAAAACAGGCCGCTACTTTTTGACCCAAACTGACTGCTAATGGACCCAAACCGTCCTCTAGTAAAAATTATTTATTCCCCTCTTTCTTTTAATATTTTAAACTGGATTTTTATTATTTTGAGTAAATAATAACTTATTTTCGAAAGTTTGAGAGTTTTTAAAAATCGTTTTTAGCCCGACTGTTTACAGTGAGGGCTATAGTCATGACTTTTGTCCGTCTGTCCGTCCGTCTGTTAACATTTTGAGTTTTGGTTAAAGTTTGTGGTTAAAAGTTTTTTATTCAACCTTTCAAATACAGGCTACACCTGGTAGTTCTTGTCTGATCGTCACAAAATTTCATATGCAGGTTTTAGGTCATGTCTACATGAGAACGTCCCCTTTTGGTCTTGAGAACGTCCCCTTTTGGGCATGATCTGTCAACCGTGATGGCTGCCCAAGCCCGAAACCCAAAAACTTTTAGTACAGTCTGCAGGTCATGTTTAATATGGAGGGATTTCATTGTATCTTGGTAGGATGACTCCGTATGATGTCTAGATGAGAATTTCCCCATTTGGGCGTAATCTATCAACCGTGATGACTGCCCGACCGAGCCCAAAACCCCAAAACCTTTAGCACAGTGTACATGTCATATTTATGGAAGGATTTCATTGTAACTTGATAGGTTGACTTCATATAATGTCTAGACGAGAAAGTCCCCTTTTGGACCTGATTGGGCAACTGTGACGACTACATGGGCCCGATGTTCGAAAACCTTTAGCACAGTCTACAGGTCATATTTATGAAGGGATTTCATTGTAACTTGGTAGGATGACTCCAAATAATGTCTGGATGAGAACGTCCCATTTTGATCGCGGTCATTCAGCCTTGATGGCTGGCCGAGCCCAAAAACATTTAGCATAGTCAAAAGGTCATATTCATGGAAGGATTTCATTGTAACTTGTTAGGTTGACTCCATATAATGCCTAGATGATGACCTCCCCTTTTGGTCGTGATTGTTCAACTATGATGGCCACAGGCGCCCAAAGCCCGAAAATATTGCGCACAGTCTACAGGCCATATTTATGAAGGGATTTCATTGTAACTCTGTAGGATCACTCCAGATGATGCCCAGATGAGAATGTGCCCTTTTGGTTGCGATCATTCACCCATGATGGCTGTCCAAAGCCCGAAAACCTTTAGCACAGTCTTCAGGCCATATTTATGAAGGGATTTTATTGTAACTTGGTAGGTTGACTTCATATACACTGTAATGTCTAGATGAGAACAACCCCTTTTGGACACGATTGGCCAAGTGTGACGGCTACAGGGGCCTGAAGCCCGAAAACCTTTAGCACGGTCTACAAGTCATTTTGAAGGGATTTCATTGTACCTTGGTAGGATGACTCCAAATAATGTCTAGATGAAAACGTCCCCTTTTGGTCGCGATCATTCGGCCTTGATGGCTGCCCGAGCCCAAAAACCTTTAGCATAGTCTATAGGTCATATTTATGGAAGGATTTCATTGTAACTTGTTAGGTTGACTCCATATAATGCCTAGATCATGACATCCCCTTTTGGTCATGATTGGTCAACTATGACTGCTACAGGGGCCCGAAGCCCGAAAACCTTGAGCACAGTCTACATGTCATATTTATGAATGGATTTCATTGTAACTTCTAGGATCACTCCAGATGATGCCCAGATGAGAATGTCCCCTTTTGATTGTGCTCATTCAACCTTGATGGCTGCCTGAGCCCAAAGCCCGAAAACCTATAGCACAGTCTACAGGTCATATTTATGAAGGGATTTCATTGTAACTTGGTAGGTTAACTTCATATAATGTCTAGATGAAAACGACCCCTTTTGGACGCAATTGGGCAACTGTGATGGCTGCAGGGGCCCGAAGCCTGAAAACCTTAATCACGGTCCATATTTATGAAGGGATTTCAATATAACTTGGTAGGATGACTCCAAATAATGTCCAGATGAGAACATCCCCTTTTGGTCGCGATCATTTAGCCTTGATGGCTGCCAGGGCCCAAAACGTAAAAAACCTTTAGCATAGTCTATAGGTCATATTTATGGAAGGATTGCATTGTAACTTGTTTGGTTGACTGCATATAATGCCCAGATGATTACATCCTCTTTTGGTCGTGTTTGGTCAACTGTGATTGCTTCAGGGGCTCGAAGCCCCAAAAGCTTGAGCATAAACTACAGGTCATATATATGTAGGGGTTTCATTGTAACTTGGTAGGATCACTCCAGATTATGCCCAGATCACAACGCCCACTTTTGGTCGTGATCATTCAACCATGATGGCTTCCCGAGCCCAAAACCCCAAAAACTTCAGTTCAGACTACAGGTCGTATTTGTGAAGGGATTTCATTGTAACTTAGTAGAATGACTCAGTATAATGTCGAGATGAGGACGTTCCCTTTTAGTTGCAATCTGTCTACCGTTGTGGCTACACAGGCCTGAAGCCCGAAAACCTTTAGCACAGTCTTCAGGCCATATTTATGAAGGGATTTCAAACTTGATAGGATGACTCATTTTGAAATAATTTCACTGTAACTTTGTAACTTTCGTTGATATACGTTAACTGGGAGGGCCACATACATTAACTGTGAGGTCATATTAACCCACCCCTCAGCCCTTTAGTACAGTGCACACCTCATATTATTTTTATTAAAAACATAGCTTACAGGGAACAGAAATTACCGTATTCCCAATTATCACAATTCTTGTCTTATTTCATAATCCTTTCATAAACATTGAACATTATTCTTTTCATCAAACACAACACATACACAAGTTAAGCTACAGTGTCATTGACACTTTCATTATCCCCTCCCACAAGAGAGGGATATAGCACCGACCTCGCTCTGTCCGTCCGTCTGTCTATCTGTCAGTCCATCCGTCCATTCGTCAGTCCATCTGTCTGTCCGAACTTTCTTTATGCCATAACTTAAACAAAAGTTTAACAGATTTCAATTTTTTCAGTACATGCCTCTAGTTCAAGTTTGATCACAATCATCCAATGAAAATTGTTGAAGTTATTGCCCTGCCCAGCCCCCGCCAATTAGGCATTTTTTTTTCTTTCTTTCCTCCAATATGCATTTTTATGTGTACCCATACTATGTATGGTACACATAATGCCGACTTCCGGGGTGGCCATCCGTCGTTCGTCCATCCTTTATCCATCCGTCTGTCTGTCAGCCCGGCGTCCGTATCCATTTCTTTGGCATTCGATAACTTGAAAAGTATTTCTTGGATTGTCAAGTTACTTTATATTTGTGTTCAGGTAACTGATGTGCCGAGCTGTATAGTTTTTGGTGTAAATCTGTTATTTTGGTCTTGAGATATTAACCCTTTATCCTTCAAATTGAAAATTCCTCCAATCCCTTTGGCATTCGATAACTTGAAAGATGTTGCTTGGATTGTCAAGTTACTTTATATTTGTGTTCAAGCTGTATAGTTACTGATGTGCCAAGCTGTATAGTTTTTAGTGTAAATCTGATAATTTAATCCTGAGATATTAACCCTTTGCCCTTTAAATTTAAAATTCCTCCAATCCCTTTGGCATTCAATAACTTGAAAAATATTGCTTGGATTGTCAAGTTACTTTATATTTGTGTTCACGTAACTGATGTACCCAGCTGTATAGTTTTTTGTGTAAATCTGTTATTTTGATCCTGAGATATTAACCCTTTATCCTTCAAATTGAAAATTCCTCCAATCCCTTTGGCATTCGATAACTTGAAAAATATTTCTTGGAATGTCAAGTTTCTTTATATTTGTGTTCAGGTTACTGATGTGCCGAGCTGTATAGTTTTTAGTGTAAATCTGATAATATGATCCTGAGATATTAACCCTTTATCCTTCAAATTGAAAATTCCTCCAATCCCTTTGGCTTGAGATAAATCAAAAAATATCAATCCGATTGTCACATTATTTTATACATGTATTCAGGTTACTGATGTGCTGTGCTGTATAGTTTTTTTATGTAAATCTGATAATTTGATCCGGAGATATTAACCCTTTATCCATCAAATTAGACACTCCTCCAATCCATTTCTATATGTACCCATACCATGTATGGTGTACATAATGTCGGCATCCGTGGTGGCCCTCCGTCATACAGCTTTCTACTAGTTACGCGTATGGGTACACATCTATTTCATCGGCCTATTTTTTTAACTCTTTACAGTCACTTCATGCAGAACTTTTTTTTAAACTCACGTAATGGTTCCGACAATTTTGTGTCTAACAGGGTCCGACATAAGGCATAACCTATATGTCAGGTTATGGGGGAGGTTACGTGTTTCTATAAACTCGAGAGCTATTATTAGGTTACGAGAGGAAACTGATTACCTCAATAATTTACCTTATATCTTCACTACGGAAACCTATAGGTTGCGGTGTGCTAGGCACACCGTAACCTATTTTAAGGTTATGGTGTATGAAGCTTATATCAGTCCCTGGTCTAAGCATTGCCATTGCTGGGACAGTCGGGCTGCATGCGTGACATCACTCTAGTTTTCTTTTAAATTGATATTACTATTGATTGTATCATTCTCATTTTGTTTTTGTTTTTTTTATGTTTCATGTTATTTTGGGAAATATTTAACTCTTTTTTGTATGGCAATTTAACTTCCAACTTCCAGGTTAAATTTTTTTTTTTTTGGGGGGGGGGGGGGGGGTTAAAATTACACCTTTAATTCTTCAAACAGTTTAAGGGAATGTCACTGTTTCTTATTTGGGACAATGTCTATTATCTACTGAACATTTCTACAGTGATTTTCATTAATATCGGCATGATTTTAACCCCTTTTAAACATGTGTTCAGACTTACTTTCTTTTTGTTATTGAAATTAGACTTTGCCACATACTTTCTTACTCTAATAGACTAATTCTTGTTTGGTCAATACAACTTAATGATTGCATTTACATCAATGATTTCATTTATCGGTTTTAGGAAATATTTAACCCTTTTTTTTTTTTGAGTGAATCACTGAATGATACAATACATGCAGTCAGATTTTGTGCCAAGTCCGACCCGATTTACCTGCCCCTGCCTGGATCCCGCTTATTTGTATACTCCGGTTATTTGTATATTTTCTTCTGACAAAAGCCATATTCGATTCAGCAGGAACCACTGTATTTCTAAATCACCCATCCAACTCCTGAATGCTATTGGCTTCAAACACACATCGATATTTTTATACTGTACCAATGACCCAGACTTAGCTGGTGCTAACTCTAACAAAACCAGGGCCAAACACAAATTTTGCCCCCCAATCCCCAAAATTTGCATCCAAAACAAAAAGAAATCATGTCCTAAAGGACCTCCATACTACGCCTCTACTGCGCATGCGCAGTGACGCAGACGTCCCGAAATTGGCGCCAATTATCATTCTCTGTTTGGCCCTTCATCAGTCAACATCTCACTGATCTTTGTGCTTGTAAATCTCAGTTTAAAGGATGCCAGACACGTAATTTTTGGAGAAAATGTGATTCTAAGGAGGATAGAAGGAGGAGAGGAAAAAGAAGTGACAAAAAATAATCAGGGCTGTACTTAAAATTTTTTTGATGAAATTATGTTAAGTTGCCTATATTTTTATACTGTACCAATGACCCAGACATAGCTGGTGCTAACTCTTAAAATATAGGGCCAAACACAAATTTTGCCCCCCAATCCCCAAAATTTGCATCTAAAACTAAAGAAAACATGTCCTGAAAGGCCCTCCACACTTCGCCCCTACTGCGCATGCGCAGTGTCAAGGACGTTCCGAAATTGGCGCCATTAATCATTCTAAGTTTGGCCCTTCATCAGTTAACATCTGACTGATCTTTGTGCTTATAAATCTCAGTTTTAATGATGCCAGACACATAAATATTAGTGAAATGGTGATTCTAAGGAGGATAGAGAAGGAGGAGAGGAAAAGAATGTGTGACAGAATATTATCAGGGCTGTAACTTAAAATTTTTTAATGAAATTATGTTAAGTTACCTATTTTCAAGGCAGCAGCCATTTTGTTGTCATTCTGATTATTTAGTTACACTGTTTTTTAAGTGTTTTCCTCTCTCCCTGTCCTTTAAGTTCCCCCTTGCTATTCTCCCATGCTTTTGGCATAGTTTTTGTAATTATTATTACTAAATTTTCTTGTGAGTTTTAGCTGAATAACAGAATGAATTCTGTTCTTTCCCCATGTTTACGTCTTCACCTACGGGTGGTTAGGCGTTGTGTTCTGCATCTACCATCTGATGTTCTGCAGTTTCTTCCCTGGAAGTCTCTGTTTTGCATCAGATAGTGTATATTTTTATACTGTACCAATGACCCAGACTTAGCTGGTGCTAACTCCACAAAAACCAGGGCCAAACACAAATTTTGCCCCCCAATCCCCAAAATTTGCATCCAAAACAAAAAGAAATCATGTCCTAAAGGACCTCCATAGTACGACTCTACTGCGCATGCGCAGTGACGCAGTCGTCCCGAAATTGGCGCCAAATATCATTCTCTGTTTGGCCCTTCATCAGTCAACATCTCACTGATCTTTGTGCTTGTAAATCTCAGTTTAAAGGATGCCAGACACGTAATTCTTGGAGAAAATGTGATTCTAAGGAGGATAGAAGGAGGAGAGGAAAAAAGAAGTGGCAAAAAATAATCAGGGCTGTACTTAAAATTTTTTGTTAAAATTATGTTAAGTTGCCTATTTTCGAGGCAAACGCCTCTTGTTGTCATTCTTGCTAATTGTTGCACTGCTTATTCAGTGTTTCCTCTCCCCTAACCTTCTAAAGTCCCCCCTTGCAATTCTCCCATGCTTTTGGCATATTTTTGAGAAGTTTCATTTCTAAAAATTCCCTGGGAGAGTTGCTTGGTTACAGAATGTTTTCTGTTATTTTCCCCATAGTTACGTTTTCACCCATGGGTGTATAACGTTTGTGTTCTGCATCTTCCATCTGATGTTCTGCAGATTCTCCCCTGGGAGTCTCTGTTTTGCATCAGATAGAGTGTAATTGAGGACTGATTCCGGGCCAGTTTTTTCAGTGCCTGGAGTCATGTTTTCTTCTGTGTTTACACTGTTTGTTTTCATTGGCAACAGCCTTTTTTGAGGGGGGCTGTTTGCCTTTGAGGTAGTTTATCTCATTATAAGATACATTTATATTATCCGAAAGTGTCTCATTAATTATTTTATATAATTTTAAAATTTTTGACCACACTTTGCCATCGGATCCATCGGGGCTCAACGTTACTTTTCAGCAACTTGGGCTTCTCTGAAAAAATATTTTTTCAAAATTATTTTGTTTTGCAATTGTTTTTTCATTTATTAATGGATCATGTTATTATGTATCTTTGTGTCAGGGGTTTTTGCGAGTAACTAGGACTTATTGTTGTTCTTTCACAATGAAGGGAACTTGTTCAAATTGTAATAGGAAGAAATCTTCCTCTGACTTTCATGATTATTGCATAAATTGTAGTCAGTGTTCTCGCATTAATCCCTGTCCTGTATGTGAACATTGGGATGAGAAACATTGGAAACGTGTGTCACGATATGTTGTTTCTGGAGAAAGAGCGATGCCGGCTCTTTCTCCACAAGGTCACTCTACTCTCTCAGTTTCTATTTCAGAGGAACCAGAACAGGGTGATGTTTCCATGTTATCTTCTTCAAGTGTGCGTCCGTCGTCACAATTAAATACAGAGCTAGCGGCAAAAGTGCTCATGGAGATTAGACAAATGTCGTCCGCTAGCTCGCCCGGTGTAGCGTCCATTCACCGAATGGTTCGGCAGCCGGGTTCGTCCGATGCGGTCCAAGAGGAAATTTTGGGTGATGCGAGCACTATAAAAATAATAGATGCACACCCAGTGACGGCGGATAGTGAACGAGAACGGAGGAAGCCTTTTAGTCCGGTTCCTAGCTCGTCCAGGTCCAGCCGGGCCGCGAGCGAGAGAGGCCCCTCTCTCGTACAACAACATCTGGGACCAGATGTTGTGGTACAAAATGTGTCTTTAGCGGAGCATACGTCCGTCGCTCGGGACGCTCCGTTGTATAAGCAGTCCGCAGAGACTGTTAAGGCTTCCTCTTCTCGCCGGCGCACACGACCGCACCTTGGCTGCGTGACCTCCGATATCTTGCCAGCTTCGCCGATGAAGGATTATTCGGCGACCAGGTCACACCATCCGGCAGCCAGGGATTCGAGACCGATGGACTCCGGACGTTCGCATAGGAAAAGTATGCGGGAGCCATCTGATGCGGAGCTGCCCTCGGCAAAGCAGCGAAAGACCGCTCCTCCGCAGGTCTCGACGTCGGACATTCTAGTGCAGATAGCACAGCTTATCGCAGCATCCCAGCAGCCGACAGAGACGGTGTCGGATCGAGAATTATCCGACGGCGCTGGGTCGGTACGCTCCGCCGAAGCATCGGGGGCGGACGACCGGGAACATCGGGAGGTCCGACCGGATGGTGAAAGGGATACGGATGAATTGGAGCTATCCCTTTCGGAACAACACAAAGCTGCCGTAGACTTCATCCGGCACTTTCTTCCTCAAGTTGTTCCGTCGGGCCAGACTGCTGCGCTTCCGGACAGGAGAATTATAGCGTCATTGGACTCTGATTTTTTCGAGCGGTTCAGGGTCATCGCTCCCGAGTTTCCGTCGCAGTCCAATAATGTTGCAAGAACATTTGAATTATTGAACGACGCTATTTTTAAACTTGCTTCCAGGACAGGGAAAGCAGGCTTCTTGTCCGCAAATACTCTCAACCTGCCTTTCATTAATGCAAGGAATAAATTCGACATGGCAGGTCAGGGTATACCGAGAGTTCCTCTGCGTATGGACGACGAGGCGGAAGACTTAGAGCTATCATTACCGTCGTCAGCTTCTATTCCAACCGCAGTGTTGGAAACAGCTATTGCGTCTAACAGAGCCAAATTAGATGCCTTATCTTACGCAGATCACCTTACGAAGGCGTTATCACTGCGTCTTCAAGGGGAAGAGTTTCAGGATATACAATCCTCCTTAAGACTTCTTTCAAGGGCAGTAGCTTATTCCACGTGTAACTCCGCCCTTTCAGTGGCAAATCTGGAGTTGGTTAGACGTGACGCAGCCCTGTCTACATCCACACTAGTGGATTCTAAGGTGAAGAACTCTCTTAGAGTCGCTTCGGTCTCAGGAGATCTTCTCTTTGACGGCAAGCTTTCCGCTATTTATGATAATATTAAAAAGAAAGCTAGTGATTCTCTGTTGTTTAGATCCGCTCCTAAAAGGTCGGATTCAGCAGACACGAATAAGGCGGGCACTTCTGGGTCTTATCCGCCCAAGAGAGGTTCCTATAGAGGTTCCGGTGCGTCCTCTAGCTCTTATTCGAGAGACCGTCAGGATAGCGACTCTCGTTCGGGACGTCCTTCAGGCCGGGACAATCGGTCGGACGCCCCGAGGTCGACGAGGCGAGGTGCGGGTCGTGGAAGACGTGGTTTCTCCTACCGCAGGCCTCGCAGATCCAGGAGGTGATGGCTCAAACCTCTATCGCGTTCCGGTTGGCGGAAGGTTGTCGAGTTTTTCTCAAGAGTGGGCGTCGATTACGGACGATCCGTGGGTGAGAGGAGTGACTTCGGAAGGTCTAAAGATATCCTTCAAACGAAAGCCTCCATTAACTCGAAGTCCAAAGTGGACTCATCTTCCGTCAAACCCTCAGAAAAGAGACGCTCTGCTATCAGAGGTGCAGTCTCTTTTAATGAAGAACGCGGTAGAGGTCGTAGAAAACCAGGAATCGCTGGGATTCTACAGCCATCTGTTTCTGGTTCCGAAACCAGACGGCTCGTTCCGTCCAGTCATAGATTTGAGCTGGATAAACAAGCTGATCATCGCTCCGAAGTTTTATATGGAGACGATTCGATCGGTCAGAGCGAGTATTCGGGTGAACGATTATGCAACGAGCATAGATCTCAAAGATGCGTACTTTCACGTCATGGTACATCCGACATTCCGAAAGTATCTACGCTTCGCAGTCCTAGGAGTGGTGTATCAGTTCCGGGCCATGTGCTTCGGATTGAATCTAGCACCCTGGGCTTTCACTCGGGTAATGAACTCGGTAATGATCTACTTCCGAGCTCATTCGTCTGCGGTAACGTCGGCCTACCTGGACGACATTCTTCAGAGGTACGGCAACGAGTTAACGCTTCAGAACGATGTTCAGAATCTTCTTCTATTGCTCCGACGTCTCGGTTTCATAGTAAACGAGGAGAAGTCGGATCTGGTGCCGTCCAAGTCATTCACTCATCTGGGAATGAGCTTCGAGACGCACAACAATCTCGTTCGTCTGCCGTTAACCAGAGCGAAATTAGTCAGTTGTTACGCTCGCTATTGTCTAAATACAGACAAAGTCACAGCGAGAGAATTTATGAGACTGATAGGTCTGTGCGGAGCCGCTGCGGATCTCATTCCGATGGGACGGCTACGCACACGGCCTCTTCAAATTTTCTTGACTCAGAATTGGAGTGTGAAAATTCATTCGCTCGATGTAGACGTTCTCTTGTCAGATCAAGTGAAACAAGAGATTCAGACTTGGGCAAACATTCAGTGGTTAACTCAAGGAGTTCCGCTGCAGTTGCCGGATCCGAGTTTTACCATTATGACGGATGCCAGTCAAACAGGTTGGGGTGCATCATTAATCCCAACGGATTCGAGATGCCAGGGTCTTTGGGATCCGCAATTCCTGTGCAAGCACATAAACATCAAGGAAATGATGTCAATTTGGCTTGCGTTACGTCACTGGATGGACATTATTCACGATGCTCATGTCCAAATCCTATCCGACAATACGACAGTAGTGGCGTATATACGGAATCAGGGAGGCACTCATTCAGTTCCGTTGTTCAATCTAACGGAAAGAATCCTTCTGTTTGCGTTGGAACATCACGTTCTTCTTTCGGTCCGTCACATACCGGGTCGTCTGAATGTGCTAGCAGACTCCCTTTCTCGAAAGGGTCGCTTGTTGCCGTCGGAGTGGACTCTCAACAAACAAGTATTCAATCAGATTTGCTACCAATGGGAACGGCCAATGATAGACTTATTTGCGACACATCTCAACAATCAGTTGCAGACGTATGTGTCCCCGTGTCCGGATCCAAGAGCATTTGCTGTAGACGCTCTATCGATCCCTTGGGACGGAATGATAGGATATGCGTATCCTCCAGCGCCGTTAATTCAACAAGTATTGCTAAAGATAAAACAATCTCAATGCAAGATTCTGTTGGTAGCATCTCTGTCGCCACAGAGACCGTGGATAAATCTACTCAGGTGTCTGTTGTGGGACCTACCGCGGAAGCTCCCTCCACGAGAGGATCTTCTTTGGCAGGGGAAATCGCGCCAACTGCATCACAACCCGCAAGGTCTCAACCTTCACGTTTTTCCGTTGTGCGGTCCTTCTTGCATGGCAAGCACTTTACAGGACGAGCAGTGGACGCGATTTCTAACTGTAGGAGGACCTCCTCTTCGCTAAACTATGCGGCTAAGTGGAAGGTTTTCCGTCGTTGGTGTAGGGATCATTCTGTTGATATATTTGATCCCTCTATACCAGACATTGCTAACTTTCTAGTATACTTGTTTGACGAAATCAAACTGCAACCGGTTACTATAAAGGGTTATAGATCTATGTTATCTGATACCTATGCACATCATGATAGTTTACAAATTGGATCTAATGTCTCTTTATCGAAATTGGTTAGAAACTTTTCGATAAATAGACCCAGAACTCTTAGATTAATTCCTAAGTGGAATTTAGCTTGGGTTCTCCTTAAATTGAAGGAAAAGCCATTTGAACCTCTTGGGACAGTAGATTTCAAATTCTTATCTTATAAGACAGCTTTTCTCTTAGCTTTCTCTTCTGCCAGAAGAGTCAGTGAGCTTCATGCACTATCGGTGGATGATTCTCATTATCGTAGTGTTGGGAACACTATCACCTTCACTACTAACGTCGGTTTTTTAGCTAAGAATCAGGCTCCTAATAAATATCCGGAACCTATTGTTATTAAGGCTCTTCCGTCTTCAGACGGGCGTAGGCCTTTACTCTGTCCTATTAGAGCACTACGTATCTATAAACAGAGATCTCAGTTCATCAGAAAGGGACGAAAACGTTTCTTTCTGTCTTTGATGCCTAATAGAAAGGACATTTCAGTCCATTCTATTGCTAGATGGATTCAGTTAACTATCCGTACTGCGTATGAAGATTTATCTTCTTCTCAGCAGTCTGTGCTTAAGATTTCTGCTCATGAAGTAAGAGCTCTTTCTACTTCCTGGGCTTATGCTAATAGTGTTGCTATTACAGATTTAATGAAGGCTGCTTATTGGTCTCAGCCATCCACATTTACTAATTTTTATCTCAGAAATATTGAGTCCATTTCTGGAGACCTGCATTGTTTAGGTCCGTTATCTGTTGCTCAGAATGTCGTCCACTAAACAGTTGCAACTATAGTTATGCAGGCTTTCTGTTCCGGCAGTGACTCCGTCCGGCTGCCCTCTTCGCTCTGGGCTATTTGACCCAGGGCAAGGGGAAGGGGGGGGGCGGGTGTTCCCTTAGGTCACCTGCTTTATAGTGAAAAGCAAGGGAATGCCTCCTCCAAGACAGTATTTCTGAGTCGCTTCCGGGATGGTTTTAAAGTGTAATATTAATGTTTAATTTCATTCATGTCTTATTTTTAAAGTGTAGCTCGGTGTGAAGCATTTGTATATGTCAAGTGTCAAACGGGCTTTAATATACAATACTCGGACACTTTTAAATGATTATAAAGAGTCTCAATTCTCTGGACTACTTTATTTATTGGCTTGTTTTAAAAATAATTAGTATAAAGGTTATACTGGATGTTAATAGAGAACATGAATGTTATTGTGCTCAATTATTTAGGGTAGTGTATCTTTCTAATTTAAATATTAAATAAGAAAGATACATGTAAAGCCTAATACTCCTTTTCTCCTTAAGGGGTTACCTCTTTATTTTATAATTGAGCTTATTGGATTTTCCTCTATGTCCTAGGCCCTCCAGCCTGTTTACTATTCAGCTAAGTCTGGGTCATTGGTACAGTATAAAAATGTTAAAAAATTTATAGTAATTTATATATTTTTTATACTTACCAATGACCCAGACGGGGATGGCCCTCCCTGAGTTGGGAACTCTTGCCTCCCCGCTGAGTACATAGCGCTGACCAGGCACTGCCAGTAAGAATGATATTTGGCGCCAATTTCGGGACGACTGCGTCACTGCGCATGCGCAGTAGAGTCGTACTATGGAGGTCCTTTAGGACATGATTTCTTTTTGTTTTGGATGCAAATTTTGGGGATTGGGGGGCAAAATTTGTGTTTGGCCCTGGTTTTTGTGGAGTTAGCACCAGCTAAGTCTGGGTCATTGGTAAGTATCAAAAATATATAAATTACTATAAATTTTTTAACTTTTGGTAACTGATTTCGGGCCTGGGTGCCTGGAGTCTTATTTTAGTGTTTTTACACTCTACATTGAAAGGATATTGATCAATTGTTTTAAGAGGAAGTCTTCCTCTGACTTTATTATCATTCTATATGTGGTCAGTGTACTCGCATTAACTCCTGTTCTGTATCGTATGATTTCGATGGAATTTTGGGGTGATGCGAGCACTATAAATTAACCTAATGCACACCCAGTGACGGCGGATCGGAGGGAGAACGCAGGAAGCCTTTTAGTCCGGTTCATAGCTCGTTCCGGTCCATCCGGACGGCAAGCGAGAGAGGCCCCTCTCTCGTTCAACAACATCTGGCCCCAGATGTTGTGGTACAAAATGTGTCGCAAGCGGAGCATACGTCCGTCGCTCGGGACGCTCTGTTGTATAGGCAGTCCGCTGAGACTGCTAAGGCTTCCTCTTCTCGTCAGCGCACACGACCGCACCTTGGCTGCGTGACCGCCGATATATTACCAGCTTCGCCGATCAAGGATTCTTCGGCGACCAGGTCACACCATCCGGTAGCCAGGGACACGAGGCCTGCAGACTCCGGACGTTCGCATAGGAAGTGTGCGGGAGTCAACGTACACGGAGCTTCCGGCGGCAATGCATCGTAAGACCGCTACTGCACAGGCCGCGGGAACGGACGTGCTTTCCTTAATAGCACAGTTTATCGCAGCATCCCAGCATCAACTGAATCTGTCGCATATATTTTATCCGACGATGCTGGGTCGGGACGCTCCGCGGAAGCGGGTACGGACGTCCGAAAGTTTCATCCGGTCCGACGGGATACCGAAAGGGATTCGGAGGATTTCGAGCTTTCCCTTTCGGAACAACATATGCTGTTGTGTATGTCATCTGACTTGGTCTTCTACAGCTTCTTTCGTCGGACCAGAATGCTGCGATGCCGGATAAGAAACTGATAGCGTCGGCAGATTGAGGACAGATCGGAGGAAGCCTGTTAGTCCGGTTCCTGGCTTGTCCAGGTCCGTCCGGGCTGTGAGCGAGAGAGGTCCCTCTCTCGCCCAACAACATAGGGGACCGCATGTTGTGGTTCAGATATTTTACATTCGGAGCATATGTCCGTTGGTCGGGACGCTCCGTTATATTGACAGTCCGAGAGACTGTCTTTAAGGCTTCCTCATCCTCACAGCAGGGCACACGACCGCACATTGGCTACGTGACCTCGAGTATCCGATCAGTTTCGGCATTCAGTGATTCCACGGCGAATAGGTCGCGCCATCCGGTAGCCAAGGGACACGAGGCCTATACACTCCGTTCGCTCGCATATTGGTAGTATGCACGGGGTAACGATCACGGAGCTTCCAGCGGCAATGCATCGTAAGACCGCTTCTCCTCAGGCCTCAGTGACGGACGTGCTATCCGAGTTAGCACAGTTGTTTTGCAGCATCCCAGCAATTGACAGTTTCTCGGTCGAATCAGGAATTATCCGACGGCGCTGGGTCGGTGCGGTCCGCGGTTGCATCAGGTACGGACGACCGAACGCTTTATAGGGTCCGACAGGATGGCGAAAGGGATTCGAAAGATTTCGAGTTTTCCCTTTAGTAGTATCGGAAGATGCCTTTCATATCTTCTGGCATTATCTTCCAGTGATTATTATTTCGGACTTCATTGCTGCGATCTTGGATAAGAGACTTATAGCGTCATTGGACTCGGATTTTTCGATCGGTTCTGGGACATTGTCCCTGACTTACCGACGCAGTCCAATATTGTCATTACAACATGTGTTTTATTTTTCGACGCTATATATATATATATATATACAAGCCTGCTACTAAGCATGATAGTTTAGTTTCTTGTCCGCGTTGCTCATTTCTGCCATTTTATCATTTATACAAATAGTTTATTTTGGCAGAGCAGGGCATACCGAGAGTTCATATGCGTCTAGACGGTGTGATTAAGACTGCATATATTCTTTTTCGCCGTTTATGTCTTTTCCAATTTCAATGTTGGGAACGACATTATATATAGTAGACTTAACTTAGACGCTTTATTATACGTAATCCGCCTTTCTGAGGCGTTATCATTACGTCCTCAAGAAAAGATTTACGGGATATTATTCTCAATGTAATTTCTTTTGAGGGCAGTAGTTTGTTCATGTATAACTCCGCCCTTCAGTGGCTGATTGGAGTTAGTTAGACGTGACGCAGCCCTAGCTACATCCACACGCGTGGATAGTAAGGTTAAGAACTCTCTCAGAGTCGCTTCGTTCTCGGAGGAGCTTCTCTTCGACGGCAACTTTTCGGCAATCCATGAATTGCTCGATTTACACGTTCTCTTGTCTATCTAGTGTTACAAGAGATTCAGACTGGGGCAAACATTCGGTGGTTGACTCAGAGAGTGCCGCCGCAGTTGCCGGACCCGAGTGTGGCTGTTATGACGGTTGCCAGTCAAACAGATTGGGATATAATACTGATCCCTACGGATTCGAAGTGCCAGGGTCTTTGGGTTCCGCAGTCTTTTAGCAATCAGTTTTCTTCCGCGGAATAATGTTTTTTAGGCTTGCTTTATGTCATTGCATGAACATTATTCAGAAACGCATGCCCAAATTCCTGTCCTTTAATTCGACAGTAGTGGCGTATCTCCGGAACCAGGGAGGCACTCTTTCGTTTCCATTATTCAATTTAATGGAAAGAATCCGTCTGTTGGTTATAGTACACCAAGTTCAGTTTTGGTCCGTCATATTCCGGGTCGTCTGATTGTTTTATCGGACTCCCGTTCTCTTACGGGTCGCTTGTTGCTGTCAGAATGGACTCTCAACAAACAAGTATTCAATCAGATTTGCTATCTATGGGAGCGCCCAATGATGATTTATTTATGACACAGCTTGCTAATCAATTGCAGACGTATGTGTTGGCTTGTCCAGATCTCTGAGCTAATATTGTTAACGCTCTATTGATCTATAGGACGGAATGATAGGATACGCGTATCCTCCGGCGCTGTTGTTTTAGCAGGTATTGCTAAGATAAACAACCACAATACATTTCTGTTGATAGCATCTCTATCTTCACAGAGATCATGAGTAATTTACTCTCTTGTCTACTGTGGGTCTTAACGTGAAATCTTCCTCTATGTGAGGATCTTTTTCACTGGGTAAATCGTGTCATCTTTATCACAACCAGCAAGGTCGCAACCTTCATGTATTCCGTTGTGTGGTCCGTATTGCATTATAAGCACTGTACTGGACGAGCTTTGGACGCGATTTCTTACTATAGGAGATCCTCTTCTTCGCTATTCTATGCGGCTAAAGTGGAGGCTCTTCCGTCGTGGTGTAGGGATCATTATGTTCATATTGTTGATCCCTCCATACTACTCATTGCTATATTTTTATACTGTACCAATGACCCAGACATAGCTGGTGCTAACTCTTAAAATATAGGGCCAAACACAAATTTTGCCCCCCAATCCCCAAAATTTGCATCTAAAACTAAAGAAAACATGTCCTGAGAGGCCCTCCACACTTCGCCCCTACTGCGCATGCGCAGTGTCAAGGACGTTCCGAAATTGGCGCCATTTATCATTCTAAGTTTGGCCCTTCATCAGTTAACATCTGACTGATCTTTGTGCTTTTAAATCTCAGTTTAAATGATGTCAGACACATAAATATTAGTGAAATGGTGATTCTAAGGAGGATAGAAAAGGAGGAGAGGAAAAGAATGTGTGACAGAATATTATCAGGGCTGTAACTTAAAATTTTTTAATGAAATTATGTTAAGTTACCTATTTTCAAGGCAGCAGCCATTTTGTTGTCATTCTGATTATTTAGTTACACTGTTTTTACAAGTGTTTTTCCTCTCTCCCTGTCCTTTAAGTTCCCCCTTGCTATTCTCCCATGCTTTTGGCATAATTTCTGTAATTATTATTACTAAAATTTCTTGGGAGTTTAGCTGAATAACAGAATGAATTCTGTTCTTTCCCCATGTTTACGTCTTCACCTACGGGTGGTTAGGCGTTGTGTTCTGCATCTACCATCTGATGTTCTGCAGTTTCTTCCCTGGAAGTCTCTGTTTTGCATCAGATGGTGTATTTTTGGTAACTGATTTCGGGCCTGGGTGCCTGGAGTCTTATTTTAGTGTTTTTACACTCATTGTTTACATTTACAACAGCCCTCTGTGTGAGGGGGGGATTTCTAAATAATAATATCTTTATGTTATTTCAATCATAACTAGATACATTATTATTGTTCGTAAGTGTTGAATAAATTGTTTAAAATATTTTTAAAATTTTTCTCCACACTTAGGCTTGGGATCCATTGGGGCTCAACGTTACTTTTCAGAAACTTGGGCTGTTCTGAAAAAATATTTTTTCAAAATATTTTGATTTCAATTATTTTTTCTATATTAATGGATCATATTATTATTATGTATTTTGATTGCCAGGGGTTAGTGCGAGTACCAGGACTTGTTTTCTTTTCACATTGAAAGGATATTGATCAATTGTTTTAAGAGGAAGTCTTCCTCTGACCTTATTATCATTCTATATGTGGTCAGTGTACTCGCATTAACTCCGGTTCTGTATCGTATGATTTCGATGACAATATGGGAAGCGTATGTCACGGTATGTTGTTGGGGATTTGGACACTCCGGTCCTTTCCCCGCAGGGTCACTCTACTTTATCAATTTCTATTTCAGACGATCAAGATTAGGGTGATGTATCTGTGATGTCTTCCAACAGTGTGCCTCCGTCGTCACAATTAATGAAGGGCTAGCGGAAAAGTGCTCATGTAATACGCCAATTGCCTAAGAGGACCCTAGTAGGTTCGACGGCCTTTGACGTACGCTAGCTCGCCCGGTGTAGCGTCCATTCACCGAATGGTTCGGCAGCCGGGTTCGTCCGTTGCGGTCTAGAAGGAATTTTGGGGTGATGCGAGCACTATAAAATTAACTTAATGCACACCCAGTGACGGCGGATCGGAGGGAGAACGGAGGAAGCCTTTTAGTCCGGTTCATAGCTCGTTCCGGTCCATCCGGACGGCAAGCGAGAGAGGCCCCTCTCTCGTTCAACAACATCTGGCCCCAGATGTTGTGGTACAAATGTGTCGTTAGCGGAGCATACGTCCGTCGCTCGGGACGCTCCGTTGTATAGGCAGTCCGCTGAGACTGCTAAGGCTTCCTCTTCTCGTCAGCGCACACGACCGCACCTTGGCTGCGTGACCGCCGATATATTACCAGCTTCGCCGATCAAGGATTCTTCGGCGACCAGGTCACACCATCCGGCAGCCAGGGATTCGAGACCGATGGACTCCGGACGTTCGCATAGGAAAAGTATGCGGGAGCCATCTGATGCAGAGCTGCCCTCGGCGAAGCAGCGATAGACTGCGCCTCCGCAGGTCTCGACGCCGGACATTCTTGTGCACATAGCTCAGCTTATCGCAGCATCCCAGCAGCCGACAGAAACGGTGTCGGATCGAGAATTATCCGACAGCGCTGGGTCGGTAGCCGGGGACTCGAGGCCTGCAGACTCCGGACGTTCGCATAGGAAGTATGCGGGAGTCAACGTACACGGAGCTTCCAGCGGCAATGCATCGTAAGTCCGCTACTGCACAGGCCTCGGGAACGGACGTGCTTTCCTTAATAGCACAGTTTATCGCAGCATCCCAGCATCAACTGAATCTGTCGCATATATTTTATCCGACGATGCTGGGTCGGGACGCTCCGCGGAAGCGGGTACGGACGTCCGAAAGTTTCATCCGGTCCGACGGGATACCGAAAGGGATTCGGTGGATTTCAAGCTTTCCCTTTCGGAACAACATATGCTGCGATGCCGGATAAGAAACTGATAGCGTCGGTGGACTTTTTGGTTCGGTTCAGGGACATCGTCCCTCAGTTCCGACATAGTCCAATAATGTCACACAAACTTTCGAATTATTGAACGACGCTATATATATTATTATTTTATGCTTGCTATCCAAGCATTTCTGGTTTCTTGTTCGAAGAGTTATGGAGATGTCTTTCAAAAGTGTGCCTCTGTCGTCATAGTTAATGAAGAGTTAGCGGCAATAAGTGCTCATGGAATATGTCTATCGCTTACGGAGTGACATTCGCTAGCTCACCCGGTGTAGCGTACATTCATTGAATGGTTCGGCTGCCGGGTTCGTCCGTTGCGGTCTAGGAAGGAGATTTGGGTGATGCGAGCACTTTAATTACTTTAGTACTCACCCAGTGACGGCAGATTGAGGACAGATCGGAGGAAGCCAACAACATAGGGGACCGCATGTTGTGGTTCAGATATTTTACATTCGGAGCATATGTCCGTTGCTCGGGACGCTCCGTTATATTGACGGTCCGAGAGACTGTCTTTAATGCTTCCTCATCCTCACAGCAGGGCACACGACCGCACTTTGGCTACGTGACCTCGAGTATCCGATCAGTTTCGGCATTCAGTGATTCCACAGCGAATAGGTCGCGCCATCCGGTAGCCAAGGGACACGAGGCCTATACACTCCGTTCGCTCGCATATTGGAAGTATGCACGGGGTAACGATCTCGGAGCTTCCTGCGGCAATGCATCGTAAGACCGCTGCTCCTCAGGCCTCAGTGACGGACGTGCTATCCGAGTTAGCACAGTTGTTTCGCAGCATCCCAGCAATTGACGGTTTCTCGGTCGAATCAGGAATTATCCGACGGCGCTGGGTCGGTGCGGTCCGCGGTTGCATCAAGCTACGGACGACCGAACGCTTTATAGGGTCCGACAGGATGGCGAAAGGGATTCGAAAGATTTCGAGTTTTCCCTTTAGTAGTATCGGAAGATGCCTTTCATATCTTCTGGCATTTCTTCCAGTGATTATTTTTCGGACTTCATTGCTGCGATCTTGGATAAGAGACTTATAGCGTCATTGGACTCGGATTTTTCGATCGGTACAGGGACTTTGTCCCTGACTTACCGACGCAGTCCAATATTGTCATTACAACATGTGTTTTATTTTTCGACGCTATATATTTATATATACAAGACGGCTACTAAGCATGATAGTTTAGTTTCTTGTCCGCGTGGCTCATTTCTGCCATTTTATCTTTTTTTACATATAGTTTATTTTGGCAGAGCAGGGCATACCGAGAGTTCATATGCGTCTAGACGGTGTGATTAAAGACTGCATATATTCTTTTTCACCGTTTATGTCTTTTCCAATTTCAATGTTGGGAACGACATTATGTATATTAGACTTAACTTAGACGCTTTATTATACGTAATCCGCCTTACTGAGGCGTTATCATTACGTCTTCAAGAAAAGATTTACGGGATATTATTCTCAATGTAATTTCTTTTGAGGGCAGTAGTTTGTTCACGTATAACTCCGCCCTTCAGTGGCTGATTGGAGTTGGTTAGACGTGAGGCAGCCCTAGCTACATCCACGCGTGGATAGTAGGTTAAGAACTCTCTCAGAGTCGCTTCGTTCTCGGAGGAGCTTCTCTTCGACGGCAACTTTCCGGCAATCCATGAATTGCTTGATTTATACATTCTCTTGTCTATCTAGTGTTACAAGAGATTCAGACTGGGGCAAACATTCGGTGGTTGACTCAGAGAGTGCCGCCGCAGTTGCCGGACCCGAGTGTGGCTGTTATGACGGTTGCCAGTCAAACAGATTGGGATATATACTGATCCCTACGGATTCGAAGTGCCAGGGTCTTTGGGTTCCGCAGTCTTTTAGCTATCAGTTAACTTCCGCGGAATAATGTTTTTTAGGCTTGCTTTATGTCATTGCATGAACATTATTCAGAAACGCATGCCCAAATTCCTGTCCTTTAATTCGACAGTAGTGGCGTATCTCCGGAACCAGGGAGGCACTCTTTCATTTCCGTTATTCAATTTAATGGAAAGAATCCGTCTGTTGGTTATAGTACACCAAGTTCAGTTTTGGTCCGTCATATTCTGGGTCGTCTGATTGTTTTATCGCACTCCCGTTCTCTTACGGGTCGCTTGTTGCTGTCAGAATGGACTCTCAACAAACAAGTATTCAATCAGATTTGCTATCTATGGGAGCGCCCAATGATGTTTTATTTATGACACAGCTGGCTAATCAATTGCAGACGTATGTGTTGGCTTGTCCAGATCTCTGAGCTAATACTGTTAACGCTCTATTGATCTATAGGACAGAATGATAGGATACGCGTATCCTCCGGCGCTGTTGTTTTTAGCAGGTATTGCTAAGATAAACAACCACAATACATTTCTGTTGATAGCATCTCTATCTTCACAGAGATCATGAGTAATTTACTCTCTTGTTTACTGTGGATCTTAACGTGAAATCTTCCTCTATGTGAGGATCTTTTTTAACTGGGTAAATCGTGTCATCTTTATCACAACCAGCAAGGTCGCAACCTTCATGTATTCCGTTGTGTGGTCCGTATTGCATTGTAAGCACTGTACTGGACGAGCTTTGGACGCGATTTCTTACTATAGGAGATCCTCTTCTTCGCTATTCTATGCGACTAAAGTGGAGGCTCTTCCGTCGTGGTGTAGGGATCATTATGTTCATATGGTTGATCCCTCCATACTACTCATTGCTATTTTTTAGTATACTTGTTTCACAAGATCTACTGCAGCCTGTTGTTATTTAGGTTATAGGTTTATGTTACCTCATACCTATGCACTCTACGATAGTTTACAATTGAGTCTTTTGTCTCTTTATCTAAGTCAGTTAGTAACTTTTTGATAAATAGACTTAGAATCTTTAGATTAAATTCCTATACGGATTTTAACTTCAGCTTCTTATTTAGCTAAGTAATCATTTGAGCCTCTGGAAACAGTAGTTTTCAAATTCTGACCTTTTAGACAGTAATTCTGTTGGTTTCTCTTTTACTGTAGAGTCAGTGAGTTTCATGCACTATCGATGGATGATTTTCACTTTCATAGTTTCGGAATCAATACTTCCGTTACTATTTAGGTTGGATTGTTGCATAAGAGTTAGGCTCCTATTATCCGGAACCTATTATTTTAAGGTCCTTCCGTCTTCGTATGGGCATAGGCCTTTACTCTTTCCGGGTACAGTTTATGTATTTATAAACAGATATCTGTTTATTACAAGGGCGTAAGCTTCTTCTGTCTTTGATGTCTAGTAGAAGGACGTTACGCTCCATTTTATTGTTAATGGATTCTATTAACTAGCGTACTGCTTATGGTATATCATTGGCTTAGCAGTTGTGCTTAAGATTTCGGCTCATGAAGTAAGAGTTCTTCTACTTTTTGGGCTTACATTAATAGTGTTCTATTATAGATTTTTGAAGGCTGCTCATTGCGCTCAGCCATCCATTCATGAATTTTATCTCAGAAATATCGAGTCCATTTCTGGAGGCCTCTATTGTTAGGTCTATTATCTACTGCTCAGAATGTCATTCACTTAACAGTTGCTACTATAGCTAGGTAGGCTGTCTGTTTCGGCAGTGTCTCCGTTCGGCTGCCCTCTTCGCTCTGGGCTATTTGACCCAGGGCAAGAAAAAGGGGGGGGGGAGGGTGTTCCCTTGGGTCACCTGTTTTTACTATGAAAACAAGGGGATACCTCCTCCGGAGTTAGTAATTCTGAGCTGTTATTGGGATGGTTGTTTAGTGAGAAGTTTAAGTTTATAAAATTCATTCAAGTCTTAGTTTTTAAAGTATAGCTTTTGAATATTGCATATGTCAACGGACATGATTATGCAATTCTCACACACTTTTAGGAGTATAAGAGTCTCTATTCTCTAGACTTACTTTATTATTGGCTTACTTTAAAAATTATTAGTATAAGGATTATTGGATATTAATAGAGTACATGGATGTATGAAGCTCAATATTTTTATACTGTACCAATGACCCAGACATAGCTGGTGCTAACTCTTAAAATATAGGGCCAAACACAAATTTTGCCCCCCAATCCCCAAAATTTGCATCTAAAACTAAAGAAAACATGTCCTGAGAGGCCCTCCACACTTCGCCCCTACTGCGCATGCGCAGTGTCAAGGACGTTCCGAAATTGGCGCCATTTATCATTCTAAGTTTGGCCCTTCATCAGTTAACATCTGACTGATCTTTGTGCTTTTAAATCTCAGTTTAAATGATGTCAGACACATAAATATTAGTGAAATGGTGATTCTAAGGAGGATAGGAAAGGAGGAGAGGAAAAGAATGTGTGACAGAATATTTTCAGGGCTGTAACTTAAAATTTTTTAATGAAATTATGTTAAGTTACCTATTTTCAAGGCAGCAGCCATTTTGTTGTCATTCTGATTATTTAGTTACACTGTTTTTACAAGTGTTTTTCCTCTCTCCCTGTCCTTTAAGTTCCCCCTTGCTATTCTCCCATGCTTTTGGCATAATTTCTGTAATTATTATTACTAAAATTTCTTGGGAGTTTAGCTGAATAACAGAATGAATTCTGTTCTTTCCCCATGTTTACGTCTTCACCTACGGGTGGTTAGGCGTTGTGTTCTGCATCTACCATCTGATGTTCTGCAGTTTCTTCCCTGGAAGTCTCTGTTTTGCATCAGATGGTGTATTTTTGGTAACTGATTTCGGGCCTGGGTGCCTGGAGTCTTATTTTAGTGTTTTTACACTCATTGTTTACATTTACAACAGCCCTCTGTGTGAGGGGGGGATTTCTAAATAATAATATCTTTATGTTATTTCAATCATAACTAGATACATTATTATTGTTCGTAAGTGTTGAATAAATTGTTTAAAATATTTTTAAAATTTTTCTCCACACTTAGGCTTGGGATCCATTGGGGCTCAACGTTACTTTTCAGAAACTTGGGCTGTTCTGAAAAAATATTTTTTCAAAATATTTTGATTTCAATTATTTTTTCTATATTAATGGATCATATTATTATTATGTATTTTGATTGCCAGGGGTTAGTGCGAGTACCAGGACTTGTTTTCTTTTCACATTGAAAGGATATTGATCAATTGTTTTAAGAGGAAGTCTTCCTCTGACCTTATTATCATTCTATATGTGGTCAGTGTACTCGCATTAACTCCGGTTCTGTATCGTATGATTTCGATGACAATATGGGAAGCGTATGTCACGGTATGTTGTTGGGGATTTGGACACTCCGGTCCTTTCCCCGCAGGGTCACTCTACTTTATCAATTTCTATTTCAGACGATCAAGATTAGGGTGATGTATCTGTGATGTCTTCCAACAGTGTGCCTCCGTCGTCACAATTAATGAAGGGCTAGCGGAAAAGTGCTCATGTAATACGCCAATTGCCTAAGAGGACCCTAGTAGGTTCGACGGCCTTTGACGTCCGCTAGCTCGCCCGGTGTAGCGTCCATTCACCGAATGGTTCGGCAGCCGGGTTCGTCCGTTGCGGTCTAGAAGGAATTTTGGGGTGATGCGAGCACTATAAAATTAACTTAATGCACACCCAGTGACGGCGGATCGGAGGGAGAACGGAGGAAGCCTTTTAGTCCGGTTCATAGCTCGTTCCGGTCCATCCGGACGGCAAGCGAGAGAGGCCCCTCTCTCGTTCAACAACATCTGGCCCCAGATGTTGTGGTACAAATGTGTCGTTAGCGGAGCATACGTCCGTCGCTCGGGACGCTCCGTTGTATAGGCAGTCCGCTGAGACTGCTAAGGCTTCCTCTTCTCGTCAGCGCACACGACCGCACCTTGGCTGCGTGACCGCCGATATATTACCAGCTTCGCCGATCAAGGATTCTTCGGCGACCAGGTCACACCATCCGGCAGCCAGGGATTCGAGACCGATGGACTCCGGACGTTCGCATAGGAAAAGTATGCGGGAGCCATCTGATGCGGAGCTGCCCTCGGCGAAGCAGCGATAGACTGCGCCTCCGCAGGTCTCGACGCCGGACATTCTTGTGCACATAGCTCAGCTTATCGCAGCATCCCAGCAGCCGACAGAAACGGTGTCGGATCGAGAATTATCCGACAGCGCTGGGTCGGTAGCCGGGGACTCGAGGCCTGCAGACTCCGGACGTTCGCATAGGAAGTATGCGGGAGTCAACGTACACGGAGCTTCCAGCGGCAATGCATCGTAAGTCCGCTACTGCACAGGCCTCGGGAACGGACATGCTTTCCTTAATAGCACAGTTTATCGCAGCATCCCAGCATCAACTGAATCTGTCGCATATATTTTATCCGACGATGCTGGGTCGGGACGCTCCGCGGAAGCGGGTACGGACGTCCGAAAGTTTCATCCGGTCCGACGGGATTCGGTGGATTTCAAGCTTTCCCTTTCGGAACAACATATGCTGCGATGCCGGATAAGAAACTGATAGCGTCGGTGGACTTAGAAATTTTTGGTTCGGTTCAGGGACATCGTCCCTCAGTTCCGACATAGTCCAATAATGTCACACAAACTTTCGAATTATTGAACGACGCTATATATATTATTATTTTATGCTTGCTATCCAAGCATTTCTGGTTTCTTGTTCGAAGAGTTATGGAGATGTCTTTCAAAAGTGTGCCTCTGTCGTCATAGTTAATGAAGAGTTAGCGGCAATAAGTGCTCATGGAATATGTCTATCGCTTACGGAGTGACATTCGCTAGCTCACCCGGTGTAGCGTACATTCATCGAATGGTTCGGCTGCCGGGTTCGTCCGTTGCGGTCTAGGAAGGAGATTTGGGTGATGCGAGCACTTTAATTACTTTAGTACTCACCCAGTGACGGCAGATTGAGGACAGATCGGAGGAAGCCAACAACATAGGGGACCGCATGTTGTGGTTCAGATATTTTACATTGGGAGCATATGTCCGTTGCTCGGGACGCTCCGTTATATTGACAGTCCGAGAGACTGTCTTTAATGCTTCCTCATCCTCACAGCAGGGCACACGACCGCACTTTGGCTACGTGACCTCGAGTATCCGATCAGTTTCGGCATTCAGTGATTCCACAGCGAATAGGTCGCGCCATCCGGTAGCCAAGGGACACGAGGCCTATACACTCCGTTCGCTCGCATATTGGAAGTATGCACGGGGTAACGATCTCGGAGCTTCCTGCGGCAATGCATCGTAAGACCGCTGCTCCTCAGGCCTCAGTGACGGACGTGCTATCCGAGTTAGCACAGTTGTTTCGCAGCATCCCAGCAATTGACGGTTTCTCGGTCGAATCAGGAATTATCCGACGGCGCTGGGTCGGTGCGGTCCGCGGTTGCATCAAGCTACGGACGACCGAACGCTTTATAGGGTCCGACAGGATGGCGAAAGGGATTCGAAAGATTTCGAGTTTTCCCTTTAGTAGTATCGGAAGATGCCTTTCATATCTTCTGGCATTTCTTCCAGTGATTATTTTTCGGACTTCATTGCTGCGATCTTGGATAAGAGACTTATAGCGTCATTGGACTCGGATTTTTCGATCGGTACAGGGACTTTGTCCCTGACTTACCGACGCAGTCCAATATTGTCATTACAACATGTGTTTTATTTTTCGACGCTATATATTTATATATACAAGACGGCTACTAAGCATGATAGTTTAGTTTCTTGTCCGCGTGGCTCATTTCTGCCATTTTATCTTTTTTTACATATAGTTTATTTTGGCAGAGCAGGGCATACCGAGAGTTCATATGCGTCTAGACGGTGTGATTAAAGACTGCATATATTCTTTTTCACCGTTTATGTCTTTTCCAATTTCAATGTTGGGAACGACATTATGTATATTAGACTTAACTTAGACGCTTTATTATACGTAATCCGCCTTACTGAGGCGTTATCATTACGTCTTCAAGAAAAGATTTACGGGATATTATTCTCAATGTAATTTCTTTTGAGGGCAGTAGTTTGTTCACATATAACTCCGCCCTTCAGTGGCTGATTGGAGTTGGTTAGACGTGAGGCAGCCCTAGCTACATCCACGCGTGGATAGTAGGTTAAGAACTCTCTCAGAGTCGCTTCGTTCTCGGAGGAGCTTCTCTTCGACGGCAACTTTCCGGCAATCCATGAATTGCTTGATTTATACATTCTCTTGTCTATCTAGTGTTACAAGAGATTCAGACTGGGGCAAACATTCGGTGGTTGACTCAGAGAGTGCCGCCGCAGTTGCCGGACCCGAGTGTGGCTGTTATGACGGTTGCCAGTCAAACAGATTGGGATATATACTGATCCCTACGGATTCGAAGTGCCAGGGTCTTTGGGTTCCGCAGTCTTTTAGCTATCAGTTAACTTCCGCGGAATAATGTTTTTTAGGCTTGCTTTATGTCATTGCATGAACATTATTCAGAAACGCATGCCCAAATTCCTGTCCTTTAATTCGACAGTAGTGGCGTATCTCCGGAACCAGGGAGGCACTCTTTCATTTCCGTTATTCAATTTAATGGAAAGAATCCGTCTGTTGGTTATAGTACACCAAGTTCAGTTTTGGTCCGTCATATTCTGGGTCGTCTGATTGTTTTATCGCACTCCCGTTCTCTTACGGGTCGCTTGTTGCTGTCAGAATGGACTCTCAACAAACAAGTATTCAATCCGATTTGCTATCTATGGGAGCGCCCAATGATGTTTTATTTATGACACAGCTGGCTAATCAATTGCAGACGTATGTGTTGGCTTGTCCAGATCTCTGAGCTAATACTGTTAACGCTCTATTGATCTATAGGACAGAATGATAGGATACGCGTATCCTCCGGCGCTGTTGTTTTTAGCAGGTATTGCTAAGATAAACAACCACAATACATTTCTGTTGATAGCATCTCTATCTTCACAGAGATCATGAGTAATTTACTCTCTTGTCTACTGTGGATCTTAACGTGAAATCTTCCTCTATGTGAGGATCTTTTTTCACTGGGTAAATCGTGTCATCTTTATCACAACCAGCAAGGTCGCAACCTTCATGTATTCCGTTGTGTGGTCCGTATTGCATTGTAAGCACTGTACTGGACGAGCTTTGGACGCGATTTCTTACTATAGGAGATCCTCTTCTTCGCTATTCTATGCGACTAAAGTGGAGGCTCTTCCGTCGTGGTGTAGGGATCATTATGTTCATATGGTTGATCCCTCCATACTACTCATTGCTATTTTTTAGTATACTTGTTTCACAAGATCTACTGCAGCCTGTTGTTATTTAGGTTATAGGTTTATGTTACCTCATACCTATGCACTCTACGATAGTTTACAATTGAGTCTTTTGTCTCTTTATCTAAGTCAGTTAGTAACTTTTTGATAAATAGACTTAGAATCTTTAGATTAAATTCCTATACGGATTTTAACTTCAGCTTCTTATTTAGCTAAGTAATCATTTGAGCCTCTGGAAACAGTAGTTTTCAAATTCTGACCTTTTAGACAGTAATTCTGTTGGTTTCTCTTTTACTGTAGAGTCAGTGAGTTTCATGCACTATCGATGGATGATTTTCACTTTCATAGTTTCGGAATCAATACTTCCGTTACTATTTAGGTTGGATTGTTGCATAAGAGTTAGGCTCCTATTATCCGGAACCTATTATTTTAAGGTCCTTCCGTCTTCGTATGGGCATAGGCCTTTACTCTTTCCGGGTACAGTTTATGTATTTATAAACAGATATCTGTTTATTACAAGGGCGTAAGCTTCTTCTGTCTTTGATGTCTAGTAGAAGGACGTTACGCTCCATTTTATTGTTAATGGATTCTATTAACTAGCGTACTGCTTATGGTATATCATTGGCTTAGCAGTTGTGCTTAAGATTTCGGCTCATGAAGTAAGAGTTCTTCTACTTTTTGGGCTTACATTAATAGTGTTCTATTATAGATTTTTGAAGGCTGCTCATTGCGCTCAGCCATCCATTCATGAATTTTATCTCAGAAATATCGAGTCCATTTCTGGAGGCCTCTATTGTTAGGTCTATTATCTACTGCTCAGAATGTCATTCACTTAACAGTTGCTACTATAGCTAGGTAGGCTGTCTGTTTCGGCAGTGTCTCCGTTCGGCTGCCCTCTTCGCTCTGGGCTATTTGACCCAGGGCAAGAAAAAGGGGGGGGGGGGGGGGGAGGGTGTTCCCTTGGGTCACCTGTTTTTACTATGAAAACAAGGGGATACCTCCTCCGGAGTTAGTAATTCTGAGCTGTTATTGGGATGGTTGTTTAGTGAGAAGTTTAAGTTTATAAAATTCATTCAAGTCTTAGTTTTTAAAGTATAGCTTTTGAATATTGCATATGTCAACGGACATGATTATGCAATTCTCACACACTTTTAGGAGTATAAGAGTCTCTATTCTCTAGACTTACTTTATTATTGGCTTACTTTAAAAATTATTAGTATAAGGATTATTGGATATTAATAGAGTACATGGATGTATGAAGCTCAATTTTTGGAAGGTGTTGTATCTTTCTAATTTATCATAAATAAGAAAGATACATGTAAGGCCTATTACTTCTTTTCCCTACAGGGGATGACTCTATTTTATTTTATTGAGCGTATTCCATTTTGCTCTATGTCCTTGGCCCTCCAGCCTTTTTACTATTCAGCTATGTCTGGGTCATTGGTACAGTATAAAAATGTTAAAAAATTTATAGTAATTTATATATTTTTTATACTTACCAATGACCCAGACGGGGATGGCCCTCCCAGGAGTTGGGAACTCTTGCCTCCCCGCTGAGTACATAGCGCTTACCAGGCACTGGTTATTAGAATGATAAATGGCGCCAATTTCGGAATGTCCTTGACACTGCGCATGCGCAGTAGGGGCGAAGTGTGGAGGGCCTCTCAGGACATGTTTTCTTTAGTTTTAGATGCAAATTTTGGGGATTGGGGGGCAAAATTTGTGTTTGGCCCTATATTTTAAGAGTTAGCACCAGCTATGTCTGGGTCATTGGTAAGTATAAAAAATATATAAATTACTATAAATTTTTTTAACTTTTGGAAGGTGTTGTATCTTTCTAATTTATCATAAATAAGAAAGATACATGTAAGGCCTATTACTTCTTTTCCCTACAGGGGATGACTCTATTTTATTTTATTGAGCGTATTCCATTTTGCTCTATGTCCTTGGCCCTCCAGCCTTTTTACTATTCAGCTATGTCTGGGTCATTGGTACAGTATAAAAATGTTAAAAAATTTATAGTAATTTATATATTTTTTATACTTACCAATGACCCAGACGGGGATGGCCCTCCCAGGAGTTGGGAACTCTTGCCTCCCCGCTGAGTACATAGCGCTTACCAGGCACTGGTTATTAGAATGATAAATGGCGCCAATTTCGGAACGTCCTTGACACTGCGCATGCGCAGTAGGGGCGAAGTGTGGAGGGCCTCTCAGGACATGTTTTCTTTAGTTTTAGATGCAAATTTTGGGGATTGGGGGGCAAAATTTGTGTTTGGCCCTATATTTTAAGAGTTAGCACCAGCTATGTCTGGGTCATTGGTAAGTATAAAAAATATATAAATTACTATAAATTTTTTAACTTTTTAGTATACTTGTTTCACAAGATCTACTGCAGCCTGTTATTATTTAGGTTATAGGTTTATGTTACCTCATACCTATGCACTCTACGATAGTTTACAATTGAGTCTTTTGTCTCTTTATCTAAGTCAGTTAGTAACTTTTTGATAAATAGACTTAGAATCTTTAGATTAAATTCCTATACGGATTTTAACTTCGGTTCTTATTTAGCTAAGTAATCATTTGAGCCTCTGGAAACAGTAGTTTTCAAATTCTGACCTTTTAGACAGTAATTCTGTTGGTTTCTCTTTTACTGTAGAGTCAGTGAGTTTCATGCACTATCGATGGATGATTTTCACTTTCATAGTTTCGGAATCAATACTTCCGTTACTATTTAGGTTGGATTGTTGCATAAGAGTTAGGCTCCTATTTTCCGGAACCTATTATTTTAAGGTCCTTCCGTCTTCGTAGGGGCATAGGCCTTTACTCTTTCCGGGTACAGTTTATGTATTTATAAACAGATATCTGTTTATTACAAAGGGCGTAAGCTTCTTCTGTCTTTGATGTCTAGTAGAAGGACGTTACGCTCCATTTTATTGTTAATGGATTCTATTAACTATCGGTACTGCTTATGGTATATCTTTGACTTAGCAGTTGTGCTTAAGATTTCGGCTCATGAAGTAAGAGTTCTTCTACTTCTTGGGCTTACATTAATAGTGTCGCTATTATAGATTTTTGAAGGCCGCTCATTGCGCTCAGCCATCCACATTCATGAATTTTATCTCAGAAATATCGAGTCCATTTCTGGAGGCCTCTATTGTTAGGTCTATTATCTACTGCTCAGAATGTCATTCACTTAACAGTTGCTACTATAGCTAGGTAGGCTGTCTGTTTCGGCAGTGTCTCCGTTCGGCTGCCCTCTTCGCTCTGGGCTATTTGACCCAGGGCAAGAAAAAGGGGGGGGGGGGGGGGAGGGTGTTCCCTTGGGTCACCTGTTTTACTATGAAAACAAGGGGATACCTCCTCCGGAGTTAGTAATTCTGAGCTGTTATTGGGATGGTTGTTTAGTGAGAAGTTTAGGTTTTTAAAATTCATTCAAGTCTTAGTTTTTAAAGTATAGCTTTTGAATATTGCATATGTCAACGGACATGATTATGCAATCCTCACACACTTTTAGGAGTATAAGAGTCTCTATTCTCTAGACTTACTTTATTTATTGGCTTACTTTAAAAATTATTAGTATAAGGATTATATTGGATATTAATAGAGTACATGGATGTATGAAGCTCAATTTTGGAAGGTGTTGTACATTTCTAATTTATCATAAATAAGAAAGATACATATAAGGCCTATTACTTCTTTTTCCCTACAGGGGATGACTCTATTTTATTTTATTGAGCGTATTCCATTTTGCTCTATATCCTTTGCCCTCCAGCCTTTTTACTATTCAGCTATGTCTGGGTCATTGGTACAGTATAAAAATGTTAAAAAATTTATAGTAATTTATATATTTTTTATACTTACCAATGACCCAGACGGGGATGGCCCTCCCAGGAGTTGGGAACTCTTGCCTCCCCGCTGAGTACATAGCGCTTACCAGGCACTGGTTATTAGAATGATTAATGGCGCCAATTTCGGAATGTCCTTGACACTGCGCATGCGCAGTAGGGGCGAAGTGTGGAGGGCCTTTCAGGACATGTTTTCTTTAGTTTTAGATGCAAATTTTGGGGATTGGGGGGCAAAATTTGTGTTTGGCCCTAAGTTTTTTTTAAGAGTTAGCACCAGCTATGTCTGGGTCATTGGTAAGTATAAAAAATATATAAATTACTATAAATTTTTTAACTTTCGAGGCATGGGCCTCTTGTTGTCATTCTTGCTAAATGTTGCACTGCTTATTCAGTGTTTCCTCTCCCCTAGCCTTCTAAAGTCCCCCCTTGCAATTCTCCCATGCTTTTGGCATATTTTTGAGAAAGTTCATTTCTAAAATTTCCTGGGAGAGTTGCTTGGTTACAGAATGTTTTCTGTTATTTTCCCCATAGTTACGTTTTCACCCATGGTTGTATAACGTTGTGTTCTGCATCTTCCATCTGATGTTCTGCAGATTCCCCCCTGGGAGTCTCTGTTTTGCATCAGATAGAGTGTAATTTTGATGACTGATTCCGGGCCAGTTTTTTCAGTGCCTGGAGTCATGTTTTCTGGTGTTTTACACTGTTTGTTTACATTGGCAACAGCCTTTTTTGAGGGGGGCTGTTTGCCTTTGCTGTAGTTTATCTCACTATAAGATACATTTATATTATCCGTAAGTGTCTCATTAATTATTTAATATAAATTTAAAATTTTTGACCACACTTTGCCATCGGATCCATCAGGGCTCAACATTACTTTTCAGCAACTTGGGCTTCGCTGAAAAAATATTTTTTCAAAATTATTTTGATTTGCAATTGTTTTTTCATTTATTAATGGATCATGTTATTATGTATCTTTGTGTCAGGGGTTTTTGCGAGTAACTAGGACTTGTTGTTGTTCTTTCACAATGAAGGGACATTGTTCAAATTGTAATAGGAAGAAATCTTCCTCTGACTTTCATGATCATTGTATTAATTGTAGTCAGTGTTCTCGCATTAATCCCTGTCCTATATGTGAATATTGGGATGAGAAACATTGGAAACGTGTGTCACGATATGTTGTTTCTGGAGAAAGGGCTATGCCGGCTCTTTCTCTGCAAGGTCACTCTACTCTCTCAGTTTCTATTTCAGAGGAACAAGAACAGGGTGATGTTTCCATGTTATCTTCTACAAGTGTGCATCCGTCGTCACAAATGAATTCAGAGCTAGCGGCAAAAGTGCTCATGGAGATTAGACAAATGTCGTCCGCTAGCTCGCCCGGTGTAGCGTCCATTCACCGAATGGTTCGGCAGCCGGGTTCGTCCGATGCGGTCCAGGAGGAAATTTTGGGTGATGCGAGCACTATAAACATAATAGATGCACACCCAGTGACGGCGGATAGTAAGCGAGAACGGAGGAAGCCTTTGAGTCCGGTTCCTAGCTCGTCCAGGTCCAGCCGGGCCGCGAGCGAGAGAGGCCCCTCTCTCGTACAACAACATCTGGGACCAGATGTTGTGGTACAAAATGTGTCTTTAGCGGAGCATACGTCCGTCGCTCGGGACGCTCCGTTGTATAAGCAGTCCGCGGAGACTGTTAAGGCTTCCTCTTCTCGTCAGCGCACACGACCGCACCTTGGCTGCGTGACCGCTGATATATTACCAGCTTTGCCGATCAAGGATTCTTCGGCGACCAGGTCACACCATCCGGCAGCCAGGGATTTGAGACCGATGGACTCCGGACGTTCGCATAGGAAAAGTATGCGGGAGCCCTCTGATGCGGAGCTGCCCTCGGCGAAGCAGCGAAAGACTGCGCCTCCGCAGGTCTCGACACCGGACATTCTTGTGCAGATAGCACAGCTCATCGCAGCATCCCAGCAGCCGACAGAAATGGTGTCGGATCGAGAATTATCCGACGACGCTGGGTCGGTACGCTCCGCCGAAGCATCGGGGGCGGACGACTGGGAACATCATGAGGTCCGACCGGATGGTGAAAGGGATACGGATGACTTGGAGCTATCCCTTTCGGAACAACATAAAGCTGCCGTGGACTTCATCCGGCACTTTCTCCCTCAAGTTGTTCCGTCGGGCCAGACTGCTGCGGTTCCGGACAAGATGATTATAGCGTCATTGGACTCTGAATTTTTTGAGCGGTTCAGGGACATCGCTCCCGAGTTTCCGTCGCAGTCCAATAATGTTGCAAGAACATTTGAATTATTGAACGACGCTATATTTAAACTTGCTTCCAAGACGGGGAAAGCAGGTTTCTTGTCCGCTAATACTCTCAACCTGCCTTTCATTAATGCAAGGAATAAATTCGATTCGGCAGGACAGGGTATACCGAGAGTTCCTCTGCGTATGGACGACGAGGCGGAAGACTTAGAGCTATCATTACTGTCGTCGGCTTCTATTCCAACCGCGGTGTTGGAAACAGCTATTGCGTCTAACAGAGCCAATTTAGATGCCTTATCTTACGCGGATCACCTTACTAAGGCGTTATCACTGCGCCTTCAAGGGAAAGAGTTTCAGGATATACAATTCTCTTTAAGACTTCTTTCAAGGGCAGTAGCTTATTCCACGTGTAACTCCGCCCTTTCAGTGGCAAATCTGGAGTTGGTTAGACGTGACGCAGCCCTAGCTACATCCACACTAGTGGATACTAAGGTGAAGAACTCTCTTAGAGTCGCTTCGGTCTCAGGAGAACATCTCTTTGACGGCAAGCTTTCTGCTATTTATGATAAAATTACAAAGAAAGCTTCGGATTCTCTGTTGTTCAAATCTGCTTCTAAGAAGTCGGATACAGCAGACAAGAATAAGACAGGCACTTCTGAGTCTAATGCGCCCAAGAGAGGTTCCTATAGAGGTTCCGGTGCGTCCTCTTGGTCTTATTCGAGAGACCGTCAGGGTAGCGACTCTCGTTCGGGACGTCCTTCAGGCCGGGACAATCGGTCGGACGCCCCGAGGTCGACGAGGCGAGGTGCGGGTCGTGGAGGACGTGGTTTCTCCTACCGCAGGCCTCGCAGGTCCAGGAGGTGATGGCTTAAACCTCTATCGCGTACCAGTTGGCGGAAGGTTGTCGAGCTTTTCACAAGAATGGGCGTCGATTACGGACGACCCTTGGGTGAGAGGAGTGACTTCGGAAGGTCTAAAGATATCCTTCAAACGAAAGCCTCCATTAACTCGAAGTCCAAAGTGGACTCATCTTCCGTCAAATCCGCAGAAAAGAGACGCTCTGTTATCAGAGGTGCAGTCTCTTTTAATGAAGAACGCGGTAGAGGTCGTAGGAAACCAGGAATCTCCGGGATTCTACAGCCATCTGTTTCTGGTTCCGAAACCAGACGGCTCGTTCCGTCCAGTCATAGATTTGAGCTGGATAAACAAGCTGATCATCGCTCCGAAGTTTTATATGGAGACGATTCGGTCGGTCAGAGCGAGTATTCGGGTGAACGATTATGCAACAAGCATAGATCTCAAAGATGCGTACTTTCACGTCATGGTACATCCGACATTCCGAAAGTACCTATGCTTCGCAGTCCTAGGAGTGGTGTATCAATTCCGGGCGATGTGCTTTGGATTGAATCTAGCACCCTGGGCTTTCACTCGGGTAATGAACTCGGTAATGATCTATTTCCGAGCTCATTCGTCTGCGGTAACGTCGGCCTACCTGGACGACATTCTTCAGAGGTACGGCAACGAGTTAACGCTTCAGAACGATGTTCAGAATCTTCTTCTATTGCTCCGACGTCTCGGTTTTATAGTAAACGAGGAGAAGTCGGATCTGGTGCCGTCCAAGTCATTCACTCATCTGGGAATGAGCTTCGAGACGCACAACAATCTCGTTCGTCTGCCGTTAACCAGAGCGAAATTAGTCAGTTGTTACGCTCGCTATTGTCTGCACGCAGACAAAGTCACAGCGAGAGAATTTATGAGACTGATAGGTCTGTGCGGAGCCGCCGCGGATCTCATTCCGATGGGGCGGTTACGCACACGTCCTCTTCAAATTTTCTTGACTCAGAATTGGAGTGTGAAAATTCATTCGCTCGATGTAGACGTTCTCTTGTCAGATCAAGTGAAACAAGAGATTCAGACTTGGGCAAACATTCAGTGGTTAACTCAGGGAGTTCCGCTGCAGTTGCCGGATCCGAGTTTTACCATTATGACGGATGCCAGTCAAACAGGTTGGGGTGCATCATTAATCCCAACGGATTCGAGATGCCAGGGTCTTTGGGATCCACAATTCCTGTGCAAGCACATAAACATCAAGGAAATGATGTCAATTTGGCTTGCGTTACGTCACTGGATGGACATTATTCACAATGCTCATGTCCAAATCCTATCCGACAATACGACAGTAGTGGCGTATATACGGAATCAGGAAGGCACTCATTCAGTTCCGTTGTTCAATCTAACGGAAAGAATCCTTCTGTTTGCGCTAGAACATCACGTTCTTCTTTCGGTCCGTCACATACCGGGTCGTCTGAATGTGCTAGCAGACTCCCTTTCACGAAAGGGTCGCTTGTTGCCGTCGGAGTGGACTCTCAACAAACAAGTATTCAATCAGATTTGCTACCAATGGGAACGGCCAATGATAGACTTATTTGCGACACATCTCAACAATCAGTTGCAGACGTATGTGTCTCCGTGTCCGGATCCAAGAGCATTTGCAGTTGACGCTCTGTCGATCCCTTGGGACGGAATGATAGGATATGCGTATCCTCCAGCGCCGTTAATTCAACAAGTATTGCTAAAGATGAAACAATCTCAATGCAAGATTCTGTTGGTAGCATCTCTGTCGCCACAGAGACCGTGGATAAATCTACTCAGGTGTCTGTTGTGGGACCTACCGCGAAAGCTTCCTCCACGGGAGGATCTTCTTTCGCAGGGGAAATCGCGCCAACTCCATCACAACACGCAAGGTCTCAACCTTCACGTTTTTCCGTTGTGCGGTCCTTCTTGCATGGCAAACACTTTACAGGACGAGCAGTGGACGCGATTTCTAACTGTAGGAGGACCTCCTCTTCGCTAAACTATGCGGCTAAGTGGAAGGTTTTTCGTCGTTGGTGTAGGGATCATTCTGTAGATATATTCGATCCCTCTATACCAGACATTGCAAACTTTCTAGTATACTTGTTTGACGAAATCAAACTGCAGCCTGTTACTATAAAGGGTTATAGATCTATGTTATCTGATACCTATGCACATCATGATAGTTTACAAATTGGATCTAATGTCTCTTTATCTAAGTTGGTTAGAAACTTTTCGATAAATAGACCCAGAACTCTTAGATTAATTCCTGAGTGGAATTTAGCTTGGGTTCTTCTTAAATTGAAGGAAAAGCCATTTGAACCTCTTGGGACAGTAGATTTCAAATTCTTATCTTATAAGACAGCTTTTCTCTTAGCTTTCTCTTCTGCTAGAAGAGTCATTGAGCTTCATGCACTGTCGGTGGATGATTCTCACTATCGTAGTGTCGGGAACACTATCACCTTCACTACTAATGTGGGTTTTTTAGCTAAGAATCAGGCTCCTAATAAATATCCGGAACCTATTGTTATTAAGGCTCTTCCGTCTTCAGACGGGCGTAGGCCTTTACTCTGTCCTGTTAGAGCGTTACGTATCTATAAACAGAGATCTCAGTTTATCAGAAAGGGACGGAAACATTTCTTTCTGTCTTTGATGCCTAATAGAAAGGACATTTCGGTCCATTCTATTGCTAGATGGATTCAATTAACTATCCGTACTGCTTATGAAAATTTATCTTCTCAGCAGTCTGTGCTTAAGATTTCTGCTCATGAAGTAAGAGCTCTTTCTACTTCCTGGGCTTATGCTAATAGTGTTGCTATTACAGATTTAATGAAGGCTGCTTATTGGTCTCAGCCATCCACATTTACGAATTTTTATCTCAGAAATATTGAGTCCATTTCTGGAGACCTGCATTGTTTAGGTCCGTTATCTGTTGCTCAGAATGTCGTCCACTAAACAGTTGCAACTATAGTTATGTAGGCTTTCTGTTCCGGCAGTGACTCCGTCCGACTGCCCTCTTCGCTCTGGGCTATTTGACCCAGGGCAAGGAGAAGGGGGGGGGGGGGGGGGGGGGTGTTCCCTCGGGTCACCTGCTTTATAGTGAAAAGCAAGGGAATGCCTCCTCCAAGTCAGTATTTCTGAGTGTTACGGTGTGGAATTATTAATGATATTGGTAACAGAAAGAAATCTGAGAATCAGCAACAAAACTATGAATTTAACTATTCTGAAATTTAATTAAAAAAAATTAATATATAAAAAAAATGATACAAAGATCTTTTACACTAATTGGGTTACAGAAAATAAAAAAAATACAATGGTACTTATCAATTATAGAATTAGTCCAAAGTACAGTTTGACAGAATCCAGTAATCCAGTGGCGAAGTATCTTCTGAAGAAAGTTACCAGCTGGTAGATGTAGTATTAAATCCAAGAATGTCTCTCAGAAACAGTATCCCGTAGATTCGTAATAAAATTTTCACTTTGAAATTTTAGCAGTCTCCAATAAAATATAATAAAACGCTCTGCAAAATTCAAATGGAGTAAAAATCCAAGAAGTATTGGCGCCACAGGTAATTTCCAAATAATCCAGTAGAATCCTGGCTTTTCACAAAATAATATTCTGTTTCACAGAAAGTATAAATTCTCTTTTCCAAGATGAATAGATTCTCTTTGAAATTCTCTTTTGGAATCAATCTCCAAATTCACAAAGAAGCACTGCTTCTATAATAAATGCACTTCTGAAACAATAATATTCTCCAGTGGAAATAACTGAAGTGAGTCTTTTTGAAAGGCTTTCTAAGAATGAATTTTTGAATTCTGTTGACAAACCTTTATATAGTAACCAGGTAGAATGTCCCAGAAGAGGAAGTTTCTGCAATGTTCTATTAGTTTCTGGGGGATTCTGTTAAAGTTCAAGTAAACAAGGTCATTGACCTATTTAAACAATTAAACAATCAACAGCTATATGTACAATATATCAGTGTAACAAAGATGTAAACAAGGTCACTGAGTGCAAAAGAGTTAGACCAGTCAGAAAATGCAGCAATAAAAAAAAAATATCTTTCTCATATAATTATCTACTAAGGATATATCAATCTCAATATAATATGGGGGCTATAACACACCCCGCCTTAAAAGAAAAAGTTTGAAGGTACTGAAAACTTTTTACATAATTTTAGCAGACTCTGACTGGTTTACAATACACACACACACCATAATCTTCACAATTTTTTTTTTTTTAATAAACATATATACACTTGAAGTGAATAGGGACCGATCATATCATTTTAAATTAAGATATTCTGGAAAGAGCATCAGCTACAACATTATCTCTTCCCGAAATATGCCTAATCTCTAAATTATATTCTTGAAGGGCTAAACTCCACCGCAATAATCTTTGATTCTTGTTTTTCATTTTATTGATAAATGTTAAGGGGTTATGATCGGTGTAAACTGTAATTGGACATAGGGTGGTTCCTAGATACACATCAAAATGGGTTAATGCCAAAATTAGAGCCAAAGTTTCTTTTTCTACTGTAGAGTAGTTCTTTTGATGTTTGAGAAATTTTCTGGAAAAATAACATACAGGGTGATCAATACCTTGGGAATCTTCCTGGGCAATATACCCACCTGCTCCATTGTCACTTGCATCTATGAATAATTTGAAGGGCTTTTCATAATTGGGACTGGCCAGGACAGGGGAATTATTTAATAAAGTTTTTATTCTGTTAAAGGATTTCTGGCATTCCTCAGTCCAAACAAACTTAACCCTTTTGCTCAATAAACTGGTCAAAGGGGAGACAACATCTGAAAAATTTAAACAAAATTTTCTATAATATCCAGCCATGCCTAAGAATCTCATGAGCTCTTTTTAGCTCACCTGAGCGAAGCTCAAGGGGAGCTTTACTAATCACTTTCTGTCCAGCGTCCGTCGTCCGTCGTCGTCCGTCCGGTGTTAACTTTACATTATCGACTTCTCCTAAACCACTAGCCCAATTTTATTCAAATGTTGGCTAAATGTTTATTACCTAATGCCAATTCAGATTTGTTCAAATGAAGTTGCCTCTCCTCCTGGGTGGTGCCACGCCCCCAAGGGGCACCAAAATCTTTGTAAATCTTCTTCTCATGAACCAGCAGTAGCAGAGACTTGATATTTGGTGTGCAGCTTCCTTTTGAGGTGTAGACTCAGATTTGTTCAAGAGAAGTTTGTGGGGCTATACTTGGCGTTGTTATGAGAGGGGCAAAATTTTTTGCCCCGCCCAAAATTTCTATTTTCCAAACCGAAAGGCTGATTTGAACCAAATTTTATGTGAGGGCTTATTGGGTCATGAGTACTTGATTTATGCAAAAAAAGTTTTCCCGCAGCCCCGTGGGAACCGCAGGAGCTAAAAATAGAAAAAATTTAAAACGCCCATATCTCCAAAACTGCACGGCACTGAGAATTTTTATTTGGTGTGCAGCTTCCTTAGGACCAACAGAAAGGATTGGTAAAAAAAAATTGCCATCGGTTTTATCATAGGGTACAGTTTCGGGACTTTGAAAAAGTGCTGAGTCAGCACTTTTTAACACTGTAGGCAATGGGAAAAACATTAAAAAATCTTCTTCTCCAGATCCAGCAGGCAGAATCTTTTGATATTTGGTATGCAACATTGTAGGGTGGATCTGATTCAAGTTTGTTCAAATCGGCCCCCTGGGTTCATATTTGGGCTCAGTATAGGAGCCCGATTTCGAACTTAGTGCATTTCAAGCAAATTTCTTAAAAAATCTTCTTCTCCAGATCCAGCAGGCAGAATCTTTTGATATTTGGTATGCAACATTGTGGGGTGGATCTGATTCAAGTTTGTTCAAATCGGCCCCCTGGGTTTATATTTGGGCTCAGTATAGGAGCCCAAATTTGAACTTACTGCATTTCAGGCAAATTTCTTTGAAAATCTTCTTCTCCAGATCCAGCAGGCAGAATCTTTTGATATTTGGTATGCAACATTGTAGGGTGGATCTGATTCAAGTTTGTTCAAATCGGCTCCCTAGATTCATATTTGGGCTCACTATAGGAGCTCGAATTCGAATTTAGTGCATTTCAGGCAAATTTCTTCAAAAATCTTCTTCTCCAGATCCAGCAGGCAGAATCTTTTGATATTTGGTATGCAACGTTGCGGGGTAGATCTGATTCAAGTTTGTTCAAATCGGCCCCCTGGATACATATTTGGGCTTACTATAGAAGCCCGAATTCGAACTTAGTGCATTTCAGGCAAATTTCTTAAAAAATCTTCTTCTCCAGATCCAGCAGGCAGAATCTTTTCATATTTGGTAAGCAACATTGTGGGGTGGATCTGATTCAAGATTGTTCAAATCGGCCCCCTGGGTTAATATTTGGGCTCAGTATAGGAGCCCGATTTCAAACTTAGTACATTTCAGGCAAATTTCTTAAAAAATCTTCTTCTCCAGATCCAGCAGGCAGAATCTTTTGATATTTGGTATGCAACATTGTAGGGTGGATCTGATTCAAGTTTGTTCAAATCGGCCCCCTGGGTTCATATTTGGGCTCAGTATAGGAGCCTGATTTCGAACTTAGTGCATTTAGGCAAATTTCTTAAAAAATCTTCTTCTCCAGATCCAGCAGGCAGAATCTTTTGATATTTGGTATGCAACATTGTGGGGTGGATCTGATTCAAGTTTGTTTAAATCGGCTTCCTAGATTCATATTTGGGCTCACTATAGAAGCTCGAATTTGAACTTAGTGCATTTCATGCAAATTTCTTAAAAAATCTTCTTCTCCAGATCCAGCAGGCAGAATCTTTTCATATTTGGTAAGCAACATTGCGGGGTGGATCTGATTCAAGTTTGTTCAAATCGGCCCCCTGGGTTTATATTTGGGCTCAGTATAGGAGCCCAAATTTGAACTTAGTGCATTTCAAGCAAATTTATTAAAAAATCTTCTTCTCCAGATCCAGCAGGCAGAATCTTTTGATATTTGGTATGCAACATTGTGGGGTGGATCTGATTCAAGTTTGTTCAAATCGGCTTCCTAGATTCATATTTGGGCTCACTATAGAAGCCCAAATTTGAACTTAGTGCATTTCAAGCAAATTTCTTAAAAAATTTTCTTCTCCAGATCCAGCAGGCAGAATCTTTTGATATTTGGTATGCAACCTTGTGGGATGGATCTGATGCAAATTTGTTTAAATCGGCTCCCTAGATTCATATTTGAGCTTACTATAGAAGCTCGAATTCGAACTTAGTGCATTTCAGGCAAATTTCTTAAAAAATCATCTTCTCCAGATCCAGCAGGCAGAATCTTTTGATATTTGGTATGCAACATTGCGGGGTGGATCTGATTCAAGTTTGTTCAAATCGGCCCCCTGGATTCATATTTGGGCTCACTATAGAAGCTCGAATTCAAACTTAGTGCATTTCGGGCAAATTTCTTCAAAAATCTTCTTCTCCAGATCCAGCAGGCAGAATCTTTTGATATTTGGTATGCAACATTGCGGGGTGGATCTGATTCAAGTTTGTTCAAATCGGCCCCCTGGATTCATATTTGGGCTTAAATAGAAGCCCGAATTCGGACTTAGTGCATGTCGGGCAAATTTATTAAAAAATCTTCTTCTCCAGATCCAGCAGGCAGAATCTTTTGATATTTGGTATGCAACATTGTGGGGTGGATCTGATTCAAGTTTGTTCAAATCGGCTTCCTAGATTCATATTTGGGCTCACTATAGAAGCTCGAATTCGAACTTAGTGCATTTCAGGCAAATTTCTTGAAAAATCATCTTCTCCAGATCCAGCAGGCAGAATCTTTTGATATTTGGTATGCAACATTGCGGGGTGGATCTGATTCAAGTTTGTTCAAATCGGCCCCCTGGATTCATATTTGGGCTCACTATAGAAGCTCGAATTCAAACTTAGTGCATTTCGGGCAAATTTCTTCAAAAATCTTCTTCTCCAGATCCAGCAGGCAGAATCTTTTGATATTTGGTATGCAACATTGTGGGGTGGATCTGATTCAAGTTTGTTCAAATCGCCCCCCTGGATTCATATTTGGGCTTAATATAGAAGCCTGAATTCGCACTTAGTGCATTTCGGGCAAATTTATTCAAAAATCTTCTTCTCCAGATCCAGCAGGCAGAATCTTTTGATATTTGGTATGCAACATTGTGGGGTGGATCTGATTCAAGTTTGTTCAAATCGGCTTCCTAGTTTCATATTTGGGCTCACTATAGAAGCTCGAATTCGAACTTAGTGCATTTCACGCAAATTTCTTAAAAAATCTTCTTCTCCAGATCCAGCTTCAGAATCTTTTCATATTTGGTAAGCAACATTGTGGGGTGGATCTGATTGTGATTCATGAACGTATTTATTTGTAAAGTTGATAGAATCTTAGACAAAATTTGCAGAAAAGATCTACTATAGAAGGGGTGGTATCCAGGGTGAACCGTTTACCCAAATCTAGCAGTACTAATGCATTATTCACACAAATCTCCGTTCAAATTTTATGACCCCTCATTGGAACACACGCATTCAGCTCATTCGAACAAAGGTCATATGCCATGTTTTCGAGACGAAGGAATAAAAATTTTAGTTATTCATGAAATTTTTAGGCAACTGTTGTCTGTTATTCACATTGCTTCATGAAATTTCAGTACTTTTAGAAGTTACCTCAGTAATCAAGGGTTAATTCCCCTTAATTAAATGTCGCCTCTAAAAAACAACCACTTTGCATATCTTACCTTTTTACCAGCATAACTGCCAAAACTTGTCAGCATTCTTCGCAAAAATCACTATTCAAATTTTAATTTTTGTCTCTTAAACATACATGTACTTATCGCTTGTAAATACCCCATTGGAATGAGCTTTTTGAGCCCATTCCAATGAGAGGTCGCACACCATGCTTTTTGAGTCAAAAAAGCAATTTTTTTAGTTATTCCAGAATTTCGTACGTAAAACACAGCTTTATGACTTCACATTAAAATGAGCTCTCTAAGCTTGTTCCAATCAACATTCACGCACTATGTCTTTCACACAAAAAATAAAATTTTCCATTTATTCAGAAATTTTGTTTGCAAGAACACTTTTACCCCCCCCCCCCCCCCACACACACACAAACACACACACACACACACACACAAACACACACACACACATCTAAAAGTTTGTCAGCAAAAAAACAGTTACTTCAATTTTTAAATGCATTATAGGAACAACTTGCCTAATCAAATTTAAATACTTTTGCATCATTCTGTATCTAGAACAAACCATTTACCATATCTTTACGCAAAATTCTCCAGCATCATTCACAAAAAAACACCATTATTTATATATTCACATTTCTGTCTCAAAAATATACCTGATCTTCCCATACCCCTATTGGAATAAGCTGTTTGAGCTTGTTCCAATGATGATAAAAAAAACTAATATTTTGGAAAATTTGTGAAAATTTTTGTTTTCTTGCATGCAAATATATACATGTAGCACATGGAAGATATCCACAGATGGGGAGAGATGTCCAAGGCTATCTCTTCACATTCCTTGTTTGTGCTTCATGCTAAACCAGTTTGTCTGCAGAGATAAATTTGCTTTATTAAAAATCATTGGAGATTGGCCACACACCAACGATTTTAAATAAAACTAATTTTAGGTAACAAATGTTGAACTTCAAACAAAATCTATCACTCAACCAGTTAATGTTGATGAGGCATGACATGGTGAAGGTGACCTAAAATACTTCTTAGAGTCACTTTGTCAGGTGAGCGATTAAGGCCACGTGGGGCCTCTAGTTTAGAGTTTGGTACTGGAAAATTTACAATGGCATCAACTTTAGCCGCAATCGGCCTCACCTGCCCCTGCCCAACAACATGACCTAAATAATTTACAGTTGCTTTGCCAAATTCTGATTTTACCAAGTTAATAGTTAGGTTGGCTTGGGTCACTTTGTCAAAAAATTCTTGAATATGCTTTAGATGATCAGCCCAATTTGTATCTGTGTGTATAATAACATCATCAATATAAGCTTCACTGTGATCTAGGTCTGCAATTAAGTGGTTAACCATGCGCTGGAACGTTGCCGGAGAGTTTTTCATGCCAAAAGGGGTAACTTTATATTGATACAATCCAAATGGTGTAACGAAAGCAGATATTTCTTTTGCTTTTTCTGTTAAAGGGACTTGCCAATAACCCTTTAACAAGTCAAATTTTGTCACAAATTTAGCATGGCCAAGTTTGTCAATGCAGTCATCAATTCTAGGAATGGGATAATTGTCTGTTTTGGTGAGGCTGTTCACCTTTCGGTAATCTGTACAAAATCGGTAACTGCCATCAGGTTTTGGGACGAGTATACAGGGCGAACTCCAGTTGCTATGGCTAGGTTCTATGATATCATTGTCCAGCATATACTGTATTTCCTTTCGCATGATCTCAGCTTTGAAAGGATTCAATCTATATGGATGCTGTTTGATGGGATTTGCCTCTCCTACATCAACATCATGAAAAATAACAGATGTCCTACTAGGCACATCGGGAAATAAGTGTTGATATTTGAAAATTAAATCAACTAAATCTTTTCTTTGGTCAGGCAGTAAATAATCTGTTTTATTTTGTAGATCTCTCAGGACATCTGAGTTCTGTAACTTCAGAGGTACATTTTCGCCGCCTTCATGAATATCCTCTACAGGATTTTCCAGCTCACCCATGTGGGTGACTGTTGAGACTGGTAAAGAGTTTGGTTCTCTCTCATAATAAGTTTTCAACATATTTATATGGCACAGCTGAGTATTTTTGAGTCTATCGGGAGTCTCAACAACATAATCAGTATCACTGATCTTGTGCTTAACAATATAAGGGCCTGAATATCTTGCTTGTAAAGCATTGCCCTTTAAAGGGAAAAATACTAACACCTTGTCCCCAGGTTTAAAGGTGCGAAATTTTGCCTTTTTATCATACCAGGTCTTCATATGACTCTGGGCTTTCTGTAAATGTTTATTTGCCATTTCTCTGGCCTGGTGCAGTTTTTCCTTAAAAGTGGACACATAGTCCAGAAGAGAAATTTCAGGTGGCTCTTCCCCGAGCCATTTCTCCTTCAAAGCAGCGAGTGGACCCCTCACTGAGTGTCCAAACACTAATTCAAAAGGGCTGAATCCCAGAGATTCCTGTACAGTCTCACGGACTGCAAATAAGAGATGTACTCCTTCATCCCAGTCCTTCTCATTATCCTCCCCATAGGCCTTTATCATGGTCTTCAGTGTTTGATGAAAGCGTTCTAGAGCTCCTTGACTTTCGGGATGATAGGCACTTGATGTGTACTGCTTAATTTTGAGCTCATACATCACCTGCTGAAAAATGTTTGACATAAAATTTGAGCCTTGGTCCGATTGTACTGACCTGGGTAGACCGAAAGTCGTGAAAAATTTTATCAAGGCCTTAACTATAGTCTTAGTTTTAATATTTCTTAGAGGAATAGCCTCAGGAAATCGTGTAGAATCACACATGATGGTAAGAAGATATTCATTTCCAGATCTTGTTCTAGGCAATGGGCCAACACAATCAATAATAATTCTACTAAATGGCTCCTCAAAAGCGGGGATTGGTTGAAGGGGAGCAGGAGGAATCTTCTGGTTGGGTTTTCCTACAATTTGACAGGTGTGGCAGGTTTTACAAAATTCGACAACATCCTGTCGAAGCTTGGGCCAGTAAAAACACTGTTGAATACGAGAGTAGGTTTTCCTAACTCCCAAATGTCCAGCCATTGGATTTTCATGAGCCAGGCTTATTATTTCATTCCGGTATTTAGTGGGGACAACTATTTGATAAATAATCTCCCAATCGCTATTGGAGGGTACTTCTGGTGGTCGCCATTTCCTCATAAGTACACCAGATTTTCTGAAATAACAGACAGGGGAGTTTTGGGCTTCAGCCTGTGTTAGAGCCTTTTCACGTGGCTCTGCAAGGTCAGGATCACTTTCCTGTTCCTGAATTAAAGAAGTCCGGGAAATGACATTCCAGGAGGTCCCCCTATCACTCTCAGGTGTAGTGGCCTCTTTACAATTTTTGGAGGAGTCATCACACTGACTCAGAAATGTCTGAGACAAATCAATGTCTTCAGAATCCGTAATTCTGTGACTGTTCTTATCCTCTGCTTTGCTGTTTAAATCAACACAATTGAGGTTGTTATCAACCTCAGCTTTCTTTGCCATGGACCGAGTCACAGCACATGCTGGAAAAGCAAAAGGAAAACATTCCTTCAAATTAATAATACTTTCATCTGTGCTCGGCTTATCCACCACTTGAGGTTCTACAGTGACTTTGTCACCAGCTAAGTCATTTCCCAATAATAAAGAAATACCTTTTACAGGTAGAGTAGGTCTGATTCCTACTGTCACAGTCCCATTTACTAAGCTACTTCTTAAATTTATTTTATGAAGTGGGACATTTAAAGAGTTTGACTCAATACCTGATATTAGAACTTGTGCCCCTGTAGCACTTTCTTCAGAAAATGGCAAAATGCCTTCTAACATTAATGACTGAGTAGCCCCTGTGTCTCTCAGTATTTTTATTGGTAAGGAACAGTGCTTATCCCCATCAAGGGAAACAAAGCCTTCAGAAATAAATGGCTTATAATTTTCTAAAGCGTCTTGCTTTATAACATAATTTTCAGGGCAAGGAGCACATGCTAGTGCATTCTGTGAAGTAGAGGACTCATTTTTCCTTTTTAACAGCCAGCAATCAGATAATAAATGACCTGCTTTCTTACAATAATTACAAGTTTTAGTTGAACTGTTGGGTCGTAATGGTGTAGGGCTGGCATTGAATGACTTATTCTCATTAGGCTTCCGATTAAATTTAGGTGGTGAAAAGTTTGTAGGATGGGAAGGATGATTGGAAGGATGAGTTTTATCTGAAGCTGGTCTAGGTCCACTTTGGAAAGAATTCTTGTGGGGCCAAAATTTTGTGGCGTTACGACTCATTTTATGAGTTAAGGCATAGTCATCTGCCAGTACTGCTGCTCTATTTAATGTGTCAACTTTTTGTTCATCCAGGTGGGCCTTTATATCTGAATGTATCTCCTTTAAACTCCTCAATCAGCATCATTTCCTTTAATTTTGTAAAATCTTTCCCTATTTCTTTTGAGTGGCACCACCTGTCAAATAAATTTTGCTTTTCTCTGGCAAATTCCACATGAGTTTGATTTTCATTTTTATAATAATTTCTGAATTTCTGCCTATATGCCTCTGGAACAAGTTCATATGCCTTAAGTATTGCCTCTTTAACAGCGTCATAATTGTTGCTTTGCTCAGAAGATAGAGCGGAATAGATTTCTTGGGCCTTCCCTTTCAAAACACTTTGCAGTAGCAAAGTCCAGACATCCCTTGGCCATTCTAAACTTGTTGCCACTTTTTCAAAATGTGAAAAATATTTATCAACTTCTTTTTCTTGAAAGGGGGGAACTAGCCTAACATGTTTAGTTGCATCAAATCTACTTGGAGAAAATACATTTGAGCCTTGACGTTGAGATTCTAATTCTTTTATTTTTATTTCCTTTTGAATTTCTAATTCTTTTAAGTGCATTTCTTTTTGAGTTTCTATTTCCCTTAATTTTAATTCCCTATCCTCCTTTTCTTTTTGAGCCTGAATTTGTATTTGTTCCCTTTCTTTTTGAGCTTCTAATTCTTTTAATTTAATTTCATTTTCTCTTTCTTCTTTTTCTTTTTGGGCCTCTAATTCTTTTAATTTCATTTCATTTTCCTGCCTTTTCATTTCTTGTTGCATTTCTAATCTCTTTAGTTCTAATTCTAACTTTTTGAGTTCAAGGGCATCAGTAGGTTGTGGTTCAGAGACAGGTGACCCAGACTGAGGCAAAAGACCCTCCTCAATATAATGATTAACAATGAGCTGTTTAAGTTTATGCTTGTTCAGACCAGGGGTGGCAGGTAATTTTTGACACTGAGCAAGTTGAAATAAATCCTCCTTCTTAAGAGATTCTAAAAGGGCCAAACTAGGAGATCTTTCAAATTCAGAAAAAAATTCTGTCACAATAAATACCATGATGAAAAGGTTTGCTGGTTCTCAGATTATATAAATAATAATACTGAAAGTTTCTAAGAAAGTTTAAATGTTTTGAAAGTGAGCCAAAATAATAATTGAAATATGCAAATAAAGCTTTCTCGTTATCTTATATTCAATCTCGGCAACGAGCCCCCAATTTCTGTTACGGTGTGGAATTATTAATGATATTGGTAACAGAAAGAAATCTGAGAATCAGCAACAAAACTATGAATTTAACTATTCTGAAATTTAATTAAAAAAAATTAATATATAAAAAAAATGATACAAAGATCTTTTACACTAATTGGGTTACAGAAAATAAAAAAAATACAATGGTACTTATCAATTATAGAATTAGTCCAAAGTACAGTTTGACAGAATCCAGTAATCCAGTGGCGAAGTATCTTCTGAAGAAAGTTACCAGCTGGTAGATGTAGTATTAAATCCAAGAATGTCTCTCAGAAACAGTATCCCGTAGATTCGTAATAAAATTTTCACTTTGAAATTTTAGCAGTCTCCAATAAAATATAATAAAACGCTCTGCAAAATTCAAATGGAGTAAAAATCCAAGAAGTATTGGCGCCACAGGTAATTTCCAAATAATCCAGTAGAATCCTGGCTTTTCACAAAATAATATTATTCTGTTTCACAGAAAGTATAAATTCTCTTTTCCAAGACGAATAGATTCTCTTTGAAATTCTCTTTTGGAATCAATCTCCAAATTCACAAAGAAGCACTGCTTCTATAATAAATGCACTTCTGAAACAATAATATTCTTCAGTGGAAATAACTGAAGTGAGTCTTTTTGAAAGGCTTTCTAAGAATGAATTTTTGAATTCTGTTGACAAACCTTTATATAGTAACCAGGTAGAATGTCCCAGAAGAGGAAGTTTCTGCAATGTTCTATTAGTTTCTGGGGGATTCTGTTAAAGTTCAAGTAAACAAGGTCATTGACCTATTTAAACAATTAAACAATCAACAGCTATATGTACAATATATCAGTGTAACAAAGATGTAAACAAGGTCACTGAGTGCAAAAGAGTTAGACCAGTCAGAAAATGCAGCAATAAAAAAAAATATCTTTCTCATATAATTATCTACTAAGGATATATCAATCTCAATATAATATGGGGGCTATAACACTGAGTCGCTTCCGGGATGGTTTTAAAGTGTAATATTAATGTTAAAATTCATTCATGTCTTATTTTTAAAATGTAGCTCGATGTGAAGCATTTGTATATGTCAAGTGTCAAACGGGCTTTAATATACAATACTCGGACACTTTTAAATGACTATAAAGAGTCTCAATTCTCTGGACTACTTTATTTATTGGCTTACTTTAAAAATAATTAGTATAAGGGATATACTGGATGTTAATAGAGAACATAAATGTTATTGTGCTCAATTATTAAGGGTAGTGTATCTTTCTAATTTAATATTAAATAAGAAAGATACATGTAAAGCCTAATACTCCTTTTCTCCTTAAGGGGTTACCTCTTTACTATATAGTTGAGCTTATTGGATTTTCCTCTATGTCCTAGGCCCTCCAGCCTGTTTACTATTCAGCTAAGTCTGGGTCATTGGTACAGTATAAAAATGTTAAAAAATTTATAGTAATTTATATATTTTTTATACTTATCAATGACCCAGATGGGGATGGCCCTCCCTGGAGTTGGGAACTCTTGCCTCCCCGCTGAGTACATAGCGCTGACCAGGCACTGCCAGTAAGAATGATAATTGGCGCCAATTTCGGGACGTCTGCGTCACTGCGCATGCGCAGTAGAGGCGTAGTATGGAGGTCCTTTAGGACATGATTTCTTTTTGTTTTGGATGCAAATTTTGGGGATTGGGGGGCAAAATTTGTGTTTGGCCCTGGTTTTGTTAGAGTTAGCACCAGCTAAGTCTGGGTCATTGGTAAGTATAAAAATATATAAATTACTATAAATTTTTTAACTTTCGGCCCGATGTTGGAACAGATCAAGGCATGGCAAGAAATCCTGATACCGCGGTATCGGTAAAAAAAATACCGATACTGATACCGAAGTGCAAATTTCAAAACCGCCCAGCACTACTACAGGGTCCGAATATGGAACCATTTTCCAAAGGCATGATTGCATGATTTTTCCCAATTCTAACCCCAAATTTCTCAATCCCAGTCCTCATTCAAATAAACATTTAATTCTTCTTTAGCTCTATGTCTCTTGAAGGCCTTATTTTAACTTTAATCACTTTTACTACATCAAAACAGTTAGTGCTGTGTGGTATACCAAATTTTCAGTACGGTTCCGGAATTACAGGAATACCAAAACCAAATCAAAATATCGCTCATTTCGGTATTTATATATTTTAATACAAAAACCAGTGACCCAGACTTATTCTGAATGCCGTCATTATAATATAACTCCACTATCGTTTTGTTACTATTACTTCCCATCCCTCTCCTGAACCCTCCTGTTTATCCCCTATGTTTAAGGCTTTATCATCTTCAGACAACCGCAGACCAGTGATGTGTCCAGTAAGAGCGATGCACATCTATAAACGTCATTCTAGCTTTATTAGAAAAGGAAGAAAGAGATTTTTCCTTTCACTTATTCGTAACAGAAAAGATATTTCTGTACATTCGGTCGCTAGCTGGATCCAATTGGCAATACGATTTGCTCATGACAATCTATCTTTAGATCAACGTTCTGTAAATATTTCAGCGCATGAGGTTAGAGCGCTGTCTTCTTCTTGGGCTTATTCCAATAGTGTTGCCATTACTGATTTAATGAAGGCGGCTTACTGGACGCAACCATCTACTTTTACTAAGTTTTTCCACGGGACATCTATTCCTAGAAATGTTAGACCACGGACTATTATTTCGTGGAATTGTAGTCCGGAGGTACTACTCTTCGCAAGGACTTGCATTCTTTTTACACCGGGTCTCCACGCATTTGGCGGCCCGATATGCATCGAAGAACAAAATTTTCTGCAAGTATAAAGGACATTATTAAACAATTTATATCTGAATGCTGGAGTGAGAGGTTTGAGAGAGAGTTACAATGTATAGGGTTGCACATTTATAGCACACATATATAGCAGAGCTTGGAAGGAGTAAACATAGCACAGTTCATTGAAAGCAGTCACTAAATGTAAAAAATAATAAAATGAAAAAATTGCTCACCGAAATTGGCATTAATACAGTCCATATCTAATTCAAAAGACAAGTCTGTCGGGTTTTGTGGACGCTTGGTTGTCGGATCTTGTCAGTTCATTTTTTATTTATTGATTGTTTTAGAATTTCTAAAGAACATCAACCAAAAAACCGACTCCGAGCCCGAATCATGCAACCGTCTGATAATTTGGTCCAAATGGCTTAGAAACATGCTCCATATCACCCCAAAACTTGATCCCAACCGCCAAAACAATTGGCCCGAAACGCCCATAAACATGGTCCGAGTCGTCCATAAGCATGGTCCGAATTGTCCAGAAATCTGGTCCGAATCGTCCATATACCAACTAGGGTTGTTATTCATGCAGTCGGAAACATCAAACGCGTTATTTCCGTGGGCTGTTTTTTAATTTCGGGAGTTTACTTGTGACGTTCGCAACAATGTTGGGTGAATTTAAGGGGATGATGTATGGTTGGGGCAGATGTTCCGACTAATCGACTAGCAGATTTAGGGATCGACTAATTTAATAATCGCATCGACATCGATTAGTCGGCTAATCGTTTCAACACTACTGACGTCAATATGAAAATGAGTGTTGTTTGTCACGAACCAATAGAAACGTGGCCCCACCTCACATGTTCAACATGGTCATGAATACTGAATATATTTATCGCTTGTCTGAACTGCACAAACTTCGTGGAAGACCCCACCACATCCGATTGTTTTATGGACTTGAAATTCCACACTTACTTTTGTTGTCAAGTGATTTGAATAAATAAAATTTTTAATGATTGTTTGAAATCATGTGTATAAAGTTTTTTTCTGTTTAAATACTGACCTCACCAACTATTACAAATATTATCCACCAAGATTATATGCCCCAATTTCCCAATAAATTTTGATGATTCCTAGTCCGTACAATTGGGTGAGTTACTGTGTGTGTTTTTTCAAATGACACAATCATGTTTTAGAGGAATTTTGAATGTTGGTTTCTGATCCCCCGCCGGGATTCGAACCCTTGGCAACACCGCCTGGCAATCAGGAGTCCAGCGTCTAAACCACTAGACCATTGCACACTGTCAAAAACGATGGCTGGAATCTAGCTTTTTAGATTGGTTCATCTTCCTTTCGGCAGCAGCATGAAAGTGTGGAATGCGCTGGCTACAGTACGACGAAAGTGCTGTGGATGGCCTCAGACGAAGACTGGCATGGGCTTGTGCGTGTTTTTTCAAATGACACAATCATGTTTTAGAGGAATTTTGAATATTGGTTTCTGATCCCCCGCCGGGATTCGAACCCTCGGCAACACCGCCTGGCAATCAAGAGTCCAGCGTCTAAACAACTAGACCATTGCACACCGTCAAAAACGATGGCTGGAATCTAGCTTTTTAGATGAAGTCCTCATGATTACTTGGTTCATCTTCCTTTCGGCAGCAGCATGAAAGTGTGGAACGCGCTGGCTACAGTACGACGAAAGTGCTGTGGATGGCCTCAGACGAAGACTGAGCATACCGAAAATTAGGCTGAATGAACCGAGTATTGTACCGTGGAAAAACGAGACTGCGGTGAACCGTTGCAGCCCTAGTTACCTCTGAACCATTCTCAATTTCTGTGCCAGTGTCCAAAGTGCACTGTATATCGAATTGTAAATAATAATTTACAGGAAGCTCTCGCAATGACGTCTGCTCAGCTGCAACTTTGATTGACAGGTGAAACACTAAACCACTCCGCCGGATGAGTTTGAAGAACACTCTGTGTAGAGAACAATAGTGGACTATGCTTTTTGAGATCCAATGACATGATTCTCAGGCAGATGGAAAATGATTGGGTCTTGTGTTTCAGCGCTCGCAACGGGATGGAATAAAGAAGAAATAAAACAAAAATAGAACAGCAAAATTGGTAAACGGTTCCCAGACCCTGCTCTGTATTTCTACCGCAAGGATAGCGAGTGGGTGGGCATAATTTAGTTTAGAAACAAAAACGTGGTTGATGGGAGCCTGGCCAGTGGGGGAGGGGTGCGCAATATATTGCCTCACTTCCGAAACACTGATTATGACCCCCCCCCCCTCAATGGAACGAACGCATGCCCGCTCATTTCGTGGGAGGGGGGTCATAACCAATGTTTTAAATGGAAGCAAAAATAAATATTGCCTTGCTTCGGAGTTCCAAAGCAATGGAAATGATTGACCGACCCCTTAATTTGGAACAATAATTGAACAGAAACAAACATGTCTTCGAATTTAGTGCGAAGGCATATTTGTTTAAAAGGGTGGGGGGGGGGGGGGGGGGGGTCGGGCATAAACCATGTTTTGGAAGCAAAAATGTGATTGGGGGGGGGGCGGCGATGAATAAATTCAATTTCTCGTGGCAACTTGTCAAGTGAAGAGACTTAGTTAATCTTAAAGTAACACATCGCTTGACAGACTTTTCGGTAGCCAGGCCTGAGGGCACACAGTTACAGACTGAGAGAGAAAAGTTAAACAGAAGACAAGTTCAAAGAAGTTGAAAGAACACTTGCAGTTTTATTTCAATTAACTTTTGTAGAGACGAACTGAGAGATCTGAACTCTGTTTCCGTGGTGTTCAGAACCAATCAACATAAATTGCTAGTGTATTGCAACAAATCCCCGTCTACTTGGCATACATGTATGTACTTGGGGTTACGCTGATTTGTTTCTTTGATTCTTAAAAAAAAAATCAATTTTGCAAAGTCATTGGTGACCGTGAGATGAATAAAGTGGTGGCCACTATGAAAAAATAAATATTTAACAGTCTTGACTTGTTTGATAGTCACAGTCACTCACAGTCTGTCACTTGTGTTTTTAGTCAGAATCACTGTCAAGAGTTTGAACTTCGTCATCTGAAGATTCTGTATCCGTTTGTTCAAAGGTGCCATCATCCCATGACATCTTTGAACTGCCAGATGCAACTTCCATGTCTGTTGAATCTTCGACGAGCGAACTTACTTCCAGGCCCCTCAAAAGTTTTTTGATTCGCTGTTTCGTGAGAGTACCTAGCCCATCAACATCATTTTCTTCTAAAAATGAATCACATGCATTGTTTATCAACTGTTCCCGCACCGCTTTGTCGTTCAACTGCTCTCTGCGTGTACTGAAGTGCAAACAGTCAGAGATCAAAGCTGTGCTTAGTGTTGCACGCCAATCTGTAACAATACGCCTAACTGAGGAGAACCCACGCTGAACGACAGCAGTCGAAAAGGGGATGCATAGAATCGGTTAGACCAACAGGAAAAAATTTCTATATTTGGCACCATCAGTGCTATAAACCTAAGCCCAAAACTCTTTAGGTTTTTTTTTTTTTTTTTATCTCTTTTGCAGACAGTTGTGGACCATAGTAAAGTTTTAGTGCCTTAAATTCTCTCCAAATTTCAATTTCACTTTCAATATTGGCATTTGAGAGTGGCGCTCTAAAATGCTGACAGAGGTCTTTAACATCATCAACACCAAATTTCACAAGATCCTTTGAGTCGTCAGGCCACAGAGTAGTGTCTATGAATTTTATTTTGGACAAAACATTTGCTGAATTTCCCAGTTCCGAGTACCTATCCTTGAGGGCAGTATCAAGTTTCTCTAGGCCAATTTACGCATCTTAGCAACCCCGTCCTTTGTTTGCATATTTGTTAATGTGACATGCTTGTTGAATTCAACATAAATGAAATGAGATCTAGATTTGGGATTTGAGGGATCTTTCTCCCCATGTCGATCCACTTTAACACTGAGTTTTATTTTAAGAGAATTTTCCATTGAGGGTCTGGGCGCTCCAGATCTAGTACTAGCCCTTACATGAACAATTTCTGTTGGTGCGGGTGGGACTCCCTTATCGACTCTCTGCCCAAGATCTGATTCACACTCCCTTGGGTTATCAACTAAGAGTTCTTGTTCAGTTTGAAGAGCACGAAAAGCACAAATCGAGTCAGCCATTGAACGAGCATCGGCAGACTGAAAAAGATTGGCAGTTGTTCACATCTGCAAAATCAAATCCTCATAAACACGACATCTGACAAGAAAGTTGAAATCTAAAAGTTTTTGCAACCAACCAGACACTTTAGCTGATAAAACTGCATCTTTGCCAGATTCTTTTACATTACCAAAATGGAAAATATAAATTAACCAGTTATAATGTAGTGCGTTCAAAGCATGTTTTAAATGTGGAAGGAATCTGGTGCCATGTGCTTTCGGCTGACTCAACACTACGAAATTCATCTTGGGCACCCAATTTCAAAACAAGACACCACTCTGACTATTGCGGAAATGTAAATAAATTTCTTTTAGAAAATCATCAATGTCCCCAAACAAACTGTGCAGGGCATCGCTTGCAGCCAACTCTGATCTGTGGGATAAACAATGAACAGTCACTGCCCACTCTGCAATTGTGGATTTAAAAACAGTTATCAACCCTTTTATGCATCCAAAATTTGTTGCAGCGCCATCAGCTGCTGCCCCAACTATTTTCTTATGAAACCCCTCAAGAAATGTCGATTTTATGGCATCAGAGGATACTTCGTCAACAGGTTGCGTATAAAATTTTGTTTTTCGAGTTCTTTATCACCCAATGTGCACAGTTCCTTCAGAAGGGCATGAAGTAAATTATCTGCATTCATAGTAGTCCAGGCACATTAGACATAAAAATGAGAAAGTAAGGAAAAAAATCAGAGAAAGCTGATTTTTTTATATGTTTCCGGGACACACATTGCGGATAAAGTGTGAAAAGTCCCCGCGAATCCGAGTTGAGCTTTTTTAGTTATAGCGTTTTTTTGATTAAAAAAAAAAATTTAAAAAAAAATTCGACCCAGCTCCATATTTCTCATTCTTATTCGCCTTAGTAGGGTGAGAATCATAAATATCGTGCTGAATTATATTGAGAATACATATCCCCAACAGAAAATGACAACTTTGTACCAATCCTCACACTCAATGGTGAAATATTCACGAAAATGTACAAAATTACGAAAAAATTTTTATTGTTTTCATACACACAACGGTACACAACGTCCATTAAATGAAATCTACGACTACTTTGGGAGTTAAATTATATATCAAAAATTGCAGAAAAGCAGTGGCTTTATAATGATATATAACAATAGTCATTTATTCCATAATGAACTGGTGAAACGTGTGAAATATTAACCATACCCCCTAAACTCAAATTCAAACGGCATCGACTTTTCTCATTCAAATACCGTATTATAGCATCATTGTTTCAATTTCCATGTTCGATTAAATCACATAATGTGGTGTTCGCCTACACTCAAGATGCATTGGCATGTAATGTGTGCACGCCCTTGATGTGTACTCATAAACAAATTTTTTTTCAAAAGTTTTCGTTAGACTCGGCGGCTTCCATATGATTATGTCATATTTAGGGGCAATTGGTTCGATCATGGCTGGTAGCGGCTTGGATGAACTTTGGGGGACTGTTTATGCTGGTTGGTCAATCCATCATTTGATCAGTGGTCATGCATATTCAAGAGCAGTTCATGCCCATTTGCTAACACAAATTGCCATTACAAAACTTGTGTTTGAAGAAAGCCGAACACTAGATAACATAGACTGCACAGAAGTCAATGAAATATTCTGTGGACTTGCCAGAGGTGAGTGTACAACAGCTGACGCTGTCAATCAAGAAAGTGTCAACCATCTACTGTCAAAATTACACGAACTGCTCCAGAATGCGCCCGTAGGACGCACAGGAAAGCTTTGGGTACAATACTACAAGCAAATAGGTCTTCTCCAGTTGTTCTTGAGAGCAGAGCGCACAGGCGACTGGGAACTCCACACATATTGTGTTCGCAATATGATTCCAGTATTTCACGCAGGTGGTCATTTTGCATACGCAAAAAGTTCTCATCTCTATTTGCAGCAGATGAATGAGCTAACAGAAATAATGCAACAGGATGATTTGAAGTTGTTCACTGAGAAAGGTTACTTTACCATAAGGCGCTCAGATAAATTCTGGGACGGGATATATTCTGATCAGACCATAGAGCCGTGATGAATGAGAATGTTCAAGCTCCCTGGTGGTCTCACACATGGCAGGGGAATAACCGATAGCACTGTTGCGAAATGGGTACATGGACTACCTCTTTGCCTTCCGATATGTAATGCTCTCGAAAATTTTGTTCATGTTCACACTGGTCATGGCGAACAACATCGGGATCTCCGTCAAAGTTCACAATTGACTGATGCCAATGATATCACCAAATTATTCAACTGGCTCAGAGTGCATTCCCCCTTTCAGAATAGAGATCCACTATAATTAGTCTCTATAGCGACCGGGCTTGTGGCCGACGAAACTGTGACCAAGTTCGCAAAATTGGTGAATGTTGCGTATCGAATGTTGTAAGCAAAACGTTCAACAGCATCAAACTACGACGTGTTGACACTGTGAAGTCTTTCGCTTCGATGGCAAATAGCATCAAAGTCCGTGGAAGTAAAGTAGTGATTGACCCCACAATTCTGTTCAACCGCATCACATGTGTTATTCAGTCACAAGCAGAGATGGAAGAGTATCTCAAATATGAACTCGCCCCGAAACCACCAGCATTGTTTGATTCTGCTGGAATGAGGAAGACACAGAAAAGCACGCTCGGTAAGATCCTCAAAACATACGGTTCCGAGCAAACTAAAATCCCAGAACATTCTCTGTTTGTTGTAGATGGTGGATTTTTATTGAGGGCAGTTAAATGGCCTAAACAGTCGACATATAAGGACATATGTACATCATATTCCAATTATCTAGTGAGACATTTTGGGGCGAACGTCGTGGTTGTTTTTGATGGTTATGCTTGTACAATGTCGACAAAGGGCATGGAACAAGCCCGTAGATCTAAAGACAGGTATTCCATTGATATCAATATCTCACCCGAGTTACCAGCCACCACACCCCAATCCGATTTCCTTGCAAATGCCAAGAAGAAAACCCAACTGATCGATCTTCTAATGCAGGAGCTATCTGCTATCAATATTCAGTCCAAGCAGGCCGAGGCTGATGCTGATGTACTGATAGCCGAAACTGCACTTGACATCGCTCAAGATGACAACAATGTTGTCGTTGTGGGAACAGACACAGACTTGTTAGTCATTCTTACCTCTCGAGTTCAACCGGGATGTAATATTCACATGATGTATTCCATTACCCCAAACTTACTAGTTTCAGTTAGTGAAATAGCAACCAAAATGGGTGACCATAGAAGCAACCTCCTTGTAGCACATTCTATAAGTGGTTGTGACACTACTTCTGCACTCTTTCGAGTTGGTAAGAAGAAAGTATTCAGTACAATTGTCTCCGATGTTACTAGCGACTCACCACAGTATGTCAACACAATTTTGGCAGATGACAGTACACCAAGTGCAGTAGCCGCTGCCGGGGAACAACTTCTCCTGATCTTATACGGGAGTAAAACTGTTTCCTCTCTCGACCAATATAGATATGTCACTTACAAGCGTTATGTAGCAAAATCTAAACTGAATAAACCCATCGACCTAGCCTCACTCCCACCAAGCAGCGATGCTGCACAACAACATGTTTACAGATGTTATCTCCAGGTCCAACAATGGCTGGGCACTTCGCTTCCTCCGACGGATTGGGGGTGGTCGCTAGACAATGGACTTCTTATACCGACTGCAGCCACAAAGCCATGTGCCCCCGATAACCTACTGAATCTGATCAGTTGTGGTTGCAAGAGTGCTTGTACAAAAAGGTGTGGGTGTAAGAAGGCAGGACTCTCTTGCTCAGGTTTGTGTAATTGCAATTCGGATTCTTGTAACAACCACAGAAACACTGTCCTGTTGGAAATTTCTGAGTTCGATGAATAATATGTATATAGGTCATGTCATTTCTGTATATAGCGTTGATAATAGTCAATGTAACTTAATCCATGTTGATTGATTTGTACATTCTGTAAATATTATTTATTGATTTTTGTACATTCTGTAAATATTATTTATTGATCTAATGCTGCCAGACACAGACGTGTCTGTTCGTTCCCAAGCCCGAAAATAGTTGAGTTCTCATGCTGACGAATTTCATGCCAAAAGGGGAACTCGGCCAGAAGCAGAGGGGGTCTTCCATAATGTCTATTTTGTAAGCAATGATAAAAGTCTTCAAATGGTGGTGGATTTTTTATTGTCTGTCCAACTAACATCCCGTTCTGTACTACGACCCTTTGGGCAAATCCGTTAGGAAAATCGTCATTTTTTGCGTAAATCCGATACTTTTTTGTGAATTTTCAATAATTTTTCGCAGAAATTGTCACAGAATGCACATTTTCCTCCAGGTAAATGTATATTAGACATTATGTAGCTCGAAATACGCGTAAACAAAAAATACAGTTGGATCAATTCGAGGTTACAAGGTTCGTGTGATTTTTTTTGATTTTTTTCAAACGCGTTTTCGAAAAAAGGCTGTAGAAAAAAAAGCTCAACTGGGATTTTAGGGGACTTTTGTCTAATCGTTCAGTGACATGTACTCGACATTCCCTGAAAAAATCAGCTTTCTCCGATTTTTTTCCCTAGTGAAACCTAATGTTCTTGGGCTATAGTAGCGTAGTTTTGCATGGGGACGAACCTGAACAATTCCACTTTGGGAATAAGGTCTTTAGCTGTTCTTATGAAAATTAATTCACTTTCACATGTGAGACGTCTCTTGGCAGCAGCACTGCCATCGATGAGCCAGCTTTAGAAATTGGTATCTGAAACAGTTTTCCTCAAATTATCAACCATTTGTTCAGCGACTGTATGGTTGAACACCTTCGCTGAATGCGGGTTGTGAAACGCCATGGTTGTTTGTAAACCCATCTCCTCACAGGTCTCAAGGAAATCCGTAAATTGACTAGGGTTTTTCCTTTCGGCCAAGGTACACACTTGCACACATTAACCCTTTACCTAACATGAAAAGCAGACGACACTTGCAAAAAAAATTCTTGAATAACTAAATTTTTTCATTTTTTGTCTCAAAAACATAGGTTATGACCCCTCGTTGGAACGAGCTCATTCCAACAAGGGGTCATAACCTATGTTTTTGAGACAAAAAATGAAAATATTTTGAAAATTAATTGGCGATTTTTGAGAATAGCGCTGGCCGGTTTTGGCTGTTACGTTGGGTAAAGGGTTAAAGGTTTCAGGGCTACTTTTGCCAAAACTCTTGTACTTGAGAAGGATTCACTGATTGTTTTTTGTTTTTTACAAATGGGCTGTCCCGTTTCTAGTTCCATACATTTTCGATGACCGTCCGAATTGAGATGTCGTACTAAATTTGGCTTCAGTAGATGAGTCGTGCCATTTTGCCCGTAGGTAATCACATCGTTACTGATCTTGTCTTTGTATGATGCTAGCACTTTCTTGCAATGCTTTTTGCACACTTTACAGAACGCTTTTCAGAATTTTCTCTCCCATCGAGTCAGTTTCAAATTGAAAGTTGTCGTGCAATTCCTCGTCCCATTGCTGCAACCCTTTTTTAGAAATCTATTTACATTTTGATGCCATTTTGCGTGTCTTCGTTTCATTAAGTTTAACAGACGAAGAATGAGTCGATGTGCTGTGGCACAGTGCTGCACGTGATCTGTTGAAAATAGCAACAAGAAAAAGTGATGCTGGACAATTCGGATTATCCGATCCGCCTAAAACTATTTTCGTATCGATTGAAGACAACCAACCGGAGTTGCCCAGCATCACTTTATCTTGTTGTCATTTGGTGAACAGGTCACATGCAGCAAATGTTGTCACGAAATTCCCCATCTCTTGATGAATCATAGAGCGATTATTTGGGAGTTGAAATTTGCAGTTATCAGGTGTCTACATGTTTGCGATGTTTTAGACGAAAATTAAAAAAAAAAAACAACTTGATTCCCAATTTTTGCGTGAATCCACCGAGATTCACGCACTTGGTATTTTAGGCAAATCTTCACGCGAATCGATTCGCGGATTCGCGTCGAAATTCTGCCCCTGGACGATACACCAAATTACTCCAGATTATGGAGAATAACTGGTGCACATCAAGGGGGATTATTAATAGGCACCGGCATCATATAAAACATGAATGAAGTTTTGTCAACTGCTTTGTAAACACTCATAAAATGGTGGCTAAATATTTATCATTTTGTACAACGGACGGTCATAATAAATTGGTTTATTGTTGCACTGTTTATCTGTAGTGTTACCATTTTTGAATCAGAATGTTGGATGAGCACATAAAATATTGAATCGCACCATGCAAGCAAACTTTTGGTGATTAGATCACACCTGGGAGATCTTGCTTCGCAAACAGTGATGCGAACCCAAACAAAAAATACCCTGATCTAATAATCAGTATTCTGGTGTACCCCAGTGTTATATTCAGAATTGCAGATATTTGCTGAATCACCCAAGCCAAAAATATGATGTGTTGATTGTATTGAGAGTGAAAGAATTGAAGTTCAAGATTGGTGACCAGCCTATATACATGTAGTGGTATTGCGATACGATGAAATTTGGATATCTGCACCCTGGTACCCGTATCGTGGGTTGCCACATCGGTACTTATTGGAGTACCGGGATATCGTCCCAAGCCTACAGGATGAGCGACATTGATCACTCACTGTCCGTTGTCAGTCATCTGTGAACATGGTCTTTGCACCTGCCCCTCCTAAACAGCTAAACCAATTTTAGTTAAATTGAGGTGATTGCTTGTTCTGACATCACATTTGTTTTTTAGCTCACCGAAGGGAGCTCAACTTATCACTTGCCGTCCATCGTCGTGAACATTTTTCAAACGACTTCTCCTCTCAAACCACTGGTCCGATTTTCACGAAACTTCATGTGGATGTTCATTACTATATGGCAATTCAGGTTTGTTCAAATGAAATGGCCACGTCCCTTGGGGGCTCTGTATGGGGCATAACTTGGATAGCACCGAATGAATTATAGAAAAATTATTAAAAAATCTTCTTCTCCAGAACCAGTGGGCAGAATCTTTTGATACTTGGTATGCAGCATCTTGGCATGGGCCTGATTCAAGTTTGTTCAAATCGAGTCCCTCAACCAATATTGGGGCTCACTATGTGGGCGTGAATTTTTACTTAGTGCAATCTAAGAAAAATTCTTTAAAAATCTTCTTCTCCAGAACCAGTGAGCAGAATCTTTTGATATTTGGTATGCAGCATCTTAGTATGGATTGGATTCACGTTTGTTCAAATTGAGTCTTTTGATCAATATTGGGACTCACTATGGGGGCATGAATTTTTACTTAGTACAGTTCAAGAAGAAATCTTTAAAAACCTTCTCCAGAACCAGTGGGCAGAATCTTTTGATATTTGGTATGCAGGATGCTAGTATGGGTCTGATTCAAGTTTGTTTAAATTGAGTCCCCCCCCTCCCCCGATCAGTATTTGGGCTCAATATGGGGGCATGAATTTTTATTTTGTGCAATTCAAGTCTAATTCTTTAAAAGTCTTCTCCAGAACCAGCATGCAGAGTCTTTTGATATTTGGTATACGGCATTCTAGTATGGGCTTGATTCAAGTTTGTACAAATTGAGTTCCTTTGTTCATATTAAGGCTCATTATGGGAATTTGAATTTCAACTTGGTACAATTTACAATTTTTCAAATGACTTCTCTGAAACCACTGGTCCGATTTTAACGAGACTTCATGGGGATGTTCATTACTATATGGCAATCCATGTTTGTTCAAATGAAATGGCCACGCCCCTTGGGGGCTCTGTATGGGGGCGTAACTCTGATAGCACCATATGAATTATAGAAAAATTATTAAAAAATCTTCTACAGAACCAGTGGGCAGAATCTTTTGATACTTGGTATGCAGCATCTTGGTATGGGTCTGATTCAAGTTTGTTCAAATCGAGTCCCTCAACCAATATTGGGGCTCACTTTGGGGGTGTGAAATTGCTGTGAATTTTTACTTAGTGCAATTTAAGAAAATTTTTTAAAAATCTTCTCCAGAACCAATGGGCAGAATCTTTTGTTATTTTGTATGCAGCATCTTGGAGTGGGTCTGATTCAAGTTTGTTCAAATTGAGTCCCTTGATCAATATTGGGGCTCCCTATAGGGGCATGAAATTTTCCTTAGTGCAATTTAAGGAAAAATCTTTTCCAGAACCAGTGGGCAGAATCTTTTGATATTTGGTATACAGCATCTTGGTATGGGTCTGATTCAAGTTTGTTCAAATGGAGTCCCTTGATCAATTTTGGGGCTGTCTATGGGGACCTGAATTTTTACTTAGTGCAATTTAAGAAAAAAAATTTAAAAATCTACTTCTCCAGGACCAATAGGCAGGATCTTTTGATATTTGGTATACAGCATCTTGGTATGGGTCTGATTCAAGTTTGTTCAAATTGAGTCCCTCGATCAATATTGGGGCTCACTAAAGGGGTGTGAATTTTTACTTAGTGCAATTTAAGAAAATTTCTTTAAAAATCTTCTTTTCCGGAACCGATGGGCAGAATCTTTTGATATTTGGTATACAGCATCTTGGTATGGGGCTGATTCAAATTTGTTCAAATTGAATCCCCCGTTCAATATTGGGGATCACTATTGGGGTGTGAATTTTTACTTCGTGCAATTTAAGAAAAAATCTTTAACAATCTTCTTCACCAGAACCAGTGGGCAGAATCTTTAGATATTTGGTATGCAGCATCTTGGTATGGGTTAGATTCACGTTTGTTCAAATTGAGTCTTTTGATCAATATTGGGGCTCCCTATGGGGACGTGAATTTTTACATAGTACAGTTCAAGAAAAATTCTTTAAAAATCTTCTCCAGAACCAGTGGGCAGAATCTTTTGATATTTGGTATGCAGGATGCTAAAATGGGTCTGATTCAAGTTTGTTTAAATTGAGACCCCCCCCCATCAATATTTCGGCTCAATATGGGGGCATGAATTTTTATTTTGTGCAATTCAAGTCTAATTCTTTAAAAATCTTCCTCTCCAGAACCAGCATGCAGAGTCTTTTGATATTGGTACACAGCATTCTAGTATGGACTTGATTCAAGTTTGTACAAATTGAGTCCCTTTGTTCATATTAAGGCTCATTATGGGAAATTGAATTTCAACTTGGTGCAATTTACAAAAAATTTTTTGAAAATCATCTTCTCCAAAAGCATTGGACATAATCTTCTGGTATTTAATATGTAGCATTTTGGGAAGGTCTGATTTGTGCAAATTGAGTCCCTCATTCAATGTTGGGGCTCACCTTGGGAGCATAATTCTTAATGTTGAGCGATTTTGATAAAAATCTTCTTTTGTATCATTTGTCATTGAATCTCCCGTTCAATATTGGGGATCACTATGGGGGTGTGAATTTTCACTTAGTGCAATTTAAGAAAAAATTCTTTAGAAATCTTCTCCCGAACCAGTGGGCAAAATCTTTTGACATTTGGTATGTAGCATCTTAGTAAGGTTCTGATTCAAGTTTGTTCAAATTGAGTCCCTCGATCAATATTGGGTCTCACTATGAAGCGTGAATGTTTAAACTTTGTGCAATTCAAGGAAAATTCTTTAAAAATCTTCTTCAGAACCATCATGCAGAATCTTTTGATATTTGATCAGCAGCATTGTCCCATTCAGTCCTGTTGATGTTTTAGCTCCACAGAGAGTATTGATTTACTCTGTAGAACCTTAAGAATAGCTTTTGATAAAATTTGTGTCTTAACAGTATGGAACATTCGGTGAGCGCCTAAGGTTCCCTGAGGCCTCTTGTTTTATTTCAAATCATCGTGCTCAGTCCCATATAGAGGGGGTGGGAGAGAATGCTCCAAAATTTAAACAAAATCTTTTTCTTATGAACCAGTGGGTACAATGTCTTGATGTTTGGTATGGAGCTTCCTTTTGAGGTGCAGAATCAAATTTGTTCCAACAAAGTTTGTGGATCAATATTTGCCTCTGCAGTGGTAAGGGTAAGATTTTTGGTCTCGCCCAAAATTTCTGTTTTCTTAACCACAGCCGATTTGAACTAAATTTGGTATGTTGTATTATTGAGTCAAAAGTACCGTACTTGATTCATGCAAAAAAACAAAAAAAATTCATGTGTCCCAGTTGGAACCCCATGAGTTAAAAATAAAAATATTTTCAAACGCCTATATTTCCTAGAGAACTGTTTTTTGGTATGAAGTATCCTTAGGACTGCTAGAATGGAAAGGTGAAAAAAAAATTTCTATTAGTTATGTCAGGGTGTCCTGCGTATGGAGTGTTGATCGAAAAAATGCTGAGTCACAATAATTTTTAGCTTGCCTGATTTTCAGTCAGGAGAGCTACAGTGATCACTCACCGTCCGTCGTCTGTCAAACGTCAACATGGTGTTTGCATCTTCTCCAAAACTGATGACCCAATTTAATTGAAATTTGAGATAATAGTTTATGATATCGCATTTTGATTTTGTTCAAATCAAGTTGCCTCGCCCCGTGGTAGGGCCATGCCCAAAAGGTATGCTTAAATCTTAAAAAATCTTCTTCTCATGAACCAGAAGTAGCAGAGACTTGATATATGGTGTGCAGCTTCCTTTTGAGGTGTAGACTCAGATTTGTTAAAGAGAAGTTCGAGGAGCTATATTTGCCTTTGTTATGGGAGGGGGAAGAATTTTCACCTTGCCCAAAAATTATATTTTCCAAACCGAGAGGCAGATTTGAACAAAATTTGATATGAGGGCTTATTGGGTCATAAGTACTTAATTTATGCCAAAAACAATTTCCCCGTCGCCCCATGGGAACCACAGTACCTAAAAATTGGAAAAAATTAAAACGCCCTTTTCTCCAAAACTACACAGTACTGAGAATTATTATTTTGTGTGAAGCTTCATTAGGACCAACAGAATGGAATGGTAAAAAAAAAATTGCTATCAGTTTTATCATGGGGTACTTTTTGGGGACTTTGAAAAAGTGCCGAGTCAGCATTTTTTAACACTGGGGGTAATGGGAAATAGCCAGATAGTTTCATTAATGGCACTATCTGTATTTATGCAACAGCAGGTTTAATGCATTAAAGCAATCAACAAACTTTGTCCGGGAATCAGTTATCATTACTTGCCTGTTCCCGACGCCGTATCGGTTCCACCTTTTCAGGTCCAGTTTTAATTTTAATCATGCTGAATCCCATTTTAGAAGGTAACTACAAATTCACTCATTTAGGGAACCCCACTCTAGGTCATAAAATAATCGCGCAAGAATATGGGAATGACCACTCAACCAGTCCCTTTGATCCTGCGAGATTATCCAATGGAAATCCGGATTATTTTCTCAGTGGGTTTCAAGCGGTGTTCTGCCAAATTATAGAGCCGGGCAGCAGTCATTCTAACATTCATTATTTTCGAAGTTAAAGCAAGGAAAACATTTCCACCGCAGTCCCCGCCTCCATTCCGGTTCCTCAATTTTATAACTATTCATCACTTATTTTGTATCTGTATGCCGATAACAGGCATATTATTCGTCCACTTATGTTCAATTACCATAAAATATGCTTTGGTTAGACTGCTGCATACATAATTAATCAAAATAATTTGAAAATAAAAGCAGTTTTTAGTCAATTTTTCAATTCAAATCGGTTTTGCTGTATTTGTCAGTCCCTTGTTATTTTGCCACTAGCTTTCCTAGAAAAGTTGCCTGTTGGTGCATGAAAACATTTAAGATTACTTTTCTCCCAAACTACTGCTCCAAAAGCATTCAAATTTTACATATAACATCTTTGGAAAATTGTTTCACATGTTTATTGAAATCAAATTCCTGGGTCTATATTTGGGCTCTCTATGGGAGCCCAAATGTTGGAATTGGTGCAGTATGAGGAATATTCTTTAAAAATCTTCTTCAGATCTACAAATCGGAATCTTTTGATGCTTGGCATGTAGCATACTTCGGGGGGTGAGATTCAAGTTTGTTCAAGCCAAGTCCCTGGGTTCATATTTGGGATCATTGTGGCAGCTCGAATTATAACTTGGTTCAAAAAGGAATTTTCTTTAAAAATCTTCTTCTTCAGATCCAACAGTCAGAATGTTTTGATATTTTGTATGCAACATCCTTAGGGGGGTGAGATTCAAGTTTGTTCAAGCCATGTCCTTAGGTTGGGAGCTCGAATTGCAACTTAGTTCAAAATGAGGAGTTTTCTTTAAAAATCTTCTTCAGATCCAGCAGTCGGAATGTTTTGATGTTTGATATGCAGTATCATTACAGGGGTGAGATTCAAATTTGTTGAAGCCAAGTCCCTGGGTTCACCTGTCACCTGTGGGAGCCCGAATTATAATGTAGTTCAATGTGAGTATTTTTCTTCAAAATTCTTCAAATTCAGCAGTCGGAATGTTTTTATATTTGGCATGCGGCATCCTTAGGGGAGTGAGATTCAAGTTTGTTCAAGCCAAGTCCCTGGGTTCATATTTGGGCTCTCTGTGGGAGCCCGAATTATTACTTAGTTCAATATGAGGAATATTCTTTAAAAATCTTTTTTTTTTAGCTCCACTTGTCAGAATCTTTGGGTATTTGGAATAATCTTTTCTTAGGAGGGCAGATGCAACTTGTTGAAATCAATTCCATGGCTTGATATTTGGGCTACCATGTCAGGTGGTCGCCCTCAGGCCCCCTGGGGCCTCTTGTTATATTTGGTACACAACATCCATAGAGGGGTCAGATACAAGTTTGTTAAAATTGAGCCTCTCAGTTCATATTTGGGCTCAGTACAGAAGCCCAAATTTTAACTTAAGGCGATATGGGGAATAATCTTTAAAAATCTTCTTCAGTCCACCATTCTTTTAATATTTGGTATACATCATTGTTATGAGGGTCATATTCAAGTTTGTTCAAAGCAAGTCCCTCAGTTAATCCTTAAAGGCCTATATCCGACTTTTACAACCTTAGAATAGGCACCCTTAACATGCCATCATGAGGCGCTCCTGTTGACAACAAATTAGATAGGCAGTGGTTTCTAGTCAAGTCTTGCCTGCCATGACTAGAAATCTCTGCTAAGCCACTGGACGTATAGAGGCTGTGGCAATTCAGGACACTTGTCCAGGCCCTCAAGGGTAAATATTTGGGCTTCGTATGAGAGCTTGAATTTTTTACTTAATGCAATTTGACTGTCGAAAGTGTCATTAAACCACAATAAATAAATAAATAGTGCAATATGAGGAATAACCTTTAAAAATCTTTGTCAGATCCACCAGTCAGAATCTTATAATATTTGGTGTACAGCAATTTCTTGGAGAGGTTAGATCAGATTTTGTTTAAACCAAATCCTGGGGTAAAATTTGGGCTCCCTATTAGAGCCTGAATTTTATAACTTTATCCAATGTAAGGAATAATTTTTAAAACTCTTCTTCTCCAGAAACACTTCTCAGAATCTTTTGATATGGGGTATGCAGAATCATAACGGGTTTGTTTCAGATTTATTCAGCTCAAGTCCATCAGTTAATAATTGGGCTCTCTTTGAGAACCCAAACGGAGGTTATCTATCTAGGTCTACCCCGTCAGCTTGCAAAAGTATCACGAATACAACCCATGTTCGATGGTCCTTCGATCTCTCCCTCGACAGCAGTTCGCGACCTCGGATATTTCGTGGATGAGCACCTGTCTGCTGACAGTCATGTCACACAGGTGTGTCGGATATCCTACTACCACCTACGAAATATTAGCAGGATATGAGCATTGTGGACGAAGAGATCGCAAAACAGTTAATCCATGCATTTGTCACCAGCTGCTTAGACTACTGTAATTCTCTACTGTATGTTTGTAAACAGTCCCTGCTCCAGAAACTCCAGCTTGTTCAAAACTGCGCATCGAGAGTCATTTTAAGGAGGAGGAAATTCATGTCATATCACACCCCTTCTTTACCACCTTCATTGGCTCCCTATTGAAGAACGCATCACATTCAAAGTTCGTATCACCCTCTATAAATGTCTTAATGGATTGGCACCATCATACCTCTGCAATCTAGTTCAGCGCTATGTTCCCTCAAGATATCTAAGATCCTCATCTGCGAATAAACTCTGCCATAACCCAGGCGACCTAGTAGGTGATCGGGCCTTTTCAGTTGCTGGGCCTTTTCTCTGTAACACCCTGCCTGATCACCTGCAGTCACCACAAACTTACAAATCATTCAAAACTGGCCTTAAAACTCATCTTTTCAAAAAATTATACCCAGAACCAGTTCATTTTGAATTAATTTAATTTATAACCAAATTACGAGATTTCACAAAGCATATGTTTTCTTTATTATACCACCCACTTGAAAAGTGGGCGGTATATAGCATTCATGGTGTCCGTACTTACGTATGTCCGTACTTCCGTACGTCCGTATGTCCGTGACGCTTTGGGGGTACACATCTGCTATCCGCTACTCCTCTTAAACCAGTGGGTGGATTTCATTGAAACTTACAGGCATTCTTTTCTATACATTATAGATGTGCACCTCCTATTTTGCTTTCAGGTATTTTTATTTTTTACTCTTTCCCAAAGGGCGAAATGAACTTAGCCAAATTGTTGTGATGCTTTAGGGGGTACACTCCTGCTATCCGCTACTCCTCTTATACCAGTGGGCGAATTTCATTGAAACTCTCAGACATTCTTTTATATACATTATAGATGTGCACCTTCTATTCTGCTTTCAGGTATTTTTATTTTTTTTTTTTTGGGGGGGGTGGGGGGGGGTTGTCAGTGTTTGTGCTCTCTACATTAAACACACTTTTACTGTTGTAAAATGTTTCTTGGTGGGAGTGGGTGGTATCATTTAGTGAGCAGTGCTCACAGTTTTTCTAGTTTTACCTGTAAAGCCTGAGAGCACTTACGTGGATTCATTGGCTCTAAACTGTATTTATTATTATCTTAGTGCAATATGAGAACAAATCTTTACAAATCTTCTACAGATCCACCAGTCAAAATATTTTGATATTTGTTGTACAGAATCTTTAACCCTTTACCTAACATGAAAAGCAGACGACACTTGCAAAAACAAAATCTTGAATAACTATTTTTTTTCATTTTTTGTCTCAAAAACATAGGTTATGACCCCTCATTGGAACGAGCTCGTTGAGCTCGTTGCAATGAGGGGTCATAAGCTATGTTTTTGAGACAAAAAATGAAAAAATAATAAAAATTAATTGGCGATTTTTGAGAATCGTGCTGGCCGGTTTTGGCCGTTACGTTGGGTAATGGGTTAAGGAGGTTAAATCTAAGTTTGTTCAAATCAAATACCTGGGTTAATATTTGGGCTCCCCTTTGCAGTTGAATTTTAACTTAATCCAACATGAAGAATAATCTTTAAAGCTCATCTTCTCTAAAACTACTGGTCATAATCTTTTGATGTATGGTATACAGAATCCTTACCGTGGTCAATATCAAGTTTGTTCAAATGAGGTCCATCTCTAAGGGAGCCAAAATTTCAACTTAGGGCCATGTGGAGAATAATCTTTAAAAAATCTTCTTTTTCAGATCCACCTCTCAGAATCTATTGATATTGAGTATACCGCATCCTTAAGGGTGTTTGAGTCAAGTTTATTCAACACAAGTCCCTCGGTTATTATTTAGGCTTCCCATGGGGACCCAAATTTTAACTTGTGCAATATGAGAATTAATCTTTAAAATTCTTCTTCAGATTCACCAGTCAGAATCTTTTGATATTTGGTATACAGTATCCTTATGGAGGATAGATCTAAGTTTGTTCAAATCAAGGCTCTGAGTTAATATTTGGGCTCAAAACTGGATCCAAATATTAACTTAGTCCAATATGAGGAATAATGTTTAAAACTCTTCTTCAGAACCGCCAGTCAAAATCTTGAATCCTTAAATGTGTAATAATCTTTAAAAATCTTCTTCAGATCCACTAGTCAGCATCTTTAGATGTTCCCTTATCTCACACTCTAATAAACCAAATCAGTTAGTTCATAGATCTTTTCTTCATGAGGGTCAGTATGGCAGTTCTGATGTTTTTTCCAAACTTTGTTGCCATAGTTCATTTTAGTTGAGCGTTCTAATGGCACTTGTCTTTGTTAAACACCAGAAACAACACACCTGATATCAAAGGAATTAGGATAGATTTTTCCTGCAGCTTATACCTTAGTTTATCAATGAAATCATTTTTAGCTCAACTTGATATTGAGTTTAAGCTATTGAGATGGGTTGGAATCCATGGTGCATCCATACCTCCGTCCATCCACAATTCCTTTAGCAAACTATACAGGCTGCATCTCTCACCTGATCAGTTTTAAATTTCAAATGTGGCTTTGTGGTAATGTCTCGATGTGAGCTATCAAATTTTGTTGACAAACATGGCTGCCGGTGGCCATCTTGGATTTGTCATATAAATTGTCAACAATTCCATTAGCACCCCCTACACTCGGCACCTCTTACCTGATCTTTTCAAATTTCATATGTAGCTTTGGGGTGATGTCAAGATGGGAGCTATAAAATTTGTCTAAATTTTGTTGAAAAAACATGGACAGTAGTTGCCATCTTGGATTTGGCAACAGTGTCATGTTTTAGTACACTCTTCAGGCTGGAGCATGTAGAGCTGAAACAGTTAAAGGGTTTTCTTGATCAATTAATCACATGGATTAATCTTGGTTAACAGATGAATCACTTGCCCTAATAGGTAACTGAATAATTGCTGTACCGTTGATGATTTATATAATTAAAACTTTACTCAATGTAACGGACAAAACTGGCCAGCGCCATATACAAAAATGTCTATTCAAAATTAATTATGTTTTCAATTTTGTCTCAAAACATAGTTTATGACCCTCATTGGACCCCAATGAGGGGTCATAAGCTATGTTTTTGAGACAAACATTGAAAATCTTTAGTAATTCAAGAATTTCTTGTGCAAGTATTGTCTGCTACCCGCATTTGGTGAAGGGTTTGGAGAATGACCATTTCCAGGTACTGATAAGGGGAACGGTGGCATTTCTCGTCAGATCACCGAAGTTAAGCAGCGTTGAGCCTGGTTAGTCCTCGGATGAGTGACCATCTGAGCGATCAGTTCAGACTCCTGTGTGTGTCCTTGGGCAAGGCACTTAACCCCGATTGTCCACATGGGAGCACGATGACGCCATGTACTAAGGCGTACTGCACGTCGATGGTGCGCATGTCTTCAACCAATCTAACCCTGCCTGTGCTGCAGTGCAGAGTTACGAAGTTGGGGAGCAGGCAGCTGCTCGTCGTTGCTCGGTGGTTCTCTCTGTGTACTCCGGCTTCCTCCACCCATAAAACTGCCACCGACACAATATGACCTTGGCTGTTAAAGTGTTGTTAAACCCTAATAAATAAAGCTACTGATACAGTATAATGATCATGCCAGTGAACAAGTCTGTCAGCACGTAACTGGCATGCTTTACTCTGTCTCATATAATTTATGCGAACCAGTGTGACAATGTTTGCCTGTTTTGGAGCAAGTTTGTTCCTTTGTTAACCATGTTATACTGTAGTTCAAAAGTAACGGTTAACCAATCAATTACTTTTTTGATTGATCAAGTCGTTGATCATAGGTTAAACGATTAATCGGTTAACCATATCAGCTCTAAGAGCATGGAGGTTTTTTGGTTCAATTTTGGTTTTTTGCCTAAAAAAAAAACCGACCATGTGTTTTTTGCATCCTTTGATGTTCAACTTCGAAATTTACAACATCCCCCTCATAATCTCATTTTGAAAATGGCAGCAAACGTCAGCAGAAGGGGCAAATCAAAAAGCTATATGATTTCCTTACATGTCTGTGTATAATATTTTCAGTCAAAATACCTCCCCTGCGACTATAACCTTTGTATAAGTCGTACCCCGACTGAAAATAGCAGTGGGGCCTACACAAGAATGACTTATGTCCAGTGTGTGTGGGCTTTTACTGCACAAAATTTGGTCAGTATTGGAACACTTAAGGTTTTTTTTTTAAAAAAATTTCATTTCAGTCATATTTATCCCTTATTAGTCCCCTACGGGACCGTAAGGGGACTATAGGATTGCACTCCGTCCATCTGTCCATCCATCTGTCCGTCTGTGCGTATGTTTGTCTGTTTTTTATGTTACCACCGCTCCCTCCAACATGCTTTAAGCTACACCTTTCATATTTGGTACATGGAATGGTTCTGAGGGGATGATGCACGCTCAAAATTTTTTTTTCAGAATCCAAGATGGCAGAATGGCGGCCATTTTTGTTGTGTTTTTTAAGCTTTTTTTTTCTCTATTTTCATGTTACCACCCCTCCCACCAACATGGTTCAAGCTACACTTTGCATATCTGGTACATGGATAGAGGGTTGGGAGGGGATGATACAAGTTCAATTTTTTTTCTTCAAAATCCAAGATGGCGGCATGGCGGCCATTTTTGTTGTGTTTTTTTAAGCTTTTTCTCTATTTTATGTTACCACCCCTCACTCCAACATGGTTCAAGCTACACTTTTTATATCTGGCACATGGATAGAGGGTTGTAATGGGATGTTGCACGGTCAATATTTGTTTTTCAAAATTCAAGATGGCGCCATGGCAACCATTTCTGTTGTGTTTTTTAAGCTTTTTTCTCTATTTTATGTTACCACTGCTCCCTCCAACATGGTTCAAGCTACACTTTTCATATATGGTACATGGATAAAGGGGTTGTGAGGGGATTATGCACGCTCAATATTTTTTTTTCAAAATCTAACATCTGTCTGTCCGTCTGTCTGTTTTTATGTTACCACCTCTCCCTCCAACATGCTTCAAGCTACACCTTTCATATTTGGTACATGGATAAATGGTTCTGAGGGGATGATGCACAATCAATATTTATTTTTCAAAATCCAAGATGGCAGAATGGCGACCATTTTTGTTGTGTTTTTTAAGCTTTTTTCTCTATTTTATGTTACCACCCCTCCCTCCAACATGGTTCAAGCTACGCCTTTCATATATGGTACATGGATAAAGGGTTGTGAGGGGATTATGCATGCTCAATATTTTTTTTTCAAAATCCAAGATGCTTATATACTCTAGTGTCTTCTGTGACAAAAACACCTTATGTCACAAAAGTGCCATAGGGGACTAATACCACCTCGGTGGTCAAACACTTGTTAAATGCATGAAATAAAAACAATAATAAAAATTATATAGTGTTATTTACTTTGACTGTTTATTCCCCATGTGATACTCATTGATGCCATAAATCCATTTTATTTTGCACATAACAACGTGATGGAGAGATCACACTTAGTATTTCAAAAGGAGGCGAGAGGTCCAGTGATGGATCGAGAATCAGGACAGGGAATAAAGTCACTGTATTATGGCGATGTTAAACATAACAGAAAAGTTACAATTCCAAATTATTTATTTTATCGAAATTAAAACTGAATACAAAATAACAAAACAGGTAATATAATGTATAGCAGTAGCTGCACCAGGATTTTGGTTCAGGGGTAGGCCAGAGCCAGGGGTGTGGGTATGGGAGGGTGTGTCTGCCACCTCTTAGCTTGGGGTCTGTGGGACCTGCCCCAGGAAAAAATAAATATTGGATGATTTGAACTCCATGGGGTGTTATCTGAGCATTTCTACAATGCCTGATGTGGTCTTCAAATGTGCCCAGATTGTGCTGGATAGCAATTTGAAGTTTGTTTTTTTTTGTGGGGGCTATCCCCCACCCCTATGGTGCTGCCACTGATGTTTTGCATTTACCAAATAGAACTCAAACAACAAGAACATAAACAAAAGACATACAATCTACCTCAAATTCATATTAACACTTCGTCAACTGAGTGTTAGTGAAGTGTGCTATGTCCCAGTACTGCCAGTAGGACACAGCTCACTTTAAATAGCTCTCAGGTGACATTTCTATGGTCTTTTCTAGTAAGACAGTAGTGATTTAGATTAATTGAAGGGCATGGAAATAATACCAAACCAAAACTGAGGTTTTTAAAAAAAAAAAAAACTGAAACCAAACCTGGAAAAAACCCTCTATGCACTACTTCAGGCCGCACCTCTCTCCCAATCTTTTTCAAATTTTATATGCAGCTTTCGTGTAATGTCTAGATGGGAGCTTTCAAATTTTTCTGAATTCCGTTGAAAAAGCAGTTCTGGCAATGACCGTCTTGGATTTTGCATATAAACTGTCAACTATTCCATCAGGCTTAGCACACCCTACAGGCAGCATCCCTCACCTGATCTTCTTCAGATTTCTGAAAGTTTTGTTGCACAACCCCTTGAGCAATACATATGTAGAGAGTCATTGATACTGGTCAGTTTGGCCAAACAATAGGAAACATATATAATTACCGCAGTACTGATTACAACTTCCTGCCGAGTAATGGAAAGGTGTTTTCCTTGCAAACATTAGACAATGAATAATCTAATTATCCATCAGAGGTTGAATGTTTTTCCATCCTTTATTTATTCTGTACCACTCTTACAAAATTGGTAAACCTTTGTTTTTTGTTTTCTAGAGTTAATTTATCTGATTTACAATTAACTGAGTTCATTGCAACAGTTACTTTCATGACAAGTTTCTCTGTTTTCATGTCCAATGTTTGTTTGATTTCTAATATATACCTTCCTTAAGGGAGTCTGATTCAAGTTTGTTAAAATTAGGGAGGTCAAATCTAACTTTGTTCAAATCAGGTCCCTGGGTTAGTGTTTGGGCTTCCTATTGGAGCCTGAATTTTAGCGTCGTCCCATATAGGAATAATCTTTGATAATCTGTTTCTTGAAATACACTATAGTCAGAATCTTTATCTATTTGGTCAAACCTGAAAATAAACAATCTGTCATTTGCAGAATGAGGTCTCCAGAGGGTAAATTTGCTGATGCTATCCTATACAGTGGGCTAGAATCTCCCAATTTATCTCTTTCTGTTTAGGCCTGAGACCTTGATTGTGATTGAGATTCACAGAGGGTGAATTTGGTAATGCTACCCTGCTTCGCAGGGTAGCATTACCAAATTCACCCTCTGGGGACCTCATTCTGCATCATCCACATAAAAGCATGGTTAGGAGTCCACACTTGTAGGGAACATTGCTTGTCCTGTATACCACTATGTATATGTAATGCCACTTCACAGGTCCATATCATGGACTCTCTGTAAATCCTTTTAGTTTCAAAAAGTGGTTTTTGTTATAGTTTCAGTATTTCATTGAGTTTTGTTTAAATAAAGAAAAAACTAAAACTGAATCTTGACTCTTTTGTAATAAGCTGCTTTTGAAACCGAAACCGAGGCAAAATTGCACAACCAAACAGCTCTAATTTCTGTTCTGGGTAGGAAGATTAGTCTGCAGCAGGGAATGAGTTAATAATTGAAACTTGTTTTATTTCAGATGATGATAAATTTGGCCAGAAACTTATGGAGAGGATGGGATGGTAGAAGGTGAATGGAGTTGGGACTTGGGACGAATGAACATGGAATGACTGATATCATTAGAATGCAGAAGAAAGTGATAGTCAAGGTATTTGTATATTCTGTACATCATTTTTCTGGGTAATAACAATACAAAAGTATCTAATTCTATAATTCAATTTTTATTCTTAGAACTTAATTTAGTCAGACCACAATATTTCCCTTTGGCACACCCTACAGGGCACATTTATGATTGGATTGCTTTGAAACCTGGTATGCTTGTTTGGGGTGACCTCTAGATGGGAGCTATCGATTTTTTTTCAGTCAAAAAATGTTGCCGTGGTCAACGTTCTTAGGACTTAGTTTAGTCAGAAGACCTTAATATTTGGCACACCTCACAGGTCGCATTTATTTTCATTTCCTTTAAAAAATTATTGTCGTTTTTACCAGTCTTTGAACTTATTGCATTTGTGTAGCAACTTATCCCTTTTGCACTCTTTGCAGGGTATATTTATTAATTTCCATAAAAAAGAGAAAAAAATATTGCCTCAAGCAATGACATTCAAACTTAGTGCATTTGTGCATTAATATCTTCCTTTGGCATGCCTCAGAGGGTGCATTCATTATCAGGTTTTTTTAAAACTTTGTATGCTTATGCAGGGTGACAAAGAAAGGAGCTATCGATTTTCTTTTCATTTTCATCAAAAACTGTTGCTGTTAGCAACAGTCTTTGAATTTATTGCATTTGTGCATCAACATTCCTCTTTGACATGGCCTACAGGCCACATTTATCAGGATTTTTTTTTTAACTTGGTATGCTCATTGGGCGAGACCTTTAGATAAGAGCTATTGATTTGCATTCATTCCTGTGAAAAAAGTTGCCATTCACAATAACCTCTGAACATACTGCATTTGTGTATCAACATTCTTCCTTTAGCCAGTCTTACAGTTTACATTTATAAATTCAAGGATTACTCTTGACGTTGTGCACACACAATTTTGTTATGTTGAAATTTCACCAAATAGCATTGGTACCAATGATCTTCAGTTTTGCCATTTCACTGATAACTTACCAAGTTCAAGTTTGTCAAGTTGAGCTACAGTGTCATTCACACTTTCATTATGAAATGGAATCTCAAATCTTTGCCCGGTAATTTAATCTATTTTCTTGAAAATTGGAGAACTGCGAAAAAGAGGGCTTCTTAACTCCAGTTTAGAAGTGCGATGAAGCGCGAGTGCAATAGTGCTCCTCAAATCGATAGTACTGAAATTTGGGGTTGGGAGGAGCTAACTGGTGGAATTGTGTGTGTGTGTCATGGTGAGGGTGGGGATAGGGTGCTGGGCTCCCCAGAAACTCCATGGCTCCGCCACTGGATCTGACTGACTTGATTTTCAGTGTTTGACAGGTCTATGGACAAATGTTTGTCCAATGTATACAGTTCTTTCCTCTCAGTTTTTTCTGACTTGAATTTACAGGAGGGCTAGGTATATACTGGCCTGAAAAACGGTTTTATACCCCACCTCCCCTCCACGAGCCTTGTGTGAGTTAGATTTGTTTAACACAGTCTACAGTTCATATTTATGAAGCGATTTTTTTTGTAACTTGGAAGGATAATTCGGTATGATGTCCAGATGAAATCATCCTATTTAGGTCACAATCGCTCAGGGATTTCTTTGTGACTTGGTCGGGTAACTTGGTATGATAACTAGCAGGAGTCGAAATAATGCTTGTCTACTTGTCGCCGACAATTAATTTCTACTAGCGACAACCAAAAAAAAAATTCACTTGTCCTGGGCGACAAGTGTATTTTTGCCATGACTTTTTATGTTGTTGAAATCATTCCCAAACATATGCATTCCAATTGCAGAAAAAAATCCGAAACAATCTGCACAGTTAACAATAATTACATTCCACTTCCATTTTGTTTGTGGGGAAACTCGTTTCTATTTTGAACCAAACACGTCATAAATATTGAGGGAGATTCTGTGCGTACTCATCATCTAGTGTTTTCTGGGCAAAACTTGTTTCCTTTTTTAACTAAATTTATACATCATTGGTATTCATTGAAAATTAATGCGTACAGGTCATGCGATGCCGGGGTAACAACACAACTGTTGAATGACGTGTTCAGCAGCATCTGCAAAGAGTTTAGTACTGGATAAATTTGTAACGAAAACCCCCCGAATTGACTTGGAAAAATCTGCGGAATGCACAAAGGGAGCCGAATGTATTGAAAGTCAATTTGTTCAAGTTGGTTTCAATGGGTGACAAGTGAAAAAAAAATTGTCACAGGTGACAAGTAAATTTTTTTGAACATTTCGACCTCTGACTAAATAAGACTATCCTATTTTGGTCATGATTGGTCAACTGTGACCACCAGACCGTCACATGCCCTAGATTCCTATTGCAAAGTTTACGAGTCATACTTCTCGTCCGTCGGCATACGTACGTACGTCCACAATTTCCTTTAGCACACCGCTTAGGTCGCATTTATGATCAGATCGATTTAAAACTTGGTATGCTTGTTTGGGGGGTAACCTCTAGATGGGAGCTATCGATTTTCTTCCATTTCTGTCAAAAAGTGTTGCCACTGGCAACATTCTTTGAACTTAGTTTAGTCAGACCTCAATATTTCCCTTTGGCACACCCTACAGGGCACATTTATCATCAGATTGCTTTGTAACCTGGCATGCTTGTTTGGGGTGACCTCTAGATGGGAGCTATCGATTTTCTTCCATTTCCGTCCGTCAAAAAATGTTGCCGCTGGCAACGATCTTTGAACTCAGTTTAAGGCATCAATATATTCCTTTGGCATGCCCTACAGGGCACATTTATGATCAGATCGGTTTGAAACTTTGTATGCTTGTTTGGGGTTACCTCTAGATGGGAGCTATCAATTTTCTTTGATTTCTGTCAAAAAATGTTGCCACTGGCAATGACCTTCGATGAACTTAGTAAAAACTTAGTGCTGTTAAGCATCAATATTTCCCTTTGACACACCCTACAGGGCACATTTATGATTGGATCGCTTCCAGACTTGTGCTTGTGTGGGGTGACATCTATATGGGAGCTGTTGATTTTCTTCCATTTCTGTCAAAAAATGTTGCTGCTGACCTTTGAACTTAGTTTAGTCAGACCACAATATTTCCCTTTAACACACCCTTCAGGGCACATTTATGATCGGATCACTTTGAAACTTGGTTTGTTTGTTCGGGGTGATCTCTTGATGTGTGCTATTGCTTTTTTTCATTTCCATAAAAAGTTATTGTCGTTATCACCAGTCTTTGAACTTACTGCATTTGTGCATCAACTTATCCCTTTTGCACTCTCTGCAGGGTATATTTATGAATTTCCATAAAAAAAACCCCCAAAAACATTGCCAGAAGCCTTCTACTTAGTGCATTTGTGCATTAACATCTTCCTTTGTCATGCCTCAGAGGGCACATTCATTATCAGGTTGTTTTGAAACTTTGTATGCTTATGCAGGGTGACAAAGATAGGAGCTATTGATTTTCTTTTCATTTCCATCAAAAACTGTTGCTGTTTGCAACAATCTTTGAATTTATTGCATTTGTGCATCAACATTCTTTGACATGGCCTACAGGCCACATTTATCATAGGATTGTTTTTAAACTTGGTGTGCTCATTAGGCAAGACCTTTAGATAAGAGCTATTGTTTAGCATTCATTTCTGTGAAAAAAGTTGCCATTTACAATAACCTTTTAACATACTGCATTTGTGTATCATTATTCTTCCTTTAGCCAGTCTTACAGTTTACATTTAAAAATGCATGGATTACTCTGACGTTGTGCACACACAATGCTGTTATGTTGAAATTTCATCAAATAACATTGGTACAATGATCTTCAATTTTGCCATTTCATTTATAACTTACCAAGTTCAAGTTTATCAAGTTGAGCTACAGTGTCATTGACACTTTCATTATATGTAGTTCCAGGTGAGCGATTACAGGCACTTTAGAGCCTCAAGTTATGTCTTAGTCCAACAATTGTCCATTCAGGACAGAGGAGAAAGTCTGCATGTCCAAAAGACATGTGGATGGGTCACTGGTTAACCTGATGATTACAGGAACCCAAAGGGATTTTATGACGATGTCAAGAAAGACATTTCAGATTAATTGGTAACTCTTTAACTTGTCAAGAAAACAACAATTGACAGAAATATTTTTTTTATTTAATTTGTCCCCAAATCCAAATTTGTTTCATTTTCAAGTCCTGAAACATATATTAGCTATAACATTTAAGATCCAATATATTTTTCTAACTGTACCCTATGGCCCAGACATAGCTGGTGCTAACTCCAAAATATCGAGGGCCAAACACAAATTTTGCCCCCAATCCCCCAAATTTGCATGCAAAACCAAAAATTAGAAGTCCTATCTGGCCCTCCATACATTTACTCTCCGCGCATGCGCAGACACCAGGAAGTAACCGGAATTAGCACCAACCTCATTCTTTGTTTGGCCCTCTGTCAGAAAACAACAAACTGACTTCTGTGCTTTTAAATCTCAGTTTATAATGATGCCAGACACAAATCTATGGTTAATTTGGTGGATCCAAGGACACAACTGGATAAAGGAAGGAAGAAATGGTGGTTTGGAATGTTCAGGGCTGTAATTTTATAATATTTATGAAAATTAGTTCATGTTCCCCAATTTCGGGACATGGGCCTGACGTCATCATTGTTGATAATGATTTTTCCACTGTTGGTTAAATATTCCTTCCCTACCCTCCCTTGATTCCCTCCCCAAGTTAAACTCCCAAGCTTTTTGGCTTGTTTTCATGAAATTTTTTTAGAAAATTTCTTGGGAGTTTTAACTTGTTACACAGAATGTTCATTCTGTATATCCCCAGGGTTTCATCCTCACCCTTGGGGTGTTTAGGCGTTTTGGTCATGCATCGTACATCCAATATATCGTTTTTTCTTCTGATGAATTCTTGCCTTACATCGGATAGTTCAAAAATCTGTTACTGACTTCGGTCTGTGTTGCCTGGGGTCTCGTTTCTGGTTTTCATTCTGATCTTGTTTACATTAACAACGCTCTTTTTATATACGTAGTTTCCTATTTATTATATGGTAGGTCTGTTGTAAGATACATTAAATAGTCTGGTAGTGTAGCAGTTAATTTCTGGACAGAAAAATTAATTTTTGTCCACACTTGGGCTCTATTGGGATACATTTGGGCACTTCGTTCCCTTTGGGAACTTGGGCTCCTGTCAAAATTTTTCGAAAATTGTTTTTAGCTCACCTGAGCAAAGCTCAAGGGGAGCTTTACTAATCACTTTCTGTCTGTCTGTCTGTCTGTCTGTCTGTCTGTCTGTCCATCCGTCCGTCCGTCCGTTGTCCATCAGTCGTAAAGTTTACATTATCGACTTATCACAAACTACTGGACCAAATTCAACAAAATTTGCTGTGCATGTTCCCTATCATATGTCAATTCAAGTTTGTTCAAATAAAGTTGCCACGCCCACAGGGGGCAGGCATAACTCTGATAGCACCCATGAACTTCTTTCCAAAATCAAAAAAAATCTTCTTCTTCAGATCCACCAGGCAGAATTCTTTCATATTTGGTATACAACATCTCTAGGGGGGTCAGATTCAAGTTTGTTCAAATCGAGTCCCTGGGTTCATATTTGGGCTCCCTAAGGGAGCCCGAATTTTAACTTAGTGCAATATGAGGATTATTCTTTAAAAACTTATAAAACTTCTAACACATAAATATCATCAGTATATGGTGTGTCATGCACTATATTTGAATTCCATACCATCACAAGAAGTGAAATCAAATACAGGGTCCGTACGGTCTTGAAAAGTCCTTGAATTTCAATGCCTGTCTTGAAAAGTGCTTAAATTGACCTTTCCCCTTGAATAGTGCTTGAATTACCACCACTCCCCTTGAAAAGTCCTTGAATCCTGGACCCCAACCTACTCTGCTAAAAAAATCCCCCCCAAAATGCCACGTTTTAGTGTCCAAAATAACAAAAAAATTCGGGAATTCGCTGTAGCATATTAAAGTTTAAAACACGAATAATATAATATGCCTGTGTTCTCTGCACACTACTTTTCTTGTTCTTCATGATAATGAGTGAAAACACAAGTACACAAATTACGATGACGTTTATGGTTTCGTTTGGAAGCGCGTTTATTACTCTCAAATATCATCATGCCTTTAGGAAAATGTGTATTTAATCATTCCTGGATTAAAACGTATCCGTGGCTCGCAGCAGGTAAGGATTCAAAAGCGAACTGTACTGTTTGCAAAAAAGACTTTGAGATTTCTGGCATGGGCGAAAGTGCTCTGAAATCCCACAGTAGAAGTGAAAAACATTGCAAACACTTTTGGCTGTGACAAGCAGACGCAGTGACTGTGGTTCTCTTAATTCATTCATGACTTCTCGCAGGAACTTTCAAAGTGATCATAAGAAGGAAACTGAGATATGTGCTAAAACAAGTGCCACAGCCGCGAGTACCAGTCAGAGTGGAACAGTTCTGAATTTTTTTTCTGGGACTTCCGTTTTGGAATCGGAGATTGTATGGGCCATTCAATGAAATTGCTCTCCTTGCAACTGCAGGTAATCTTTGTAAGCGAGCAGAAACTTGGGGAAAGTTAGAAATTTTGGCACAGGCAAATGCCAGCAGGGAGAAATCTAAGGAGAAAAAACTGTTCTTCGAGAAATTGTCCCAACAAGTTGAAGAGAAATTGACTCTCTTGAAAAAAGAATAATTTTGAGGACAGGTACTAATATATTTTATTATAGTTATCTGATAGAATAAATTGTTCTGGTTAAAATTGTCCCTTTATAATCTCTTTAATGGCAGTAACAAATAAACATACCATTATCAATGCCTTAAGGAAACAGTCATATAGTCCTTGAAAATTGCTGTTGGAGTGCTTGAAAAGTGCTTAAATAGTGCTTAAATTTGGTTTTGAAAAAAGAGTGGGAACCCTGAAATAACAACATCCCATGGATCCGCAACAAAGTAAAAAAAGAATCTCTGAAAAAAACAGACTATAAGAGTACAAAGAAAAGTAACCACTGGAAAAACTATAAAGAGCCTCAAAAACTTTGTAAAAACAGCATAGAGAAAGCGGAGTGGAATTACATCAACTCTTCAATTTTCAAAGCACTTGAACAAAAAATTGCTAAACCTTTTTGGAAATATGTGAAGTCAAGGAAACAAGATAATATTGGAGGCACCTCTCAAGGCAAGGGGAACAGTAATCAGTGACTGCAAAACTAAGGCTGAATTACTGGACCAACAATTCCAGTCTGTATTCACCAAAGAAGAAGTCTTAAGAAGGCCAACAACTCCAAAATTCATACAAGAAGATATTGCAATTAATAAGATTGACATTAATGGCACAGAAACACTACTAAAAAAAAATTAAATCAAAGGCATCAGGTCCAGATAACATCCCAAATGTAGATCTCAGAGAATACTCAAAACAACTGGCACCTGGTATCTCGGCAATCTTTCAACTCTCATTAGATACTGGCACACTACCATCAGATTGGCTAAAAGCAAACAGTTAAGTATATACAAAAAAACGAGACAAACATCTCCCAGAACACTACCGACCGGTATCACTTACCTCTGTGCCCTGTAAGCTCCTAGCAGGGGCCGACCAGAATCGTTTAAAATACACACCAGCCTTGGAGCCTATTATGAAAATTTACATGTCAAATTTTGACCCATGGGGCTAAATTTGGTACACCACAGCAAACATTAATCTTCACATTGGTTTCTGATCATGTCTTGGCTGCCTATTTAGGCAGCCAAGACTTGATCAGAAACCAATGCGAATATTAACTTAACCAGGACTTGAAGTACTAAGGCACTCCTAAATAACAGTAAATGATAACCATATACTATAAGAGCAACCCTATCCATAGAAACGTTGAAAATGGAAATGCAGTTTTAGAAGTTCAGAGCCAATTAAAAAGCCTACATTTGAGATTTAAGAGGCAGATTATGGTGTTTGGGAGTCAAATGTGCACTGGCGCTTGTCCAGGTTGGTCCCTGTCCTAGAACATTTGGAGACACATTTTGAAACACTTAGAATCACAGATAGTACTACCCAACCTGAACCATGGCTTTAGATCAGGCTATTCATGTGTCAGACCCATCTGCTAACAACTACTAACAACCTATTAAAATCATACGACAATGGAAAGCAGATTGACATGGCCATTTTAGATTTTCCAAAGGCCTTTGACAGTACTGCATCAAAAACTTCACCTTAAATTCGACTGTTGCGGAATAAGGGGGGGTAACATCCATAAATGGCTAAACAACTTCTTGACCAAAAGAACAATGAAAGTTGTCCTTGATGGAGAATCATTATTGGAAGTGACAGTGGACTCAGGAGAACTCCAAAGGACTTTATTGGGACCGATACTATTCCTGTGTCTCATCAATGACATTCCATCCCTGACTGTCAGCTCAACAGTATGACACTTTGCAGTTGACTGCCTGTTGTATAGAGAAATTAACAACTTTGAAGACCACATATAATTACAAAAGACCTATGCAAGCTTGAAAACTGGGCCAATCACTGGGGCATGAGTTTCAATGCAACAAAGTGCTACATCCTTTAAAACAAAAAGGAAAGTCAGCCATTCTGTATCTTAAACAATTATACTCGACGGGAGTGGTGCCGACCAAAATGAAAGTCACTAAAATAATACCCATATTGAAAAGTGGGGTCCCTCACACATTTAACAATTACAGGCCAATCAGTATTCTTCCCACGTTTTCAAAAATACTTGAAAAACTAATGCAAGTGCATTTGCAACTATTTTGGAATGAACAAAACACCATCTGCTGCTATCAGTTTGGTTTCAGAAAACACCATTCAACTTTTCATTCCATTTTGCACTTAGTAAACGATGTCCCCACTCAGAATGACAAGGAATAAGTCAATTTGTACCATTCTATATTAAAGAATCGGATAATGATATCAGCAATTCCAAATTATTAAAAATTTTGTCATTTGCAGATGACACCACAGGCTATGTGTCATCAAATAACGTGAATGATCTCATTGGAAATGCAAATTCTGAACTTGTGAAAATACAGGTATGGTGTGCTGCTAACAAACTGACTCTTAATGCTTCTAAAATCAAATGTATATTATTACACCCACACAGTGATTGTACATTCCCAGAGATAAGACAAATTTGACATGAGGTTTTATTGGGACATAAGTAGTTAATTTATGCCCAAAACATTTTTCCTGTCGCCCCATGGGAACCGCAGGAGCTAAAAATAGAAAACAATTAAAACGCCCATATCTCCAAAACAACACAGCACTGAGAATTCTTATTTGGTGTGAAGCTTTCTTAGGACCAACAGAATGGAATAGTCAAAAAAAATTGCTATCCATTTTATCATGGCATACTTTTTTGGGACTTTGAAAAAGTGCTGAGTGAGCATTTTTTAACACTGTGGGTAATGGGAAAAACATTTAAACCTACTTTTCTCCCAAACCACTGCTCCAAAAGCTTTCAAATTTCACATATAACATCTTTGGAAGATTGTTTCACATGTTTATTGAAATCAATTCCCTGGGTCCATATTGGGCTCTCTATGGGAGCCCAAGTGTTTAAATTAGTGCAGTATGAGGAATATTCTTTAAAAATCTTCTTCTTCAGATCTACGAGTAAGAATCTTTTGATATTTGGTATGCTGCTTCTTGGGGGGGGGGGGGGGGGGGGGCAGGGCAGGGGGGGGGGGAGATTCAAGTTTGTTCAAGCCAAGTCCCTGGATTCATATTTAGGCTGAAAACTTGGGGTCCTGGTCCGGACTCAGAAATTTTGGACCAAAATCCGGAAATGATTTTTTTGTGTGTTTTGGTCAATTTTAAGACTAAAAAAATTTTTTTTTACACTGAAAATTTGGGGTCTGGGTGGGAAATGAGTTTTTTGTTTTCATGCATTTTGGTCAATTTTAAGACAACCAATTTTTTTTATTTTTTTAACTGAAAATTTGGGGTGGGTGGGACTCAGAAATTTTGGACCAAAATCCGGAAATTAGTTTTTTGGTTTTTTATGCGTTCTGGTCAATTTTAAGAAAAAACAAAATTAGGCTGAAATTATTTTGTTTGGAACTTCGAAAATTTCCGAACAAAAATAAAAAAAAATCTGTTTTTTATGCGTTTATCTCAATTTTGGGACGTAAAAGTGCAGGAACTGAAAATAGAAGGAAAAATCCTTTGTATTGTGTGGGAACAATCGCTTCATCTAGTTGGTATATGCTTTTCTTAGGAGGGGCATATGTAGCTTATTCAAGTCAAGTCCCTGGTTTGATATTTAGACTACCATGTCAGGTGAGCGCCCTCAGGCCTCCTGGGGCCTCTTGTTTATGTTATGTCACGAAAATGTTTATAAATCTCTGGTCCTTGATCTTGTTAATTTTAAGAAATACATATACATGTACATTATCAGAGCCTTAAGTAGGGTTTGTAAATGTCCTTGAAAGTGCATGAATTGTACACCCGAAATTCTAGGCTCTTGGAAAGTGCTTGATAATTGGAATTTCTTTGAAAAATGTCTTGGAATGTCCTTGAAAAAATATTTTGATATTAAACCTCTTCCTCATTTTGGACAAATGTATACTTAACATGCTGTGGTATTTGTTTATTTATTGCTTAAATTGTATTATTTTATCTGCTGAAATATTACATATACAAAGAAAGATTCCCAAAGATGAGTGCTTGGTATTCGTATTATTGGTTTGGAATACAAGAATTATTAACCCTCTGAACTCAGATGTCAAAATGGCCAAGTTTTCAGCAGCAAATATTTCCCATAATTCAGTTTGATATTTAATAAACTTTTGGGTCTGATTTGACTGAGAAAGCTTACCTTGCATCAACATGACTAGAATGGCATGCCTTTTACATCTTGTCAGAATTTTCACCCAAATAAATAGCAACCACTAATGCGTAATTTCAGTTTGACAAGATTGTGCAGTTGTTGGTGTTTGTTTAGGCAGAAATTCTGTTTAGTATTTATAAGTAATGTTTATTGTATTATGAGTAACAGAAAGTTGGCTAAAAAATAGGTGATTATGCCCATGACTTGAAAAGTCAAAGGGGGTGTCTAGTGGAGACCTCTGTTCATCCATTTGTACCAACATTTACCCTTGTATCTCAGCCACTGCTACTCCGATTTGAATGATATTTGGTGTTGTGATAGAGCCTCATGTGGAACGATAATAAGTAGCGTGAGTTTCTTCCACACATTTTTTTTCCAAAATTATGTTCCTTTTTCACTCTTTCGGCTTGGAATTTTTTTTGCACATTGGGGGCATTGGCCCACGCTTTGCTTTGCCCTTTTTGTCTTTGCTAAATCTAAGCAAAATAATAATTTGTCACTTTTTTACTGCCCATCGCAGTTTTGAACACCAAAAATTGAACTTATTACATTTTTTAGATATATGAGAAATCGAAAATGACATGTTGCCTATTTTTAAACAAAATTTCCCTTTACTTATATAGCATCTAAAGACGGAAACAGCATGACTGCAGTAGTAAAACAGAAAAGGATGAAAAAGTTCACATGCTCTTCTTAAAAGTTACCACCGTGTTAGATTGTGTAACCTTCTAACAGGTTACGATTACAAAGGAAGCTTTTTAGCTCACCAACTTTAGTTGTGTGAGCTTATGGCATGGCTCGATCGGTCGGCATCGGTGTCAGCGTACTTGTCCAATAATGTTAAAGCTTCTGTTTAGGTCACTTACTCACCCTATTTCCATATCATGGCCTTTATAATGCTGCTATATGATGATTATTATCATTATACCATGATTTAACCCCTTATTCCCTGCATTTTAAACATTTTTCTTGACATTTTTAGTTGCGTTTAGTTTTCTGTTTAGCTCAGAATTTCATGTTTAACTAAGTGTTTAGGTCAGCTGCTGTGCTCCTTCTCTTCCCATGGTACTTATATTCATCATACATGTTCCTCAGTATCATTGTTCCATGATTAACCCCTCATACCCTGAATTTTATTTTTGTCACATGTTATGAGCCTGTTTGATACAGTTCTTGTGTTTGCCAAAGTTACTATCAAAGAGGAATGTTGGTGAGCTATAGGGCGTTGACGTCCTTCTTGTTATTTCCAGGCATGTATTTTGCTGGTTTTTGAAATATTCTATTTAAAACTAAGAATGTTTTTCTATCTTTTTCAGTTAGCTGATCAGAACAAAGCTGGACCCGAGATGGAAAAGTAAAGCATACCATTTTCTGTTCCATTCCGATGTCTGCAGATTGTTTTGTGAATGTGCTTTTGAAAGAACATTGTTACCTCATGAACATTTTATTTTGAATATTTGTTACATGGATGTACACTATGTTGTATAATAAGAAAATGTATGTGGTGGGTGGAAGTGCCATGCATTGTTGCTGGCAAGTGTTATTCTGTGTGAAATGCAAGCTTTTCACCCTTTACCCATTGCAGAAGATACCAAAATTTATTAGGCCCATGACTTGAAAAGTCGAAGGGGCATTTGGTGGAGACCTCGGTCCATCCGTCCATTCATCCTTCCATTTGTCGGTCCATACCAACATTTTCCCTTATATCTCAGCCATTGCTACTCTGATTTGAATATTAGGTGTTCTTAAAAAGCATCATCGGGGAATTGGCGAAAGTTTCTTCCACACATTTTTTTCAGAGTTATGGCCCTTTTTCAATCTTTTGACTTAAAAAAAATTTTGGCTTGTTCCAGTGAGGGGGTCACATGATATGGTTTTGTTGAATTTTTTTCAAAAATATATAGTGAACTGCTTAATTTGTAAATTATGCATGCATATGTGGCTAATTTGTTAGGTAAACTGTTAACACTTAAGATAACCTGCCTGATTTGAACACAATATTCATAATATATTGTGCAGAATGGAATACTATTTTCTCGTCATACCAAAAACAGGTTAGAATCCCTCAGTGGAACAAGCTCAATGAACCTCTTCCAAGAGGGGACATAATGTTTGTTTCTGGATTAGAAATTTAAAAAAATATTAAACAGCAATATTGTTAATTCCTTTGGCATATTTTATCAGTGTATTGTGAATAGTTATTCCGTGCATATGGAGTCTATGAAATGTGTGGAACAGGAACACTTGAGAATTTTGTGAAGACCCCAGTAATGTGAGAAAAGAGTTTGGGAGAGGTTCAGTGTGGTGGGGTTGTGGTCCAGCTGTTCTCTCATTTTAAGGAGGGAAACTGCTCTTGCTCTCAGTGGCTCTCCTAAAATAAAATTTATGAGGGCAGTAAATGCCCTCCTTGCCACATACAAGGAGGGCCACAAAAGTGAACTTTGTTAGGTTGCGGCGATCGGTATCGCACAACTTAGTATGTGATTGAGCACTTAGGAAAAAGCTCAATGGTAGCTAGTCTTTGTGAGGCCCCTACATCTCAAGATGGAGGCCAGGGGTAGGGATCTCACAGAAACTAACTGTTAGCCATTTAGCTTACTGATCGGATACTGACTTTAATTGTCTGACAATATACATAAATCATGTAGAAATCCTGACATGTCCAGCAAGAAATTATTGCATTTTTGAAACCTACATTAGATATTGTATGCACAGCGCAAACAATAGGATGGAAAGATGTGGTAAAAGACCCCAGTGGCTCCCCTTGTGTCAAATTAAAGCGGGCTAAAAATGTCCCTCCTAAGTTCATTTAACCCTTTACCCAACGTAACGGCCAAAATCGGCCAGTGCTATTCTCAAAAATAGCCAATTAATTTTTAAAATATTTTCATTTTTTGTCTCAAAAACATAGGTTATGACCCCTCGTTGGAACGAGCTCGTCGAGCTCGTTCCAACTAGGGGTCATAACCTATGTTTTTGAGACAAAAAATGAAAAAAATTAGTTATTCAAGAATTTTTTTTGCAAGTGTCGTCTGCTTTTCATGTTAGGTAAAGGGTTAAGGCGGGCATCATTGCTCTCATCCCATTTTGAAAATGGAAGGCCTGGTACAGAGAAAGTATGTTTTGGAATTGAGAAGTGCAAACCAATTATAAACCTACAAGAACTGCATACAAAGGGGATATAATGTGTGTCAGCATAATGTGGGCCTTGTGCTTTAATCTTGCCCCCCCCCCCCCCCCCCCCCACCCCTGTGTATTGAAGTGCATGTTAAAATCTCAGGTTACCTTTCCTTTTGTAAAGCCTTTTGGATTTGGCCCCCCCACCCCCCACCCCCCACCCCACCCCACATTAAGAAACTCTCACAGGCCATTAACATTTTTAGGAATGCTCATTTAATTTGTGCATTGCGTAGGCTCCACAAAGTAGATCTTCTGTTTCTCAGGCCATTTTTTGTAAAACTACATGTGGGTGGGCAGTTTTTATTAGCTCACCTTGACAAAGTCAAGCTGAGCTAATCTAATCACTCTTCTGTCCGTCGTCTGACAACACCATGTTTTTGTCATCTCCTCCAAAACCACTGGGCCAGTTCAAGTGAAAGTTTGTGTGAGTGAGTGATGGGCCCAAAGGGGCATTGCATTTTTGTTCAACTCAATATAGGGAGGGGTGGAGTAGGGGGAAAATGATCCAAAATGTTTTAAAAATCTTCTGATGAACCAGTGGGTACAATGACTTGATATGGTATGGAGCTTCCTTTTGAGGTGTAGAATCAAGTTTGTTCAAACGAAGTTGGTGAAGCAATATTTGGCTTTGTAATGGGGTAAGATTTTTGGCCCCACCCGAAATCTGTATTTTCCGAACCGATGGTCTGATTTGAACGAAATTCAGTATGTGGTTTTATTAGGTCATAAGTAATTGACTTGTGCAAAAAAAAAAAAAAATTCCTGCATTCCAATGGAACCCCAGAAGCTAAAAAGAGAAATATTTTCAAATTCCCATATTTCCCAAACCGTACGGAACAGAGAACTGTTATTTGGTATGAAGCATCCTTAAGACTAGTAGAATTGAATGGTAAAAAAAAAAAAATGCATCGGTTCTGTTAAGGTGTTCTGCAGAGGACATCGTAAAAATGAGTCGGCATATTTGCAAAAATTTAAAAAAAAACTTTTCTCCAGAACCATTGGGCAGAATCTTTTAATATTTTGTGTACAGCATCCATAGGGGGGTCAGATACAAGTGTGTTAAAATGACACCCTCTGGTTCATATTTGGGCTCAATACAGGAGCTTGAATTTTTAATTTAAGGTAATATGGAGAATATTCTTTTAAAAATCTTCTTCAGAACCAGCAGTCAGAATCTTTTAATGCTTGGTATATATTGTTATGAGGGTCAGATTCAAGATTGTTCAAACCAAGTCCCTAGGTTAATATTTGCTTTCATATTTGGTATACATCAAGAGTCGTCATAGGGGAGCTCCACATTTTACATTATGATCAACTGAAGAAAAGGCATGATGCTCAGACTATTTTTGTCACTTCCCAGGGGCTCAAGGATTGACAATGTATCAATCCTATAGAGATGGTTTGCTTAATGTAGATTCATTCTTGAACTCTGTTTATATCGTGTTCTGTTCAAGGTGAGCACTTCAGGCCCCGTGGGGCCTCTAGTCTTTGTATTTAGCTCACCTGATTGCAAAGTGGGAGCTTTTGCCATCACTTTTGTCCGACATCCGTTAACTTTTTTCAAGCTTGACATCTTGACAACCACTAGGCCAAATTCAAACATATATTGCATGGACCATCTATGGAGTATACCCTTTCTATTTTGCTTAAATGAAGTAGCTGACATATTCAGGCTCTGGTTTGTGTCCCAAAAGCTTAAAAACCTTTAAAAATTTTCCTCTCATGAACCACCAGAGGGAATGTGCCCTGATATTTGGTATTGAACGTCCTTTGGTGTAGAAGATTTTGTTAAAGGGAAGTTGATATGTCAATATCTGGGCTCTCTGTGGGGGTATCCATTTTGGGCTCTGCCCAAAATTTCTATTTCAAGAACTGGTGGCCAATTTCAACCAAATTTGGCATGTTGTATAAGTGGGGCCCAAGTAATTGATTGATGCCACCCCCCCCCCCCCCCATTTTTAGCTCAACTTTGGTGAAGCCAAATTTGAGCTTATGCCATGGCCAGTTGTCCGTCTGTCCGTGAACAATTCAATACGGCTCGGCCTAGAGGCCGTATATATGAACCGATCTTTACGAAACTTCTTGGGTACCTTTGGTATCACCGTGGGATGAGAACGAGTGTTTTTGGGTGCAGTCCGAAATTCAAGATGGCCGCTGGCAGCCATTTTGTTCAAAATTAGGGGCAATCAGATTTTTGCGCAGAACTTCCACATGACAGCTGTGATTTGAATAATTTCTTGTGTGAATGTTTAGTACCATGGGATACATCACATATAATACGGGTCTTTTTCTCATGCAGAAATTATGCAAATTAGATGAACTTTGATTTTTTCAGTGCTACTTACACACATTAAGTGCACATGTCAATACGGCTCAGGCTAGAGGCCGTATTTATGAACCGATCTTTACGAAACGTCTTGGGTACCTTTGTTATCACCGTGTGATGAGAACAGGTGTTTTTGGTCCGAAATTCAACATGGCCACCAGCAGCCATTTTGTACCAAAAAAAGTGCAATCAGTCTTTTGTACAGAACTTCTGTATGAAAGTTCTGATTTGAATAAATTTTTGTATGAATGTTTAGTAAAATGAAATACATCACATACAGTACAGGTTTTTTTCTCGTGCAGAAATTATGCAAATTAGATGAATTTTGATTTATTTAGTGCTACTTATTCACTGTAAGTGCACATGTCAATAATACTGCGTGGGCTAGAGGCTGTATTTATCAACCGATCTTCACGAAACTTGGGTACCTTTGTTATCACCTTGGGACGAGAATGAGTGTTTCTGGGTGCATTCCAAAATTCAAGATGGCTGCCAGTGGCCATTTTGTACCAAAATTTGGTCCAATCAGTTTTTTGTCACAACTTCTATACAGCTCGTATTTATGAAATGATCTTCACGAAACTTCTTGGGTACCTTTGTTTTCACCTTGGGACAGGAATGAGTGTGTTTTGGGGTGCCTTTGTTATCACTGTGCTATGAGAACAAATATTTTGGGGTTCAGTCAGACCCACTCTGGGACTCAAAGATTTCTTTTCTAGTTTAGCATCTGACTGTCGGCCACCTTTACAATACTTTACCTATACATTTGTTACAGGCAACGGTCAGTATTTATATGTACAGACCGTTACAATACTTTATATGTACCTTTGTTATCAGGTCATTACCTAGATGTTTGTCATTGCTGTGTCACATACTATACATGTACATGTCTTTGTCTTGACAAGTTGAGCTACTTTGTCATTGACACTTTCATTTACCGGATTGCTTTGAAACTTGGTGTGCTTGTTTGGGTGACCTCTAGATGAGCTATTGGTATTTTTTCATTTCCATAAAAAATTATTGTAATTATCACCAGACTTTGTGCATTTGTACATGATGACGTGGTGTACTAAGTTCAAAGGCGTACTGCACGCCAAAGGTGTGCATGTCTTGAACCCATTTAACCCTGCCTGTGCTGTAGTGGTGTGTTACGATATTGGGGAGCTGGCAGCTGCTCGTCGTTGGTCGGCGGTTCTCTCCGGGTACTCCTGCTTCCTCCATCCGTAAAACTGTAACGGTCATGATTAGCCATTGTGCATAAAGTATGTGACCTTAAACACCAATAAATAATTACAAAATATTGGGATGGGTCGTGATTCGTTGTCCATCTACAGTTACTTTAGCACACCTTACAGGGTGCACCTCCCACCCGATCAGTTGGAATTTTCAATTTTGGGGCAATATCTAGATTGGAGCTATTAAAATTTTTCCAAATTTAGTTAAAAAACACGACTGCCAGCAGCCATCTTAGATTTGGCATATAAATTGTCAACAATTGCATAAGCACACTCCCCAGATACCACAGCTCTCACCTGATCTTTTTCCAAATTCATATGCAACTTTGGCTTGATGTCCAGATGGGAGCTATTGAATTTTTTGAAATTTTGTTGAAAAATATGGCTGCCAGTAGCCAACTTTAAATTGAATATAAACTGTCCAACAATTCCTTTAGGACAACATACAGGCCGCAGGTCTCACCCTATCAGTCCCAAATTTCATATGCAGCTTTACAGCAATGTGTAGGATGGCGCAATTACATTTTGTTGAAAAACATGTCCGCCAGTGTCCATCTTGGATTTTGGACTTTGTCAACATTTTCGTTGCCAGGGGATTATTGACCCTGGAGCACTCAACTGTTTTAATGCTCAATACTCAGGTTGGCAGAGAGTTATTATGCCCCTCGCACACGCAACCTGTTTATTCTAATCCCAAATGATCAGAAGGCTTATAATCTTGGGATGGGTAAGGTCCAGAATTCTGTGATACTGCTGAAGCTGTATCCGTATTTACTTTAGAATTCACACTTTCATCATGGATAATATCTGTTGGTGTTTCCATTTATATGCTATGAAAGTTTGTTGAAGTGCGGCAGAATAATTCCATCTGAATCATTTGTGCTGTCGATAAGAAAATCAGCACTTATTTGATCAATGGGCCATTTCCACAGAATTCCTGTTGGAAATTTAGATTTCATAATGCAGTTGGCTGCATCGGGTAACAATTTTGCCACATTGCCATTTCACGTTGCTACGATAATATCTGATGGACACTTTATCTCCAAATTTGAATTCACGAGTTCCATGTTCCTGTGACTTCAATGTGCGTTTGATTTTGTGTTTGCATTTATTGAAACCTGACATATGTCAAGTGTACAGAGAAGTTCTCAAATTTCTTGCGATGAAAAGTTTAGCAGGTGTTTAATTGGTGACACTATATGGTGTGTTGCGATAAGCCAGAAGGAAATTTGCAAGTTTTGAGTTCAAGTCCAGAGTTTCATTTCTCATGGCCCGTAAACTTTGAATGTTTGTAAAGATGAGCTAAAACTAACCTGCACACATTCTGCAAAGTGAAGCTGAGCTGATCTCATCGCTCTCTGTCCATCCACACCATGTTTTGGCCTTCTCCAAAGCCACTGGGCCAATTTAAGTGAAATTTTGTGTGAGTGATGATCCGAAAGGGGCATTTCATTTTTGTTCAACTCAACATGCCCAGTCCCAAAGGAAGGGAGTGGGGAAAATGCTCCATAATATTTTTAAAATCTTTTTCTGAAGAACCAGTGTGTACAATGACTTGATATTTGCTATGGAGGGGTAAGATTTTTGTCTCTGCCCAAAATTTAGATTTTCTGAACCGATGGTCCGGTATGAACCAAATTTGGTTTGTGGTATTATTGGGTCATAAGTACTTGACCCATGTGAAAACAAAAAAAAATCCTGCATCCCCATGGGAACTCGGGCATTTGAAAATATTTCTATTTTTAACTCCCAATGTTTCCCAAACGAGACGGAACAGAGTTATTATTTGGTATGAAGTATCCTAAGGGCCAGTAGAATTGAATGGTAAAAAAATATTGCCATCGGTTTTGTTAGGGTGTTCTACACTGGGCATCCAAAAAATGCTGACTCGGCATATTTGCATAATGTTTTTAAAGAAAGCATCTTCTTCAGAATCACCGGTCATAATCTTTTAATGTTTGGCATACATCATTGTTCCCTAGGTTGATATTTGGTCTTCCTACAGAAGCCCAAATTATAACTTTGTTCAATATGGAGTGCAATTTAAAAAAAAACCTTCTTCAGATTCATCAGTCAGAATGCTTTCATATTTGGTATGCACCATCTTTGTTGTTGTTGGGGGGGTGGTGGGGTGAGATTGAAGTTTGTTCAGATCAGATCCCTAGGTATATATTTGGGCTCGCTATGGTAGCCCATATTTTTAGGTGACCTGACTGAAAGTCAGGGTGAGCTTTTCTCATCACTCTTCGTCCGGCGTGAAGGTGGTGTTTGAGCCTCTGTCTCCTAAACCACTGGCCACCTTTTAAGCAATTTTAATGTAAATAGTGGTTATATAGGTGCATTTGGGTTTTTGCTCATATTGTGGAGGGGAGTGGGGCCAAAATGCAGAAAATTTTATACAATCTTCTCCTGAACCAGCCAAAGCAGAGACTTGATATTTGGTATGCAGCTTCCATTTGAGGTGTAGAGAAGTTTGACGGGCAATATTTAGCTTTGTTCTGAGAGGGGCAAGAACTTTTTCCCCTCGCCCAAAATGTCTATTTTCTGACCCCAGAGGCCGATTTGAATCAAATTTATATGAGGTATTACTGAGTTATGAGTAGTTGATTTATGGCCCCAAAATAGATGACAATATCCCCTTTGGGGCATGATTGGTCAGCTGTGATGGCTACAGGGGTCTGAAGCTGCAAAACCTTGAGCACAGTCTGCAGGTCATATTTATGAAGGGATTGCATTGTAAGTTCATAGGATCATTGCAGATGATGCTGTTCCCTTTTGGGCGCGATCATTCAACCATGATAGCTTCGTGATCGCCAAAAAATGTCGAGATGATAATGTTCCCTTTTATTAGTAATCAGTCAACAGGCCATATTTATGAATGGATTTCATTGTAACTTGGTAGGATGACTAGTTTTGGAATATAGTATTTTGTGTCCAACCCCTGCCTTGCATGCAGATGAATGAGTAGTTGTGTACCTGTGCCCACCTGGGGGAGTGGGGGGTTGAGCACAGGCACACAATGTCCCCAGTCATATGCAACTTCACCTCCAGAACTTGTGTGACCATCTGGCATTTGTTGTCACTGTTTTCCCAAAATGGTTGGATATTGTGTACCTGTGCCCAGCCAAGCCACACCCCCTCCCCCAGATGGGGACCTGGGGCTGGGCAAAGGCACATAATTGGCCCACTCGTATTCCTATTTAACCTCAACCCTTTGCCCCACCACCTGAGATGCAGAACTTGTGTGACCCTTTTGCATTTGTAGCCACTGTTTTCCCAACATGCTTGGAAAGATATCCTTGTGTGTCTGTGCCCCGCCTAGCCCACGTGCCAGCCCCACCCCACCCCCCACTGGCATTTGTAGCCATTGTTTTCCCCCACATGCCCGGAAATATATTATGCGCCTGTGCCCCCTCATCCCCCACCATATGACATTTATGTCAACACAATAGAGCAAAGATGTGCCCAGGCACTTCAAAAACCCCTCTTTCCTCCCATTTTCAATAGAATAACACCCATGCCCAACCTCAGGACTGAACCATGAGCAGGTCTGTGGTGTTTCCTGTGAACTCCAGTGTAAGTAGAACTCTTTTAAAGTGACAAAAGATCTTGTCATTATTATTGTAAATGTGAAGTATATGTACACTTTTTGTAGAACTGTCAATGAACTGGAAGTATCTTGAATAAAATGTCGGTGCTCACAAATCCTTGAGTATGTTGTTTCTCTTTCCCATAACATGGAGAGATTTTTAAGTGAAATAGATACATGCATATGGAAACAAAATGAAGAACTATTGAAGATATTTCAAGCATTTATTAAGAATATGATATGTACAAGTGTGTATATATATAAGTATGCATACATATAAGTATATACATATATAAGTGTATAAAGATATATATAAGTATTTTTTTATAAGTATATAAAGATATATATAAGTATATCAATGAATAGTATTTTATACCAAGAACATATTAAATGTATATAACATCATATTATAAAGATATTACACAGAGAAACAAAAGAGAATATTATTTTTTTTTTTTTTTTTTTTTTCTTTTTTCGTTTTTTTTCGTCGCCCCACCCAATAAAAAAAAAAATCCGGGGTGGGGCTTCGGAAAGAAAAGAAGCTGACTTACTCAGACTGTCCCACCCAAGTGAGAAAACCTGGTGGCAACTGACTAAGACACAGTCCACACAAGATGACTCGGCATGCCTGAAGACAATTTAGTCCAATAGCTATGGCACTGCTGCTACACACGAGGAAATATTTGAGGAGGTTTCTTAAAGTTCATATTTTATTGATGGTTTCCTGCACTCTGGAAATGCATCTTTTAATGACACCTGCCTCTGCACTAACAGGGACTTCTGTCATTAAAAGATGCATTTCCAGAGTGCAGGGGGAAACCATCAATAAAAGATGAAGTTCAAGAAAACCCCCACAAACATCATGAACTCTAACAGTGCCATAGCTCTTGGGGTAAAGCATTCAGACATGCTGGGTCATCTCAGATTTCCTGTGCCTCAGTCAGCTGTCACCAGGTCCTCAGTCGGGTGAGACAGAATCAGTAAGTCAGAAAATTAATAAGTTAGTGGGCCAGTTAGTGGGCTTTACACAACCTCAGTAAAGTTGGGCTCTGTGCAGCAAACCATTTTTTATTGTGATCAATAAAGTGACATGGTACGCAAAAACACAAATGCTGGACATCAACTGATTTGCTGGACAAGTGGAAATTTTAGGATCAAACGAGGAAATGTAGAGACCATGGACAAAGAGCTCAACAACACTGCACAGTTATCCATGAACTGCACATTTACTTGTTCAATCCTAAAATTTCATCTTGTCTAGCAAGCGTTTAGGTAGATGTCCACCATTTGGGTGGCTGAGTACCACATCACCTTTGTCAGTATTGTTGCTTCTGCTGTCCTTAGACTGCGACAAGCCACAATCTGCATTGCGAAAGCATTGCAGATGGTGCCTTCTTGCATTCTACAGATGGGGGGGGGGGGGGGGGGGGGGGGGGGGGGGGGGGAAATGTTGGAAATGACTATGTACAGAAATACCAAAAATGTACAAAAACTAAATATACACCCAATATGCAAATCAGTACTCAAACCTTTTGGTCTACAGTATACCATTAATTACTCCATTCTAAGACCAACTGTCCACAAGGTTATGTTATATTTATGGAATCATCCACCGTTGAATCAATCTACTCGATATACCACTCATGCACTCTTGAAACTGAAAAAAAATAAAACAATATTTATTTTTCAATTTGCATTTCATGTCTTTCTAATTAATAAAATTAACACTCAGAAAATAAGTCATTCAGGAATTTTGTTTGCAAATATCTGACTTTCGTGTTAAGCTATGTTTTGGCACAAAAAATAAAACCTATTTCCTATGAGTGTTCATAACTCAACAAGCTTGTTCCAATGATGGCTCATAAGCTGTGTTTTGGAGACCAAAAAATAATAAAAGTGTCAATGACACTCCAGCTTGACTTGTCTGAACATTATCCTTTTCATCAAACACAACACACAATGTTTATGAAAGGATTATGAAATAAGACAAGAATTGTGATAATTGGGAATATGTTCATTTCTGTTCCCAATATGCTATGTTTTTGATGAAAATAATATGAGGTGTAGACTGTACGAAAGAACTGAGGGGTGGGTTAATGTGGCCCTCATAGTTAAAGTATGTCAACGAAAGTTCCAGTGAAATTATTCCAAAATCAAGTTACATTGAAATCCCTTCATAAATATGGCCTGTAGACTGTGCTAAAGGTTTTCGGGCTTCAGGCCTGTGTAGGTATCACAGTTGACCGATTGCAACTAAAAGGGGACGTCCTCAACTCGACATTATACTGAGTCATTCTACCAAGTTACAATGAAATCCCTTCACAAATATGACCTGTAGTCTGTACTAATGTTTTTGACTCGGGGCAGCCATCATGGTTGAAAAAGGGGACGAGATGCATGGTCTACTACAGTAATTGGATATCTCTCAACTGAATAACACTGTAAATTGAATATAATTTCCCAACACAAAAACCATTTACCATACCTCCAGCACAAATTTGACTTATTGAATATAGGTTACAGAGTAAACTCCTGTTAACTGAATAATCTTGCATCCTGTCGAGAAATTACCCTGCATCGCCACTGTTTTTCTTTGTTCACAGACCTATTTCGCATCCGTACATCCCAATACAGGTACTTAAGCTATTAAATGTATATCTTGTTTGACAGAGCTCATGTCAAACAAGATATAATAGAATAATGCTAAGTTTATCTCCAGAATAAAGGAAAGTGACACAATCCCTATTAATTGAATAGTTTTCACTGGAAAAGTGGCTATTCAATTAACAGGATTCTACTGTATCTATAAGTATTTTCAGAAAGTTTTCTCCAACACTATTTGATGTTAAGAAATCTAAATTTTACAGTAAATTTCCTTTCTTATTATACCTACCGCAATTGTTTACTACAAGCTTGCACAACAGAGAGTATTTTATCCGAGTTAGGGTCTTCCACTATTTTAATCTTTCCCAAGAGATTTGGGAAAGAAAAATGGTGTAAAAACACCACAAAAAAAAAAATAAGCCAAAACTGGGTCGAGCGCCATTGGCTCACACCCAGTAGGGGACGCTCTTCTCTAAGTACAATTCCACGACTTCTGTTAACCAGTGCACAAAGCAGTCATCAAACCATTCTTTTGAGTCCGCCAACATAGGAGTCATGTGATCAGCGGTGAGGAAGGATTCTTATTATTTATTTATTTATTGGTGTTTAAGGTCACATACTTATGCACAATGGCTAATCGTGACCGTGACAGTTTTACGGGTGGAGGAAGCCGGAGTACCCGGAGAGAACCACCGAGCAACGACGAGCAGCTGTCAGCTCTCCAACATCGTAACTCTGAACTCTGCACCGCAGCACAGGCAGGGTTAGATTGGTTGAAGACATGCGCACCATCGACGTGCAGTACGCCTCAGTACACAGCGTCATCGTGCCCCCATGTAGGCAATCGGGGTGAAGTGTCTTGCCCAAGGACACAACGCGGTTGCCGCAGGTGGGATTCGAACCGAGGACCTCTCGGCTTGCAGCCTGCACCTCTACCAACTGAGCCACCGCGCCCCGGAAGGATTCTTACCCGAATAAGAAGACGGGAGGGCCTCCATGTGAAGAATATTTCTTATCAAACTACCTCAATTGTTTACTACAGGCTGAATAGACAAAAGGATGGAGGGAATCACATAACCAACCCACACATAACTCAATAGCACTAGAACCGTGGACAGAGGAAGAGATCCCTAGGGCTATCAAACCATAGCATCACAAACATTAGTAAAAGACGATGAAAGATGAGGCATATGGTGAAGTGCGATGCACAGACAGAAAGGGCAGTAACAGCACAGAGCTGGAACTGACCCTGTAAGAAGCTGAATGGCTGGGATAGACAACAGTCTGAGCAGAAGAAAGAGGGCCCATAGAACAAAGGCCCTCTGCCTGCACCTGCAACTGTCGCAGATAAGTGGAGAAAGTAGGCTGCCAGCATAACATCTGACAACATGACAGAGTTAGTATAAGCCCCAAGAGGTAGACAATGCAGGCACCTCGTGGCAGAAAAACGATTGGTAATATAATTGCCAGTCGCGGAAGCTGCACAAATAGCAAGACAAATCCATCGAGAAATGGATTCAGGAGAGATCTTGTCAACCAGGAATAAGAGACTGAAAATCGATCCTACCCTTCCAAATGAACAGAGCAGAAGGTGTTTACCTAACAGAAGGAAGAGTCCCGAAACAGATAGGAGGCAGAGTAGTTTCCGGTATCTGATTCTTGGCCAGAAAGGAACAATCACTGGTAAACATAACACTGGTAGGAGAGCTCCAGAAAAAGGTTGGGTCAACCGAGAGGGCGTGAAGCTCACTGATCCATCTGGCTGAGGCAAAAGCAATCAGAAAAAGCCATCTTTGTATGTGACAAAACACATATCCACCTGGGATAAAGGCTCGAATGCCCCCTTCCCCCCCCCCCCCCCCCCAAACAAAGCTGCACCCAAGAAAGATTCCATCTTGGGGTAAGCTGAAAAGTCCTAGGCCTTTTCAAGGAATAGTGCAGAACAAGCTTGGAGAGGCATGGAGTAGCGCCATGCTATCCCACATACGAAAAGGCCTCCGAAGCATGGACCTGTACCATTGATGGAAACAGGCTGGAGACCCCCAGAATCAAACATATACCAGAAACTCCGCAATCTGGGTGATCAAAGGAGTGACAAAAACAACAGAGTGATCTGCACACCATCGACAGAAGACCTTCCACTTAGCCGCATAGGCTAAACCAGTGGAGTGCCTCCTTGAAGAGGAAAAGCAACTCCACGGCTCGTCTTGGAAAAAACGCTACGGAGGAGACAGGACCTGACAAAAGGCATGCACGAAGGCACAATGAAGTCGGGTCGACATGAAACCTCCTCGGGCGACCTTGGCAAAGAAGGCCGCAACATAGAGGGAAACGTGCTGGAACTGCCACTAACAGAGCGGAGCAGAGCAGATGGATCCACACCCACTGAGGCGACAGGGGTGCGATCGAAAAGATTCGACAACTGCAGGTTCGTATCTGGTCTAGAACCTGAGGCAGAATCGAAATTGGAAGGAAGGCGTAGCCGGCAAGACCGTTCCTGAGGGACAGAGCATCCACGGCGAAAGACAGAGCATCTGAACACAGGGATACAAAAGTGTCCACCTGATGGTTCCAACAAGTCGCAAAGAGATCGATGTTGGGAATACCCCAGAGATCGCAAAAAGACTAACACTGCCATGTGGAGCATCCACTCGGTGGAAAAGAACCTGCCCCGTTGGGACATGGAGTCAGCTAGGACATTCAGACTACCGGGAAAGTGACGAACCACCACTCCGGCGTTGACATCCTGAGCGAGCAGTAGAAGATCCCGAATCAATTCGTACATGAGAACAAAGTGCGTGCCACCCTGGTTCCGAATGTAAACAACCACTGTCGAATTGTCGGACAACAGAAGGACCTGACAATTCGAAAGGTGGAGGATCCACTGTCGGAAACTCAGAAGAAGAGCAAGAAACTCCTTCTGGTTGACATGAAGAGCTGCGAGATCCTGATCCCATGACCCGTGAAGGAAAAGGCCTAGAGGATCCAACGTCACACCCCATCCGAGATCGCTGGCGACTGCTGTCAGAACACAATCGGACGTGGGGAAGTCCAACGGAACTCCCTGCATAATCCACTGAACATCTGTCGGGGGAGAAGGTGATGAGGAAGAGACTCCGGTAACTGAAGCATCAGATCCAGAGTATCGACATTCGGCTTCCGACGACTGAGCAGAAAGTGTTGGAGAGGTCAGACAAGCAGTTGACCTAGAGGAATGAGATACGTCACCGAACCGCAGAGACTGAGCAGCCGGGGAAGACTCCGAGCTGTTGCGGATGTGGACTGGGACAGAGTCAGGGCAAAAGGCTGAGAAAAGCACAGCCCTTGCCTGGGAAACCGCCACCGTTCCAGCTGAGTATGGAAGCCCATCCCAGATGACAAAACGATGGAGAAGGGACCAGGTCCGACTGAGTCTGAACCCTAGTGACGTGAGCAGGCTCAACAGTGTGATGACATCCGACTCCAGAAAGGCAGCATTGGAATGCCTCTATGGACTGGGTCAGGCCGCCCTTCTTCGGCACCAAGAACAGGCAGAAATAAAATCCCACTGAAAGAATGTTCTTGATGACCTTGATCACCCCCTTTGACAGGAGATTTCCCATCTCCGTGAACAAAAGTTCCCAATGTGTAACGTTGAAAGGGACTTGTGTTGGAAGAGGCTCGCTTGACTGAGTGGAATGCCTCAACCTGGGACGAATTTGAGGCGACTACTGCCGACGCCTACCCTTACCCTGTGAGTGAGTAGAAGTGGCAGCAGGAGGATCAGCCCTTAGCTTTGCTGAGGAAGCAGAAGGTACTTGTTAGGCTTTGGACGGCCCCTGCCTCCAACGAAAGGCAGATCAAGCTGACGAAGCAGCAGCTGATCTATGAAATGAAATAGGGAGTCACAGAACCATGGAATAGTTGCGGACCCGCCAAAAGAGGCAGACCGAAGAGCAGTGCACTGCCCCTCAAGAAGGGAACGGCTTGTGTCCAGCACAGCGTCCCCTGCGAACTAATTCCAAGTTGGCCTTGTTACCGGAATGGTTCAGCGTGGGAACGAACCGACAAAGTGGCTTCACTCCTGACCCATTTTACCAGCGAAGAGTCATGATCCTCAAATACACCCGATGCGGGGCGACTGGCTGCAGCCGAAACATCTGAAGGCAGATGTGTATTGGGGTATGACATACCCCGAGGATCTACAAAGCGGAAACTCGGGACATCTGTGGGACAGAAGGTCCAGGCTGCACAAAAAGTTGAAAAAAAAAAAAAGTTGAAGTGAAGGAAGGCTGATATCCCACGTCTACTCTACTAGACATCTCAGCAGACCCCTGCAGGGATAAAACTGCTGTGCTCAACGGCTCAGTGGACACAACAGGGGGTTCAGTCGGCAGCCACTTCCAACTTCACCGAGTTGAAGTCAGGGAAGGCTGAGGCCGACAACCCATGTCTACACTTCCAGATACCTCTGCAGACCCCTGCAGGGATAAAACTGCTGTGCTCAACGGCTGAGTGGACACAGCAGGGGGTTCGGTCGGCAGCCACTTCTGACTTCGCCGAGTTGAAGTCAGGAAAGACGGAGGCTGATACCCCACACTACAGACATCGATGCAGACCCCTGCAGGGATAAGCCGAGACCGGCTGAAACAGTGACTGATGACGTTGTAGACGGAACAGCAGTAGCAGCATATACAACGGGAGCTGTTGAAACTGGCGAAAAAGGGGAGAGAGCAACCGAGCTAGGATCCAAAGGAGTCACAACCCTAGTGACAGCCTCAGATGTCGACTGGAGAGGGAGCATAGCCCCGGAACCAGGCATCTCTTCACCAGATAACTCAACAGCTACCGCAGTATTCACCACGGTAAAAAAAACTGCACATCCCCCACGGAGGGGGTATCCCGCAGTATTCACCACGGTAAAAAAAACTGCACATCCCCCACGGAGGGGGTATAACTCTCACCCGACATGGTCGTGTCGGGATGCCCCGAAATGACAGCGTTCGACCCCCCCCCCCCCCCCCCCCCCCCCCACGGGTGTGGGAGGAATGGCCACGAGAATACACCGTACTGGACATAACAGAGGTAAGAGCAGTAGAAGAAAAAGGTGAACTCAACAGATACAGAAACAGATAGACAACTACGAGAGAAAGATGGCAGAAAAAGAACCGGCGGGAACACAACAGAACCCAGACGGCCAACGAAGACCCAAAAAACAGAAATTCAGCCCTTAACAGAGTGAAGAAATCCTGTCCAAACAGTCCCTCAATGACTCCTAACTCCAATAATAATAATAAAATTTATCAACCGAAAAATTTTATGTCTGAACTGCATGGAACACGAAATTCGCGCGCAACTCGGAAAAAATATCAAATATAATGAAAATGTGGTTGAAAATAATAACGAGAATATATAAAACACAGTCCTTTTATTATACGATCCTCAGATCCATAATTCCAATCACAGGAATACAAATGGCTGAATTAATACAAATGGCCGTAATACAAATGGCCGAATTCATGCCTCGACGTCGGACGATAAAAGAATGGTTTGATGACTGCTTTGCACACTGGTTAACAGAAGTCGTGGAATTGTACTAAGGGAAGAGCGTCCCCTACTGGGTGTGAGCCGATGGCGCTCGACCCAGTTTTGGCTTATTTTTTCGTGGTGTTTTTACACCATTTTTCTTTCCCAAATCTTTTGGGAAAGATTAAAATATAGAGTATTTTATCCGAGTTAGGGTCTTCCACTGTAGTAAACAATTGTAAGGTAGGTTGATAAGAAATCAAGGAATGGATAAACAATGGTCTCACAACAAAAATACTGACCCTGATGAGACAGAAACAATCACTACATTTGCACGCATAATTTACAAACTGAACAGTTGAAAAAATGGATGGATTCTCTGCTCATATGAATCCAAACAATGAGACATGACCGGCCAAAGTGGTTCAAAGAAGTATTTGGGGTCACATTCAGTTAGACATGGTTCATCGACACTACAAAGGAATGAAGTCATGAGAGGCAAATTTTATGGAAAAACACTAAGGAATGGATTTGAACAAACCTGAACGTAACACGCCCTCCACCCCTGCCCATAGAGCCTAAATATTAAGCCAAGGACTCAAATTCACCAAACTTGAATCTGATCCCTCTTGAGATGTCACAAACCAAACAGGAAAAAATTCTGACTGGTGGATATGAAGAAGGTTTTTAAAGAAATCACCTCACATTGCACTTAGTTAAACTTTGGGCTCAAATAGGGAGCCAAAATATTAACCCAGGGTCCCGATTTGAACAAACTTGAATCTAACCCCAAAAAGTACCCCATGATAAAACCGATAGCAATTTTTTTTGATCATTCCATTCTGTTGGTCCTAAGGAAGCTTCACACCAAATAAGAATTCTCAGTGCCATATAGTTTTGAAGATATGAGTGTTTTAATTTTTTTTCTATTTTTAGCTCCTGCAGTTCCCATGGGGCAACGGGAAAAAAAATTTGGGCATAAATTAAGTACTTATGACCCAATAAGCCCTTATATCAAAAAATTCTTGCTCCTCCCATAACGAAGGCAAATAATGCCCGAGAAACTTCTCTTGAACAAACTTCATTCTAAACCTCAAAAGGACTCTGTATACCACATATCAAGTCTCTGCTACTGGTGGTTCATCAGAAGAAGATTTTAAAAAAAAATTGGCTATTTTTTCTCCACACCTCTGCTCAATATGAGCAGAAATCCAATTTGAAGAAAAACCCAAATGCCCCTATATAACCACTACTTACATGAAATTTAATTAAAATGTGGCCAGTGGTTTAGGAGAAAGAGGCTCAAACACCACCGTCACGCAGGACGATGGACGGACGTCGGACGAAGAGTGATAAGAAAAGCTCACCCTGACTTTCAGTCAGGTGAGCTAAAAATTTATTCAAACCAGAACTTTCATACAGAAGTGCTGTATAAAAAACTGATTGCACTAATGTGGGTACAAAATGGCTGCTTGTGGCTATCTTGAATTTTGGACCGCACCCAAAAACACTCGTTCTCGTCCCACGGTGATAACAAAGGTACGCAAGAAGTTTCGTAAAGATTGGTTCATAAATACAGCCTCTAGGCAGAGCCGTATTGAATTGTTGATGGATGGACAGAGACAACGGGCTATGGCATAACCTCAAATTTGACGTCAAAGTTGAGCTAAAAATTATTACAGAAAACATGTCAAACAAAGGAGAAATTTGGACAACAATGAGTAACGAGAATCACTTATAGATCAACTTGATGAATTGAAACTTGAGTTGAGATTAAAAATATAAAAACAATTTTAAAATTTTGTAAAAAGGTTGATTACTTTCAGAAACTAGAACTATCACTGAAGGTGATTAATAGCCCCGCTTTGGGTTTTTAGAGGAATGCACTTCTGATCATGTAGGCGAAGGCCATAAGGAAATGTGTACATAAAGATCATTTTTTGTTGTTGAAATTTGTATTTGCATGTGGCCTTCCACAGAACAGCACTGAATACTTAAAGAGCCCACACATATATGGTTTACATTTGGAAAAACACATTTACAATGTGCAACATGTATTCAAAATCGGTTCATTAATGTAGGAGGAGTTGCACACACAAGAATCCCATTTGAAAACCCATAATAAATCCAAGTTAAAGGGAGATAACCTGGTTAAAATTGTCACAGATCAAAAATTTGGGAATATGCGTATGTTCACTTAGTAGTGATAATGTTTGAAAGGTTTCGTCAAAATTGATTGATAAATGTAGGAGGAGTTGCACGCACAAGAATTTCATGTAGAAACCCATAATAAATCTAAGTTAAAGGGAGATAACCTAGTTAAAATTGCCACAGCTCAAAAATTTTGGAATATGCGCATGTTCACTTAGTAGAGATGATGTTTGAAAGGTTTCATCAAAATTGGTTCATTAATGTAGGAGGAGTTGCGCACACAAGAATTTGTTCGAACGGAAAGACATAATAAATCTAAGTCAAAGGGAGATAACCTGGTTAAAATTGTCGCAGATCAAAAATCTTGGAATATGCGCATGTTCACTTAGTAGTGATGTCTGAAAAGTTTTGTCCAAATTGATTGATAAATGTAGGAGGAGTTGCGCACACAAGAATTTCATGCAGAAACCCATATTAAATCAAAGTTCAAGAGAGATAACCTGGTTAAAATTGTTGCAGATCAAAAAGTTTGGAATATGCACATGTTCACTTAGTAGTGATGATGTCTGAAAAGTTTTGTCCAAATTGATTGATAAATGTAGGAGGAGTTGCGCACACAAGAATTTCATATAGAAACCCATATTAAATCAAAGTTCAAGAGAGATAACCTGGTTAAAATTGTCGCAGATCAAAAAGTTTGGAATATGCACATGTTCACTTAGTAGAGATGAAGGTTTCATCAAAATTGGTTCATTAATGTAGGAGGAGTTGCGCACACAAGAATTTGTCCGGACGGAAAGACGTACGTACGTACGTACGGATGGATGTACAGGGCGATTCCTATATAGCCCCCACTTGAAGTGGGGGTATAATAAAATTTTGTGCGGGCTTATATATAATAAAATAGATCTCTTTAGAGATCCTACAGTGAAGTACTGCCCTCTAATAAGATTACAATCAGTGCAATGTAAAAGAATGTGCTCCACTGACAGCACTTGCTGGCAAGGAACACACTCTGGTCGCATATTACCCTCTAATAAAAAGGAATGTGTAAGTTGTGTATGACCAATACGACATTGTGTTGAAACTGCAAGATCCTTTCTACAAAGTTACTAGACGGGTAGTGATCAGAAATATTTGGCCAGAATCGATGGAGCTTGTTATTTGTTGCTCCATCCCAATCTGCCTGCCATGCAGATTTGATGTCACTCCAAGGGATGTTAACATCAGTGACAGGCTTGGCTAAAGCGAGTTTTGCTGCACTGTCCACTCTGGTGTTACCAGCAACACACGATACCATATTAGTAAGCTATGAGTGTTAATTTCTCATGAAGTTCCAAAATGAGAGGGTTAAGTAAAGCTGCTAGTAAAGAGGAAAGAGTCGGGAAAAAATAATCAACTTCTTTACCTGTACATTCTCGATGTGTTCAAGTGCAAGTTGTAAAGCTTTAACATCAGCTGTGAAAATAGAACTCTGAAGCGGTCTTCTGATTGAGGTGATATGGTCACCAGTAATGGCAGCTGATGATACCATCTTAGATTCATCTGTATAGATCCTTGGATATGTACATTGTACAATACTTGGACATTATCTCGGCATCTTTTTGGTTGAAATTGCAAAGAATTTGGATCAGATTTTTTGGTAGCAAGGTTCAAAATAACTAGGTTTTTAAGTTGCCAAGGAGGAATGTGTGTTTTACGTGTTTTTTTTTTTATAGAATCAGAATCAATTTTGGCAGACTCCGTGTGGGATTCAATTCTAATTTCCAATGGAGGAATATGCTTCTGGTGTCGGTTAAAAAAATTCAACATTTTGAGGGTCAGAGACACATTTACAAACAAGATTTGAAGGATTGGCCAAAAGTTTAGATACATACTGGAGAGACAATTTAATTCTTCGCTTCTCAAGGGAAGGCTTCTCTGCTTCAACAAGCATCAAATCTACTGGGGAAGTTCGAAAAGCTCCTAGACTAATTCTAATACCACTGTTATGAATTGCATCAAGTAGTTTGAGATATGACTTCCTTGCAGAACCGTAAACTGTACAATCGTAATCTAATTTTGATCAAACAAGTTATCTATACAGATGGAGTAATGTTTTTTGGTCAGCACCCCAATCAGTGTTACCAACCACCTAGAGGATGTTAAGTGCTTTTTAACATTTCACTTTCAGTTGTTTTATCTGAGTAGTGAAATTGAGTTTATTGTCAAACAACAAACCCAAGAATTTCACTTCTTTAACAACTTTAATAGTACTCCCATCTATTTTTAGCCCCGGGTCAAAATGATGTTTCCGAAGTTTACAAATATGTACACAATTTGTTTTTGTCTTTCCAAATTTAAAACCATTTTCTGTGGCCCACTTTCGAATTTTATTTAGGCACAGCTTGTACTGTTTTGCATTCACGTTTTTGCTGCTATAGCAGATTAAAAAGTTATCTTGAATATTCTTAATTTTCCCCATTTGAATATGAAGTCTCCCTACTTGACTCTGCAGTCTCCCTATTTTTTCTAGAGGGAGACATGAAGTCTCCCTAAAATTCCCCCCTAGGCTGGTCCCTTGGTGGACGTATGGGCGAAACAGAGAAATGGATTGAGATATTCCGTCGACCAGGAATATGAGACAGTAACAAGAGGCCACAAGGGGCCTTAATCACTCACCGGCCAAAGTGGTTCCAAGAAGTATTTGGGGGTCACATTCAGTTAGACATGGTTCATCAACACTACAGAGGAATGAAGTCATGAGAGGCAAATTTTATGGAAAAACACTAAGGAATGGATTTGAACAAACCTGAAAGTAACATGCCGCCCACCCCATCCCTGCCCATAGAGCCCAAATCTTAAGCCAAGACCTCAAATTGAACAAACTTGAATCTGATCCCCCTTGAGATGTCATATACCAAAAAGGAAAGAATCCTGACTGGTGGATATGAAGAAGGTTTTTAAAGAAATCACCTCACATTGTACTAAGTTAAACTTTGGGCTCAAATAGGGAGCCAAAATATTTACCCAGGGTCCCGATTTGAACAAACTTAAATCTGACCCACCTAGAGATGTTGTATACCAAATATGAAAGGATTCTGATTGGTGGATCTGATGAAGAAATTTTCTTATATTGCACTAAGTTAAAATTTCGGCTCCCATAGGGAGCCCAAATATCAACCCATGGACTGGGATTGAACAAACTTGAATTTAACCCTCCTAGAGATGTTGTATACCAAATATGAAAACATTCTGACTACATGGTCTGAAGAAGAAGATTTCAAAAACAAGTCGAATCAGGACCCAAAATTTTTAGGCTATAAATTTTTTTTTTCCATCTCAAAATTGAACAAATGGCATAAAAATCCCCCAAAAATGTCCGAATTTTGGACCAAAATTTCGTAGTCCAAACCTGACCCCAAATGTGTTTTTTTTCATCTCAAAACTGAACAAAATGCATAAAAAAAACCCAATTTTTTTTTCCAAATTTTCGTACAAAACTTCCAAGTCGGAACCGGCCCCAAAATTTTCAGGCTAAAAAAATTTTTTTTTTGTCTCAAAATTTGAACAAAAAAGCATAAAATTTAAAAAAAAAAAAAAAAATTCTGAATTTTGGTCCAAAATCTTGGGGTCGGAACCAGACCCAAAATTTTCAAGCTAAAAATTAGGGGGGTTTTTTCCTCAAAATTGAACAAAACACATAAAAAATCCAAAACAAATTTTTTTCCTCAAATTTTGGTCAAAAAGTCCAAACCAGACTCAAAATTTTCAACCCAGGGACCAAATTTGAACAGACTTGAATCTGACCCCTCCTAGAGATGATGCATACCAAATGTTAAAAGATTCTGACTGGTGGATCTGAAGAAAAAGATTTTTTTTTCTCAGTCAGGAGAGCTATAGTGATCACTCACCGTCCATCGTCCGTGAACATGGTGTTTGTGTCTTCTCCTCCCAAACCGCTGAACCAATTTAATTGATGTTTGATATAATAGCTTGTTATGACATCGCAATTTCATTTTGTTCAAATCAAGTTGCCTCACCCCTTGGTATTTATTTATTGGTGTTTAAGGTCACATACCTAGGCACAATGGCTAATCATAACGGTGGCAGTTTTACGGGTGGAGGAAGCCCGAGTGCCCGGAGGGAACCACCGAGCAATGACGAGCAGCTGCCAGCTCCCCAACATCGTAACTCCTCACTGCAGCACAGGCAGGGTTAGATTGGTCGAAGACATGCGTACCATTCACGTGCAGTACGCCTCAGTACACGGCGTCATCGTGCCCCCATGTGGACAATTGGGCTTAAGTGCCTTTGCCCAAGGACACAACGTGGGAGTCCGAATTGATCGCTCAGACGGTCACCCATCCAATGATTAACTGGGCTAGATGTTGCTTACCTTCGATGATCTGACGAGAACCAGTTACCGCAACACCACCGCACCCCCTGACGTTTGTTATGACATCGCAATTTGATTTTGTTCAAATCAAGTTGCCTCGCCCATTGGTAGGGCCACACCCAAAAAGTGTGCTGAAATCTTAAAAAATCTTCTCATGAACCAGCAGTAGCAGAGACTTGATATTTGGTGTGCAGCTTCCTTTTGAGGTGTAGACTTTGTTCAAGAGAAGTTTGTGGGGCAATATTTGCCATCGTTATGGGAAGGGCAAGAATATTTGCCCCTCCCAAAATTTCTATTTTCCAAACTGAGAGGCAGATTTGAACCAAATTTGATATGAGGGCATGTTGGGTCATAAGTACTTATTTATGCAAAAACATTTTTTTCCCGTCGCCCCATGGGAAACCACAGGAGCTAAAAATAGAAAAAAATTAAAACGCCCATATCTCCAAAACTACACGGCACTGAGAATTCTTATTTGGTATGAAGCTTCCTTAGGACCAACAGAATGGAATGATATAAAAAAAAATTGCTATCGGTTTATCATGGGGTACTTTTCTGGGACTTTGAAAAAGTGCGGCGTCAGCATTTTTTAACCCTGTAGGTAATGGGAAAAACATATACAGTACGTGCCAAGGGAATTACGTCTCAAACATCCAACGCGGTGGTCATTTTTTAAAAAATCACCAGCAGACACGGTGTAATTATGAATGAATAAATCACTCTGTCCATACCGCGTTCAAGGGTGAAAAAGATTAGTGACTTTTTTATTACACTGGAAGTCTCTATTACCAATAAAACAATGTGCTCCCTTAACTCTTTTGAAGTGCCGCCGGAGATAAAACAAACTTGAAAATTAAAACTTAAAATTAAAAGACACGTGGATATTGTTTCCGACACCCTTCCCTCCACCAACAGACAGGAAATGTCTCGCATCCCTTTCCAGAAAACGGACTGACATTAAATTATAAATGCGGATCAGAAGAAGTGAATTACACTTGTACCGATATCGCGACAAATCAACAGCTAGCCAAATAGTTATTATCGTCCAAATTGTCTGCTACAATTTCCCCCAAATCGTCAAGTCATTGGAAGACTGCAATTGAAACTGGCGAGGAGGGGTTAGCATAAAGAGATCACTGCGGGAGTTACAATATAAAGAAAAGGAAGCCCTTGAAAAGTACCTAGATGGCACCTTTGGGGGGGGGGGGGAGGGGGGGTCACTGCTGTTCAAACTAAGATCAAGATCGCCAGAACTTAATTTGGGGGAAAATTGGGAGAGATGGGGAAAAGGGATACCAAATGTGCCACTCTTGACTAGTGGAAACCCTGGAACATTTTCTCTTGGAATGCCCACAGTATATACCTCATAGAATAAAATTTACTGGATGTATAATAAAGAAATGGGGTGAAGAAACAAAGGATAGATGGCTGAGGTGGGGACATGAGGGAGAGGGTCAATTTCAAGACACACATGTAGTTGATGTTCTGTAATAAAAATATGCATTTGTTTGAAAGCTGAACAATAAATTATTCACAAGACTTTTGAACCCACAGGCCCAAACGCCATTGCTGCCCATTTGCAAACGCCGTGGGAAAAACAAGTAAACTAGATTTCTGATCATATTGCAGGTTTCAGAAATCGGCTTTCGAGCGAGTTTGTGGGCCAGTTGAGTCTCGTCAGCATTTACAAAAACTTTAAAAGATTTTTACAAAGCAATATTATTCAACCTCTAACGAGTGATCAGAATGAAAATACTTAGACTGAGGCAGTATAGGCAGCAATCTCACATACAATTGAAATCGGAAATAAAAATAAAAAATATCATGACTGACACAATGTTGACATTTCACGCTGCGTGGGGGTAGGACTACTTACCGAGAACAACCGAGAACAAATTAAAATAATAAATAAATGCAAAAATAAATATTAATTGTTAGTATATAGGTGCTCTATATTGTATATAAAATAAGAAAAGTCAAATTTAGAGCTTTTAGACAGACTCAGTCTGTGGTAATGGGGATTACTTATCAATTTCGTATTCGCCGCCAAACTGACAAGAGACTACTCGCCGAGAACAAGATTGTGACTGTTAATTAACACGGAGAAGAGACTACTCGCCGTGAACAAGATTGTGACTGTTAATTAACAGTGACTGCGTGTAGTTTCATTTGTTCTCGGCAAGTAGTCTGTTCTCTTTTTTTAAATATAGAAACACAATTCCCATCACCATTTACCAGGGCTTTGGACCTGCAAGTCATAGACTTTGCTGGTTTAAAATTGTCTGTTCTTTTGTCGCCTGTACTGGTACATACAATTCCCATCACCATTTACCAGGGCTTTGGACCTGCAAGTCATACATGTAGACTTGGATGGTTTAAAATTGTTTCTTTTGTCATGCATACCGGTGCACATTTCCGTGTAGTGATCAGTTAATGGTGCCAGCTGTTCCTGTCTTAGGTTGTTCCATATTTGGAATCTTACCCGTCATCGGAAACAGACCTGTGTCACCTAATATACTCACTTATTTTTGAAAGTGAGCTCTGTATGGTGTTCACTTAATGGTGCCAGCTGTCACTGTCATAGGTTGTTCCATAATTGGAATCTTACCCGTAATCGGAAACAGCCCTGTGTCACCTACGTCCCGCGACTTGGGACCTCACTTAGGCCAGTCGTTGACGTTTACTGCTAACGCCACTACTCATTTTTGAGTTCTTCACTCACTTTCGCTGGCCAGGTTTTTTTTGCCATGACTGCAGTTTTTGGAATAATCAATCCTCCGTCAGTCTATGTCAGTGTGAAATGTGGTTCTTTAATGAAAGACACTAATTGCCTGAGTCTTCTGTCTCGTCTCTCGGGTTCCAGATTAACCCATACAGCATGTTTTACCCAAGTTTTTCAACATGGTGAGCCAAAACAAAATATCCAGAATCATGCAGAGCATTTCTAATTGCCCTTATCTGGTCATTGACAATAGCAAACAGTTTGTCAGTTAGGTCTAGTAATTTAAGAATTTTCCAGTTTGTTTCTAATTATATTATTCATGTTCTGACAATTGTTATTTGTCCAAAATTTGCGTATATTGTTGCTGTTTTTTCTTTGTTCTCGGCAAGTAGCCTTTTCTCGGTTCGGCTCCGAATGTGGGAATTAATAAATAATCCCATTCACCATTGACCTGGCTGGTTTAAAATTGTTTGGTTACTAATTTGCACATAATATAGAAATATAGAGTACTTACATGCTTTATACGCTAACAATAAACTTTTATTTCGATCTTTATATATTATTTTGTTTTGTTCTCGGCAAGTAGTCTCTTCTCCGTTCGGCGCCGAAGGCAAAGGATTAATGAATAACCCCCTTAACCATAGACTTGGTCAGTCTAACGTTGTTTTTTTCTAGCTTTTACATAAATAGAGTACCTATATGCCAACAATTAATATTTATTTTTGCCTTTATTTATTATTTTAATTTGTTCTCGGTTGTTCTCGGTAAGTAGTCTCACCGCTGCTTGGATCCGAAAAGTTCCAATTTATCAAAAGTTTGGTGACATTAAAGTTAACTTTACAGACGAAATGGAAACACAAGAACAAGGGTTAAATCCATAACCGTAATTCCAAAGAAAACACACAGTAGGCTACATGTACTAAAAGAAACCGAAATTAACCCCCCCTCCCCTCTTTTCAAATCGACAAAAGTACAAATTTGAAACAAAACTTTGCAGAGATGTAAATGGATGTGAACAGATCAACAGTTGCACAAGAATAGACCTGGTCTGTGCGTGTAAATCCTCAGCGCATCAAACTGAGAACGAAAAGTATTAAGTCAACAGTCTCAACTACACCCGTCTTTTATTTTATGGAAATATAGCCTACGGTATCTTGAGTTTGTGGCTGTAAAATTGACAAGCACTTTTACTCAGAAATCCCTGGTAGCTAAGAGAAGCAGAGTATTTCATAGTCCATCAATGAATGTCATGAAGGATTCAGCAAGATAAGTTTGCAATCCCCCTCCCAAAAAATGTCCTCCAATACAGTTTGGTGTAGCCAAACAGGCCTACTTTGCCCCAAGTCCCGAGTTTCGGTTCAAAGTGAAAATGAAATCATATAGGCTTAATTTTTTTTTTTAATTCAGAAAATGATGGCCCAATCCCTAGGCAGATTCAATTATTTTTTAAAAATGATTTCCTGAAAAACATGTCTGTAGACTCTTAAATGGAACGGGTTCGGTCCAATGAGAGCTCACAACCTGAGCTATAAAGTTGTAACTAATAATTAAATTATGAAAACTACTTCCATTTTCAAAAGTGGGGGTTGGGCAAAAAAAATTGTATCTGAATTGCCCCCCCCCCCCCCGTTTGGGTGTTGATAGAAATATTACATATTACTGCCCTCCCCCTCCGTTTGGGTGTTGATAGAAATATTACATATTACTCCCCCCCCACCCCCGTTTGGGTGTTGATAGAAATATTACTGTTAATTGGTAAAATTATTATAAAAAATAAACAAATAACAAGAGGCCCCAGGGGGCCTGAGGGCACTCACCTGATATGGTAGCCTAAATATCAACCCAGAGAATTGATTTCCACAAGTTGCATCTGCTCCTCCTAAGAAAAGCTGAAACCAAATATCCAAATATTCTGACCAGTGGATCTAAAAAAAGATTTTTAAAGAATATTCCTCATACTGAACTAAGTCATAATTCGGGCTCCCACAGGAAGCCCATATATGAACCCAGGGACTTGGCTTTAACAAACCTGAATCTCACACCCCTAAGGATTCTGCACACCAAATATCAAAACATTCCGACTGCTGGATCTGAAGAAGAAGATTTTTAAAGAAAATTCCTCATTTTGAACCAAGTTACAATTCGAGCTTCCACAATCAGCCCAAATATAGACCTAGGGACATGGCTTGAACAAACTTGAATCTTACCCCCCTAAGGATGCTGCATAAAAAATATCAAAAGCATTCATCTGCTGGATCTGAAGATTTTTAAATAAAATTCCTCATTTTGAACTAAGTTGTCATTCAGGCTCCCATAGTGAGCCCAAATATGAACCAAGGGACTTGGCTTGAACAAACTTGAATCTCAGCCCCCTAAGGTTGCTCCATGCCAAATATCAAAACATTCCAACTGCTGAATCTGAAGAAGATTTTTAAAGAAAAATTCCTCATATTGACTAAGTTATAATTTGGGCTCCCACAGGGAGCCCAAGTATGGACCCATGGACTTGACTTTAACACACTTGAATCCCCCCCCCCCCCCCCCCCCCCCCCAAGGATGCTACTCACCACATATCAAACCATTCCGACTGCTGGATCTGAAGAAGAAGATTTTTTAAGAAAATTCCTCATTTCGAACAAAGTTACAATTCAAGCTCCCACATTGAGCCCAAATATGGACCTAGGGACATGGCTTGAACAAACTTGAATCTCACCCCCCTAAGGATGCTGCATACCAAATATCACAAGATTCTGCCTGCTGGATCTTGAGAAGAAGATTTTCAAAGAAATTTGCCTGAAATGCACTAAGTTCGAATTTGGGCTTCTATAGTGAGCCCAAATATGAATCCAGGTGGCCGATTTGAACAAACTGGAATCAGATCCACCCCACAATGTTGCATACCAAATATCAAAAGATTCTGCCTGCTGGATCTTGAGAAGAAGATTTTCAAAGAAATTTGCCTGAAATGCACTAAGTTCGAAATCGGGCTCCTATACTGAGCCCAAATATGAACCCAGGGGGCCGATTTGAACAAACTTGAATCAGATCCACCCTCCAATGTTGCATACCAAATATCAAAAGATTCTGCCTGCTGGATCTGGAGAAGATTTTTTAATGTTTTTCCCATTGCCTACAGTGTTAAAAAGTGCTGACTCAGCACTTTTTCAAAGTCCCGAAACTGTACCCTATGATAAAACCGATGGCAATTTTTTTTTACCAATTCTTTCTGTTGGTCCTAAGGAAGCTTCACACCAAATAAAAATTCTCGGTGCCGTGCAGTTTTGGAGATATGGGCGTTTTAATTTTTTTCTATTTTTAGCTCCTGCGGTTCCCATGGGGCTACAGGAAAAAACAAGTACATAGAATGTCGACTTGTCAAGTGCGAGAAGTTGCTAACGTGATCTGTAATTTCGTTGGAGGGGGGGGCACGGAGCTGGCGTTCTGAAAAATCTGCGAGGGTGAAAAATCCCCCTCGCCAGACTGCTTTACAATAAAGTGACGCTAATATATACCAAGCATACTCACGCCTTGATCCGCCCATATTCCATTTTTAAAAGTTCCCTTTAAATGTCCATGCTAGTCAACAGCCGTTTGAAAACTTTATCAAGAGTTTCTGCAAGCATACTCACGCCTTGATCCGCCCATATTCCATTTTTAAAAGTTCCCTTTAAATGTCCATGCTAGTCAACAGCTGTTTGAAAACTTTATCAAGAGTTTCTGGCACATACAGAACAATTGCGCACATGCTCTCCTGATAAGTCATCAACCATTCATTGCATGCTGATTACCTCAAAACAATAACTCTCGCCATAGTATCGCATTTCAGGCACACTGGCCACACATTCCAATGACATCAAACGGAATCATAGAGACAACGTTATCAGGATAAAACACATGCCGACTTCACTGATGTTATAAGTTTTAACAACATCATAGCGAGTACTGCATGCATTTGAAACTGACAATTCGCCGACGAGTGAGTGTGGCATTGTCTACGTAAGTCGGGGAATGTTTTTTACAGTATTAACACTTGAAATGCGGTAGTTCAAAGGTAACGGTTAATCGATCAAGGACTTTTTTGATCGATCATGCTGTTGATCGTCGGTTAATCGATTAACCGGTTAATCGTTTCAGCTCTAAACTTGTCTCCTTATAACAGTGTTGGTGTTCCGGTAGAGTGCTGAAGGTCCAAATTTGGCTTCACTTGGGCATTCATATACAGCAACTTACTGGAAAACTATTCTGTTAATGTGCTTCTAATTATGCTAAGAGTGAAATTATACACTCTTATTTAATTTGCTTTGTTGTGATTTATGGGATAGTGCCTATAGGCACTCTCCCATAAATTGCAACAAGGCAAATTAATAACATATCCTGATAGCCCAAAATAATTCAGCACTCTACTAGTACCAGTTAAAACAAACTACTGTCACTACTATTAGATGGCAATAGATGTATACATTGATTGCCCAATATTGCTGTTCAAACTGGCTGACAGTGGCAGAGAGGTGATACTATTTACCTAAAAGCTTGAAATCCTCTGACTAGTTGATTGTACAATTGAGAGTCGACTACTGGCTTGCCCAGAGTCGACATCGACTAGTCGACTAATCGTTTGAGTACTGGTTTCAGCAGACTGCCCGATTATTGTTTTGAGAATTAAAAGCAACAACAGCGGAATGTCGATGGAAATTTGCGTCTCGTTGTGTGTATCAAATGAATAAAATCCCCACTCGGTTGAAAATACCACACATAAGTAATTCACTAATCGAAAACAATTGATATAAAACCCATTTTCGCATTCAGACATCGGCTATATCTCCCGGTGATAGCACCGGGGGAAACTGTCACTGATTTCACTGTACTGAATATGAATGTAGTGGGCAGCCACAATGTTCGGATAGCTGAACTATGGCACTGGACTTATGATCTGTGACTCTTTTTAATTTTTCAATTTTCAAAGAAAGATAAGTTTTAAGGCGCCATCAAACAAAACATCTGTGCTACAAAACTCCATATTTCCCCCGTAGATTTCTTGATTAAAACTGCCTGTGTTTAAGTTCTTTTCCCGATACTCTCCCTGTGAACTTTTCCAGGGACTACAGCAGAAAAACTTTTAAATTTGTGGCTGATTTCATGGAACAAAGTTGAATTTAAAATTGTGTATTTATCTAAAACAAGTTTTGTTGGATGACGCCTTAATTTTGTCTCGAAGAAGTGCGACGTTTCGGCCTTTTTGTCTCGGGTGTTTCGAGGAGGCCGAAACGTCCCATGTTGAAACGTCTAAAGCCTGGTAAAGCCTAAAGGCCAAAACGTCTCGGAAACGTATGGACGTGGGACGCAAAACGATAAAGCTGTTTTCTGTTGTCTTCAGAATCATTTGTCGTTTTCATCCGTCTGTTGAACAAAACCAAGCATTTTCATCATGTTCCACGCGATTGAAGTTCTGGACGAGAAACAAAGCAAATAAAGTGATCGCAGATCAATTGTTAACATGATGTTACCTTTTTCTCTAAAACACAATAACATGTGATACTCGATTTCATAAGAGCTAATGAAGAGGTACACTCGATTGATGATTTAGAACAGGTGTCGCTAAAAAGCGCCTACTGCAAACCACACATATCCGGCTTTCAGGGCTCAATTTAACTGGATTAGCATAGCACTTTGCTCTCCAATTTCTGAATTTTGCTATTCAAGATTTATTAGTTTCAAGTGCTTTTGGATCAACTGCTAATCAATTTTCCAGGGTGAATAGTAAATTGCTATTCAAAATTTTCAGATTAAATCAAGCCCTGCCGGCTTTTTGATTTAGAACAGGTGTCACTAAAAAGCGCATAGTACAAACCACAAATATCCGGCGCACGTCAGGTATTACAACCCATGTTCCAAAAGCACAAAATGAGAATCTGAAAAATTCTGAATAGCGAATTTCTGGTTGAAGCCCTAGGCTTGCTCATGTTAGTTATTTGTCTACAATTTTGAAGCACAAAACCATACACCAGTCAAACTAAGTCTCTCCATTTGTTTGACCAACTATTCCTCAAGGTGCCCAGGCAATTCTGTCAAACTTGCACGTTGTCTGAATGGTTGACCCAGATTGTCCTTCTGTTGTATTTGCCTATAATTTTGAAACATGAAACCATTTACCATACTTCAGTTATTCTTTTCTCAATGGTGCTTAGGTTGATCTCCACAAAACTTGCAGAGTGGAATTGCCTTTGGGGGTGTCTGCCCATAATTTTGAAACACAAAACCATTTACCATACTCCATCTCCATTTGCTGACAGGAAATTCTTATTTCTGTACTTAACCTCTTCCAATGAGGTAAACCATGGTCACCCTCATTCCACCCTGTTGACAAGGTACTTAAACCCAGACCCCTTTATAAATCTCCCCCACTATTTTTAATTTTTTTTTTTTGTACAGCTCTATTCGGCTGGTCATAAGGAAGCTTAGTGCTTAAAAAAATGTTCTGAGCCGTGCAATTTTTGAGATATGGCCATTTTTTTTACTTTACTGTTTATGGAGAAGATTTTTAAAGGTTTTTGCACCTTTCCGCCCCTTCTGGGGTCCCCATTGGGCGCGGTAACTTTAGTCACACAATTTCTAAATGACACATGCTAAGGAAGATACCAACCAAATTTGGTTCAATTTGGACCAGTGATTTAGGAGGAGAAGTTGTTTGAAAAGTGTTCACGACGACGAACGACGACGGACAACGGATGGAAAGTGATAAAGTTGAGCTCCCTTCAGTGAGCTAAAAATAGCAATTTAGGGGTGGGCCGTTAGCTAATCAGAAGCTGTGGCAGCCATGTTGGATGGTGGGCGGACATACCGAACACAATTCTGAAAGAGGACCACACACTGGTTAACCTCAGCAAATTTTATTCAAATTGATCCAGCAGTTCTGAAGAAGAAGATTTTAATGTGTTTTCCTAATCACCAGCCATGGCAGCCATGTTAGATGGGCGACAGAGATTTCAAACAATTCTTTGAGAGTTCCACCTAATGATCAATCCCAGAAAATTTTATGTCGCCCAGTGGTTTGGGAGGAGATGATTGTTGACGCGAGAAAAAGATTTTTTAATGTTTTTGCATTACCTTCAGTGTTAAAAAGTGCCGAGTCAGCACTTTTTCAGAGTCCCGAAAAAGTACCTTAGAAAAAAACCGTTAGCGATTTTTTTCTACCATTCCTTTCCATTGGTCATAAGCAAGCTGCACAGCAAATAAAAAGTTTCTGAGCTGTGCAGTTTTGGAGATATGATCGATTTTAATTTTTTCTATTTTTAGCTCCTGGGGTTCCCACGGGGCTACGGGAAAATTTTCTTCGGCATAAATTAGATACTTATGACCCAATAAGTCCTCAAAAAAAATTTGGTTCAAATCGATCTCTTGATTCAAAAAATAGAAATTTAGGGGTGGAGCGTCAGCCAATCAGAAGCTGTGGCAGCCATGTTGGATGGCGGGCGGACAAACCGAACACAATTCTGAGAGAGGACCACCCACTGGTTATCTCCAGCAAATTTTATTCAAATTTATGCAGCGGTTCTGAAGAAGAAGATTTGAATGTGTTTTGCCAATCAGCAGCCATATTAGATGGGCGACAGAGATTTCGAACACAATTCGAGTGTTCCACCCAATGATCAAGCCCACAAAATTTTATTGAAATTGGCCCATTGGTTTTGAAGGAGATGATTGTTGACGTGAGAATAAGAGTTTTTAATGTTTTTGCATTACCTTCAGTGTTAAAAAGTGCCGAGTCAGCACTTTTTCAGAGTCCCGAAAAAGTACCTTAGAAAAAGACCGTTAGCGATTTTTTTCTACCAATACTTTCCATTGGTCATAAGCAAGCTGCACAGTAAATAAAAAGTTTCTGAGCCGTGCAGTTTTGGAGATATGAGCGATTTTAATTTTTTCTATTTTTAGCTCCTGAGGTTCCCACGGGGATATGGGAAAAATTTTTTCAGCATAAATTAGATACTTATGACCCAATAAGTCCTCAAAAAAAATTTGGTTCAAATCGATCTCTTGATTCAAAAAATAGAAATTTAGGGGTGGAGCGTCAGCCAATCAGAAGCTGTGGCAGCCATGTTGGATGGCGGGCGGACAAACCAAACACAATTCTGAGAGAGGACCACCCACTGGTTATCCCCAACAAATTTTATTCAAATTGATCCAGCGGTTCTGAAGAAGAAGATTTTAATGTGTTTTGCCAATCAGCAGCCAAGGCAGCCATATTAGATGGGCGACGGAGATTTCGAACACAATTCTTCGAGTGTTCCACCTAATGATCAATCCCACAAAATTTTATTAAAATTGGCCTAGTGGTTTGGGAGGAGATGATTGTTGACGCGAGAATAAGAGTTTTTAATGTTTTTGCATTACCTTCAGTGTTAAAAAGTGCAGAGTCAGCACTTTTTCCGAGTCCCAAGAAAGTACCTTAGAAAAAAACCGTTAGCGATTTTTTTCTACCATTCCTTTCCATTGCTCATAAGCAAGCTGCACAGCAAATAAAAAGTTTCTGAGCCGTGCAGTTTTGGAGATATGAGCAATTTTAATTTTTTCTATTTTTAGCTCCTGAGGTTCCCATGGGGCTACGTGAAAATTTTTTTCGGCATAAATTAGATACTTATGACCCAATAAGTCCTCAAAAAAAATTTGGTTCAAATCGATCTCTTGATTCAAAAAATAGAAATTTAGGGGTGGAGCGTCAGCCAATCAGAAGCTGTGGCAGCCATGTTGGATGGCGGGCGGACAAACCGAACACAATTCTGAGAGAGGACCACCCACTGGTTATCCCCAGCAAATTTTATTCAAATTGATCCAGCGGTTCTGAAGAAGAAGATTTTAATGTGTTTTTGCCAATCAGCAGCCAAGGCAGCCATATTAGATGGGCGACAGAGATTTCGAACACAATTCTTCGAGTGTTCCACCCAATGATCAATCCCACAAAATTTTATTAAAATTGGCCTAGTGGTTTGGGAGGAGATGATTGTTGACGCGAGAATAAGAGTTTTTAATGTTTTTGCATTACCTTCAGTGTTAAAAAGTGCAGAGTCAGCACTTTTTCAGAGTCCCAAGAAAGTACCTTAGAAAAAAAACCGTTAGCGATTTTTTTCTACCATTCCTTTCCATTGCTCATAAGCAAGCTGCACAGCAAATAAAAAGTTTCTGAGCCGTGCAGTTTTGGAGATATGAGCAATTTTAATTTTTTCTATTTTTAGCTCCTGAGGTTCCCATGGGGCTACGTGAACATTTTTTTCGGCATAAATTAGATACTTATGACCCAATAAGTCCTCAAAAAAAATTTGGTTCAAATCGATCTCTTGATTCAAAAAATAGAAATTCACAATTCTGAGAGAGGACCACCCACTGGTTATCCCCAGCAAATTTTATTCAAATTGATCCAGCGGTTCTGAAGAAGAAGATTTTAATGTGTTTTTGCCAACAGCAGCCAAGGCAGCCATATTAGATGGCGCGACGGAGATTTCGAACACAATTCTTCGAGTGTTCCACCCAATGATCAATCCCACAAAATTTTATTAAAATTGGCCTAGTGGTTTGGGAGGAGATGATTGTTGACGCCCAACGACGACGACAGACGGAAAGTGATCAGAAAAGCTCATCCTGAGCTTTGCTCAGGTGAGCTAAAAAGGCAGCCATGTCCAGTGATATCCAAATTACTTCAAACAGAAGTTATTTCCCCAACACTGAACTGAAAATAGAAGGAAAAATCCTGTGTATTGTGTGGGCACAACTGCTTCATCTTGTTGGTATTTGCTTTTCTTAGGAGGGGCGTATCAAGCTTATTCAAATCAAGTCCCTGGTTTGATATTTAGACTACCATGTCAGGTGAGCGCCCTTATGCTTCCTAGAGCCTCTTCTTAAAGAAATGTTCTCATATTGATTTAAGTTAAAATTCAGGCTCCCATAGGGAACCCAAATATTATCCGAGCAACTCGATTTGAACAAACTTGAATCTATCCTCCCAGAGATGATGTATACCAAATATGAGAGGATTCTGACTGGTGAATCTGTAAAAGAAGATTTTTAAAGAATATTCCACGCATTGCACAAAGTTAAAATTTGGGCTCAAATAGAGAGCCCAAATACTAACTCAGGGACCCAATTTGAACAATCTTGAATCTGACCCCCTAGAGATGTATAACAAATATGAAAAGATTCTGACTGGTGGATCTGAAGATTTTTTTGAATTTTTTAAAAAATTCAGGGGTACTATCAGAGTTATGACCCTTCTAGTGCTCGCTATGGGAGCAGCATGTTTATTTGTACAAACTTGAATTGACATATGATATAAGGAACATGCACACAAAAATTGGTTCAATTTGATCAAGTAGTTTGTGAGAAGCTGATAATGTAAAGTTCATGACGGACGACAACAACAGGTGATAAGTTAAGCTCCCTTCGGGAAGCTAAAATTGTTTCCTGCCTGTCCTAATGAACTGCATTCAATTGAGATAAATGCAAACTGCACGAACCAGACAGAGCAAAGGGCGGTTACCCTCAGCAGAAGGAAGAGCCCTGATTCAGATAGGAGGTGGAGTCACTATGGTATCTGATTCTTGGCCAGAAATGAGCAATCAGTGGTAAATGTAACACCGTTGGGAGAGCTCCTGAAATAGGTCGGGTCAACCGAGAGGGCATGAAGCTCACTAACCCGTCTTGCTGAGGCAAAAGCCATCAGAAAAGCAGTCTTGTATGTGAGAAAACGCATATCCACCTGGGATAAAGGTTCAAATGGCACAGTGCCCCCCCCCCCCCTCCACTCCCCCAAGCAAAGCAGCACCCAAGAAAGATTCCATCTTGGGGTAAGCTGCAAAGTCCTAGGCCTTTTCAAGGAAAAGTACCGAACAAGCTTGGAGAGGTAACAATTAGTGCCGATACAATGCTGTCCCACATACGAAAAGGTCTCCGAAAGAATGGACCTGTACCCTTTGATGGTATCAGGCTGGAGCCCCCGAGAATCAAACAGATATACCAGAAACTCTGTAATCTGTGAAAATGAAGGATTGGCATAATCAACAGAGTGATCAGCACATCATCGATAGAAGACCTCCCATTTAGCCGCATAGGCTAAACCAGTGGATTGCCTCCTTCAAGAAGAAATGCAGTCCACTGCTCGTTTCGAAAAACCTCTACGGAGAAGACAGGATTTGACAAAAGATATGCGTAAAGGCACAATGAAGACGGGTCGATGTGGCACCTCATCAGGTGACCTTGGCAAAGAAGGCTGCAATGTTGAGGGAGACATGCCGGAACCGCCGCCAACAGAGAGCAGAGCTGATTGATCCACACCCGCTGCGGCAACAGGGGAGGGATCTGAATGATTCAACAACTGCAGGTTCGTATCTTGGCTAGAACCTGAGGCAGAATCTGAACCGGTGGGAAGGCATAGCCATCAAGACCATTCCAATCGAGTGACAGCGCGGCCACGGAAAAAGCCAGAGGAACTGGACACGGGGACCCAAAAGTGTGCACCTGATGGTTCCAATTAGTCGCGAAGAGATTAATGTGGGGACAACCCCAGATATAGCAAAGTGACTAGAACACCGCCCTGTGGAGCATCCACTCGGTGGAAATGACCCTGCCCCGTCGGGACAGGGAGTCGGCTAAGACCTTCAGACGATCCCGAATGTAACGAACCACCACTCCGGCGTTGACATCCTGAGCCAATTCAGACATGGGAACCGAGTGTGTGCCGCCCTGGTTCCGAATATAAGCAACCACTGTCGAATTGTCGGACAAAAAATGGACCCGGAGATTTGAAAGGTGGGGGATCCACTGTCGGAAACTCAGAAGAAGAGCAAGAAGCTCCTTCTGGTTGATGTGAAGAGCTGCTTGATCCTGGTTCCATGCCCCATGAAGGGAAAGACCTAGAGGATCAATGTCGCACCCCATCCAAGATTGCTGGCATCTGCCGTCAGAACACGATCAGATGTGGGTAAGTCCAATGGAACCCCCTGCGTAATCCACTGAACATCCATCCAGGGGAGAAGGTGACGATGAAGAGACTCTGGTAACTGAAGCACATATCCAGAGGATCGACATTCGGCCTCCAATGACTGAGCAGAAAGTGTTGGAGAGGTCTGACATGCAGCCGACCAAGAGGAATGAGATCCGACACCGAACCGGAGACCGATCAGGTGGAGAATACTCTGAGCTGTTGTGGATGTGGACTGGGACAGAGTCAGGGCAAAAGCTGAGAGAATCACAGCCCTTACCCAGGGAACCACCACCGTATTCAACTAAGTACAGAAGTCCATCCCAACATGACAATATGACTGAGAAGGGACCAGGTCCAACTTCTCCTCGTTGACTCTGAACCCTAGCGATGTGAGCAGGCTGAACAGTGTGTCAACATCTTACTCCAGAAAGGCAGCATTGGAATGCCTATATTTATTGGTGTTTAAGGTCATATACTTATGCACAATGGCTAATCATGACCGTAACAGTTTTACGGGTGGAGGAAGCCAGAGTACTCGGAGAGAACCACCGAGCAACGACGAGCAGCTGTCAGCTCTCCAACATCGTAACTCTGAACTCTGTGCCGCGGCACGGGCAGGGTTAGATTGGTTGAAGACATGCGCACCATCGACGTGCAGTACGCCTTAGTACACGTCATCGTGCCCCCATGTAGGCAATCAGGGTTAAGTGCCTTGCCCAAGGACACAACGCGGGAGTGCGAATCAGTCGCTGAAATGGTCACCCATCCAACTACTAACCGCACTCGACGTTGCTCAACTTCGGTGATCCGACGAGAACCGGTTACCGCGATGCCACTGTGCCCCCACTGGAATGCCTCTAGAGGATATTGTCTAGATATGCCGAAGTAGTCACCCTGGACATCAGTTGGGTGAAGGACCAAGGAGCAGGTTGAGGACGAAAGGCGTAGCCTTGAACTGGTAAACTCGCCCCAGAAAAGCGAACCTGAGATACTTTCCTGATGTCAGATGAATCAGAATGTGAAAGTAAGCGTCTCGCAGGTCGATACTGGAAGCGAAATCTCCCTGGTGAATGGAGCGGCGAACCAACCTGAAAGTCTCCATGCTGAACTTGGGAGCAATGATAGACTGGTTCAGGATTCTCAGACCGCTAACCGGTCGGAGTCGGCCTTCCTTCGGCACCAAGAACAGGCGGGAATAAAATCCCCGACTGAATGTTCTTGATGACCTTGATCGCCCCCTTTGACAGGAGATTGTCTATCTCCGTGATCAAAAGCTCCCGACGTGAAACGTCTGAAGGAACTTGTGTTGGAAGAGTCACTACCTACAGAGTGGGGTGACTTCGGTAGTATATTCGCAGCCTGGACCGAACATCATCTAACACCCAAGGATCGGATGTGATGGTAGCCCAATGGTCTGAGAATTCTGATATCCTTCCTCCAAAATGGGACGAATCGAGGTGAGGACCTTCATTTCGAGCCCCGACGCAGCCCTCGAGAGGAGAAACCACCTCCTCTACTATATGAAGAATCCTGAGTCCTCTCTCTAGCCTGCCGATGTTTATCCTTACCACGTGAATAAGTAGAAGCGGCAGCAGGGGGATCAGATCTTTGCTTCGCAGAGGAATCAGAAGAGTGCATGTTAGACTTTGGATAGCCCCTGCCTCCAACAGAAGGCTGATCAAGCTGACGAATCAGCAGCTGATCTTTGGAATGATGTAGGATGTCATCCCGGACTGTCGCCACAGAACCATGGACAGTTGCGGACCCGCCAATGAAGCATATTGAAGAGCAGGGCACTGCCCCACAGGAAGGTAACGGCTTGTGTCCAACACAGCATCCCGTCGAACTAATATCAAGTTAGCCGTGTTACGTGTGATAAAGATGCATGAGCGCCTTGGACAGCAGATGCAAAGAAGCCTGTACATCGTCAAACTTATCTGGAGGCAGCTAAAGCAGAGACGATGTGATCCAAGAGAATAACCATTCCCAGCATCTCTCTCTATAAGCCCAAGAGGGACTCCTGAGTCGCCATAGGAATAACGAGGGAGGTGGAGTCCTGATCCAAGACCATCAAAATCTGGCAGACTGATGGATTGGCACAATCGTAGGAACGATAACGCAATGGAGGCTAAAAAGTGTCAACCCTGGTGAAGAACGAAGTCTTCATAGCCTTGGAACTCAGCTTAGAGTCCAAAGCAGTAAACGCTTCAACCACCTGTACCGACTGGCACAGTCGAAGGCGCCCAGAAGCAGGTTGCTCCACAGGCTGTAGGCACGTGACCGATGATCGCGGCCTGGCTGACACTGTCGGCTGGTTTGACGGTTTCAGATATGGTAGGAACCCAAACACAAAGTCAAGAGCTGCCCCCAAGTCAAAAGAATATTGGCTCTCAACGTCAGGTATGTCTGACTCATCCTCTGAGTCGGAAGACACATAGCCCATCATGGGCAAACCAGTCGATGCCTCCCATGGTGTAGGCACACTTGAGGGATCAGATAGTGGCCTGCTTCCAATCCCGGGAGGTGGCGCCACAGGGGGCGCCTGAAAACCACTAGTAGCCTCACTGGAAGCAATGGGAATGCTCTAGGAAAGAACCTGAGTGAGCAAGGAAGGGCCTCCCTAAGCTCACAGTCCGAGTCGGCCGGTTCGACGTGGGCACAAACCGGCAAAGTGGCTCCACTTCAGACCCTTTTAACCAGTGAAGGGTCACGATCCTTAAATAAGCTCGACGCGGGGCGACGGGTGGCAGCCGAAATATCTGAAGGCAGATGTGTATAGGGGTATGACAAACCCCTAAGACCTACAGAGCAGGAACTGCGGACCTCTAAGGGACAGAAGGTCCAGGCTGCACAAAAGGCATTGGTCCCGCAAAACTGGCCATGGGACCATAGTGCGTGGACGGAAACACCACAGAGTTCATGGTGGCCCCACCATGAACATCCAAATCCAATGAGAAAACTGCAGTGCTCGACGGCTGAGAGACCACAGAGGGTTCGGCTGGCAGCCCCTTCCGACTTCGCCGAGTTGAAAGCTGGAAAGGCTGAGGCCGATACCCCACGTCCACACTACCAGACTGCACACCCCTGCAGGGATAAGCCGAGGCCGGCTGAAACGGTGACCGATGAGGTTGCGGATGGAACAGGAGATACGACAGAAGCTGTTGAAACTGGTGGAAAGGGGAGAGAGCAAGCAAGCTCGGCTCCAAAGGAGGAGTCACAACCCTAGTGATAGCCTCAGATGTTGACTGGAGAGGGACCATAGTCCCGGAACCAGGCATCTCTTCACCAGACAACTCAACAGCTCCCGTAGTATCCACCACAGAAAAGACTGCACATCCCCCACTGAGGGGGTATAACTCTCACCAGATGTGGTCATGTCAGGAGGTCCCCAACAACGGCGCCCCCTTCTTCCACCCCCCCCCCCCCCCTGCAGGTGCGGGAGGAACAGCCATGAGAATGCACCACAAGCATGGGCAAAAGGCATTGCCCTCAAGGAACAGTCCTGGACATAAAGGTGAGAGCAGAAGAAAAAGGTGAGAGCAGAAGAAAAAGGTGAACTCAACAGATGTAGAAAATAGAAGAACACCCCCAACTACGATAGAAAGGTGGCAGAAAAAGAACCGCCGGGAACACAACTGAACCCAGACGGCCAACAGGGACCCAAAAAACAGAAATTCTGACCTCAACAGAGAGGAGAAATCCTGTCCATACAAATCCCCATTACACCTAACTCCAATTATAATAAAATGCAAAAGGATAAAAATATATCAACCGAAAAATTTTATGTTTGAACCACACGGTATGCGAAAATCATGTGCGAACCCAGAGAATATATAAAATTCAATGAAAATGTGGATGAAAATAATAACGAGAATATATAAAACACAGTCCTGTTATTATACGATCCTCAAATCCATAATTCCACTCACAGGTAACCATTATCAACGAGCTGAATTATCACCGTTTCTTAAAGCAAATATGGACGTCTCGCCACATGGGAGGACGAAAAAAGAATGATTCATTAATTACTGCCTGCGCACCGGAAGTCGTGGATTTGTACTAAGAGAAAAGAGCATCCCCTACTGGGTGTGCGCCGATGGCACTCGACCCAGTTTTGGCTTATTTTTTCTTGGTGCTTTTACACTACTTTTCTTTCCCAAATCGGTTGGGAAAGATCAAAATAGAGAGTATATTTTCTGAGTTCGGGTCTTCCACTGTAGTTCAAGCCTGTAGTAAACAATTGTAAGGTAAACTGATAAGAAATTCACTGGACAAGGGTTAAATGATGCTAGAATGATAATGAGGAACATGTATGATGGAATATAAGCACCATGGGAAGAGAAAGGAAAACAGCAAACTTAAGCATGAAATTCAGAGGTGAACAGAAAAGTAAACATAACTAAAAATGGTAAGAAAAAGGTTTAAAACACACTGAACGAGGAGGGTTAAATAATGATAGAATGATAATAAGCACAATATAGAAGCAATATAAACGCCATGGGATGAAAAGGGTGTCGACAGCTGACTTAAACAGAAACTGTAACAACACTGAAAATGTGTAAGTGTGAGGTAAAAAGAAGAGTTAACGTTCGAAATTTGACGAAAATTTTTAAAGAAACTCACTGGAGAAGGGTTAAATCATGGAACAATGTATGATGAATATAAGTGCCATGGGAAGAGAAGGAGCACAGCAGCTGACCTAAACACTAAGTTAAACATGAAATTCTAAGCTAAACAGAAAAGTAAATGTAACTAAATAATGTTAAGAGAAACGTTTAAAACACACTGGGGGAGGGTTAAATAGTGGTAGAATGATAATAAGCACCATATGGAAGCATTATAAAGGCCATGGGATGAAAAGGGTGTCAGCAGTCGATGTAAACAAAAAATTTAATCCACTTAAAATGTTGAAGTGTGAGCTAAACAGAAAACTAAACGTTCAAAATTGGAAGAAATTTCTTAAGAAATTCACTGGTTAAGGGTTAAACCATGGTAGAATGATAATGAAGAAGATGTATGATGAATATAAGCACCATGGGAAGAGAAGGAAAACAGCAGGTGAGCTAAACACCAAGTTAAACATGAAATTCTGAGCTAAACAGAAAAGTAAACACAACTAGAAAATGTTAAGAAAAAGGTTTAAAACACACTGGGTGAGGATGAAATAATGGTAGAATGATAATAAGCACCACATAGAAGCAATATAAAGGCCATGGGATGAAAATGGTGTCGGCAACTGACCTAAACAGAAACTTTAACACACTGAAAGTGTGGAAGTGTGAGCGTTTAAAATTTGATGAACAATTTGAAGAACTTCAGTGGACTAGGGTTAAATAATGCTAGAATGATAATGAGGAACATGTATGAGGAATGTAAGGACCATGAGAAGAGAAGGAACACAGCGGCTGCCCCGAACACCAAGTTAAACCAAAAATCTGAGCTAAACAGAAATGTGAACATAGCTAAAAATGGTAAGAAAAAGATTTAGAATGTGCTGGGCGAGGGTTAAATAATGATAGAATGATAATAAGCACCATATAGAAGCAATATAAAGGCCATGGGATGAAAAGGGTGTCGACAGCTGACCTAAACAGAAACTGTAACACATTGAAAATGTGTAAGTGTGAGGTAAAAAGAAGAGTTAATGTTCGAAATTTGATGAAAAATTTAAAGAAATTCACTGAAGAAGTGTTAAATCATGGAACAATGATAATGAGGAATATGTATGAGGAATATAGGTGCCGAAGGAAGAGAAGGAACACAGAAAATGACCTAAACACAAAGTTGAACATGAAATTCTGAGCTGAACAGAAAACTAAACACAACTAAAAATGTCAAGAAAAATGTTCGAAATGAAGAGTATGAGGGGGTTAAATCACGGTAGAATGATAATAATCATCATACAACAGCATTATAAAGGCTATGATATGGAAATAGGTCGAGTAAGTGACCTAAACAGAAACTTTAACATTATTGGATATGTGCGCTGATGCCGACGCTGACCGATCGAGCTATGCCATAAGCTCACACAACTAAAGTTGGTGAGCTCAAAATCTCCAATTAATTCTCATTATATTTTCATTTTTTGTCTCAAAAACATAGCTCGTTCCAAAGAGGGGTCATAACCAATGTTTTTCAGACAAAAAATTTAAAAAAGTTAAAAAATTTATAGTAATTTATATATTTTTTATACTTACCAATGACCCAGACTTAGCTGGTGCTAACTCTAACAAAACCAGGGCCAAACACAAATTTTGCCCCCCAATCCCCAAAATTTGCATCCAAAACAAAAAGAAATCATGTCCTAAAGGACCTCCATACTACGCCTCTACTGCGCATGCGCAGTGACGCAGTCGTCCCGAAATTGGCGCCAATTATCATTCTTACTGGCAGTGCCTGGTCAGCGCTATGTACTCAGCGGGGAGGCAAGAGTTCCCAACTCCAGGGAGGGCCATCCCCGTCTGGGTCATTGGTAAGTATAAAAAATATATAAATTACTATAAATTTTTTAACATTTTTATACTGTACCAATGACCCAGACTTAGCTGAATAGTAAACAGGCTGGAGGGCCTAGGACATAGAGGAAAATCCAATAAGCTCAACTATATAGTAAAGAGGTAACCCCTTAAGGAGAAAAGGAGTATTAGGCTTTACATGTATCTTTCTTATTTAATATTAAATTAGAAAGATACACTACCCTTAATAATTGAGCACAATAACATTCATGTTCTCTATTAACATCCAGTATAACCCTTATACTAATTATTTTTAAAGCAAGCCAATAAATAAAGTAGTCCAGAGAATTGAGACTCTTTATAATCATTTAAAAGTGTCCGAGTATTGTATATTAAAGCCCGTTTGACACTTGACATATACAAATGCTTCACACCGAGCTACACTTTAAAAATAAGACATGAATGAATTTAAACATTAATATTACACTTTAAAACCATCCCGGAAGCGACTCAGAAATACTGACTTGGAGGAGGCATTCCCTTGCTTTTCACTATAAAGCAGGTGACCTAAGGGAACACCCGCCCCCCCCCCCTTCCCCTTGCCCTGGGTCAAATAGCCCAGAGCGAAGAGGGCAGCCAGACGGAGTCACTGCCGGAACAGAAAGCCTGCATAACTATAGTTGCAACTGTTTAGTGGACGACATTCTGAGCAACAGATAACGGACCTAAACAATGCAGGTCTCCAGAAATGGACTCAATATTTCTGAGATAAAAATTCGTAAATGTGGATGGCTGAGACCAATAAGCAGCCTTCATTAAATCTGTAATAGCAACACTATTAGCATAAGCCCAGGAAGTAGAAAGAGCTCTTACTTCATGAGCAGAAATCTTAAGCACAGACTGCTGAGAAGAAGATAAATCTTCATAAGAAGTACGGATAGTTAACTGAATCCATCTAGCAATAGAATGGACTGAAATGTCCTTTCTATTAGGCATCAAAGACAAAGAAACGTTTTCGTCCCTTTCTGATAAACTGAGATCTCTGTTTATAGATACGTAGTGCTCTAACAGGACAGAGTAAAGGCCTACGCCCGTCTGAAGACGGAAGAGCCTTAATAACAATAGGTTCCGGATATTTATTAGGAGCCTGATTCTCAGCTAAAAAACCCACATTAGTAGTGAAGGTGATAGTGTTCCCAACACTACGATAATGAGAATCATCCACCGATAGTGCATGAAGCTCACTGACTCTTCTGGCAGAAGAGAAAGCTAAGAGAAAAGCTGTCTTATAAGATAAGAATTTGAAATCTACTGTCCCAAGAGGTTCAAATGGCTTTTCCTTCAATTTAAGGAGAACCCAAGCTAAATTCCACTTAGGAATTAATCTAAGAGTTCTGGGTCTATTTATCGAAAAGTTTCTAACCAACTTCGATAAAGAGACATTAGATCCAATTTGTAAACTATCATGATGTGCATAGGTATCAGATAACATAGATCTATAACCCTTTATAGTAACAGGCTGCAGTTTGATTTCGTCAAACAAGTATACTAGAAAGTTTGCAATGTCTGGTATAGAGGGATCAAATATATCTACAGAATGATCCCTACACCAACGACGAAAAACCTTCCACTTAGCCGCATAGTTTAGCGAAGAGGAGGTCCTCCTACAGTTAGAAATCGCGTCCACTGCTCGTCCTGTAAAGTGCTTGCCATGCAAGAAGGACCGCACAACGGGAAAACGTGAAGGTTGAGACCTTGCGGGTTGTGATGGAGTTGGCGCGATTTCCCCTGCGAAAGAAGATCCTCTCGTGGAGGAAGCTTCCGCGGTAGGTCCCACAACAGACACCTGAGTAGATTTATCCACGGTCTCTGTGGCGACAGAGATGCTACCAACAGAATCTTGCATTGAGATTGTTTTATCTTTAGCAATACTTGTTGAATTAACGGCGCTGGAGGATACGCATATCCTATCATTCCGTCCCAAGGGATCGACAGAGCGTCTACTGCAAATGCTCTTGGATCCGGACACGGAGACACATACGTCTGCAACTGATTGTTGAGATGTGTCGCAAATAAGTCTATCATTGGCCGTTCCCATTGGTAGCAAATCTGATTGAATACTTGTTTGTTGAGAGTCCACTCCGACGGCAACAAGCGACCCTTTCGTGAAAGGGAGTCTGCTGGCACATTCAGACGACCCGATATGTGACGGACCGAAAGAAGAACGTGATGTTCTAACGCAAACAGAAGGATTCTTTCCGTTAGATTGAACAACGGAACTGAATGAGTGCCTCCCTGATTCCGTATATACGCCACTACTGTCGTATTGTCGGATAGGATTTGGACATGAGCATCGTGAATAATGTCCATCCAGTGACGTAACGCAAGCCAAATTGACATCATTTCCTTGATGTTTATGTGCTTGCACAGGAATTGCGGATCCCAAAGACCCTGGCATCTCGAATCCGTTGGGATTAATGATGCACCTCAACCTGTTTGACTGGCATCCGTCATAACGGTAAAACTCGGATCCGGCAACTGCAGCGGAACTCCTTGAGTTAACCACTGAATGTTTGCCCAAGTCTGAATCTCTTGTTTCACTTGATCTGACAAGAGAACGTCTACATCGAGCGAATGAATTTTCACACTCCAATTCTGAGTCAGGAAAATTTGAAGAGGACGTGTGCGTAGCCGCCCCATCGGAATGAGATCCGCGGCGGCTCCGCACAGACCTATCAGTCTCATAAATTCTCTCGCCGTGACTTTGTCTGCGTGCAGACAATAGCGAGCGTAACAACTGACTAATTTCGCTCTGGTTAACGGCAGACGAACGAGATTGTTGTGCGTCTCGAAGCTCATTCCCAGATGAGTGAATGACTTGGACGGCACCAGATCCGACTTCTCCTCGTTTACTATAAAACCGAGACGTCGGAGCAATAGAAGAAGATTCTGAACATCGTTCTGAAGCGTTAACTCGTTGCCGTACCTCTGAAAAATGTCGTCCAGGTAGGCCGACGTTACCGCAGACGAATGAGCTCGGAAGTAGATCATTACCGAGTTCATTACCCGAGTGAAAGCCCAGGGTGCTAGATTCAATCCGAAGCACATCGCCCGGAATTGATACACCACTCCCAGGACTGCAAAGCGTAGATACTTTCGGAATGTCGGATGTACCATGACGTGAAAGTACGCATCTTTGAGATCTATGCTCGTTGCATAATCGTTCACCCGAATACTCGCTCTGACCGATCGAATCGTCTCCATATAAAACTTTGGAGCGACGATCAGCTTGTTTATCCAGCTCAAATCTATGACTGGACAGAACGAGCCGTCTGGTTTCGGAACCAGAAACAGATGGCTGTAGAATCCCAGAGATTCCTGGTTTTCTACGACCTCTACCGCGTTCTTCATTAAAAGAGACTGCACCTCTGATAACAGAGCGTCTCTTTTCTGTGGATTTGACGGAAGATGAGTCCACTTTGGACTTCGAGTTAATGGAGGCTTTCGTTTGAAGGATATCTTTAGACCTTCCGAAGTCACTCCTCTCACCCAAGGGTCGTCCGTAATCGACGCCCACTCTTGTGAAAAACTCGACAACCTTCCGCCAACCGGAACGCGATAGAGGTTTAAGCCATCACCTCCTGGACCTGCGAGGCCTGCGGTAGGAGAAACCACGTCTTCCACGACCCACACCTCGCCTCGTCGACCTCGGGGCATCCGACCGATTGTCCCGGCCTGAAGGACGTCCCGAACGAGAGTCGCTATCCTGACGGTCTCTCGAATAAGACAAAGAGGACGCACCGGAACCTCTATAGGAACCTCTCTTGGGCGCATTAGACCCAGAAGTGCCTGTCTTATTCGTGTCTGCTGTATCCGACTTTTTAGGAGCCGATCTGAACAACAGAGAATCATTAGCTTTCTTTTTAATTTTATCATAAATAGCGGAAAGCTTGCCGTCAAAGAGAAGTTCTCCTGAGACCGAAGCGACTCTAAGAGAGTTCTTCACCTTAGAATCCACTAGTGTGGATGTAGCTAGGGCTGCGTCACGTCTAACCAACTCCAGATTTGCCACTGAAAGGGCGGAGTTACACGTGGAATAAGCTACTGCCCTTGAAAGAAGTCTTAAAGAGGATTGTATATCCTGAAACTCTTCCCCTTGAAGGCGCAGTGATAACGCCTTAGTAAGGTGATCTGCGTAAGATAAGGCATCTAAATTGGCTCTGTTAGACGCAATAGCTGTTTCCAACACCGCGGTTGGAATAGAAGCTGACGACGGTAATGATAGCTCTAAGTCTTCCGCCTCGTCGTCCATACGCAGAGGAACTCTCGGTATACCCTGTCCTGCCGTATCAAATTTATTCCTTGCATTAATGAAAGGCAGGTTGAGAGTATTAGCGGACAAGAAACCTGCTTTCCCCGTCCTGGAAGCAAGTTTAAATATAGCGTCGTTCAATAATTCAAATGTTCTAGCAACATTATTGGACTGCGACGGAAACTCGGGAGCGATGTCCCTGAACCGCTCAAAAAATTCAGAGTCCAATGACGCTATAATTCTCTTGTCCGGAAGCGCAGCAGTCTGGCCCGACGGAACAACTTGAGGGAGAAAGTGCCGGATGAAGTCCACGGCAGCTTTATGTTGTTCCGAAAGGGATAGCTCCAAGTCATCCGTATCCCTTTCACCATCCGGTCGGACCTCACGATGTTCCCGGTCGTCCGCCCCCGATGCTTCGGCGGAGTGTACCGACCCAGCGCCGTCGGATAATTCTCGATCCGACACCGTTTCTGTCGGCTGCTGGGATGCTGCGATAAGCTGTGCTATCTGCACAAGAATGTCCGGCGTCGAGACCTGCGGAGGCGCAGTCTTTCGCTGCTTCGCCAAGGGCAGCTCCGCATCAGATGGCTCCCGCATACTTTTCCTATGCGAACGTCCTGAGTCCATCGGTCTCGAATCCCTGGCTGCCGGATGGTGTGACCTGGTCGCCGAAGAATCCTTCATCGGCGAAGCTGGTAATATATCGGCGGTCACGCAGCCAAGGTGCGGTCGTGTGCGCTGACGAGAAGAGGATGCCTTAACAGTCTCTGCGGACTGCTTATACAACGGAGCGTCCCGAGCGACGGACGTATGCTCCGCTAAAGACACATTTTGTACCACGACATCTGGTCCCAGATGTTGTTGTACGAGAGAGGGACCTCTCTCGCTCGCGGCCCGGCTGGACCTGGACGAGCTAGGAACCGGACTAAAAGGCTTCCTCCGTTCTCGCTTACTATCCGCCGTCACTGGGTGTGCATCTATTATGTTTATAGTGCTCGCATCACCCAAAATTTCCTCTTGGACCGCATCGGACGAACCCGGCTGCCGAACCATTCGGTGAATGGACGCTACACCGGGCGATCTAGCGGACGACATTTGTCTTAATCTCCATGAGCACTTTTGCCGCTAGCTCTGAATTCATTTGTGACGACGGACGCACACTTGAAGAAGATAACATGGAAACATCACCCTGTTCTGGTTCCTCTGAAATAGAAACTGAGAGAGTAGAGTGACCTTGTGGAGAAAGAGCCGGCATCACTCCTTCTCCAGAAACAACATATCATGACACACGTTTCCAATGTTTCTCATCCCAATGTTCACATATAGGACAGGGATTAATGCGAGAACACTGACTACAATTAATACAATGATCATGAAAGTCAGAGGAAGATTTCTTCCTATTACAATTTGAACAACGTCCCTTCATTGTGAAAGAACAACAAGTCCTAGTTACTCGCAAAAACCCCTGACACAAAGATACATAATAACATGATCCATTAATAAATGAAAAAACAATTGCAAAACAAAATAATTTTGAAAAAATATTTTTTCAGAGAAGCCCAAGTTGCTGAAAAGTAACGTTGAGCCCCGATGGATCCGATGGCAAAGTGTGGTCAAAAATTTTAAATTTATATAAAATAATTAATGAGACACTTTCGGATAATATAAATGTATCTTATAATGAGATAAACTACCACAAAGGCAAACAGCCCCCCTCAAAAAAGGCTGTTGCCAATGAAAACAAACAGTGTAAACACACTAGAAAACATGACTCCAGGCACTGAAAAAACTGGCCCGGAATCAGTCATCAATTACACTCTATCTGATGCAAAACAGAGACTCCCAGGGGAGAATCTGTAGAACATCAGATGGAAGATGCAGAACACAAACGTTATACACCCATGGGTGAAAACGTAACTATGGAGAAAATAACAGAAAACATTCTGTAACCAAGCAACTCTCCCAGGAAATTTTAGAAATGAAATTTCTCAAAAATATGCCAAAAGCATGGGAGAATTGCCAGGGGGGACTTTAGAAGGCTAGGGGAGAGGAAACACTGAATAAGCAGTGCAACAATTAGCAAGAATGACAAGAGGCCCATGCCTCGAAAATAGTCAACTTAACATAATTTCATCAAAAAATTTTAAGTACAGCCCTGATTATTTTTTGCCACTTCTTTTTCCTCTCCTCCTTCTATCCTCCTTAGAATCACATTTTCTCCAAAAATTACGTGTCTGGCATCCTTTAAACTGAGATTTACAAGCACAAAGATCAGTGAGATGTTGACTGATGAAGGGCCAAACAGAGAATGTTAATTGGCGCCAATTTCGGGACGACTGCGTCACTGCGCATGCGCAGTAGAGGCGTAGTATGGAGGTCCTTTAGGACATGATTTCTTTTTGTTTTGGATGCAAATTTTGGGGATTGGGGGGCAAAATTTGTGTTTGGCCCTGGTTTTGTTAGAGTTAGCACCAGCTAAGTCTGGGTCATTGGTACAGTATAAAAATTTAGTTATTCAAGAATTTTGTTTGCAAGTGTCGTCTGCTTTCTTGATAGGTAAAGGGTTAACTCAATCTCCCCTATAAATGACTTGCATAACAAATGTGAAGAAGATCACTCAAGTTATCGTACAGAGACCAAAATAAGTTTGGATGGATGCTAGGACAGATGGAGAAACCATTTGCACAAACATGATCGGTTTTCAAACCATCACAATAGCCCATATTGACTTCGAAGTTGTGTTTGTACTTCATTCCTGAACGAACTGTAATGAATGTTCCCAACACCAAATAGTGTATCAGTGATTTTACCTCAACGCTGTTGTAACATGTGACTATAGCTGAAATGGGGTTCGAATTGGGGAGGAGGGGTTGAGGGGGAGTGGGATTGGACTGGACTTCGTAGACACCCCATGGCTCTGCTACTGACCCAGATCCCCACCAATAGGAAAAGGACACCCCCTCCTATAACCCACATCATCCTACGCCTTCGGATATGCCTCTGGCATATATGGGACCCCATGCTCAAGTATGTCGGGGGGGCCCCAGATAGTCTAAGACTACCACTGAATGCTAAAAATGAGTTTTGGGTGGGCCCAATACTCTTGCCCTCCCAGTGCAACTGTAAATATTGCCAATCAAACTTCCCTTGAACAAACTTCAGAAGATATGTGAAAAAGAAGCTGAACACCAAATATCCAACTCATACATACCATCCATCGAATCTTGAGATTTTTTTTAAAAATTAGGACAATTTTCCCTGAGTACACATACCTGTAAAGAACCAGGCTATCAAACTTACTAACCTGACACAAGCCGAGTTTGCAGCAGGTAAAGGTCTGTGCACTATCGACGTGTAGTACACCTTAGTACCCAGTGCCACAGGAGTACGTGCCTTGCCCGAGGACACAACACGGTTACTCCTGCCTGGAGGGAAGACGTGATATGGAACATGCATGCCAAATTTGGTTCTATTCAGTCTAGTAGCTTTTGAGTATTCAATAACAAAGTTAATGACAGACAGACAGAAAGTGATCAGTACCATTCAATAAAGTTAAGGGTGGACGGATGGACAGACAGAAAGTGTCAGTAACATTACCCTGGAAATTTACCCAGGTGAGCTGAAAATGATGAATACCTTATAAAGGAAGGTGTTTTCAAGATAAAGTAAGTAAATGGGCAAGAATACTCACTGTATTTTGCACTCGTCTTCAAATCCAAACATTATTTATGTTAATCTGTTATTTTCTATTTTCATTACTGCAAAGAAAAGGAGTGTACAATAGTTTTGAGATGTTCGATTAAACAAGAATTCTACTTCAACAACTACTGGCATTCTATTTATTGGTGTTTAGGGTCACATACTTATGCATAACGGCTAATCATGACCATGATATTTTTACGGGTGGAGGAAGCCGGAGTACCCGGAGAGAACCACCAAGCAACAACGAGCAGCTGCCAGCTCCCCAACATCGTAACTCCGCACTGCAGCACAGGCAGGGTTAGATTGGTTGAAGACATGCACACCATCAACGAGCAGTATGCCTTGATACACGGCGTCATCGTGCCCCCATGTGGACAATCGGGGTTAAGTGCCTTGCCCAAGGACACAACGCAGGAGTCCGAATCGATCGCTCAGAAGGTCAACCATCCGAGGACTAACCGAGCTTGACGTTGCTTGACTTCGGTGATCTGACGAGAACCGGTTACCACAACGCCACTACTGGCATTCTATTACTGGTATTTAAAATTTTGGCAGGTATATTCAAGGTATGGTTTTTTTGGCTTGAACACGGCTGCATTCCCCTCATCAGCTGGTAGACTAGAAACCACTATCAAGGCTTTCCTGAATACTCTGTATTCATTACCTCGTTGCTCAGCAGTGGAATCACAAAAAAAGTTCAAACAAAATTATTTATTATCATTTGTTGGAGAGTGCCAAGAGACACTCTCCAATGAACTCTAACAAAATAGTTACGAAATTTTCGAAGACGAAAGAGTGAAAAAGTGCCATAACTTTGGAAAACCAGAGGACATCATTGAAAGGTGCATAATACACCCGCACTTCCAGAAATTATAAAACATTATGCGGGCATATAAAAAAAGTCTAGAAAATGGTAACAAGAGGCCCCAAGGGGCCTAGGGACGCTCACCTGACATGGTAGCCTAAGTATCAATCCAGGGAATTGATTTCAACAAGTTGCATATGCCCCTCCCAAGAAAAGCTTATACCAAATATCCAAAGATTCTGACCAGTGGATCCAGAAAAAAAAGATTTTTAAAGAATATTTCACACATTGAACTAAGTAATAATTTGGGCTCCGCAGTGAGCCCAAATAAATATGAACCCAGGGACTTGGCTTGAACAAACTTGAATCTCACCTCCAGTGGGATGCTGTATGCCATTATATCAAAAGATTCTGACTGGTGGATGTGAAGATTTTTTAAGAATATTCCTCATATTGAACTGAGTTATAAATCTGGCTCCCACAGGGAGCCCAAATATTAACCCAGGGACTTGGCTTGAACAAACTTGAATCTCACCCCACCCCCCAAGGATACTGCATGCCAATTATCAAAACATACCAACAGCTGAATCTGAAGAAGATTTTTAAAGAAAAAATCCTCATATTGCAGCCCAAATATCAACCCAGGAACTTGGCTTGAACAAACTTGAATTTTATCTCGCTAAGGATGCTGCATACAAAATATCATAGCATTCTGACTGCTGGATTTAAAGTTATAATTTGGGCTCCCACAGTGAGCCCAAATATGAACCCAGGGACTTGGCTTGAACAAACTTGAATCCCACCCCCTAAGCATGCTGCATACCAAATATCAAAAGATTCTGATTCGTCGATCTGAAGAAGATTTTTAAAGAATATTCCTCATACTGCACTAATTTAAACATTTGGGCTCCCATAGAGAGGCCAAATATGGATCCAGGGATTTGGTTTCAATAAACATGTAAAACAATCTTCCAAAGATGTTATAGTGAAATTTGAAAGCTTTTGGAGCAGAGGTTTGGGAGAAAAGTAGTCTTAAATGTTTTTCCCATTATCCAGTGTTAAAAAATGCTGACTCAGCATTTTTTCAAAGTCCCCCAAAAAGTACCCCATGATTATTTATTTATTTATTGAGGTTTAAGATCACATATTTTTGCACAATGGCTAATCATGACCATGACAGTTTTACGGGTGGAGGAAGCCGGAGTACCTGGAGAGAACCACCGAACAACGGTGAGCAACTGTCCGCTCCCCAACATACTAACTCCACACAAGCAGGGTTAGCATTGGTTGAAGATTGATTGTACCCCATGATAAAACCGATAGCAATTTCTTTTTACCATTCCATTCTGTTGGTCCTAAGGAAGCTTCCTACCAAATAAGAATTCTCAGTGTAGTTTTGGGCGTTTTAATTTTTTTCTATTTTAGCTCCTGCAGTTCACATGGGGCGACAGGAAATTTTTGGGGGGGCATAAATTAAGTACTTATGACCCAATAAGCCCTCAGGTCAAATTTGGTTCAAATCTGCCACTCGGTTTGGAAAATAGAAATTTTGGGCGGGGCGAAAATTCTTGTCCCTACCATAACGAAGGTAAATTTTCCTCCTCCCACTTCTCTTGACTGACTACACCTCAAAAGGAAGCTGCACACCAAATATCAAGTCTCTGCTACTGCTGATTCATGAGAAGATGATTTTTTAAGATTTAAGCACACTTTTTGGGCATGGCCCTACCGAGGGGTGAGGCAACTTGATTTGAACAAAATCAAAATGCGATGTCAAAAACTATTATCTCACATATCAATTAAATTGGTTCAGTGGTTTGGGAGAAGACGCAAACACCATGTTCTTGGACCACAGATGACAGGCGGTGGCTCCCCTGACTGAAAGTCAGGCGAGCTAAAAACTTTTAAGTTCAAGGGCAGTAACTCCACAGAAAATCAACCAATCAGAATGAAATTCGAACTTGATCTGTAAGTATCCACAACAAAGCTATATACCCAAACTTTTCTCAATATGTCCAACCATAACAAATGAAAAAAAAATCCTGAAAACTCTAAAAATTCTAAGTTCAAGGGCAGTAATTCCACCAAAAATCACCCGCGTGGAACGAAATTCAAACTTTATCGGCCAGTATCCATAACAAACTATATATAAACAAGTGTAACGCCGATCGCCAGCGATCAGACAATCGTCCCTAACGATAGTTGGATTACTGTGAAATATATTGATGTTTCCTCAATAAAACCCAAACAAATATGGATATCAAAGAAACAACTCAACAAACTAGTCCCAATATTACCCATATTTCTGTGGTTTTACTGGAAGCATCCAAATACCTGTAAAAAAGTTAAGCAAGGCTGACTTGCATAATTTATGCACAAGAAATAAACAGCTGCGCCACGAGCGCATGATATGCTCATTATTAATTACAAGAGGGAACCACACAATATGAGTGTACATGTGTACTTGTCAGGTTACATTTAGTTGCCACCAAAAAATCATGAAAATTGCTCAAAGTCCAACATGTGAAAAATTGCCTATATTTTGACAAATAAAGTCCCATAACTCTGGAATGACAAATCGGACAGTAACACAAATCGAAAGGGAGATTCCTTCAACTAACATATACTTGCAACCAAAAAATCCTGAAAACTGCTCTAAGCATTTTCAAGTTATTGTGTGACAAGTGAAAAATTGCTTATATTTTGAAGAATAAGGTCCAGTAACTCTGGAATGACCTAACAGACGGCAACACAAATAGAAAGGGAGATTCCTTCCATCAACATACACTTGCCACCAAAAAATCATGAAAATTGCTCAAAGCATTTTCAAGTTATTGTCCGACATGTGGAAAATTGCCTATATTTTGACGAATAAAGTCCCATAACTCTGGAATGACAAATCGAGCTTCCTTCCATCAACATATACTTTCCACCAAAAAATCATAAAAATTGCTCGAAGCGTTTTCGAGTTATTGAACGATGTGTGGACGGATGGACAGACGGATGGACAGCTGTATACCATAGTAGTTATTGGAGTTTAAGGTCACATACTTATGCACAATGGCTAATCGTGACCGTGACAGTTTTATGGGTGGAGGAAGCCGGAGTACCCGGAGAGAACCACCGAGCAGCTGTCAGCTCTCCAACATCGTAACTCTGAACTCTGCACCGCAGCACAGGCAGGGTTAGATTGGTTGAAGACATGCGCACCATCGACATGCAGTACGCCTCAGTACACAGCGTCATCGTGCCCCCATGTTGGCAATCGGGGTGAAGTGTCTTGCCCAAGGACACAACGCGGTTGCCGCAGGTGGGATTCGAACCGAGGACCTCTCGGCCTGCTGCCTGCACCTCTACCAACTGAGCCACCGCACCCCCAGCTGTATACCATAATATGACTGTTTTTTCAAAACGGGCGTATAAAAAACCTGTATGATATGTTATTTATCTTAAGTCTATTCACTTCAAATCTGAAAATTTGAAATGAAAGCATCTCTGCGACACAGGTGGTAACAGTACACAACATAATATACGCAAAAATATTACCCGAGAAAAAGGTTAAGTGAAGCTAATTTGCATAATGTAAGCACAATAAAAAAAACCTGTATGGTATGTTATTTATCTTATGCTGCTGGACTTCCATGCCAAAAACTACTGAAATTGGAAATGTCGTTCAAATGTTCTGAGCGTTTTATGAATTACACGCAATTTCCAACAAAAATAGTCGCCAGTCGGACATCTGGAATTTTTTTGCGGAACAAAATTTAGGTGCTTTAATTTTTCCTAATGCCCCAAAAAATTTGAAACAAAAGCGCCAAAACATCTCTGAGATACAGGTGGTGGTAATAGGACAGAAGGACAGACAGACAGACATAGTGCAATCCAAGTCCCCTTCATGGTGAAACCTTGGGGGACTAAAAATATTCTCTATATGTCAATACATAACAAAAAAAAAAGTCTGGAAAATGGTAACTAAGTTCTAGGGCAGTAACTCCACAAAAAATCAACTGAGCGGAGTGAAATTTGAACTTGATCTATAAGTATCCATAACAAAGCTGTATACCAAAAATGTTCTCAATATGTCCATCCATAATGGAAAAAAAAACAATTCTGGACAGACGGACGAATGCCAATGCTATAACATAATTTTTATAAGACTGGTGTATAAAAATGGGTGGAGGAAACTCCCACTACAGTGTGTTTGTGAAGGGAGAACTTCGATAAAACTCACAAAAATAAAATAATTCTAAATATTTCTCCATAAACCTTTAAAGTACCCTTAAAGGATGCTACATACCAAAAATGATCACATTATACATACGAATAAGAAAGATATGCAACTTTATATTTCCCAGGCACACCTTTTCCAGAGCCGGATCCGGAGTACACATTTTAGTGTGTCCCCAAATTGTTAATGACGCTTAATTGATGTAGGATGTTGAAAACTTTTTTAACTACGCTTTTCAGTTCAATTAGGACATTCAGAAACCATGAATGACCCAGCTTCTTATATGAACTTGAAATTTATTTTAAATACTTTAAATATTTTTTTTAAAAGAATATACCTTCTATTACAGAGAACACTCTCACCATGGTAGGGCTGGGCGGTTTATCGGTTTTTCGGTTCGGTTCGGTTTTTTTTTTTAAACCGAAACCGAACCGCCGCCTTAACAAAAAACCGAGACTTTCGGTTTCAACAAATTTCCCAGAATTGGTTAAGTTTATGACCACTCAATCACTTGCTTTCCGCACGCCAAAGGCTTAAATGTCAGGCAAAGGTAAATGCTGTGCCATTTGTGCTTACTTCGAGAGGACTGACAACAAATCCCCCCACCCTCCCCCCACAAATAGTGGTAGCAAATTTCTTGTATCTTAAACAATATCTACAGAACCACCAGCAGATGGAATATGAAAAATTAAAAAGTCGTACGTAAAAATCCACACATGCAATTCAAGAATTGTTAAGTAAATTTACTGAACCGGGCATATTCGACCAAAGAGGTATTGCAAGTTATGTGGTGTAAAAGTATTATAAATTACCTTTGACCTAAAATCATCTGCGTACAGCACGTTGTAAATTAGATTGGTGGTAAACATAAAATTTATTGAGTTTTAAAACCTCAAAGTTCACATGGGAAAAATGACGAGTAAATTATTTTAATTAACCGACAACTGGCACGTTCTCTGAAGTCACATGCTCAGAGATAACGCTGCGCATTGGCAGTTATGTTTTTTGTCAACAATAAAATGGTTAAATTAAAATAGAACACATCCAATTAAATGGATGGCAGGTAACTATTGAAAGCTTTTTTTAAAACTTATTGGGAATTGTTTGTATACTATTTGAACTTACTTTAAGGAATCGCGCAGTACTGCAGGTCTGTCAGGTACACACGCTGCATTCCCAATACGAAGATGTTATAATCAACACGTGTCATGACCATGTGTATTTTGTAAACACAACAAATCGCAAGATGCAATATTGCAAACTTTCTTTCAACCCCCATTATGCAGCAGTCTCCCCTCCCTTCAAAATCATCAATCGCCTGTCTTGAATAAGATGAAATCAACGCAGGGATAAGCCAAGAGGGCAAAGTAAAGTTGGTAATATCTTTGCCTTGGCACCGCCCATTTCGCCCAATTTCTATGTTTGGTCAGAATCAAAGTAAAAAACGAACATCTACAGTCGAAATTAAGAGAGATATTGTGAAAGCATTGGAGTGAGTTACCAATAAAAGTGATTCGTATATCACGACTTACTTCAACAATAGTTATCAAAATCAGAAAAAATATGATTTGTGTTCCTCTTATTCCACTGTCATTTGAAGCAGGAACCATCAAGAAACACGGGGCACGTCTATTTTCAAGCGATGTGATAATTACCGAAATAAACACAACAATTGTACATTATCCACCAAAACCAGGGTGAGAGCATTGCGACTCCATAAAAAATAAGGAAATGTTGATTTTTGCTAAAATGTAGCTTTTCTTGTGAATTTCTGCATCTTGTCTGGACAAGGTCCCAAATCTCACTGACAGAACAAGGCAGCTCCCACCAGTGGTGGAGCCATGGTTTGAAATCCTGTGGATCATGCTAGTGGAGATTTTTTTTTTTGGGGGGGGGGGGGGGGGGGAATCTCAGGACTGAGGGTACTGTACTTGTACTGAGGGCAGGAAATCAAAAATATTTTTTTCAAATTTGGGGATGCGAGAAGCAAGTGGGATTTAGAGTGGAGGGTGGGGGGCTGGTCTCCCTAGATAGTAGATACCTCATGGCTCCACCGCTCCACCACTGTTGCCCACTACAGCAGCCCAACACATTATGTCCATTTGCTGAGAAGAGTGGTGAACACTGATTAACCCGAATGACTCAACTCGCTATATGAGCCTCATGACTTGGATGACAAATACAGACAGATTTTATGTGTACATTACCCTCTAAAATGTGGATTTCTACAATATATTATGAAAAACCGAAAACCGAACCGAAAACCGAGTTTTTGTACAAAACCGAAACCGAACCGAAATGCAAATTTCAAAACCGCCCAGCCCTACACCATGGGTAATGCTAAATTTCAAATCCACTGCATTGAGGCAATCTTTATACAAAATCAACTGCATGGTAACCCTAGTCATCACTACTAGGGAAAGAGTTAGGGTATTCAGAAACCATGGGCGACACAATTTTTTGTAGGGGAGGGGGGAGGATTTTAACCTACATGACTTAGTTTTGTGTGTGAAAGTATAACTTTTATTTATTTTTTTCTCCACAATTGTGTCCTCTATGTACATTTATTTTGTCACGATGTCATTCATGTATAAGTTTGTTTTTTTTCTGACTTCTCCCTCATGTCCACTGACTTCTCCCTCCTGGCCCCTGACTTCTCCCTAAAGTCTTTGGAGGGAGAAGTCACTTCTCCCTAAAATCAGCTGCCAGGCTGATCCCTGCTTTTGTCTATGCTAAAGGTTTTTGGGCTTGGGCACCCATCAAGGCTGAATGATCGCAAATCAAAATGGGACGTTCTCATCTAGACATTATTTGGAGTCATCCAACCATGGTACAATGAAATCCCTTCATAAATAGGACCTGTAGACTGGGCTAAAGGTTTTCGGGCTTCGGGCCCGTGTAGCCGTCACAGTTGCCCAGTCACGTCCAAAAAGGGTCTTTCTCATCTAGACATTATATGAAGTCAACCCACCAAGTTACAATGAAATTCCTCAATAAATATGACCTGTAGACTGTGCTAAAGGCTTTCGGGTTTTGGGCAGTCGTCGCGGTTGGCAGAACATGCCCACAAGGGGACGTTCTCATCTAGGCCTTATACAGAGGCATCATACCAAGTTACAATGAAATCCCTTTATAAATACGACCTGTAGACTGTGCTAATGGTTTTCGGGTTTTGGGCTCAGGCAGCCATACCGGTTGTGTGTAGAACTTCATAAAATTTGGAAGCTCTCTTTTTCGCTCTTCTCCATTTTTCAAGAAAATAGATTAACCCCCTGCACACTGATGTCGAAATATCTCAAGTTCAGGGTGTGAATATTTCCCATAATGCAACTAGAAATGTAACCAATTCAATCTTGTTTGACAGAGCTCAATGAGCTCTGTCAAACAATATTGAATTGGTTAAATTCCCAGTTGCATTATGGGAAAAATGGCTACTTCAAATCTGTATATTTTGACATCAGTGTGCAGGGGGTTAAATGACCAGGCAAAGATTCAAGATTCCATTACACTGATTATAAAACATACAAATGAGGTGTGAACAGAAAACCTGCAAACTGTTGTGTCATTTTAATTAAAAGCTGACAGCAGAAGTACATCTGAAGAAGTTCATGCTTTTTCAACACGTTCTTGTTTTGGGTAAATGTTGCAGTAAGAAGACTGTCAGAAAACAAAATGTCACATATTTACTATTGAATGAAGTTTTTCAACTCACATTATGTTGTGCACAAACTGACCAAACAAATTGCACTGTTTGGTCAAGTGTTCCTTTTAATATTCAAAGAGGCTATTGTTTATAGTTTGTCCAGCTTTTCATTAGGGGTTCAGTTGATTAAGTAATGCAGGTCATGGAACAATTGCACCATTCGAGTACACATCTTCCGTCACCAGGTCCTGTTTTCTGTTCTGCTTTCCAAGTTTTTTAGCACAATAAAAAAGTGCAGAAAGATCTTATTAAACCAAAATATACAAAGGAACGTTCAGGGAAAGTTCAATTGTGCTTTATTTCAATCCAGTAAATACTTTTCCTTAATGACAATTCACACCTTTGAACACCGCTGAAATATGCAAATTGCAATTCCATCAAGTACAGTTATGGCTTATGTTGTCTTTTATTATAACGCTCAACAGATCGAACCCAGCGCACCTTCGTGTCAAAACCTTTCTAATTATGGAGGCTATTATGTTAGCTTTCCATAGTGAAAGAATGCACACTCTGCATTGCATTAGGCTGGTTTCAGATTCCAGTGATTTAAATATCCCCCGAAAAGCTTCAAGACAAATCGCATGATTCTTGCATTTTTCCTTTCCCTTAATCTGAGTAAAGGCTATCAGAAATAAACATCTCAGACGCCACTATTCCAATTTCCGAGGGAGACGCAATTTTTATTAACATATTTTTTGCCTTGCAATAGTATAAAGTCATAAGTCTGAATGTTGATGAATTTCTTCTGGACACAACAAGGTAAATTCCAATCAGAAAGTTACAAAAAATATTTTCACTCTTCTTGAAAAATTAAGAGTGAGAGCAATTACGTTTCTTGCGAATTTAAGAAGTGTTGTTTTCAGCTCTCCTCGTATTTTCAAATAAGCAGCACTGAAATTTGAAAAGAATTTTTTTGATTCCCTTTCATTAATACAACACCCTCAATACTGAGATTCCACCCCACCCCAACTCTTCACAAACTTCACTTCGCCCTCTTGTCTTATCCCTGCTTTGATTTCATCTCAGTCATGACAGGCGATTATGTTTTTGAAGGGAGATGACTGCATTTTCAACAGTCACATCGTGTCAAGCAGATTTAGGGTGGAGGAAGTCAGAGAGAAGTAATTCAAGCCCAAGAGTGTAGATATGGGAGCCAGGAGTGTGTGTCGAGGGGGAAAGGAGGGGCTCAAACATTTAGTCACAAAGATGCCGTTTGAGACAGAAACTTTATGATTCCACCGTCCTGTCAGATTCGTTTTTCATTTCCATTCACAGCATTGACCAGTTGTGTTGACTGACATGAAAATAAGTGAAACGGGTCAGAATTTCAGAAAGTAACTGCCCAATTTCAAGGAGAAATTGCGAACTTTAAAACACACCATTTACTTTCAGTAAAACATATACCATTTCACAATCTAACTAACCTGACAAGATGACATTTGTACCCGAAAGGAGAAAACACTAAATCCCAGAATCATTCATTTATAAAGCACTGAAGAGGTTATGCAAATTACCGACAAGTTCGCCACCTGACCTGATGTCCATGTCCATTCTTCCTTTCAGTTTGCATTGAATTATTATTGTCAGAGAGTCACTGATTTTTGAGAATTACAATTACTTCGAAAAACAACCCAGCCACGTGCATTTTACACGTTTTAAGGTATTTGGGATTTTTACTTTCGTTCTATTCAAATTTCTGATTGACACTTTGTATGACAGGTATGTGCAGCTAATGTTTTATTAACATTAATTTAACCCCTTTCCTGCAAAAAGGGGTTCCCCAACATCAAGTAAGCTTTGAGAGAATTGATACTTAGCAGGTGTCACAGTCCGTTCTTTTTCAATAACATTGATGATTCTGTTTGAGGTGACGTAGGTTGGAGGTATTTACGTACTGGGCGATGACCAACTTATTGCATAATTGGCATTACTTATTTCTATCGTCGTTTCTTATTGATATGCTACCCTGTATTTTAGCGGACATTTTTTTGATTATACAAAATCTATGGCATGCTAAATCTGAATATTCAAAAGTTAAGCAAACCGAAAATACACGGTTTTTAAAAAAAACAAGTTTCGGTTTTGGTTTGGTTAAACCGACCAGCTCTAATTTAAACATACTAATAACAAATCAATAAACAGCTGCGCTATGAGCGCATGATACGCCCGTTATTAATTACAAGAGGGAAGCACACAATAAGAGTCTACATGTGTACTTGTCAGGTTTATGAAAATTGCTCGAAGTCCAACATGTGGAAAAGTGTCTATATTTTGACAAATAAAGTCCCATAACTCTGGAATGACAAATCGGACAGCGACACAAATTGAAAGGGAGATTCCATCTATCGACATATATTTGCAACCAAAAAATCATGAAAATTGCTCTAAGCATTTTCAAGTTATTGTGTGACATGTGAAAAATTGCTCATATTTTGACGAATAAAGTCCCATAACTCTGGAATGACATATTGAACGGCGACACAAAGAGAAAGGGAGATTCCTTCCATCAACATATACTTGCCACCAAAAAATCATGAAAATTGCTCGAAGCGTTTTCGAGTTATTGTACGACGTGTGGAGGGATGGACAGATGGATGGACAGCAGTTTGTTGTTGGTGGTTAACGTCACATATTTATGCACCATGGCTAATCGTGACACAACATGGAGATGAAGTCAAGTTTAGTCAATCGTTGATCAACATGTTGCCCATTTTAAAGGACTTTCACCCCAAGCATTGGTGACTGGGTCCTATTTTACTAGTAAAGCAGAACTGGTTTACCACAGTAAACAAGTGCTGCTTACTTCCCGGGGTTCCATAATACAACCCGTTTTTTCAAAACGTGCGTATAAAAATCGATCAGTTTGGAACAGAAAGTGAAAGTAAGAATACCATAATGTTCTGCACATTTTATTCCGAGTACATTAGGCGTAATTTTAGTCATCTTTAGCATAATAGTGAGGGAATCAAGTGATTAACATTGTGTTGCATTAAATCTTGGACTAAATTGTCTTCAGGCATGCCGAGTCATCTTGTGTGGACTGTGTCTTAGTCAGTTGCCACCAGGTTTTCTCACTTGGGTGGGACAGTCTGAGTAAGTCAGCTTCTTTTCTTTCCGAAGCCCCACCCGGATTTTTTTTTTTATTGGGTGGGGCGACGAAAAAAAACGAAAAAAGAAAAAAAAAAAAAAAAAAAAATAATATTCTCTTTTGTTTCTCTGTGTAATATCTTTATAATATGATGTTATATACATTTAATATGTTCTTGGTATAAAATACTATTCATTGATATACTTATATATATCTTTATATACTTATAAAAAAATACTTATATATATCTTTATACACTTATATATGTATATACTTATATGTATGCATACTTATATATATACACACTTGTACATATCATATTCTTAATAAATGCTTGAAATATCTTCAATAGTTCTTCATTTTGTTTCCATATGCATGTATCTATTTCACTTAAAAATCTCTCCATGTTATGGGAAAGAGAAACAACATACTCAAGGATTTGTGAGCACCGACATTTTATTCAAGATACTTCCAGTTCATTGACAGTTCTACAAAAAGTGTACATATACTTCACATTTACAATAATAATGACAAGATCTTTTGTCACTTTAAAAGAGTTCTACTTACACTGGAGTTCACAGGAAACACCACAGACCTGCTCATGGTTCAGTCCTGAGGTTGGGCATGGGTGTTATTCTATTGAAAATGGGAGGAAAGAGGGGTTTTTGAAGTGCCTGGGCACATCTTTGCTCTATTGTGTTGACATAAATGTCATATGGTGGGGGATGAGGGGGCACAGGCGCATAATATATTTCCGGGCATGTGGGGGAAAACAATGGCTACAAATGCCAGTGGGGGGTGGGGTGGGGCTGGCACGTGGGCTAGGCGGGGCACAGACACACAAGGATATCTTTCCAAGCATGTTGGGAAAACAGTGGCTACAAATGCAAAAGGGTCACACAAGTTCTGCATCTCAGGTGGTGGGGCAAAGGGTTGAGGTTAAATAGGAATACGAGTGGGCCAATTATGTGCCTTTGCCCAGCCCCAGGTCCCCATCTGGGGGAGGGGGTGTGGCTTGGCTGGGCACAGGTACACAATATCCAACCATTTTGGGAAAACAGTGACAACAAATGCCAGATGGTCACACAAGTTCTGGAGGTGAAGTTGGATATGACTGGGGACATTGTGTGCCTGTGCTCAACCCCCACTCCCCCAGGTGGGCACAGGTACACAATACTTATTTATCTGCATGCAAGGCAGGGGTTGGAGTTCAAGAGGGCTGGACACAAAATATTTTTTCAAGTATGTTGGGAATAAAGTGCAGCTGCAAATGCCAAATGGTCACACATGTTCTACATCTTGAAAGGTTGGGGTGGTTGTGTGTGTGTGTGTGGGGGGGGGGGGGGGTGGAAATTTGGATAGGACAGGCAACATTTCCTCTACTTATCTATTTTAACATTATTTTAACATTGAAGGATACGCATGTCAGGAATGTAGGGGTGAAACAACCCCTACACTTTGATCATCAAGTCCATAATTTTTCATCATAAAGTTCTGGAAGGATAAAAAAAACAATGTATATATGCATGGCCATTTTTCATACTTTCATACATTGGTACACACATCGGTAAGATGGAGTGTTTGGAAAATGGCACTGGTGTAGGGGGCAGTCTTTGAAATGAATGGGCACATATTCTCTCTACTTTGCTAAGTTTGAACCGAGATGCTGGCCTTGACAATACAAGAAGCGCCAAGAACAATCCTTATCTGCATGCAAGGCAGGGGAGAGAGTTCAAGCGGCTGGGCACCAAATGATAATTTCCTAGCAATTTGCATTTTGGTTCGAGCTGGTCGCTTTTGAAATTTTCCCTTGGTTCGGTTTTGGTTCAGTTTTGAACCCAAAAAATCGTTTTTCGGTTTCTGTTTTTGTAACACAATATATATATTTTTATACTGTACCAATGACCCAGACTTAGCTGGTGCTAACTCTAACAAAACCAGGGCCAAACACAAATTTTGCCCCCCAATCCCCAAAATTTGCATCCAAAACAAAAAGAAATCATGTCCTAAAGGACCTCCATACTACGCCTCTACTGTGCATGCGCAGTGACGCAGACGTCCCGAAATTGGCGCCAATTATTATTCTCTGTTTGGCCCTTCATCAGTCAACATCTCACTGATCTTTGTGCTTGTAAATCTCAGTTTAAAGGATGCCAGACACGTAATTTTTGGAGAAAATGTGATTCTGAGGATAGAAGGAGGAGAGAAAAAAGAAGTGGCAAAAAATAATCAGGGCTGTACTTAAAATTTTTTGATGAAATTATGTTAAGTTGCCTATTTTCGAGGCATGGGCCTCTTGTTGTCATTCTTGCTAAATGTTGCACTGCTTATTCAGTGTTTCCTCTCCCCTAGCCTTCTAAAGTCCCCCCTTGCAATTCTCCCATGCTTTTGGCATATTTTTGAGAAAGTTCATTTCTAAAATTTCCTGGGAGAGTTGCTTGGTTACAGAATGTTTTCTGTTATTTTCCCCATAGTTACGTTTTCACCCATGGGTGTATAACGTTGTGTTCTGCATCTTCCATCTGATGTTCTGCAGATTCTCCCCTGGGAGTCTCTGTTTTGCATCAGATAGAGTGTAATTTGATGACTGATTCCGGGCCAGTTTTTTCAGTGCCTGGAGTCATGTTTTCTGGTGTTTTACACTGTTTGTTTACATTGGCAACAGCCTTTTTTGAGGGGGGCTGTTTGCCTTTGCTGTAATTTATCTCACTATAAGATACATTTATATTATCCGTAAGTGTCTCATTAATTATTTAATATAAATTTAAAATTTTTGACCACACTTTGCCATCGGATCCATCGGGGCTCAACGTTACTTTTCAGCAACTTGGGCTTCGCTGAAAAAATATTTTTTCAAAATTATTTTGATTTGCAATTGTTTTTTCATTTATTAATGGATCATGTTATTATGTATCTTTGTGTCAGGGGTTTTTGCGAGTAACTAGGACTTGTTGTTCTTTCACAATGAAGGGACATTGTTCAAATTGTAATAGGAAGAAATCTTCCTCTGACTTTCATGATCATTGTATTAATTGTAGTCAGTGTTCTCGCATTAATCCCTGTCCTATATGTGAATATTGGGATGAGAAACATTGGAAACGTGTGTCACGATATGTTGTTTCTGGAGAAAGGGCTATGCCGGCTCTTTCTCCGCAAGGTCACTCTACTCTCTCAGTTTCTATTTCAGAGGAACCAGAACAGGGTGATGTTTCCATGTTATCTTCTACAAGTGTGCGTCCGTCGTCACAAATGAATTCAGAGCTAGCGGCAAAAGTGCTCATGGAGATTAGACAAATGTCGTCCGCTAGCTCGCCCGGTGTAGCGTCCATTCACCGAATGGTTCGGCAGCCGGGTTCGTCCGATGCGGTCCAGGAGGAAATTTTGGGTGATGCGAGCACTATAAACATAATAGATGCACACCCAGTGACGGCGGATAGTAAGCGAGAACGAAGGAAGCCTTTGAGTCCGGTTCCTAGCTCGTCCAGGTCCAGCCGGGCCACGAGCGAGAGAGGCCCCTCTCGGAGAGGCAGGGGGTTATAGGACTGCTAACATTTGCTTTGCTTATTTGTATTCAAGGTGTGTAATGTAGGAAACGAAACCAACCCTTACACTTCTATAGGCAAGTCTGGGTGGGATGGGACATCAGTAATAACGGCTGGGAAATTCGGTTTGGTTTCAGTTTTGTAACCGAAACCAAAACAATTACGGAAAACATGTCGTCGTGGTTTTCAACTTCAATGCTGAAAAACTTGAATCTGGTCTTCACTTCTAAGAATAAAGAGAGGTACAACCTAAAATGAACCTTGTTTTCTACCTTCAGAGTCGCAATACCCCATTTTCAGAACAGCTGTACTAATTGGTATTGCGTTCGAGGGTGATTTTACAGCGAAAATAGATGACAAAATTACTTCTTACGCATCGTGTTTTAAACGTTCATCTGTTTATCAAATGCTATTTCATTTGCAAAACTGCACTTGTCACTTGTTCCACGTTTATAATGACAAATATATTTATTTCTACACGGAATTTTGAAAGCTTGAACTCCAAAGCCAGCATCAAAGTTGGATGGAAATTTAGGGTTACAATGACCTATATGAGCGACTTTACATAAATAAATTTTTTATGGTCGGTATAATTTTTTAGGGTGTGTCGGGTTACACAATCATTTTTCTCAAACTTTAAACTCTTGAGACAATTTATGCAAATACATTGTGCTCAGGAAAGTACCAGTATAGGCTATTACACAGGTGTGTTGCCATGGAAAGAGAGTCCCTCTGACACTCACTGGAACCAAATACATCTTCTTATCTGCAAATGCAATGTATTGTTATGTTTGAACAATGAAAACCAAAACCGAAAACCCGACTCTTTGAATGAAACCAAAACCGACATGAAATTTGAAAATCACCCATTTCTACAGAGATGTTGACAAGAGAAGCAGGGTCAAAATTTAGCCAAATTTTGGGCAAATCTAAGTGGATTCTCGAGAATTGGAGCTCACGCGAATCCTGGGAATCATACTGCAAAGCAACCCGACGTCTCCTGCCTAGAATATATGAAAATTAATTTCCAAAATGATTGTAAAAATTTAGTTTGGAAATTGTTTTCAGGAAATCGCCCTTAATAAACTGTGTGGGCTTTTAAGGGGGTCGTCCAACCTAACTTTGGTCAATTTGTTGACATTTTTCCCAATGCCCCAGAAACAGATAAGAGAAATAAGGAAAGGCAAATTATATATCAAAATAATGAGTCAAGTGCACAGAAAAGGTACATATAATTTTTTTCAGGAAAAACAAGAGCTGGGCTGTCGTCCGGTGCATACCCGAACGTGGTGTACCACCTAGTGTGGGCATACCTATGACCAACAAATATTATAGAAAATAATAATTTACTTAAGTTATGAAAGTTATGAATATTCTCGGACGGACACACACACGGACGGACGGATGCATGTAATCCAGTATACCCCCATTTTCTTCGAAAGTGGGGGTATAATTATCTAATAAAATAAAAAAAATTATCTGACAACACCGAAATTCATTCTAGTCTCGGGCAATGTTACAATTTAATTGCATACTAAGTTTCATTTAATTCCATAATGATTTACTTAAGTTATGAATATTCTCGTACGGACAGATGGACGAATGCACACACGGACGGATGCAATCCAATATAACCACCCCCCCCCCCCCCCCCTTGAAAAAATATGTTAACACCTATGAATGGGAGACCTACTGGATGTGCCCTCCTGATCTCAATATGCCAATAAGCCTCATTTGGAAAATTACATGCAATAATGGTTATGTAGGGTTGATTTGATGTGTTTTGAATAACAATGTACTTTTATGTACATTTGATCTTTATTGCAATGACAGGTTACAGTTACTCTTATTTCTTCTCCAACAGATATCATGAGTGTATTGGTGTCCAAGAGTAAACGAAGCTATGTTACGGATTGATAAACCAGACAAAATTAACAATTTAACCACTTTCAAATTGATGCATGGGATAAAAGGGGTTATAGTGCAAGGGGTTTCTACATAGGAGAATATCATAGTTTCTTTCCAAACCACCACCGTGACACATATATCTTTATATTGGGAGACACTCTTTTGTCCTTCCATACTTCTTCTAGTAGACTCCTTCAAGTTGACCTTTGTTGAACTCCCCCAAATCAAAACATAAACAAAAGAAAATGTCTGCCTTCAATCAATGAGCACTCCACTTATAACATTTGGTCTGTCTTTATAACCTTCAAGAATTGGGAAAAGATTTCTTCGAGTATGTACTTCAATGTTTATAGAATACAGCTGTTATTTTATTTTGAGGTATTTTATTGTAAAAAATCCGGCAAGAGGATCACAAATCCAGAAGTCGAGTTTTGACATTAAATTCTGAAAAAATAAGCTATTTATACTAACAGTGACCTTGACCTTGGAGTCCCAGACTCCGAAATCAATAGGTGTCTTCCCTTCCTATAAGGTAACTTCTGGTATAAGTTTGGTAAAGGTACGTCAAATAGAACTAAAGTTATTGCCCGGAAACCAATTTGTCACAAAATATTTTATTCATAGTAACAGTGACCTTGACTTTGGGGCCCCAGACTCCGAAATCGATAGGTGTCTTCCCTTCCTATATGGCAACCTGTTGTATAAGTTTGGTGAAGATACACGGAATAGAACTAAAGTTAATGCCCAGAAACCAATTTGTCTTAAAATATTCTATTTATAGTAACAGTGACCTTGATCTTGGGGCGCGAGACTCCGAAATTGATAGGTGTCTTCCTTTCCTATAGGGTAACCTCTGGTATAATTTTGGTAAAGGTGCATCAAATAGAACTAAAGTTATTGCCCGGAAACCAATTTGTCATAAAATATTCTATTTACAGTAACAGTGACCTTGACCTTGGAATCCCAGACTCCGAAATCAATAGGTGTCTTCCCTTCCTATAGGGTAACCTCTGGTATAAGTTTGGTAAAGGTGCGTCAATTAGAACTAAAGTTATTGCCCAGAAACCTATTTGTCACAAAATATTCTATTTATAGTAACAGTGGCCTTGATCTTGGGGTGCTAGACTCTGAAATCGATAGGTGTCTTCCTTTCCTATAAGGTAATTCCTATAAGGTAACCTTTGGTATAATTTTGGTAAAGGTGCATCAAATAGAACTAAAGTTATTGCCCGGAAACCAATTGTTTACGCCCGCCGCCCTCCCGTCATTTCATCAAACTATAAAAATTTGTTCTCTTACTTATGCCATAGCAGACTTTCAGGCAGTGCTATCTACACATAGCAGCAGTTCCATGGCAAATTCCAGTTTTCACGTTCTATTTTTCATTCCAAGCATTTTGGTATATAATTTATTGGGGTTATTCATTTTTAAGACTTGGAAGAAAATTACCTAAAATTTGACCAAATTTACATTGGACGTCCCCTCAATGAGGTAAGTATTCGTTCTTTACTAAAAACTAAAATGCCTCGCACAACACTGACTTATTACATTTCCAAAACTGTCAATACCGGTAGGTGGCCTTTTTTTTTTTGATCATGTGCAAATTCCTGTCAATAATTGTCTAAACCACGCCCAAAATGAATGTTGTCGCAATGGTTAAAATCGAGTTGTATTTTTTTTTTTCATCTATTTCTCAGGTCAGGAGATAAGTCGTGAATGGTCATTCAAGTTACGGGGAGGTTACGATAATTGGAAAAAAAAAAACGTAACCTCTGAACTGTTCGCATTGTACATATTTTACATTGTACAGCATTGTACATATTTTTAGTATCAGATAAAGGATTACATAAGGCTATTTGTTGGACAAGAGAATTTGAAGTTTTGGTCCCGAAGTTGGAATCCGATACACAGGGGTAAATTACCAGATGAATTATGGGAAACAGTGGCTTCGAAAAATTGGCTATTTTTTAAAACGTCATTTTTACTTGGGTTTGTTACCGGACATGTAACTAAACCAGAGGCTCAACTGAGCCTAAAATGCTCACCTGGCTCAAATTGTCAAAACAGATGAGTGTATCAGCATGTGATCAATAGCAAGAGCAATTTTTTGTTTATTTGCCATGACATGGCCAAAGGCAACTTTTTTGGCCATGTCATTTCTGCTGGTCCTAGGAAAACTTCCCAGCAAACTCTGTTCTGTGAAGTATTGAAAAACACCCGAAAGAAATTTTTGTTTTGTTTTAAACTACTGTGATTCTTTCTAGCGCCACCCCCCCCCCCCCTTCCCCCCCCCCCCCCCCAAAAAAAACCAAAAAAAAACAAGCGAATCAATTTGAACTAACTTGAATTGGACACCCCTAGAGATGTTACATACCAAATATGAAAGGATTCTCACTGGTGGATCTGAAGAAGAATTTTCATGAAATTTTCTCATATTGCTCTAAGTTAAACTTTGGGCTTCAATAAAAAGCCCAAATATTAACCCAGGGACCTGATTTGAACAACCTTCAATCTAACCCTCCCGGAGGTGTTGTACATCAAATATCAAAAGAATGTGACTGCTGGATCTGAAGGAGACGATTTTAAACGATAATTCCCCATATTGCACTAAGTAAATATTTGGGCTCCCTTGGGGAACCCAAATATTAACCCAGGAACTCGATTTGAACAAATCTGAACCTTACGCCTCTAGAGATGTTACATACTAAATATGAAAGGATTCTCACAAGTGGGTCTGAAAAAGAAGATTTAAGAAATTTTCTCATATTGCACAAAGTGAAAATTTGGGCTCCAATAAAGAGCCCAAATATTCATCGAGGGATCCCATTTCAACAAACTTGAATCTACCCCCCCCCCCCCACCCCCTCCCCCCAGGTGCTGCATACCAAATATCAAAAGAATCTGACTGGTGGATATGAGATTTTTGAAGAATATCCCCCATATTGCACCAAATTAATAATCAGGCTCCCACAGGAAGCCCAAATATTAACCCAGGAACTCGATTTGAACAAATCTGAACCTCACGCCTCTGGAGATGTCACATACTAAATATGAAAGGATTCTCACTAGTGGGTCTGAAAAAGATTTAAGAAATTTTCTCATATTGCACTAAGTTAAAATTTGGGCTTCAATAAAGAGCCCAAATATTCAACCAGGGGTCCCATTTGAACAAACCTGAATCTAACTCCCCTAAAGATGCTGCATACCAAATATCAAAAGAATCTGCCTTGTGGATCTGAAAAAGATTTTTAAAGATTATTCCCCATATTGCACAAAGTTAATAGTCAGGCTCCCATAGCTATAGGAAGCCCAAATATTAACCCAGGGACTCAATTTGAACAAACTTCAATCTGAGCCCTGCATGTAGAGGTGTTGTATACCAAGTACCAAAAGAATCTGACTGTTTGATCTGAAGAAGATTTTTAAAGCTTATTCCCCATAGCGCCCCAAGTTAATTATTTGGGCTCTTTTGTTAAGCCCAAATATGAACAGAGGGGCTCGATTTGAACACACTTGTATTGGACCGGCCTATGGATGCTGTATACCAAATATCAAAAGATTCTGAAATTTTTTTTTCAATTTTTGCAAATATGCGGACCTAGCATTTTTTCAAATGACCCTACAGAACACCCTGACACAAATGATGACCTTTTTTTTTAATCCATTCTACTGGTGAAAAGGATGCTTCAAACCAAATAACAGTTCTCTGTTCCATGTAGTTTAGGAAATATGGGCATTTGAATTTTTTTTCTATTTTTAGCCCCTGGGGTACCGACAGGGCAAGAAAAAAAAAAATTTCGGGCATCAATCAAGTACTTTGGACCCACTTATACTACATGCCATATTTGGTTCAAATCGGCCCATCGGTTCTTGAAAACGAAATTTTGGGTGGAGCCCAAAATGGGTATGTGACCAAAGACAGCTCAAATATTGATCTACCCACTTCCCTTGAACAAACTTTAATCTTCAACACCAAAGAGTGTTGCAAACCATAGGGCTGCACGATATTCGGATTTCAATACCGGTAACGGTATTTTAAAAAATATCGTGATATACCGGTATATCGTCAAGTTCAAAACTTGTAAGATTCTCACCCAAATTGTCCAAGTATTTTTTTGACATTCGAAGTCAAATAATTACGTTTTAAAAGCATTGAAATAATAAGCCTAGTAACTTGTCTTAATTCAATCTTGTATAAATATTTAGAAATAAACTTCATGATGGCACAACAAATATCGTTTATTTTGAGTCGATAATTTCAAATAAATATATACTATTTGATCCATCACTTTACAAAACATTAACGCTTAACCTGTGTTTTGTCGAGTACATGTGAATAGATCACCACTAGAGGGCATTTGCCATGTACTGGTTAAGCAGGACGCCGCTAGAGGACTAGGAGTTTGTACACTTTTCCACAAATGAAAGCAGTCAGTTTTGTCACACGGTATCACAAACAGCTGAATTTGAAACGCACATGCTCGATCGGCACGTTTTGATGTACCGGTGAACCACCTCGTGCAGTGGGTGAATGCTGGCGATGTATAAATACTATTTCAATATTAAATCACTCTTGACAAAGTGAAAATAAACAATATTATTATTATTATTATTATTATTATTTTATTAGTGTTTTGATGACTATCTGTCTAATTTTTAAAATGTGACATACAAGTCAGATCAAAACATACACATACTTTCGAAACATTAACACATGCGAACTGGTGTTGACAAAAATGAATATTCATTACTGCAGCGCTTGGAATTGTGGGTTCATTAAAACGTATGCGATTTATTCATATTGAAAAGCACATTCCAAGTGTGCCGGTAATAATAAAATAAAAAAATATTACTGCAGCGCTTGGAATTGCGAGAACAAGTGCAATGAAGTGGGAGGAACTATTAGTATTAAACCAGAAATTTCCCGGTCCAACAAAAGCCATTATTAATAGAAATATGGTAATCATTCTTCACGGTTTACGTTCGAAGTCATACTGTTTGGGGAAAATCTGTACTTACCTGTGTCATCGGAGAACCAAAAATAAAACAGCTTGTGGGAGAATATTTTACTAGTACCAGGACATGAAGTGTATTGATAAAAAACAAACAAACTGCTTTCACAGTTTCTGTTTATATACACTTTTTTTCAATCGGCTCACTCACTAAAAACCGCTTCTCGAAATGAATATCGTCACAGACAATATACCGGTAAGGACGATATTTAACCGGTTAAGATTTCAATACCGGTATTACCGGTATATCGAAATACAGTGCAGCCCTAGCAAACCATATATCAAGGCAATCTCTCTGGTGGTTCATGAGAAGAAGATTTTTAAAGATTTTTAGGATTTGGCATCATTGACCAGAGCCCGAAGAAGGCAGCAGCTTCGTTTGAACAAAATAGAAGGGTTTACTACAGGGATGGTTTGTGCAATATATGTTTGAATTTGGCTGAATGACTATGAAGCAGAAGTCAAGTTTGCAAAAGTTAACGGACGACGGATGACAGACAGCAGATGACATACGACGGACAACAGACGACGGACAAGGGATGCCAAGTGATGGCAATAGCTCACACTGACTTGCAGTCAGGTATCTAAATATTCAACAAAACCACATCAAGGGGGTCACATGATTTGGGCTTGTTAAAAATTTTTTAGAATTTAAATAATTAAAGTAATAAATTTTGGTATCGTGTGTATTGGGTAAAGGTTTAACCCTTTAACTAACATGAAAAGCAAACACTTGAAAACAAAATTCTTGAATAACTAATTTTTTTGTCTCAAAAACAAAGGTTATGACCCATCATTGGAACGAGCTTGATGAGCTCATTTCAAAGAGGAGTCATGACCTATGTTTTTGAGACAAAAAATGAAAATATAACGAAAGTTAAAAAATTTATAGTAATTTATATATTTTTTATACTTACCAATGACCCAGACTTAGCTGGTGCTAACTCTAACAAAACCAGGGCCAAACACAAATTTTGCCCCCCAATCCCCAAAATTTGCATCCAAAACAAAAAGAAATCATGTCCTAAAGGACCTCCATACTACGCCTCTACTGCGCATGCGCAGTGACGCAGACGTCCCGAAATTGGCGCCAATTATCATTCTTACTGGCAGTGCCTGGTCAGCGCTATGTACTCAGCGGGGAGGCAAGAGTTCCCAACTCCAGGGAGGGCCATCCCCGTCTGGGTCATTGGTAAGTATAAAAAATATATAAATTACTATAAATTTTTTAACATTTTTATACTGTACCAATGACCCAGACTTAGCTGAATAGTAAACAGGCTGGAGGGCCTAGGACATAGAGGAAAATCCAATAAGCTCAACTATATAGTAAAGAGGTAACCCCTTAAGGAGAAAAGGAGTATTAGGCTTTACATGTATCTTTCTTATTTAATATTAAATTAGAAAGATACACTACCCTTAATAATTGAGCACAATAACATTCATGTTCTCTATTAACATCCAGTATAACCCTTATACTAATTATTTTTAAAGCAAGCCAATAAATAAAGTAGTCCAGAGAACTGAGACTCTTTATAGTCATTTAAAAGTGTCCGAGTATTGTATATTAAAGCCCGTTTGACACTTGACATATACAAATGCTTCACACCGAGCTACACTTTAAAAATAAGACATGAATGAATTTAAACATTAATATTACACTTTAAAACCATCCCGGAAGCGACTCAGAAATACTGACTTGGAGGAGGCATTCCCTTGCTTTTCACTATAAAGCAGGTGACCTAAGGGAACACCCGCCCCCCCCCCCCCCCCCTTCCCCTTGCCCTGGGTCAAATAGCCCAGAGCGAAGAGGGCAGCCGGACGGAGTCACTGCCGGAACAGAAAGCCTGCATAACTATAGTTGCAACTGTTTAGTGGACGACATTCTGAGCAACAGATAACGGACCTAAACAATGCAGGTCTCCAGAAATGGACTCAATATTTCTGAGATAAAAATTCGTAAATGTGGATGGCTGAGACCAATAAGCAGCCTTCATTAAATCTGTAATAGCAACACTATTAGCATAAGCCCAGGAAGTAGAAAGAGCTCTTACTTCATGAGCAGAAATCTTAAGCACAGACTGCTGAGAAGATAAATCTTCATAAGCAGTACGGATAGTTAACTGAATCCATCTAGCAATAGAATGGACTGAAATATCCTTTCTATTAGGCATCAAAGACAGAAAGAAACGTTTCCGTCCCTTTCTGATAAACTGAGATCTCTGTTTATAGATACGTAATGCTCTAACAGGACAGAGTAAAGGCCTACGCCCGTCTGAAGACGGAAGAGCCTTAATAACAAAAGGTTCCGGATATTTATTAGGAGCCTGATTCTTAGCCAAAAAACCCACATTAGTAGTGAAGGTGATAGTGTTCCCAACACTACGATAATGAGAATCATCCACCGATAGTGCATGAAGCTCACTGACTCTTCTAGCAGAAGAGAAAGCTAAGAGAAAAGCTGTCTTATAAGATAAGAATTTGAAATCTACTGTCCCAAGAGGTTCAAATGGCTTTTCCTTCAATTTAAGAAGAACCCAAGCTAAATTCCACTTAGGAATTAATCTAAGAGTTCTGGGTCTATTTATCGAAAAGTTTCTAACCAACTTCGATAAAGAGACATTAGATCCAATTTGTAAACTATCATGATGTGCATAGGTATCAGATAACATAGATCTATAACCCTTTATAGTAACGGGCTGCAGTTTGATTTCGTCAAACAAGTATACTAGAAAGTTTGCAATGTCTGGTATAGAGGGATCGAATATATCTACAGAATGATCCCTACACCAACGACGAAAAACCTTCCACTTAGCCGCATAGTTTAGCGAAGAGGAGGTCCTCCTACAGTTAGAAATCGCGTCCACTGCTCGTCCTGTAAAGTGCTTGCCATGCAAGAAGGACCGCACAACGGAAAAACGTGAAGGTTGAGACCTTGCGGGTTGTGATGGAGTTGGCGCGATTTCCCCTGCCAAAGAAGATCCTCCCGTGGAGGAAGCTTCCGCGGTAGGTCCCACAACAGACACCTGAGTAGATTTATCCACGGTCTCTGTGGCGACAGAGATGCTACCAACAGAATCTTGCATTGAGATTGTTTTATCTTTAGCAATACTTGTTGAATTAACGGCGCTGGAGGATACGCATATCCTATCATTCCGTCCCAAGGGATCGACAGAGCGTCTACTGCAAATGCTCTTGGATCTGGACACGGAGACACATACGTCTGCAACTGATTGTTGAGATGTGTCGCAAATAAGTCTATCATTGGCCGTTCCCATTGGTAGCAAATCTGATTGAATACTTGTTTGTTGAGAGTCCACTCCGACGGCAACAAGCGACCCTTTCGTGAAAGGGAGTCTGCTAGCACATTCAGACGACCCGGTATGTGACGGACCGAAAGAAGAACGTGATGTTCTAGCGCAAACAGAAGGATTCTTTCCGTTAGATTGAACAACAGAACTGAATGAGTGCCTCCCTGATTCCGTATATATGCCACTACTGTCGTATTGTCGGATAGGATTTGGACATGAGCATCGTGAATAATGTCCATCCAGTGACGTAACGCAAGCCAAATTGACATCATTTCCTTGATGTTTATGTGCTTGCACAGGAATTGCGGATCCCAAAGACCCTGGCATCTCGAATCCGTTGGGATTAATGATGCACCCCAACCTGTTTGACTGGCATCCGTCATAACGGTAAAACTAGGATCCGGCAACTGCAGCGGAACTCCTTGAGTTAACCACTGAATGTTTGCCCAAGTCTGAATCTCTTGTTTCACTTGATCTGACAAGAGAACGTCTACATCGAGCGAATTAATTTTCACACTCCAATTCTGAGTCAGGAAAATTTGAAGAGGACGTGTGCGTAACCGCCCCATCGGAATGAGATCCGCGGCGGCTCCGCACAGACCTATCAGTCTCATAAATTCTCTCGCCGTAACTTTGTCTGCGTGCAGACAATAGCGAGCGTAACAACTGACTAATTTCGCTCTGGTTAACGGCAGACGAACGAGATTGTTGTGCGTCTTGAAGCTCATTCCCAGATGAGTGAATGACTTGGACGGCACCAGATCCGACTTCTCCTCGTTTACTATAAAATCGAGACGTCGGAGCAATATTAGAAGATTCTGAACATCGTTCTGAAGCGTTAACTCGTTGCCGTACCTCTGAAGAATGTCGTCCAGGTAGGCCGACGTTACCGCAGACGAATGAGCTCGGAAGTAAATCATTACCGAGTTCATTACCCGAGTAAAAGCCCAGGGTGCTAGATTCAATCCGAAGCACATCGCCCGGAATTGATACACCACTCCTAGGACTGCGAAGCGTAGATACTTTCGGAATGTCGGATGTACCATGACGTGAAAGTACGCATCTTTGAGATCTATGCTCGTTGCATAATCGTTCACCCGAATACTCGCACTGACCGATCGAATCGTCTCCATATAAAACTTCGGAGCGACGATCAGCTTGTTTATCCAGCTCAAATCTATGACTGGACGGAACGAGCCGTCTGGTTTCGGAACCAGAAACAGATGGCTGTAGAATCCCGGAGATTCCTGGTTTTCTACGACCTCTACCGCGTTCTTCATTAAAAGAGACTGCACCTCTGATAACAGAGCGTCTCTTTTCTGTGGATTTGACGGAAGATGAGTCCACTTTGGACTTCGAGTTAATGGAGGCTTTCGTTTGAAGGATATCTTTAGACCTTCCGAAGTCACTCCTCTCACCCAAGGGTCGTCCGTAATCGACGCCCATTCTTGTGAAAAGCTCGACAACCTTCCGCCAACCGGAACGCGATAGAGGTTTAAGCCATCACCTCCTGGACCTGCAAGGCCTGCGGTAGGAGAAACCACGTCTTCCACGACCCGCACCTCGCCCCGTCGACCTCGGGGCGTCCGACCGATTGTCCCGGCCTGAAGGACGTCCCGAACGAGAGTCGCTATCCTGACGGTCTCTCGAATAAGACCAAGAGGACGCACCGGAACCTCTATAGGAACCTCTCTTGGGCGCATTAGACCCAGAAGTGCCTGTCTTATTCGTGTCTGCTGCTCTTAGGAGCAGCTCTTGTACCGCATCGGACGAACCCGGCTGCCGAACCATTCGGTGAATGGACGCTACACCGGGCGAGCTAGCGGACGACATTTGTCTAATCTCCATGAGCACTTTTGCCGCTAGCTCTGAATTCATTTGTGACGACGGACGCACACTTGAAGAAGATAACATGGAAACATCACCCTGTTCTGGTTCCTCTGAAATAGAAACTGAGAGAGTAGAGTGACCTTGCGGAGAAAGAGCCGGCATCGCTCTTTCTCCAGAAACAACATATCGTGACACACGTTTCCAATGTTTCTCATCCCAATGTTCACATATAGGACAGGGATTAATGCGAGAACACTGACTACAATTAATACAATGATCATGAAAGTCAGAGGAAGATTTCTTCCTATTACAATTTGAACAACGTCCCTTCATTGTGAAAGAACAACAATAAGTCCTAGTTACTCGCAAAAACCCCTGACACAAAGATACATAATAACATGATCCATTAATAAATGAAAAAACAATTGCAAAACAAAATAATTTTGAAAAAATATTTTTTTAGCGAAGCCCAAGTTGCTGAAAAGTAACGTTGAGCCCCGATGGATCCGATGGCAAAGTGTGGTCAAAAATTTTAAATTTATATTAAATAATTAATGAGACACTTTCGGATAATATAAATGTATCTTATAGTGAGATAAACTACAGCAAAGGCAAACAGCCCCCCTCAAAAAAGGCTGTTGCCAATGAAAACAAACAGTGTAAAAACACCAGAAAACATGACTCCAGGCACTGAAAAAACTGGCCCGGAATCAGTCATCAATTACACTCTATCTGATGCAAAACAGAGACTCCCAGGGGAGAATCTGTAGAACATCAGATGGAAGATGCAGAACACAAACATTATACACCCATGGGTGAAAACGTAACTATGGGGAAAATAACAGAAAACATTCTGTAACCAAGCAACTCTCCCAGGAAATTTTAGAAATGAAATTTCTCAAAAATATGCCAAAAGCATGGGAGAATTGCAAGGGGGGACTTTAGAAGGCTAGGGGAGAGGAAACACTGAATAAGCAGTGCAACAATTAGCAAGAATGACAACAAGAGGCCCATGCCTCGAAAATAGGCAACTTAACATAATTTCATCAAAAAATTTTAAGTACAGCCCTGATTATTTTTTGCCACTTCTTTTTCCTCTCCTCCTTCTATCCTCCTTAGAATCACATTTTCTCCAAAAATTACGTGTCTGGCATCCTTTAAACTGAGATTTACAAGCACAAAGATCAGTGAGATGTTGACTGATGAAGGGCCAAACAGAGAATGATAATTGGCGCCAATTTCGGGACGTCTGCGTCACTGCGCATGCGCAGTACAGGCGTAGTATGGAGGTCCTTTAGGACATGATTTCTTTTTGTTTTCGATGCAAATTTTTGGGATTGGGGGGCAAAATTTGTGTTTGGCCCTGGTTTTGTTAGAGTTAGCACCAGCTAAGTCTGGGTCATTGGTACAGTATAAAAATATTAATTGGTGATTTTTGTGAATAGCGCTGGACGGTTTGGGCCCTTACGTTGGGTAAAGGGTTAAATGAATGTTAGCATGAGAGAAACTTGATTTGATACCTCTAATGCTTGCTATGATGGGATCTGAAAAACAGTGAAGAATAAAAAGAAACTTGAAGCTCACCTTGAAAACCTCATTAGTCTTGTACAGCTTGAATAGAGCATCAGCTGCTGCCAAATTTTTGGCTGCATTTTTTTTGGCTGCGAATGCTTCTCCAATATTCTGCTTCTGGATAGAAATGGTACTTCTGAAAAATAAACAAAAACAAATAAAATTCAAGTGGTTTGAGCACACCAAATATGCAGAGGTTGCTGCATATGACCATTCTCAACCTTAAAAAGACCGAAGATTTTTATACATTTTTGCTACATTTTGACAGTCCACATCCTGTGGATTTACAATTGTTTCCAGTTAAGTCTTGGCCGCGAAAAGGGGCAGCCAAGACTTACCAAGAAACAACTGCAAAGGTACTGGAATGCAGCTTTCAAATTTACCCGCAGACTGCATTCTGGGGCACCTGTTCAGCTGTGGTAAAAAGTGATGGAAGTCCAAATTAGGCACCTAAGGGTTGGTTAACTTTTTATTAGAGTGCTCAATTAATTTTGTTGATAAAAATTTCTCTAAATTTGTCTTGCAACAGTTTATTGAATTGAAGAGAGCACACTCCAATAAAATGTAGCAACACAAATCCACATGATCAAAATAAAATTGAAAACACTTCACATGTAGAGGCCAACCAACAAAAGTTTTTCCAAGTCCTGCTTTTTCCTTTTGATTTTACATTAATTATGAATAACTGCCGAAGAGATAATGCAACTCCGCTTGCAAGCAGATTGAATATCTCTTATAAATGATTTACCATTTATAAAGTTAACTTTCAAAGGTGTGAACTGGTGGAGGCAAGATTTGCCTACAAACAACTTCAAATGTATTTTGAAAGCAAGATTGAAAATTTACACCGAACATCATCTTGGAAACCTGTTCTGTGCAGGAAAAACTAACTGATCAGTTGGAATTCAGACTAATTTAATTATTGGTGTTTATTTATTTATTTATTTATTAGTGTTTAAGGTCACATACTTATACACAATGGCTAATCGTGACCGTGACAGTTTTACGCGTGGAGGAAGCCGGAGTACCCGGAGAGAACCACCGAGCAACAGACAGCTCAACATTCTAACTCTGTTCAATCTCCACTTAAGCAGGGTTATAGCTATTGAAGACCTGTGCACCATCGACGTGCAGTACGCCTTAGTACATGGTGTCATCGTGCTGCCTTATTGGTGTTTAAGGTCAGGTATTTTTGCACAATGGTTAATCATGGCCGCAACATGGATATAAAGTCATGTCTAGGCAATAGTTTAAACGCATGTAGCCCACTTTGGAGTACTTCCACCAAGGCACTGGTTACCAGGTCCTATTTTACAAGTCAGAGCTTGTTCACCACAGAAAAAGCAAAAAAAAACAAAAAACACTGCATCACTTTCCGGGGGTCCCAAGAGAAGAATTTGGCCTTTAAAGGTCAAGTACAAACCAATAAGCCCAGTGTGATGAAAGCTGATCAGCTAGATACTGATTCAACAGCTACATCAGTGTTAGAAGCCCATATTTAAGATTTGATAAACAATGGTGGTGATTGAATGATCAAGATTTCAAACTGCCACAGTTGGCATGGCATAACACTCAAATAGAAGGAAATAAAATTATGTTGCATGGGATCCATTTTGTTAGTTTATTGAAGTATTAAAGAGGAGATCAGTTACTGATCAGTCCCCATGTAATTTTTTACGCTGTTTAATTTTTCTTGTCCCACAATAGTAATGTGAAGAGAAAAAAAAAAGATATAAATAATGTCATCTTGTTCACAAAAAGTAATAAGCACTAAAAAAAACAGAGGCTCTGCTGGTCCTAGAAAAGCTTCCTTGCAAACTCTGTTCTGTGAAGTATTAAATGAAAGTGTCAATGACACTGTAGCTCAACTTGACAAACTTGAACTTGTTAAGTTATAAATGAAATGGCGAAATGAAGATCAATGGTACCAATGTTATTTGATGAAATTTCAACACAACAGCATTGTGTGTGCACAATGCCAGAGTAATCCATGCATTTTTAAATGTAAGCTGTAAGACTGGCTAAAGGAAGAATGTTGATACACAAATGCAGTATGTTCAGAGGTTATTGTAAATGGCAACTTTTTTCACAGAAATGAACTTGGGGTGTGACTTCTCTATCCAAAGTCGATTAATTGGGAATAAGTGTCAAAATTATCAGCTGTCCGAATTCAATCAACTATTTCTTGAGTTGAGGAAAAAAGCCTGATTCTAATCCTTCAACACGCCTAAAACATGAAAGTATCAGATCACAAACAGTCACTGAGGGCTGAAAGGAGCTTGCCCCACAGCGTCCATCCGTGCCTTCGGTGCGCAAAACCATTCTGCCCCCCCCCCCCCCCCCCCCAGTCTGATTCTAAATTTCACCTGTCTGTTTTCAAAGCAAGGCTGTTATCCAGAAGCGAAGCTAGGATTTTCCAGGTCAATATATGCCACATGCATATCCGATGGTCAAAGGCCTGAGGTGGATGTGGCCTTCCCGCTGGTGGAGCTTCGATGGAATTGTAGATCAGTCCTACTTCACTATTTTTGAATGTGCAAAGTCTCTGACGGAACTTTTATTTATTTAACTGCATGGAATGTAAATATACCAGGTCAGGTGCACAGTCGGGGGATGGGGGCAGGAGAGGGGGGTCTTGCATCGAGTCAATGTTTTTTAGTGGGGGAACAACAACAATGAATTTTACTGGTAATCTGCCCCCCCCCCTCCCCCCACTCCGCCAGTCTTCTACACATGATATTGCAGACTCGAGGCATTGTTGATGCAGTGCTCGACTGTGCATGTTCATGATTCATAATTGCCATAATTTGCCTACAGTACACACTGAGTGGCTGGGATTAGAAGAGTTTCCACTCACACAGTGTGCTCAGGTTCTGTGAAAAAAGCGTACAGCACACTGGAGACATACTTCAACTTGAAAGACTCCAGAATTCGTTTCAAAGCCTTTAGACCAAAATACCAAGTTATGTTATTTTACTTTAACCCAGCGGGGCGAACTGTGTGGAGCGAAAAGCATTCAAATGATAAAATGGCAAACTCCTCATACACGTGTTGTTTAAAAGTTATGAAAAAATAATGCCCTCGTATTTAAAAGACACACTTTCAGGGGGTGTTCTTTCATATGATATTGATGAATAAATAGTCAAAATGTACGATCACTGTTTTTCTTTCATTCGAATGTGCTTTTCTTGAACCATTTAACTCGGAAATGTATGTCCGATCAGAATATCGATTCACCCCAAAACAGCCGACTTTGTGTTGAGAGAATGTCCAACCGTAAAATTGGCTTTTGACCGATTTCTGATGTCAGGTAAATGACTTCTGTTTGAAGTAATTTGGATATCGCCGATGGACATAGCTGCCTTTTTATTTGTTTATTTTTATATAATAATTTTACCAATTGAGAGTAATATTTCTATCGACACTCAACCGGGGGGGGGGGGGGGAGCAATTCAGATATAATTTTTTTTGCCCAACCCCACTTTTGGAAATGCAAGTAGTTTTAATCATTTAATTATTTGTTAACCCTTGGCTACATTCAATGGTAGGTTAAACAGATAGTTCTGTAAAAAGCTCAGCCAAGTCTAACTGAAAAAAATCTATTTTTTTTGCATCAACTTAATTATAGCTCAAGTCATGAGCTCTCGTTGGACCAAGCACGTTCCAGTTAGGAGTCCACAGGCATGTTTTTTCAGGAAATCATTTTTAAAAATAATTGAATATGCCCAGGGATCGGGCCATCACTTTCTGAATTTAAAAAGAAAAATTAAGCCAATATAATTTCCTTTTCACTTTCAACCGAAACTCTGGCAAAGTAGGCCTGTATGGCTTCACCAAACTATATTGCAGGACGTTTTGTTGGGGTGGAGGGAGGGGGGTGGGGGCTTATCCTGCTGAATCCTTCAGGACATTCATTGGTGGACCTTGAAATACTCTGCTTCTTTTAGCTACCAGGAATTTCGCAAGGTACCATATAGGCTATATTTCCATAAAATAAAAGACGGGTGGAGTTAAGACTGTAGGCTTAATACTTTTCGTTCTCAGTTTGATGCGCTGAGGATTTACCCGCTCAGACCAGGTCTCTTCTTGTGATAGTGTTGACCTGTTCACATCCATTTTATTTCCACACACTTTTGTTTCAAAATTTTTACTTTTGTCGATTTGAAAAGGGATGGGGGGGGGGGGGGGGGATTTCGGTTTCTCTAAGTGCATGTTGCCTACTCTGTGTTTTCTTTGGAATTACGGTTATGGATTTAACACTTGTTCTTGTGTTTCCATTTCATATATAAAGTTAACTTTAATGTCGCCAAACTTTCGATAAAATGGAACTTTTCAGATCCATGCAGCGTCAAAAGTCAACATTGTGTCAGTCACGTTTTTTTTTATTCTTTATTTCCGATTTCAATTGCATGTGAGATTGCTGCCTATACTGTTCAATCTGAGTATTTTCATTCTGATCACACACTGGAGGTTGAATAATATCGCTTTTTAAAAATCTTTTAAAGCGTTTTTAAATGCAGACGAGACTCAACCGGTCCACAAATTCGCTGAAAAGCCGATTTCTGAAACCTGCAATATGATCAGAAATATAGTTTGAGTTTCCCCATAGCATTTGCAAATGGGCGTCAATGGCGTTTGGGTTCAAAATTCTCGTGAATAATTTATTGTTCAGCTTTCACACAAATGCATATTTTTATTACAGAACACCAACTACATGTGTGTCTTGAACTTTAAACTTTCATTATAAATAGCGGAGTGTTCCGAATTCGCTCGCAACATTTTCGATACACTGTCAGTTCGGCATTCTGTGGAAAGCGTTCTTTCTTTCCAACCATGCCTGCCTCTCACTGTTATAACCCCCATATTATATTGAGATTGATATATCCTTAGTAGATAATTATATGAGAAAGATATTTTTTATTTCTGCATTTTCTGCTTGGTCTCACTCATTTACACTCAGTGACCTTGTTTACTTGAACTTTAACAGAATCACCTAGAAACTGTTAGAACCTTGAAGAATTTTCATCTTCTGGAACATTCTATATGGTTACTATATAAAGGTTTGTCAACAGAATAAAAAAACTCATTTTTTTAGAAAGCCATTTCAGAAAGACTCACTTCAGTTGTTTCCATTGGAAATTATTATTGTTTTAGAACAGTGCATTTATTACAGAAGCAGTGCTTCTTTGTGAATTTGGAAGATTGATTCCAAAAGGAGAATTTTGGAAGGAATCATTCGTCTTGGAAAAGAGAATTTATACTTTCTGTGAAACAGAATAACACTGTTTTGTGAAGGGCCAGGATTCTACTGGATTGTTTGGAAATTGCCTGTGGCGCCAATACTTCTTGGATTTTTACTCCATTTGAATTTTGCAGAGCATTTTATTATATTTTATTGGAGACTGCTGAAATTTCTAAGTGAACATTTTATTACAAATCTACGGGATACTGTTTTTGAAGAGACATTCTTGGATTTAATACTACCAGCTGGTAACTTTCTTCACAAGATTCTTCACCACTGGATTACTGGATTCTGTTAAACTGTACTTTGGACTAATTCAATAATTGATAAGTACCACTGTTTTTATTTTCCGTAAACCAATCAGTGTAAAAGATCTTTGTATCATTTTTTTTATATTCATTTTTTTTTTTATTAAATTTTAGAATAGTTAAATTCATAGTTATTGTTGCTGATTCTCAGATTTCTTTATGTTACCAATATCAATAATATTTCCATACCGTAACAGAAATTGGGAGCTCGTTGCCGAGATTGAATATTAGATAACGAGAAAATTGCAAATTGCAATTATTATTTTGGCTCACTTTCAAAACATTTAAATTTTCTTCAGTATTATTATTTATATAATCTGAGAACCAGCAAACCTTTTCATCATGGTGTTTGTGACAGAATTTATATCTGACTTTGAAAGCTCTCCTAGTTTGGCCCTTCAGAATCTCTTAAGGAGGATTTATTCCAACTTGCTCATTATCTAAAATTACCTGCCACCCCTGGTCTGAACAAACAAACTTAAACAGCTCATTGTTAATCATTATAGGGAAGAAGGTCTTTTGCCTCAGTCTGCAACTCCCCCCTCTGAACCACAACCTACTGATGACCTTGAACTCAAGAAATTAGAATTAGAATTAAAAAAGTTAGAAATGCAACAAGAAATGAAAAGACAGGAAAATGAAATTAAATTAAAAGAAATTCAGGCTCAAAAGGAAAAAGAGGATAGGGAATTAAAATTAAGGGAAATTGAAACTCAAAAAGAAATGCACTTAAAAGAATTAGAAATTCAAAAGGAAATAAAAATAAAAGAATTGGAATCTCAACAAGGCTCAAATGTAATTTTACCAAGTGGATTTGATGCAACTAAACATGTTAGGCTAGTTCCCCCCTTTCAAGAAAAAGAAGTTGATAAATATTTTTTTACGTTTTGAAAAAGTGGCAACAAGTTTAGAATGGCCAAGGGATGTCTGGACTTTGCTATTGCAAAGTGTTTTGAAAGGGAAGGCCGAAGAAATCTATTCTGCTCTATCTTCAGAGCAAAGCAATAATTATGACACTGTAAAAGAAGCTATACTTAAGGCATATGAACTTGTTTCAGAGGCCTACAGGCAGAAATTCAGAAATTATTATAAAAACGAAAATCAAACTCATGTGGAATTTGCCAGAGAGAAGCAAAATTTATTTGACAGGTGGTGCCATTCAAAAGAAATAGGGAAAGATTTCTCTAAATTAAAAGAAATGATGCTAATTGAAGAGTTCAAAAGAAAGATACATTCAGATATAAAGGCCCACCTGGATGAACAAAAAGTTGACACTTTGAACAGAGTAACAGTACTAGCAGATGACTATGCCTTAACTCATAAAATGAGTCGTAACTCTACAAATTTTTGGCTTCACAAGAATTCTTTCCAAAGTGGACCTAGACCAACTTCAGATAAAACTCATCCTTCCAGTCCTCCAAACTTTTCACCACCCAAATTTAATAGGAAGCCTAATGAGAAAAAGTCATCTAATGCCAGTCCAACACCATTACGACCCAACAGTTCAACTAATACTTGTAATTATTGTAAGAAACCAGGACATTTATTATCTGATTGCTGGCTGTTAAAAAGGAAAAATGAGTCCTCTACTTCACAGAATGCACTAGCATGTGGTCCATGCCCTGAAAATTATGTAATAAAGCAAGATGCTTTAGAAAATTATAAGCCATTTATTTCTGAAGGCTTTGTTTCCCTTGAGGGGGATAAGCACTGTTCCTTACCAATAAAAATACTGAGAGACACAGGGGCTACTCAGTCTTTAATGTTAGAAGGCATTTTGCCATTTTCTGAAGAAAGTGCTACAGGGGCACAAGTTCTAATATCGGGTATTGAGTCAAATTCTTTAAATGTCCCACTTCATAAAATAAATTTAAAAAGTAGTTTAGTAAATGGGACTGTGACAGTAGGAATCAGACCTACTCTACCTGTAAAAGGTATTTCTTTATTATTGGGATATGACTTAGCTGGTGGCAAAGTCACTGTAGAACCTCAAGTGGTGGATAAGCCAAGCACAGATGAAAGTATTATTAATTTGAAGGATTGTTTTCCTTTTGCCTTTCCAGCATGTGCTGTGACGCGGTCCATGGCAAAGAAAGCTGAGGTTGATAACAACCTCAATTGTGTTGATTTAAACAGCAAAGCTGTGGATAACAACAGTCACAGAATTACGGATTCTGAAGATATTGAGTTGTCTCAGACATTTTTGAGTCAGTGTGATGACTCCTCCAGAGATTGTAAAGAGGCCACTACACCTGAGAGTGATAGGGGGACCTCCTTGAATGTCATTTCCCGGACATCTTTAATTCAGGAACAGGAAAGTGATCCTGACCTTGCCGAGCCACGTGAAAGGGCTCTCACAGAGGCAGAAGCCCAAAACTCCTGTCTGTTATTTTAAAAAATCTGATGTACTCATGAGGAAATGGCGACCACCAGAAGTACCCTCCAATAGTGATTGGGAGGTTATTTATCAAATAGTTGTCCCCACTAAATACCGGAATGAAATAATAAGCCTGGCTCATGAAAATCCAATGGCTGGACATTTGGGAGTTAGAAAAACCTACTCTTGTATTCAACAGTGTTTTTACTGGCCCAAGCTTCGACAGGATGTTGTTGAATTTTGTAAAACCTGCCACACCTATCAAATTGTAGGAAAACCCAACCAGAAGATTCCTCCTGCTCCCCTTCAACCAATCCCTGCTTTTGAGGAGCCATTTAGTAGAATTATTATTGATTGTGTTGGCCCATTGCCTAGAACAAGATCTGGAAATGAATATCTTCTTACCATCATGTGTGCTTCTACACGATTTCCTGAGGCTATTCCTCTAAGAAATATTAAAACTAAGACTATAGTTAAGGCCTTGATGAAATTTTTCACAACTTTCGGTCTACCCAGGTCAGTGCAATCGGACCAAGGCTCAAATTTGATGTCAAACATTTTTCAGCAGGTGATGTATGAGCTCAAAATTAAGCAGTACACATCAAGTGCCTACCATCCCGAAAGTCAAGGAGCTCTAGAACGCTTTCATCAAACACTGAAGACCATGATAAAGGCCTATGGGGAGGATAATGAGAAGGATTGGGATGAAGGAGTACATCTCCTCTTATTTGCAGTCCGTGAGACTGTACAGGAATCTCTGGGGTTCAGCCCTTTTGAATTAGTGTTTGGACACTCAGTGAGGGGTCCACTCACTGCTTTGAAAGAGAAATGGCTCGAGGAAGAGCCACCTGAAATTTCTCTCCTGGACTATGTGTCCACTTTTAAGGAAAAATTGCACCAGGCCAGAGAAATGGCAAATAAACATTTACAGAAAGCCCAGAGTCATATGAAGACCTGGTATGATAAAAAGGCGAAATTTCGCTCCTTTAAACCTGGGGACAAGGTGCTAGTATTATTCCCTTTAAAGGGCAATGCTTTACAAGCAAGATATTCAGACCCTTATATTGTTAAGCACAAGATCAGTGATACTGATTATATTGTTGAGACTCCTGATAGACTCAAAAATACTCAGCTGTGCCATATAAATATGTTGAAAACATATTATGAGAGAGAACCTAACTCTCTACCAGTCTCAACTGTCATCCACATGGATGAGGTGGAAATTCCTGTGGAGGATGTTCATGAAGGCGGTGAAAATGTACCTCTGAAGTTACAGAACTCAGATGTCCTAAGAGATCTACAAAACAAAATAGATTATTTACTGCCTGACCAAAGAAAAGATTTAGATGATTTAATTTTCAAATATCAACACTTATTTCCCTATGTGCCTAGTAAGACATCTGTTATTTTTCATGATGTTGATGTAGGAGAGGCAAATCCCATCAAACAGCATCCATATAGATTGAACCCTTTCAAAGCTGAGATCATGCAAAAGGAAATACAGTATATGCTGGACAATGATATCATAGAACCTAGCCATAGCAACTGGAGTTCGCCCTGTATACTCGTCCCAAAACCTGATGGGAGTTACCGATTTTGTACGGATTACCGAAAAGTGAACAGCCTCACCAAAACCGACAATTATCCAATTCCAAGAATTGATGACTGCATTGACAAACTTGGCCATGCTAAATATGTGACAAAATTTGACTTGTTAAAGGGTTATTGGGAAGTCCCTTTAACAGAAAAAGCAAAAGAAATATCTGCTTTTGTTACCCCATTTGGATTGTATCAATATAAAGTAAGGCCTTTAGGCATGAAAAATTCTCCAGCAACGTTCCCGTGCATGGTTAACCACTTAATTGCAGACCTAGATCACAGTGAAGCTTATATTGATGATGTTATTATACACACAGATACAAATTGGGCTGATCATCTAAAGCATATTCAAGAATTTTTTGACAAAGTGACCCAAGCCAACCTAACTATTAACTTGGTAAAATCAGAATTTGGCAAAGCAACTGTAAATTATTTAGGTCATGTTGTGGGTCAGGGGCAGGTGAGGCCGATTGCGGCAATAGTTGATGCCAGTGTAAATTTTCCAGTACCAAGCTCTAAAAAGAGCTCATGAGATTCTTGGGCATGGCTGGATATTATAGAAAATTTTGTTTAAATTTCTCAGATGTTGTCTCCCCTTTGACCAATTTATTGAGCAAAAGGGTTAGGTTTGTTTGGACTGAGGAGTGCCAGAAATCCTTTAACAGAATAAAAACTTTATTAAATAATTCCCCTATTCTGGCCAGTCCCAATTATGAAAAGCCCTTCAAATTATTTATAGATGCGAGTGACAATGGAGCAGGTGGGTATATTGCCCAGTAAGATTCCCAAGGTATTGATCACCCTGAATGTTATTTCTCTAGAAAATTTCTCAAACATCAAAAGAATTACTCTACAGTATAAAAAGAAACTTTGGCTCTAATTTTGACATTAACCCTGTCCCATTTTGATGTGTATCTAGGAACCACCCAATGCCCAATTACAATTTACACCGATCATAACCCCTTTTATCAATAAAATGAAAAACAAGAATCAAAGATTATTGCGGTGGAGTTTAGCCCTTCAAGAATATAATTTAGAGATTAGGCATATTTCGGGAAGAGATAATGTTGTAGCTGATGCTCTTTCCAGAATACCCTAATTTAAAATGATACGATCGGTCCCTATTCACTTCAAGTGTATATGTTTATTTAAAAAAAAAAAAAAAAAATTTTGAAGATTATGGTGTGTGTGTATTGTAAACCAGTCAGAGACTGTTAAAATTATATAAAAAGTTTTCAGTACCTTCAAACTTTTTCTTTTAAGGCGGGGTGTGTTATAGCCCCCATATTATATTGAGATTGATATATCCTAAGTAGATAATTATATGAGAAAGATATTTTTTATTTCTGCATTTTCTGCTTGGTCTCACTCATTTACACTCAGTGACCTTGTTTACTTGAACTTTAACAGAATCACCTAGAAACTGTTAGAACCTTGAAGAATTTTCATCTTCTGGAACATTCTATATGGTTACTATATAAAGGTTTGTCAACAGAATAAAAAAACTCATTTTTTTAGAAAGCCATTTCAGAAAGACTCACTTCAGTTGTTTCCATTGGAAATTATTATTGTTTTAGAACAGTGCATTTATTACAGAAGCAGTGCTTCTTTGTGAATTTGGAAGATTGATTCCAAAAGGAGAATTTTGGAAGGAATCATTCGTCTTGGAAAAGAGAATTTATACTTTCTGTGAAACAGAATAACACTGTTTTGTGAAGGGCCAGGATTCTACTGGATTGTTTGGAAATTACCTGTGGAGCCAATACTTCTTGGATTTTTACTCCATTTGAATTTTGTAGAGCATTTTATTATATTTTATTGGAGACTGCTGAAATTTCTAAGTGAACATTTTATTACAAATCTATGGGATACTGTTTCTGAAGAGACATTCTTGGATTTAATACTACCAGCTGGTAACTTTCTTCACAAGATTCTTCACCACTGGATTACTGGATTCTGTTAAACTGTACTTTGGACTAATTCAATAATTGATAAGTACCCGCCGTTTTTATTTTCTGTAAACCAATCAGTGTAAAATATCTTTGTATCATTTTTTTTATATTAATTTTTTTTTTATTAAATTTTAGAATAGTTAAATTCATAGTTATTGTTGCTGATTCTCAGATTTCTTTCTGTTACCAATATCAATAATATTTCCATACCGTAACACTCCCACAGTTGCTTCATTAGAACAGCTGCGATTACTAGTAGGCTAATATTCTCGAAATGCAAACGTCTTCACTTCTGCCTTCTCCTACCACACGTACATGCCGGCCTTTACAAAATACTGGGTGTACAGTTAAAACTAGAAGTCCTGTCACGTCTAGTGCAGAAAACGCTCATTAGCTAATGCGCTATCTAGTGCAGAACAGTCAAGTAAATCTCGTTAAACATGCGATAACTTCTGCGCTATGTAATGCAGAACGTAGTGCGCTATTCCCGAGGTCATTAACATCGATCTCCGACACATATCATTAGGAAAAGAAATGTGTGGTAAGTGGACTCAGACATCAGTTGATATTATTTCGAATCAGGTTCGCCGGGTAAATTAGTCGTGACAATGAATGAAAAAACGCAGAAAAAAATGTCGAAATGACCAGTTTTCATTTTCACAAGAAGCCCAGACAGTGAAATCAAAGTCATTGCCAAATCGGATATAATCGTCTTTTAAATGATTTTATTCCATGCTATTGATGAACACGGGGACGAGACTTGTGTGAGATGTGTATGTACGAACAGCCCGGCACGTGATCATTTTGAAATAACCTAATAAAAATGTTTTGACAACAACATTTTATCAATTAATTAACATCTCTGACTCTGTTCGACTTAGAAAATATGGATAAATTTGTTCGTAAAATCACCATAAAAAATCATCCAAATACCGTTAATACCGCTCAGTCTCCGTCTGAATTTCAACAAGTAATTCGCAACAAATTTTCAATATCATCCAAATACCGTTAATACCGCTCAGTCTCCGTCTGAATTTCAACAAGTAATTCGCAACAAATTTTCAATATCAATTAAAACCTTCTCATTCCAATATAAGGCCTTGTTAATATCACTTGCTACACCAAATAATAACAAACACAGTGAGGCCGCGACTTGCTATTCAGTACGATGGGAATCACCCAGAGACTCCCCTAGCCGAATTGATCCACACCGTTTTGATCCGAACCCCGTCTCCACTATTTGACCCAAACCCATTTTCAGTGGCAAGGCCATAAAGGCTGGCGAACGATTTCACCCCGCCCGTCCCAGAGTCAAACCGTCCCCAGAATATTTAGACCGACACCTCCCCCCCCCCCCCCCCCCCCTCCCCAAGATTTTGAAATAATGACTGGGTGGTCACAAGCTGGGTTTTTGAGGAGGTAGTTGTTCTTGTTTTGGCAAACGGCACGCTTGTTCATATTAGTCTAAGGACTACATAAACAATAATTTTTCAATGTTGATTGAAAAATGCCCTTCCCCTTCCTGTGCAGACTGGTTAAAAATAGGTCATAAGCCAACACGACTTACTTGAACCCCCCCCCCCCCCCCCCCCCACACACACCCGATCTTCAACTTTTCCGAACCGTCTTGTCCTTCTCACCGTAAGTGAAGTGTATCTTATAAAATTATCAGTAAACAATAGGGATGAGACAATTTAGCTAAATTGTAAGTACAATTTATTAAATTGTAGCTACAATTTAATAACTAAAAACAATGTGAAGCTAATAGGCTTCCGTAGATGAGAACGCTAAGCAACAAAATTCGCTGAAATTTGCAAAAATTCCGTTTTCAAAATAAATTTGTAAAAATCAGGGATTTTTTTTAAAATATAAGAACACAGGGTGAACCTGTTGATTTTGAAATATTTAATTTCTAAAAATTTCAGCGTTTGGGACAGGAATTTCAATCCCTTTAAACAAATAAAACAGCCGGAAAAAATGAGTTTTTTTATTTTAATTTTTTATCCCAAACGGATTTTTCTCCAGATCAGTTCTTTTCAATCATTCTTCATCATTATTCTTTAATCACTGATGATAAAATAACATAAATATAAATTTGACACCTAATTGTTATTAAGTAACCCATTTCCAAATTGAAGTCATAAAACGGGAGCTTAGTATATTGACAGGAGTGTTTTCAAAGCTTATTCACACCTTCTGTTGTTCAAAAAACGCACAGATGGTAATCACAGATGGTAATTGCCAACATTACTGATTGCTACCTGAAAAACTGCCGCAGAAAATCCTCCCTGTTCAGTCCACAATATAGCGCAATCCTCTGATGTAGCCTTCAGCACCAATAAATAATAATCATATTTGTTCCATAAATGTGGAGCAAGAAAGTTGAATAATCAAAAGAACTGGTGACATTTTATGAAAATTAAAACTAACAACTTTCAAGTGTGCAGAGTAAAAACTTCACCGTGCACATGGTTTAATGGCAGTTCATTGTAAACGAACTGTACGCCTATATTAGAGATATGATCGGGTCTTGTGTGGGATGGGTCTATACAATTCCCCTCCCCCACCCAGTGTTTGGAATATCGGACTGAAGTCCTGCAAATTTCAACTCGAGGAAACACCACTTGGCACTTGTACTCATCTACTCGCCAGATGACCCGAGTTATTCTTCTCCTTATAATTGGGGTGTCTGCAAATCACTCCAGGGGTGGAATATCCACCCGAATGATATTCTCAGTTTCTGTGACAAAGCAAACACAAGGAACTCACAGTATGGTTCTGTTGATTGGGTTTTTTTATATTGGTTCGAAGCTCACTTGAAGTTGAGAATGTTTCTTTCACATGACACAATCCAGAATGCGTGGAAATTCCACTTTGTTGGTGTTTCAGTACAAAAGCATATACCATGTACCGTGGATGGGTTTCAGACACGTCACAGAATATCCACAATCAGAAGTACAGTCGTTAACGGTGTACGGGAAATTCACAAGAACGATGGGTCGAGTCACCTGTGGTACGAAACAGAAAGATGAAGTTTCAACGTCTCAAACCACGTGTCAAGATGTGGACGAGAAAATTGTTCACAATGTTCATGCTCACTGAGCTTTCTAAAACATTCTTTCAGATATTTTTCACGAATAAATAGTTGTTACAGGCTTTTGATTGCTCTCAGTCATTTGGAAATGCTCTTTCACGACATATTAACCTATCAAGTGAAATGCGTCAGAATATCAATTCACCCCAAAAAAGCCGCCCGCGGACAGAAAATAAAAAAAACTGATTTTAATTGATTTCTAGCATGAGCATGTGGAGATTTTTCAGTTGCCCAAGCTTTTTCAACACTCTATTAAATATTGACAATGATTGTTTGAAATGTTTCATTGATATCTTTCTAAAATAAAAATAAAATATATATACATGGCAAGCCCAAGGGTTTAATATTCCATAGCTATTGCCAGTATTTGAGAGAAATTTAAAAATGCCGTACTATGAATTTTAAAAGGCCAAATTTAACTGACCACATATGGAAGAGTAGGAATGTAGGTCCCAGAAAAAGTGTTGTGAAGGGTAGGCCCACCCTTATCAATCATAAATTGTTAACACCGCATGCCCATCGATTCGAACCATGCAGTGGTGGAAACTTGTGTTAGCGGGTGTGGGGGGGGGGGGGGGGGTGGGGTGGGAGGGGGGGGGGCATATATAAAATCCCCCCCCCATCACATGAAATCACACAAAATAATTACGCATCGCCGTTTTTAATCTAACTCATAATGTTAACCTTGTTTTACCTTCAATGATCGAAGGTGCACGTGGCATTGGCCACCAGCCAAATTTGAGAATTTTTTTTAGCGTTTACTTAAAAAAGCTAGCGTGGGGATGAGGAGTTGTGGTGTGTGAGGAATTGGCAGTTTGCTGCTCATGCTTTCCTCTGTGTGGGGATAAGGGTACATGAGGACTTGAGGGTTCTGCCCCGGAAAGGGAGTGGGGGGGGGGGGGATCTTTTTTCTTTTTGTTGATTTTCAAAGTTCTCGACGAATAATTAATTTCTTTTTCAGCTTTCACCCAAATGCATATTTTTTTTTTACAGAACACCAACTATCTCTTGAAATTGAAACTTTCTTTATAAATATCTGAGCATTCCGATTTCTTAATTCGCTCGCAACACTTTCGATACACTGTCAGTTCGGTAGGCTGTGGAGAGCGTTCTTTTGTTTCCAACCACGCTTGTTTTCTCATAGTTCCTCCATAAGAACGGCTGCGATTCATACATACTAGGCTAAAAATTCTCGAAATAAAAACGTCATTACTTCTACCTTCTCAAGGTTTAGCAGTCTTGAATCAACCAGCATGATTTTCTCATTAATCTTCGAAAACAAAAATCACGCAATACGCGTTTTTAAATACTTCTTGTATTGTCGCGAAATGAATTGATAATGAGAAGTGTGTGTGGATGGGGGAGGGGGGGGGCAGATGAATGAACATCATTTCGTCCTCTTAGTATCTAATTCTAATATTTAATTGCCACCTCATGTCAGTAGGACGTGCGACTTAATAACTGTTGATTGCCTGTTTCAAGTACTGAATATCAATCAGCCGTCGCGCGTTACAATTCTGCAGAAATCGCGATACACTACCGTGCATCAGATGTAATTCTCTGATGATTTGCTGCGCTAACCTAACGCGCTATTATTTCAAATTAGTGCAGAATACGGGACAGGACTTCTAGTTTTAACTGTAGGTCCCACTCCTGTGTGGTTGCGGGAAATACACTCTTGTCTTCAAAACGTATAAATTTTCCACAAACCACAGTTGTTTGATGCTCTTTGTTGTTGTTTCTTGAAGAGAAACGGCTCGAAGCGCGACGAGCAAAAATTCCACACGTGATACAGACATCTTGTGTAAAATTCGTCACAAATAGTCGCCATACGAAACGCGGCGACGGCGGGTTTTATTCAGAAGCCAACAGTTCTCACCTGCAGCAATTATCTGTACCTATTGATTAATCAGACTAATCTTTTATGCACCAGGATGCAGGGTCGACGCCAGGATCTTGTTCCCGGGTCATCCCAGGTTTCCACAGGTTTTTCGAAAGGAAAATGAAAAAATTGTCCCGGTGATGGGTGATCACTGGATCATCCCCCTGGCATGTACTGTACATAGTACACGTGGTTAAGCTTGGAGGCTAGAAGTCTGGGACACAGTTTGCAAGGGGAATGGGTCCAGTGATTGGTCCAAAATAGAGACTGCCTAACAGAATTTACAATGATAATGATGACAAATACAGCTTCAGCAAAAGTATGGGTAAGGAACAGGTCTTACATTTATCATGGAAGCGGGAATAGAATGATCTTTTAAACCTTTACCCAACGTAACAATCCAAACTGGTCAGGACCTTTCATGCAAATCACAATTCGTATATTTTATTATCTTTTCATTTTTGGTTTAAAAAACAATACAGTACGGCCGCAGTGAACTGGTCACTTTCCACAGGTGGACAATATTTCCACAAACACAATAACATTAGATTCGAATCACTAATGCTAGGAATAGTCATCAAAAATTTAATTAATGAAGCAATGGGTACAACCTGGTGCTTCATTAATTACCATTTTGCTGATGATTTTTATTTCCTGGTAAACGCATGCATGGACATTACTGCCGAGTGCCCATGCGTGGATTATGATCTGTCCTCGGCAACTGTACTGTATCCTGACGGTGACCACTCAGTGGAATGAGCTAGTTGACCTCTTTTCATTAGTGGGTCATAAGCTATGCTTTAATGATAGGCCAGGATATTTCACGGAAACGATCGTTCCGTTTCCGTGTTGTTACCGTCAGAGCAAAAAGACGGTACCGATTTGTCATTTCCCACATTTTAGACACGCAAAATTCAATTTGCCAATGTTCTGATGATCAAAATTTCAAGCCTGATATTGTATGCTTGGCGACACAGAACAGTCATTGAATCAGTATTACTTTAGTTCCGCACAAACTGTAATACGAATCTTGTCAGCTTTGACAAACACGTGCGACTTCAAAGAATTCCAAAACATGAAACAGAGTTTCGACACCAGGATAGATGCACACAGTCAGAGTTCGCTACACTGTGGGTGTCATGACGGTGGCGTGTATCAGTGAGTGCGAATTTCGTCAGACGTAACCCCCCAAATGTGCCTTCTGATGAAATCCCAAAGTCGCTCTCGCCACTTTTCGGGACACGAAGACAGGGATCCCCTGTCTGTGGTGTCCATAAACGTGGCGGTCGGACAGGTGCTTTTATATGATTACAGTTCTCAATATTTAATCATTATTTTTTTTAACAACACCATATCATGATATATGACCTCCTCAGTTGTCACCACGTGGATGAAATTTGCCGGTGAAGCTGGCTGTTCTAATTTCCCGTCTGGTACGGAGTACCCATGATAAATTGAATGTAAATTGGGTCTAAGTGTTACTTCCGAAGCTGAGAGTTTGACATCACATGGATGGGGCGGATACACTGAGATTGACAGGTCTCCATTGTTTGCGTTGTCGGGTACACTGCAGATAGGAACTATTAAAAAAAAATGACAAGAAGTATGTCAGTGTGGAGGGTTGGTGGCGAAACAATACAGGTTCCTTTAACCTTTTTGGAGTATAATAAGTATTGTGCCTCTTTTTAAAAATTAATATGTTTGATAATTTTTTTTAAGTTCGACCTCCGAGGCACAGCCCTGCACTTCAATAAAATTGTTTGGTTTTGATTCTGTTTTCGTTTCAGGATTTTGTTCAACGGTGGCGTTTTCCCACTAAGGGATCACTCCATCGAAAAAAATCCAAATTCATATCGAATCCGATACAGGATTTCACAACCCAGCAACCCTTATTTGCCATTAATGACCATTTTCAGTTATGCACAAAAACGAGCTCAGTTTCCATTTAACAAAAGTTACTGTTTCCCGCAATGGAAGTGATTATTTCATAAATCGTTACCCATGAAAAAAATCGACGGAAACGAAATTGCATTACCGATCGTTACCCATACTTGAAAATGACGGAAACGAAAACTGACTACCCATTATTCCTGAAATATTCTGGCCTATAATGCCATAATGATATGTCCATGAATTCAAAAGATTCTTGATTCTAAATCAGCTGCAAAAATTGCTTTACTGAGGTCTGAATTTCTCAGCCTCAGGGAACCAATTATATTATTATTTGTAGCAAATACTGAATTCTGGGAAACCCAGAAAATCAGGAATTCTGTTCTGACAAAATAAAACTGAAGTCCAGGAATTCCGAAATAATCAGGAATTTTGTTCTTATAAAACGAAGTCGAATTCCGGGAAATCAGGAATTAATCTTGTAAGAATCAAATAGAAGTCCGGGAACTCAGGAAATTCAGGAATTTGTGCTCAGGTTTGTTTAAAACCTGGAATTCTCGGATGGCCAATACCGCACAATCCTGGTTTTCTTGACTTGACATTCTCTGGAATTCAATGGATTTCCAGGGATTCCGGACATGAAAAAGACCCAGTTTTTACCTGGAATTCCCTAGAATTCCAAAGAAAAATTCAAACAGGTTAAAACTGAGGAACTTGATTCGAACAAACTTGCATCTGACTCTCGTAACAATGATGTATACCAAATATTAAAAGATTCTGACTGGTGGTTCTGAAGAAGATTTTTAAAGCTTATTCCCCATATTGCCCAAAGTTAAGATTTGTGATCCTGTATTAAGCGGCAACCCAAATATGAAGCAAGGGGCTTAATTTGAACACACTTGTATCTGACCATCCTATGGATGCTGCATATCAAATATCAAGATTCTGATCAGTGGTATGGACATCCATTTTATAGGGGAGATACTGATATAGCATCTGGATAATTTGAAACAGCTGTTAGTAACTTTGTAGTAGATGAATCTGGATTCTATTTGTTTATGCAACATGCATTATAGTAGATGCACGCTCTTGGCCACATGATCGCAACATGCTAACCACTAAGTGAACTGCACACCCTCACTTTACCATGGTGCATTGCATAAAATGTCTACGTCTAGCATTTCAGGATACACTATCTTGATAGGGAAACTGCCAAACCCAGCAATGGTAGTACACTCACTGAAGGTACATACATGTACAGTAACAATTGAGGTTCCCAAAGCATACACTGCAAGGACACTGCCAGGTACTGTGTAACCCTGCAATGGCAGTACTCTTGCTGTAAATATATACATCCAGAAGACTACCATAACTTACACTGGAAAAACCCTGCCGGGACACTGCTGAAACACTGCTATACCCAACAATGCAAAGATGCTGCTGGTCCACTGCTAGGCCACTGCCAAATAATTGGAACAACACTGCTGAAACACATCCAACTGTACAATGCCAAGGGAGTCAGACCACTGCCAAGCTCATTTAAATAATTGGAATGACACTGTCAGCCCACGGCAAAGACACTGCTGAAACACTGCCATAACCTACACAGCCAAAACATTATCGGGACTCTGCTGAAACACTGCCATACCCTACACTGTCAAGATGCTGCAGATCCACTGCTAGACCAGACAAATAATTGGAACAACACTGCTGAAACACTTCCAACCGTACACTGTCAAGACACTGTCATACCACTGCTATACCACTGCCAAGCTCATTTAAATAATTGGAATGACACTGTCAGACCACTGCAAAGGCACGGCTGACACACTGCTAAGACCTACAATGCCATGGCAGTGCACACTGCTGATGCCTATCCTACCGACACTGCAGAAATGTGAGGGAGAACACTAGTCCTTACTCACCTTTTCATACTGAGCTCCTGTAACTGCAATGACTGTCATTACCTTTTGATGATCTACTCCCACCATCACCATTCATCAGTTTAACACCAGATCCATTCATCTTCAACCTACAACAAAGACAATACACTAAGTAAAATGGAGACTGGACATGTATTTTATTCAGTTTGTTGTTATTTGATCAGAGAGGGTTCTTCTCATCTCCCTAAGTATATCATTCATAGTGCTAAACCTATTAGAGATTTCATACAGTAATCAACAGCCATTAGTTGATGACTAATTGACTAGCCAACACCCATCCCAACACTATAGTGTATAACCCGTGGAAGGCAGCACACATTGTTACTAGAGCTGTGCGGTATTGAAATTTCAGGTGGGGTATCAGAATTTTTCAGATAAATGCCTTGGTTTCGGTATGTGCACAGAACACACTGAAATTAATCACAAACTGACCCAATTTCCAAACATTCAACCACATAGTAACTTAACAGGTTCAACGCTGACATCTCATCAACTTGACAAGGATTCAACTGCGATAACTAATTAGTCTAGCAAGTTAATTTAATGAATCACTTGTTTCAGTAAGAATTATCACACTGAATCGAATGATTCGTTAATTAACTTACCAAGCTAATCAGTTGCCCTCTATGTCCTTCGTACCATGCCCCTCCCCCAATGAATTAGGGTGAAGAAACATATGCCTTGCCCAAGGACATAACGCGGGAACACAAATCAGTCGCTGAAATGGTCACCCATCCAACTACTAACAGCACTCGACGTTGCTTAACTTCGGTGATCTGACGAGAACCTGTTACCGCAATGCCACCGTGCCCCCTACAGAAAGGCATAACACCAACAATGTAACTGAGCATTACATACTATATAATTCTCCATTTAATGCCAGCATAACCTGTTATGCTAATTCAGTGAAGGAAAGCCAATATATAAAGATAGTCCAGAGAATGAGACTCTTTATACTAATTTAAAAGTGTCCGAGGATTGTATATTAACGCTCGTTTGACACGTGACATATACAAGTGCTTCACAGTGAGCAACACTTTAAAAACAGTACATAAATGAGACATAGTTATTGCTTCACACCGAACTACACATTAAAACCATCCCAGCACCGACTAGGACTACTGACACCGGAGGTCTTCACTTGCTTTTCACTATAAAGCCAGATGGGATCATAAGGGAACCCCCCCCCCCTTCCCCCTGTTCTGAGGTACATGTCCTCAGAATGAAGAGGGCAGAGGAACAGCGTCACTGCTGGAACAGGCTGCCTAAATAACTATAGATGTAACCATTAAACGACGACATGCTAAGCAACAGAACGAGGACCTAAAGCTAAGGTCACCAGAGATGGAATTTCTCAGGTAAAAGTTGGTAAATGAAGAGGGCTGTGTCCAGTACGCAGCCTTCATCTTTTCTAATAAAATCTGATCGACGTTTATTAGGGACCTGCGAACCGTTCGAGATTCGGCTCGACTCGAAACCATCGCCGAGATTCGATTCGACTCGATACCTCACTGTCCGATTCGTATTTTTCGAACCGACCTCTGTTCAAACGGCGAATTATATGTGCACTCGCTCGCATCAAGAACACGCCGTCATACGCTAACGATAGTGTAATAAATCGCTCTCTGAACGTATTAGCTCTCCAATTTTGTTGATTATTAAACCCCCGGGCTACCGTACGATCTCTGAGGGTCAGGGAAGATTCGTCCCCAGGAATATTCGTCCCCGGGTTTTTGAGAATATTGTATGTCTATCTTCACTATTAGTGCGCGATACTGTGTTTCGCGAGACTTTGAGTTTGAGATTTTTTATCATATTTTCCGACATGCCTTGTTTGCTTTTATAATAATGGTATTTGGTGCTGATGAGGCTGAGCACGAGCCACGACCGCCAAGTGGGTAGAATAAAACTGCGAGTCTATGAGTTCAGAATCAATTGGTCTGGAAATAGAGTATTCTCGCAGTGCGAGAATACTCGATTCCAGACCAATTGATTCTGAACTCATCCAGCATGCAGAGTACCGGTATTGCAGACTATGGAAGCACGAATGTCGCCGTCGCACCGGTTTCAAGGTTCGAGATTCGACTCGACTCAATACCAGAGGGATGATTCGGCTCGAGATTCGGCTCGAGATTCGGCTCGAAGTTTTATCCCCGGCTCGCAGGTCCCTAACGTTTATATATGCACATAGCCCTGACTGGACACAGTAAAGGTCTACAGTTGTCCGAGGACGGCAGAGCCTTAATGATAATAGGCTCAGGCCGCTTGTCTGGAATCTGATTCTTAGCCAGAAATCCCACTTCGGTAGTGAGGGTAATGGTATTACCCACACTAGGTAGTCAGATTCATCAACAGATAAAGCATGAAGTTCACCGAATCTTCTGGCAGATTCAAAGGCTAAGAGAAATGCTGTTTTATAGGTCAAGAATTTGAACTCTACAATGTCCAATGGCTCAAATGGAACTTCTTTGAACTTCAACAAATTCCACTTAGGAATTAATCTGAATGTTCTAGGTCTATTAATAGAAAAATTTCTAACCAGCTTGGACAATGAAGCATTTGATCCAATAGCCAAGTTACCATGATGAGTGTAAGTGTCTGATAATATAGACCTATAGCCCTTAATAGTGATGGGCTGCAGTTTGAGATCGTCAAACAAGTAGACCAAGAAATTGGCAATAGTTGGTATGGACGGATCATAAACGTCTATTGACTGATCCTGACACCAACGGAAGAAAACCCTCCACCTCACTGCATAGTTCAACATCAAGGAGGACCTCCTGCAGTTACAAATTGTGTCAACTGCGTGTCCTGTAAACTGTTTTTTGTGCAAGAAGGACCGCACAACGGAAATATGTGAAGACCTTCCGGTGACGTGTGACTTCCCCTGATAAAGAAGGTCCTCTCGTGGAAGAAGCTTCCGGGGAACATCCCATAACAGACACCTGAGAAGATTGACAGAGGTGCTACCAGCAGGATTTTGCAATGAGACTGTTTGAACAGAATCTGCTGAATCAATGGAGTTGGAGGATATGCATATCCTATCATTCCATTCCAAGAGATCAACAGAGCATCTACTGCGTACACTCGATGGTCTGGGCATGGCGACACAAACATCGATGACTGATTATTTAGGTGCGTCACTCCGATGGCAACAGGTGACCTTTCCGAGAAAGCGAGCCTGCTAGTCAAACAAGTAGACCAAAAAATTAGCAATGTCTGGAATGGGGGGATCATAAATATCAATAGAAAGATCCCTACACCAACGAGAGAAAACCTTCCACTTTGCAGCATAATTTAGCGAAGAGGAGGTCCTCCCACAGTTAGAAATTGCGTCCACTGCTCATCCTGTAAAATGCTTGCCGTGCAAGAAGGACAGCACAACGGAAAGACGTGAAGGTTGAGACCTTGCGGGTTGTGATGCAGTGTGCGCGATTTCCCCTGCGAAAGAAAGACCTTCCATGGAGGAAGCTTCCGAGGAATGTCTCATAACAGACACCTGAGTAGATTTATCCATGGTCTCTGGGGTGACAGAGATGCTACCAACATAATCTTGCAGTGAGATTGCTTGATTTTTAGCAAGATCTGTTGAATCAACGGAGCTGGAGGATATGCGTATCCTATCATTCCGTCCCAAGAGATCGAGAGAGCGTCTACTGCGAATGCTCGAGGATCTGGGCATGGCAATACATACGTCTGCAACTGATTGCTGAGATGTATCGCAAACAAGTCTGTCGTTGGGCGATCCCATTGGTAGCAAATCTGATTGAATACTCGCTTGTTGAGAGTCCATTCTGAAGGCGACATGCAACCTTTCCGAGAGAGCGAGTCCGCTAGAACGTTACGACAACCCGGAATATGACGGACTGACAGAAGAACATGATGCTCTAGAACAAACAGAAGGATTCTTTCCGTTAAGTTGAATAACGGAATGGAATGAGTTCCTCCCTGGTTCCGAAAGTACGCTACTACCGTCGAATTGTCGGACAGTATTTGAACATGTGAATTCTGAACTATGTTCATCCAATGACGTAGCGCAAGCCAAATTGACATCTCTTTGATGTTTATGTGCTTGTACAGGAACTCCGGATCCCAAAGACCCTGGCACCTCGAGTCTGTTGGGCGCAATGTCGCGCCCCAACCTGTTTGACTCGCATCCGTCATAATCGTAAAAAAGGATCCGGCAGTTGCAGTGGAACTCCCTGAGTCAACCATGGAATATCTGCCCAAGTCTGAATCCCTTGTTTTACTTGGTTCAATAAGACGATACTTGTTTTGAGCGAATGAGTCTTCACACTCCAATTCTGAGTGAAAAATATCTGGAGTGGACGTGTGCGTAAGCACCCCATCGGAATAAGGTCCACACAAACCAATCAGTCATATGAATTCTCTCGTTGTTACTACGTCTGAGTGTAGACAAAAGCGAGCATAACTACTGACTAATTTCGCTCTGGGTAACGGAAGACGAACCAGATTGTTGAGCATCTCGAAGCTCATTCCCAAGTGAATGAAAGACTTAGACAGAACTAGATCCGACTTCTTTAGGTTTATGATGAAACCGAGACGTCGGGGCAATTGAAGCGGACTCTGAATATTGTTCTGAAGAGTTAATCTGTCGCCGTATCTCTGAAGAATGTCGTCCAAGTAGGCCGACGTTACCGCAGACGAATGAGCTCGGAAATAAGTCATTACCGAGTTCATTATTCGAGTGAAAGCCCAGGGCGCTAGATTGAGTCCGAAGCACATTGCTCGGAACTGATAAACAACTCCTAGGATGGCGAAGCGGAGGTACTTTCTGAACGTGATGTACCATCACATGAAAGTACGCATCCTTGAGATCTATGCTCGCAGCAAAATCGTTCACTTGAATGCTCGCTCTCACAGATAGAATGGTCTCTATATAAAACTTTTGGAGCCATGATCAGCTTGTTTATCCAGCTGAGATCTATAAACTGGATGGAACGAGCCATCTGGTTTCGGTACCAGGAACAGGTGACTGTAAAAACCCAGGAATTCCTGGTTTTCTACGATCTCTATTGCATTCTTCTCCAGAAAAGACTGCACCTCTGATAGAAGCGAATCTCTCTTCTGAAGGTTGGACAGAAGCCGAGTCCATCGTGGACTTGTTGTTAACGGAGGTTTTTCTCGGAAGGACAATTTTAGGCCTTCCGAGATAACTTCCTGAACCCGTCGGTCGTCTGTAATTGACAACCAATTGGTCAAAAATCTTGACAGCCTTCTGCCCACTGGACAGCAATAGAGGTCCTGACCTTCACCTCCTGGACCTGAGAGGCTTGCGGGAAGAGAAACTACGTCCTCCCCGACCAGCGCCTCGACCAGTCGACCTAGGGGCATCTGACCCGTTGCCTCAGCCAGAATTACGTCCCCTACCTGATTCGCTACTTAGAAACCGACTTAAAGAGCAGAGAATCTGAATTTTCTTGGTTATCTGATCATAGATTAATGAAAGCTTACCATCAAAGAGAAATTCTCCGGAAACCGGAGCGACTCGAAAGAGAGTTTTTCACCTTAGAATCCACCCAAGTGGATGAAGCCAGGGCAGCATCACGTCGGACTAACTCCAAATTTTCCACCGATAGGGCGGAGTTATAAGTGGAATATGCGATTGCCCTAGAAAGAACTTTCAAGGAAGTTTGAACATCCTGGAATTCCTTACAATCGAGACGTTGTGCTAACGCTCTGGTAAGGTAATCTGCGTATAATGTGTCTAAACTGGCTCTATTGGACAAGATTGTCTTCTCCAAAGTACTAGGGAGAATCGACATAGACGCCGGCAATGACAATTCCAAGTCTTCAGCCTGGTCGTCTAAATGAAGAGGAACTCTCGGCACGCCCTTACCGGCCGTAGCAAATCTATTCTTATTGTTGATGAACGGCAGATGTAGAGCTTGTGGAGATAAGAAACTGGTTTTGCCTGTCTTATAGGCTAATTTAAAAATAGCGTCATTCAGCAATCCAAACATCCGTGAGACATTGCTGGACTGGACCGGATACTCAGGAACATCTTCCTTAATCTGACCAAAAAAGTTGGTATCCAATGACGCCATCAGTCTCTTATCCGGTATCGCAGCACTCTGGTCCGATGGAACAACGTCTGGAAGGTGTTGACGTCCATCGCCACCTTATGTTGTTACAGAAGGAAAAAATCCAGCTCTGCAGTTTCCCTTTCACCATCCGACTGGACCAGATGCGAATCTCGGTCGTCCCTGTCTGACACTGCATAGGAACGGACCGACCCAGCTTCCTCTGACAGTTCCTGATCTGAAAACGTTTCCGAAGGTTGCTGGGATGCTGCGAAGAGTTGCGCTATCTATTATAGCAAGTCCGTCATGGAGGCCTGTGGAGCTGCGGTCTTACGCTGCTTAGCCGCTGGAAGCTCCTGGGATGGTATGTCCTGCATAATCCTTTTATATGTACGTCCCGACTGGTGAGGCCTCGTGTCCTTGGCTACTGGAAGGAGTGACCTAGGTGACATGGAATCCTTTGTCGGTGAAGCAGGCTGGATATCAACAAAACCAAGGTGCAGTCGTGTGTGCTGGCGTGTAGAAGAGGAAGCCAATAGACTTGCTGACGCCGGCTACCTATGCGACGGAGCGTCCCGAGCAGGAGGAGTGGACGTTTGCTCCGACTGACGAACGTTCTGCACAACAACATCTGGCCCCAGATGCTCTTTTAAGAGAGAGGGGCCTCTCTCGCTCGCGGTCCGGGTGGACCTGAACGAGCTTGCTACTGGAGTGACTTCATCTGATCCATCCTCCGTTCCGTCATCGCAGGGTGAGCGTGATCCGAGATTATAGTGCTCGCAACACCCTTTCTCCTCTCCTGGACTGCAATGGACATATCCGGCGTCACACCACTCACTTGACGAGTGATAGATCAACCGGTCGAGCTAGCTAGCGACAAGACCGTAAATCCCTTTTGGGACCAAGGCAGTTGTCTGATTTCACTGAGCACCTTTGCTGCTTGCTCTTCATTGATTTGCGATGACGGCAGCACACTTCCGGAAGACATCATGGAAACATCACCCCATTCTTGTTCCTCTGAAAAAGAGACTGAAAAACTAGAGTGACCCTGTGGTGAGAGGGCAGGCATCGACCTCTCACCACCAACAATATACCGTGACACATGTCTCCAACGTTTGTCATCCCAATTGGCACAAACTGTACAAGAGTTAGTGCTGGTACAGTGACTACAGCAAATACAATGAGCATGAGAATCCGAGGAAGACTTCCTCTATTTACAATTTGAACAATATTCTTTCATAATTAAAAAATATTAAACAGCCGTAGTACTCGCACTAACCCTCAAAAATACAAAGATACGTAATAATAATACAATCCATAACAAAATTTCGAAAAAATAATTCAAAAAAAAAGAAAATTTTTGAAAAATTTTTTGACATGAGCCCAAGTTTCCAAAGGGAATGATGAGCCCAAATGGATCCCAAAAAAGCCTAAGTGTGGACAAAAATTTTAGAACAATTCTAAAAATTAATGTTACACTTACGGATAATATTAATGTATCTGACTACATAATAAACCAAACAGAAGACAAGGAATTACTAACAGAAAGTAACCGTTGTCAACATAAACAAAAGTCAATAAAAAACAGAAACAAGACTCCAGGCACTGAAAAACACAGCCCGAAGTCAGTAACCAATTTTAAAATGTATCCGATGTAAAACAGAATCTTCCACAGAAGAAACTGCAATACATCAGATGGTAGATGAATGATTAAATGCCGAAACACCCCATGGGTGAGAACATAACCATGGGGATAACAGAATAAACATTTTGTAACTGAGCTAAACTCCCAAGAAATTTCAAAAATAGGGCGATGAAATCGTCAGATGTGTACCGATACGCGCAACTAGCAGAAATCTGTATGATGGAGGGCCACCACAGATGATGACATTATGTACACTATACAAGGTATGGGTACATATAGAAATGGATTGGAGGAGTGTATAATTTGATGGATAAAGGGTTAATATCTCCGGATCAAATTATCAGATTTACATAAAAAACTATACAGCACAGCACATCAGTAACCTGAATAAATATATAAAGTAACATGACAATCGGATTGATATTTTTTGAGTTATCTCATGCCAAAGGGATTGGAGGAATTTTCAATTTGAAGGATAAAGGGTTAATATCTCCGGATCAAATTATCAGATTAACACCAAAAACTATACAGCTAGGCACATCAGTAACCTGAACACAATTATAAAGTTACTTGACAATCCAAGCAATATTTTTCAAGTTATCAAATGCCAAAGGGATTGGAGGAATTTTCAATTTGAAGGATAAAGGGTTAATATCTCAGAATCAAATTATTTGATTTACACCAAAAACTATACAGCTCGGCACATCAGTAACCTCAACACAAATATAAAGTAACTTGACAATCCAATCAATATTTTTCAAGATATCGAATGCCACAGGGATTGGAGGAATTTTCAATTTGAAGCATAACGGGTTAATATCTCGGGATCAAAATAACAGATTTACACCAAAAACTATACAGCTCGGCACATCAGTCACCTGAACACAAACATACAGTAACTTGACAATCTAAGCAATATTTTTCAAGTTATCGAATGCCCAAGGGATTGGAGGAATTTTCAATTTGAAGGATGAAGGGTTAATACCTCAGGATCAAATTATCCGATTTACACCAAAAACTATACAGCTCGGCACATCAGTAACCTGAACACAAATATAAAGTAACTTGACAATCCAAGCAATATTTTTCAAGTTATCGAATGCCAAAGAAATGGATACGGACGCCGGACGGACAGACAGGATGGACGAACGACGGATGGTCACCCCGGATGCCGGCATTATGTGTACCATACATAGTATGGGTACACATAAAAATTATTCTAAAAGCATGGGCGATTAACTAGGGGTGGTTTCAAGGAAAGGGAGAGAGGAAACACTTAAAAAACAGTTGAGATTTCATATCAAGAATGAAAACATCAGGCCCATGCCCCGAAATTAGGGAACATGAAATCATTTTATATAAAAATTATAAGTTACAGCCCTGAACACATCCAACCACTGTTTCTTCCTCTCATCCTCTTATTTCATCCTTGAATCCACCATTTCCATCATGATTTTGTGTCTGGCATCATTTTAACTGAGATTATAAGCACAGAAGTCAGTGAGATGTTACTGACAGAAGGGCCAAACAAAGAATGAGGCTTTTGCGCCAATTTTGGTACTTCCTTGACACTGCACATCCGCAGTAGGTAAAAGCATGAAGGACCATATAGGACATTAGATTTTTTGATTTGGATGCAAATTTGGGTGATTGGGGGGGGGGGGGGGGGGGGCAAAATTTGCGTTTGGCCCTGAATATTTTAGAGTTAGCATCAGATAAGTCTGGGTCATTGGTTACAGTATAAAAATATGCGATGAGTTTGTTGATGTGCGATAATGACTGCGTGTTTTGATTTACAAAATTTCAAAAAGTCAATAATGACTTATGAGCTGAAGCTTTGAACATTACATAACTAACATGTCAAATCACGGGTTGACAAACTCTGTAAAACTGTACTTGGTAAAAGGTTGAAATAAATGTTTGTTTGTTGGTGGTTAACGTCATATTTATGCACCATGGCTAATCGTGACACAACATGGAGATGAAGTCAAGTTTAGTCAATCGTTGATCAACATGTCGCCCATTTTAGAGGACTTTCACCCCAAGCATTGGTGACTGGTTCCTATTTTACTAGTAAAGCGGAACTGGTTTACCACAGTAAACAAGTGCTGCTTACTTCCCGGGGTTCCCACGGGGAGTTGAAATAAATACCCACACTCATCGAGCCAAGAATGAGTCACTTCAGTGTACTGGGCAAAGGGTTAAAATTTACACCTACTCCCACCTACCCCTACACCTACTCCCACTCAGCCTCTCAATGGCCACTTTACTAAGTCTTTAGCTAACTACTGTAATCGATCTACTTCGTTTTCACTTCTTTCCACTGTAAAAGTTGTGACAAGTGTGGTTAATTCAGAGAAGACACAAGACTTTTTGTGTCCAATAAATACATATGTGCAAAGACTTTTTGTGTCCAATAAATACACGTGAGAAAATAGATCGCCAGTGGATGCCAAAGAGGGTGATTCTTTACAGACACAAGCGACCTGTTACTTACCAAATTGCGACAGTCAAACAATTTTATAAAATAAACAGAAGCTTCATCTGAAGAATTCCGCTGCAATAATGACTCTCAGATACCTGTCTTTCAATAACAAAAAACAAAATTTGGATAACTTATTTTATTTGAGAGAAATAAACGAAAATATGAAACTTTGAAAGGTGGCTCGTTATACCCTGAATGTCTGTATATTCAAGAATTTTGTTTGCAAGTGTCGTAAAGTTATGAATTTTGTAAAGTGTGAAGAATTATTTATGTTTTTGGTGCCCCCCTAAAAAAAAAGACTCTGGTTACGTGCCTGGGCGTAAGCCAATTAATTAGCTAACACGCCGCCGAGTCAGCTGCACTTTAAATTTAGTGAATACAGAATAGTGTGTTTGAAATTGAAAGAGAAAATGTCTTCTAAGTTCTAGCATCGTAAAAATAACATCGTACAAACTTCTCTTTTGGCATATATATTTCGTATCGTCCCCGGAGAATACTTTTTAAATTTCAGAGAAAACAACCAACCAATAAATGAGAAAATGATAATTTAATTCCCGACTACACTTTTTCTCCGATACGGACTACACTTTTTAGTGTGTCCCCGCAACGGGACAACTGGCATGGCCATTTTCAAATTCTGCGCGGACTTGCCTTTGGTATTGGCTATTTGAACATTTTCTGGTCTTCAGCCAGTTTTGAAATTTGTGGACACTAACTTGAAGGTCTATACATTACTTTGGGCGACCCAAATAAACTTGCAAAGTATCCCTTTTTACCTGTTGCTTTTGGAAGTGAAAAACGCATGTTCCGTCTTCAGAGTAAAGTGACGCTGCGCCAAATGACTTTTGTCCTTGCGGGGTTATGACTTGGAATTTCAAGATTTATCAAAGAAGCAACCACCTACCCCCAATGAGTGATGTCCGGTGCCTCAAAAATTATTGAGTTATTGATATGATGCTAATTACTTCGGTTACAAATATCGAGAAAAGAATCTTGACTGTTAAGTTTATGCCCAGTGTCCTGTTTCGGTGAAAAAAGGAATGACTTCCAACAATTTACTTATTCATTGGTCATTAAGTAATTGTATCAATTCTATTAATTCTACATACTGCACTGTAAGGAAATCAGTGAGAACTTCTCTATCAAATTTCCGCGTGCCATAGAATCAAGGACGCTGGTTTTGTTTACAATGGCATAGCGGGGATTCGAATCCACGCCGAGAGAGTGTCCTTCGGCACCAACCTCCTATAACCGAAACTATACGGAACCACGCACACCACTCGGACACCGACAGACTCCTAATTGGTCTAATTCATTAGTGTTTAAAAAGGTCACTTACAGCATCAATGCTTTTGACCGCAACATCGATAGAAAGTCAAGTTTACCTGATCGGTTGTAGCTACCTAGTATGCTGTTCACTTTTCATGAATTCTACAACAGGTTTTCGTTATCAGGTCATATTTTACAAGTAACGCACAAATTGTAAATAAACAAGCACTACTGCACTTCCCGAGGTACCCACGGGACAAAAAGTACCAAAAAGGATCTTGATGTAATTGATTCGCAAATCCAACGTGATGATAGACCATTTGGGCGTCTCCACTGCCAGTAATTTTATAGACTATACAATATAATAATAATACTTTATTTGTTCAACCACAATACAAGAAAAGGTATGGCAGTAAGAAAAACAAAAACAATTACGTTTCAACATATAAGTTGCAGCTCGATGGATGAAAAGAAACTTAACGTCCAATGCTGGGCCAATTCACCCCCTTTTCGTTTTTTTTTTTTTTTTATTTGTTTTTTTTTTTTAATTCTTTCTATTTTTTCCTTTTCTTTTCTTCTCTCTCTCTCTCTCTCTCTCTCCCTCTCTCTCTCTCTCTCTCTCTCTCACTCTCTCTCTCTACACACACACACACACACACACACACACACACACACACACACACACACACACACACACACACACACACACACACACACACAGAGTCTTGTTTTCCCTACATACCGAGGTACCCCATTGTCTGTCCTTTGTGTGGACTAACGGTTTCAACCTCGTTTTGCCGGTACAGTTCTGGGAAAACAACCGAGGTAAAGGGTTTCTTTTGTCTTTTGTACCTCGGTAAGGCGAAACACGCAAACTCTTTTGTCTAGTTACCTCGTCAAGTTGGTAAGACAAACGCACACACACACACACACACACACACACACACACACACACACACACACACACACACACACACACACACACACACACACACACACACACACACACACACTCTTGTCTACCCTACATACCGAGGTACCCCATTGTTTGTCCTTTGTGTGGACTAACGGTTTCTACCTCGTTTTGCCGGTACAGTTCTGGGAAAACAACCGAGGTAAAGGGTTTCTTTTGTCTTTTGTACCTCGGTAAGGCGAAACACGCAAACTCTTTTGTCTAGTTACCTCGTCAAGTTGGTAAGACAAACGCAGTCTTGTCTATCCTACATACCGAGGTACCCCATTGTTTGTCCTTTGTGTGGACTAACGGTTTCTACCTCGTTTTGCCGGTACAGTTCTGAGAAAAAAACCGAGGTAAAGGGTTTCTTTTGTCTTTTTTACCTTGGTAAGGCGAAACATGCAAACTCTTTTGTCTAGTTACCTCGTCAAGTTGGTAAGACAAACCCACACACACACACACACACACACACACACACACACACACACACACACACACACACACACAGTCTTGTCTACCCTACATACCGAGGTACCCCATTGTTTGTCCTTTGTGTGAACTAACGGTTTGTACCTCGTTTTGCCGGTACAGTTCTGGGAAAACAACCGAGGTAAAGGGTTTCTTTTGTCTTTTGTACCTCGGTAAGGCGAAACACGCAAACTCTTTTGTCTAGTTACCTCGTCAAGTTGGTAAGACAAACCCCCCCCCCCCCCACACACACACACACACACATACACACAACACACACATGCATACAATGGGAGCATTCAAAAGAAGATTTTGATGAATTTTTAGAAATTTTGAACAATCGTGATCCAAACATTAAATTAAAAGCTACTATCAGCAGATTTACAGAAAATGGCGGAAATCACAGCAGAAAAATACAGGTCTGAATTCGCATGCCATTTTGAAGACGGCGATATTATGCAGTTGCCGAACTTGCTTCATTCAAAATGGCCGAATTCCAGTATGAAAGAATTGCAGTTGTGAATTCGGACGCCATTTTGTTAATTCTATCAGTTATTGACCCTGATTTATTCAAAATGGCGGTAGCATCGAGTTGTCGAGCTTGCTTTATTGAAAGTGGCGGAATTCCATTATGAAAAATTGATATAAAATAGGATGGTATCTTGTTAATGTCATAGAGCTGTCCACCGTGATTTATACAAAATGGCGGAATTGAATGTTGAAAAAAAAAACTGTCTGAATTCGGACGCCATTTTGAAAACGACAGTATCTTGGAGTTGTCAGAACTTAATTTTTTCAAACTGGCCGGATTCCATTGTGAAAAACTGCAGGTCTGAATTCGATCGCCATTTTGAAGACAGCAGCATCATGTAGTTGTCGAACTTGCTTTATTCAAAATGGCCGAATTCCAATATGAAAAACTGCAGTTCTCACTTTGGACGCCAGTTTGTTAATGTCCTCTAGTTATCGAAATTGATTTATTCAAAATGACGCAATTCATTGCGGAAAAAACAGCAGGTCTGAATACGGACGCCATTTTGTAGACAGTGGTATCATGGAGTTGTCGGAACTTGCTTTATTAAATGGTCGAATTCCATTGCTAAAAACTGTTTTTCTCAATTCGGGCTCCATTTCGTTAATGTTATCGAGTTGTCGAACTTGATTTATTCAGAATGGTGGAATTCCAAGTGAAAAAAACCTGCTGCTGTGAATTCGGACGCCATTTTGTAGACAGAAGTATCGTGGAGTTGTCGAACTTGATTCATTCAAAATGATGTTAATTCAATGCAGAAGAAACAGCAGGTCTGAACTGAGACTCCATTTTGTAGAGGCAGTATCATGGAGTTGTCGAACTTGCATTATTCAAAATGGCCGAATACCATTACCCAAAACTGCTGTTCTCAATTCGGACGCCATTTTGTTAATGCTATCTAGTTATCGGACTTGATTAATTTAAAATGGCAGTATCGTGGAGTTGTCGAACTAGCGTTATTTAAAATGGTCCAAATGTCATTAAAAAACTGCAGTTCTCGGTTCGGGCATATTTAAAAGATAGTTGTCCTGGAGTTGTCAACTTTGTTTTAAAAATGGTCAAATTACGTAAACCAGCACGTCTCAATTCCGATGCCATTTTGTTAATGTCATCGAGTTGTCGAACATTTATTCTAAATGGCAGAATTCAAGGCAGAGACAAACTGCAGGTCTGACTTTGTGCGTCATATTGTAGACGGCAGTAGGGAGAAAAGGAGAGTCCATGACCACTTGTACATGTACGTGTACAACATACGCACACGATGCGTTCACCAACGTGGAATTCAGTGTTAAATCACACGCTTGTTCACAAAAACTGTACATGGTCTTGAATCCTCTCATGTACAGTCGTAACTCCTAGATCGCAGTTTTAACGTTCAAATACTCGTGGTGAACGTGCGTACACAAAAAAAGGGTGAAATCGTACAGTACACATTCATCTTGTACGTAATTTTTCGTCGACGTTCGCATCGCAGATCAGACTCATCGATCCATCGTCGGCGAACGCGATCGAAAGCAAAAGATTCTGAGTCATCATCAAAAAACAGTTTTGGGGACTCTAAACCAGCGGTTCAGAACCCGCAATTGCGTTGGTACAGATGGTCCAGAACTCTCCCTTGTTTTTGAGGCGGTGGTGAGGTTTTTTTGTTCAAAAAGAGTCGATTGTGAATATAGTCTGTATTATAGACATTGATGTTTTCTGTTGATGGGACGGATAAAAATTGAGTTTTGGGGTTTTTTTGAGAATTCCTCCACTATGAGAAATTCTAAAAAAAAAAACACTCAGCTGATCGAGCGATCGGATCGCTCGATTCTCGTAATAAAACTCGAGCTGAACGAAGAGTGTCATTGTCGTCGGTGTGTGTTGGAAATTTGCAAACCCAGTCACGTCTTCCTGAAGTAAACAACTAACACACGTTATCGTAATGAGTGAATGAGGTTTTTTTGTTCAAAAAGAGTCGATTGTGAATATATAGTCTGTATTATAGACATTGATGTTTTCTGTTGATGGGACGGATAAAAATTGAGTTTTGGGTTTTTTGTTTTTTTTCGAAGGGAGTTGATCTGTAATAGATAATTTGTGTTTTGTCTTGATTGAGAGATTGACTGTTAAGCGTTCGTTGAAAAAAGTAAAAAAACACTTATTGGAATATTTTAAAACTCATTTTCCGCTCAATTAGGTTTTGAGTGGTAAAATTTTTAATATATTCATGATAGCAATCGGAGAGAGATTTGTTAAAATCAGTTTTCCATTGTGTGTTGAAACTGTTTAACAGTCATCAAAAAAAGGATTCTCTCTTAATTCGACACTCGATGAATTGATGTGTGAATGAATGAAGATCTTTTGACAAAATGTAAACCCTACTGTCAAAAAATGTGTTAAATCAGAAACCGGTTTGTCATGTACTGTTTAAACGTATTTTTTTTTTAAACTTCAATTAACAGTCAGTTTGAGATGTGAATATTTTCAGATTATTATATATTATATTAAGACGGAAAGAGTTTTTTTTTATTATTACTTAAAATACAAAAACATAAAAATATAATTAAACATTTAATTTTGAAAAATAAATAAAAACAATTAAAACGAAAGATGTTTTTCCAAATGGATCCTAGACGCCGAGATCGAATTTTAGACAGGTATTTACGTGCTAAGAAGGCGATTCAGGCAGCTGATAGGAGCAGACGTCTCGGTGAGAAGGAACTCAGACGCGAAGCCGCAAAAATATTTAAACCCATGACAGAGGGTCAAGAGCGAAGCAAGAAGGAGATAGTCGAAGAATTGAGACCCATAAAGGAGAGTTCTTTGAGAATGGGTTCGTTGCCTCCTAGTTTGGGAAATCGGTATTCCATTCAATCTACACCGGATTACGTTCCCACGGGAATTCAAACAGATATGAGCGAGTCTGATGATACGGCTTCGACTATCACCACTAGTAGCGTCGCATCATCCGATGATGATGGCGGTAAGAGAGATCAGTCGTATGGAATTTATAAGGATTCTGAGGGTAGAACTTTTGTAGGTGATACGTTGGTGGAAATGTACGATGACGAATTGATCGTGGGTTCGAATAAATATAAAGTAACCGATGGCCTGCGGAGATTGCTCCTTTACGACAAGCCTGGAGATTTCACGGAACAGGATTTCGACAATTACGGCGACATTCTAGTCCAGACCCACGCCATGAAGAGAAATAACGATGCCAGAGAGACGAGACCCAAACCCAACAGAGGTTACAAGTGGACGAAAATAGTGAAGCCCATATGGGAGATGAACAAGAAGTTCCTCGAATCGGTGACCGGCAAAGGGGTGAAAACCGCTATTTTTCTTCCGAGCGATCCTGACGCTCTGTCTCAGAAATTGAGTTTGTTGATGGAGGGCAGACAGGCTGGTAACACGGGATTAGATAATCAGATAGTTGCCGTATCCGACGAATTGTTGAGACAGGAGGTTTTGAATAAAAACCAGTATAAAAGGCTGATGAACGAATTGAAGGATTGATGTGTATATAATAATAAGTAGAGAGAGAGAAACAAACAAACAAACAAAAAATAAAACAGTAAATTCTTACACTAGAATAATAAAAGTATTTAAAAACGACAAAACGATTTACCAGTGAAAAAAAAAAAATATATATCATAAAAATAAAATATGTTGGTGATAAAGAACAGGGGATACGTCAGGACTTACGTTCAAGGCAGTTCTGGCATCGTTGATTCTATAATGCGAGCGTTCACGAGCAATGCGGGTAGAAAACTCACATTTGAGGTCGGTAAGAAGACGGCTTTGGATGCTGGTAAGAAAGCCGCTTCCGAAGCCAGTGGTAGGATAGCTTCTGTGGCTGGCAACAGGGCAGCCGACGCATTGATCGGCAAGTTGATCAGTCCGCCGGCGAAGCGAGCTGCGTTCGAGCGAACACTGAAAGATTGGAAAGATTTAGGATGGCGTGGTGCCCATACAAGATTTAGCCAAAATGACGAGTGGATCTGGATTGAAGAGAACTCGCGACGGTGCGATATAAATAAATAATAATAATAATAACACTAAAAAACAGAGTTTGAAAAACATAAAAAATTTGTGTTTGAAAAGAATCTAAAATAACAGACAAAAAAACAAAAAAAAACAAAGATGAACATTAAAGATATGTCTTGGAACGACGCCACGACCAAGAGGTCGAATAACAAGTACTTTCCCAAGAGCATAAGAGGCTTGATAGTGGGAAAATCGAATTGTGGAAAGACCAATCTGTTGATGAATCTGTTGTCCCGACCCGACTGGTTGGATTACGACAGATTGTTCGTGTTTGGCAAGAGCTTGTTTCAACCCGAATACAGATTGCTTCGAGAGTGCATGGATCGCAGATTGCCCAAGGACGTCATAGCCAGAATCTTTGACAGTAGGGAGGAATTCGACAAGTGTGGAGCTCCGCACTCGACCATTTTGGACGGCGCGGCGACGGAGCTGATGAAGAGAAATGCATCTTCGAACGTCGAGTGTCGATTTTATGAGAACGCTAGCGACGTTCCGGATCCTAGAGAACTGAAATCGGACGATAAGAATCTCATGATTTTCGACGATCTGCTTTTGGAGAGACAGAACCGATGTGAATCGTATTACATTAGGGGTCGACACAGCAACGTGGACTGTTTCTACCTGTCGCAGAATTATTTTCGATTGCCCAGACAGATGATAAGGGAGAACGCTAATTTTCTATGTCTCTTTCGCCAAGATCTCAAGAATCTCAATCACATCTACGGCGATCACGTCGCAAACAACATGAGCGCTGCCAAATTCAGGAGATTCTGCAAGAGGGTTTGGGATGGTGGACTTTACAATTTCGTCGTGATCGATTTGACGAGGGAATTTAATCGCGGAAAATATCGGTGCGGATTCGACAAGTTTTATGTTCCCGATGGTAATAATAATAAGATAGAGCGTGAAAATAAAAATTAGAAAAATAATAAATCTTCAAATAATTAGTTTTGAATAAAAAAAAAATTAAATTAAAATATAATGTTCGAACATGGAGAATTGTTAGAACGGATAGCCGAGAATACGGCTGCGAAACAATCCATTCAAATTGTGGTGAGTGGCGATTCGACTCGATTCACTACGAAATTCGAACCTTCCATCGAATTGAATAGAGAGAAAAGTTACGAGATGGCATTGGTGAATCTGGAGACTTATTATTCCTTTCCCAACGTCACCGAAAAGAATAACTCGTTCAAGTATTCCGACAGAGTGGATTGGTTGGAGATTCAAATTCCCAAAGGGAGTTACGACATAGACGATTTGAACCATTACATTCAGACGCAAATGAAGACGGATGGAAAGGGAAGCAACAAGATCAGACTCACTCCCAATCCTAATACCTTACAGACGATGTTGGATTTGGAAGATAATTTTCGTGTGGATTTCAACACGGACGATTCTATAGGCAAGTTGTTGGGATTCGATCGAAAGATGTATCGAGGCCACGCGGCATCTGAAAATACAGTCGACATTCTCGCTGTCAATAGCATTCTGGTGAACATGGACGTGATTGCTGGAAGCTACGTGAATGGTAGCGCTCAGCCGACGATCTATTCCTTCTTTCCAAACGTGTCGCCGGGTTATAAGATCGTGGAGCGACCTCGAAATTTACTTTATCTACCAGTGATTTTAGACACGTTGTATAGTCTCAAAACCACGTTGACGGATCAAAATGGTGAACTGTTAGATCTTCACGGAGAGAGAGTGACGATACGATTTCACATAAGAGAAATATAAAAGCAAAAAAAAAAAATATTATATATATAGATAACAAAAATAAAATAAACGGTAATATTAATTTTTACAAAATTATTTTAATATAATTATTAAACAAGAAACAATTGAAGTAAATATATTTAAAAAACAAACAGAATTATGACACAATACGTGGTTAAAAAAACGTGAACATATCCGCAGGACAGAGGAAGAAACTTGAGAGAGCATTAAGAACTCGAGGCGAGGCGGTGACATTCAAATTCACTCACGAAGATCTGACGAGAGGCGGACAGGATTCGATCGCCTGGACCAGAAGTCAAATCAAAAGGATGGAGAAAGCGATTTGCGATGGAAGAGGGTTGGCGGTGAGATTGAGTCCCGCTCAATTGAGATACAATTTGAGAATGAAAGGCGGTTTCCTACCGCTATTGGCAGGAATCGCCGCAAAAGCATTACCCTTCGCCGCAAAGGCGCTACCCTTTCTCGGAAAGACTCTCGGCGTGGGAGCTCTCACGGGACTCGCTAGTTCGGGAGTTGAGAAATTAATGGGTGGCGACGGACTGTTTTTGAAGAAGGGAGGAGCCGTGTGTCGCGTCCACGTGGACGACAGTGGTAAAGGATTGTATCTAGAACCCGTTAGAGGTGGCAACTCTCTGAGAGGAAACGGTCTCTATGTGAAGAGTGGACGGAACGTCAAGCGATTCAGCAAGGGTTTGTTGCTCGGTGAGAATTTGCCATTTAAGAACATACCGATTTTGAATATGTTATTATAAATATAAAATTATATAAAATATATAAAATCATAGAAAGTATAAAATAATATATTTAAAATGGGTGAAAAGGTGGAGAAACAAATTTATCACCTGGATGAAAAGGTGGAGAAACAATTTGACGATAATGACGAACATCGCGAGCCAGACAGCGAAGAAATAAAAAAATGGTTAGACGCTAATGATGGATATCTAAGGAAAGAGATAGATAAAGCGCGGGATATACGGTTGAGAATGCTTTCCATGGTCACCACTACCTTCTGAAGTGAATGGTAATTATGCGAGTGTTACCAAGAGGTGCACAACATTCGTTCATAATTATGATTCGGATAAACAAAAATGTTACCATAAACGTATCACATCACAAAGAAAAAGAAAAAAAGGAAAAGAAGAAGAATCGACGCTGAAATTTGAGAGAAAAGGAAACGTTATTATAATATATTATGATGATAGTGAAGAAGAAGGAAAACAAAAAAAAAAAAAAAAAAAAGTAAATGAGATCTAAAGATGATCTCATTACTTTTTTTTTTTTTCATTTTTTCTTCGCTAAAAATCAATCACTCTATTGTTTATATTTCCAAGTCTGTTATTAGCATGTTGACGCTCGTGTCTTCTCCTTTTTCGAAAACGTGTTGAATGTTTATCTTTATACTCTTTTGAGTTTTTTTACATCGGTCAACTCGCTCTCACCACCCAATTTCTTCACGAGTTCGAATGAGATGTTTGGAAATATGTAATTTCCATAGCGCAACGACAAATCGTCCTTGTCGAATTCTCTATCTTCAGCGATGACGATGTTCTGCAGATCGCTTTGATACGCGTAAATCAAATCGAGCGCGGCTTCGTCCAATTTCAGAGGCATCTTATATTTCTCGTATTTGTGCTCTAAGCCCTTCATCTCGACATCGTTCAATTCGATGGGATCGTGTCGTTGTAATCTATAGCTTTTATGACCGAATTTCTTATACGTTTCGACTCGTTTCAATTTCAATTCGCATCTTTTAGGTGTTGTTGTCTTCATGATTGATTATTTGTTTTTTGTTTTTACGAATTCTTGCAATAATGTATATTTTAAATTTTGTATTTAAATAATAATTTGTTAAAAAGTTTGTTATTTTTTTTTGCTCTTTATATATATAAAAAAGTTGTTTTTTTTATTTTTAATTTTCTTTAATGTAAAAATTTTTTTTAGTAAAAGTTTTTTTTCTCTTTATATATATATATAAAAAGTTAAATTTTTAAATTTCAATCTCTCTATTGTTTATATTTCCAAGTCCGTTATTAGCAAGTTGACATTCGTCATTTTTCCACATACGAAAATGGTGTGAATGTTCATCTTTACTCTTTTGAGTTTTTTTTCATAGGCGAATGCGCTCTCACCACCCGATTTCTTCACGAGTTCGGGTGAGATTATTGGATATATGTAACCTCCATAGGACAACAATAAATCACCCCTGTCGAATTCTCTGTCTTCGGCGACGATGATATTAATCAACAGTTCGCTTTGGTACTCGTAAAACAAATCGAGCACGGCTTCATCCACTTTCAAACACATTCGATATTTGTGGTAGTAGCGCTCTAAGTCCACCATCTCAACCTCATTCAATTCGATGGGATCATGTGGTTGTAATGTATAGATATTAAAACTGGATTTCTCATACCTTTCGTCTCGTTTCAATTTCAATTCGCATCTTTTAGGTGTTGTTGTCATGATCGATTATTTGGTTTTTTATGAATTTTTATAAATAATGTTTATTTTAAATTTTGTATTAAAAAAATTGAATTTTAAAATTTAACTTTTTTTTTTTTCTATTATATATAAAGAGTAAAAAAGCAAAACTTTTTTAACAAATTATTTAATACAAAATTAAAAAAAAAAATAATATTCTTACAAATGAAGCAAACAGATAAAACAATGGTAAATTTAAATGACAAAACCATACCTCAGTTAAACGAGATTTGTAATCTATTACAAATTTCAGATTTCAGAAAGCATAGAACTAAATCAAAAAAAATTGAAGTCATACAAGAATATTTGCGAAACGCTAGAAAGGCAAACGAAATGTTGATAGCAACGACGTCAAAAGATGCACCGGTTGTGAAAAATAAGAAGACGACTAAATGAAAAGCCGTTGAAAAACATCAAGTTTCCAAAGAAAAGAAAAGAAAAACTAAAACGAAAACGAGTGATGCACTTCAGATTCAAGACAAACGAGATATATCGAGCGAAATTCAATGAGCAATCAACGAAGAGAAAGGAGAAGAATATGTAACACGACTCGTTGCGGAACTATTCCAATCGAAACCCGTAGAACGGGAGAGTGCGATCAAAGGCATTTTTAAAACTTTTGACGTGATTCCCTCGTTGAAGAAAGTCGATCCGAAATTGTTCATGGAACGGGTGAAGAAAGAAGTATTGGATTTGTTTCGCGAATACATGAACTTGGGATTAAAAATTAAGATGACACTCCATTGCATAATGAATAAAATCGACGTGAAGTCCGGCGAGAGCATCGTGAAAAATGCATATTTCAGATCTAACGTCGAACCCGTATTTCAAGGTTCAGATCTATCGGACGTTTTCGAAAAGATGAAAGACAAGATGTTGACGTCTCTCGCGAATTATCAAAATGAAGGTAGTAATTGGACGTTCGGTGAGGTGTTGAAACTCGAAATTCACATGACTAAAAACGAACCGTTGAAAGGATCTTCCTACTTGGAATTACCGTATTTCTTGACTAAGAAACACGCCATGGTCAACGTGAGAAATAAAGATGATCAGTGTTTTAAATGGGCAGTCACCTCCGCTTTATACCCTGTCGAAATACACACCGATAGAGTTTCTCGTTACGAGGAAACTTCTAAAAATCTCGATTGGACCAGAGTGACTTTTCCAACAGAGTTAAAACACATCGAACGTTTCGAGGTTCAAAATCCCACCGTAGCGGTGAACGTCTTGGGATACGATGACGAAAATCAAAAGATCTATCCTCTCAGACAGACTTCGTATCACGGAAGAGAAAAGACGATTATTTTATTATTGATTTTGAATGGTGACAATCGTCATTATTGTTGGGTTAAACATCCGAGCCGATTACTGTCGAAACAAAATAATAATCATAACGGAAAGATATCTTTATGTTGCAACTGCATGAACATATTTAAGACCAAAAAATCATTAGCGAAACATCAGGAATATTGCAACGAAAATCAAGGTGTCACCGTTGAAATGCCCAAACCCAACACCATCGTGAAGTTTGAAAATCACAATAGAAGGTTAAAAGTACCATTCGTCGTGTACGCCAATTTCGAATGTTTCACCGCGAAAATGAGTTCCTGTCAACCCAACGCTCTTCAAAGTTACGTCGAAAGATATCAAAAACACATACCTTCGGGCTATTGCATTTACGTGAAATGCGCTTTCGACTCGCAACACGACATGGGTCCCTTCACCTACACGAAACAGCGCAAAGACGATGACGTGGTCCAAAGGTTCGTGGAAGAGTTAGAATCGAAAATTCAAATGTTATACGACAAATTCAAAACTCCGGCGAAAATGATCATCACGCGAGAGCAGCAGGACGAAAATAACAGAGCCACCGAATGTCACATATGCAGACAATCATTCGATGAGAATTCGGAGGAAAATAAGAAGGTCAGAGACCACAATCATTACACGGGTCTGTATCGCGGTCCGGCTCACAGCAAGTGTAATTTAAAATATCGAGACACCGCTTTCTATCCGGTGATGTTTCACAATCTCTCGGGTTACGACAGTCATCTGTTCGTGAAAAATCTTGGCACCTCACACGAAGAATTAAATTGCATCACAAACAGCGAAGAAAGATACATTTCCTTCATGAAATGGAAGCTCATGGAGAGGAAAAGAGTAATCGACGGAAATACGTTGAAAGAAAAAACGAAATCCATTCGTAGATGCAATCGACACTTTTAAATTCATGTCGACCGCTCTGGAAAAATTAGTCGATAACATGAGCAAGGATAAATTTAAAATCACGAGCGAACATTTCGGAGAACGAGTAGACGTCATGTTGAGGAAAGGAGTCTATCCTTACGATTACATGAACGATCTAAAGAGATTCGAAGACACCGCCCTACCTTCGAAAGATGATTTTTATTCGAAATTATACGAATCCGACATTTCCGACGAGAATTACGAACACGCCAAAAACGTGTGGAAATCATTCGATATGAAAACCATGAGAGATTATCACGATCTCTATCTGAAGACCGACGTTCTGCTCTTGGCAGATGTGTTCGAAAATTTTCGAGACGTCTGTCATCGAAATTACGATCTGGATCCCGCTTGGTATTTCACCGCACCCGGTCTGGTGTGGGACGCTCTGTTGAAGACCACCGAAGTCCAATTGGAATTATTATCCGACATGGACATGTTGCTCATGTTCGAAAGGGCTGCGAGAGGTGGCGTCTCGATGATCTCTCACAGACATTCTGAGGCTAACAATCCCTACATGAAAGAAGGTTTCGATTCAAAACGGTCGACTAAATACATACAGTATTGGGACGCCAATAATCTGTATGGTTGGGCTATGAGTCATCCTTTACCGATTGGAAATTTCGAATGGGTGAAGGAACTGGAAGAGATGCAAAAATGGAGAGACTATCCTTGCATTTTAGAAGTCGATTTGAACTATCCGGAAGAATTACACGGTCCACACAATGATTATCCGCTGGCTCCCAAACGAATGGAACCGAACGAAGGAGAAGAGGAAAAACTCATTCCCAATTTATTTAACAAACGTAACTATGTCGTCTCCAGCGAGAATTTGAAACAGTACGTCAATTACGGGATGAAATTAGTCGACATACATTGCATCATTCGATTCGACGAAGAGCCTTGGATGAAAAAATACATTGATCTCAACACGAATCTCAGAACCCGACCCGAGAACGATTTCGAAAAAGATTTCTTCAAACTCATGAATAACTGCGTGTACAGCAAATCGATGGAAAACATCAGGAAGAGAACCGACGTTCGACTCGTCACGTCTGAGAAAAGAGCTAAAACATTAGTGGCGAAACCCAATTACAAACACTGAACCATATTCGGCAAAAATCTAGTGGCCGTTCACATGCAAAAAACGCACCTGAAGTTCGACTAAACCATATTATCTCGGACCGATCATCTTAGATGTCAGCAAGCGATTGATGTACGAGTTTCACTACGATTACGTCAAACGAAAATTTGGCGACAAATCCAAACTACTGTTCACCGACACGGACAGTTTAGTTTACGAGATAGAGATGAAAGACGTCTACCGAGATATATCTCCAGACGTGGCCGATTGGTTCGACACGAGCAATTATCCCATCGATCACCCGTCCAACATTCAATCGAACGACAACAAGAAGGTGTTGGGTAAATTTAAGGACGAGAGCGGCAGTAAACAGATCGTCGAATTCGTGGGCTTGAGACCCAAACTGTATGCTTATCGTCTAGAAGATGATGAAGAGATCAAGAAGTGCAAAAGAGTTAAAGCGTGCGTGGTGAAGAAAAACATCTCTTTCCAAGAGTATAAAGATTGTCTGTTAGGAAGTGGTCCGGTGTATAAGACTATGAAATCGATTCGAAGCGAAAATCACGACCTGTATACCGAAATAGTCAACAAGATTTCGCTGACGGCCGACGACGACAAGAGATTCGTGTTAGACGATAAAATAAGCACTTTGGCACTCGGACATTGGACTTTAGATCTAATTTTAGACGATATGAATGGAGATGATTGGATTCTAGATGCGCTTGCGGATGATAAGATTCCAGATACGATTGTGGATGATAGGATTACAGAAAATCAAGAAGAATTAGATGAACCCAAAATTATAGAAATGGATAGTGACATCGAGAAAGTTAGTTTAAAAAGAAAAAGAAAAAAATAGAAAAAAATAACGTCACTTTTAGTAAATTATAATAAAATAAATAAAAAAAATATATACTTATTTATGAATAAGAAAATAAAGATATCCGTAGAAGGTGTCGTCTTACCCAACGAACCCCTATCCAACATCGATCTGTTGAATGCGGCAAAAGATTTGAAAATCGAAGATTTTCTAGGTGTGTTTTCCAGAGATGCCTTGCCGAAGAGAAGACCTCGACAATCGGAATGCGGAATTTTAAATCTAGACGATTCATCGGGTGAAGGCACTCACTGGGTGGCGTGGTTCAAGAACGGGAAGAAGAAGAATTATTATTTCGACAGCTACGGAATCTCGCCGCCAAAAGAAATAAAGAACTATTTCAACAAATCGATGGTTCTTTACAACATGGATCAAGTGCAATCACCAGATCAAGTGTTTTGCGGCCACCTGTGTCTCTACGTTCTCAAGAGATGGTCTGAAGGAGATGAATTTCAAGACATTCTCAATGACTTACATTAGAGAGAGATTTTTTTTTATAGTATATATAAAGATAAAAAATTATTTTAAAAAAATTTTAATCGAATAAAAAACGAAAAATAAAATAACATAGTTCATTTTTAATAAACTGCAAAAACAAAAAAAAAAATCCCACAACATCATGCCAGTCGAGAAATTTGGTAGAAGTGACGACGAAAAAGTCAACCCGAGAAAGAAGAGGAAGACGTTCGAAGTCGACGATGGTTATGACGTTGCCAACTTGGACAAACGTTACGTTCAGAGATACGAACCTCGAGAGGAACCTTTGAACATGAACGATAAGAAGCTCTACAATCTTCCCGAGCCGATAGATCTCGCAGATGCTGCGACTAAAAAATACGTCGACAGGGGGAACAGCGATTTCGAACGAATCCTGCTGGATAATTATGTGGATAAAACCATGACCGACGATCTGGATCTGAAATCCAAACATCTGGTGAACGTCGCGAATCCCATAGATCCCACCGATGCTGCAACCAAGAGATACACGGACGACACTCACGCGAGATTCAGCAAACACCTGAGAAATAGATACGTTCAGAAAACGATGCACTCGGAATTCAACGCCAATTATAACAAGATAACGAACGTGGCCGCTCCCACGAATCCCAAGGACGTGAAATGAAATCGGATCTGAATGCGGGATTCCACAAGATATTGAATCTGTCAAAGATCGACAACACGGATGCGGACTCAACCGCGGTCAACAAGGGCTACGTAGATTCTTCCGTGATACAATCGCAAGAATACCTAGAATCGCAAGTGGACAATCTCTACCTGAACAAAGAATCTGGCGGAACCATGGAGGGTGGCATCAACATGAACAGTCACAATTTATTCGGTCTCGATCACGATCCCGAATTCGATTCCAGCGCTGTCAGCAGAAAGTACGTGGACGACAACTCGGTCTGGAGAAAGGGCGACATCATGGAAGGTAAACTAGACATGGGTGGACACGCGCTCATGAATGTACCGGATCCCGTGAACATGACGGATGCCTGCACCCTGATTTCGGTGGTGGAGAAAGTCAAATATGCTAGACAATTGATCACCGTGTGGGCCGAAGAGGCCGGTGCCTTAGATGAGGGAAAAGCCGAGTGGTCTTTCAGAAATGGAGGTAGTGGATCGAAACACGGTCAGGTTGGATATCCCATGCCGTTGGGAGGTGAAATCCTTCGAATGAGTCTGGCTTCCTTGGATTTGAATAACAGAGCGGTCGTCATTCTCATGGTGAATGGTGTGGAGAGCGATGAGAGATACAGCGTCGAAAAGACTGAGAATCAACATGCGAATGTTAGCATGTTCGGCACGCCTCCCAAAGTGAACGCTGGAGACAGGATTAATTTCGTCACGAAAACCAATAATCTCGAAGCCGCCACTTCCGTGGTGAGTCTACTGATCGAACTAGATCCTTTGAACAAACAGTGAACGCATGGAAAATAATGAATTAAAAAAAAAAATAATGTGTGATTATTAAAAACAAAAAAAAAAACTAATGAGATATAGAGAGATGTTCTCTATATCTCATTAGTTTTTTTTTTTTTAATTTTCTATCCATTTATGATTACAATTTATACACTTTGCGAATACGGTTGTTGGTTCATCACCAGATCTAGTTTGTTGAGATTCGATTTTTATTTGACGTTCCTTACATTTGCGACATTTTAAAATTGTATTTTTTATAATTTCTTCATTAGATCTTATGAGATCAAACTCTTCTTTTTCTTTTAAACGATATTCGTTAAAATCACAACTATTCCATCCTTTTTTTGTGTTACATTCTTCATATTCAATTTGAATCCATTTTTCCAAGTATTTTATTTTAACGTCGTAGTAATCTGAAGTGAACAGATGATTTGTTGTTTTCGTGTCAAAAACACCCATTTTGTTTTCGAGATTTTAATTTTTAATTAATCTTACATCCACATTTTTAACGTTTATTAATTTTTTTCTTCACACACTCGTCTCTCATCGAATGATCGACATCTTATTTCCGTCCGATTCGAATTGTAATTCTCTGTCCGACAGGACCAGGGCGAAGGCTTCAGTTTTTCTCGGCACTTTCCTATCGAATTGCATCTTGATCTGAATGTCTAACACGCTACTCTTGAGTCGTTCACTCTGTTTACTGACGTCGAACACGAACATGGGATACATCGACTTGTATTCGCCGGGAGATATGTTGGGATTGCTCATCAATTCGTCTAGACCGTGATACTTCTTTCTAAAATCAGCGGCGTCGCCGTACAGTCTGGAGAAATCGTTCTTGTCGAACGATGCATTGTAATCGATTGCCGGATATCTCGTGGCATTCAGAAACACTTGCATGTTTCTCAAATGGCAGTGATCGAACAGTGATGCATTCTTTTCCTGAGCCCCGTCCCTATCGGTCTGAAACGCAACCACGATGAAACGCGGTCTCTCGGAAGCAGATTTCACCGTCAATCTCCAATCGAAGTGATTCGTGGAGGGAGGAATGCTAGCCGTGTCGCACTGTCTCATTCTAAATCCCACGGGTAATTTACTCTTGGATTGTATGATCTCGTAGAGATGCGTTTTCTCATCCATCGAAGGCTCCACGTGCGGAACGAACCACGATATCTTGTGTAGAGTTATCTTACCCACATCGGCCGCAGAGAGTTTCACTATTGCGTCGTCATTTCCTTTTCGAATCAATGTCAGATTGTGTTTGAATCCGTACATGATCTTGTTGTAATCGTCCGCGAATCCAAAGATGTGTTTCAAAGGTATCCTGAACAAAAACGTTCCTTTAGGTCTGGATGTCTTGACGACATAGTCGAATATCGTGGCGGCGCCTGCGCTAGCAAGGCCTACAGTGTCTTTCACCCACAACTGATTAAGTCCTCTGGATTTCGAAAAATCATCAGGATACGTCAAGAGTCTGAACATCATGGTGGCCTGACCGGGATGAAAAACAGATTCTATCTCTTGTCCGGATAGCATGTATTTTATGTTACTGAATAGATGCATGATGCCATTATTGGCAAGAGTAACCGTGTCGTCGTCGGCGTAGTCGCTCCCATCTTCCTTGGTGAGACGTCCCTGCACCACTATGTAACTCTCGCTAGGATGTACGAATAGATCTTGAGTTTTGACGTTGATTCTTATCTCTCCCGCATTGTTCAAACTCGTTCCGGTTACCGGTTCGTATTCGTGAACCTCATATTCTTGAATACTTTCATCTTTCACTATGCTTTGTGCTATATCTAGTATATTTGTCATTTTAAAGGATTTTTAGTTTTTTTGTTTGTTTATTAATTCACTTGCTTTCTTTATCTAAAAAAATAGTTTTTAATTATTTTTTATTATTATTTTTTTTTCTCTCTTATATATATATGTGTGTAAACAAGAAAATGTCAAAGAGAGTAAATAAAAAAAACAATTTTGTGTTCTTCATCAAAACTTCGTCTTCTGTAATTGTTGTTCGTAAAACTTTCCGATGATCTCTTCTCCATCCAAAGCTTTGATTTCGTAAGTCACCGGATCGGTGTGAAATATTTTGATGATCACGAAGATTTCTGAGGTCCATCGAGGAGTATAACCCTTTTCGAAGTGCTTCTTATAAGCGTAGATTCTCACTCGATCGCCGACCGCAAATTTTGGCGTTCTAGACTTCTTCCTGATCTTAGATCTCTCGGGATATAGATTCGCATAGACCCGTTTTTCGTTTCGAGGATCGCTAGCTTCCACGGGAGTCATCTTGATCGATCTGTGTCACGTGTTGTTGTAATCTTTGACCAGACCGTTCAGAGCATATATGTATTTCTTGGTCGAATTTGCCGTGAAGTATCTGTGCATCTTCTCCTTCACCGTTCGATTCCAACGTTCCACCACGTTGGCTTTCTCTTCATTTTCGATCGAGTAGAGGTCTACCAATCGACGAACGTCCTTGTTGTAGAATTCCTTTCCCTTGTCCACCCACAATTTACTCGGTTTTCGAGAAGACGAGTCGAACACACTCTTCAGAGCCTCGGCGATGCAAGGTCCCGATTTATTCTTCAAAGCTCTGATCCAACCGTATTTGGAAAACACGTCGATGACCGTCAATAGATATTTGACGCCCTCATTCCACCTCGAAAACGATCTCATGTCGACCAAGTCGGCAGACCAAATGTCATCCAGACCCTTCACGAACACCCTTCTCTTTCGAAATTTACGCACTATGGGTTTGTGTAACTCCTCGGCCAATTCGCTCGTCAATAATCGTTTCTTCTTCTTCTTTTCAGATGCGCTTTTTTTTTTTGAACGCCCCATCTGAATCGACGTTTTGCACCGATCAGATTGCCGACCAGCGAACATTCCATCTTCTCTCTCCTGGTCGGATTCGATATGCCTCTCAATCTCCCCAACATGTTTTTGTCGCAGACGTCGTTGCGAATCTTGGCGTCGGGATGTCCGGCGTAGCACAGATCGTGATCGTACGTGGCCGCGTCCACCCTATTCACGGGTTTGCTCCAAGATTTGGGAGTCAGATCGGCGTTGAGCCTGTGGTTCAATTTCGTTCCGGGTCCTGTGAAACTGTGACCGGGCAGATGCATTTCGAAAGGTAGATTGTTGATCATTTTATTCACGATGCCTTTGCCTTTGCTCGCGTTCTTTTTTTTGATGAATCTAGTCTTTATAGAACCACACACGTCGCAAATTCCACGAAGCATCCGTCTGTCGTTTTTAGTTCGAACTTCTCTAGAATTACTCGTCTTGGTAAATCTCTTACACTTTACGCAATACATTTTTTTAAGAGTTATTTAAATTAATTTCGTTTTTTTTTAATTTTATATATAAATTTAATATTTTTTTTTTAAAATTCTGTTCTTATTATACATATATATTTTTTTTTTTTTCAATCGCCACCCTTGAGTTCTATCATCTTACTGAATTCCTCCCTAGCCTCTTTCCTCCCCTTTTCCATGAGAGAATCCTTTATCTCTTCCTTGATGATCTGACGAGTCTTGATTCTCATGGCTTCTTTCATGGCATCGTATTTCGTTTTCTCGCTCAATATCGCGAAGTATTCTCCGTCCGATATCCTACCGTCTTTCAACGCCATAGAGATCATTTCGGATATCGTGTCGATCTTGGAGTCAGCCAAGACGCGAATATTGTCGTGTTTCCTCGCCTTCAGATATAATTTCCTACTCAAAAAGTTTCCGACCGTGCTAAACAATCCGGCGGCGAGGGCCACTCCTTCTACGGTCAACACGATCGGAATGGCGACCGCGGTCGACAACAATCCGATGCCGGCCACGTGTAAACCCATGGAAATCGTGATGAGTGTCATGTTGATCGTGTTGACGAATGTCATGAAACTCGAATACTTCTTCTTGAGGGAACGACGAGAATCTCTCTCTCGAGTCAGATACAATTGGATTCTACTGATTTGATCGATGCGATACCTCTCTCCTCTTTCTCTTTCTTCTAGCGACGGCACCGTCAGCAAAACGCCTTTCGGCTTCTCGTCCTCGTCGTCCACTAACGTCGGTTACAATTTATTTCTGGTTCTCATTTTGTGTTTTTTTCTTTCTTTTCTAATATTAGATAAAAAAATTTATGTGTGTATTTATTTTTTTTTTATTTTCTACTCTCCCTTATTTTTATATCAACAAAAAAAAAAACTTAGACGTATGCTTCGTTCAGCAATAATTTCTTGATGCATCCCTTGTCTTCTAAAGTCAAACTTCTACGCGCCAATTTCAGTTCTTCCGAATCTGTGGGCCTGTCTCGATTCTTACAGAAGACTAATCTCTTCCAAAACGTGATCACATCGTCGAATTTAACGCGTTCGAATGCCGGTTCGAAATACATGACGACCATATCTTCCCTTTCCATCGTCAAACACGAATGATCCTCGCGATCGAAGTCTAGATGATCCCCTGACATCCGACGCATTGTTCTAACAAGATGGGACGTAGTTGTTCGTTCACGCAGATTGCGTATGCTCTCATCAGCATGTTTAAAAGAAACCTCGCTCTAATAGTCTGAGAATCGCTCATGATTTACGTATTTTTTTTTATTATCTATTCGATTTGATATATTTATTTTTCTAAATAACTATTTATTTATATTTTTTTTTTCCCTGTATATATATATCAATCAAAAAACGTGACTGGGTTTGCAAATTTCCAACACACACCGACGACAACGACACTCTTCGTTCAGATCGAGTGGTTTTTTTTTGAGAATGTCTCATAGTGGAGGAATTCCCCAAATAATAATATCATAAATGGGAAAAAAAACCCACCGCCTCAAAAACAAGGGAGAGTTCTGGACCATCTGTACCAACGCAATTGCGGGTTCTGAACCGCTGGTTTAGAGTCCCCAAAACTGTTTTTTGATGATGACTCAGAATCTTTTGCTTTCGTTCGCGTTCGCCGAAGATGGATCGATGGGTCTGATCTGCGATGCGAACGTCGACGAAAAATTACGTACAAGATGAATGTGTACTGTACGATTTCACCCTTTTTTGTGTACGCGTGTTCACCACGAGTATTTGAACGTTAACACCGTGATCTAGGAGTTACGACTGTACGTGGGAGGATTCAAGACCATGTACAGGTTTTGTGAACAAGCGTGTGATTTAACAGTGAATTCCACGTTGGTGAACGCATCGTGTGCGTATGTTGTACACGTACATGTACAAGTGGTCGTGGACTCTCCTTTTCTCCCTACTGACGGCGGTACCAGAGTTGTCGAACTTGATTTATTCAAAATGGCGGAATTCAATGCAGATAAAACCTGTCGGTCGGAATTAGAACGCCATTTTGTAGGCTGCATTATCTTTGCGTTATCGAACTTGTTTTATTCAAAATTCCCATATTCACTTCAAAATGGCTGAACTTTTATTCTGCAGTTCTCATTTCGGACGCCTTTTTAATGCCTTAGAGAACTGGATTTATTTATTCAAAAGGCAGTATCATGGAATTGTCGAACCTGCATTATTCAAAGTGTCCAAATTCCATAACAAAAAACTGCACTTCTCAAATAGGACGCCATTTTGTCAGCTCACCAACAAAGTTGTGTGAGCTTCTGTCATGACCCGAGGTGCGTCGACGTCGGCGTCAACACTTGTGTAAGTTATTGTAAAGGCCCACTTTAACTTTCCCAACTGCTACTATGCACATCATACTGTTTCTATGGCTTTCAATTAACCACAGACCCTTACCCAGCGATATTTTTCGATTTTTAGTGTTTTTGCAAGATTTTTGTAAGTAAAATTTGACTTGTTTTGCTGTACATCTATACATGAGTGGAGACTACCACCAGTATCCTGTGGCTTTTGGGTGGAATGCAGACTTCTTTGGGTGAGTTCGGACCGTATGTGTTTGAATTGTAATAAGCCTAGGTTTCCCTCGCGGGAAGTGAAGCAGTGCTTGTTTACTGTGGTAAACAAGCTACGTTTCACTGGTAAAAGAGGACCCAGTCACTAATGCTTGTGGGTGCGTGTCCTCTAAAAATAGGCAACATGAGGTATAAACGATTCACTGACCTTGATTTTATCTCCATGTTGTGCTCATGATTAGCCATTGTGCAGAAGTATGTGAGCTTAAACACCAATGAATAAATAAATAAGCATAGGTTTATTGTATGGGATGCGGTGGTGAGCTAATGGGGATGGACCACCCACGGGTGTTAATGTCATCGAGTTGTCCAACTTGATTTATAAAATATGACGTAGTTCAATGGAGATAAAACTGTAGGTATGAATTCGGACGCCATCGTAGAGGCGGTATTATGAAGTTGTCGAACTCGATTTATAAAAAAATACCAAATTCCTTTACCAAAAATTGCAGTTCTCAATTCGGGCGCCATTTTAATGCCACCGAGTTATTGACCTTGATTAATTAAATGGTATTATCGTGGAGCTGTCGCTCTAACCTTATTTGAAAATGCCGAATTTCATTAAAAAGCTGCAGTTCTCAATTCAGACGCCATTTTATTAATGTCACAAAGTTGTCGAACTTGATTCATTCAAAATGGCGAAATTTAATGCAGAAAAACTGCCTGTCTCAATTCGGACGCCATTTTGTAGATAATGGCATCATGGTGTTATTGAATTTGCTATATTCAAAATTGCGGCCGACTTCTATTATGCAAAACAGCACTTTTCAATTCCGAGGCTATTTTGTTAATGTCATCGAGTTGTGAAACATGATGTATTCAAAATGGCGGAATTCGATCCAGAAAAAACGGTGATCTGAATTCAGATGCGATTTTGTAGGCGGCGGCGGCGGTATCGGAGTTGTCGAATTTGATTTATTCACAATGGCCAATGTTCATTATGAAAATGCAGATCTCATTTCGGACTCCAATGTGTTAATGCCATCAAGTTGTCCAACTTGATTTGTTCAAAATGGCAGAATTCAATGCCAGAAAAAAAATGCTGGTTTGAATTCGGAGGCCATTTTGTAGACAGAGTTTGTATACTGCGGTGTCACGGAGTTGTCTAACTTGCTTCATTCAAAATGGCCGATTTGCATTGTGAAAAACTGCAGTTCTGTATGCGGACTCCATTTTGTGAACATCGGTATCATGGAGTTGTCGAACTTGCTTTATTCAAAATGGCCGAATTCCCTTCTGAAAAAAATGCACTTCTCAAATAGGACGCCATTTTGTTAGCTTACCAACGAAATGGTGTGAGCTTATGTCACGACTCAAGGCGTGTTAGTTATTGTAAGAGTTCTCTTTGACTTTACCACCTGTTACTGAGCACCTCACACTGTTTCTATGCTTACAATTACCCACAGACCCTTACCCGGCGATATGTTTTTCGATTTTTAGTGTTTTTGCAATGTTTCGTAAGTATTGACTTTGAAAATTTTTGACCTGTTTTGCTATACATGAACATGAGTGGAGGCTACCACTGGTATCCCATGGCTTTTATGTTTAATACGTTTTATATATATGTGTATGTTTGGTGGAATTCAGACTACTCTGGGTGAGCTGGAACCTTAGGTGTTTGAATTGTAATAACCCTCGGTTTGTTGCATGGCATGGAGTGGAGAGCTGATGGGGATGGACACCTCCCTCTCAATGTCATACAGTTGTGGAACTTGATTTATACAAAATGGAAATCCCTTCAGAAAAAAACGACCGATCTGAATTTGGACTCCATTTTGTAGACGGCGCTATCACGGAGTTGTCGGACTTTATTCAAAATGGCAGAATTCCATTATAAAAACTGCAGTTCTCAATTCGGGCGCCTTTTTTTGTTAATGTCACCGAGTTAACGACCTTGATTAATTCAAAATGGCGATATCATCGAGCTGTCGAATGAGCTTTATTTCTAATGGCCGAATGTCATTAAAAAAGCTGCAGCTCTCAATTCAGACGCCATTTTGTCATCGAGTTGCCGAACTTGATTTATTCAAAATAGCGGAAATTAATGCAGAAAAAAAATGACTGGCAAAATATTTGGACGCCATTTTATTGATAATGGTTTCATGGAGTTGTAGAACCTGCTGTATTCAAAATGGCGGCCGAATTCTATGTAAAACAGCACCTTTCAATTCCAACGCCATTTTGTTAATGTCATCGAGTTGTCGAACATAATTTATTCAAAATGGCGGAATATCATTGTAGAAAATAACAGCTGGTCTGATTTCGGACGCCATTTTGTAGACAGCGGTATCATGGAGTTGTCGAACTTGCTTTATTCAAAATGGCGGAATTTCATTATGAAAAACTGCACTTCTCAAATAGGACGCCATTTTGTGAGCTCACCAACGAAGTTGTGTGAGGTTATGTCATGACCCGAAGCGCGTCGGCATCAACACTTGTTATTGTAAGAGTCCGCTTTGACTTTCCCCACCTGTTACTATGCACCTCCTACTATTTCTATGGCTTTGTTACCCACAGAACCTTACCCAGCGATATTCTTTTCGATTTTTAGTGTTTTTGAAATGTTTTTGTATGGACTTAGAACATCTCTGAAATGTTTTGCTATACATTTGCTGTATCGTGGAGCTGTCGAGCCAGCTTTATTTAAAATGGCCGAACTTCATTAAAAACAGCAGTTCTCAAATCAGGCGCCATTTTGTTAATGTCATCGAGTCGTGGAACTTGTATTATCGTAAATGGCGGAATTTACTGCAGAAAAAAAATTGCTGGTCTCAATTCGGACGCCATTTTATAGACGTTGGTACAGGAAGTTGTCGAATTTGTTTTTCAAAATGGCCGAATTCCATTATGAAAAACAGCAGTTCAAAATTCGAACGCAATTTTGTTTATGCCATCGAGTTATGGAACTTGGTTTATAAATCAATACAGAAAAAACCGTAGATCTGAACTCTCACTCCATTTTGTAGACTGTGGTATTACAGTGTTTTCGAACTTGTTTTATTCATAAAGGCCAAATTCCATTATGAAAAACTACAGATCTCAATTCACACCATTTTGCTAATGTCAACGAGCTATCGAACTTGATTTGTTAAAAATTTCGGAATCTAATGCAGAATTCAATAAATCAAGTTTGGTAATGAGATGGCATTTACAAAATGGCGTTCGATTTCAGAACATTTTTCGTAATGGAATTCAGCCATTTTGAATAAAGCAAGGTCGACAACCCCACGATACCTCCGTCTGTAAGATGGCGTCCGAATTCAGACCTGCAGTTTATCCCTGCATTAAATTCCGCCATTTTGAATAAAATAGGTTCGACAACTCTGTGACATGAAAATGGCACCCGAATTGAGAACTGCTGTTTTTCATAATGTAATTTCGTCATTGTGAGTAAAGCAAGTTTGACAGATCCTGACAACGCCATTTTAAATAAATCAAGTTCGGTAATTCAGAGAACTGCAGATTCACAAAAATGGCGGAAATCACAGCAGAGAAACTGCAAGTCTTAATTCGGACGCCATTTTGAACACGACGATATCATAAAGTTGTCGAACTTGCTTTATATTCAAAATGGCCGATTTCCAGTATGAAAAAGTGCAGTTCTCAATTCGGACGCCATTTTGTTAATTCTATCAAGTTATCGAACTTGATGTATCTAAAATAGCTGTATCATTGAGATGTCGACTGTCAGAGTAAGAGTCGCTACTTTTTCTCGATTTTACTGAGCAGCAGAAGTACATACGAGCGAATCTGTTTTTGTTTACATGGGCATCGGTGGGCGGTACTTCCGCTGTCAATTTTATCGCCGAAACGAAACGAAAAAAGAAACCGAGCCTTTTTCGTTTTAATAACATACTATTTCGAGCTATGAATGCTTTATTAACACGAGACAGTGCATGTTTGTTAATTTCTGGCATCTTGTGAGGTAAACCTGTTTAAAAACGTAAATAATTGCCGGTTTCATTTCAGTCTTTGCGAGGCGACGTGCGGTAACTTTAGACAAGTTTGCATTCAGGTCGACCCACCAAAGGTCAACTTGACGTTAGTTCTACTGTAGGTGTAAATTTTACTTATCTGTTGCGTGCAGCTAACATTTGTCATAGGCTTGTTATATGTAGCAGAATAGGTAATCATGGTATAAAAACTAAAATCCACTTCATCACGGCTCAAAAAATACACTGAAAGAATATAGGTCAACATGAGACTTGTGCTTGTAAATTTAGTTTTTCCTGTATAACTATCGAGTTTAGGCAATGAGCACTTGCCCCACACCAAGTTTGAAATGGCTGCTTTCATTTCAGTTACAGCACCATTTTAAAACCAAAAAAATTTACAGCAGGTCTAATAAAAAATCTTACCCGAATTGTCAACATGCATAGGTGCCCCGCGCCGAATATTACCACAGTGTGATATTGTCCAGCTTAATGCAGACAGAAAGGTCATTGGGAAACGTCTATGGGAAATAGTTTGCAGTGGCTAGATAAATCTATTCATCTACCATTTACATAAAAACGCAGTCGCAAACCACAGTATCAGTAGCGATAAAAATTAGTCAATAAAAGATTTATCACTATTCCATGCAGTAGCGATAAAAGTCACATGACTTTGAGAAACCAACGCACGTGCGCTTGACTATTTCAGTGGTACTGACAATCATCAGCCATTTCCTCAAAAAACTTGTGATGCAGCAATGAACGATGCATTTAGTTTGCCCCAACATACATTCCATGTTGCAGGGAATTGCATTATTCAGAACATAAACAATCCACCATGCAAAACACAAAAACAAACATGAATGTGAATCGCAAATATAAAGTGAGAAAAGTTTGAAACCGAATATCAGCCTCATTGTGGTTTACACAATTCTAAAAATTACGAATAAAGTGACGTCATGTGTTTTTAACTATTCTTGTGCACTGCAGAAATATAATTCAGTTGCTTAGTAGTTCTCTCCGGCTTCCTCCACTCTGATAACTGTCTGACACGAATGATCATGGCGGTGGAAAGTGTTAAACACCGAAAATAAAAAATCTAGTGTCGAATGCTTCCCTAAACACAAACCCAAACCAAAGGTCTACGAATTCAGTCTACCAACACAGTATAAATAGACAGAACGCGATGTGTGTTTGAATCGGTGGATGTTTTACATAGCGAAATGGAATGGCATAGAAATATGACCACGCCATTCCAACGAGTTATGTAAAACACCCACCGCCGATTCAAACACACATCGTGTTCTGTGTTTATTACACATCCTCTGCATTAAAATCCATTTAAATAAACAAATTTTAATTCCGATATTTAAACCCAAAGGTGAAGAGTCCGTTTGTTTTGATTGAAGCTGTACTGATCAAATGGATCTATAAAAAATCAAGACAATCTTTTGGGAACCAGTCTAAATTACATTCCGTGTCTTTTCTATTACCCCCGCGGGAACCCCAGGAAGTGAAGCAGTGCCTGTTTACTGTGGTAAACAAGCTCTGTTTCACTGGTAAATTAGGACCCAGTCACTAATGCTTGGGATGCGAGTCCTCTAAAATAGGCAACATGGGGTATAAACGATTGACTGACCTTGACGTTATGAGATGTGTTATTGTCGGCGACTTCAACGCAAATTGTTTATCGACAACTCACCGAAAAATTAGAAGACTTGAAACTGCACACAACCTTGTCCAGGTTGTTAAGAAGCCAAATCGAATCAGTGAGAACTCAAGTACTCTAATTGATCTAGTGCTCACTTCTTCCCCGAACCTGACCTCCAGTATCGAAGTCACTCCCCCTTTTTGTAGCGATCACCATGCCACTAGTATTAAACTGAAATCTACAAATCCTAATCTTCCCTCTTGTAAAAGATTTGTTTGGGATTACAAACATATGGATGCAGATGGTCTGTCACAATCACTTTTGAATTTTAACTGGAATACATTTTTCGAATCCGGCTCAGTTGACGATATAACAGTAAAAATAACTGTCCATGTTATGGAAACTGTGAGATCGTTTACTCCTGCTAGATCGATCTTAATTCGTCCAAACGACAAATCCTGGGTGACATCCTTTGTAACAAGACAAATGCGCATACGTAATAGGGCACACAAAAATGCGAAAAGAACAAATAGGACTGAAGACTGGCAAAATTTCAGAATTCGAATCTATACTATAAATTGTGTTAGGGATAAGAAAAAAGTTTTGATATCAAGTTAGAAGAGTCTGTATCTATAAGAAAACCATCCTCTAAGCAGTGGTGGAAAAGTTTGAAAAAAATCAGCAATCAGCAGTCTATGAGGGCAACCTTTCCCCCATTGCTCGAGGATGATGAAATTATAAACGATCCAGAAGATATCGCGACTATCTTCAACAATTATTTTACAAGTCAGTGTAATACTATAGTCGAAAGAGAATTACCTTGCATTTATAAGCATGATGGGTCATTAGAGGCTATAGAAACCAACGAGGTGGAGGTTGAATTATTGTTATCAAAATTAGATACGACAAAGGCTACTGGCCCTGACCAAATAAGCAATATAATATTGAAATAATTCTCGAGGCAGCTATCCTTTCCGCTCTCCAAATTATTTAACCTGTCTTTGTCAACTGGAGTCTTTCCCAAATACTGGAAACATGCAAATGTTATACCAATCCATAAAAAATTATCACAAAACGATAAAGAGAATTACCGACCCGTGCCTTTGACTAGTTGTGTTAGTAAGGTACTAGAAAAGATAGTTTTTAATCGCGTATATATATTTCTTGTTGATAATAACCGCCTTACTGACCTTCAGTCTGGTTTTAGGCCGGGAGATAGTACGGTATTTCAATTAATCTCTCTAGATAATTACATAAAATCTGCACTGGATAAAGGTTCAGAAGTCCGCTTTGTCTTTTGTGACATAAGCAAAGCGTTTGATAGAGTTTGGCATGGTGGTCTGCTACACAAACTTGATGCTATTGGGGTAAGGCGTGGACTTTTAACGTGGTTTGAAAGTTATTTGACTGATCGTACACAAACAGTTGTCACTAACGAAAAGAGCTCCACAAAAAAGTAATACTTGCTGGCGTTCCCCATGGGTCTGTTTTAGGACCTCTTCTTTTCAATATATACATAAATGATATCGTCCATGATATCCATTCGAATATAAGATTATATGTAGACGACACGTCCCAATTTATCCTTGTAGATGACGAAAATGAGGCTACAAACATACAGAACGGTGACATGGAACGAACCTGTTTATGGGCAGATACTTGGCAAGTGATTTTTAACCCCAGCGAGACAGTAACCCTCAGCTTTACAAGAAAAATTAACCCAAATTCGAAGCCGCAACTCTACTTAAATGGTTCTCTTGTAACCGAAGTTAACGTACACAAACATCTAGGACTAATGTTTCAAAACTCGGGATCTTGGAGTAATTACGTGGATTGTATTATTGATAAAGTCAGTCTAATGATAAACTGCCTCCGTAGCTTAACATACAAATTGTCCACGTCAGCTTTGGAGACTCTGTATACTCATTTCATACTCCCACTTTTTGACTACGCCGATGTTATTTGGGATAACTGTCCAAAAGGTAAACTAGATGAACTCGAAGTTTTACAACTAGACGCCCTTCGAACAATATGCGATAATCTCAGAGGCACAAGTCATGAGCGTATATATCTCGAATCTGGTTTTATTACATTACAAGAGCGTAGAAAAAGACACAAAATAGTTACTATGTTTAACATTATGTCTGGTAATGCGCCTCATTATCTCACGACAATGATTCCGCCCCAAGTGTCGAAATATACAAATTATCCACTTCGTTCATCAAACAACCTACGTGAAATACAATGTCGTACTAAACGTTTTTATGAATCTTTTTTCCCGTCTGCTGTAAGACTCTGGAATGATATAGATATAAATATGAGAAGCTGTGGATCTGTACAGGTACGAAGAACATTCTTAGAAGAAACGACCCTATCATTCCAGGGTATTATAATGCTGGCGGGAGAAGAGGCCAGATATTGCACTGCAAATTAAAATTAAGGTGTAGCGGCTTAAATGGACACATGTATGAACGATTTCTGCGCGATGACCCGAAATTATCCTGTAATAACGAATACGAGGACTCTACTTTCTTTTTTGCCCAATCTATAATACCCAAAGAGAAATTAAGTTTCAAAGTATAGGTTGCACCATTGAAGAAATTAACATTATCTTATCCGGAAATGAAACGAAAACAGATTCCGAAAATATTCGCATATTTGGAGCCGTGCATAACTATATCGTACAGGACCTTTTCATTTAATAATCTGTTTATACAGATTAATAAACTGTTTTAACAGATTATTAAACTATATTTACAGATTAGTAAACTGTGTTTAGATAATTACGAGACTGTTTTTACAGATTATTACTAGACTGTTTTTACAGATTATTACGACACTGTTTTTACAGATTAATAAACTGTATTTATAGATTAGTAAACTGTACTTACAGATTATTACGAGACTGTTTTTACAGATTATTAGAAGACCGTTTTTACAGATTATTACGAGACTGTTTTTACAGATTAATAAACTGTTTTTACAGATTAGTAAACTGTATTTACAGATTATTAGGAGACTGTTTTTACAGATTATTAGAAGACTGTTTTTACAGTTTATTACGAGACTGTTTTTACAGATTAATAAACTGTTTTTACAGATTAGTAATCTGTATTTACAGATTATTAGGAGACTGTTTTTACAGATTATTAGAAGACTGTTTTTACAGATTATTACGAGACTGTTTTTACAGATTAATAAATTGTTTTTACAGATTAGTAATCTGTATTTACAGATTATTAGGAGTCTGTTTTTACAGATTATTAGAAGACTGTTTTTACAGATTATTACGAGACTGTTTTTACAGATTAATAAATTGTTTTTACAGATTAGTAATCTGTATTTGCAGATTATTAGGAGTCTGTTTTTACAGATTATTAGAAGACTGTTTTTACAGATTATTACGAGACTGTTTTTACAGATTAATAAATTGTTTTTACAGATTAGTAATCTGTATTTACAGATTATTAGGAGTCTGTTTTTACAGATTATTAGAAGACTGTTTTTACAGATTATTACGAGACTGTTTTTACAGATTAATAAATTGTTTTTACAGATTAGTAATCTGTATTTGCAGATTATTAGGAGTCTGTTTTTACAGATTATTAGAAGACTGTTTTTACAGATTATTACGAGACTGTTTTTACAGATTAATAAATTGTTTTTACAGATTAGTAATCTGTATTTGCAGATTATTAGGAGTCTGTTTTTACAGATTATTAGAAGACTGTTTTTACAGATTATTACGAGACTGTTTTTACAGATTAATAAATTGTTTTTACAGATTAGTAATCTGTATTTACAGATTATTAGGAGTCTGTTTTTACAGATTATTAGAAGACTGTTTTTACAGATTATTACGAGACTGTTTTTACAGATTAATAAATTGTTTTTACAGATTAGTAATCTGTATTTACAGATTATTAGGAGTCTATTTTTACAGATTATTAGAAGACTGTTTTTACAGATTATTACGAGACTGCTTTCACAGATTAATAAATTGTTTTTACAGATTAGTAATCTGTATTTACAGATTATTAGGAGACTGTTTTTACAGATTAATTGGCCATTCAATTACTGGTTAGTAGTATAGCATGTGCCCTATCATTCGCCATTACCCGGACTTTTGAGGAATCTGCTAGTGTTAAATTCACATAGGAACCGGACTTTTTGGGTTGCAATCTGACCAGATCCTGCATGTGATGTACGTACTGCATATATAGTATGCTATGATATGTACACTGATATATGTACACACAGGGCTATGGCTATATAGTGTGGGGATGTGATGGAAATTAATGGTGAAGGTGGGGTTTCTCGGAAAAAAAATTCCCGCGAAACGGTTGACGTTGCTCTGGATGTCGTGACGTCATTATGCGCACCATGGCGTCAGATAAACGTTGACCGCTGTTGTTGTACACTTGTGGTATGATGTCTGTCGGGTCGGGGTGTGTCGGGGTTCTCGTACTGGACTGATATCGTAGTATAGTATGGGTCGTATATACCCCTTTTGGTATACTATTATCCCTTGGCCTTGGTACTTCTAATCAACCGTCATATTATCCTACGACTGGTATAGGTAGTACGTAATGCTAGGTTAACCAGTATTGTGGGGTGGGGTAATGCATGGTCATCGTCTCGTGCGGTATTGCAAAATAGTCCTTGGTGGTTTGGATTTGCAGTATAGTATGAGCGTTATACGCCCTTGTAGATCCCATCTTAATCTTTGTATCAACCTGCCGATTGCTTTGTACTATCCTATGACTGATATAGGTAGAATGTAATGCTAGGTTAACCAGTATTGTGGGGTGGGGGTAATGCATGGTCGTCGTCTCGTCCGGTATTGCGAAATAGTCCTTGGTGGTTCGGATTTGCAGTATAGTATGAGCGTTATACGCCCTTGTAGATCCAATCTTAATCCTTGTATCAACCTGCCGATTGCTTTATACTATCCTATGACTGATATAGGGAGTATGTAATGCTGGGCCAGGCGGTATTGTAGGGTAGATGGTGGTAATGCATGGTCGTCTAGTGTGGCAGTATGGGATGTACACTCCCCCTAGGGGTCCCATGTTAGCCCTTCGTACTATTAATCCACCTAACGCTTCAAATTATCCTCTGACTGCCAGGACAAGCAGTATTGTGGGTAGGGGTAAGGCCTGGTAGTTTAGAACGGTAGCAGCGCCATTATCCACCTAGGACGGTGTACTGACCCACAGATGGTACATGTATTGCATAATGCTAGGCCAAGCAGTATTGTTGAGTAGGGGTAGTCCATGGTTGTCTAGTTAGGTAGTATAGGATGTGTTGTTTATATCCTGTTGGTTCAATCTTTGCCCTTGGTACTAGTAATCGATCTAATGTTTCATATTATCCTATGGCTGGTACAGGTGGAACATAATGCTAGGAGAAGAGCTATTGTGGGCGGGGGTAATGCCTTGTGAAGTGCAGTAGAATAGTATGGACGGTATATACCGATCTTAGGCCCCATCTTAACCATTGGAACAACAATCCACGTGGGCTGGTGTGCTATCCCACATATGGTATAGATTGTATGTACTGTAGTGTTATGTGGTGTATGCTTGGTTTCCAGTCTCCTAGCAGGGTATGGATGGTCCTTTGACATTCTAAGACTTGATCTGGGGTAGAGGTGATATGCGACAGTTAGCAAGCCTACAGTAGTGCTTCAAGTCAGCAATAATGGTAGAAGGGGAGAAGAAGATTATAGGATACGGTACTACAGTACAAGCTAGTCATAGGACAGAAAGTTGAAACCGATGGTAAGACCACCTGTATAGGAGCTATATAGGGCCTTGGAATCCCACTTATGGAATCCCGCTTATGGAATCCCTTTTTGAAAACGTCTAGCCTTCGGCTCCACTTTTCCCCGAGAGGAAGATAAGATAATACTCTATGGCTTATTTCCTCGATGGGATTCTAGTCGTTTGACCAATCGGAGATAGTTAGCAAGCCTGCAGTAGTGCTACAAGTCAAATAGTAATAGTACAAGGTACTAATGGTACAAAGCTGCGAGGGTGGTAGAAGATTCTAGTATTGGATGAATACGAACGAGGCAAGTTATAGGACAGAAAGTTGAAGACAAGATGGAAACAGATGGTAAGGCTATCTGTTCAGGAACTGTGTTCGAGCTTTAGCGCGTATAGGTTAAATGAGGTGATCGACTCTTCTCGGGGGTGGGTCTGAGAGGGCATCAAAAACTCATGTTTTAGAAATGTTTTGTGTAATACATCATTTTAAAGGTCTCAGTGCGTGTAGTCCGAATATTTGGTATTTGTCCCACCCCGAGAGGGTGGGGCTGAGGGACATAACAAATTCAAGTTTTAGAAAGGTTGTCAAGTGATACATCATTTTAAAGGTCTCAACGAGTGTAGTCCGAATACTTGGTATTTGTCCGTCCCGAGAGGGTGGGGTGGAGAGGCATAAAAAATTCAAGTTTTAGAAAGGTTGTCTTGTGATACATCATTTTAAAGTTCTTGACGCATTTAGTCCGAATATTTGGTATTCGCGTCGACCCGAGGAGAGTGAGGGGTGGGGCCTCAAAACTTAAGTTTTAGAAAGGTTGTCGAGTGATACATCATTTTAAAGGTCTCCACTTGAATATATCGAATATAAAGTATCCGACCCTCTCCGAGAGGGTGGGGCCTCAAATCCCGAGTTTTAGGAAGGTAGTCATGTGATACATCATTTTAAAGGTCACGACTTGAATGTTTCGAATTTGAAGTATCCGACCATCCCTGAGTAGGTGGGGCCGAGGGTGCGGCCTCGAAATTCAAGTTTTAGAAAGGTAGGCGTGTGATACTTCATTTTGAAGGTCTCAACTTGAATATTTCGAATTTGAAGTATCCAGCATTCCCGATGGGGTGAGGTCGAGGGGTGGGTTTCAAAATTTAAGGTTTAGAAAGGTAGTCATGTGATACCTCATTTTAAAGGCCTCGACTTGAATATTTCGAATATGAAGTATTCGACGCTCCTCGATGGGGTGAGACTGAGGCGAATAAAAATTTAGGTTTTAGAAAGGTAGTCATGTCATATATCATTTAAAGGTCTTGAACAGAATTTTTCAAATATGAAATAACTGACCCGCCTTTAGTGGGTGGGGTGGGGGTAAGGTCTCAAAACCTTAGGCGATGCGAACGACACACTCTTCAGCATGCGACAATGTGTGAAAACGTGTACTTTTTTAGCTGTTTTTTTAAGTGTTTCATCAAAGGATTTCATTGATTTGGAGGTGATGTTTCGTATGTGAAACAGTCCAAATTGACAGAAGATGCAAAAAACATGTATTTTTCCGTCGGTGTTTTCCAGTATCTCTTCGTCGGATGCGATTGGTTTGGTATAGATCTCTCCGATGAGAAACATTTTCAATCGCATGATATCATGGTTCATTCCAATCAGTCTGTGGCAGACGAATACAGCTTTATGCGGTGTGCCTGTTCGACGGATGTGGGTCATTCGACAGAATCGAAGGAGATCTACCAAATGAGAGAGAGAGAGAGAGAGGAGATTTTCAACTTCGTGGCATGCTGCAGTGTAGCTTGATACAACGCTAAACGAGAGAAACTCCAAATGTGATGAGTGAAAATATTATGATACATTAAAGTGACTGATGAAACCTCTCGAGAAGAATACCCAAAACACTAACACGACGTCTTCACGAATACATTTTGAGGAACCTGCACATAACCTCCAAAAAAACAATGGCACATAACTATTTTACTCATTGATCAGAAGCTCGACACTACTCGAAGAACTCATCAACGTTTGTGAATCTAATATTAAACTTTTCGCAAAAATTCCCTCAGGCTGAGAGGAGAACCCTGAGCATCATCAACGAAACCATTCGGAAAGTGAAGGACGTTAACGTTATACCAAAAATTGATGACGCGAAGTTTGATGTTGCTCAGGATTTAATCCATTGGACCATGAGAACCGCCAATATTATGTACGATCACTGGTTGAACCACCTAAATTTAAACTAAGTAAAGGCAGAGGTAACAACCACCTAACAGATGTGGGATTAGGAACTAATGTGGTTAACCTGTCTAGCACCAATGACCTAACAACCCAAGAGAAGTCTCTTTTAGATCGCGGTTTAACTTTTATACCAGCACCTAAGCCTAAAACTGGTAACCAAACAAATTTACCATCATATAACTGTAATTTTCTTAGGCAAATGAAATTAGCAGACCGCTTTAGAAACTCCAGCGGTCGGAAACTTCCTTTTACAGAATCATCTGGTTGGTCACATCCAGATAGCGAAGTAGATCCCGAAATTATTGAGGCTAGCAGACGAATCACCCAAAAGGTGTTCAGCATGAACATTCTCTCCGATAAAGACAATTTAACAGCTGGTGAACGGAGAGCCCTCACGAAACTTCGAAAAAATAAGAAATTAGTAATTAAACCAGCCGACAAAGGAGGGTCGGTAGTTGTTCTATCTCGGGATAATTATATAAAGGAAGCCATGAGACAACTCAGCAATACTAAACATTATAAGAAAATAGATCCACTTATTTGGCATAGTAATATCGAAAAATTCAATAAGCTCTTAAAATTTCTCCTCGACGAAGGTCACATTACCAAAAAACGATTGAAATATTTAAAAGCTAAGCTCAGTGCTCAAACAAGACAATTTTATATCCTACCAAAGATCCACAAGGACCGTTCTTCATGGATGGATGACTTAACTCCACCCGGGAGGCCAATTGTATCAGATTGTAATTCGGAATCTTATGCGATCTCGGAATTAATTGATTATCATCTTAAACCTATAGCAAATAGACATCCGAGCTATCTAAAAAAACATACAGGATTTCCTGTCAAAAATTTCGAAATTGAAAATATCAAAAAATGCAATTCTGGCTACTTTGGATATCGACAGTATGTATACGAACATTGATATTGATAAAGGTGTTAAATCAGTTAAAAATGCATTTGAAAAATATCCGGATGCGAAACGCCCGGATGAACAAATTTTGGATCTTTTAGAGCTGAGCTTAAAAGGTAATGACTTTCAATTCAATGGAGAATATTTTCTACAAATAATGGGTTGTCCTATGGGTAAAAGATTCGGTCCTAATTTTGAAAGCATTTATGTAGCGGAATGGGAGAAAAATGCATTAAGCAAATGTGCAAAGCATCCTCTCGTATATCTCAGGTATTTAGATGACATTTTTATTATTTGGGAACATTCAAAAGAAGATTTTGATGAATTTTTAGAAATTTTGAACAATCACGATCCAAATATTAAATTGAAAGCTACGATCAGTGAAAATTCTGTTGATTTTCTCGATGTGACCGTGTATAAAGGCAAGCAATTTCAGGCGTCCTGTCATTTAGATTATAAAGTATATTTTAAACCAACTGATTCACATCAATTGTTGCACACAAAATCATTTCATCCTCAACATACATTTAAAGGTATCATCAAATCACAGCTCATTCGTTTCCACCGCAATTCAAGTGATAAGGTAAATTTCAATGAGGCTTGTTCTACTCTATTTGGCGCCCTCAGATCGAGAGGGTACTCGCTGCGCCTTTTGCGTAGCCTGAAATCCCAAACCCTGAAAAAGCTCGAAAGTCCAGCTGAAACTACCGATTTCGAACCACTGAAGATTGAACACATCAGACCGTTGCAAAATAGTAGTGGCGCGGTATTTAATTGCAAAAAGCCTCGTTGTAGACTGCATACTTTTATGCCTGATCAGAAAGAGGAATTTTCCTCCGAACAAACGAAAAATCATTATCAGATCCGTACCCCCCTCCATTGTGATTCACCAAACATTATTTATCTTATCATTTGTAAGCGATGTCGGAAACAGTATGTTGGTCAAAGTCAAAATTCTTTCCGAGAACGTGCTACTAGACACAAACAGGATATAAAACATAATGCTGATGCCCCTGTAGCACAACATTTTAACCTTCCTGGCCATTCTTTGGACGATTTCGAAATCCATCCTATTGAACAACCACCAATTAAAGACACATTAGAAGAAACGGATGAATTTAGAAAAAAAACGTGAAACTTTTTGGATCAATACTCTTCAAACCCTCTGGCCATTTGGTATGAACATATCAGAGGGCGAATGCGAAAGGAGGTCCATCATTCCTTTCACTTTAACGTACAACAGAATGAATATCGAAATAGCAAAAATGTTAAAAGATGAATTCAATTTTACCAATGCTAAATTAAATGAACCTTTGAATCTTAGACCTGTCATCGCCTATAAGAAAAACAAAAGCTTGCGTAACATCCTTGTAAGGACTAAATTAGAGCCCATCAATGAATAACATCAATTATTGCCAGACAGTTTAACCAGCTCCTAAGCTCATCACTTAGTTTAAATCAATTTTGTGTAATTTTTTGTCATGTTTGAAACCCATCAGGGTTCAGTAAATGAAAACAATTTTTCGGCGGCATATTAAAAGAAAAAAACGTTTCAGTATGAAATGTCTGTGCCAGTGCGATTTTTTAACACATACATAACATACACAACATACACAACATACATAACATACATACATAACATACATACATACATACATAACATACATACACACATAACATCCATACATAACATACATAACATACATACACATAACATTCATACATAACATACATAACATACATACACACGTAACATTCATACATAACATACATAACATACATACATAACATACATAACATACATACATACATACATACATACATACATACATACATACATACATACATACATACATACATACATACATACATACATACATACATACATACATACATACATACATACATACATACATACATACATACATACATAACACACATACATACACACATAATATTCATACATAACATACATACATAACATACATACATAACATACATAACATACATACATACATACATACATACATACATACATACATACATACATACATACATACATACATACACAACATACATACATACATACATACATACATACATAACATACATACATAACATACAAACCAACATTCAAAATTCCTCTAAAACATGATTGTGTCATTTGAAAAACACACACAAGCCCGTGCCAGTCTTCGTCTGAGGTCATCCACAGCACTTTCCTTGTACTGTAGCCAACGCGTTCCACACTTCCATGCTGCTGCCGAAAGGAAGATGAATCAAGTAATCATGAAGACTCCATCTAAAAAAGCTAGATTCCAGCCATCGTTTTTGACGGTGTGCAATGGTCTAGTGGTTTAGTTGCTGGACTCCTGATTGCCAGGCGGTGTTGTCGAGGGTTCGAATCTCGGCAGGGGATCAGAAACTAACATTCAAAATTCCTCTAAAACATGATTGTGGCATTTGAATAACATACATATATAACATACATACATACATACTTATATATATAGGATATATACTCTGGGTTTATTGTTCGTGGCAGTCAGGGCATCTATTGTACCTGCATCAGACAGAATTCTTATATTCGTTGAATATCGAATCTCTAATGGATTTGATAAAACATTTTCGCGTTGTTGTTATTTGGAAGTTCCCTGTTGTTTCATTCCAGATTTGGGGAAAATTATGCTTCGATAGCTCAGCCGAAAAACATTTTTCCTGAGGAAAATGTTGGCTGTATCCAACTAGATCCGGCAAATGGTATACTTACTGCATATTATAGTATGTTATGGTATGTATAGTGATATACGTACACATGGGTCTATGGGTACATATTATGGGTAAGTGGTGGAAAGATGATAGGAAAGTTGGGTTTTGTTGAAAAAAATTTCCGCGAAACGGTTGACGTTGCTATTGACGTCGTGACATCATGATGCGCACGCGACGTCATATAGGCGTTGACCGTTGTTGTTGTCCATTATACAACCTGACATAACGGTATTCGGGTCAGGGGGTATCAGGATTCTCGTATGGGGGTGGGGGGGGGGGGGGGTTATGGTAGTGGCGGTAGATATCCATGTTCGTATAGTATTACCCCTTGGGCCTTCATATTATCCTATGACTGGCAAGGTAGTATAGAATGCCCAGCCAGACTGTATTATAATCGTTTGTTTAGAATAGGGCATAGGATGCGCGGTATATACCCTGTAGGTTCCCTGTTAGTCCTCGGTATTATGAATCAACCAATTGCTTTGTACTATGACTGGTATAGGTAGTACGTTATGGCAGGAGTGGGAGTAATGCATGGTAGTACAGAACGGGAGTATAGTATGGACGATATATACCTCTGCCCCTCCCCCTCCGAAAGCCATTGGTACTACTAATCGACTTAATGCTTTGTGTCATCCCATGATTGGTTTAGGCAGTATGTAATGCGGGAACAGATGTTATTGTGGGGTGGGTGAGTGTAATGCATGGCCGCCTAGCGTGGTAGTATAGGATGTACGCGTTGTACCCCTACAGGGCCAATGTTAGCCGAAATGCAAGACTTTCAAAGATATGTTAGCCCTTGATCCACCTAATGCTTGATGTTATCCTATGACTGGTATATGTAGTATGTAATGCTAGGCCAAGCGGTATTGTGGGTAGGGGTAATGCCTGGTAGTTTAGAACGGTAGCATAGAATGGACGGTATATTGTCGGAAACCCGGGCTTTGTCACCGCTGGAAGAAATAGATTCAGCCGCGTTTCAGTCAAAACTTAAGGAGTGTCGCCTGAATCCGTGCGTGAACGTATATCTCACCGTGACGAACCCACCCATTTCACTTTTGATGGAGTGGTTCTTATCCCGAAGGGGTCTGTAACTTTTCCTCAAAAAGCATGCATCAACTGGGGTTCACTGGAAACAACAATTTTAATACATATACATATAAATAAATGTGGTAATTTGTGACTTACATGGAATCCAACGACTAAACGTTAATCACCCCCTACCCACACAGTTTTTGAGTCACTTGCCGGCCCGCATTCTCTGTTCTCGCTGGTTTTCCTTCCTTCTCGCTGGTGCTTGTTCTTTGGTCGCCTCTTCACTTCACTCTTTCACTGCCGTCGCACGGCCACTAACTTATTGTCACTTTACCGGACGTTTTTACTCAACATGTGACGGAATGTCACTCTACGACTGCCGTCGCACGTCCGCTAACGTATTGTCACTTTAGTAGGTCGCCTTCCCTCTAACAAGTGACGGGATGTCACTCTTACACTGCCGTCGCACGGCCACTAGCTTATTGTCAAGCAGTCTCCACCAATGGGGTTAAACTCTCCCCTATGTTTATCTCAGAATAATGTTCATACAGGCAAGCCTACTCTGCATACGTACGTCTTGCCTCCCACAACAGGAATGCCGTCTTCCTAAATACTAATAGCTCCCTGTACTCGTACTTCCTATTACTGATCCTACATTCAGATATGGCCACCGACTTGGCCGCGACTGCTCCTAATCTAAATATGAGCTATGTGGCTCCCCAACATCACAACGTGTCTATACTTTCGGACCGATGTGGCACCTCCTCTAACCTATAGCATGGGACATCCCCATCTACTCGCAACGACCCACAGCCTTACACACCTTCAAACTGGAATGGCTGGAATGAATTTCTCGAGAAATCCCCGATTTTTGTTTCGATAGCCAGAACGTTAATTCTCAGTTTAATTGCTTCTCTTGAACTTGACCAGTTAGATCCATCTTAATTTAATATTCGCTTTTAAGTTCCTTTGAAAGTCTTGGATTTCGGTATATCCTGACATTCGGCGACAGGCTAGATGCATAATATGGGTGTGTGTCCAGAACATGTGCGATGTACTGTGTTTACAATAATTAACTATTAACTGGTCATAATTACACGGATAATGACTGCGGGAGGACACTGGCTTTTACTACCTTTAATGTTTTATCCAGAATGACCATGTGGTGTTAAATAAATGCGTCATAATGGACAATAAATTTCATACTTCATTACCAGCGCTTGAATTATTGCGGGTTTAAGTTTGAAAAATCGGTTTTCGGAGTCCGCCATGTCCCTATCCTTATGCTTTATATTTAGCCCAGTGAGAAAGATTATCGAAAATATATACACTTTTAAACAACAAAATCGAAAATTCAAGCTATCACCTTGACATACATACCACTGTAGGCCCCCTGCTTGGTACTATTAACCAACCGATTGGTTTGTTTTATTATATGGCTCATTTGCTCGATGGGATTCGAGTCGTTCGAGCAGTATGTGCAAGTCACTCGATCGAGCAATTGCTCTAAAGCTCATCTGCTCGATGGCTACGAATCGTTCGAGCAGTATGTGCGAGTCACTCGGTCGAAAGCTTATTGACTTTGGGAATGATATCTGCTTTTGTTATACACACGGGAGACAACTTTGTATGAATATGTATAAGTTACGGGAAATGAAGCAATATGATTGGTTAACCAACTTCCATAAAGTGAACTGATTGGATGATCTGGATAAACGAAACAAGAACAAGTGTACTTGGAATAGGGTAGGAAGAATTGGGATTACATACCACCTTACCAGTAATAGGATGATACCAAATATTCGGTAGCTTAATACTATCAACGGTTAAGATGGGACCTACAGGGGCATATTCCAACCATACTCTGCTGTCGTTCTGTTCTACCAGGCATTAACCCCCATATGAAGCATCTGGTGAATTAGTAGTACCAAGGACTAAGAAGAGACCTACAGGGGTTTATACAGCCTATGCTATATTGCCGTTCTAAACTACCAAGCAATACCACCACCCCATAATACCACTTGACCTACCATAACGTACTATCTATACCAGCCATATAATAAAATAAATCAATCGGTTGGTTAATAGATCCAAGCTCTAACAGGGAGTCTACAGGGGTATATACCCGCCCATTCTATACTACCGTTCTAAAGTACCAGGCATTACCCCTACCCTCAATACCACTTGGCCTATCATTACATAGTACCTCTACCAGTCAGAGGATAATACCAAATATTAGGTGGATTAATAGAACTAAGGGCTAACATCGGCCCTGCAGGGGTACAACGCGTACATCCTATACTACCACACTCGGCGACAATGCATTACACCCACCCACCCCACAATAACGTCTGTCCCCGCATTACATACTACTTAACCCAGTTATGGGATGACACAAAGCATTAAGTCGATTAGTAGTACCAATGGCTTTCAGGAGGGAGGGGGAGCACAGAGGTATATATCGCCCATACTATACTGCCGTTCTATGATAATAATAATAATATGAAGGCCCAAGGGGTAATAGTATACCAACATGGATATATACCGCCACTACCATATCACCCCCCCCCCCCCATATGAGAAACCCGACACCCCCTGACCCGAATAACATTATGTCAGATTGTATAGTGGACAACAACAGCGGTCAACATCTCTATGACGTCGCGTGCGTATCACGACGTCATGATGTCAATAGCAACGTCAACCGTTTCGCGGAAAAGAACTTTCAAGAAGCCCCAACTTTCCCATCATCTTTCTACCACTTACCCATAATATATACCCACAGCCCCATGTGTACGTATATCACTACACACACCATAGTATACTATATATGCAGTAGGTACACCATTTGCCGGATCTAGCTGGATGGAACCAACGTTTTCCTCGGGAAAAAATGCTCCGGCATAAGTCCGGTTCCTATTTGAATTTAACACTAGCTGCTCCGGCAAAAGGTCGGGTAATCAGGGTCGATCGGGTACATGCTATACTACTCATTTGCACACCAAATATGACACCATTTCGCCTAATAGTTATCACCTAAAACAAACACATTTGCGAAAAATAGCAAGTCTATAATAGGACATAACTCTGATAAGACTATGGCAAATAACACCGTCGAACTGAGGCAGGTCAACGGTAAGATACACCTGCATACCAAATGCCACGTAGCATGCCACGCAGTTGAAAATCTCCTCTCTCTCATTTGATAGATCTCCTTCTAATCTGCCGAATCAACCACTTCCGTTGAACAGGCACACTACATTAAGCTGTATTCGTCTGTCACAGACTGATTGGAATAAACCAAGATATCACGCGGTTGAAAATGTTTCTCGTCTGAGGGATCCCTACCAAACCAATCGCATCCGACGAAGAGATACTGGAAAACACCGACGGAAAATACTTTTTTTCACATATTGTCATATGTTGGAGAGTGTGTCGTTCGCATTGTTCAAGGTTTTGACGACCTTGCCTCACCACTCCCACTCGAGGAGGATCGTACACTTCGTATTCGAACTATTCAACTCAAGACTTTTAAAATGATATACGACATGACTACCTATCTAAAATTTAAATTTGTTATGCCCCTCAGCCCCCACCCCTCAGAGAGGGTTGGATACTTCATATTCGAAATATTCAAGACGAGGTCTCTAAAATGATGTATCACACGACTACCTTTCAAAAACTTGGGTTTTGAGGTCCCACCGCTCGGCAGCACCCCTCGGGGAGAATTGGATACTTCATATTCGAAATATTCAAGTCGAAACCTGTAAAATGATGTATCACCCGACAACCTTTCTAAAATTTGGGTTTTGAGGTCCCACCCCCTCAGTTCCACCACCTTGATGAGACACAAATACCAAATATTCGGGCTACACGCGTCGAGGCCTTTAAAATGATATATCACATGACAACCAACCTTTTTAAAACTTGAATTTTTTATACCCCTCAGCCTCACCCCTCGGGGAGTGGCAAATACCAAACAATCGGACTACACGCGTCGAGACCTTTAAAATGATGTATCACACGACAACCTTTCTAAAACATGAGTTTTTGATGCCCCTCAGATCCACCCCCGAGGCGAGTCGATCACCTCATTTAACGTATACACGCTGAAGCTCGTACACAGTTCCTATCAACTCGTTCGTAGTCATCCAATACTATAATTTCTACCACCCTCGAAGCGGTTCTCGTCAGATCACCGAAGTTAAGCAACGCTGAGCCCGGTTTGTTCTCGGATGGGTGACCGTCTGAGCGATCGATTCGGACCTCCGCGTTTTGTCCTTGGGCAAGGCACTTAACCCCGATTGTCCACACGGGGGAAAGATGACGCCGTGTACTAAGGCGTACTGCACGTCGATGGTGCGCGTGTCTTCAACCAATCTAACCCTGCGTGTGCTACAGTGGGGAGTTAAGATGTTGGGGGAGCTGGAATCTGCTCGTCGTCGCTCGGCGGTTCTCTCCGTGTACTCCGGCTTCCTCCACCCGTAAAACTGTCACGGTCATGATTAGCCATTGTGCATAATTATGTGACCTTAAACACCAATAAATAAATAAATAAATAGATAACCCTCGAAGCTTTGTACCATTAGTTCCTTGTACTGTTTCTATTTGACTTGTAGCACTACTGCAGGCTTGCTAACTATGTCCGATTGATCGAACGACTAGAATCCCATCCAGCAAATAAGCTATAGAGAAATTGGTCGAACGAGTGGCTCCACAGACGACTCTAATCCTCATCTTGAAAAGTGGACCCGAAGGCCAGACGTTTTCAAAAAGGGATTCCATAATGATTCCATAAAATGGATTCTATAAATGGGATTCCATAAGTGGGATTCCAAGGCCCTATATGACTCCTATACAGGTGATCTTACCATCGGTTTCAGCTTTCTGTCCTATGACTAGCTTGTACTGTAGTCCCCTATACTATAATCTTCTACCGTTGTGCCATTACTACTGACTTGAAGCACTAGTGTAGGCTTACTAACTGTCACATATCACGACCTCTAGACCAAGTCTTAGAATGTCAAAGGACCATCCGTACCCTGCTAGGAGACCGGAAACAAAGCATACACCACACAACACTACATTGCATACTACCTATACCATATGTGGGATAGTACACCGTACCTGGTGGATTGTGTTTCCAAGGGTTAAGATGGGGACTAAAATGTGTATATGCTGTCCATACTATTCTACTGCACTACACAACAAGGCATTGCCCCGGCCCACAATAGCGCTTGGCCTAGCATTACGTTCTACCTATACCAGTCATAGGATAATATGTAGCATTAGGTCGATTACTAGCACCAAACGCAGAGATTGAACCAGCAGGGGTACAAACAACACATCCTATGCTACCTGACAAGACAACCACGGATTACCTCTTCCCAACAATACTGCTTGGCCTAGCATTACGTAATACCTATACCATCTGTGGGCCAGCACACCGTCCTTAGTGGATAATGGTACTACTATCATTTTAAACTACCACGCCTTACCCCTAATCACAATACCACTTGTCCTAGCAATACGCACTATCTTTTTCCAGTCATAGGATAATTTGAAGCATTAGGTGGATTAATAGTACGAAAGGCTAACATGGGACCTGTAAGGGTGTGGAGCATACATTCCAAACTTCCATACTAGGCGACCATGAATTACTCCCACCCACCCTACAATACTGTCTGTCCCAGAATTACATACTACCCATACCAGTCATGGGATAGTACAAAGCAATCGGCAGGCTGATACAAGGATTAAGATGAGATCTACGGTGATATATAACGCCCATAGTCTACTGCAAATCCAAACCACCAAGGGCTATTTCTCGAAGCCGCACTAGATGACGACCATGCATTACTCCACCCCACAGTACTGGTTTGCCTAGCATTACGTACTACCTATATCAGTCGTAGGATAACATGAAGGTCCATTAGTAGTACCAATGCCAAGGGCTAATAGTATACCTACAGGGGTATATACCACCCTTACTATACTACGATATCAGTCCAGTAGAGAAACCCCGACACATCCCGGCGCAAATAACGTCATACCGTACTGTGTGTACAATAACAGCGGTCAACGTTTCTCTGACGTCACGGTACGCATCATGACGTCACGACGTCAACAGGAACGTCAACCGTTTCGCGGGAATTTTTTTTTCGAGAAACCCCATCTTCATCGTTAATTTTCCACCACATACCCATACTATATACCCATGGTTCCGTGGGTACATATATCACAATACATATAATAGCATACTAAAAATGCAGTACGTATACCACTTGCCGAATCCAGCCAGATGGCGCCGAAGTTTCCCACAGTAAAAATTGCTACAAAGTTCAGTTCTTATGTGAATTTAACACTAGCAGCTTCCCCAAAAGTCCGGGTAATAGCGCACAATCGGGTACATGCTATACTACTAACCAATTATCGAATGGCTAATTAATTTGTAAAAACAGTCTTCTAATAATCTGTAAAAACAGTCTCCTAATAATCTGTAAATACAGTTTACTAATCCGTAAATACAGTTATATTAATAATCTGTAAAAACAGTCTCGTAATAATCTGTAAAAACAGTCTCATAATAATCTGTAAAAACAGTCTCGTAATAATCTGTAAATTCAGTTTACTAATCTGTAAATACAGTTTATTAATCTGTAAAAACAGTCTCATAATAATCTATAAAAACAGTCTCGTAATAATCTGTAAAAACAGTTTATTATTCTGTATAAACAGATTATTAAATGAAAAGGTCCTGACACTAATACGCTGCCGTAATATCGAACAAACGATGAGATTCCAATGATTACCCGAGAAGTAGAATAACTCACTCAATCAGTCATTACATCCCATTATAAGATTGAGGAGTCCTATCAAGACTTATCCACAAATCAGAGATGATGTCAATATGGCTAGCGCTTCAAGATTGGATTCGTCTAATAACGAACGTCCACGGTCAAATCCTGTCTCACAATTCGACAGTAGTTGCTTACATCAGAAACCAAGGCGGCACTCATTCGATTCTGTTATGCGAATTAACGGAGAGGATTCTCTTATACGTCATGAATCATGGCGTTCAGCTCTCTGTCCGGCATATACCGTGTCGTCTGAACATACTAGCAGACTCGCTCTCTCGGAAAGGTCGCCTGTTACCATTGGTATGGACTCTCAACAAGCGAATATTCAGACAGATTTGCTACTAGTTGTATCGTCCCATGATAGATCTTTTTGCGACTCATCTGAATAATCAGTTACAGACGTTTGTGTCACCATGTCCAGCTCATCGAGCGTACGCAGTAAACGCTCTATCCATCTCATGGGACGGAATGATAGGATATGCATATCCTCCAACTCCGTTGATTCGGTAGATCATGTTAAAGATCAAACAGTCCCGCTGCAAAATTTTGCTAGTAGCACCTCTGTCGTCACAGAAACCTTGGATCAATCTCCTCAGGACTCTGTTATGGGACGTTCCTCGGAAGCTTTCCCCACGAGAGGATCTTCTTTATCAGGGGAAGTTCCACACACTGCATCACAACCCGGAAAGAAAGTCTCAACCTTCACGTATTTCCGTTGTACGGTCCTTCTTGCACGGAAAACATTTTACAGGACGAGCAGTGGACGCAATTTCCAACTGCTGGAGGTCCCCCTCTTCGTTGCACTACGCAGCGAAGTGGAGGGTTTTCTTCCGTTGGTGCAAGGATCGGTCGACAGACGTATACGATCCGTCGATACCAAATATTGCTGATTTCTTGGTCTACTTGTTTGACGATCTCAAACTGCAGCCCGTCACTATTGAGGGCTATAGGTCTATGTTATCAGATACTTAAGCTCATCATGATAACTTGGCTATTGGATCAAATGTTTCTTTATCCAAGCTAGTTAGAAATTTCTCTATCAATAGACCTAGAACTCTCAGATTAATTCCTAAGTGGAATTTGGCTTGGGTTCTGATGAAGCTCAAAGAAGCTCCTTTTGAGCCGTTGGACGTTGTAGAGTTCAAATTCTTGACCTATAAAACGGCATTTCTCTTAGCCTTTGCATCTGCTAAAAGAGTCAGTGAACTTCTTGCTTTATCTGTTGATGAATCTCACTATCGTAGTGTGGATAATACACATCACTCTCACTACGGAAGTGGGATTTTTGGCTTAGAATCAGATTCCAGACAAGCGGCCGGAGCCTATAATTATTATGGCTCTACCGTCCTCCGATAACCGTAGACCTTTGCTGTGTCCAGTCAGGGCTATGCGTATTTATAAACGTCGAACAGATTTTATTAGAAAAGGAAGAAAACGTTTCTTTCTTTCTTTGATTCCTAACAGAAAGGATATTTCTGTTCTTTCCGTTGCTAGATGGATTCAGTTGGCAATACGCATTGCCTATGAAGATCTATCTTTGGACCAACGTTCCGTTAATAAGATATCAGCGTACGAGGTTAGAGCTCTGTCCACTTCTTGGCTCGTATTCCAACAGTATAGCCATTACTGATCTCAGGAAGGCTGCTTACTGGACACAACCCTCTTCATTTACCTGAGAAATTTAGAGTCTGTCTCCGGTGATCTTTGGGTCCTCTTTCTGTTGCTCAGAATGTCGTCCATTAATGGTTACATCTATAGGTATTTAGGCTGCCCGTTCCAGCTTTGACGCAGTTCCGCTGCCCTTTTCGTTCTGATCATATTTATCTCAGAACAAGTGGAAGGGGGTGGGGGGGGGGGGGGGGGTCCCTTATGAACATCTGACTTCATAGTGAAAGGCAAGGGAAGACCTCCTCCGGTGCGAGTCGTCCTGAGTCGGTGCTGGGATAGTTTTAATGTGTAGCTCGGTGTGAAGCAATAACTATGTCTCATTTATGTACGGTTTTTAAAGTGCAGCTCACTGTGATTTGTACATGTCACATGTCAAACGGGCGTTAATATACAATCCTCGGACACTTTTATGAATATAAAGAGTCTCATTCTCTGGACTATCTTTATATATTGGTTTTTCTTCACCGAATTAGCATAATGGGTTATGTTGGCATTAAATGAACAATAACATTATTGGTGTTATGCCTTTCACTTTTCTCGTAAAGGAGAAAGACGTATACAATTCCTATCTTCTCCTGTTCTCCTGTAGGAGCTATTCTTTACTGAAGTAATTGAGAGATTGGATTTTCCTTCAAGTCCTATGCCCTCCAGCCTTTTTTACTATTCAGCTAGTCTGGGCCATTGGTTGTTGTATAAAAATATGATAAATTTTAAGTAATTTGTATATTTTTTATACTTACCAATGGCCCAGACGGGTATGGCCCTCCCACGAGTGGGCACTCACACCTCCCCGCTGTTTATAACATTCAACAGGCAGTTTGTAGAAAGAATGATGGTTGGCGCCAATTTCGGCTCCTTCCTAGCTACTGCGCATGCGCAGATCTAAAAAGTATGGTGGACCAGACAGGACTTGATTTTTTTCGGTTTCGCATGAAAATTTTGGGGATTGGGGGCCAAAATTTGTGTTTGGCCCTGGATTAATTTTTGAGTTAGCACCAGCTAGTCTGGGCCATTGGTAAGTATAAAAAATATACAAATTACTTACAATTTATCATTTTCACTAATTAATTTTATATGAAATATTATTACTTCTAGAGTTTATAATTTTTTTGAATAGGTCTGCATGGAAACCCCGGTAAGTGAAGCCATACATGTTTACTATGGTAAACAATCTGTTATAATTGTCAAATGGGGCAAGACTACCAATGCCTGGCGTTGAAGTGGTATAAACTTGGCAACATGGTTATCAACGATTGGCTGCAATAGACTTGGTATCCATGTTGCAATCATGATTAGCCATTGTGTAGAAATCTGACCTTAAACATAAATAAATTAATTGGATAACTTCCCAAAGGTGCAGCTTGGCCATATAGCCCTATATTTGTTTGGATCGTGTGCCTCCTTTTTATAGGCAGTAAAGAGAATAGATTCATTCAGGCCACGGAGATAATGGTGTGATTCTAGAATTTGGCTGAACAGTTTAATTAGATCAACCCAGCGTGCACCCCAATCCCCGATTTCAATTTTGCATGTTCAACTATTCTCGTTATTCGCATCTATTTACCAAATAGTTATCTCCCCTGATTGCTAGGAATTGGCTTGCAAAAATTAGCACTAATTGAATGGGGAATTTTTATATTTCTCAAAATTATATAAAACCCGTGAAAGTTATATTTGCTCTGCGCATCAGACATTTAAGAACAATATATATGCTCTCACTTGGTGATATAATCGAACCATTTCATTCGACCAATTTTTTTCCCCTGTTCATTTAAAAAGGTACGGTTATTTCGTGTAGAGTGCCATGTAAAATAATGGAAAATTGCGTTTTCGTCAACTTTTAGAGATTAAAATATTTTTTAGTCTTCATATTAGCAATGCTCTGCGCATATGTGCATATAATATAGATATTGTCCTCTCTAATCATATAAAAATATATAATCTGACATTTGCCCATTTTTTTCCTTTTGATGTTAAAACCAAGACAAATTTGATTGTTGTAAAAACAGTTGAACCCACAGTCCACAATATGCAGAAGGTTTCGGTGTGAATAAAAGGAAAGGTGCGATAGCCCTATTAATTACTTTCAGTTCAGCCAGAAATGTGAAGCTTGTCGCTTTATTTAATTATTTATTTTATTCACACCTTTCAGTGGATCAATGCTAATTACATTACAGTCAGACTCCAGTATTCACAGGGGGAGATAACTTTTCGAATAATACATCCCTACGACGAATTAAGTTGAGTATGGTTTTTGAAACTCAAATCTTTTTCGCAAGCACGGAGACCAGGGGGCACCGTATTAATAAAATAGATCGTATGAAAGGGATAGACGAGCTCGTTCTAACGATTAAATTAGATTAGATTAGATTATTTAACGGTATAGATAGTCTATTGCAATACATATGATGGCATCTTCAAGTGAATCTTCAAGTGACAAAAAGATGAAGACAATGTCACAAATACAGGATAGATAGATATTTTATTCACCAGTATACTAAGCAAATACAGAACTGACAAATGTGGACAAATCTACAATATCCAATTTACAATAATAAGGCACATACACAATAAGAGATAATATTAATTTTTAAGGTGTATACTGGCAGGGAAAGGCATAGCCAGATTGGCTGTCTTCCTGCCTTTCCCTATAGGAAAAAAAACATAGAAGAGTAAGAGAGAACAAAGAAGAAAAAAGCGGGGAGAAACAAGGCATGTACAACATTGTGCTTTCGCAGTATTGCTTAAATTAATTTTTCACCGTGTCTAATGTACCGACGTCTATTATAACATCTGAGTGTGTGAGCGTGATGGTCGTACTTCAAGGACACCCAGGCGCCGCTGAAATGGCCACATTCAAACACAAACATAAAGGCTGATATAATCGTATATATGTTTGACAGGGGACCAAATCATGAGGCTGCCTTGGACGAGCTCCAGACCAAGTTAGGTTGAGGACGATAATTCACAAAGGACAGTTTAACAACAACAGGAGGAATACAGGTCTATACCGTAGGGAGATAACATAGCCAGATTGGCTGTCTACCTGTCATCTCCCCAAAACACGGATGTACGAACCAGCTCTGTATACGGATTGTTCATGTCATTTCTTCACGTCGGTGGATAACTATTTTTATTGCCCTGATATCAAGGTTCATGTGCGCATGGACTGGACTTGGCAGTTAGGATAAAATTTTGGTGGACGAGATAACAGTCAATAAAAAATGATTATTCTGAGACATTAAATATGTTAGATCTGGGGGTGAGCGGGGCGTAATTTAGTCATTTACTACTACTTGATATGGAATGCTTTACCTATATCTTTAAATCCCTAATTCGTGTAAACTTGACAGTCTGGGCAATATGGGTTATCGCATTCCACGTGAGTTAGATATTGAGATAAAAGTTTCTCTGTCAATATTTTTAAATTTTTTTTCCTATTTGTAATATTTCTAAGCTCGTGGTCAAGCTCATTCCATATCCTTGGGAATGTGTATACAGGTAACTTATCAAGAGCTCGTGTACGGGTTCTACTGACGCGTAATAGCTCAGACTGTCTTGTGGTTGTTTGTGAATCATTACCTGTTGCATCAAAAAAATTATTGAACGTCGAAGGGAGTTCTCCTTGTTTCCAGTCAAATACAAAAAGGCAAGCTTGGACTTTAAATAAGTCGTCTAGTTTGAGGATTTTATCTCCCGCAAACAATGGATCCGTATGGGCCTTATAACTCGTGTTATTGATAAATCGCAGTGACCGTTTTTGCACTGTAAGTATTTTCCTAGTTGCTCTACAGTTCCCCCATATCTGTATTCCATAAATTAAATGACTATGTATCAGTGCATAATAAAGCGTTTTCATTGCCTCATGCGGAAGGAGTTTTTTTACTTTATTTAAAGCATAATTTACCCGTCCTATTTTAGAACACAGTTGTGATACATGAGCTTGATAAGAAGGTTTTCTTCTATATTAAAACCCAAGAACTTCATTGACTTTTCGATTTCTCTGTTACTTATTTGTTTAATATGTTGTTTTTTTTTATTTGGATATTTAGATCTTCGGAGCTCCGAGTGTTTCGCAGTGGACTTATAACGACATATTTGGTTTTACTAGCATTTAATAACAATTGATTAGCAGAACACCAATCACTTATTCTGTCAAGTTCTTGATTAATGTGTGCAGATAATGTACTTACCCTATGGCCCGATGCATTAGCCGTTGTGTCATCAGCGAAAGAAAGGAGATTTAGCGACGTTGATTGATTAATATCATTTATATACAGTAAAAATAAAATAGGACCCAGTATAGAGCCCTGGGGAACTCCACATGTAACAGGGGTTTGGTCCGAATTATGATCACAGTATTTTACATATTGTGTTCTGTTGGAAAGATAACTTTTAAACCATTCGTTAGATATACCTCTGAACCCATATCTGTCTAATTTTGTAAGTAATACACTGTGATTTACAGTATCAAAGGCTTTGGAAAAATCTATGAATACGGCAAAGGTTAAATCTTTACTTTGCTTGTTGTTTCCAATGGCTGTGTTCCTTCGAAGTTGCATTACAGGATGTAAGGTGATGTGTTTTTCCCTGAACCCATATTGATGTTTATAAAAGATATCAAACGTGTTCAGAAAATTGACCATTCTATTTGCCATTATTTTTTCCATAATCTTTGAAAAGGTTGGTAAAATGCTAATAGGTCTATAATTATTAAATTTGTGATCATCACCTGTTTTAAAGATCGGGGTTACTCTGGCTACTTTCATTCTATCAGGCACAGTCCCACTAGCAAATGAACTATTAACAACATGCGCAAGTGGTTGGGCTAATATGCTGATGGTCTATTTGAGTAGATATGTGGTGATGCCATCACAGTCTTCACTATTTTTAGATTTCATACGGTTGGTTATTTGTTCCACTTCCTGGAGGGGGGGGGGGGGGGTGGGTTTGTAGGGGTTATAAAGAAATTGTTTGGAAAATGGGAATCCATGAAGTCTTCAAATGTTTTGCCTGGCCTGGTTATTTGCTCACTAGTGCGTTTCCCTACATTTGCAAAGAATGTATTGAATTCATGTGCAATTTCATGTGGATCACTTATCTCTTCATTATTCTCCTTAATAAATGTAGGTGGCATGGCGGATGTACGCTTAGCTTTGTTTATTGTTTTATTTAATATTATCCATGTTTTTTTTAGATTGTTTTTATTTTCTGTTAAAATATTGTTGAAGTACATTGCCTTACTTTGTTTCTTAAGTTTATGAAATATTTTACAATAGTTTTTATAATTTTTTACCTTCTGCTCAGTCGGAAATTTTAGTTTTTTATGGTAGAATTTTGCCTTATTAATCGATGAAGTCATGAGACCCTTTGATATCCATGGTTGTTTTCTAATATATTTTTTCTTTAGTTCTACATTTCTGAGTGGAAATGCCGTTTCAAAGGCCGTTACATATATATTCATAAAACACTCATATGCTCGATTCGGGTTGCTTGACTCAACAACAGAAGCAAAATCGCTTTGTGATAAAAGTCTTTTAAATGTTGCCATGTTCTCAGTACTGAAACTACGTTTATATGACACTTTTGGTTTATCTTTGTTCGATATTACGTTAACCGTATAAAATGTACCGAAATGGTCCGAAACATCTGTGATGATTATTCCAGACAGAGAATCTGAAGAAATGTTATTAGAAAAGATATGATCAATCAGGGTCGCAGAATGACTGGTTATCCTTGTTGGCTTCGTGATTCGCGGTAAAAATCCTTGACTGATCATTATATCAAAGTAGCTTTCAGTTTTCAGGTGAGAGTTTGTTTTTAAAAGGTCGATATTAAAGTCCCCCATAATATATGCCTCCTTACATTCTTGATTAATTTTATCAGTTATTTCAGTTAGCTTTTCTAAAAAAAGATCTATGTCAGCTTTTGGTGCAGTATTAGGCCTATATATGACCCCAATTAGTTTCTTCGTGTTATTTACCTTAATTTCGATGAATAGGGATTCGATTGCAGAATGCAAGCTATATTTATTGTATTTAGTAACCTTGAGTAACGACCATAACCAAGCTCACGGTCCACCAGTCTAATTCTGCAAAGAATTCAACCCCTTTGGAAACTCCGGTGAAGTGAAGCAGTGCTTGTGTACCCGGGGTAAACCTGTTTTAATGGTAAATGGGAACCAATCACCAATGCTTTGATGGAAGTCCTCTAAAATGGGCAACAGGGGTATAAACGATTGACTTTATCTCCATGTTGGGGACACTATTAGTTATTGTGCAGAAAATACGCGACCTGAACACCAATAAGGAACCCAACGCTGTTCTGGTCTATTTGTTGAGCCACTTTTGGTGGAATTTGCGCGCATATTTTCGTTTGTGAAATGTAAGGTCCCTTCACTCACGAAGGGACATTACATTCGTGCTCCAGTAAGATACTGCAATCGATCGCACTGAAAACCAAGAGATATAAACACAATAGATAGGATTACGTGACGTAATCATAATCATAAAACCGTTTTGTTTAGTCTTGTGGTAATGTTACAAACTCTGCCAAATCGAGTCACGATTTCGAAACCTTTCTTGCGGTGATTTACGAAAATGAATGTTCATGATTTTTAAGATTCAGTTGTCTAAAATATATCGGTTGGTCGGAAAAGCGAACCACAGGTTCGCTTTTCCAACCAACTGAAATATTGCCGAGGAGTGTTTAAAGGCTAGACTGGTTCCCGGCCGCAAGGACGTTAGATTCCTCACAAAATTAGACTAGCGGTCTGAGTTTAAATAAACCTGCCAACGCCATTCACGAAAATTGCTTTTAAATTTACAATCTTTGTCTCAATCATGCTTTCTTCTCGGGAAGAGTTCAGCGAGCTCATTCCAATGAAATATCTTGAGCTTTGTTCTTGAGGCAAACATGGCTTCTCGATCGTTTGCAGTTGTCTTCGTTTTGTTCTGCAGGTTGCATTTTGTTCAAAGTCATGTGTAAAATTTGTTTTGGAAAAACAAACCTTGAGGAAAATACTACGAAACTTTAAAAGTGTATTTTTAAAATTGTATTTTCGACCTTTCACAATAAATCACTGGAAAAAATATAAGGGTTTCAAGACACGGATACTACCTTCGGGTACATTGTCACATCTTTCGAAACCCAAATGATCAAATCAGTATTAACAGAAACAGAAAATGCAGGTTTGGAAAAATACAACTGGAAAAGTTTTGTGGTACTGCCCCCCGTCCCCTGGAAATGTCAAATGTGTAAGCCGAAACAAAGTTACAAGCAATAATCTTGTTTCAACTCCGAGAATGAGATTAAGGTTTGTGAAATTGTTTGTGGTGCAGCTGTGTGTGGTTTGCCGATATCGTGTGACCGAATTGTAAGTTGGAACGAGATTATTGCAGTTCTGACATTGATATCCATTGTACTCTAATCGGCCGCTGTTAGATCCGCACACTTAAATCGGTTTTTGACTAACTTATCTGTCAAAAAAGATTTGAGGGTCTGAATGACTAGCGGCAACGGAATTGCATCACTGTCACTAGCCAGGTAATTTCATTTACCAACCCACACCCCGGCAGTTATCTTGATATATAAATGGGCTTGAGAATTTGTTACTCAAAACACATTTGGTAGGTTCTGTCAGCGACTCCGTTTTATATCCCACGAATCTGTTCGTACCCTTCCTTGAGCAACCAGTCAATGATATTTGAGACACCTCAAATCTTTTCCCAATTGACCATACAATTTAAACGAACCGACCAGCTTTCAAAGTATCTACTACCAACGTTGAAATTTCCATAGACCTAATGAGCACCTTTGAAAATCGAGCATCATATCCAGTTTGCAAACTTTCACCAGACTCTCTATTGCCCCTCAAAACACTCTACCAAGGATTCGCGGCAGAACCCCTCCTCTCTGATAGCCCACATTACCCAAAGAAACCAACCAGCTTCCACTAACCATCGGCACACAAACTTTTGTCCAGCCCCCACCCACTTGATGAACCAGCACGAATGACTTAATGCTGTCGCGAAAGTTCCCCCCTCCCCCTGGTAACCCATACTACCCAAACGAACCTTCCAAGTTTACATAACATCGACCTCCGAACGTTTATATATGCATCGACCCAAAGAGCCTCGATATCGGCATCTCCCGGCCATTAAGATCTCCATCGTCCAGATAAATCTCATTGATCGGTGTAGATGCGATAAATCCAATAGTCTGAAAGTCAGATCCGTTTCGTCCAACTACAGTGGAGCCCACTTAATTGGATATCTCTTAATTGTATATCCCTGTTAATTGAATATAATTTTCAAACACAAAACCATTTACCATACCTTCAGTACAAATTTGATTTGTTAATTGCATGTGGGTTGTAGAGTAAGCTCCTGTTAATTGTATATAAATTTTTGTAATATGTCAAAAAAATTACTGTGACACGTTCCAAATTCCCCCTTATTTATCAACCTTTTTGGCCTCACTACATCCAATATAGGCATTTATTCTATTATATCTTGTTTGACAGAGCTCTATGAGCTCTGTCAAACAAAATATAATAGAATAAATGCTAAGTTTACCTCCAGAACACAGAAAACTGACCAAATCCCTGTTAATTGTATACTCCTGTTAATTGAATAATTTTCACTGGCAAAATGGATATTCAATTAAAATGATTCTACTGTACTTCTAAACGACCCCTTTCAACAGTTTGAAAGGTAGCTTGAATCCACCAAACTCTGTCGCCCTTGCTTCTCATGTTGCTCAGATTTCCATTGCCCATAAATGCCCCACATACACATGGGAAGTGAAGCAGTGCTTGTTTACTGTGGTAAACCGGCTCCTTTACACTCGTAAAATAGGACCTTCTAACCAATATCTGGGGTGGAAATCTTAAAATAGCAACATGAGTATAAACGATTGATTAAACTTTACTTTATATTCATGTTGTGATCAAGATATTGGCCATTTGCAGAAATGTGACCGTAAACACCAATAAATTGCCAATAACGCCCTTCCACCCTCGACTGCACCACGACCTCCATTAACTCCCTGTACTTGGCTGTCAAAATATCTAAATTTTAATCGGCAAATGTTTACCCCTAATGCAACTGGTAATTGACAAAATTCAATCTTATTTGACAGAACTCAAGATCTCTCAAATAAAATTGAATAGATTATTTTAGTTGCATTGTAGGGAATATTTTCAGGTTGAAATTGTGATATTTCGATATCTGAGTACAGAGAATCCCGCGTGCAGAGCAACATATCTGCAGATCCTATAATGGACGTTTTTTCCCCTCAACAGTGTCCGAGATCAAACCCATCCAATAGGCTGTCATGCCATCTGCAACTGCGGCCCGTATCTGACAGTTCCATGAGTCTTAGAAGGCAGCCGCACCCTTACCCACAGGTCATTAACCCCCACACCTACCAATATTGACAAGTTTTTCCCTGTGAGAATCCCGGGATGTGAAGCAGTGCTTTTTTACTTTCGTAAACGAGCTGTTTTTTCTGGTTAATGGGGTCCAGTAACTAAAGCTGTGGTGGAATTCACATGGGTACAAACGACTAACTGAACTTGACTTTCTATCCCTATCCCTGTTGCGGTCATGGAAAACCATTGTGCAGAAGTATGTGACCTTAAACCTCAATAAATATTGCCAGATTCTTCGCCTGCAACTGGACACATCTTTGACCATCTCGGATTTATTTTATTAACAAACAAGAATACAGATCCGATTTGCAGACTAGTACAAGAATGCTCGACGCCATGGGTAGCTGTTGCATCACAATTCAAGTCGATGGTTTCAACTTCGGCAATGGTCAGCTGTGTAGCAAAGTACAAATTTGAAGATATCTGTCTACCACTTGCAGACTAAAATATAGACCTTTGTTCTGTGCATCGACATTTACAGTTCAAAGGGGTATAAACTATGGCGTACGAACAGGTTCGAAAATAATTATTGAGGTACATACTTTATTATTTGAGGTTCATCCAATATTATTTCAGGTTCATCCTATATTATTTGAGGTTCATCCTATATTATTTCAGGTTCATCCTATATTATTTCAGGTTCATCCTAAAATAATATTTATGACCCTCTCGTACGCGATCAATAATTTGTCCGACCCTGGATGGACTATAATTATTGTTTCATGTTGAACCAGGTTCGACATAAATATTTCAGGTTCATCCTATATTAATTGAGGATGAACCTAAAATAATTTGTCCGACCCCGGATCGACCATAATTATTGTTTCATGTTGAACCAGATTCGACATCACTATTTGAGGTTCATCCTATATAGGCACGGACCTATATATGTGGGAGGAGCGCGGGTGGCATAACATGTAATGCCCCCCCCCCCCGAAAACCTTTGTGGGGCACCCGCTCCCTCCCCCCCCCCCATGATATGCGCCCATGGCCCAATTTAATAGGGTCACCACACCAAACCTACCAGATGAAATACAGGGACCAAGTTTCTACCAACTAAATAGTTTCCATGTGCACATAATCCAGATCGGGGTTTATAGAAATAGATACACAATACACATTGAAAATCTTTGCCGACAAAGGAATTGAATGACAGCTTCTTGTCACCGAATTTGAGCGTTCGCTATTTTGGGAACTTTTTTTGTAGAACCGCTCATCGCTGATACCTTCAGCCGACACCCGTGACAGGAATCATAGGATGCAGATGGTTGATTGGTGACAGATTGGCTCAATATAGTGGACAGTTACTTCAAACTTACTCGACTTCAATGTATTCACCGTCTATCAAGATGAAATTTCAGTTTGTGTATCAATTGGGGGAGTGCAAAATTTCCCTTTGCGTCTCCCTGGACCGGTCCCTTGAACCGCCCCGGACCGGTCCAGCGTGCCTGTGTACCGGTACAGCAGGGGCGGCCCGGTCCTCATCGGACCGTACCGCGGACCACGCCTGGACCCGTACCAGACCGTTTGTTTGCGGTCCAGTCCGCAACACTATTGGTTAGCGAGTCAAATTTCAATATTAAAACACAACTTGTTTGTAACAGTACAGTAAACAATCAACACTGCCCATTTGAGATTTTCATGGGAAAAAATCTTATTTATTTTGCGTGATCACAAAGGGTAAAAAAAAATCGTGTGAAGCGCATACAAAACAATCTCTCGGAGGGATTCTTTGTCTGAAGCTGTGTGCCAGCATCAAGTTTATCTTGCTTTCCCCCCCCCCCCCCCAGTTATGTCCCATTGTTCGGAAAGCACGCACACATCGCGTTTGTATCGATTCAACTGATTGGCTCGTGGAGCGTATTGCATCGTGGGATTTTAGCATCATCCTGAATAATTATGGTCGATCCAGGGTCCGACAAATTATTTTAGGTTCATCCTTAATTCATATAGGATGAACTTGAAATATGTATGTCGAACCTGGTTCAACATGAAGCAATAATTATGGTCCATCCAGGGTCGGACAAATTATTTCAGGTTCATCCTCAATTAATATAGGATGAACCTCAAATATTGATGTCGAACCTGGTTCAACATGAAACAATAATTATGGTCCATCCAGGGTCGGACAAATTATTTCAGGTTCATCCTCAATTAATATAGGATGTACCTGAAATATTGATGTCGAACCTGGTTCAACATGAAACAATAATTATGGTCGATCCAGGGTCGGACAAATTATTTCAGGTTCATCCTCAATTAATATAGGATGAACCTCAAATATTTATGTCGAACCTGGTTCAACATGAAACAATAATTATGGTCCATCCAGGGTCGGACAAATTATTTCAGGTTCATCCTCAATTAATATAGGATGAACCTGAAATATTTATTTCGAACTGGTTCAACATGAAACAATAATTATGGTCCATCCAGGATCGGACAAATTATTTCAGGTTCATCCTCAATTAATTTAGGATGAACCTCAAATATTGATGTCGAACCTGGTTCAACATGAAACAATAATTATGGTCGATCCAGGGTCGGACAAATTATTTTAGGTTCATCCTCAATTAATATAGGATGAACCTGAAATATTTATGTCGAACCTGGTTCAACATGAAACAATAATTACAGTCCATTCAGGGTCGGACAAATTATTGATCGCGGACGAGAGGGTCATAAATATTATTTTAGGATGAACCTGAAATAATATAGGATGAACCTAAAATAATATAGGATGAACCTCAAATAAAATAGGATGAACCTGAGATAATATAGTATGTACCTCAATAATTATTTTCGAACCTGTTCGTACGCCATATTTTTCCGGCATGAGCACAAGTTGTTTTTGCACGGACTCTTTGATGTCATTTTGCAGTTGCACCTTACAAACTTTAGCAGACTGTCTGGTGCTGCCTCAATGTCAGTCATAATAGGAGTAAGCTCTGAACCGCGTAGCTTCCAACCCCACTTCCTAGGCTCAAGATCGACCTCCCCTAGATACATCCATGTCATCACCTGTAAAGGGACACGAACGCTGTGGAAATATGCCGCTCTCTCTGTCGGTGGGAGTTTCTGGGGTTCAATGGCGGTTTTGCACATTAAAAGTATTTCCATGAACCTAACATATCTCAGGTTTTTTAAGCTATCTGCTTTACCTGAATACATTACAACAAAGGGCTTGATGCCCGCTGCACCAACTTCATCAGGAGATGAAACAACATTAGTAATAACCGAAGCTACCTGTTGAATGTCTGAGGATTTGGCGATCTTCTTCGTGAGAGAGGATTTACCGTAACCATATACTGTCGACGTTGTGTCACAGCCACCCCAGGCGTGGAGGAACAGAATATTGGTCTTGATTAATATGCCGGCTTTTTTCACAAGGTCAGTAATTTTCCACGAATTCCTACCTTTGTGGGCATCTCGAGCACCAGACTTAAAATAAATCTGCCCCATTTTTACATTCCAATGATATATCAGAAGTACTAACACGTCTGTATCGTCACAAAAAACATCACCTCCTTCCCAACAGACGCAAGCTCGATAGCACGCAAAACAATGGAGGTATCTGCGTCACCAGAACTGCTGTGTACTTCCTGTCTATCAGCCATGAGAGCTTGACTGAGTAGCTTTATAAATTGATGCTTATTCTTTTCATTCGAGAGGAAAGTTTGCTGATTTGAAGAGATTGCCATTGTATCAACTAACTAGTAGAGTGCTGGAAGCCCATATTTGGGCTTTATTCTAAAGTGCAGGTACCACAGCTTGAAGGCTCATGTTTAGTGGATTCACTTCGTATTATCTTTGAAGATAATCTTTGAAGTGATATCATTTAGTCTGTAAGGGTTTGCCTTGTTACAATTTATGGGAGATTGCCCATGGGCACTCTCCCATAAATTGTAACGAGGCAAAGACATGTGTACAAGATTTGAAGGCCAGAAATAATTTAGCACTCTACCAGTTAAGTGAATATCTGAACACGTCTTCCCAGTTCGACGTCTATGCTCTTGATCTTTACTACTGGGACCCTGCATGTAGCCATCAAAAACCATGCAACATTCACCGTATTTTTGTCGGGCATGATCTACATATCTGGAAGCTAAATCTTTGTATGTTCCACATTTTGGCCATTTCATCCGATGAAGAAAATGAACCGCCATCAACAACAATCAATGCATCACTTGGGACCTGAGTCAGTTTTATGCCTGTTGCTAAATCGTTTGCTAGATTTGCTTTTACGGGTTTTCGGAATGCATTGTTCTTGAATAAGGATGTTGGTATAACTGTCAGCTCGTAACTGAAATAACTAGCGATATCTTCTTCCCTCTGATCGATGGCAAGTAGTCGAGAGAAAAGAATGTTCGGATCTATCTGAACCCTGTGGTTGTCTATTTTGACACCTGGTTGCAATTCGTCTAACGTTTTAACCTGATCGCTTCTCTTGATTGATGCACCGAGGATACAAAGATTATCAAGTTTCTTCTGTGTAGCAGCACCAGCAAGTTCTGCCTGCTCACAGTTGATATTATCGACCGTTCCCGCTGTTAAACCTGAGGATAAGGAACGCAAAGATGGCTCATTTGGATCGAATGGTTCATGTATGTTAAACCAATTCGCAATGCTCTCTAAATCCACAGAATCAGGGTTGCACCTCGCACGGCTTAATTCGGCATGTTGTTTGATTGGTGAGTATCCGTGAAGTGCGCCATTGCGTCATGAACCCCCGCACACTTGCGCATGCTATATACCCACTGGATACGAACAGATTCCGTGATACTCCCACCCCTGGTCATTCCACCACGACTTTTGAGTGATCGCATGAGGACCTATTCAAAAACAAGGTCACTGGAGATACCAGCCCAAAATCTCTCACTTCTAATAACGTGTATGCCATTTATGAAACATTTGTACAAATAGGGATGCTTGTCGGGTAGTTCCAACATCATTTGAAGATAAAGGCGGCAGCTTTTGGCATAATTAATATGCCCTATTGCCGCGAATAAATTCAGCATATTTTGAGTTGCAAAGAGGTGTAGATTCCAATCCCCAGATCTCCAAGCTCGAATGAACATTTTGAGAATTTGCACATACTCAAGATACTGCAACCACAGTTTCGCAATTAAAGATTTCTCGGCCAGATATGATCTATATTTGCAAAGAAATTCTTCCAACTTGACTAGCTCTTTGGATGTGTAAACATCCGAAAGAGATATGCGCTTATTAAAGGTACCTCCACATAAGTCCCTGACTGCCTCCATGTCTGCGTTTGTCGTTGTCTCGTCGAATAAAAATTCACCCCCGTCACCTTCAGTAGATTCAGCACTGTCTGATAAAGCTTGCGATTCTATTGGCACACAACTGAGCTTCAAATCGCCATTTGTGAACCCTGTGTTTCGGACATTCGATGGACTTGATACGATGGCATTGTCTGCCTAGGTGCACATTTGTCAATCTCATTGAGGACCTGGTCTGAACTACCTTCACTACTGAGCAGATTAATATCTGTTTCTTTCGAACTGACAACACTTATGAGTTTGTTGGTTAATGCCGACTCTACAAGGGAATGCCCCCGGAGTGCCCTAGACACTGCTTTACCTGACATCATCGCTGCTATAGCATTTGGACCATATACAGTTTGTAATGCCTCCTCCAATCCAGAGCCTTTCATCATGGACCGAATGCTACCCATGAAGCTCATTAATGTGTGAAAGCCACCGAGGTGGCACACTGTGTTCATCGATTTTGCTGCTATAATCTCAACGGCTTTTAACCACACGGGCTGATCAAACGAGTCATCTACAGGTAGTAAGCATAATACAATTATATTATATTATGTTATGGACGCCTTGACATGCCGCGGACCACATTTGATGAGTATATTATTGGCAAAATAAGACTAAAGAAAACTGACGCAACATATCGATTTCCCAATCCTATAGAAATTCGTACAAAGTACTAGCCCTTTTTGAAACCTCCATAAAAAATTTCCCCAAAGAGGATTTCGGAGGATTTTGGATGTGTTGTTGGGCGAATTCTCCTCTTTCCAACGATACCAAATTTAGCTTGTTGCAATTTTTTACCGGGTAGGTGCCCTTTTTCGCCTAGATCGACCGGACTACAACGCGACACGAGCGAAGAACGGCACAAAGCTTTACTATTTCAGAGGGCGTCTTCTTTCCCTCAAAGGAGGCTGTATGGTATATCGGGGTATACCTATATTGTTTGTTTGTGGTTTAATGACTTTCACCAGCCAAGGTCACATGTCCTAGAGTTTTACGGGCGTACCCGGCGAGAACCATGGAACAGTTGTCAGACTTTCCAACTTGTTAACTATCAGGGACGTGGCAAGAGGTTTCCGATTGGGGGTGTAGGGTGGTGAATTTCCAACTTGGGAAGGGTCCGGGGGAACCTCCTCCCGGTCCCTCCCCCTAATCAGAAATTAACTACCGAGAAACATTTTGAAAATGAAAACTGAAAGGGGGCATAAAATTGATTCTAGTAACTGAAATGCTAACACATTTATGATAGAATTATCATGTTATTATTATTTGGTATTCTTCTGGGAACTGAATATGTGCTTAACAAATACTCATGCTTAGATCTTTGAACAATTCACACTGTCCTAACACTAAATCAAATCTTATGCAGGAATGATCAATTTTCGATGTTTCATAATTTCGTAACTGAATGATGGAATTAACGCAGGATAACGATCTTACATGTGATTTTCTTGAAATGCATTTCGAGGATTTTTTTTATTACGATAAGTAAACGTACTATAGAAATCTCGTACCGATTGACATCATGCATACTTATGAAGCTCGGTATTGCTTACACTGTAGTTGTAAATAGTAACAGTTGGAATTTTTGCCGATTTGAAACCGAGTTAGAATTTTGGGAAGTAAAGGAGACATCAGCATCACCAAAGAAACTATAAAATCCAGATAGATAGAATTTCTAACTACGCATGACCAAGCCAGAAAATAAGCAGACTGTCATCTGTAAAATGAGGTCCCCAGAGGGTGAATTTAGTTATGCTACCCGCTGCAAGTCAGAAAATAAGCAGACTGTCATCTGTAAAAAGAGGCCCCCAGGGAGTGAATTTAGTGATGCTACCCTGCACAGCAGAGTAGCATCAATAAATTCACCCTCTTTGAACCTCAGTCTGAATGAGGGTCTCAAAGCTAAACAGAAAGAGGTACCCAGAGGATAAATTGGCCCACTGTATGGGATAGTATCATAAAATTTACCCTCTGGGGACCTCATTCTGCAAATGTCAGACGGCTTATTTTCAGGCCTACTCATGACTTGCCTTCCGAATGTCTTGCTCAAGAACACAATTTAGTTCCAAACGCCGACCTTTTGTTCAAGTCCAATGCTCTAGCATCTAAGCACCTGCATCTCCACCCCTATATTATAAGGAGATGGTACCCTGACGTTCATGTTGAACGTGAGGCGACTGGTGATAGCAGGCATACTTGCCCTCGAGCCACTTCTGAATGAAAATGTCAATGACACTGTAGCTCAACTTGTTAAGACATGCACATGTATAGTATGTGACACAGCAATGACAAACATCTAGGTAATGACCTGATAACAAAGGTACATATAAAGTATTGTAACGGTCTGTACATAAATACTCATCGTAGCCTGTAACAAATGTATAGGTAAAGTATTGTAAAGGTGGGCGACAGTCAGATGCTAAACTAGAAAAGAAATCTTTGAGTCCCAGAGTGGGTCTGATTGAACCCCCAAATATTTGTTCTCATAGCATAGTGATAACAAAGGCACCCAAAACACTTATTCCTGTCCCAAGGTGATAACAAAGGTACCCAAGAAGTTTCATGAAGATCAGTTCATAAATACGAGCCGTATATAAGTTGACAAAAAACTGATAGGACCTAATTTCGGTACAAAATGGCCACTGGCAGTCATCTTGAATTTTGGACCGCACCCAGAAACACTTGTTCTCGTCCCAAGGTGATAACAAAGGTACCCAAGAAGTTTCGTGAAGATCGGTTCATAAATACAGCCTCTAGCAAGAGCCGTATTGACATGTGCACTTACTGTGTATAAGTAGCACTGAATAAAACAAAATTCATCTAATTTGCATAATTTCTGCACGAGAAAAAAACCCCGTATTATATGTGATGTATTCCATGTTACTAAACATTCATACAAAAACTTATTCAAATCAGAGCTTTCATACAGAAGTTCTGTACAAGAAACTGATTGCACTAATTTTGGTACAAAATGGCTGCTGGTGGCCATCTTGAATTTCGGACCACACCCAAAAGCACTCGTTCTCATCCCACGGTGATAACAAAGGTACCCAAGAAGTTTCGTAAAGAACGGTTTATAAATACAGCCTCTAGCCTGAGCCGTATAGAAGTTGTGTACAAAAAACTGATTAGACCTAATTTCGGTACAAAATGGCCACTGGCAGTCATCTTGAATTTTGAACCACACCCAGAAACACTTGTTCTCGTCCCAAGGTGATAACAAAGGTACCCAAGACGTTTCGTGAAGATCGGTTCATAAATACAGCCCCTAGCCCCAGCCGTATTGACATGTGTACTTACTGTGTGTAAGTAGCACTGAAAAAATCAAAGTTCATCTAATTTGCATAATTTCTACACGAAAAAAACCCGTATTATATGTGATGTATCCCATGGTTCTAGACATTCACACAAAAAATTATTCAAATCAGCGATTTCATATGGAAGTTCTGCGCAAAAATCTGATTGCACCTAATTTTGTACAAAATGGCTGCCATCGGCATCTTGAATTTCGGACCGGGCCCAAAAACACTCGTTCTCGTCCCACAGTGATACCAAAGGTATCCAAGAAGTTTCGTAAAGATCGGTTCATAAATACGGCCTCTAGCCCGAGCCGTTGACGGACAGACGGACGACTGGCCATGGCATAAGCTCAAATCTGACTTACGTCAAAGTTGAGCTGAAAATCATTTCAGAAAGGGGAGTAATTCCAACTGATTTATATGTATTCAAATGTGGAATGTGTCCAACAGATAGCATTTGAGTTCAAGAAACAAATGTGGAATTACTGTGGGGAAATACTTCAGACCGAGGCTTACCTATTTGGTATTATTGAAGCAGTTCCTTTTTGCGAGATTTGAAATGGAGAAATAAAGTTGTCTTCCGTCAACAAAACGCATCAAGATCTAGGATTCATTACGTTTTAACTCCTTGCATGCTGCTGGCAGATATTCCTGCACAAGACAAAATCTCTGGTAACTGAAATAATTTGGACAATTAACCCTTTAACATGAAAAGCAGGCGAGACTTGCAATAGAAAATTATTGAACTACTAATTTTTTTTCATTTTTTGTCTCAGAAACATAGGTTATGACCCCTCGCTGGAACTAGCTCGGCAAGCTCGTTCCAATGCGGGATCATAACCTATGTTTTTGAGACAAAAAGTGAAAAAAATAATGAAAATTGGCGATTTTTGAGAATAAAACTGGCCGGTTTTGGCCGTTACGTTGGGTGAAGGGTTAATCAAATGTTCTCTGTAAAAAAGCATTGACTTTCTGACAAATACTTTCTCAAGATAAACCGAGATGCATTTTTCATCAAATTTAGTCGTTGCTGCTTCAAAGCAGCCACGACTAGACTTGGCGAAAAATTTAATACTCAGTGGGTTATGAGTTAACGGAACAAATTTTAATCTCCATTGGCAAATGTGGCAAATGCAGTTTCCCGTCAAACGCCTTCTGCAAACTATGCAGCTATACTATGGGAAATAACAAAGACGCTTTTGTTTTCATGTATCTGCCTTTGGGTATTACCAGGTGTTTGGATAACTGTGGTATTCCTTTATTTATATTCATTTATTGGTGTTTAAGGTCACATACTTATGCACAATGGCTAATCGTGATCGTTACAGTTTTACGGTTGAAGGAAGCCGGAGTACCCGGAGAGAACCACCGAGCATCGACGAGCAACTGTCAGTTCCTCAACATTCTAACTCTGTTCAAGCTCCGCTCAAGCAGGGTTACATCGGTTGAAGACATGTGCACCATCGGTACGCCTTAGTACAGGGCGTCACCGTGCCCCCATGTAGGCAACCGGGATAAAGTACCTTGCCCAAGGACACAACGCGGATCGTCCCGGAGGGGGATCGAACTCGGGACCTCTAGCATAGAAGTCCAACAGTCTACACTGAGCCACCGCCCTCCCGGTATTGCTTTATATTACATTAGGATGGTTTTAATGTAGCAAAATCGATTGTTCAAAACGGGACGTATGAAGCACATCGAACCTGGGGTGGGGGCTATTTACTTATTATACGCTAAACCATATATTACTGAAAAAAATTGCAGAAAGATAGAAATCGTATCCCCCACTGAAGATCTAGAAATTTTCATTTTCACGGTTTCGATCAAAATGGCGACTTTCAAAGCATCAAGTTGAATACGAATCAAATTATCACTGTAAATTATCAATTTGTTCTAAAAACATACAATGACAAGAAAATCTAAATTTCCTGAGTGGATACCCATCATTTCCATCAATAATTCAACACGTATTCGCCTTGAATTGATGCAAGCAACCCGCCAGCTAAATCAGATCGCAAGACACTACGTGTTCCGTGTATCGATCAAATCACTTCCGCGTATCAATGCGCTGTTTACTTTCATGCATCAATTCAAGGTTGAAAAGAGTGGAATTGTCGATAGGAATGCTCAGATTCTTATAAAAAACGTGCAGTAAGAAAATCTAGTCTTTTAAAATGGGTACCGAAAATTATCCAATGAGTGACCGAGAGAAATGGTTATTTTCGCTACCGCAACTGATCGCGAAAAATAAACACATGTCTCGGTCACTCATGAGAATTTTCGGTATCCCCTCAAAAAATACTACTCTTGAGTTCCAAATAAACATACACGTATGTTTATTAATTTTCAGAATATTTGCCACTCTGTATGAAGTTTATTTGGGTCTGTATGTTTATTAAAAATACCATCAGTGTCAAGTGAGTGTTTCATATTGGAGACATAATATGGGTACTTTAGTCTGTTTCAGACTCCCAACTCACACGGGACTGTTACCTGGGCTTAAAGCCCAGGGAGCAGTCCTGTATGGACTAGTGGTATTACATAAATGACTAACTCTTAAACTCTATCATGATTTTCCACCATGTATACTTTTATTCTGCCCTGTATACTTCCATTTGCATTCCACCGATTTTTTCACCCTGTACTTTTAATTTCGCCCTGTATTTTACTTGGAACTCTAGAGTTGATATCCTATTTATTTATTTATTTATTTATTTACTGGTGTTTAAGGAGGAAGCCGGAGTGCCCGGAGAGAACCACCTAGCATCAACGAGCAACTGTCAGCTCCTCAACATTCTAACTCTGTTCAAGCTCCGCTCAAGTAGGGTCACAACGGTTGAAGACATGTGCACCATCGACGTGCAGTACGCCTTAGTACCCGACGTCACATTGCCCCCTTGTAGGCAACCGGGATAAAGTGCCTTGCCCAAGGACACAATGCGGGTCGTCCCGGTCGGGGATCGAACTCAGGACCTCTAGCATAGAAGTCCAACAGTCAACTGAGCCACCGCGCTCCCTGATATCATATTTATCAGCGTTATGTCACTTTCAACATCTTACTATATCACGAGGAAGCACGATCATACGATACCTACACACTTAAATATCAGTGGTGGTCCTTCTTCCCTAATGGTAAGGTAGGATTATAGTACAATAAAATACACTACATAAGGTTATATTTGGGACCGGGGCGTAGCTAGAAGGTCTTTAACCCTTTCCCTAACATGAAAAGCAGACGACACTTGCAAAAAAAATTCTTGAATAACTAATTTTTTTCATTTTTTGTCTCAAAAACATAGGTTATGACCCCTCTTTGGGACGAGCTCGTCGAGCTCGTTCCAAAGACGTCTCATAACCTATGTTTTTGAGACAAAAAATGAAAAAAAATAATGAGAATTAATTGGCGATATTTGTTAATAGCCCTGCCAGTTTTGGCCTTTACGTTGGGTAAAGGGTTAATGAAGGATCAGATTTCCAAATGGGGTTGAGTCCCAGCACGACATGCCCGAGGTATGTCCCGAGGGCGCAAAGGCCGGGGTCGGGGCAAAGTTCGAGTGGAGGAATCTCCGGCTGGATGGTGGGTCTCCCCTGGAGAAAATTTAAATTTTGAATCCCGGAGATGGATTTCGAAGCCTCCCTCTGGCTTAAATCTAGTCATTTTATCCACAAGAAATATGCATTTCCCCAGATAGCTCCATGAGTTTTCCCTTCCACTGACCAGTCGACAAGAACTATCGACTGACAGCTATTCAGGCAATACCAACTCCTTCCAACTGCATGACTGTCAGTCAGTTGGAATGAGTGGGTATTGTCCGAGTAGCTGTCAGTCTCTAGTCCTTGTTTGGTCTGGCCATTGTTAGGGATGCGGAACGTTAAATTCGAAAAACCGGACCAGTCAGATTTGCGTCGGAATTTCGTAATATTTTGTCAGCTGATTGGAAAAGTCGGAGAAATTGATCGAAAATTGGAAAATTGCTTTGGCTCTGAGGGATGCCGCAACCGGTCACCAATCACAGTAGGAAAAACTGATCATGGGTTGAAAATTCAAATCGACTGGCCGGAAACTTGTGAAAAATTGAAAACATGAAGGAAATGGGTTTCTTTTAATTGGAATTTATAACTTCCAATTTCCAACTATTGAACAGTATGATTATTGAAGGGGAGATGCCCCGCTCCCTGTAGCTACGTGCCTGTTTGGGACACACCCCTGCGTTGAGAAAATGCACATTTTTGGCTCTATATTTTACTGTTTTAATTTGTTCAATAAGGAGCCAAAATGTACATTTTTCTTGACATCACAGTCAGTACAGTAGAGCCCACTTAATTGGATATCTCTTAATTGTATATCCCTGTTAATTGAATATAATTTCCAAACACAAATCCATTTACCATACCTCCAGTACAAATTTGACCTGTTAATTGAATATAGGTTATACAGTAAACTCCTGTTAATGGAATAAAAAATCTTGCAACCTGTCAAGAAATCACCCTGACTCTCCCCAGTTTTCCTTTGTTTACAGATCTATCTGACCTCGGTACATCCAATACAGGCATTTAATCTATTTTATCTTGTTTGACAGAGCTCAAGGAGCTCTGTCAAACAAGATATAATAGAATAAATGCTAAGTTTATCTCTAAAATACAGGAAAGTGACACAATCTCTGTTAATTGAATACTCCTGTTAATTGAATAATATTCATTGATAATGTGGCTATTCAATTAACAGGACTCCACTGTATTAAAGAAATCAAAGGGGGGAAATCTTTGACAACATCTTGGTGAAGACTAATTCTCAATGTAAATACAATGACTGTACAGGGTTCCTGCAGTTAATTAGAAAGTGGATTTCAGGCTTTGCAAGGCCATTTCCATGCCATATTTTAGGTTTCTCAAGGCTTCATATAAGCAAAATTCAAGGTTTTTCAAGGTTATCGACTAAAAATTGAGAGTACAGTACCAGTGGAAATAAGTTGTAAAATAATGACGGAAAAATTTTGATATTTTAAATTTTGAAAGATTGTTTTCAAGGATTTTCCATGCCACTTTTGGAGTTTGAGGGAAAATTCAATGACTTTCCAGACCTTGAAAATGTATTTTCAAATTCAAGGATTTTCAAGGTCCGCAAGAACCCTATTGTTTGGTCAAGATAATGCTGTCTCACACGCTACCTCTCAACTCTGGTAAAGGTTGGGGAGGGGGACGTGCCCGTGGCCCCATTTCCATGGTTCAAAAGTTGAATTAGGTGATAGAAAGGAGGGTGCTTACGAAAAAATATAGTAATTCAATCTTGACTAAATTAATGCCCAAAAGCGCTCAGCGCTGTAAAGAATATTCTCTATTCTTATTTATGGTGTTAAATCGTCTCTTGAGTTCCAATGTGTTCTATGTGCCAACTGGCACATAGAACATATTGGAACTCAAGGGACGAAATGTCCTTTTTCTTTGGTTACATCATGACCGTAACTTAGTTATGAAATCGAATTTACCCAACCTTTGATACTTCGCTGCCCACTTTCGAGGACCTCCATCCCAGGCGTTGGTTCGGGGTTCTATTTTACCAGCAAATCACAGTAAACAAGCACGGCTCCACTTCACGATGCAAAATCGCCGTTCATTTATTTTTATTTCCGAACTATAGTTTATGAATCCATATTTGAACGAGCTCGCGCAAAGCGATCAATTAAGGGACAGAAGAACCAGTTTAGACCTTAATTAGTGCACCGCCTATGTTTTAGATTCAGTCGCCCAGAATGTGTTAGTTGGTCGCAAAAAGGATTTTTTTTATTAGGAATACCATAAATATAATTTGAAATAACGAAAGAAATGTCCCTTAACCCTTTGAACTTGCAAGACTGATTTTTCAGTCCAAGGCATAATTTCGCTCCATTTTTGTCTATTTATATGAGATCAAAACACGGGGCATTGATAAAATTGCAGTCTGCAGCCAGACGGCTGCAGACTGCAGTTATGTTATCCCTCCTGTATATTGATATTGGACGAACCCATCTCATTGCATGTGTACACAAAGGCGATAACATTCCAGGAAACGAGGGTTCAAAGGACCAAGACTAAGATATGGCTGAATCTTTACAAGACTGTTGGACGTGTTTGTAAATAGGCCTTCGTATGAATGCAGACTCATCTGCGACGTGTGCAGCGAAATTAAAACGGAGGTGCGAAAGGTGATCTCAAAATTAAGGGATGGAAAAGCGGAAGGGTGGATGAAATTCCTAACGAGTTTATCAAAAAGGGGGAGAGGAATTCGTGGAAAGCCTAACTGCCCTATTCAATCTAGCCATAGAAAATCAAGAGGTCCCAAAGGAGTGGAGAGAAAGCAAAGTGACATTTATTCACAAAAAGGGGGAAAAAGACGTTTTGGATAACTATCGGGGGATCTCTGTCAGTAGCAACATTGGAAAAATTTTCTATAAAGTCCTCTGTATGGGAGACTGGAGGAGGTGATTGAAGAGAAGGGTATTTTAGGAGAAATCCAGAATGGCTCCAGGAAGGGAAGGAGAGTTACTGACCATCTTTTCACGCTATCCCAAATGATAGAATCTGCGAAAGCAAAAAAGAAAAAGATGTTTATGGCCTTTTGGATGTCAAAAAGGCATACGATAGAGTACGGAGGGAGGGTATGTGGCGCAAGCTGGAGGCTCTGGGCTTAGGAGGCGAGTTTGTTAGAATTATGAAAGCATTATATAAAGATGTACAGAGTGAACTTAGCCTGGGAAACATTACTACAAAACATGTGCCTATGGAGATAGGCCTAAAACAGGGGTGTATCCTTTCGTCAATTCTGTTTGCATTGTACATCAAAGGTTTAGGAGATGAACTCCTGCATAGCGACGAGGGGGTAGCAGTTGGGGACCTGAAGATCCCAGGGCTATTTTTTGCAGACGATATGGTGCTAGTATCAGAAAGCGAAGAGGGGCTAACGAAAATGCTGGGAATTGTTGGGAAATATGGGAGCAAATGGAGACTCGAACTTACTGAAAGCAAGAGCAAAATTATACCTGTGGGCCGCAAAGTGGACACCACTCGAAGGTGGAGAGTGGGGGAGTTCTGCATTCCGGAAGGTAGCAGCAAACTTCTCAGTGTAAGAGAGACAGGTGATTACGAGTATTTGGGGATAAATATAAACATTACAGGAAGAGGCATCTACAGAAACCACACAAATAAATTGATTCTGAAGGGGAAGCGAATCCTTAACCAAATGAAACTTATAGGGAGAAACAGTTTCAATAAGGTTTTCGTGGGGAAAACCATCTGGGAAACGGTGGGACTGCCAAGTATAACATGCGGTACGGTAGTGGAACCCCTAAAGCAGACGGCCGTAAAGAGCTTGGAAATCCTGCAGAACGATGCAGGCCGATGGATAACGGGGTCGAGTAATACCGCAGCGCTAGACGCAATCAGGGGTGAGCTTGGGTGGATGAGGATCAAGGACAGGATAGACCTGTTGAAACTCGGTTATCTTAATCATTTGGTAAATCTGCCCGACAGCCGATGGTGTAAAGTAATGTTCCTGAGAATTTTCAACTCAAATATCAAGACGCGGGGTGGATGGTCCAAGTGAAGGAGCTAGCAGAGAACTATACTCATTGGAGATCTCGGGCCTGGACATTGGGGCACACCAGGGTAAAAAAAAATCGTCAGAGAAAGGGTCATGGAGTATTGTAATCGTAATTGGCGAGAGGGGGTCAAATCAAAGAGGTCTTTGGGTGGTCTGCGTGATAAAGAGAAGCCAGGTTTTGAAGAGTACCTTGATGGCACCTTTTGGGGGGGGGGGGGGGGTCACTGTTGTTCAAGCTGAGGTCGCGGTCCCCGGAGCTGAGGGGAAAAATTGGGAAAAACAGTGGAAAGGAGTGCCAGATGTGTAATTTGGGCATGGTGGAGACCCTGGAACATTTTCTTCTAGAATGCCCAATGTACCAGTCTAACAGAATAAGATTCACTGGGAGTATAATGGGGAAGTGGGGTGGGAGAATGAAGGACATGTGGTTAGGGGGAGACTCAAAGGAGAGGGTTAATATGCTAATCGGAGAGATTGGGGAGAATGTGGCAAGGGATGTCATCAAGCAGTTCGTCTCTGAGTGTTGGGAGGAGAAAGGAAGCGTTGGAATAGGGAGGCAGTTGGGAGTACTGGGGAAACCAAGGCCTTTTCGTCTGAGAACCGCGACAAACCAGCGGCTGGCCAAAGTGTTATTGTTATATTATTATTAGATGTAGTTTTACGATAAAGCCGTTAGTTCCAATTATGTTAAAACCTTAATGTTTTCATAGCGAAATAAATATTTATTACTGGACCACAAAATATCATTGTTGAGTAAAGAGCGAAGCCGAAAAGATGAAATTCGGGCCTTGGAGTGAATTCTGTAACTGGTTCTCTTTCAAAAGTGTCAGGATATAGAAGCGAGTGCTGAAGGCACGAGCAATGATGGGTGGGAGAGGGGGGAGGGCTTGGGGGTTCTTCACCTAAGAAAATTTTGAAATCAATTATTAACTGATAGAGTGCTGGAAGCCCATATTTGGGCTTTACTCTGAGGTGAAGGTACCACAACTTGAAGGCTTCATACTCAGTGAAGTATCTTTGAAGTGATATTATTTTGTCTGTTAGGACTTGACTTCATACAATTTATGGTAGAGTGCCCACAGGCAAGGTTAAGATATATGGACAAATTTGGATGGCCAAAATTAATTTAGCACTCTACCAGTCAAATGGAGACTTCTGGCGGCTTTGGGGATAAAAAAATTACGTAATTTTAAAATACAGTCCAAGAATCCTGGGCCAAACTCTGGCCAAACTACCCCGGGCCCACAACTAGGGCTGTCACGATTTTTTAATTTAGGAATCGATTAATCGTCGCAAATAATAGATGATAATCGATTGATCGTACCTAGATGACCCCCATCTCCTTCTCATTGAAGTCGACAAAAATGAAGTTGAAGTCAGTTGATCTACCTCAAGTAAACAACGAAGACGATCCTCTTTTAGTTACATTCAAAGCTTTGATGTTCTGAACTTTTGAACCGTCAGTGTAATAATCAAGACCTGTTGGCAGTTGCGAACTTCGCAACTGCCGACCGGTCTTGATTATTACACTGACGGTTCAAAAGTTCAGAACATCAAAGCTTTGATGAATGTACCTGAAAGACAAATGCTTCCAATAGCTTCTTGGGGTTTAACATCGATGTTCTTAACTCTTTACCTTTAGAAACAATAGTTTTTTCAACATATTTTCTTTTAATTATTAAACGTCTAAAACGGGATATAATTTACCGATTATTCGACAACGAAAAATACTAATCGATTTCGTCGTGACCGATCAACAATCGATTAATCTATTAATCGTGACAGTCCTACCCACAACCCCTCCCCGGCCCCGGTAAAAGGGCATTACATCAAATCAATGACAGACTGCGTACAATATCAACGAAAAGTGGGTAAACACATATAATGACGTCAGATTCCTTACGGAATTGCACTGGTGATCCGAGAGCTTGACGATTACTGTATTTGCAGGGTTTTGCTAGCAAACCAGAATCCAACTGATAGTTTTACGTATGCGAAGAAAAAGCCAATTATCGAACAAAGGAAACGAAAGTTTTTGGTGGGTTTGGGGGCAGAAATTACGCTCTGCGAGCTTGTGCTGGCATTACACAGAAAATCTGAAGGCATGGCTGTATTAACTGGTAGAGTGCTAAGTTATTTTTGGTCATTAAAATTTGTTCACATGTCTTTGCCGTGTTACAATTTATGGGAGAGTGCCAAGAGGCACTCTCCCATAAATTGTAACAAGGCAAACCAATACAGACTAAGGAATTTCACTTCTAACATGAAAAGAAGCACATCCACAGAATATGACACCTTTAGGCTGGGGTACCTGCTCTTCCTATCAAAGCCCTGATAGTGGCTTCTAGCACTCTACCGGGAGCGCGGTGGCTCAGGAGGTAGAGGTGCGGGCTGCAAGCCGAGAGGTCATCGGTTCGAATCCCACCTGCGGCAACCGCGTTGTGTCCTTGGGCAAGACACTTCATCTCCATTGCCCGCGTGGGGGCACGATGACGCCGTGTACTAAGGCGTACTGCACGTCGATGGTACGCATGTCTTCAACCAATCTAACCCTGCCTGTGCTGCAGTGCGGAGTTACGATGTTGGGGAGCTGGCAGCTGCTCGTCGTTGCTCGGTGGTTCTCTCCGGGTACTCCGGCTTCCTCCACCCGTAAAACTGTCACGGTCATGATTAGCCATTGTGCATAAGTATGTGACCTTAAACACCAATAAATAAATAAATAGCACTCTACCAGTCAATTATCCAAATGATCCTCCGTCATTAGTTGAAAATATCGACATTTACACAGCAGCGAGAATGTTTGTATATATTTTACGTAATCAACTAGTCAATCTTTGAAGTTATAACGGGAAGACAAGCACCCACGTAAACCGATCAATAAAACTCCAATAAATCCACCCTCCCCACTACACTTAGAAACTTCGGGATGCCCCACCAGACCAATTAAGCACTGGCCACTGAGTTTTCTGACTCTCTTCTCTTCATCTCTATACTGCCTGACTCCTATTTTTCTTCTGCACATTTTCATATTATATTCTAACTCTACTACTCTTAATTCAGATGACAAAATATATTTACCAACCAAAGGAAAATACCCAACTCCTTATACTGCTGATATTACCAATTTTTATCCCCGCATTTGAAAAATTGCGGGGATATATTGGTTGTCTCCGTCCGTCCGTCCGTACGTCCGTACGTCCGGGAATGGTTTCCGGCGAAAAAACTCCTAGGGGTTTCAATTCAAAACATTGAAAGTGTGTTCATGTTCATTCATAGGGTCTGTAGATGTGCGTAAAGGTTTTGGATTTTTTATTCGGCCCTCGGGGGCGTAAGGGGCACCACTTTTGTCGTTAGAGGAATGGTTTCCGGCGAAAAACTCCTAGGGGTTTCAATTCGAAACATTGAAAGTGTGTTCATGTTCATTCATAGGGTCTGTAGATGTGCATAAAGGTTTTGGATTTTTGATTCGGCCCCGAGGGGCGCAAGGAACACCATTTTTGTCGTTAGAGGAAAGGTTTCCAGCGAAAAACTGCTAGGAGTTTCAATTCGAAACACTGAAAGTGTGTTCATGTTCATTAGTAGGGTCTGTAGATGTGCATAAAGGTTTTGAATTTTTGATTCGGTCCCGAGGGGCGTAAGGGGCACCACTTTTGTCGTTAGAGGAATGGTTTCCGGCGAAACACTCCTGGGGGTTTCAATTCGAAACATTGAAAGTGTGTCCATGTTCATTCATAGGGTCTGTAGATGTGCATAAAGGTTTTGGATTTTTGATTCGGCCCCGAGGGGTGGAAGGAGCACCATTTTTGTCGTTAGAGGAATGGTTTCCGGCGAAAAACTGCTAGAATTTTCAATTCAAAACACTGAAAGTGTGTTCATGTTCATTAGTAGGGTCTGTAGATGTGCATAAAGGTTTTGGATTTTTGATTCGGCCCCGAGGGGCGCAAGGGGCACCATTTTTGTAGTTAGAGGAATGGTTTCCGGAGAAAAACTCCTTGGGGTTTCAATTCGAAACACTAAAAGTGTGTTCATGTTAATCAATAGGGTCTGTAGATGTGCATAAAGGTTTTGGATTTTTGATTCGGCCCCGAGGGGCGCAAGGGGCACCACTTTTATCGTTAGAGGAATGGTTTCCGGCGAAAAACTCCTAGTGGTTTCAATTCGAAACATTGAAACTGTGTTCATGTTCATTCATGGGGTCTGTAGATGTGCATAAAGGTTTTGGATTTTTGATTCGGCCCCGAGGGGCGCAAGGGGCACCATTTTTGTCGTTAGAGGAATGGCTTCCGGCGAAAAACTGCTAGGAGTTTCAATTCGAAACACTGAAAGTGTGTTCATGTTCATTAGTAGGGTCTGTAGATGTGCATAAAGGTTTTGGATTTTTGATTCGGCCCTGAGGGTCTCAAGGGGCACCATTTTTGTCGTTAGAGGGATGGTTTCCGGAGAAAAACTCCTAGGGGTTTCAATTCGAAACACTAAAAGTGTGTTCATGTTAATCAATAGGGTCTGTAGATGTGCACAAAGGTTTTGGATTTTTCATTTGGTCCCGAGGGGCTCAAGGGGCACCATTTTTGTCGTTAGACGATTGTTTTCCGGAGAAAAACTCCTATGGCTTTCAATTTGAAACACTGAAAGTGTGTTCATGTTAATCAATAGGGTCTGTAGATGTGCATAAAGGTTTTGGATTTTTGAATCAGCTTCGATGGGCGCAAGGGGCTCCATTTTTTGTCGTTAGAGGAGTAGTTTCCGGCGAAAAACTCCTAGGGGTTTCAATTCGAAACACTGAAAGTTCGTTCATCTTCATTAATAGGGTCTGTAAATGTGCATAAAGGCTTTGGATTTTTTATTCGGCTTCGAGGGGCACAGGGGACACCATTTTTGTTGTTAGAGGAATGGTTTCCGGCGAAAAACTCCTATGGATTTCAATTCGAAACATTGAAAGTGTGTTCATCTTCATTAATAGGGTCTGTAGATGTGCATAAAGGTTTTGGATTTTTTATTCGGCCCCAAGGGGCGCAAGGTGCATCATTTTTGTCGTTACAGGAATGGTTTCCAGAGAAAAACTCCTAGGGGTTTCAATTCGAAACACTGAAAGTGTGTTCATGTTAATCAATAGGGCCTGTAGATGTGCATAAAGGTTTTGTATTTTTGATTCAGCATCGGAGGACGCAAGGGGCACCATTTTTGTCGTTAGAGGAATGGTTTCCGGAAAAAAAACTCCCAGGGTTCCAATTCGAAACACTGGAAGTGTGTTCATGTTAATCAATTGGGTCTGTAGATGTGCATAAAGGTTTTGGATTTTTGATTCGGCCTCGAGGGGTGCAAAGGGCACCATTTTTGTCGTTAGAAGAATGGTTTCCGGAGAAAAACTCCTAGGGGTTTCAATTCGAAACATTGAAAGTGTGTTCATGTTCATTCATAGGGTCTGTAGATGTGCATAAAGGTTTTGGATTTTTGATTCGGCCATCGGGGGCGCAAGGGCCACCACTTTTGTCGTTAGAGGAATGGTTTCCAGTGAACAACTCCTAGGGGTTTCAATTCGAAACATTAAAAGCGTGTTCATGTTAATCAATAGGGTCTGTAGATGTGCATAAAGGTTTTGGATTTTTGATTTGGCCCCGAGGGCTGCAAGGGGCACCATTTTTGTCGTTAGAGGAATGGTTTCCGGAGAAAAACTCTTAGGGCTTTCAATTCGAAACACTAAAAGTGTGTTCATGTTAATCAATAGCGTCTGTAGATGTGCATAAAGGTTTTGGATTTTTGATTCGGACCCGACAATAATCGCAAATGCGAATGCGGGGATATACTATAGTGTACTTTGCACACAAATGACACCCCTCTAGTTATTACTTTTCAAAGTGTGATTTAATGTGATTTCCGGGTTTGATTATAAACGATAACGCCAGAAGTGAATTATGCAATCAACAATTGGGTCATGTTTCGTGCGCGCAAACGAAGACGTTTTGCCGTGGGTGTAATGGGGACTTCATTGTTTTTTGTCTTTTTAACCCTTTACCTAATATGAAAAGCAGACGACACTTGCCAAAAAAAATCTTGAATAGCTATTATTTTCATTTTTTTTGTCTCAAAATCATAGGTTATGACACCACATTGGAACGAGCTCGATGAGCTCGTTCCAATGAGGGGTCGTAACCTATGTTTTAGAGACAAAAAATGAAAAAATAATGAAAAATAACTGGCGATTTTTGAGAACAGCGCTGACCGTTAAGTTAGGTAAAGGGTTAAATAATATAATTATCGTTCATAATGAAATGTAATAAACAGAGTAATCGCTTGACTGGACAGGTTACGTGAAATAATTCATTCGAGGCGAGGGACTATATTGTAAAACACTCGTGCGCATTCGCGCACTCGTGTTTGTACAACGTCTCTCACATCTCATGAATTATTTCACGTAACCAGTCCAGTCAAGCGATTACTCTCTAAATATTTTTATTTATTTATTGGTGTTTAAGGTCACATACTTATGCGCAATGGCTAATCATGACCTTGACAGTTTTACGGATGGAGGAAGTCGGAGTACCCGGAGAGAACCACCGAGCATCGACGAGTAACTGCTAGCTCCTCAATATTCTCTGTTCAAGCTCCGCTCAAGCGGGGTTACAGAGGTTGAAGACATGTGCACCATCGACGTGCAGTACACCTTAGTACACGGCGACATCGTGCCCCCATGGCGGCGACCGGGATAAAGTGCCTTGCCTAAGGACACAACGCGGGTCGTCTCGAACGGGGATCGAACTCGGGACTTCTATTACCAAATGCAATATTATTACTCAATGGAGACAGACTTGTATAAGCTTCTAGTTTCCTGCTGAATCCATTTCCTTGTTACCTGTGTATCAAATATCAATGTGATTTGTTTTCGCTTGCTATTGGAAATAAATATTGTTTAAACTAAACTCCTAAAACTGTTGATTTATATTTTGTTTTTGATAAACGTCTTCTAAATCAAAGAGCGATGCGATCTTGTTAAGCTCACTCCAAATACGGTCTCACTCCAAAGCATGTTTTAAGGAAAAGGCACTTCAGTCTAAAATATTAAGTCTGCTGGTGTCTGTTAGGGGAAAGGTCTATTTAAATATGTCATGTCCAAAGTATACATTTAATGATATATACAGTGGTCACTACTGTGGCATAACCAAGGGTGGTGGGGTGGGGGAGGCCGAGGGGAAGGGGGGTGTCTAGTGGAACCATGGCCCCCTAAAAATTACAGGAGCCCCTCGAAATGGGAAAATTAAAGCAACAAAGGGCCCCAGATTCATTCAGTGCATTGAATGTTTAAACTTCTCTCGAGGACACTCCCCACCCCCACCCCCGAAAACCCAATAGGGGAATAACATAGGCCAAAGGTGAGGCGAGTATGGCCTTCCCATTGGTGGGGCTTCGGGGAAGTCCCTGAACCCCTCCAATGGGAGGGCCATACCCATCCCACCTCACCTCAGGCCTACAGCCATCGAATATGCCTGTTGCATACATCGACCCGACACCCCCCCCCCCCCCCTTCCCCCAATAGGAAATTCTGCTACACCCTGGGGAACAAAAGGAATGAGTTCGAATTTCTGTAATAAAAAATACTCTTGCAGACAAATTGAAAAGATTCTACATGAATACAATTGGAAACAAATTTATGAGTAATCGAATCCCAATAATTTTCGATTATAAATTTTAATGCGTCATGATAACGCCCATTATCTCTGGTGATCAGATATTAACATCACTTTGTCAGGTTTACGTTTGTTTTAGCGGCCCTCCAGAAATTATTACTAGCCCTATCTCTGGGTCCTATTTTACCAGTAAATCATAGTGGCCTTTTGTTTACCATAGTAAATCAGAGTTGCTCCACTTCCCGTGGTTTCCACGGAGAGAACTCTTGCCTCTCACAGAACCGAAACTATTGCTCTTGAAACTTCCCTTGGACACATGTTAGTGAACGAAAGGAAGCTGAATGCCAAATATCAACGCACTTCATTCACGTATGAGAGGGTAAAATATTAGTTTTAACAAAACTGAAATGGCAAACCCCAATTCAGTAGTGGCGCCCGAATTTTCCCGTTAGAGGGTTTCTGCTCCCCGAAACAGGGGCTAGGGTAATCCCCAAGCACACAGATGGAGGTAGTCCCCCGACGGGGACTGGGGGTACCTCCCCCTTGACGCCACACCTGATCCAACTATCACTCACATGGAATATTACTGGAATCGGCGGCGTGGTTTGGGAGAAGAATAAAAATCTTTATGATGGGCGACGGACGGACGGCGGACGATGAGTGATCAGAATCTTGCCGCGACTTTTATTAAGGTGAACTAAAAATCTCTCGTATCTGCTGCTAAAATCAGAGAAAAAAATTCTGAACGCTGAAATGGAAGTGATACTTTATCGACCAATCATACATCGTAATAGTCATTGCACCATACAGGATAAACACGAGCGGGACTTTTTTTTACGATGTAAAAAAAAAAATAATAAAGAACCCAAACTTATTTTTGTAAAATGAGGTGTCGAGATGGCGGAAGGTGAACTCGGTTCTGGCAATTATGAGTAAGATTGGTAAACTATTTGCCGTTTATATTTTGTTTAAACCTTTACTGCCAAGCCCACTTTAGCTATATATGGAGAATCTCTATGTAGGCCTGTGAGGAAGTTAAATAAGATTTATGACATACTTGAAAATCTGATTAATTGTTGGAAAGGGCTCTCTGAGCCCTTTCCAACAATTAAACAGATGGTAGGTTTGGTGTGCGCATGCCAGAACGTACATATAATCACCATAAAATAGGCGACAATAGTCGCTTTCAGCAGCTTAAGTGTAAACATTTCGGCCAGAGAAGTGTTATACCTAGGGGATTTTGTATTGACAGGATATATATTGAATTCTGATAAGCCCGGCTCCTGTGGTACTACATTTTTAAGCGGGTTTAAGTATAATTATAAAATGCATATATGTCAATATACATGCACTCATTTTGCAAATGTAAACAGGCGCAGTGCAGTAAGTTACAAAAGAGTGATGCTATGTGAAAGCTTTCAATGCAGTTTCTGGTGGTGTGCCCGTCCAAATTAGTAATTTGAAGATTAGGTGACTAAAAGGTCCCGATCTCTTAAACTGAACATTATCCATTATTTCCGCGCCAATGGGCAATCACGAATGAACAAACTTACTGCAAACCGACTATAATCCTTATCCCTTTGATCTACCTAATCTTCACACATTTTCCCGAAACAATAGCGACCGGCAAAGTGAGACGACCCCATCACGAATCGTCAACTTCTGACAAATTATTGAAGGCTCGAGAAAAAAAAAATCTTATTGGTATACGTTCGGATCTCTGAACTACTCAACATACTAACTCCACCCAAGCAGGGGCATTGGTTGAAGACACGCGCACCATCGACGTGCAATACGCTTTAGTACACAACGCAACCGTGCCCCAACGTGGGCAATGGAGATGAAGTGTCTTGCCTAAGGACACACCGCGGTTGCCGCGGGGGGGATTCGAACCGAGGACCTCTCGGCTTGCAGCCTGCACTTCTACCTATTGAGCCACCGTGCCCCCTGGTTCAGAAAAAAATAAGTTAACTAAAAATGAGATAATATTTAAAAAAAAACCCCAGTCATTTCGAATCACAACATTAATCCGACCCCATGGCCGTCTCGTCTGTGGCTCCCGTTATATCTAAATTGGTCAACTTTATTTCGGTAAATCTCCAAACATCCTGATATGCTTCGCACTTCTTTTAAATAATGAAAATTAATTGGCGATTTTTGTGAATAGCACTGGCTGGTTTTTCCGTTTCGTTGGGTAAAGGGTTAAAAAAAAGTTTTCTCCAAGTTTCTCCAAATTGTTTTGCGAATACTCACAACTTATATTTTTACAATCAGTAATGGCCACCAAATGGTTAGGCGTGAATGGAACCAGTCGAAGAGAAACAACGATACGAATTTCAACAAACACGCCCAATGTGGCAATAGAAAAGATAACGAATGTAATTTAGACTGGTTACAAAAAGGTTGTTTTGACTTTTTATCGATCCATTTGATCAGTACAGCTTCAAACAAGCATAACGGACTCTTCACCTTTGGGGTTAAGCATCGGAATTAAAATTTGTTTATTTAAATGAATTTTAATGTATGGGGATGTGTAATAAACACACATCGCGTTCTGTCTATATATTTCTGACTCAACGACGTGTTGTGTCAAATTCTATATTCCTATTTAAATAACCACTTGGAGCGCGGTGGCTCAATGTTTAGAGCATTGTAATTTAAACTAAAATGTCGACGGTTCGATCCTAACCAGTGGGAACTGCTTTACATCATTGGTTAAGACATTTAATCCCGGGGGAGGGGGGGGGGTCGGAAACCGGCCTTTGTCGCTGCTGGGGGAAATAGATTCACGACCCGTATTCAGCCAAAACTCGAGGAGTGTCGCCTGAATCCGTGCGTGGACGTATATCTCACCGTAACGAACCCGCCAGGAAGCCCGCCCCGCCCGCACGTCCACCCGCACGCCCACCCGCACGCCCGAAGCCCGATACCCGCCCGCCCGCCCGCCCACCCCGTTTTCGTTTTTGTTGGCGTGGTTCTTATCCTGAAGGGATCTATGACTTTTCCCCGAAAAGCATAAATCAACAGGGGTTCACCAAAAACAACAATTTTAATACATATATATATGAAAATGAATATGGTAATTTGTGACTTACATTAAATCCAATGAATCAGAAAACAAAACGTCAACCACCCCCTACTCACACAGTTTTTGAGTCACTTGCGGGCCTGCGTGCTCTGTTGTCGCTGGTTTTTCCTCCTTCTCGCTGGTGTTTGTTCTTTGGTCGCCTCTTCACTTCACTTCTTCACTGCCGTTGCGCGGCCACAAACGTATTGTCACTTCACCGAACACCAAAGCTCTATCATGTGACGGAATGTCACTGTACCATTGCCGTCGCACGGCCAATAACGAACGTATTGCCACTTTACTCGACTCCCTCTAACAAGTGACGGAATATCACTCTACCACCGCCGTTGCACGTCCACTAGCTTTTTGTCACTTTACTGGACGCTTTTCACTCAAGCAGTCGCCATCAATAGGGTTGAACGATCCCCACCTTTTATCTCAGAATAATGTTCATACAGGCGAGCCTACTCTGCCTACGTATGTCTTGCCTTCTACAACAGGTATGCCGTCTTCCTAAATACTAATAGCTCCCTGAGCTCGCATTTTCTATTTCTGATGCTAAAATCAAATATGGCCACCGACTTGGCCCGCGATTGCTCCTATTCTAAATATGAGCTCTGTGGCTCCCCTACACTACAACGTGCCTATACTTTTGCACCGATACGGCACCTCATCTAACCTATAGCATGGGACATCCCCATATCTTACGGTCAATGATCCACAGCCTTACAGGCATTCAGACTGGAATGAATTTTTCGAGACCCCCCCCCCCCCCCCCGGATTTTTATTTCCATAGCCAGAACATCAATTCTCATTTTAATTGCCTCTCTTGAACTTGGCCGCTAAGATCTATCTTAATTTAATATTCGCTTTAAAGTTCCTTTGAAAGGCCCCCATTTCGGTATATCCTTATTACACTCGGTGACAGGCTAGATGCGTAATATGGGTGTGTGTCCAAAACATGTGCGATGTATTGTTTTCTCCACAATTACCTATTAACTGGCCATAAGTATACAGATAATGACTGCAGGGGAGCACTCTCTTTCTTTTAATCTTTATTGGATAGCCCATGTGGTGTTCAGTAAACGCACCGTTTATGGCCATTAAATTTCAAGAATTTTGCTGGTCTGTTTAAATGACAAGTCGGTTTTCGGGGTCTGTCATATATCCATCTTTACGCTTTATATTTAGCCCAGTGAGAAAGATTATCGAAAATATTTGCACTTTTAAACAAAAAATCGCAACTTTAAGCTATCACCTTGACAGGGGGCATGGTGTTGACGTTGTGTACTAAGGCGTACTGCACTAGCCTTCATCCGCTGCTAACTCTGCGTTGGAGAGTCTGGCATTTACTCGTCGCTGCTCGGTTGTTTTCTCCGGCTTTCCCAACACTATGTGACCCTGTCTGTCGAAAGTGTCGTTATATCCCAATAAACAAACACGCAAAGTAGTATAGGATGCACAGATCTGGCCTTTTTACCAGGACCTCGAGGTCAGACCATGATCGAGGTCATTGACCTCGGTGCCCAAATCCATTAGGCCTCCCTCCCTCTCTCCCCTCCCCTCCCCTCTCCACACTAGGCCTAGGTTATTGTTAGGCGCCCCCTCACCCTACCCGCCCTGTATGTACCCTATTTTTTAGGCTATCCTTCCCCAAAGCCCATTAGGGGTCCAGACTATGTATAGTCCATTTAGGCTTTCCCCACATTGTTTAGGTTTTCCCTGTATGTGGGCTCCCCTTCCAAAAGCCCAGTCCCTCCTCACCAAAGCCCCGGACTGTTCCTCCCTCCTTCCAAAGGCTAGCCCAAAGCTGTGGGGCATTCAAACTGAGGAGTCCAATGAGTACTAACAAAAGAGTGCCACCATCCCCTAACCCCAGCCCTGCCCCACGTAAATTTCGAGCTCTGTTGGTGTATCTAAGGTAAATGTTGTCAGGGACATGTACACGTAACGGCATACAAAATGCTTTAGATATAAAGACAACCTGGTTTTATTTAGACATGTCATAAAGGAATTATGATAGAGAGAATCTTTGTTTATAAGAAGATATGATATTGTCACGTTGTATAATTATGCAAATAGATAAGGGACAACTGGTAAGTTTGATTATGTCATAGATAAAGGTATTATGATAAAGGGCTCATTTGTTTATAAGAAGCTTAATATGATAAAGACCATATACATGGTTTGATTTTGTCAGAGATAAGATGGTGTCACGTCGCATGTGTTTGATAACCCGGTAAGATCGCACCGGTGTCTGATTGGTCAAACAGTTGTCCAAACAGATCACCCCACACGGCGGTATGTTCCATGGGACCAATAGATAAGTGTGTTGTAAAATTAGCCCACGCTGGCGTTCTCTGATTGGTCAATCAGATCGTGCCATGCAGTATTTTCTGCGTGGCGAATAGATGAGTGATCCGGAATGTTGTAGTAAACTACTTTCGCATGCTCAACTCATAGGTAAGCTGAAAAGAAATGAACAACTCTAAATTTCCTCTCTATTAAATTTTATTTTCACATAAAATCAGTTTTACAAGTAATTAATTGGTTTTACAATAGTCAAAATGGATTTGCAATCCGACTTACAAATTTACAAGTAATTTTTTCAAAGCGAAAATGGTTTTACAATCAATTAAAATGGATTTACAATCAGTCAAAATGGATTTTCAATAAGTTTTTACAAGTAATTTTACAATTTCACCATAAGTAATTTCTACAATAAGTAGTTTTACAATACTTCTTTTACAGGTAAGCATACTATAAACATAATTAAATGTTCAGTAGCTGTCTTTTGTCCCTGAAAAGGGATAGTTTTTGTTGTTGTCGTTCTTCTGGACTTTATCTAGTTATGATCCCAAGCTGTCTGCACATCCAGAAAACGTGTATTTTCTTAATAATGGGTCAAACAAGTATTTTCGTTTCTCAATTGCGAATTTTTCAGCTTCGTTCATTCCGTAACCCTCCTCATCTCGAAGTCGCTGAGCAGTTTTTCTAATTTTTCCACAGACCGGATGTTGTCTGAAGTGCCTTACTCGACTCATTGCCTTAAATAATCTTCTACAGAGGGAAGCTCTCACGCTGTCTTTAAGAGCTTCCCTGGCCGCTTTGGTGGCCTCGTCTGTGGGCAAGCCATTTTCTGTGTACGACACTTTCAATCTCTGAAATTTAGCTGTATTATCTTCATATGCTCTTATGATTAAAGTGTCTATTATGTTCGTTTCGCCATCTTCCTCTTCTGAATATTCACTTCCAGTGGTTGCATCACTATCGTCTGACTCTGAATATGTGCTCTCGTCAGAATCAGACAAGTTATAATCTTCGTTTGACTGTTTGCCTTCACCCGTCATCCCAATCCTCTTGAGGCAGTAACCATCTTCGTGTCTATTGCGTGTAAAGGCTCTTGAGAATGCTTTCATACAGAATTTACAGTTGTGGGTCGGCATGTCTTCCCCCTTTGAACGCTCTGAGAACAAATGAGAACTGGGCGCACATCACGATTTATAAAACAATGAAGATTACCCTCAAATACGCACATGCGTACGTCGGTTTTACAAACGTGCACGTCGGTTTTACACACGGGCACATCGGCTTTTTATGTGTGCACATTGGTTTTACATGTGTGCACATCGGTTTTACGCATATGCACATCGGTTTTACATGTGTGCACATCGGTTTTACGTGTGTGCACATCGGTTTTACATACGTGCACATCGGTTTTACATGTGTGCACATCTGTTTTACATGTGTGCACATCGGTTTTACATGTGTGCACATCGGTTTTACATGTATGCACATCGGTTTTACATGTGTGTACATCGGTTTTACATACGCGCCATCGGTTTTACATCTGTGCACATCGGTTTTACATGCGTGCACATCGGTTTACATACGTGCACATCGGTTTTACATACGGGCACATCGGTTTTACATGTGTGCACATCGGGTTTACAAACGTGCACATCGGTTTTACATATGTGCACATCGGTTTTACAAACGTGCACGTCGGTTTTAAAGTGTATAGTGAATTTTCACATAAACACTTTAAAACCGACGTGCACGTTTGTAAAACTGACATATTTTATTGATATGGATGTCTAGTTTTAAATTTGAGTCCATAATCAGTCCAATATTCCAGGCCGATTCACTTTTCATAGTGATATTGTTTCCAACCAGAATTGATGTAACAGAGGGTGAAGGCATGCGAACCCAGGATATCACTAAGAATTCAGTTTTAGAGTCATTCATTTTCAGTTTAAAGTCTATCATCCATTCCCGTACAAGATTTATGCAAGTTTCCATGTTATTGACTGAGGTGAATGAGTCACTTGGAACAGATGAGTTGAATGTGATGTACAGTATGGTGTCGTGTGCGTACAGATGATATGATATGCCATGCTTTTTAAGCAGGCGACCGAGAGAAGAAGTGTACAGAGCAAACAAGAGTGGTCCAAGAACTGAGCCCTGAGGAACACCACATTTTAACGTCCTGCTTTCTGAACCGATCTTATTGATATATATTTGTGACTGCGACCTTCTGGATATGATGCAAACCACGATAAGACAGTTCCACATATGCCATGCTGTGTCAATAAAAGTTTACCTTACCGAAACAACGTCTGCTTTCTAAATAAAAGATTTTTTTTCCAATTCAATTTTACTTGTGTAAGAACGGGACATATACGTTATTCTGTTTGTTGACAGGGGACATGGTCTCACGTTCCCTGCATAAAACATATATTCAACCTCGGCTGACGCCTCGGTTGAATATAAATTTCATGCAGGGAACGTGAGACCATGTCCCCCTGTCAACAAACAGAACAAACGCTTCGCGTCTCGGTATAACATAAGCTCCGAGACGCAAACATCAAACCATGTTACCGTCAATTCATCACAATAACTTATAACATTAGTTATCTGCCCCATTTAACCTTTGTCTAGACAAATGGTCATACCAGCTCATTTCACAGGAAATAACACTGCCAATCCCTAGATTAACAGACAGTAACCTCGCCTCTATCTAATCCGGTGTTCCTGGTGGTTGAAAACCTTGCTAAATTCGAGGTGCCGGAAGTGGGGGCGGTTGTAATTATGTGATTATTTTTTCAACCTTGGACTCTTAAAACATAGCGTATGACCGCTTAATGCAACAAGCTCTGCGGGTTTGTTCCAATGAGGGGTCATAAGTTATGGTTTTGAAACAAAAATGAACATTCTTAGTTTTTTTTAAACTATTCTCGTTTGACAAGGGTTAAAATGAATTATAAATATCTAAACCCCCGGTGGAGAACCTGATCCGCCCCCCCCTCCCACCCCGTCCCATAAACAGAAATCTGGAGCAGCCACTGAAAATCTAGTCCAGTAACCATTTAACCAACGAAAGGGCCAAAAACAGCCAAAGCTATTCACAAAAAAATTTAACTTTCATTTTTTTTGTCTCAAAAATATAGCTTATGATACCTCCTTGAAACAATCTCGTTTAGTTATTCAAGAATTTTATTTACAAGTGTCTTCTGCGTTATGTGTCAGGTAGAGGGTTAAAATACTGTTATATGCTTATATGCACGAATCCAAAGATAAGGGAGCGACCCCCCCCCCCCCCCCCCCCCCCCATCCGCTATTGGTTAATGAAAGGAGACTCATAGTTTCGACGTTTTTTTTCTAGCTATTAACCTCGGTTCCAGCACTGTCGAATAGTACTTATTATAAAGACGTTCGAAGAGCAACTTGAAAGTCGGCCCAAGTTTATCTTAAGTTAAATTTCACTGCAAAGTAAATACCGAGAAAGATAAACAGCGAGAAAAAAATCCTACGTCGTGGAGGTGATTCGAATTTACGTGTTGCTGCAACAACCACTATTTGAGGCCACACAAAATCGATACATAATTATTTCTTCTCCAGTTGTCCGTTTTTTCAAACAGATAGAAATATAATACGTTTATTCTCTTGTCATGACGAGGACATTTCGGTCACAATACCGTTAACTTGAGAGCGGCATTCGATATTCACATGAGTAACGGAGAAGCACACGCACCAACGGCTTCTGGCTTCTTGTTGACAAAGATATATCAGACTTTCAAGGTACGTATCTTGTGCAAAAAGAGCTTTTGTTTCATTAGTAAAGGCCGCAGGGCGTTGCATTGAGATGACGCGAGATGCAGCCACAATGGGTGTCAAAGAGAGGCGTCGCCAAGATTGAAGTTTAAGGCCCCCCAAATAGTTTTGATACTCCGAGAAGTTTATTCAAATCAGTGAGGGAGGCAGGATTTTATTTTTATTTTTTAGTTCTGTCGGGACTATGAATTATAAGCAGGACCGGAATTTTTGGGGCTCTCCTGGTTGGTCCAGGAGCCCAGGATTCTTGGGTCAGGCCTGGTCTCCCAAAGTTCTGACTCCTGTGCGAAGCCTGGGGCTACCGATCCTCGAGAGAGAATCAGAAAGAAAAGTTGCCCGTCGTATTTGAATAGTATAGTTGCTATTCATTCAAAGAAGGAATGAGAGTGTCCCGTGGAGATTTCAATCTGTTAACCCTTTACTTAACATGAAAAGCAGACGACACTTGCAAACAAAATTATTGAATATCCATTTTTTTATTTTTTTTTTTTTTGGCGTAAAAAAACATAGCTTATGACCCCCCTCATTGGAACGAGCTCAATGAGCTCGTTCCAATGAGGGGTCATATGCTATGTTTTTGAGGCAAAAAAAATGAAAAAAATAATGCAAATAAATCGAATGAATAGCACTGGTCGGTTTTTGCCGCTATGCTGCCCACAGGGTTGATAGACCGTTATCTGTATGCATATGTACCAGACCCGGTGTTTTCACTTCAAAAATTCTTCACTTCAAGACCTTCGGCATCTGCATCAGTATCCCGACACTTTTGAAAGGGGGACCGTCACAGAAAATTAACCATGGGGCCCGAATGTCTTCTCCTCAGCCCTGATTATAAAGAACATGACATGTCGATCCGGCCCCGAGTGTCATATGTTATATATAGCTCAGCGATCTGAACGTAGCGTCAACCCCACTAATGTAATATACAGATGAATTTTTAATTTTTTTTTCGATATGAAAACACTGACGAATACCACAATACAAACGTTGAACTAACGGATAAAATGGGGGCGCGGTGGTGTTGCGATGACCGGTTCTCGTCAGATCACCGAAGTTAAACAACGTCGAGCCCGGTTAGTCCTCGGATGTGTGACTGGCTGAGCGATCTATTCGCACTCCCGCGTTGAGTCCTTGGGCAAGGCACTTAACCCCGACTGTCCACTAAGGCGTACTGTACATCGATGGTGCGCATGTCTTGAACCAGTCTAACCCTGCCTGTGCTGCAGATTGGAGTTAAGATGTTGGGGAGCTGACAACTACTCGTCGTTGTTCGGTGGTTCTCTCCGGGTACTCCAGCTTCCTCCACCCGTAAAACTGTCACGGTCATGATTAGCCATTGTGGATTTTTTTACGCAAACTTTTCAACAAAAGTCAGTTCCACTATATCTGCTGTTTGTTCGTGGTTATTTTACAAGATAAACCGTTATTGACACCGACTACTCAGTTTAGAGATTCACCCAATGAGGCGGTCTCTGAGAAGCAAAAGTAATTTTTTTGCCTAAATTACCCTTTTAATTTTATATTCCAAATTAACACTTACGCTACCGAAAGAGATCATTGCCACCTATTTTATGATGATTATCTGTACGTTCTGGTACGTGCAAATCAAACCTACCATCTGATTACTTGTTGGAAAGGGCTCAGGGAGCCCTTTCCAACAATAAGACAGGTGATAGAGTTTCAAGTATGTCAAAAATTGTTATTAAACTTCCTCGCATACAGGTGTACATGGAGGTCCGCCATATATGATTAAAGTGGCCGTGGCAGTAAAGGGTGAATCAGGAAAGTGATAAAAGTCATCTTTTTGTTTCTTTAATCTTACAACACGGGAGTATCAGACCGCTTACCCAAACCAACAGTGCAGTGAACAAAACGTTTTTTTGGGCCTTCTTATGTCCTTCTACGACAGGGGTCAGGGAGGGTTTCGCCTAACCTTCCCCCACCCAGGGCAGTTCCTCGAATAAAACATGCTTTGGCTTCCGCGCGCCCTCTGTGGGTCGCCTACAGCCCTCATAACCAGAAGCATTAATTTATAGACCTTGAGCCAAGATCATGGCACAGCATTTAGTCATAAGCGACCATTGTGTAGAGTTTGAACAAGATCGGTCAATTGAATAATTTTATGCGAAGTGGACATTTTATATGAAGTGTGACCTTGGCTCAGGGCATGACACTCTCTTGAGTCCTAAGAAGTTATTATTTGAAGTTTGAACAAGATCGGTCCATTCCATTAAATAAATTAGAACGGACAAACAACCCGCCGGATTATTATATCCTCCCAAAACAAAAATTTTTCGGAACATAAAACAAGATTTACTGGGTGTAACGGTATGACCTATCGACACGTAAAATGAATATTGACAACGGCTGCTATGTAGCCCGAGGGTTGTTGATGGGGGATTCGTCTCCCTACTTTTTCTAAAATATGCCTAAAATTCCCAAAGCTGGTGCGTGCACTCTTACCCTGATGTTTCTTGAGTTATTTTACAATAGTTATCCCTTCACTTTCTGGATACCTGAGCCTTCAAAAAGTACCCAGGGTGCCCCAATTGTTTTCCTCGGGGAAAACCCGAGACCTGCGCCTATGGAGGCTATACATCTTAAGTTCTTAACCCAGAATGACGTGAAATGAAATAGAGGAACATATTTTGTCTGCTGCCGTTGACAGCAAAAAATGTGTTGGCCCCTCCCTCCCCTCCTGGCTATACAGACACTCTTAAAAGCTGTGTAGCAAATTTCGGTTACAGACAATCTTAAAAGCTGTGTAGCAAATTTCGGTCTTTGACAAGGTGAGGGAGAAGATATCCAGGCAACGTTACTAGCATGTCAGGGGCTGGGCGTCCCTGATTTGTGGATCGGATCGGGGATCTCATGTGACGTCATAGTCACGTGACCCACGGATGTTTGGATGTCACAGTAGCCCGCGTGAGCGGCCATGTTGTGACGTAATTACCACAGTGATAAATGGTGTCAGTGTACATGCGCAGGTGCTGTTAGGGTGATACGTGTTTCCGTCGTCCATGTTGTATACTTGAGGCCGCCATCTTAGTTCCTATGGTGGCACGTGGTTGCTATATGCCCAAAGTTCTCTAATAGGACAGGGGTGTGTTAGGAGGATGCGATCGATTAGATGGGAGTGGTTTACTTGTCTGGATTTTCCCTCAAATCCTCGTTTACTCCGTACAGTTACCTAACCAGACGCAAATCAGGAACGTACAGCCCCTGACATATTACTCACGTTCTCCACCACACCATACCCCTACGCAAAATCAAATTAAAATGAAAACTTATAAATACCCTTTAAACCATGAATACTTTTTCTACCATATATGGAAAGCCTATCACATAAATTTTAGCTTTACACACCAACTGTGGTGAACATGGCAGCAATAGGATTTCAATAGTTAAAAATTACACCAACAGTGGAACTACATCAAGCTGACGTTTGGTGACGACGACCTGAATGCAAACTTGTCTAAATTTATCGCACGTCGCCTCGCGAAGAGTGAAATGAAAGTGACAATTATTTATTACGTTTTTAAATGAGTTTACCCCATAAGACACCAAAAATTAACAAACATGCATTGTCTCATGTTAATAAAGCATTCATAACTCGAAAGAGTATATTAAAATGAAAAAGGTCCCGTTTCTCTTTCCATTTCGTTTCGGTGATAAAATTGACAGCAGAAGAACCGCCCACCGATGCTCATGTAAACAAAAGCAGATTCGCACGTATGTACGTCTGCTGTTCAGTAAAATCGAGAAAAAAATAATAGCGACTCTTAATAATCTGACGATCATGGTATATATAAAATATACCCAAAGTAGCTTGGTGTACCAAATGTTCACCACTAGTGGTGAAGTGGTGTTAACCGCGCGCCAAAGGCTCGCGGTTAACACAATTTCACCACTCGTGGTGAACATTTGGTACACCATGCTACTATGGGTATATTCTATATTTATTTCATGGAATTTGTTAGCCATTAAACCCGAAAGGCAGCTTTTTCCGGCCCAGGACCGCGATCAGTAAAGTAGTAAACGAGACAGTTGCTCAGTGCATTTGTGTGGTAGCCCAATCAAGATTTTCAACGTGCAGTCCCAAGGCTGCACGTTCAAAAGATTGATTGGTCTTCCCCCTTGTACCGAATATAGACTCTTCCAATTGATGTCCCTGAACTGGCATGGAATATAGAATCGGGGACCGGTGGGTTAACAGTAGTACTGTATATTGAACCTGTCTAATCACGTAATCAAGAAGCCAGTTAAAATAATTCACAAGCTTGTCAAATACGAAGTGCATATCATTTACAGTAATCAGCTCAAGCGTTACTTGTATAATATTATTATTGATTTTGTTCTCCATGTTGTGGTCATGATCAGCCTTTGTGCACAGATAATGTTACCTTAAACACAAATAAAAAATAAATATCAGTATTGTTATTTTTAGAATGCTTACATTTGCAGAAAGAGTACATTACGTGTACAGTACCCATATGAGACTGGTCAATAAATACCCCAGTTATTGATGCTAAATTTAGATTAGTGCTGTCTATTTATAGAGGAACTATTTATGAGTGGGCGTGTACAATTAATTACTTATCTCCATTGACAACAGAGCAACAATAACAAGAACATTGGCTTTGATATATTTTATTTCATTCAAGTGAATCAACTTTTAACAAGCGATAAACTATAGAAACATAATAGCCTACACTGCACATAGATATCAACATAAATAAGTTTGTTTTTTGCACATTGATATTTACATAAATGAGTTGTCTTTTTTTAATCTTTTAAATTCATTTGGTTTCTTTATAACTAACATTAATTACAGTACGTTCAACGTGGATTGAAACAAAAGCGGTGTGTTCTCCACCGTGGAGTTCCAGTGGACCGCAGTGTTTGATTAGTGGAAGGCAGTTTTCAAAACACTGATCCACCGTGGTCACGAGCGTTAACGATTAGTTTAATTGCTTTTGCATGTCAGTTTCTTTGCTGATTAATAAATACTGTCTTGTGACGTCAACTGGCAAGACAACTGCGTTTGTTACTGGTAGTAGATAATTTATTTTAAATTAAAATTGGAATTTGGAGGAGGCAGACGGCGTGGTTTGAAATTGGGAATAGAACAGTCAGTTCCATTTGGTGAGTACAAAGTCCTCGTCACTTTCGAAACTAAACTGTTGTGTTTGCATGATCGATTTGATCGAGGAAATAAACCAGACTTGAAAAAAACAACTATTATAATAGTCGCGACGTTCCCAATTTCACATTTTGTTTACAGCTGTAGGCCAACACGTGATGAACCGTGTTTTTCTTGGGTGGGAAGTGGGGGCGAAAAAGCCTCCTGCGCCACATAAGCGCCCACGGCGCACGGCTAATGACCGGCGCACGGCTAATGATCGAAGTGATACCAGTTTACGACATTGAGTCGACTCGACCAGCCCATCCTCTTTCCTGTCTTACTCTTGTCGGGCTACGCAATTAAAGATACGTATAAAAAGGATATAGTAAAAAGGAAATATAGTGTTTTTGAATGGATACCGAAAAGTATCTCACTCGTGACTGAAACTAAGTGGGTGGGGGGGGGGGGGGGCGGGAGATATTTGCATACCGAAACAAATATCCTTCATCCAGTTCTGAAGGGGTTTGTACATACTTTTATACTCTTTGCATTTGCAGATTTTTGAACGTTCCTCAACATTGTTGTTACTATTTGTATTACCAATTGAAATAGCTAAGCCTGTGTGTATGTAAAAATACGTGGGTGAATATAAGGGAGATACCGAATTAAAATATCTGAGAATGTGCCATTCTAAGAGAGAATACACTTCAGTGGGAAAGAGATAGAGAGAGAGAGATACACGTGATGGGGGGGGGGGGGGGGATAAAGTAAGAAAAAGTGAAAGAAAATTAATACACGAAAGTATACGCAAGTGCATGTGTGCGTATGTCTGAATATTACTCTGTGTGTGTGGGGGGGGGGGGGCGCAAGGGTGCGTGTGTGATGGTGTGCGTGCATGTGTTTTGTTTTTTCGGGTTTGGGTTTTTTGTTTTTGTTTTTTTGTTTTTTTATGAACTACTGTAAAAAAGACCTACCTCTGATGAAAATGTGTCTCATAAGCCTCCATAGGCTGGATTTCATATAAATATTTTGTAAATACTCTATGTATATTATGTATGTGTATTGAAATGTGACACTAAAATAAAATATTCTACGACTACAAACCACCACCACCACCCTCCCCCACCTTCGCATCATATGAGAGAGAGAGACACACACACACACACACACACACACACACACACACACACACACACACACACACACACACACACACACACACACACACAGAGTCTTGTTTTCCCTACATACCGAGGTACCCCATTGTTTGTCCTTTGTGTGGACTAACGGTTTCTACCTCGTTTTGCCGGTACAGTTCTGGGAAAACAACCGAGGTAAAGGGTTTCTTTTGTCTTTTGTACCTCGGTAAGGCGAAACACGCAAACTCTTTTGTCTAGTTACCTCGTCAAGTTAGTAAGACAAACCCACACGCACACACACACACACACACACATTAATTTGTAGTAAGCACCCGCCACGGACATGTATTATAATTCTATGTACATTGCATGTATCATTGCTTTACTTTACTCCATGTAAATGGAATAAGTACTGAATAAAATCAAATCAAACATTAAAGCAGTCGGGATTGAAGTGATTAATTAAATATAGTAGATTAAACTACCACTTGCACAAGGTGTGAAATAACATTTGAGTGGCGCGACAAAGCACAGAGCTGTCCTTCAAACCAACATCTGTTTTAACACCTCTGCACATAACAAGCTTGAGAAAAAATAAGAGACAAATCAACAATTTCAATTACTTTTTATTAATTCAGCAATCATAATTATAACCACATGTAAATAAAATCAATAGAAAATACAAGAGGCCCCACGTGGCCTTAATCGCTCACCTGACAAAGTGACTCTAAGAAGTATTTTAGGTCACCTTCACCATGTCATGCCTCATCAACATTAACTGGTTGAGTGATAGATTTTGTTTGAAGTTCAACATTTGTTACCTAAAATTAGTTTTATTTAAAATCATTGGTGTGTGGCCAATCTCCAATGATTTTTAATAAAGCAAATTTATCTCTGCAGACAAACTGGTTTAGCATGAAGCACAAACAAGGAATGTGAAGAGATAGCCTTGGACATCTCTCCCCAACTGTGGATATCTTCCATGTGCTACATGTATATATTTGCATGCAAGAAAACAAAAATTTTCACAAATTTTATTTTTTTTTATCATCATTGGAACCAGCTCAAACAGCTTATTCCAATAGGGGTATGGGAAGATCAGGTATATTTTTGAGACAGAAATGTGAATATATAAATAATGGTGTTTTTTTGTGAATGATGCTGGAGAATTTTGCGTAAAGATATGGTAAATGGTTTGTTCTAGATACAGAATGATGCAAAAGTATTTAAATTTGATTAGGCAAGTTGTTCCTATAATGCATTTAAAAATTGAAGTAACTGTTTTTTTGCTGACGAACTTTTAGATGTGTGTGTCTGTGTGTTTGTGTGTGTGTGTGTGTGTGTGTGTGTGTGTGGGGGGGGGGGGGGGGGGGGGGTAAGAGTGTTCTTGCAAACAAAATTCCTGAATAAATGGAAAATTTTATTTTTTGTGTGAAAGACATAGTGCGTGAATGTTGATTGGAACAAGCTTAGAGAGCTCATTTTAATGTGAAGTCATAAAGCTGTGTTTTACGTACGAAATTCTGGAATAACTAAAAAAATTGCTTTTTTGACTCAAAAAGCATGGTGTGCGACCTCTCATTGGAATGAGCTCAAAAAGCTCATTCCAATGGGGTATTTACAAGCGATAAGTACATGTATGTTTAAGAGACAAAAATTAAAATTTGAATAGCGATTTTTGCGAAGAATGCTGACAAGTTTTGGCAGTTATGCTGGTAAAAAGGTAAGATATGCAAAGTGGTTGTTTTTTAGAGGCGACATTTAATTAAGGGGAATTAACCCTTGATTACTGAGGTAACTTCTAAAAGTACTGAAATTTCATGAAGCAATGTGAATAACAGACAACAGTTGCCTAAAAATTTCATGAATAACTAAAATTTTTATTCCTTTGTCTCGAAAACATGGCATATGACCTTTGTTGGAATGAGCTGAATGCGTGTGTTCCAATGAGGGGTCATAAAATTTGAACGAAGATTTGTGTGAATAATGCATTAGTACTGCTAGATTTGGGTAAACGGTTCACCCTGGATACCACCCCTTCTATAGTAGATCTTTTCTGCAAATTTTGTCTAAGATTCTATCAACTTTACAAATAAATACGTTCATGAATCGCAATCAGATCCACCCTACAATGTTGCATACCAAATATCAAAAGATTCTGCCTGCTGGATCTGGAGAAGAAGATTTTTTAAGAAATATGCCTGAAACGCACTAAGTTAAAATTTGGGCTCCTATACGGAGCCCAAATATAACCGCAGGGGGCCGATTTGAACAAACTTGAATCAGATCCACCCCACAATGTTGCTTACCAAATATGAAAAGATTCTGAAGCTGGATCTGGAGAAGAAGATTTTTTAAGAAATTTGCCTGAAATGCACTAAGTGCGAATTCGGGCTTCTATATTAAGTCCAAATATGAATCCAGGGGGCCGATTTGAACAAACTTGAATCAGATCCACCCCGCAATGCTGCATACCAAATATCAAAAGATTCTGCCTTCTGGATCTGGAGAAGAAGATTTTTGAAGAAATTTGCCTAAATGCACTAAGTTCGAAATCGAGCTCCTATAGTGAGCCCAAATATGAATCTAGGGAGCCGATTTGAACAAACTTGAATCAGATCCACCCTACAATGTTGCATACCAAATATCAAAAGATTCTGCCTGCTGGATCTGGAGAAGAAGATTTTCAAAGAAATTTGCTTGAAATGCACTAAGTTCAAATTTGGGCTCCTATACTGAGCCCAAATATAAACCCAGGGGACCGATTTGAACAAACTTGAATCAGATCCACCCCACAATGTTGCTTACCAAATATGAAAAGATTCTGCCTGCTGGATCTGGAGAAGAAGATTTTTTAAGAAATTTGCCTGAAATGCACTAAGTTCGAATTCGGGCTTCTATAGTAAGCCCAAATATGTATCCAGGGGGCCGATTTGAACAAACTTGAATCAGATCTACCCCGCAACATTGCATACCAAATATCAAAAGATTCTGCATGCTGGATCTGGAGAAGAAGATTTTTGAAGAAATTTGCCTGAAATGCACTAAATTCGAATTCGAGCTCCTATAGTGAGCCCAAATATGAATCTAGGGAGCCGATTTGAACAAACTTGAATCAGATCCACCCTACAATGTTGCATACCAAATATCAAAAGATTCTGCCTCCTGGATCTGGAGAAGAAGATTTTCAAAGAAATTTGCCTGAAATGCAGTAAGTTCAAATTTGGGCTCCTATACTGAGCCCAAATATAAACCCAGGGGGCCGATTTGAACAAACTTGAATCAGATCCACCCCACAATGTTGCATACCAAATATCAAAAGATTCTGCCTGCTGGATCTGGAGAAGAAGATTTTTTAAGAAATTTGCCTGAAATGCACTAAGTTCGAATTCGGGCTTCTATAGTAAGCCCAAATATGTATCCAGGGGGCCGATTTGAACAAACTTGAATCAGATCTACCCCGCAACATTGCATACCAAATATCAAAAGATTCTGCATGCTGGATCTGGAGAAGAAGATTTTTGAAGAAATTTGCCTGAAATGCACTAAATTCGAATTCGAGCTCCTATAGTGAGCCCAAATATGAATCTAGGGAGCCGATTTGAACAAACTTGAATCAGATCCACCCTACAATGTTGCATACCAAATATCAAAAGATTCTGCCTCCTGGATCTGGAGAAGAAGATTTTCAAAGAAATTTGCCTGAAATGCAGTAAGTTCAAATTTGGGCTCCTATACTGAGCCCAAATATAAACCCAGGGGGCCGATTTGAACAAACTTGAATCAGATCCACCCCACAATGTTGCATACCAAATATCAAAAGATTCTGCCTGCTGGATCTGGAGAAGAAGATTTTTTAAGAAATTTGCCTGAAATGCACTAAGTTCGAAATCGGGCTCCTATACTGAGCCCAAATATGAACCCAGGGGGCCGATTTGAACAAACTTGAATCAGATCCACCCTACAATGTTGCATACCAAATATCAAAAGATTCTGCCTGCTGGATCTGGAGAAGAAGATTTTTTAATGTTTTTCCCATTGCCTACAGTGTTAAAAAGTGCTGACTCAGCACTTTTTCAAAGTCCCGAAACTGTACCCTATGATAAAACCGATGGCAATTTTTTTTTACCAATCCTTTCTGTTGGTCCTAAGGAAGCTGCACACCAAATAAAAATTCTCAGTGCCGTGCAGTTTTGGAGATATGGGCGTTTTAAATTTTTTCTATTTTTAGCTCCTGCGGTTCCCACGGGGCTGCGGGAAAAAATTTTTTTGCATAAATCAAGTACTCATGACCCAATAAGCCCTCACATAAAATTTGGTTCAAATCAGCCTCTCGGTTTGGAAAATAGAAATTTTGGGCGGGGCAAAAAATTTTGCCCCTCTCATAACAACGTCAAGTATAGCCCCACAAACTTCTCTTGAACAAATCTGAGTCTACACCTCAAAAGGAAGCTGCACACCAAATATCAAGTCGCTGCTACTGCTGGTTCATGAGAAGAAGATTTACAAAGATTTTGGTGCCCCTTGGGGGTGTGGCACCACCCAGGAGGAGGGGCAACTTCATTTGAACAAATCTGAATTGGCATTAGGTAATAAACATTTAGCCAACATTTGAATAAAATTGGGCTAGTGGTTTAGGAGGAGAAGTCGATAATGTAAAGTTAACGCCGGACGACGACGACGACGGACGACGACGGACGACGGACGGAAAGTGATTAGTAAAGCTCCCCTTGAGCTTCGCTCAGGTGAGCTAAAAAAAAAAAATTCATTAATGGTATGCCGATCGACAAGCCAGAGACCACCACATATCATAACCCTAGCTCAAACATGCCCCGAAATTTCCTATTATTATTTTTTGGTTTTGTCCCCCACTCGTGTCTTGAAACCCCAAAAATTAAATAAGTCTTTCAGACAGGAGATTTTAGTTCCTCTATCGGAGAATTGACGGAGATTTTCTGGCGCAGCCCGCACATCAAAAATTTTAGTGTCTTGGCAGAGTAAGATTCAGTCATCCATACCACTCCTAAATGGTGAAGTAAATAGTCCCCCCCCCCCTCCCCATCTCCGAAACGAGGCAATTGGACCCCAGACTCCCATAAACCCAAATGCACAAATAGGCCTATATCATTGATTGTTTGCCCATTTGCCACCCCCCCCCCCCCCCTCCCCATCTTGGCCAGTTGTCCTTGCTAGTGCATATACGGATTCCGAAGCGTCTTGGGCTGAAAGGTCCCAGGGCCACCACAGACATTCCTTTTTCGTTAATGTAGTTTATTTGTGTTAATTCCACTCTCAACATGTACATTTTAACATTCCACTCTGAACTTAACTTTTAAAATCGTAAATCGGGGGCGCGGTGGCGTTGCGGTAACCGGTTTTCGTCAGATCACCGAAGTTAAACAACGTCGAGCCCGGTTAATCATCGGATGGGTGACCGTCTGAGCGATCAATTCGGACTCCCGCGCCGTGTCCTTGGGCAAGGCACTTAACCCTGATTGGCAACATGGGGGCACGATGACGCCGTGTACTAAGGCGTACTGCACGTCGATGGTACACAAGTCTTCAACCAATCTAACCCTGCCTGTGCTGCAGTGCGGAGTTACGATGTGGGGAGCAGGCAGCTGCTTGTCGTTGCTCGGTGGGTTTCTCCGGGTACTCCGGCTTCCTCCACCCGTAAAACTGTCACGGTCATGATTAGCCATTGTGCATAAGTATATGACCTTAAACACCAATAAATAAAAAAATAAATAAAATCGTAAATCGGATTTCCTCCGCCCTCCCCTCCAACCCACAATTTATTCAAAATTTAGGACCGGTAACATGATTCTTCTCCGTCAATAGCTACAGTTAGGTAAAAGACCGTCGGGGAAATGTCCAGATATTGTGCTGGTCAAGTTATAATTATTTTAACTCACATCCATGATTTCAGTACAGTATAATATTTATTTGTTCGTACTTCCTCGAGTTCTGAATCGATTTTGATGAACAACATTCGGAATCGCAATAGCTTTTAATAACTGTTTCAAATATTGAACTATCTTTTTAATATTTCAAGTAAAAGTAAAAGTAATTTTTCACTGACTGTGAAAAAATTTGATCTAATTAAGAGTCAGTGTCTGAGAGATCAAAAGATAAACCGACGTCAGCCGAACATCCCATCACTCAGTTTGACATATCCATGCGAGATTAAAAACACGATACAAACTCCATATTTTGATCGTTTTTCTGCCATATTAATGCTTGTTATTATCAAAAAACACGTATGGAACATACGTATTCCATTTATATTTAAGTGCAATACCTAACAATCACTAAACAACAATGAACTAAAATTATTTTTGGTGGAAGAATAAACCTGATTACCGCACTTGCAAAAAACACAAGTTAATTATAGACAAATTGAAGTCACGTGGTGGGGTTTTGAGACCCCACCTCGTAGTGTAATTAGTGGGGTCTCAATTTTTGTGTTCATATGGGCAGTGTACACGACATGGTTACAAGCCAATGAACTGCAACCGCTGTGTCCATAATGTCCACGATACATGCGTTACTGAATAAACACATTTATTTATTTATTTATTTATTTATTTATTTATTTATTTATTTATTTATTTATTTATTTATTTATTGGGGTTTAACCACACTTTCGAATGCCAGGGGCACCTCGTGTCAAACAGTTTTACGGGTGGAGAAAGCCGGAGTAACCGGAGAGAAACTCCGAGCAACGGCGAGCAACTGCCAGATTACCCAACTCACTTAATCCGCGCAAGCAGGGTGGGCATTGGTTGAAGACAAGTGCACCATCGACGTGCAGTACGCAGCACTTCTTAGAACACAGCACCACGGTGCCTCCAAGTAGGCAATCGGGACGATGTGCCTTGCCCAAGGACTCAACACAGTTACCCCTGGTGGGGATCGAACCGTAGACCTTTCGGTTCGATGTTCATTGCTGTAACCAGTAAGCCACCGTGCTTCCACACATATATATAAAGTTTACTTCACTCGTACTTGTCAGGTGCCGTTAAACTCCCCAGGTGTGGTTTATGGAGTTGATAAAAAAGTTATAAGACCGCGATGTGGGTGTATAAAATGAAAAACAAAACACCCCCTTCTATTGTATAGAATTACACTGTTTAAGCAGGGTAAACACACTACTCTCTGAGGTCTGAAACGACGAAATAACACAAAAAGTGACCAGGTACGATGGAAGCTCCACAATATGTTAGTGTCATACAACTAGGTATTAAACAAGAGGCATCAGGGGCCTGAGGGCGCCCACCTGACATGGTAGTCTAAATATCAACCAAGGGACTTGACTTGAATAAGCTGCATACGCCCCTCCTAAGAAAAGCATATACCAACTAGATGAAGCGATTGTTCTCACACAATACAAAGGATTTCCCTTCTGTTTTCAGTTCCTGCACTTTAATGTCCCAAAATTGAGATAAACGCATAAAAAACAGATTTTTTTTTTATTTTTGTTCGGAAATTTTCGAAGTCCCAAACAAAATATTTTCAGCCTAAATTTTCTTTTTCTTCTTAAAATTGACCAAAACGCATAAAAAACAAAAAACTAATTTCCGGATTTTGGTCCAAAATTTCTAAGTCCGGAACGGGACCCCAAATTTTCAGCCTAAATATGAACCCAGGGACTTGGCTTGAACAAACTTGAATCTCACCCCCTGAGGACGCTGCATACCAAATATCAAAAGATTCTTATTGGTAGATCTGAAGAAGAAGATTTTTAAAGAATATTCCTCATACTGCACTAATTTAAACATTTGGGCTCCCATAGAGAGCCCAAATATGGACCCAGGGAATTGCTTTCAATAAACATGTGAAACAATCTTCCAAAGATGTTATATGTGAAATTTGAAAGCTTTTGGAGCAGTGGTTTGGGAGAAAAATTAAAAGTCTTAAATGTTTTTCCCACCACACACAGTGTTAAAAAATGCTGACTCAGCACTCTTTCAAAGTCCCAGAAAAGTACCCCATGATAAAACAGATAGCAATTTTTTTTTACCATTCCATTCTGTTGGTCCGATTTGAACAAACTTGAATCAGATCCACCCCACAATGTTGCATACCAAATATCGAAAGATTCTGCCTGCTGGATCTGGAGAAGAAGATTTTTAAAGAAATTTGCCTGAAATGCACTAAGTTTGATTTTGGGATCCTATACTGAGCCCAAATATGAACCTAGGGGGCTGATTTGAACAAACTTGAATCAGATCCACCCCACAATATTGCATACCAAATATCAAAAGATTCTGCCTGCTGGATCTGGAGAAGAAGATTTTTTAAGAAATTTGCCTGAAATGCACTAAGTTCAAATTCGGGCTTCTATAGTGAGCCCAAATATGAATCCAGGGGGCCGATTTGAACAAACTCGAATCTGCCCCCCCCCCCCCCCCCACACACACCCCTAGATATGATGTATACCAAATAGGAAAGAATTCTGCCTGGTGGATCTGAAGAAGAAGATTTTTTTGAATTTTGGAAAGAAATTCATGGGTGCTATCAGAGTTATGCCCCTTGTGGTGCCCCCTGTGGGTGAAGCAAGTTTATTTGTACAAGTTGTGAATTGACATATGATGGGGAACATGCACACCAAATTTGGTTCAATTTGATCTAGTAGTTTGGGAGGAGTAGTTGATAATGTAAAGTTCACGACGGACGACGGACGGACGACGACGGACGACGGACGGCCAGTGATAAATTAAGCTCCCTTCGGTGAGCTAAAAATGGCCCACATCCGGCCGGATCAATCCGTGTTTAAATACATATGCTGGATCCCTCTCAGCGTCAAAGACTCTTTCTTCACGTCACAGACGCAGATTGTTGATTTTTTTCTCCTGATTGTGCAGAGTGCGTCAAGTTTAACTTTTTTACCCAACACGCAAAGCAGACGGCACCTGCAAACAAAATTCTTGAATACCTATATTTTTTCATTCTTTGCGTCAAAAAACGTAGCTTATAACCCCTCAGTGGAACGAGCTCAACGAGCTCGTTCCAATGAGGGGTCATAAGCTATGTTTTTAAGATAAAAAATGAAAAATAAGGAAAATTGAATGGTTTTTGCGAATAGCGCTGGTCGGTTTTGTCCGTTACGTTGGGTGAAGGGTTAAGACCATGTTTGCCCCATAACTGCATCCTAGTACATACAGCATTGGCAAAAGTGCAATATTTTGTGGCTTTAGTATAAGGTATATTTAATCAAGCGCATCAGAAGCGGGGATAGCTGCCTCCTTGCTCTGGACTTGGGATGCAAGGGGCAGCACATGCCCATTTTTAGCCAGAAGTGCATCAGCGGAAAAAAAACATTATTCTCTGAGAACTGTAAATGAGAATTTATATATTTATTATTAAGGTTTAACGACACCTTACCAGCCAAGGTCATATCGTGTCGGTGACAGTTTTACGGGTGGAGGAAGCCGGAGTACCCGGAGAGAACCACCGAGCAACGACGAGCAGCTTCCAGCTCCCCAACATCGTAACTCCACACTGCAGGACAGGCAGGGTTAGACTGGTTGAAGATATGCGCACCATCTACGCGCAGTACGCCTTAGTACACGGCATCATCGTGCCCCCATGTGGACAATCGGGGTTAAGTACCTTGCCCAATGACACAACGCGGGAGTCCGAATCGATCGTCCTGACGGTCACCCATCCAAAGGCTAACCGGGCTCGACGTTTCTTAACTTCGGTGATCTTACGAGAACCGGTTACCGCAACGCCCCACCCCGCCCCCACGGTAACTGAGAAACTCTCGAGTATACGTTTCTAACTTTTTTGAAGTGTTCCGATGCCAAAGGAGGGGTTAGCGGTATAAGGTATAATAACGGAGGCTGGTCGATTATCATGAAACAAAGAAACTATACAATCGGCGGGGTGAGTTCTATAGCTTTAACCCTTTCAACACGGTGTGCATAAATGTTTGCGTGAAGAAAAACGTGGCGGTGAACGAGCAGACGATACAAAGAGAAAACATTTGAAGCGAGGTTCTGTAATAATTTAATCCAACAGCTCGTCAGAGCTGTTGGATTAAATTATTACTGAACCTCCAAACAAATCAGGATGATTTCGCCCATTTCGCCTTTGACAGTATTGTCTGAAATAATATCTTCCAGAGCACCAGTATTTAAAGGGTTAAATATATATCATAAGGTGCCATCTACAATGCTTTAACATTGCAGATGGCACCTCCCCCCCCCCCCCGCCCCCCTGATATAATAATATGGTTTTAAGCCGAGTTTCCACTGAACGTGCTCACAGGCTTTACAATAAGTACATGACATCTAATATGAATATGTAACTAACTAGATATTATGGCGGGATAGGCTAATTTAAACAGATGGGTTTTCAGTGACTTTTTGAACGAAACTATGTCCTGGACGACCTTCTGCTCATCGGGCAGTTGGTTCCACAAATAAGGTCCAGCTACACTGAATGTTCGATCACCGGCAGTTACAAGGTATCCAGGGTTGTATACCAGAATGTTGGCTGATGAAGATCTAAGAGCTCTGACAGGTTCGTAACACTGTATAAGAGAGTTCAAATAACCAGGTGCAATATCTAAGCGAGATTTAAAAGTTAAAAGAAGAACTTTGAAATTAATTCGCTCCTTTATGGGTAACCAGTGCAGATCTTTCAGTATAGGTGTAATATGACAAAATTTCTTATTCCTGGTTACCACTCTAGCCGCGCAATATTGAACATTTTGAAGTTTCTTCAATAGATGTTGTTTGCAGCCATATAACAAAGAATTGCAGTAATCAAGACGGCTAGTTACAAGGGCGTGCACAAGCTGCTTGGTCGTCTCCTCATCGATCACGTTCCGAACTCTGCCGATATTGCGCAGATGGTGGAAAGCGGATCTGCAGACTTGCATCACATGCGCATCTGCAGCCAAATTCCCATCCATGCAGTATCCCAGATTGCGGACTGCTATCGACGGTGAGATGACACTGTCTTCAATATGTAAACTGAGTTTAGAAACTTTGGAAAGTTGACAGGGTAGTCCTATGTACATTATTTCAGTTTTATCAGCATTAAGTTTTAAGAAATGTTGAGTCATCCAGTTGGATATATGATGGCAACAGTATGGAATTATCTTGAACTACTCCAAACCCAGTAGTTTATGTTTGAGAATAACATATTCAGAGAACTAAAAACGTATTCTCGAAATTATTTTCCTCCATATTTGAATGATGGGTTTATGAAGACTGAACATTAACACTCTATCTTACGACACGGAGAACCGACCAACTCTACCCATAAGTGTAGCTGCCTCATTACCCTGGAGCTAGGGGGTAAGGGGTAGCTAGTACGTGTCATTTTTCTCCGTAAGTGCACAAGAGGAAAACACTCTACTTCCCGAGAATTGTGAGAAACTCTCGAGTATTCGTTTCTACCGTACGTGTACGATTGTCAAGGGGGCGGGGTGTATCAGGAATAATGGCGGCTTTGGTCGATAATAACAAACAGAGAAGCTATACAATCGGTGGGGTGATTTTTTATTGATTGATTGATTTTATTCAGTAGTACATCACGTATACAATTAATACCAAAAATATACATGGCGGTGGCATATTTCAGAACTACATGACTGAACCACTGGGAGATGGCGTAGCCACTAGTGACTGTCTTTCCGCCATTCCCGTTTGAAAATAAATGAACAAGAAAAAGGAAAAAAAACAGAGAAAGGAAGAGAAGAGAAAAATGAAAGAATAGAAATGAATACGAGAAGCAGACGTGACAATCGATGCAATGACAACAGCGTGTTCACTAATAAGAGGAGATTTTATAGCCATACTGCAGATGACATGTTAGACTGGTTCTTTCCGTCATGTGAGAAATCTATTCTATGTTTTCAAGCATGTCATCCCCCGAGCTCCAATGTGCTCCATGTGTCAGCAGACATAAAGAACACATTGGAACCCAGGGGACGACATGATGATGATTGAGCTGAACATAGAGGTAGCGATGAGATAAACAGAGCTACGACCTACAATCGGGGCATACTGGATTGTTACAGTTGACATGTAGTGAATATGAACTTAGAAATTGTTCAGTTATAGTCTTTTTGAATAGTGATCTTGGATAATTTTGATATTAATTTTAATATTGTTCCACGTCCTATGGAAAGTATGAATGGGAATGTTAGCAGAGAACTGGGTCCTCGGTTTATATGTGCACAATTTACCTGACGGTCTGGTGTCCATACCAGGCGGGTTCAGGTATATTTTAAAGCTATTCTCAAAACTTTCAGGTAACATTTTATTATGCCAATCATGCACAAACAGCTGAACGTGAAGTTTATACAAGTCTGTGAATTTTAAGATACGGTGGTTTCTAAATAGTGGGTCGGTGTGTGCACTGAATTTTTTGTTAGATGTGATTCGGATGGCTCTCTTTTGCAGTTTTGTGAGTGCTCTTGTGGCGGGTGAGTGCCCCCAGATTTGGATACCGTACAACATGGACTGTGTATTAAAGAGTAATATAATGTTCTCAAGCATTTTTGTGGCAGAATTCTTTTCACTCTATTTATGGAATAAACAGCCCATGAAATTTTGGAACAGACAACCGAAAGATCGTGCCTGAAGTTCAGATTTTCATCCACAAAAATTCCTAAGAATTTGGCAAATTTTTCTTCTTTTCTTTATTTGCGACCGGAGTTATGGTTGAGTTGTTAAGCACAATTCTCCTACTTCCAATAGAGTAACTATCACCCTGCGGATGAAAGATGATAAATTTTGTCTTACTTTCGTTGAGGACGTGTTTATTCGCCATACACCAATTGTTTACCTTGTTGAGTTCGTTGTTAGCTACTTTTATGATTGATTCTAGGTTATTGCCAGCCTTGTGAGTAATAGTGTCATCGACATACGATAACATTAGACGTGGAATTTATAATATCGTTGAAATAAATAATAAAAAGAAGAGGACCAAGAATAGACCCCCGCGGAACACCTGTATTTATGTCCGGTAAGCCTGAACAGACATTTTGGAATGATACCAATTGACATCTTTCTGTGAGATAATTTTTAAACCAGGTGTTCGCATGCCCTCGGATTCCATAGACTTCTAACTTTTTAAGTAAAATTGAGTGATTTATGGTATCAAATGCTTTGGAGAAGTATAGAAAAAAGCTAATGTACAGTCTTTTGTCGGCTGATCGTTCATTTCGCCGACACAATTGATAAGATGTAGTACCGGATGTATTGTTCGGCGTGCCTTTCTAAAAACCAAACCGATGTTGGTGAATTATCTTGTTATCCCCCAGGAAATGTATTACCCTACAATACATCAATTTTTCTAATATTTTAGAGAACGTTGGTAAGATGTTGATGCGTCTATAGTTGTTGAATAGTTGCTGATTGCCAGATTTGAAAACGGGTATTATTTTAGCTATTTTCATTTTCGCCGAGACAAGGCCAGTTGAGAATGAAAGGTTTCGTGTGTTAAGGGTTCAGCGATTTCATATATGATTTCCTTTACCATTTTGGGGGACATATTGTCCAGGTCTCTACTCGGTTTTGGGTTTAGTTTTTTAGTGCACTGAATTACTTCGTGTGGAGTAGTTGGCAATATAAAGAATGATTCCTCACTGTTTCCCTCAATATACTCGGAAAATAGACGACAGGAAGGAGGCAATGCCTCACTAATTTTTTTGCCAATGTTAACGAAATATGAGTTAAATTTGGCAGCTATTGCTTCGGCGTTAGTTAATTCAACATTATCATCGACAAATGTGGACGGGCCGGTAAAGGTACGGTTGGATTTATTAATTACTTTCTTTAATATTTCCCACATTTTTTTCATATTATGTTTGTTTTCTCGAAGTATAGTGTTATAATAATCTGTTTTATGAGCTCGTCTTAGTCTGTTGTAGATGGTACAGTACGTTTTGTATCTCAATTTGTTTTGCATTGTTGGGTTTTTAATTTTTTTACGTACAGTTTGTTTTTTTCCAACGATGACTTTAAAAGATCCGATGTCATCAACGGTTCACGGTTTACAAATTTTGGGGGAACTTTAATTTTTCTGGAAATGCGCGCCCAAAGGCTGTATGCACAATGTCAAGTAGAGTATTGAAGATGCGTTCATTACTTTAGAGAAATCGCTTGCAGACAATAGGGATTCGAAGTGGTTAGTGTTTTTCTGCTTAAATGATCTTTTTGGAGTTTGTACTGTGTGGACATGTCTTTTGGCTGATTCGTCTAATTAAAATGTTGCAAAATGATCGCTTGCATCAGTGATAATTGTTCCAGATGTTTGTGACTTGATTTTATTTCAGAAGATATTATCGAATATAGTAGCAGATTGACCCGTGATTCGCGTTGGTCTCGTGATAGCAGGCATAAATCCAGCACTGAATATGGTATCTATGAACAAGTCAGATTTAGTGTGTTTGCAGAAGCCCAGTAGATCGATATTAAAATCACCCATAAGATAAACAGTCTTGTTCAGATCGCCTAACACGTCTAGTGAGTTCGACAGTTTTCCCATTTTTTTATTATATCGTCCATTGAGTGGAACAAGGTGACATCTGCAATCCTGAAGGACGGCAGATGACACATTGTTCCTGTTAACCCTTTACCCAACGCAGACGATAGCTAAATTTAGTATTTCAAATAACATTTTAAAAAACATTTTCAAAAAATTTCAGCAAAACCATATCATGTGACCCCTCGTTGGAACGAGCTCGACGAGCTCGTTCCAACGAGGGGTCACATGATATGATTTTGTTGAAATTTTTTGAAAAATAATATTTTTTCAACTGCTGAATTTGCATATTACGCGGGCGGATGCGGGCGATTCGTTGGGTAACGGGTTAAGGGACGATATATATAATATCAACAGTTTTGAGTATCACATGCGGTGGCGGTGGCTTAGTGGGTAGAGGTGCAGGCTGCAAGCCAACAGCTCCTCGGTTCGAATCTCACCTGCAGCAACCGCGTTGTGTCTTTGGGCAAGACACTTCACCCCCATTGCCCACGTGGGGGCACGGTGGAGTTATGCACTAAGGCGTACCGCATGTCGACGATGCACTTGTCTTCAACAAATGATAACCCTGCTTATGTGGAGTTAGTAGATTGGGGTGCTGACAGTTAGTCGCCGTTGCTCGGTGGATCTCTCCGGGTACTCCGGCTTCCTCCACCCGTAAAACTGTCGCGGTCATGATTAATCATTGTGCAGAAATATGTGACCTTAACCCTTTACCTAACGAATCGCCGCATCCGCCCCCGCAATATGCAAATTGAGCAGTTGAAAAAAATTAATTTTTTCAAAATATTTCAACAAAACCATATCATGTGACCCCTCACTGGAACGAGCTCATTGAGCTCGTTCCAATGAGGGGTCACATGATATGGTTTTGTTGAAATATTTTGAAAAATTTAAAAAAATTATATTTAAAATAATAAATTTTGATATCGTCTGCGTTGGGTTAAGGGTTAAACGCCAATAAATAAATAAATATTTATTGAATGTCACATTACGATTTACGACACATTGTCAACTCCCGGTCTTAACCCTTTGAACCCTGGTGGTATCTTCCGTGTCAGTACAATGGCAGCAAATGGAACAGACCATATTCATTATCTGGGGGCAGACAAATTAATATTTTCAACGTGCTGCCATGGGTCATTATATGGGAACTGCACGTTGAAAATATTGATTGGTCTACTCCACATATTCGCTTTGAAGCCACCAAACTTAATGAAGTTATGACGTATCATATTCCTTGGTCGGAAAAGCGGCCTCTAGGGTTCAAAGGGTTAACTTATACCCAGAGTCGAGTACCCTTTTTGTTATTCCTACGTCCTTTTCTTAGATGCTTCCGGTGCTCTTCAGTTTCACTGGTTCAAAATTAACTCTTTACCCAACGTAACGGCCAAATCCAGCTAGCGCTATTCACAAAATTGCCATTCAATTTTCATTATTTTTTTCCGCAAAAACATAGCTTATGACCCCTCATTGGAACGAGATCGTTCCAATGACGAGTCATAAGCTATGTTTTTGACGCAACAAATTTAAAGAAATAATTTTTCAATAATTTTGCTTGCAAGTGTCGTCTGCTTTTCGTGTTAGGTAAAGGGTTAATGCTTTCAGTCGTTTTACCCCTTTACCTAACGAATCTGCATAATTCGTCCGCGTAATTTAGAAATTGGGCAGTTAAAAAAAACCCAAAAATATTATGCTTCAAAAAATGTCAACAAAACCATATCATGTGCCCTCCCTCCCTCCCTCCTCATTATAATGAGGTCTTTCCAATGATGGTGTGACATGATATGGTTTTTATAAAAAATTTTGAGAAATTCGAAAAAAGATAATTAAGATAACAAATGTTTATCCAATCCGTAAAGTGTGATTTCCAGCAATTCTGAACAATGCACCCCATGACCCCTGGGTGACCTCAATGACCTCGACACATATTTTGAAACTCCATTGAGTTTTAAATCCTTGGGGATCATACCATGCTTGAGATTTGAGTGTAACCCACTTTGAAAATTTTTTGTCCCGCCCACTTTTTGTAGTATAAATACGTGTATTAACTTCATTAATGCATTAAAAGATCATAAACTGCGATATCCGGCACTTCTGAAAAAATGCACTTAATGACCCCTAGGTGACCTCAGTGACCTTGACCCATACCTGGAACCTCCGTTGAGTTTCGACTGATTTGTGTGGTCCCACGTCAATACATCATACCATGCTTGAGATATAAGCGTGACCCACTTTCAAAATTGTTGGCCCCGCCCACTTTTTAGTGTAAAATGTCATGTGTGGATTTTGGGAATGAATTCCCGTTGGTTCATAAAATGCGATTTCCAGCAATTCTGAAAAATGAAAATGCATTCAATGACGCGTGGGTGTCAACAGGGATATTGACCCATATTTTGAACCTCCATGGTCCCAGCGTCCAGGTCTATACGCCATACCATATCTGAGATAGGAGTGGGACTCATTTTCAATAATTTTGGACGCGCCCACTTTTTGAGTGGAAAAATGCATGCATGAACTCAACAATGAATTAGAGGGGCATACACAGCGGTGTCTGGTAATTCTTAAAAATGCATTCAACGATCCCTGGGTGACCTTGACTCATATTTTGAACCTCCATTGAGTTTTACTCCTTTGGTGTTGGTCTCAAGTCCATATGTCATACCAAGCTTGAGATATGAACGCGACCCACTTTCAAAAATGTTGGCCCCGCCCATTTTTTAGTGTAAAATACATGTACACAAGATTTTTCCACATCGTAAGCTGCATTTTGCCACCTTCCAAGATTCCAAACGCCCTGAAAACAAATAGTAAATTTCGGTGACTTTTTCCAGAAGTCTATTACCTTTTAAACTCTGGGTACGTGGCACGTTCTCAGGCCCACAGAAAACCTCGGAATTCGTTGCTGTTATGAGCCGTTTGTTTACCCACTTTTCCAAGAGGTTATGCGCAGACTACCCGTTGCCGTAGTATGTTGTTCATTCACTCGAAAGGCTATACAGACATTCTTTCGTGTTCCAGTTATATATATTCTAGTCAAAAATATTTAATTCACTTTTAAGCGATGAAGATATTATCACAAGTAGTGGAACAACGTGGCGCAATCACAAAACTACGGTTGTGATGAGTCTTCATTTGTAATGGTAATGTCATCAAAAAGTCCGCCAAACCCGGTCTAGGTTGAGTAGCCTTTCTTGATTCAAAGAAATGAATGTTTATGGTATGTTATCGATTCATTCTTCTGGAATATGTCAGATGGTCGGAAAAGCGAACTATAATTTCGCTTTTCAGAGCAACTGAAATATTCCAGACGAATGAATATATGCAAAGGCTATGGACTATTTAATGCATAGACTAGTTCCGAGGCTTAACAACGTTGAATACCTTCATAAAATTAAACTGGTTCCCCGCGAACTTGAGTGCGTGGCGAGTGGATTACCGCCAAAACAGCATGAATGTGAAGTTTCCAACCAGGCAACAATTAATATTCCGTAGACAGGCTTAAAAGGCAAAGGCTTTGCTTCAGCCACTCGACCTCAGCATTGAACCTTTGACCCTCTTCTTCACTTTGAATAAGGATATGCATGTAACGATTTTGTTTTTTCCCGTTAAATTCAGCACATTTTTCAAATTTATGCTAACATTTTATTACAGCCAAAACGATATGTTGTAACTCAACAGCCACAACAATGGCATCTCTCCAATTTTCGGTCGACATTTCACCCTAGTTTCGTATCAGTGTTCTCGGTGCGATCTTGTTAGTGATTGGAACACTAAATTTCATTTGAATGTAATTTTCGAGAATATCTCCACCACCACCCTTACGATTTCCGCCCAGATTCGCAAGAAAGCAAAGTATCAAAATTGTTCAACTACAAGTTTACAGAGTGTATTCAATTAAATAGTTCCGTTACAGAACTTATTTCAATCGCATTTTCAGTTTCAGGTGGAGAACAGAATGGAAGTTGCTTTGGAGTCATTTGCGCCGCTAGTTCTCAGTTTTCTTATTCTCTGTTTTTATATTGGCGGAGGACTCATTTTATGGGCGGCACCACTTATTGGGTAAGTTGAAACATATGGACTGGTACAAAAATAGACACCCCCCTCCCCTTCATCGAATGCAAGGCGCGTGCCTAATTGACAGTGGCGTGGAAAAGATGGCCCATTTGTAGGGCGGTGGTGTAAATCCGATTTGTTCCGACTCTAATGGCTCAAGTCCCGACTGATAAAATATTCCAATTACATCATCGCGATATAATCATCGAAGGCAGGACTTGATGATACTGTTGGAATTATAGTAAGTCGAGATTATAGCACGCGTGTAGCTAGTTGAACGGCCGTTTTCTGGGGTTTCGGGGGTCTTCCTTTGACCAAACTAGGATCCTTCGGTCGTTGCCCCCCTGCAACCCCGAAGGGAAGTGGGAGGAAGGGGCAGCGACCGGGGGTGCTAGTTAGGACTCCCCCCCCCCCACCAGCCCAGAGAATATTTTGCAAACTTTCGAGCTGTAAGAGGGAACCTTTAGCGTGTGTAACGTCTTTATTGGCGACCATTTTGGGGCTCTATGTTGCGTGAAACTTGCATTGGGCCAATGTTTTTTTTTAGATAAAAACTCAAGATTCTGGGAAATGCATTTGTCCGTAAATGAAATACAGCCCTACATGTAGTAGTGACGCAACTTAGTTTTCAATTAACCTGTTTCAAACTGGTCATGCTAGGCTTTCTAGCGTCCGAATAGAATACGAAAGCCATCTACTTGTATGACCGACACCGTGTGGGATACAAATACTTTACTCCAAGTAGCAAATCAAGTATCGTGAGAAAACACGTGAGTACTAGCAAGAGTTAGCCGATATCTGTGACTTCCGTGCCGACTAGAATTTGTTTATGGGGGAGGGGGGGGGGATAGCGTCTAATACTCATTCGTCCCCCACCACCCAGGACTTATATCGTCACGAAAATCGACTTTTGCTAAAGTTATCTCCCCGTAAATTAATAGATGAGCAAGGAAAGTCCAATTACGAAGCGAGTAATTGTTGGGGAAACAACTATGACATCAGTAGAACATAAAGCCACGTTTCATTTTGTTACTTTCAATCAACGACAACAACAGACAGCATTTGGAGCTGTCTGTTGTTTTAGTTCTTTTTAACCCTTTACCCAATGTAACGTTCAATACCGGTCAGCGCTATTTTCAAACATTGCCAATTTATTTTTATTATTTTTTCATTTTTTGTCTCAAAAACATAGGTTATGACCCCCCGTTGGAACGAGCTCGTCGAGCTTGTTCCAATGAGGGGTCATAACCTATGTTTTTGAGACAAAAAATGAAAAAAAATTAGTTATTCAAGAATTTGTTTTGCAAGTGTCGTCTGCTTTTCATGTTTGGTAAAGGGTTAAGCAACAAACGGAAACTTGCCTTTTTATGACAAGCCACTTAGAAGCAACTAGTTCACAGATAATCCACCATTAAGAATATCTATCAGTATCTCACCTACCAACACTAACGTCCACTTTGGTTCTTTGTTTTGCCACAGGCGGACTGGCCGTATGGTTCACCGGGAAATTTCCCTATTGGGGGCCCATGAAATCGATGCAGCCCAACATCTATTGTTACATGAAATTTCGTGAAAATGACCAAAAGGCAAAATTGATCCGATTACCGGTATATTTAAATGCCCTCTATGGCAATCCACGTGGATGGCATTTCGATACACCGGCCATCTAAACTGCCATTGATCGTTCAGATGCAAGGAAACATCATTCTTTCGGTTCGAAAAATAAAAATTTTCTCCCATTGGTCCGAACTATGATCGGCCCGATGGGTCCAAGGCCCCTATGTTGCAACCATTTTAGTCGTATGAGCGACGAAGCTGATACAAGAATGCCATCGAAATGTCATCTATGTGGACTGTCATTGATCGCTCAGATGATAGGATACAGCGTTCATGGCCGCTCACGCGGGTTACCATAACAGCACAACATGGCGCCACTAGATCACGTGACATGACGTCACATGAGATCCTGTAATGAGATTCTGCAACCTGTACCTCAAAAGCACGAGACATACTACTGAAACCCATCTCTAATCTGTGTGTATAGCATTTTTCCTAGAATTGTAATTTTAATGCCTATTGCATATGTTTCTCTATCACTAACAGTCTATCCAGTCCAAACCATCTCTGGCTCTCTCGTCCAAGTCTTATAATTACCAGTGCTTCATTTCCCATAATGCAGTTATCTCCCTTGTGTATATGAAAAGCATACCCAAACCCAATAAGCAATCGAGTAGTTACTGATAAACCATTGCTCGAATGACTTGAATCTCATCGAGCAAATGAGCTTTAGAGTAATTGCTCGATCGAGCGACTCGGCATATTGCTCGAATGACTCGAATCCCATCGAGCAAATGAGCCAACGAGCAATTGCTCGTTCGAGTGACTCCTCGAACGACTCTTCGACTCATTTCAGAAAAAAGGGATTCCATAGCCACAGGCGTTTTCGAAAAAGGGATTGATCAAATGGGATTCCAAAAAGGGATTCCATAAGTGGGATTCTGTCTTATGTCGAGTGACTCGCAACTATTGCTCGAACGACTCGAATCCCATCGAGCAAATGAGCCAACGAGCAATTGCTCGATCGAGTGACTCCTCGAACGACTCTTAGACTCATTTCAGTATTTGAGGATACCAATGACATGGCTACGTATCAGTTGAGGATACCTTTTGATGATACTAAATTGAGGATACCTATGGCCTGGTATTGTTGGAGGATACCTGTTGTAGAAACCTTACATCTGTGTACTTCTGTTATTCTGTCCCATATCTCATCCATTACTTCCTAGCTATACCTTCGCTCAAGGCTTCAAAATGTTCAATCAGATTTCCCCTGTATACATATAAAGCATTCCGTAAAATATGGATTCCGTGTTTTTACATCGGGCATTACCCTTACTCACAGTACCTCTTGGCCTAGCATTGCATACTACCTATATTAGTCATGGGATAACATAAAGCATTAAGTCGATTAGTAGTATCAATGACTTTCGGGGGGCCCACAGAGGTATATATCGTCCATACTATACTGCTGCTCTATACTGCCTGGCATTACCCCCACCCCAACTCCAAAATTCCACTTGACCTGCCATAACATACTACCTATACCAGCCATATGATAACATGAAGCATCAGGTGGATTAACAATACCGAGGACTAACAGGGACCTACAGCGGTACATTCAATGCCTCCTAAGCCCCACTTCTAAACAAACGATTATAATACTGCCTGACCTAGAATTACGAACTACCAATACCAGCCATGAGATAATACAAAGGATTCGGTAGGTAAACAGTATTAAGGGGTAATAGGCCAACAGACCATTCATCCTGTACTGCCAATCAAAACCACCAAGGACTATCTCGCCAAAACCACACCGGACGACCATGCATTACCCCCATTCCTACAGTACTGCTTGACCTAGCTATATGAGACATAGGATAATATGAAGTTCGATTAGTAGTTGGCCTACCAAGGGCTAACTTGGGACCTACATGCATATATACCACTACTACCATATCGCCGCCACCCCATACGAGACGCCCGACACCCCCTGACCCGAATTACGTTATGTCAGATTGTATACAGGATAATAACAGCGGTCAGCATCTCTATGACGTCGCGCGCGTATCATGACGTCACGTAAATAAAGTCTATTTCGGTAATTTGGGGTGGATTTTGGTGATTTGGAGGGAGTGTCGGGTTGTTTGTGGTAATTAGATTTACTCTTCTACAAATGAACAGACCCTCCGAACACACCCCGCCTTATTGCAGAAAAAATGGGTAACATAGCAGCCACGTGCTACCATAGAAACCAAGATGGCGGCCTCCAGTATACAAAATGGACGACGGAAACACGTATCACCTTAACAACACGCGCTGCGCATGCGCACTCACACCACGTATCACTATGGAGATGTCGTCACAACATGGCCGCTCACGCGGGGTACCATGTCAACACAACATGGCCCCACTGGGTCACGTGACATGACGTCACTTCCGAGGTCCTGCACAGCGGTCCTGCAACCTTTCCCTCAAAACCACATCATACACTACTTGCACACACTGTTGATATAATGAACAGAAAAAAGTTACAGAACATCAAAAGATAACGAAAACGCCGTTTTCTTATTCTAAAATGGGGTATCAACAGAAAATAATAGTGAAACGTCCGAACTGATTGAGAAAAAATTGTAAAAAGTCAGCTTCTTTATTTTCATACTACTCTACAGGAAAGTGCCCGAAGTTTGTGAAATGATGCGCACATCGACGTTACAAATTCGCTAAATTCGGAAATTCAATTTTTATACGAAATTCCCATACCCTTAGTGTTAAATTTACTGACAGCTTTAGCATATTAAGGGGGGATAACGTTCCCGTAAATCACTTCCAATTACGAACATTCTCAGACATGGCTCATTGATGTATTTGAAGAAGAGATGTCACTTCAACCCTTCTACAGCCACGCCTACTTTAGCCTTATATGGTGACATCTGTATGTATGCCTGTAGGCGAGGAAGTTTAACAAAATCTATGACATACCTGAACTCTATCATCTGATTAATTGTTGGAAAGTGCTCTCTGAGCCCTTTCCAACAATTAATCAGATGATAGGTTTGATCTGCGCATGCCAGAACGTACAGATCATCATGGACGGCGGAACCTCGATAAAATTGCTGCTATGGTTTGATCCAGTGTGAAAAAGGTTACAATCGTATATCGGTAACTGTACCATGATTCACTATAGCCTCTCGTTTAGATGACCTGTCCTGTCCGTTTCTTCTACTTCAACCATCTTCCAAACTCGAAGGCCAGCCTTCGGATTGAAAGATAGTTGAAGCAGAAGAAACGGACCGGAGCGACGGAAAGCGGGATTCTTCGGCTAAATATTGTTTGGACTTGCAAATAATGTTACAGAAATGCCTGTATATTGACACGTTTGCATGTGCCCATTTTACCTCATAACTACGAAACATATCCGTGGAAAAATGTGGAAGGGCACGTGCACTCTGTGCCCCCTGGTTGCCGCTTCTGCAGATCATCATCATCATCATAGAGTAGGTGACAAAAATGTCTTTCGGCAGCGTAAGTGTCTAACTCTTAAAATATCAAGCAGAAAAGTTTGCGTAAAATCGTTCAAGGCGACCGACAAGCAAACAATAGATTGACCAATAAATCTGTGTTAAACGAAAAATTATAAAACTAGATAGAGTTATTTGTGTGCAAAACTCACAATGGTGTATCCCCGAATATCCGCTGAAACACATTAGCATAGTTTAAATGTTTCGAATTAAATACCCTAGGAGCCTTTCGATGAAAATTAATTTTCCAACGATAACAGTGGTTCCACCGGAACCACTTGAGGCCATTTCAAAATTCCGAAACCTTCATGTTTATCTAGAGATGCTACCTGAATACATCAGCATTCTTTAAATGTTTCGAATTAAATCCCTAGGAGCCTTTTGGTGAAAACTAATTTTATAACGGTAAAAGTGGTTTCACTGGAACCACCTGGGGCCAAATCAAAATTCTGAAACCTTCATGTACATCTAGAGATGTTACCCGAACACCTTAGCATAGTTTAAACGTTTCGAATGAAATACCCTAGGAGCCTTTCGATGAAAACTGATTTTCTAACGATAATAGTGGTTCCACTGGAACCACCTGGGGCCAAATCAAAATTCCTAAACATTCATGCACATCTGGAGATGCTACCTGAGCACCTTAGCATAGTTTAAACGTTTCAAATTAAATACCCCAGGAGCCTTTCGAGGAAGACTGATTTTCTAACGATAAATATGGTTCCACTGGAACCACCTGGGGCCAAAGCAAAATTCCGAAACATTCATGTACATCTTGAGATGTTACCTGAACACCTTAGCATCGTTTAAACATTTCGAATTAAATACTGATTTTCCAACGATAAATGTGTTTCCACCGGAACCACTTGGGGCCAAATCAAAATTCCGAAACCTTCATGCACATCTGGAGATGCTACCTGAACACATTAGCATAGTTTAAACGTTTCGAATTAAATACCCTAGTAGCCTTTCGATGAAAAGTAATTTTCCAACGAAAAAAGTGGTTCCACCGGAGCCACTTGGGGCCAAATCAAAATTCCGAAACCTTCAATCACATCTAGAGATGTTACCTGAACACATTAGCATAGTTTAAATGTTTCGAATTAAATACTCTAGGAGCCTTTCAATGAAAACTGATTTTCTAATGATAAAAGTGGTTTCACTGGAACCACCTGGGGCCAAATCAAAATACCGAAACCTTCAAGCACATCTAGAGATGTTAACTGAACACATTAGCATAGTTTTAACGTTTCGAATTAAATACCCTATGAGCCTTTCGATGAAAACTGATTTTCCAACGATAAAAGTGGTTCCACCGGAACCACTTTGGGCCAAATCAAAATTCCGAAACCTTTATGCACATCTGGAGATGTTACCTGAACACATTAGCATAGTTTTAACGTTTCGAATTAAATACCCTATGAGCCTTTCGATGAAAACTGATTTTCCAATGATAAAAGTGGTTCCACCGGAACCACTTGGGGCCAAATCAAAATTCCGAAACCTTTATGCACATCTGGAGATGTTAACTGAACACATTAGCATAGTTTTAACGTTTCGAATTAAATACCCTAGGAGCCTTTCGATGAAAACTGATTTTCCAGTGATAAAAGTGGTTCCACTGGAACCACCTGGTGCCAAATCAAAATTCCGAAACCTTCATGTACATCTAGAGATGTTATCTGAACACATTAGCATAGTTTAAACGTTTTCAATTAAATACTTTAGGAGCCTTTCGATGAAAACTGATTTTCCAACGATAAAAGTGGTTCCACTGGAACCACTTGGGGCCAAATTCTAATTCCGAAACCTTTATGCACATCTGGAGATGTTACCTGAACACATTAGCATAGTTTTAACGTTTCGAATTAAATACCCTAGGAGCCTTTCGATGAAAACTGATTTTCCAATGAAAAAAGTGGTTCCACTGGAACCACCTGGGGCCAAATCAAAATCCCGAAACCTTCATGTACATCTAGAGATGTTACCTGAACACATTAGCATAGTTTAAACGTTTCGAATTAAATACCCTAGGAGACTTTCGAAGAAAACTGATTTTCTAACGATAAAGTGGTTCCACGGGAACAACTTGGGGCCAAATCAAAATTCCGAAAGCTTCATGCACATCTAGAGTTGCTACCTGAACACATTAGCATAGTTTAAACGTTTCGAATTAAATACCCTATGAGCCTTTCAGGCTGTGACGGACGGACGGACGGACGGACGGACGGACGGACGGACGGACAGATGGACGCAGATCATGACTATATCCCCGCATTTTTTGAAAATGCGGGGATAACAAATGCTGTGTTTATTATAAGAATACGGTAGTCGGAATCAAATTCCACGTAACTGTATATTTTGTAGTGGCAAAGTGCCTATTCAAATCACGTGGTTCCACTGTAATTTATACTCCAATTGTTTAACCCTTTACCTAACATGAAATGCAGACGACACTTGTTGATAAAATTCTGGTATAACCATGTTTTTTTTCATTTTTTGCGTCAAAAACATAGCATGTGGCCCCTCACTGGGACGAACTCAACGAGCTCGTTCGAATGAGGGGTCACACGTTATATTTTGGAGACAAAAAATGAAAAAAATAATGAAAATTTAATGGTAATTTGTGTGAATAACGCTGGCCGGTTTAGGCCGTTAAGTTAGGTAAAGGGTTAACTTTATTTATCTACTGTCATTTGTTCCCAAAACAAGGGTACATGACAAAACATATAAAAAGCAACACACACTTCACCATAAAACAGAACAGATAAATGAATGAAGGGACGGCATCATGAGAAATTGTTGGGAAAGAAAAATACGCCGAGAGTACATTGCCTCGAAAACACACCTTGATCATTGATTGCTGTTTCCACCGAGAGCATGACCAAAATGATCTTTGAAGGAAATGCAACACGAAGAAGACCTGCAAAGTTTCAGTCATGGGACATCCGGGTTTCAGCGGGAGATCCATAGGCCGAAGCATTGATTATGGTTCGTATGTGTTTTTCCAGATATTTGAAAAACTCGTGGGTGGAAACTGCACGCCTGTAGCGTTTTATTAATTATCCACTCTTTACGAACTAGAAATATATACTTTTGGAAGCTAGAAATGTCTGTTGACTTTCCATATTTAACACAACCCCCACTCACCCCAACCAGAAACTCGGCCTTGAAAAATGTAGCGGTCGAGGAATAAAAGCTTGTTTCCTACAAGCCTGGTTGGTCCGGATCTCTTAGTCTCGAGGAAATCGGTCGTTTTCTGAGCTATGGGGTCGTACGTTCGAACTCTGACCCCCGCACTTCACTCTCGATCAGTTACATTAGTGCCGTGACTGACTCTCAGCAGCTGGTGACAATGCGGGCCTTGTTGCGTCTGCTTTGAGGAGAAACATACAAACTTACTAACCTTGGAAACTCGGGGTGCGATCGCAAAATGAACAGGATAGTACACCCTAAAATCAGTTGGGTTAAAAATCAACCCAAATTAACTATGTTGTGTGAATATGAACCCATTTGGGTTCATATTCACTCAATCCAGTTGATTTGTGTTTATTTTTAACCCAACTGGTTTTAAGAGTGTATAGTGTAGCGGTCGAGGCACACTGGCCACTTACAATCTGCCTAGTTGGTCCAGCTCTCTTGTTTTCGTGTTAAATCGGCCACTTTCTGTGCTAAGGGTTGTAGGTTCAAGCCCCGACTCCCGCATCTCTGTCACACATGTCCGGCCCTCGGCAGTTGGTACCAATGAGGGCCTTGTTTTGACTGCTCTGAGGAGGAACATACTAACTTACGAACTAAGGGTACGATTAACTGTGGTGTATGCAAAAAGAACGGGAGGGTTTTGTAGGGGTCTATTTATAGAAGTCATTAACCACTAGCCTGCTTGGTCCAGATCTCTGAGTTTCGTGAGAAATCAGTCGTTCTCTGTGCAAAAGGTAGTGGGTTCGAGCCTCGGCTCCCGCGATTCTCTCTCGATCTGTTACAGACCGCAGAGGTATTGTCTACTCTACACTTACTTGTCCTTTTTAGATGTGTGCTGTTTCACAAGAAGCCTAATGTAACAGATTTAGAGGAAGAGAATTGCCCCGGTGTATCCATAATTAAGCCTCTGTTGGGTGCCGATAGTTTTCTTGAAGAAAATTTAGAAAGCCATTTCACGTTAAAATATCCGAAGGTAAGCATGTATAAAATATTCTGCGTCTTATGAATCTTTATGTTAAGCCGATATTTGGCTATCCAACACAACCGCCTATTTATTGCTTCTCGGTTGAGACCGTGTGAAAATCAATTTAACTATCCCCTCACTTCGACAGGCTACTCTTTATTTAACCATTTACATAACGAATCTGTCGCATCGGTCCGCATAATTTACAAACTGAGCAGCTGAAAAAAAACAAAAAAAAAAAAACAAAAAAAAATCAACAATAGATTCATTCTGATGGACGAAAATGCCCGTCCTCATGTTGCCCATGCTGTCGGGGAGTACCGACAGAGGGAGGGGATTGAGTTTATGGACTGGCCAGCAAAATCCCCTGACCTCATTCCAATCGAACATGTCTGGAATGAGTTGCAGCTGCAATTTCAGCCCGTCCAGTCCAGCCAAGAAGTGTTCAGGAGCTTGGTGCCATGCTGGTCCAAGAATGGAACAGCATCCCACAAAGGACCACCAGGAACCTGATTGGGGGCATGAGAAGGCGTTGTCAAACTGTAATTAACAGTAATGGGTCTCATACTAGATACTGAACACACACCAGTTCGCTCCGTCAACTTTTTGGCAATTTGAAAAATGTCCTCATTTACCAATAATATCCATTTTCCATGGTTATCGTATTCAAAAGCATAAAAATAATGCCAAACACAAATAAAATCTTAATTTCTGTACTTAAATCATCAAATATATAATTAAATAAAAAATGTATACACTTTTCACAACAATATTTCAACTAAAACGTAAAACAGGTAGTTGGATATACTTGGTGCTTAGCAAACTTTGAGTAGTATATATATCGTCCATTGAGGGGGAACAATGTGTCATCTGCAATATATAAAAATATAGCTTTAGAAATCATCGGGCTGATTGTATTGCTTCTTTGTTTGGCGATTATCGAATACACTCCCCCCCCCCCCCCCTCCCATTAGCACACATAAAATACGCCAGAAGTGAACGCAAGAGAGTTTCTCAGTTACACTTCACGGAAAGTAAAGTCTTGTCCTACTGCAGAACGACCACAGGGGGACTGGTCACTGGTCCCCGGGTGGGCAATATTTCCACGGACGCAATAATATTTCGTTTCAAACACGAATTATAGGAATAATCATAAAAAAAAATTAATTAATTAAACATCGGGTACAACCCGATGCGTCATTAATTAAAATTTTGCTGATGATTTTTATTACCTGGTAAACGCATGCGTGGACATCGTTACCCACTGGTGAATTACAACCAGTCTACGGCGGCTGTACTGCAGTGCAGACCTGGCGAAAAGGGGCACGTGTTTCCCACCTTGCCTCGGGGCAAGGGGACAGCTATTCCCATGCTCCCTCCGCTTCCGGTGCCTTCGGATTTGCTGACTGTGTTCGGACCATGCATGGCATTTACTCAAGAAACTAGAATAGCACAGCAGATGCATCGATGTTGAGAAATATAGATCGCGAATTGCGATCACTGAAATGTTGATGCATCGCTAAACTCGAAATTCGCATCGTTAAGTGCTGGGGAGAGAGATCAACTGCCATCTCTGTCAGGTAATCGCCTTGTTACAGCAAGTCAGTAGGATGGTACACTGTGGCAGGCTCGAGGATAGGATTCTATAATAGGAAGTGCCCTATCCAGTTTTTTGTTTGCTAATTTTTGGTCGGGGGGGGGGGGGGGGGGGCGTCAACTGGGTTCATATTCAATCAACCCTTTTGATTTGGGTTGACTTTTAATCCAACTGGTTTTACGGCGTGTATTTTGAAGGAGACAATCATATGGCGTGTGTGTGTTTTCGTGTGTGTCTTCGTGTGTGTGAGTGTATGTAGGGGGGGGGGGGGGTTAAGTGCACCATTTGTCCCCGATCCCACCGTCTCTTCAAGTGTAATAATGTTTCTTTTACCTTTGTAGTTTGAGCTGCTTTTTTGTGTACATGATGAACACGACCCAGCCTTCCACGTATTGAATAGGTTGTGCAAAAAATATCCGAGTGTAGATGTTAGATATTTTATAGGTAAGTTTTCTTTCTTCCTTTCATATTCCCTTTATTTATGTTAATCGTCAAAGACGTGTTTTTTTAGATTTTGCCACACGTGAAAGATAAACATCATGTAATGATTACCGAAACAAATTCATTCTCGCCATAGACGTACATGCAGGGAGTTTTTCCATATATAGCCATTTGGTCGATTCTAAACAACGATGGTATATTGTGAATTGAATAATAAGTACACCCCTGGCGTCAGTGCGACTAATTTAGTGCTTAACCCTTTACCCAACGTAACGGCCAAAACCGGCCAGCGCTATTCTCAAAAATCGCCAATTAATTTTCAAAATATTTTCATTTTTTGTCTCAAAAACATAGGTTATGACCCCTCGTTGGAACGAGCTCGTCGAGCTCGTTCCAACGAGGGGTCATAACCTATGTTTTTGAGACAAAAAATGAAAAAAATTAGTTATTCAAGAATTTTTTTTGCAAGTGTCGTCTGCTTTTCATGTTAGGTAAAGGGTTAACCCTTTACCCAACGTAACGGTAAAACCGGCAAGCGCTAATCTTAAAAATCTCCAATGAATTTTCATTATGTTTTCATTTTTGTCTCAAAAACATAGGTTATGCCCCTCGTTGGAAAGAGCTCCTCGAGAATTGTTTTGCAAGTGTCGTCTGCTTTTCATGTTAGCTAAAGGGTTAAAAACAACATATATCCTTATAATTGCTATAATCAATATAGTTTAGTTTAATAGTTTAATGCATTACACCATAATGGCAGTTGCACAATACAAACAAAACAAATAAGAAGAATTAGTAAACGTGAACCACTTATACGAACCACTTTCTGTACATGTATTTTAATTGAGCTCGTTCCAATGAGGGGTCACATGATATGGCTTTGTTGAAATTTTTTGAAAAAATAAAAAAAAAATGATATTTAAAATAATAAATTTTGATATCGTCTGCGTTTTGTAAAGGGTTAAAGACACGATCTTGACCTATTCCAAAGCACCCGGCGATGGTAGCACACCCAGAGATAGCACGCGCGGCAAGGATACGTAGGATAATGTCATGGTGCTTCTCAACAATGGCACCAATATCTATCACAGACCTATCCCTAACGGGTGATTCCATAAACGTGGGAGATGTTATATTCTGTTCCAGATAGTGGTGCGAGAGTAGGGTATACACATCATTGTCGTCTACAAGAACGACAACCTGCTTTTTGTCATCCATAGCAAGCTTCACAATATTATCAGCTTCTTCGTGACTGATTTTCGTGTCATTCATTTCTATGAGCACACCTTATTTAATTTCAGTTGGAACGTTGTCTTGACCAGTAACGACAAGTTTGTGGCCCTTAGTACTTCACCGCCAAAACTCTTATGACTTGAAATACTGACAAATTATACTGATGAGCTGCCTTTTTATTCTCAGTGACGGTCAGTATAAATTTCTGAGACGACAATACTGATGTTGCACTCAACCTGAATTCTCGGCAACATCTTTCAGCACTCCTGTGAGCCATTGTACAACTTTTCGTGCTGAACTCGTTGTACCTGTCGAAAATAAAATAAACGTCGCCCAACAACAACAACGACTAGTGAGGAGGAATCCAGATTAGGCCTGTCGGTGTGGACTTCCTTGCCTTGCTGATATTGTACACGCAGTCCGTATTTTTGGGTCTGATTTCGATTTTGGTATACGCAAATCACCAGCTTCATTGAACAGTGCAATTGGAACTGGCAAAGCTCATAAGAGATCACTTCCTTGATGTCAATATCTCTCATACTCGATTGAAGACCCATTACCCTTGAATAAATCAAGTTGTAATCATAAAAGTGAGCGTCATCTACTTTCTTCATGACAGACATTGTAACTACTGGTGTAAAAATTGTGTCATAAAATCCGGCTGGTAACCACCTGTCGAACACAACCACCTTCTCTTGACCCAGAGCTATGGCATTGTAAATATTTACGGACGCGCACCCAATCCTACCAGTGGTGATATTCACGACTCCACTCGGTGTTGCTTCGGATTCAAAGGATTGATAACTACTCAATTTGCTCCTGAGGCCATCTTGATCAAGTTTAGCAGCGGCAATTCTACTCTTGGCTTCTTCTTTGTGAAACTGATTTAAATTCGAATTCACACCGGAATTCCTCAATCGAGAAACGTCAGTCACTAAACGGCCGCACGTATGAAGTAGGACTGTCACGATTAATAGATTAATCGATTGTTGATCGGCCACGGCGAAATCGATTAGTATTTTTCGTTGTCGAATAATCGGTAAATTATACCCCGTTTTAGACGTTTAATAATTAAAAGAAAATATATTGAAAAAAACTATTGTTTCTAAAGGTAAAGAGTTAAGAACATCGATGTTAAACCCCGAGAAGCTATTGGAAGCATTTGTCTTTCATGTGCATTCATCAAAGCTTTGATGTTCTGAACTTTTGAACCGTCAGTGTAATAATCAATCGAAGTTCGCAACTGCCGACCGGTCTTGATTATTACACTGACGGTCCAAAAGTTCTGAACATCAAAGCTTTGAATGTAACTAAAAGAGGATCGTCTTCGTTGTTTACTTGAGGTAGGTCAACTGACTTCAACTTCATTTTTATCGACTTCAAAGAGGAGATTGGGGTCATCTAGGTACGATCAATCGATTATCATCGATTATTTGCGACGATTAATCGATTCCTAAATTAAAAAAATCGTGACAGCCCTAGTATGAAGACAGAGCCCAGCCTTTGAGAGTTTCTGGTTTCAAAGTGATATCTATTATTCCAGATTTACCATGTTCATAACGCATGAATGTGGTTTCGATATACATTTCTCCCCCCCCCCCCCCCCCAGCGCATGTGTAACATACGTCTGTTCAGGGTGAAATAGCGGGGAGAGACAGATGTATCCCACCTCACCCACGTGACGTTATACATTTATAACGTTATTATGACGTTATGCATATCGTATCAGTTTTTTGTTACCAACTAATTCATATTGACGTCATCAGAATGCCGTGTGATCAAAGTTTGATGCCCTAAAATTCTCTAAACCCCAAGATGCCACCATTCCTAATTGATTTCGTGGTATATACTTTTGGTATATACCTAACTTTTGCATGCTCTTTCCAATGGTGCCATTAGTTTTTCAACACAACGAATACCAAATGAGTTGATTACATCAGCACGTGACCGCCGATTACCTCTGGCTAACATTACCGCTCTATGGTGGGGGGAGAAAAATAATCCCTGATGGGTACGGGTGTGGGATGGGAAAATCTCACCCTCGGGACAAGATATTTGGTCCACACACTCGGCAAGCCTCGTGTCTGGCCCAAATATCTTGCCCTCGAGTGAGATTTTCCCATCCCACACCCGTACTCATCAGGGATTATAATAGTCCCGCCAAATTCCATTCCAAATTCCATCTATATGTCTCATCACATGATTCCCTTTCTTGAAATGTTTGAGAATGTCTTGGTGAAAAGCTTGCATCTCTCGTAAACAGTAAAGCCCATATCTAGCATGATTAACGCTCTTTATGTAAGCGTTTCCGCAACATTATGTTGATCAGGAAATGATTCGGGTGGGTTCTATGCCAGCTTGGGTCATGAAATTCACGCTAAATATTTCAAATGTTCGAAACGTCATTTTTGCTGCCATGTTATTCGGGCCTAATATTTAAAATTCCTCAAGGCTGACAGGAGGCCAGCCGACGAAATATTGATGTGGGATGTCTAAATTATCGGAAACCACCATAAAAACACTTTAGACGCCAAAACACGCACGAGTTAAAAGAAATGGGTTTGGCTACCAGACTATGACATGGAAGATACCACCAGGGTTCAAAGGGTTAACTTGGCATGACAAGTTTTTTCCCCGGGGAAGATCCTCGACCTTCACGTATGGGAGATATATACAATCTTAACCTAACACGAGGTGAAATGAAGTGGGTGAGGTGTTTTGCTGTTGCAATTGGCAACAGAAAAATATTTTATTCTCCACTTCATTTATCCTGGCAACTACCTTAGTCTGGGCATCGGGGGACCTTTATTAGTTGATATACATATATTTTATATCACAATTGTTAACACAGAGACTCCATGTCGGTTAACCCTTTACCTAACCTGAAAAGCAGACGACACTTGCAAAAATAATTCTTGAATAATTATTTTTTTTCATTTTTTGTCTCCAAAACATAGGTTATGACCCCTCGTTGGAACGAGCTCGACGAGCTCGTTCCAACGAGGGGTCATAACCTATGTTTTGAAGACAAAAAATGAAAAAAATAATGAAAATTAATTGGCGATTTTTGAGAATAGCGCTGGTCGGTTTTGGCCGTTACGTTGGGTAAAGGGTTAATGTTTCATAGGAGTCCGCCGTGGATGCCCAGTCAGACTTAAAGTTACAATGTTTACCTGCAAATAAGTGCAGATTTTACTGAATCCCACACACCGAATATCTGTTATTTCTGCAAAAAGCGATTTCCGATCCTGTTCATTCTCAACAAAAATGGAATGAGCGTTTGCATACTGATCTCACACAGGAGGATTGGAGATTGATATACAAACGCCCTTTCATAATCACAGACGATACTTATCTCCAAACCCTACACTACAAAATTCTAAATGGCGCTCTATATACCAATTCCCGTCTTTTTAAATGTAAATTGTCGGAAACTGAACTGTGTACATTCTGCTTCAACACCAAAGAAACTGTGTCACATTTGTTCTTTGAATGTCCCGTGTCAAAGTCAGTCCTATTACAGCTCGCTGAAAAATTGAACGAACAATGTGGTGTTCTATTGCCACTGACACCACACTTTATCCTTATTGGCTATAATAATAATAACAATAATAATGATAATAATACTAATGATAACACTTTGTGGTCTCAAGAAAATAATCTTTCTCTTCCAGTTCTTCTGTACAAAAAGTTCATTTATTCCTGCAAGGTGAGAAGGTGTCAGCCCATCTTTCAAGGGCTAACTGAAATTCTGCGTCGATATTGTGAATTGGAATTATACTCCCTTCACATGTATTCACCCAAAAAATCTCGACTAATAAGAACAAGATGGGAACTTTTCAAAGGACTGTTTTATCCTCCTTCTTCAGTAAATGTGTCCGTTACAGGATCATAGACCTCGACTTTCTCTTTCCTTTTTTTATTTTTTTATTTGTAGTCCCCATACAGTAAGGCTTCGCCTGCGGCAACATTTTGGCATTGTGTCACCAACAGTAACTGTTATTAGTGTGTATTTCTGTCTCGAAACACCTAAAAATGATAACCTTGGTTAGAGAGCAGAAATGTGATGGAAAACAACTTCACACAGGAATACTTTTGTATACATATGTGGTCGTGTAAAGTATATACTTGCTGTACACTGATTGTGTGTCTATATGTTTTTACCTATTTGTATATGTATTTTATTTCATCTGAATAAAAAAACTTGGAAAAAAAAAACAAAAAAAAACCCAAATAAATGGTAAAATGTTCAGCCCATCAAACTCCACGGCACACCGTAATCGTGTAGGAAATCACAGATAGGTGAAAACACAGAACAACACATGGCGCTACACGGGAAAACTAAGAGGAGTCTGTCTCCTGTCAACACCTATTCCCCTTGTTATAAAACCCAAGGACGCTTAAAAGGCAGTGAACTTTAATTGTCTGTGTTTTTTTTTTGTAGGTGGAAAAGCCGGAATTACTAATCCAACGGTAAAAAATATGGCTCTTGGATATGATAGTAGCAAATATGATTTGATATGGATTTGTAGTAGCCGAATAAAAGGTACAGTAAGTTGCCTGTAATATAAAAAGAAACAAATTAAAATCCACATTAGGCCCCACAAAGTATATCTGCCTTTCTCAGGCCATTTTTTTGTAACATTGCATGTGGGCGGGTTTTTTTTTATTTTACTTTTTATTTTCGTCATTATTTCTTTGCCATCAAAAGTTTATGTTTTTGGCTTGTTTTATGTTTTAGGCCTCATAACCTACAGAATAGCATTGGTGATGGTGTATTTCGTCCGTTGATTGCAAGAAGGCTTTGCAGTGCAAAAGCAATAAAAGTAACGGATATTTGATAAAAGTAAAATATATGAAGAAATATACTTATATTTTCATCAAAAAGACAGTTGAGGCATTGCACTGTGACATCTGGTGAATGATTTCAGCGATAGTTGGGTGCCTGACAAGCACATATTCCATGTACTGAGCTGTAGAAGACATGGACGGTCAGTCAGAGACTTCACCACATTCAGTTCAAGACCTCAAAACCTTGTAAATCCTTATCGGTTCGCGAGACAACGTTTACGTTCCGTTGGCATGCTGGAAGCTGGCAACAGACAGACTGCAGTGGTTCAAATTCTCAACTTTACTCAATCGGTGATTAGCAGGTTGTGGTCACGTTACCGTCAGACAGGCAATGTTGATGACAGACGTCGACCAGGTCGTCCAAGGGCGACAACTGCTAACTGGGATCGTTTCATCCGAACTACAGCATTACGTAACCGTCACCAAAGTGCCTCAGAAATTGGACAGCAGCTGCACCTAGCGACAGATGTGCAAGTCAGTGGTCAGACTATCCGAAATAGCCCACACAGCTGGAATTTATACGCTATACGACCTCGAATAATTCCACGTTTGACCGAACGCCACATCGCAGCAAGGCGTAATTGGTGCGGAGCACGACATCGCTGGGACAATCGTGGGTGGAGCAACGTCATGTTTTCCGATGAAACGAGGTTCACTCTCGACTTCCACGACAGGTGAAACAGAGATACCATGACGTAACCGTTAGGCAGTACGATCGTTTTGATGGTGGATCTATTATGGTGTGGGGAGGCATAACCATGACACGCAGAACAGAATTACACGTCATCCAACGGCGTGTCACAGGGCAGTACTACCGAGACAACATGTTAGCAGCTCATGTGGTGCCACGGCCGTCGATTCATTTTTCAGGATGACAATGCAAGAGCACACAGGGCCCGTGTCGCTACAGAGTTCCTCCAGGAGCAGAACATCACTGCACTGCCTTGGCCAGCACTAAGTCCAGACCTTTCACCAATAGAGCACGTCTGAGATATGCTTGGCAGGCGCCTACGATAATCTCCAGGAACTAGCAGCTGCACTGCAGGAAGAATGGAATAACATCAAGATGATATTGGACGTTAGTAGTATGTCATGTACCCGGACACTCCCCATTTGGATGACCCGGTGGATAACCCCTGAAGTGACGCCATGTCACGTGACCCAATGGCACCATGTTGTGTTGTCGTGGTAACCCGCGTGAGTGACCATGTTGTGAGTCATCCCCACAGTGATACGTGGTGCTAGTGCGCATGCGCAGCGCGTGTTGTTAGGGTGATACGTGTTTCCGTCGTCCATTTTGTATACTAGAGACCGCCGTATTGGTTTGTATGGTAGCACGTGGTTGCTATGTTACCCAAAGGTGCAACAAGACAGGGGTATGTTCGTAGGGTGTGTTTCTTTGTACAAGAGTAATTTCCCGTTTCGTAGAATTACCACCAACAGCCCTCCAAATCACCAAAATCCACTACCGAAATTGACTTTATTTAGTACGGATTTCCCCCAGAATCATATTTAGGATACCATGGCACCAAGAAGCCCCCAGGTACCGAGGTGGAACCCCGGGGTACGTTCGACTGAACTAGAGTAGTTTTTCTGGTTCGGATTCCCCCCGAATCCCTTTTTATGACTTCTTTGTTCTATTTATTCTAACTTCCCTAAACAGGAGGATATCTATGGCCTGGTATTGTATTATTTGAGGATACCTATCGAGGATACCTTCTGGAGAATCCCTTTTTGCCGCATGTGCTTATGTGAAAAGGCACAATGTGACACAATGTGCACTAGCACATAGGCACATGCTGGATGTGCCGATATGTGCTTATGTGAAAAGGCACAATGTGACACATTGTGCCTTTTCACATAAGCACATACGACCAAAAAGGGATTCCATAGCCACAGGCGTTTTCCAAAAAGGGATTCTTAAAAGGGGATTCCGTAAAATGGGATGATGTTTGATGATTTTGTCTCAGTCAAATGGGAATGGCAGGAAGATTCACGTGGCTATGTCATCTCCCTGCTGTACGTTCATGTTATCAAATACTATAAAATGTATCAATATATTCTTTAACATAGTGCTGCTGAATAAAAATATCTATCTATATATTCTTTAACATAGTGCTGCTGAATAAAAATATCTATCTATCTGTGTAGAAAGTACAATTCTAGAAAATACAATTTTAAAAGTTTGATAGTAGGCTTGAGCTTCTTTATGGTTACTAATCGAACTTTTCAGACAAAAAATGAAGTTGAGTTTTGTTTTCTCTCTGTGCGGAGGCAAGCATGAAATTAGATTTTCAGTGCATCTCCCCGCCCCCACCCTCTCTCTCTCTCTCTCTCTCTCTCTCTCTCTCTCTCTCTCTCTCCAAATTCAAGTATGCATCATAACGTGCTGAGTTTGTATTTCAGTTACCAACGATGTTATCAACGATTTAGTGGAGAAGTCAAGAGATCCAAACGTTGCCTTAGTTCATCAAATGCCGTTTGTCGCCGATCAACCGGGACTTGCAAACATCGTTGAGAAAGTAAGATTGAAAGATGGAAAAAAGAATTTAATGATCGTTGACAGGCCCGAAGCTAGGGGTGTTGACCAGGAGAGAAGTGGGGGAATGTTAGTCCCCTCATAACCTTGTCAGAACAATTGTGGGTCGCTCGAACGCTAACATGAAAAAGAATAATTGACCATTTGACCAAGGTTCATAATGCAAAAAAAGAAAGAAAAAATACCTTTTATGTTTCATAGCTATGTTTAACCCTTTACCTAACGTGAAAAGCAGACGACACTTGCAAAAAAAATTCTTGAATAACTAATATTTTCATTTTTTGTCTCAAAAACATAGGTTATGACCCCTCGTTGGAACGAGCTCGACGAGCTCGTTCCAACGAGGGGTCATAGCCTATGTTTTTGAGACAAAAAATGAAAAAAATAGTGAAAATTAATTGGCGATTTTTGAGAATAGCGCTGGCCGGTTTTGGCCGTTACGTTGGGTAAAGGGTTAATGCTGCTCGTTATAAGTTTGACAATCGAGTTATCATGGACGCTAAAAATGTTCGTGAACTGTTATTATTTGAAAGATTTTTAAAATAAAAATAATAAACGAACATTTATGGCCTGTTTGGTTTATTATGGTTTTGAAGAAGAATACTGAGATAGGTTTCAAGTTCGTACCGACGGTCAACAAACCCGGAACACTGTCGGAATATTTTAACTCTCGTCCCACCATGCCTGAAAATTAAAACCTAACTTCGGGTCTGGTCGCTGAATACTCTTTGTGTTAGATATCAATAATAATATTTTTAATTATTTGGAAAATTGATACTTCTTCACGTATATATAGAACAGATGTGAGTACACGTAATTTGTCAATAGAGGATAAATAAATGCTCACGAGTATTTTACGATATAGTCCCTCGCCTCGAATGAATTATTTCACGTAACCAGTCCAGTCAAGCATTATTCTCAAAAATCGTCAATTAATTTTCATTATTTTTCAATTTTTTTTTACTCTAGAACATAGGTTATGACCCCTCATTGAAACGAGCTCGTTCCAATGAGGGGTCATAACCTATCTTTTTGTGACAAAAAATGAAAATATTAGTTATTCAAAAAGTTTTTTTGCAAGTGTCGTCTGCTTTTCATATTAGGTAAAGGGTTAAAAAAAAACAATGAAGTCCCAATTACACCCACGGTAAAGCGTCTTCGTTTGCGCACATGGATACATGACACAATTGTTGATTGCATAATTCACTTGTGAAGTTATCGTTTGTAATCAAACCCAGTAAATCACACTTTGGAAAGTAATAAAACTTCCTAAGAAGTGGACAGTTTTTTCCAAGCTTTCGGAAAAAATAGGAAAGTGAAGATCGATCGGCAAAGAAGAGAGTACTTTATGACGCCCCAATCCACATCCCTGACTCATTTCGTCATGAAAATCGACTTTCGATAAAGTTATCTCCCTTGGAATTTCGATGATGCAAATTAGCCAATACTTCGAAATTTCAATCTTTATAAGAAATTCCCATTCCATTAGTGTTAAATTTCCTTACAGCTTTAGGAAAATAAGGGGAGCTAACTCTCCCGTAAATCTCTTCCACTGACGAAAATTGTCAGGCACGGATGTATTTCTTACTTTAAGGGCACTGGTGATAAGGGTAAAGGATATAAGGACCAGGACTGATGAGCTAAATTGGTAGCTAATCGCAATAAACAGTACAGACCATCCTACACTTTGTTATGAATCAGCGATCACCAAGCAGTTCCTGAACGCCAATCCGCAGCTGCTATAAAATTTCATAATCTGTCTTTTTTAAGTTTCTAAAATCGGTTGGGTTAAAATGAATACAAATCAACTGGGTTGAGTGAATATGAACCCAATTGGGTTCATATTCACTAAACCCAGTTGATTTGAGTTCAATTTTAATCCAACTAATTTTAGAGTGTAAAATCACTATATACAGTTTAGTACAATAAAACGGGAGCCAGTGGCTCAGAAGGTAGAGATGCAGGCTGCAAGCCGAGAGGTCCTCAGTTCGAATCCCACCCGCGATAACCGCGTTGTGTCCTTGTGCAAGACACTTAATCCCGATTGCCCTGGTGAGGGCACAGTGGAGTTGTGTACTAAGGCGTACTGCACGTTGACGGTGCACTTGTCTTCAACCAATGCTACCCCTGCTTGTGTGAAATTAGTATGTTGGGAAGCCTGACAGTTGCTCGCTGCTGCTCAGTGGTTCTGTCCGGGTATTCCGACTTCCTCCACCCGTGAAACAGTCTGACGGGAGGTGACCCTGACTGTCGAAAGTGTCGCTAAACCCCAATAAATAAAAAAATAAATTATTAATCTATCGGGCTGGCGCAATACAACTTTTTATAACACATTGTTTTATCTCGTTGCAGATATTTTTTGGGTCTTCCTATGCAAAATTTTATATATCTATCGGTACTCTGGGATTTTGTTGCATGATGGACATGTCTTGCGTCATCAAGAAATCTCAGCTAGAAGAAGTTAATGGATTAAGCTACTTTGGAAGATATTTGGCCGAAGACCATTTCATAGGTGAAGCGTTAATGAGCAGGTAATGATGGTAATCATTTGATAAACAGGTGTAATACTCTAAAAGTATCACCCCTTGAGTGCAACAAGGCATCATCTGCAATGCTGAATCATTGCAGATGGCGCCTTGTTGCACTCAAAGAACGATATTTATTTATTTATTTATTTATTTATTTATTTATTTATTTATTTATTTATTTATTTATTTATTTATTTATTTATTTATGTTTAACGACTATTTCAAAGACCAGGATCACCTCAGTCGCTTTATGGGGAGGAAGCCGCAGTACCCGGGAGAGAATCACCGAGCAGCGGCGAGCAACAGTCAGACTCCCAAAGGAACCAGTCCACACAAGCAGGGTTAGCAGTGGTTGAAGGCAACTGTACCATCGACGTGTAGTAAGCTTAAGATAAGTATTCTTAAAATGTATACTGCAGATATCCTCAACTGATACGTAGCCATGTCATAGGTATCCTTGAATACCGAAATGAGGCTAAGAGGCGTATCTGCGAGTCACTCGATCGAGCAATTGCTCTATACCCCATTTGCTCGATAGGATTCGCGAGTCGTTCGAGTAATGACTTTTCAGCAATTGCTCGATAGTTTATAAGGGGAATTTGGGATAGGTATGTCCTTGGGGTGGTCTAGAAGGTCGGGCCAAACATGTAACTGTAACCTCAGATAAGTATCTTAAAAAAGTATCTTCGAAAGGTATCCTCAAATAATACAATACCAGGCCATAGGTATCCATAAATACCCCTATGTGCCTATGTTCTACTGCACAGTGTGTCACATTGTGCATTTTCACATAAGCACATATCGGCACATCCAGCATATGCCTATGTGTTACCTGTAATGTGTACACATGACAAGTATCCTATGAAAGGTATCCTCGAAAGGTATCCTCAAATAATACAATACCAGGTCATAGGTATCCTCAAATACCCGTATGTGCCTATGTGTTAGTGCACAATGTGTCACACTGTGCATTTTCACATAAGCAAATATAAGCCTATGCAGCATGTGCCCACGTGCTATCTGTAATGTGTACACATGACAAATATCTTATAAAAGGTATCTTCCTAAGGTATCCTGAAATAATACAATACCAGGCCAGATGTATCCTTAAATACCCGTATGTCACGTTGTGCATTTTCACATAAGCACATATCGGCACACCCAGCATGTGCCTATGTGCTAGTGCACAATGTGTCACGTTGTGCATTTTCACATAAGCTCATATTCGCACATCCAGCGTGTGCCTACGTGCTACCTGTAATGTGCATAACAGAACATAAACATGTTTAGGGAAGTCAGCATACTTTATAAGGAGTTAGGGAAGTCATAAGGGAGCTTGTAGATACATAGGTAGAAAACGATAATTTAGTTCAAATCAGAGCCAAGTAAACAATGATCGGGTTGTTTGTGGTAACTCTACGAAGTAAACGAGGATTCTGGGGGAATCTAGGCCTGAAAAACTACTCTAGTTCAATCGAACGCATTTTATAACACTACATGCTACTCCTCTAAGTCATGGTATGGTGGTTCTGAAAAGGATTCCTGAAGAATCCGTAGCGCATAAAGTCAATATTTCGGTAGTTTGAAATGGATTTTGGTGATATGGAGGGATTGTCAGGTTGTTTGTGGTAATTCTACGAAACGGGAAATTACTCTTATTCAGTCGAACATACCCCCCGTCTTGTTGTAGGCTTTTGGGTAATATAGTAACCGTGTGCTGCCATGGAAACCAAGATGGTGGCCTCCAGTATACAAAATAGACGACGGAAACACGTATCACCCAAACAACACGAGTTGCGCAGGCGCACTAACACCACATATCCCTATGGTAATGACGTCCTAACATGGCCGCTCACGCGAGTTACCATAACAACACCACATGGTGCCACTGGGTCACGTGACATGACGTCACTTCCGAAGTCCCCTACCGAGGTCCCTGATGGGGGTCGAAACGTGCATGACATACTACTTACGTGTTGTGAACGATATTTTCTGTAATAATCTATTTGATGGTGATTATGTGATAAACTGTTATTTTAGCTTCTTTTTTGATTCAGGGGATACCGGCTTCAGCTCAGTTCCTTTCCTGCATTACAGAATGTGAAAGAACGACGACACTGGTTACGGGATTATAAAAATAGATTAGTCAGGTAAACTAGTCAAAATTTATCACAGTTATATTTTTTTTAAATTTTTGATTCGCACCTTGGCCACCGAAAATGTTCCCACGTTCAGTACACGGAGCCGATTTTCGAGGTAACAAAGATACTATTGGTTTTAGTTGCCAAGTAGAAGACATAGTTCAATGAAACCTTATTTTGGTCTTATTCATTTGTTTGCATTTTGTATGACAGTGCGATAGAAGGCAACATCCCTTTCGTATCATACTGTGTCCAGGAATGTGGACATAGGGTCATCCCCACTTTCATTGATCTCACGTCGCTTCGCAGACACGGTCGCCCCATACCAAATTATTAAAATTTTAAAATTCTGACTTCGCTTGAAAAGGCAATGGACGCTCGCTTGTTCGACACCGCTATTACATGCGAACTCTCAGAAAACTGAAAAATCCCGCACGCGTCACTCATATGCATTTGCGGCTTAGAATTATTCTGTAGTTAATCTATTTGTTTATAATTTTACAGGTGGTATCGTCTTCGATTGACTATGATGCCCTTTAGAGCCTTTATTTTTGAGATTTTTTATGAGTGTTTTCCAAATGGACTGTTTGGAAGTTGGGCAGTTTATTCACTGTTTGGAGTAAACCCATACATCTTCTTTGCTGGACATTTAGTCATGTGGATATTAAGAGATTATATGCTGCTCAGAATTGTTCAGGTAAGAATATTTAACATTAATTCATGCCAACACAAGAACCCTTCACCTGATGTAGAGGTCAAAACCGATCAGTGCTAGTCATTAAAATCTCTATTTAAATTTTATTGCATTTTTTTCTAATTTTTTGTCTCAAAAGCATAGTATGGTTCCCTACTTGTTTAACGAGCACGTTGGTCTCGTTCCCATATGTCATAAATTGTTTTCGAGGAGAAAGATTCAATTTTTAGTAAGGCCCCATCAAGTAGATCTTCTGTTTCTCTGGCCATTTTTTGTTGTTGTAAAATTGCATGCGGGTGGGCGGTTTTTTATTTTACTTTTTTTTTTGTCATTATTTCTTTGCCATCGAAAGTCCAGGTTCTTGGTTCGTTTTATGTTTTAAGCCTCATAATCTACAGAATAGTATGGGTGGTGGTGTATTTCGTCCCTTGAGTGCAAGAAGGCTTTGCAATGCCAAAGCATTGCAAAGCCTTTTTGCACTCAGGGGACAAATTTACCAATTTTATTACCTTGGGTAAAATATCAGACATAAACCATTTAATGTTTATTTTTTTAAAGGTTGCATTGGTTATAAAAAGAGAGCATGCGACAGTTAAAAGGTACACGCGGGAGGGCCTGAGAAACAGGTTTTTAACTTTTTAAAGCTCTATTCAAGTTATTTTCCTCGAACCCCCGTATGAAATGCATTTACTGGTGCCTTAGGTTACTTCCAGCATCTTTGGCTATTTCATGACCACAACATAGGGATGAGTCAAGTTTAGCCAATCGTTTATACATATGCCGCCCACTTTAGAGGACTTCCACACTAGGCGTTGGTTCCGAGTCATATTTTACCAGTAAAACAGAACTTATTTACCGCAGTAAACAAGCGCTGCTTCACTTCCCGCGGTTCCCACGGGGACCCTATATGAAATGAAGGATATTGATATTAAGCGTCTCCATGGGGGGGGGGGGGGGGGGGGGGGGCTTAATCTTTGTCTGTAAATAGTTAACGGCCTTTTATTCCAATTCAACTTGCACTTCTAGTCCTTGGTCAGGCCCGAGCATCCCGGCTTCCCCACCTTCTCTCCGGCCCTACTTTCCAGAGATAATGTACTGGGGCGTCGAGGGGGGGGGGGGGGGGGTATCAACTCAATTTGTCCCCACTGTCATTGCTCAAGTCCCGGGTGAAGAAATATTCCAACTACACCATCAATGCAGGCCTTCTGGGAAGGCCTGCATTGATGATGTAGTGGAATTATTTGTAAAAGTATGAATTTGGTTCCAAGTAGAACCAAAACACATTGATGAACCAGAACAAATGAGTCTTCATGCGAACCTGGCAATTCCATACAGAGTTGTCTGTCTTGTTTATATAAAAAGTTGTCGCGCAGCTTAACACTTAACCCAACGAATCTGTCCTATATGCCGGCGTAATTGATAAATTAACCAGCTGGAAAAGTTATATTTGTCAAAATATTCTAATAAAACCATATCAAGTGACCCCTCATTAGAACGAGCTCGTTCCAATGAGGGGGTCACATGATATGGGCTTGTTGAAATTTTTTGAAACATTTTCAAAAGCAATAATTAAAATAATAAATTTTGATATCATGTGCCAAAGGGTTAACCATGCTTGATGGGACAATTGAATAGAGAGTAATCGCTTGCCTGGACTGGTTACGTGAAATAATTCATGAGAGGTGAGGGACGTTGTACAAACACGAGTGCGCGATTGCGCACGAGTGTTTTACAATATAGTCCCTCGTCTCGAATGAATTATTTCACGTAACCAGTCCTGTTAAGCGATTACTCTGGTTATTACTTTTCATTATTAACGATAATTATATTATTTAACCCTTTACCAGCGCTATTCTCAAAAATCGCCAATTAATTTTCATTATTTTTTCATTTTTTGTCTCTAAAACATAGGTTATGACCCTTCATTGGAACGAGCTCGTTGTGCTCGTTCTAATGAGAGGTCATAACCTAAGTTTTTGAGACAAAAAATGAAAATAATAGCTATTCAAGAATTGTTTTGCAAGTGTTGTCAGTTTTTCATATTAGGTAAAAGGTTAAAAAAAAAAACAAAAAAACAAAACAATGAAGTCCCCATTACACCCACGGCAAAGCGTCTTCGTTTGTGCGCACGGATACATGACACAATTGTTGATTGCATAATTCACTTGTGAAGTTATCTTTTATAATCAAACCCTGAAATCCCAGTAAATCACACTTTGGAAATGGTTGATTCGTCGCCGTTTTAAAACTTGGCACGGCTTTATATTTAACAACTTATACAATGTCCAGAGGCCTTGGCAGTCCAGTTAATGTGAAAGACTGAAGAATCAAAAATTATGTATGTTTGTCAATACGACACGAGTACCATGATGACATGGGTGCCGTATTGACGAACGTATTCACACATCGTGGCATTCTGTGTTTAATACACGACTCTGTGACACAGAATCCATTGATTTAAAAATTCAAACATCACACAAAGAAAAAGCGGAGTTCAGTTCTTATCATTGGTCCATGACGTCAGGTGGAAAAATAGTCTCAACGGAAATCCGTATGGGACGCATGTCCCGTACGGATTTGTAAATATGAAACCGGAGGAAAAATAAAAGGCGTGTAATAAAAAATAGGAAATTGTGAAATCCAAGATGGTATGTTTATTTAATTTACAGTTCTGGGAAGAAACGTATCGAGCTGCATGCATAACATGTTATTCATTAGAAACCAGTATTCATTTGATACGATTTTCTTTCCCAGAATTGGCCATTATTAAGCAACCAGGACAACCTTTAGAACCACTTTTGGTTCCTGAAGGAACCAAAATGTCTCTGAGTATGGGGTTATGCCAAATTCAGGATATTTGTGATAGTTGGTCATGCTGGAACCCCAACATCCCCAATCAACCGCAAATCAACCGCAAACTATTTATTTATTTATTTATTTATTTATTTATTTATTTATTTATTTACTTATTTATTTGAGTTTAACGACACTTTCTATAGCCAGGGCGACCTCGTGTCGGAAGTTTTATGGGTGGAGGAAGCCAGAGTACCCGGAAAGAATCACCAAGCAACGGCGAGCAACTGTCAGTCTCCCCAACGTACTAACTCCACACAAGCAGGGTTAGCATTGGTTGAAGACAGGTGCACCATCGACGTGCAGTACGCCTCAGTACACAGCGCCACCGTGCCCCCACATGAGCAACCGGGGTTATATGCCTTGCCCAAGGACATAACGCAGTGACCCATGGCGGGGATCGAGCCGTGGACCTGTTGTTTTGAAGTTCAATGCCGTAACCATCGAGCCAACGCGCTCCCAGCCACATACAACCATTTGCATGAGACCAACTGCCCGTGTGAGGTGAGTCCAAGAAGAAAATCTAGTCCTGTAAGAAAGTACATGATTGCCGTACCAGAAAGGGCGAATCAATGTCCAGGCCTGGCATTTTCAGGAGAGCGAATTATTCGCTCGCCAACTGCTCGCCTTAAAAAGTTATGAAAACTAGCCCTCCTGGCCTTAGAAAATAATGATTACCATAACAGCCTATTCCTAAAACCAACATTTTTTAGATCTCTGCTATGTTAGTGATCTCTGTTAAGAGGGCCACACTGCCCCTCCCACATCTCCGGGCCTTGCCGAGGCCCGGAGGTGTGGTAGTGGCAGTGTAGCCATCTCAGGGAGGCTACCGTGTTAGCAGCACCAACTAAAAAGAACAAAGCCAACTTGGCAGAATGCATGAATAGTAAAACTTCATTTTGCCACTTTCAGTTTTTGTAAGCTTGAGGAGAGCTAATCGCTCCCCTTGGCCATGTAAGGGGGCGATTTTTAGCCCTCCCTCCTGCATTTTTAAGAATACCAAGCCGATATCTAAGACATCAGCCCAGGTGAAAATTATTGGTGGAGGGGAGGTGTCACCCCTCTCCTATCCCTCACCCCCATATTTACGCCCCCGATGACGTGTGCATTCTGTAGAAGATTCATTTTGGTTTTTTTGTTGTTTTTTCAGAATGGTCCATTGAAGCATAATTTATTTGCCTTATTTTATGCCTGGTTATTTGGAGAAGTGCTTAAGGTCGTCATTATTGTTGAAGGTGTTCTGTCGCCTCGAAAAATAACTTGGGGTAACAAAACATTCCGTGTGCCATTCGGAGGAGTTCTAGATGTGAACGAAATCAAGGCAATCTGAAATCGGATGTTACCAGCTTGAACTTTTTCCATTGATAATCAAAGATTGGAGGAGAAGGGGTAACACATTGCTTTTACAAGCCGATTTTATCACTGGAATATTTGTTTTCAGAGAAATGGAGGTTTCAGCACTGAGACATACCAATGAGATGAAATTTCACGAAAACCTTCCGGTGTCTTCCTTTACAAGAGTAATAATACATCACCGTATCAACTTCTCATTTCATGTGTTTTTACACTTTAATCCATTTACATGAAGTCAGGTTCAAACAGTATTGTAGATTGCATAAGGCTTAAAATTGATGCAAAAATCAGAATCATTTCTCGCAAAAGATTCTCGCAAGTAAAACAGTGAGAATCACCTCTGATTCTCGTAAAATGTATGCAAAATGTACATATATGGTTCTCGTCATAGATTTTCACATGTCCTTATTATTTATTTCTTGGGGTTTAACGACGCTTTCGACAGTCAGGGTCACCTCGTGTCGGACAGTTTTATGGGTGGAGGAAGCCGGAGGACACGGAGAGAAACACCGAGCAATGGCGAGTAGCTGGCAGACTCCCCAACGTACTAACTCCACACAAGCAGGGGCAGCACTGGTTGAAGAGAGGACGCCTTAGTACACAGCGTCAGCGTGCCCCCCCACGCCCCCCCCCCCCCACCCGCGTGGGCAATCAGGATTAAGTGACTTGCCCAAGTATACAACGCAGTTACACATGACGGGGATCGAACCGTGGACCTGTTGGTTTGAAGTTCAATGCGTAACCACTGAACCACCGCGCTAGAATCGATTCTCGCAAGGAAAACAGTGAGAATCAACTCTGATTTTCGCAAAATGAATATAGAATTGAATGAATGAATGGTTTTATTTTGTAATACAACATGTTTTCAAATACAAACTAAATACAGCAACATACAGTTATTTCAAATACAAGGTTGAACTACAGGGAGATGGCATAGCCACTAGGGCTGTCTTCCCGCCATTCCCAATAAAAACAAAGAAGTAAAATGTGAGACAATCCTGACAACGGCTATGTCAATGAAGAGAAAATGAATGGATTAATTTTTAAAATGGTTCTTTCCATATAAATAAAAATAATTTTCCATCGTTTTTAGAAAATGAAACAATTTAGGGGTAGTTAATAGATAAGGATGAGATTACAGAGGTAGGACCTTCAGTCGGGGCAAAATGGATTATTACACCTGACGCGAAGAGTACGAATTCAAGAATTGATCCGTAAGAGAATTTTTGAATGATGATCTGGAAGAATTTTGAATCGATTTAGGATTCTAGTGATAGATTCTAACATGTCCTTAACCCTTTACCTAACATGAAAAGCAGACGACACTTGCAAAAAAAATTCCTGAATAACTAATTTTTTTCATTTTTTGTCTCAAAAACATAGGTTATGACCCCTCGTTGGAACGAGCTCGACGAGCTCGTTCCAACGAGGGGTCATAACCTATGTTTTTGAGACAAAAAATGAAAATATTTTGAAAATTAATTGGCGATTTTTGAGAATAGCGCTGGCCGGTTTTGGCCGTTACGTTGGGTAAAGGGTTAAAAACCTGGGGAATTCTACTTATTTACTGCTCACCCGTGTTCGCCACGATACAGCCTTGGCTGCTGATGTGGCGTTAAGTACCAATAAATAAATAAATGCTCCCCTCTTCAAGTTAACCTACTGACTTGGCTGTGGTGTCTGTAACTTCCATCCACAACACCAAAAGCCTGTATGTTGGAACATGGGTTCTACGTGTACACACAAGAAAAGAAACTCACAACAATTGGAACTAGGTCCGTAACCCTTTGAACCCTAGCGGCCGTTTTTTCCGGCCAGGAACATGATACGTCATAATTTCATTAAATAGGATGAATGCTAAGTGCATGTGTGTGGTAGACCAATCAATATTAATCGATCTACTCCTAAATAATGAACATGCACTCTTCCAGTTGCTGTCATTGAACTAATATGGAAGATACCACCAGGGTTCAAAGGGTTATGGGTTAAACTGTAGTAAATATATAAATATGAGGTTCGTTTTTTATAAGGGATTATAAACTGGTTGCACTAGGGCTGCACAGTATTCGAAACTGAATACCGGTATCAATACCGCGGTATACCAGTATATCGAAAGACTGTTCAGATATCTGAACATACGTACCATAATCGGGTCTTCGGCCATCATAATCGGAACAAATCAGTATGTCTTGATGATACAGTTCGAATAACCCCTTACCAAACGCAGACGATATCAAAATTTATTTTTTTAAATAATTAGTTTATCGAATTTTACAAAAAAAAGTCAACAAAATCATATCAAGTGACCCTTCATTGGAACGTGCTCGTCGAGCTCGTTCCAATGAGGGGTCACATGATATGGTTTTGTTGAAATCTTTTGAAAAATAGTATTTGTTCAACTTCACATTTTCTGTATTACCCGGGCGGATACAGCCGATTCGTTTGGTAGAGAGATAATATTTTCGTTTGGGACTACAGTTAAACTAGAGCGCACTGTCACAGTGCCGAAGCAGCGACGATTCGTGCAACGCCAATGATGTTTTAAAACTTGTTAGTGACAGAAAAACTCGTTGGTGACAAAAAAACTCATCATGAAGATACACTTGCACATCAAGTATGGTGTCATTCCATCAAGTATTTTAAGAGTTATGGTGTTTTTTAAACTCGTTGGTGACCGACCGACCGACACCGACCGACCAACCGACAGGCAGGCAGGCAGGTAGGCAGATCGACCAACCGACCGACCGACCGACCGACCGACCGACCGACCGACAGACCGACCGACAGACAGACAGACAGACAGACAGACAGACAGACAGACAGACAGACAGACAGACAGACAGACAGACAGACAGACAGACAGACAGACAGACAGACAGACATCGCCACATATAGAGCTGCTCGTCGCAGCTAAAAAACTCAAGAATCTTAAAAATAAAATTGTGGTTAAATAAATAATGACGATAAACCGATATTTTGTAATTATACCGGTATTCAATGGATACTGGTTTGAATACCGGAATGTACCGGTTTATCGATATACCATGCAGCCCTTGGTTGCACGCACATGGCCAATGGTATTACAGTACTCTTCTAAATTGGGAACTGAAAAATTGAATCTCGCGACAGGAGTTCACGAGAATCAAAACCGATTATCGAGAATCGTGACGAATTCTAAGGTCTGTGGTAAATAAAGCATTGTCGTAGGAAAGTGTACGGCCGGAAGCACCGAAAACGTTTTTGTTGGGATACGGTGTCATTTCGTTGTTCAATTCTGATAAGCAGAAAACAGAGACGTTACGCATATGGGAAGTGTGAAATAAACAAGGGCCATAAATACACAGAACGCCAGGAGGTGCGAATGCGTTCGTCAATACGACACGAGTGCCAACGCGGAAGGACAGAACGAGAGGCGTGATGGCATGAGTGCCGTATTGACGAACGTATTCACACATCGTGGCATTCTGCGTTTAATACACGTCTCTGTGACACAGAATCCATCGATTTAAAAAGTCAAACATCACACACAGAAAAAGCGGAGATCAGTTCTTTTCATGGGTACATGACGTCAGGTGGAAAAATAGTCTCAACGGAAATCCGTATGGGACACGTGTCCCGTATGGATTTGTAAATATGAAACCGGAGGAAAAATAAAAGGCGTGTAATAAAAAATAGGAAAGTGTGAAATCAAAGATGGTATGATTATTAATTTACAGTTCTGGGAAGAAACGCATCGAGCTGCATGCATAACGTGTTATTAATTAGAAATCGTTATTCATTAGATACGATTTTCTTTCCCACAATTGGCCATTATTAAGCTCGGCTGATATGACTTCAAACTCGCCTGCTATGACTCCGATCCCAACTGATATGAATCAAGCTAGGGTTCCAGTCTTGATGCGTTTCTATAGACGCAAAACCAATTTGCTGACAGCGAAATCGTCTACCATTATTCGTCGAACGCTCTTGGGAAAACGGGCTTACCAGGCAAAATGGGGTAATATTTGTTTGGTGAGGAAATAATGTAAGTAAGTTTTGGGTGACAAAAAGAAGAGTTGTACACAAAATTCAACGCAAACTAAGATTCCGAGTCGTAAGTGGAGGTTCGTTGAAGTGAGGAAAGAGATAGTTCAGCCATCCGAACGTCCCGGCTTCCCCAGTGGGGAAGCCGAACGTTCGAATAGCTGAACTCGGACAAAAGGAAACTTCAGTCTTTATCAAAAGAATGGTAAACAATAACACTGTCAGAAATCTGAAACAGATCTGAGAACATTTTGTAATTATTTGTTTTGATTTAATAAATAAATTAAAGAAGTTATTACTTGGTTAGTTTCATATCGGCCGAGATATCAGCGCTCGGTAACTCCACTTCAGCCTAATGGGGAAGCCGCGACGCTCGGATAGCTGAACTATCTCTTCTCTCACTTCGACGAATCTTCGCTTACGGCTCTAAATTCGAGTTTGCGTCGAATTTTGTCTACAACTCTCTACTTGTTCTCTTCATGACTTCTTCCACCTAATCCTTACATACTGCCATCATTAATTCCTCGTCATACAAAAACTACACCATTTTGCCTGGTAACGCCAATTTTACTAATTGTTTGCTTTCAACGAATAACGGTGAACGATTTCGCTGTAAACAAAATGGCTGCGTCTAGTAATGCATCAAAGGGGGCAATGGTTCATATCGGCCGAAATCGGTGTCATATCAGCCGAGTTTGAAGTCATATTAGCTGAGCTCGATAATGAGCATTTCTGGGAATGAAAATCATATTTAATATGCTATCCTGTGAATTATCGCAAATTATCTAAAAGATGTTTCTCGACATCTATCGACTCGATAGATATCGAGAAATTTCCCTCCATACTTTCCTAAATGACGTCACACTTCGGCGCATGTCGTCGCCTTGAAGGAACGATCATCTGATCTTTGTTGTTGTTTTGAAACGTACGTGCTTGCAGTGAAATTAGGCTGAATATTGCGTAATAAAATGTCACGTAGCATATAATGAAAAGAAAATCTACTGTATTTTAGTTAGTATCGGAATTATCTCGTGAGTGTGGACCTGAGAGTTCTATTTTTCACGAGCGCTTGCGCGATTGAAAAATAATATTTTCAGGGTCACACGATGAGTTTTTTCAGTAGCTTCCTAAATTACGTTACGATTCGGCGTATGACGTCCCCATAAATGTAGACATGAATGAACGATCAGCTGATCTTTATTGTCTTGAAACGTACGTGTTTGCAGTGAAATTGGGTTGAATATTACGCGGTAAAATGTCACGTAGCATATAATAAATAGACAATAGTGAACTGTCTGGATCGACGTACGTGGTTTATCCTCGAGTTTGATGCGGAAGGTTTATTTTTTACGAGGCTAAGCCGAGTAAACAATAATCCCCGCATCACACGAGATGATAAACACGTATGTCGGTCCAGACAGTTCACTATTGTGTTTATTATATTTCTCGTTCATTTTTACCCACAGCAGGGATGAAATAGATAACTAACTCTCGGGTACTATGTAAAACTTGAATCGCCCCATGGCATGCGTAGAAATATATAAACCAACTGCTGTTAATTTGTGACGTAACGTTCCATTATTCAAGAATCGAACAAATGTGCATTGTAAATTTTCAAACTGGAAATCAACTGAATGTATCTGTATTGTAGTGAATTTGATTGTTTCTTGGAATATTTCATTCAGCATTTCTGGGAATAGTTGTCGAACGTAGTGTTTATAATGGGATTGTTGACGGTAGCTTGGCCAAAAATGTTTCGTCAACCTTCACATGTCAATTAAAACAGTCCGTCAGCGCTGAGAGTTGAATAACATTTTGAGAGTGTAATATCACAATCGAGTAATAATAATAACACTTTGGACAGCCGCTGATTTGTCGCGGTTCTCGGACGAGAAGGCCTTGGTTACCCCTGTACTCCCAACTGCCTCCCTATTCCCACGCGTCTCCTCTCCTCCCAACACTCGCGAGACGAACTGCTTGATGACATCCCTTGCCCCATTCTTCCCAATCTCTCCGATTAGCATATTAACCCTCTCCTTTGAGTCTCTCCCTAACCACATGTCCTTCATTCTCCCATCCCACTTCCCCATTATACTCCCAGTGAATCTCATTCTTTTAGACTGGTACTTTGGGCATTCTAGAAGAAAGTGTTACAGGGTCTCCACCATGCCCAAGTTACACATCTGGCACTCCCTTTCACCATCTTTCCCAATTTTTCCCCTCAGCTCCAGGGATCGCGACCTCATCTTGAACAACAGTGACCCCCAAAAGTGCCATCAAGGTACTCTTCAAAACCTGGCTTCTCTTTATCACGCAGGCCACCCAAAGACCTCTTTGATTTGACCCCCCCCCCTCGCCAATTACGGTTACAATCCTCCATGACCCTTTCTCTGACGATTTTTTTACCCTGGTTTGCCCCAACGTCCAGGTCCGAGATCTCCAATGAGTAGTTCTCTACTAACTCCCTCACTTGGACCATCCACCCCGTTTTGATATTTGAGTTGAAAATTCTCAGGAACATTAATTTACACCATCGGCTGTCGGGGAGGTTTACCAAATAATTAAGATAACCGAGTTTCAACTGGTCTATCCTGTCCTTGATCCTCATCTACCCAAACTCGTCCCGGATTGCTTCTAGCGCTGCGGCATTACTCGACCCCGTTATCCATCGGCCTGCATCGTTCTGCAGTATTTCCAAGCTCTTTACGGCCGTCTGGTTTAGGGGTACTACTTCCGTACCGTATGTTATACTTGGCAGCCCCACCATTTCCCAAATGGTTTTCCCCACGAAAATCTTATTGAAACTGTTTCTCCCTATAAGTTTCATTTGGTTAAGGATTCGCTTCCCCTTCAGAATCAATTTAGTTGTGTGGTTTCGGTAGATGCCTCTTCCTGTAATGTTTATATTTACCCCCAAATACTCGTAATAACCTGTCTCTTCTACACTGAGAAGTTTGCTGCTCCCTTCCGGAATGCAGAACTCCCCAACTGTCCACCTTCGAGTGGGGTCCACTTTGCGGCCCACAGGTATAACTTTGCTCTTGCTTTCATTAAGTTCGAGTCTACATTTGCTCCCATATTTCCCAACAATTCCCAGCATCTTCTCTAGCCCCTCTTCGCTTTCTGACACAAGAACCATATAGTCTGCAAAAAATAGCCCTGGGATCTTCAAGTCACCAACTGCTACCCCCTTGTCGCTACGCAGGAGTTCGTCTCCTAAACCTTTGATGTACAATGCATACAGGATTGGCGAAAGGATACACCCCTGTTTAAGGCCTATCTCCATAGGCACAAGTTTTGTTGTAATGTTTCCCAGGCTAAGTTCACTCTGTACATCTTTATATAATGCTTTCATAATTCCAACCCAGTGCCTTCAGCTTGAGCCATATACCCTCCCTCTATACTCTATCGTATGCCTTTTTAACATCCAAAAAGGCCATAAACATCTTTTTCTTTTTTGATTTCGCGGATTCTATCAAAGATGGTCAGTAACTCTTCTTCCCTTCCTGAAGCCATTCTGGATTTCTCCCAAAAAACCCTTCTCTTCAATCACCTCCTCTACTCTCCCATACAGGACTTTACAAAACCTTTCCAATGTTGCTACTGACAGAGATCCCTCGATAGTTGTCCAAAACGTCTTTTTTCCCCTTTTTGTAAATAAATGTCACTTTGCTTTCTCTCCACTCCTTTGGGACCTCTTGATTTTCTATGGCTAGATTGAATAGGGCAGTTAGGCTTTCCACGAATTCCTCTCCCCCTTTTTTGATAAACTCGTTAGGAATTTCATCCACTCCTCCCGCTTTTCCATCCCTTAATTTTGATATCACCTTTAGCACCTCCTCCGTTTTAATTTCGCTGCACACGAAGGTCGATAGGTTTTCCTCAACCTGATTCGGAAACTCAGGTGGGCTCCCCATGCCCCATCGCTTATCGTTTACCTTTTCCCAGTGCTTGACGAGTTCTGATGTAACTTGATCTTGCTCGTCTGTAACTCTGCCATCTACTTTAATACTCTGTGGGTTACTTCCTTTGTTACGTTTATTCACCCATTTCCAAAATACGTTCGAACTCGACCCCCCTGTCCTTCTTATCGTCCTAATAAGACTGCTATTTCGTACTCTCCGATTATCGTCTTTAATCTTATTTACTTTATTTCGTGCTTGGTGGTATTCTTCCTTTGCTACTGTGGCCTCGTTGCTTTCCGCCCCCTTAAGTTTTCTACTTCTCCTGTATGCAGCACATTTAGCTTTTCTTCCCTTTATGGCCCGTTTCAGTTCTTCGTTCACTCTCTACCCAAGTTCCCGTATTGGCACCTTGATCTTTCCTACACTTTCCTTCCCTGCCTCCACTAGGCTCGCAACTATGGCGTCGGCCATCTTCTGGACACTGCCCCTCTTGGGTACGGTTGCAAGCTTTGGTTTCAGTTTTTCATTGAACTTCGCCCAGTCAGCATCCTTTTTGAGTTCCCAAATTTTCTTGAAGCTTCCTTTCCTTTTTACTAGATTTTTGGCCCTGATCGTCACTGTAATCAAGTTGTAATCACTATCCACCTCCATTTGACCCTCGTCATCCACTTCTACCCCTATCACCTCCCTCCATACGTTAATATCTGTGAGAAAGTAGCCAATTATTGATTTTCTGTCGTTCCTCTCTCAGATCCATTTCCCCTTACACCTCGCGTCCCTGTTCAGAATCTTCAGACCGAGCTCGTTTGTGAAGTTCAACAGCTTCATTCCATTCCTGTTGACTTTCTTGTCCCCACCTTCTATACCTTCTTCATTATTACCTATGTGACCATTAAAGTCACCCATCAGAATTATACCGAGCCCCTTGTTTTGTAGTTCGGTGATATTGGACCTCAGTGTTGAGTATATCGAATCATTCCACTCGGGTTTGCTTCCCTCCACCGCACAGTACCACAACCCCAAGGGCAATACTTTTGTTTCTCAGATTGATCCTTACCCATCCAATTTCTTTCGATACCTCAGCCGAGGTGATGACATCTTCCAGGTGTGTGATCAGCGACGGTTTTAAATCCTCTTTAATGTTCATGCCTACCCCACCCCCTTCTTTCTGGCCTTCCGTTCGCCCTACACCTGTCCACACGCACCCCCTTACTTGGTCTACTCGTTCCTCGTGTCTTACCCACGTTTCGCTTAAGCCCATGACGTCAAACTCCTCTGCCTCGATCAATGTAGCAATTTCACTTACTTTCCGGTGGAGACCCTGGATGTTGCTATAACCCACTTTCATGGTATCAAGGTTCATTGGCTTCCGCCTACTGGTTCCATTATTATCTAGTCCCTGTATGTTTGTATATCCTATTTTGTGTACCTGTGCTTTCCTTGGGAAGCTACTCCTATTGATTTGGATTTTTGGTCCCTTTTCCTTATCCCCTTGTCCCATTTTTTACAACTATGGTTCGTAACACATTTCCTGTGTTCATTCACCCCTTCACTGCCCCCCCCCCCCCTCCTGTCCCTTTACCAAAAAAAAGGCTCCACCACCTGCAACATATTTCTTCCTAAAACTTCTGTACCCCTTAGGCTAAGATGGAGACAATCCCTTCCATAGAAGGATACGATATTTATAGTTCAGGGAAAAACAAGTGAAAATATAATAAAAAGAAACTCTACGCTATTTAGTGAATATCGAGAATTATCTCATTCGTGTAAACCTGAAAGTATTATTTTTCACTCGCGCATGCGCTCGTAAAAAATAAAACTTTCAGGTCCACACTCATGAAATAATTCCAGATATTCACTAAAACAGCGTAGATATCCTGTATGTCCGTCGTGAGCATTATAAATTTCATATGAGGACTAATTGCCCTCTTCCCCTCTCCCACTGTTTTTTCGAAAAGTAGTATAAGCTCTAAAAGAAATCAACTGTCCCAAGTAAAGATAATGAAGCGACCGAGAAATCGTACAAGAAGGATCAGTAATAATTTCGTCCTAGAGCCCCGAGGGTTGTAGGGCTAAACTGCTTCTATGTTCCCTTCAAAAGCAAGAGTAGGCCTTCAGCGTTTAAAGGGTTAAATAAATGCACTCCGTCGGAAATAATTCTATGACCTCAGTCATACTCGATACCAGTAATTGTAATTAACTTGAAAAATGTTAAATTATTGTTATTTGTAACACGAGTATTTTTTGGCTGGGACAAGCAACACTATATATGACAATGTCGGTCGATCGATCGGTCTTTGACCAACGAGCTGTTTGAACTCAATAACTTTAAAAATTCTTGGTGGATTGATATCATATTTGATACGCAAGTGTATCTTATTGATGTCTTGCCCCATGTTCAATGCGGATGCTATTCGAAGTATTTTTGCCAGTGTTATGGCCCTTTTTGTGGACTTATCTTTCATATTTACCATCCGTCGTAACTTAGGTATGAACTCACAATTTTTTCAAAGATACCATGCTACCAGTAAAAGATTTTGTTCATAAATGAAAGTTTTGTTACAATTTATTGTACAGTACCAATGCCAACATATATTTTCTACTCTGAGAAAACTAGAAGCTAATGCATACAGTGTGAAGCCACTAAACGATGGTTATTAGCACTTTTCAACAGAGCCAGGAATGTGATTTCAAGCGCCCAACCCTTTGATATTCTGTAGGGTGATGTTATCAAGAAACTAGTATTGGATGGTTTCATACTTGCACTCCGATGAGAAAAATACTAAAAAAAAATATTAATTTAACACTTTAACCCAATGTTCCATCAAAGTTTAGTGTCAAAAACAGCAACAGAAATACTACTGTTGTTGACACTGCATACTTTTTTATTTATTTATTGGGATTTAACGACACTTTTGTCAGCCAGTGTCACCTCGTGTCGGACAGTTTTACGGGTGGAGGAAGCCGCAGTGCAACCACCGAGCAACGGCGAGCAACTGCCAGACTCCTCAAAGTATTAACCCTTTACCCAACGAATCTGCCGCATCCGCCCGCGTAATAAGCAAATTCAGCACTTGAAAAAATATTATTTTTAAAAAAAATTCAACAAAACCTTATCATGTGACCCCTCGTTGGAACGAGCTAGACGAGCTCGTTCCAACGAGGGGTCACATGATATGGTTTTGTTGAAAGTTTTTGAAAAATTTCAAAAAATGATATTTAAAATAATAAGTTTTGATATCGTCTGCGTTGGGTAAAAGGTTAACTCCTCACAAGCAGGGTTAGCATTGGTTGAAGAGAAGTGCACCATCGACGTGCAGTATGCCTTAGTATAGAGCGCCACCGTGCCCCCACGTGGGCAATCGAGATTAAGTGTCTTGCCCAATAGCCCAAGAACATTAGGTTTCACTAGGGAAAAAAATCGGAGACTGCTGATTTTTTCAGGGAATGTCGAGTACATGTCACTGAACGATTAGACAAAAGACCCCTAAAATCCCAGTTGATCTTTTTTTTCTACAGCCTTTTTTCGAAAACGCGTTTGAAAAAAATCAAAAAAAATCGCACGAACTTTGTAACCTCGAATTGATCCAACTGTATTTTTTGTTTACGCGTATTTCGAGCTACATAATGTCTAATATACATTTACCTAGAGGAAAATGTGCATTCTGTGACAATTTCTGCGAAAAATTATTGAAAATTCACAAAAAAGTATCGGATTTACGCAAAAAATGACGATTTTCCTAACGGATTTGCCCAAAGGGTCGTAGTACAGAACGGGATGTTAGTTGGACAGACGATAAAAAATCCACCACCATTTGAAGACTTTTATCATTGCTTACAAAATAGACATTATGGAAGACCCCCTCTGCTTCTGGCCGAGTTCCCCTTTTGGCATAAAATTCGTCAGCATGAGAACTCAACTATTTTCGGGCTTGGGACCGAACAGACACGTCTGTGTCTGGCAGCATTAGATCAATAAATAATATTTACAGAATGTACAAAAATCAATAAATAATATTTACAGAATGTACAAATCAATCAACATGGATTAAGTTACATTGACTATTATCAACGCTATATACAGAAATGACATGACCTATATACATATTATTCATCGAACTCAGAAATTTCCGACAGGACAGTGTTTCTGTGGTTGTTACAAGAATCCGAACTGCAATTACACAAACCTGAGCAAGAGAGTCCTGCCTTCTTACACCCACACCTTTTTGTACAAGCACTCTTGCAACCACAACTGATCAGATTCAGTAGGTTATCGGGGGCACATGGCTTTGTGGCTGCAGTCGGTACAAGAAGTCCATTGTCTAGCGACCACCCCCAATCCGTCGGAGGAAGCGAAGTGCCCAGCCATTGTTGGACCTGGAGATACCATCTGTAGACATGTTGTTGTGCAGCATCGCTGCTTGGTGGGAGTGAGGCTAGGTCGATGGGTTTATTCAGCTTAGATTTTGCTACATAACGCTTGTAAGTGACATATCTGTATTGGTCGAGAGAGGAAACAGTTTTACTCCCGTATAAGATCAGGAGAAGTTGTTCCCCGGCAGCGGCCTCTGCACTTGGTGTACTGTCATCCGCCAAAATTGTGTTGACATACTGTTGTGAGTCGCTAGTAACATCGGCGACAATTGTACTGAATACTTTCTTCTTACCAACTCGAAAGAGTGCAGAAGTAGTGTCACAACCACTTATAGAATGTGCTACAAGGAGGTTGCTTCTATGGTCACCCATTTTGGTTGCTATTTCACTAACTGAAACTAGTAAGTTTGGGGTAATGGAATACATCATGTGAATATTACATCCCGGTTGAACTCGAGAGGTAAGAATGACTAACAAGTCTGTGTCTGTTCCCACAACGACAACATTGTTGTCATCTTGAGCGATGTCAAGTGCAGTTTCGGCTATCAGTACATCAGCATCAGCCTCGGCCTGCTTGGACTGAATATTGATAGCAGATACCTCCTGCATTAGAAGATCGATCAGTTGGGTTTTGTTCTTGGCATTTGCAAGGAAATCGGATTGGGGTGTGGTGGCTGGTAACTCGGGTGAGATATTGATATCAATGGAATACCTGTCTTTAGATCTACGGGCTTGTTCCATGCCATTTGTCGACATTGTACAAGCATAACCATCAAAAACAACCACGACGTTCGCCCCAAAATGTCTCACTAGATAATTGGAATATGATGTACATATGTCCTTATATGACGACTGTTTAGGCCATACAACTGCCCTCAATAAAAATCCACCATCTACAACAAACAGAGAATGTTCTGGGATATTAGTTTGCTCGGAACCGTATGTTTTGAGGATCTTACCGAGCGTGCTTTTCTGTGTCTTCCTCATTCCAGCAGAATCAAACAATGCTGGTGGTTTCGGGGCGAGTTCATATTTGAGATACTCTTCCATCTCTGCTTTGACTGAATAACACATGTGATGCGGTTGAACAGAATTGTGGGGTCAATCACTACCTTACTTCCACGGACTTTGATGCTATTTGCCATCGATGCGAAAGACTTCACAGTGTCAACACGTCGTAGTTTGATGCTGTTGAACGTTTTGCTTACAACATTCGATACGCAACATTCACCAATTTTGCGAACTTGGTCACAGTTCACAGTTTCGTCGGCCACAAGCCCGGTCGCTATAGAGACTAATTGTAGTGGATCTCTATTCTGAAAGGGGGAATGCACTCTGAGCCAGTTCAATAATTTGGTGATATCACTGGCATCAGTCAATTGTGAACTTTGACGGAGATCCCGATGTTGTTCGCCATGACCAGTGTGAACATGAACAAAATTTTCGAGAGCATTACATATCGGAAGGCAAAGAGGTAGTCCATGTACCCATTTCGCAACAGTGCTATCGGTTATTCCCCTGCCATGTGTGAGACCACCAGGGAGCTTGAACATTCTCATTAAACACTGCTCTATGGTCTGATCAGAATATATCCCGTCCCAGAATTTATCTGAGCGCCTTATGGTAAAGTAACCTTTCTCAGTGAACAACTTCAAATCATCCTGTTGCATTATTTCTGTTAGCTTATTCATCTGCTGCAAATAGAGATGAGAACTTTTTGCGTATGCAAAATAACCATCTGCGTGAAATACTGGAATCATATTGCGAACACAATATGTGTGGAGTTCCCAGTCGCTTGTGCGCTCTGCTCTCAAGAACAACTGGAGAAGACCTATTTGCTCGTAGTATTGTACCCAAAGCTTTCCTGTGCGTCCTACGGACGCATTCTGGAGCAGTTCGTGTAATTTTGACAGTAGATGGTTGACACTGTCTTGATTGACAGCGTCAGCTGTTGTACAGTCACCTCTGGCAAGTCCACAGAATATTTCATTGACTTCTGTGCAGTCTATGTTATCTAGTGTTCGGCTTTCTTCAAACACAAGTTTTGTGATGGCAATTTGTGTTAGAAATGGGCACGAACTGCTCTTGAATATGCATGACCACTGATCAAATGATGGATTGACCCACCAGCATAAACAGTCCCCCAAAGTTCATCCAAGCCGCTACCAGCCATGATCGAACCAATTGCCCCTAAGTTATGAGTACACATCAAGGGCGTGCACACATTACATGCCAATGCATCTTGAGTGTAGGCGAACACCACATTATGTGATTTAATCGAACATGGAAATTGAAACAATGATGCTATAATACGGTATTTGAATGAGAAAAGTCGATGCCGTTGAATTTGAGTTTAGGGGTATGGTTAATATTTCACACGTTTCACCAGTTCATTATGGAATAAATGACTATTGTTATATATCATTATAAAGCCACTGCTTTTCTGCAATTTTTGATATATAATTTAACTCCCAAAGTAGTCGTAGATTTGATTTAATGGACGTTGTGTACCGTTGTGTGTATGAAAACAATAAATTTTTTTTCGTAATTTTGTACATTTTCGTGAATATTTCACCATTGAGTGTGAGGATTGGTACAAAGTTGGCATTTTCTGTTGGGGATATGTATTCTCAATATAATTCAGCACGATATTTATGATTCTCACCCTACTAAGGCGAATAAGAATGAGAATTATGGAGCTGGGTCGAATTTTTTTTTTAATTTTTTTTTTCATCAAAAAAACGCTATAACTAAAAAAGCTCAACTCGGATTCGCGGGGACTTTTCACACTTTATCCGCAATGTGTGTCCCGGAAACATATAAAAAAATCAGCTTTCTCCGATTTTTTTCCTTACTTTCTCATTTTTATGTCTAATGTGCCTGGACTACAAGGACACAACGCAGTTACCTCTGGCGGAGATCGAACCGTGGACCTTTCGGTTTGAAGTCCAATTCTGTAACCACTAAGACACCGCACTACCGACACTGCATACATATAGGTTCAATGCAGTATGCACTCTTAAATCAGTTGGGTTAAAAAATAACCGAAATAAACTGGGTTGAGTGAAAATGAACCCAATTTGGTTCATTCAGACCTTTAGATCAGTCTAATTTGGGCACAACGGCAAATATGGATCAGCCGTATTGTGGCCTGTATGATTGGAGAAAAAGCGCCGGTATTTTCTTCTTCTTGGCGTCTGTTTTAGATTTCAGGTCCCCCCTTAAAATGATAGTTTACAATCCCTTGTTATAGGTCTTCACCATTGTCACTGGTTCCCACCACCCCTTGACGTAACTTTACTCGAGAAGGCTTCTTAGTTTCTCAGTGTTGAGCCAAAGTCCTATTTGAATGTAAATTACGCATGATGTTTAATCGGAAATGCCACAAACATGAATATAAGAGATCTCCAGCTTTAAGTACATGATCATATAGAATTTGCCAAAGAAAGGATCGGCGTCGACAGTGTCGTATACGACACTGTCGACGCCGATTGCTATTCTGTGGCGAACTTTCTTTAAAAATTATTTATCTGCTGCATTGTTTGATTCAAGGGTAAGCTCTGAGCTATATTGCAAGTATCAGAGAAACCTGGCCAAACTATATGTTCCCGGAACATTGCAAAACTTTGGAAAAAGTTTCAAACTCTGCATAATTTGGCGCAATTATCTTATTTAGGCACAGCGTTTACCCTCGTTATTTGGGAAGAATTTAAAGGCCGGGGTTGATATTCACTCAACCCAGTTTAGTTGGGTTGATTTTTAACCCAACTGCATGATTTTAGCGTATGGTGAACACTTCAATAATAAATAAAAAGAAAAAAATGTAATTTTGAAGTGAAGAATGACTTTTTTGATGCTTCTGTCTTTAAAAACAAACTAAAGCTAAATGTGGGTGGAATATCAATGAAACAGTCAAACCAAAATTTTCAGAGAAAATCCATCTAGGACCAACTGCCAACCACATAATTCTCTCACTTCATTTTACCTTGTGCCAGTCATTCGTTTTTAAAATGGGAGGCGCGCTGCATACAGCTCGCTAACATTTAAAAATGAAGCGCCCTATTGTTGGGTACCGGCATAATTCACGGAGTATTATTCTCATTTCCGTGCACGCATTGTAATATTTGGTCTATTTTCCACGAATAGATTTTAACCCTTTACAGAAAACACATGATATGGACATTTTTTTTATTTTCAGTTTTTTTCATCCACTCCTTAAAAAAAATTCAACAAAACCATATCATGTGACCTCTCATCGGGCTCGTTCAAATGAGGGGTCTCATGATGTAGGTTTGTTAAATTTTTTGAATTTTTTCTACTGCACAATCAATATGGCTATTACGCGGCGGGTGCAGCCTATTTGTTAAATAAAGGTTAATCGCTCGCTAAGTGGAACCGAGGCGCGCTGTTTATACTCGAAACCAGTTAAAATTGCAGGTGAGACGGCACACAAGCGGAGCGACAGTTCGCATCAAAATCAAAAGACTGTCTAGTGTTGTGCTGAAGGTGAAGATGGAGAAAATCAACTCTTACGCCAACTGGAGCCTAATGAGTGCTTTTTTAAGACTCAAGTACCCAGAAGGTGACGTCACAACTATATATACATAGGAACCAGTTTTAGGGATTTCCTGACTGAATGTATACAACGCTGAGAAATGAGTGGTGTGCAGGGCTGGGGGTTGGACGAGTCCTACCCAGTCCCCCTGATTACACCGCTATGTTAAATGAAATATTTCATGCTTTAAACTTTCTATTTATTAGCAAGATAGTCCTAATATATACACAGAACAACACACGAGTGTGAATGGGTTAATCGATATGGCACGAGATTTATCCTTCCGAGATGGCACTCGTGCCATATCGATTAACCCATTTACACGCGTGCGTCGTTCTGTGTTTATTACACGCCTTCACGTCTATAAAAACAATTAGAAGGACACTCAGCAATTCATTTGACAGCTATCAACAAAAACAACACATTTTATCACCAACCAAATTTGCGAGGAGAACACGTGTTACTATTTCGTTCCCTGCATTCCAATGTGTTCTATGTGCCTGCTGGCACATAGAACATATTGGAACTCAGGGGACGATTTTCAGCTATCGCTAGCGATTCAAATTGTAATTGCGTTGCGCGATTTGTAGAAACTTCCGGCGATATTTCGCGTCTATTTAAAAAAAAACCGTCGACGACTTCGGTTCCTCACATATGTGCGGAACAGATTTTAATTTTCCGGATGGTTTAGTGTTGCTGTAGATGAGGATTCCATAGAACAGGCTTGTAATAAATCTTGATATATTTCTCCTTCCAATCAATATAGTTTTGTGCTTTTGCGAATGTTGAAAATACAAATTCCATGACTGCCGAGGAGTAGATGTAGCCTGATCAAATAACATAATCGTCGAACTGAAATAAAGTATTTTACAGTTTTCTTTTGCGTTCGCAGATGATAAAATTCCCGACTTCCCATCAAACCGGCTCGTGGCTCTTGTGTAGCAGACATGATCTGACTTAATGTAAAGCTGGAAGGGAAACTCAGTTGCGTGAGAATTGAGTTTCTGTGAGTAGAAATAAACCAAGGTCTAATTATCGTGTTTAGAAAGATAATTTCAGACAATTTTATTGAATGTTTCTCTCTCCTATTAAGAGAAAAAAGGGTGCTAACACATTTCTTGACTGTTTTCCGTGTTCAGAGAAGATAATTTTCAGATAATTTACTAAATGTTTTTCCCTTGTGATTAGCGAAGAAAATCTTTTCGACTTTGCATCAAGTCTGATCGTAGTTGCTATACGGCAGCCATGGCCTGACGTGATGAAACTTTGGAAGAAAAGTGGATTTTTTATGATTTTGATTTTTTTGTGAATTAAAATAACTAAACTATAATTACTGCAAAGAACTGAGTTTCGGTATCCCCATGACATGGGTATCGGTTTTATGACACGCCTGTTCTATGTAATCCCCTTTATAGCAACACTAAACCACGTGGAAAATGGAAATCTGTTCCACACATATGTGCGGAACGTAAATCTTTGACACACTATTTTTAAATAGAAGCGAAATTTCACTGGAATTTTCGACAAATCATGCAACGCAATTACAAATTTGAATCCCCAGCGATAGCTGGAAATCGTCCCCTGAGACCCAATGTGCCAGTAGGCACATAGAACACATTGGAACTCAGGGGACGAAATAATAACACGGGTTCCCCTCGCAAATTTGGTTGGCGATAAAATGTGTTCTTTTTGTTGATAGTTGTCAAATGAATTGCTGAGTTTCCCTCTCATAATTGTTTTTAGAGACGTGAAAGCGTGTAATAAACACAGAACAACATACGCGTGCGGCCTTTCGTTTTATCCTCCCACACTGGCACCCGTGCCATATCGATTAACCCATTCACACGTGTGTGTCGTTCTGTGTATTTTCTTATATTGCCCACCTTTAGAACTGAGAGATGAAAAACGCATTTGCATGGTGCAAACGCATTTATCGACTGTCTTCCTTTTGGAGAAGATATTTGTTTTTATTGTATTGAATGTTTCTCTATTGTGTTCCAACTTGCCATAAAGCACGACCGTGGCTGCATGACTGCTATACAGCAGCCATGGCCTGACAAGAAGGGAACTGACATTTTTCATAGTTTGTGACTTTTGTGACGGAATAACTTATAATTAAAGTAGAGAAGAGATGGAAATATTGTACAAACACATTTATTGATTGTTTTTCTTTCGGGTTCAGAGAAGATTATTTTCAGACAGTTTTATTGAATATTTCTCTCTCGTGTTCATAAAATCATTTATTTATTTATTTATTGGTGTTCAAGGTCACATATTTTTGCACAATGGCTAATCATGACCACAACGTGAGTATCAACTCAAGACCGGGGGTGCGCGTTAATAAGCCATGTTGCCCATTTTAGAGAGGGTTTGCACCTCCCAAGCATTGGTGACTGGGTCCTATATTACCAGTAAAACAGATCCTGTTTACTGCAGTGAACAGGCACTTCTTCACTTTCCGGGGTTCCCGCTTGAGTGTTCATAAAAGAAAATATTTCAGATTTTGTATAACGCTCGATCGTGGCTGATCCGCATCAGCCAAGGCGTGACTCGATGGAAGGTTTGGATGGTAACTGAATTTATTCATGGTTTGGGGCTTTTGTGAATTAAAATAACCTAATTACAACTATATATATATTTATATTTATTGGTGTTTAAGGTCACATACTTATGCACAGTGGCTAATCGGGACCGTGACAGTTTTACGGGTGGAGGAAGCCGGAGTATCCGGAGAGAACCACCGAGAATCGACGAGCAACTGTCAGCTCCTCAACATTCTAACTCTGTTCAAGCTCCGCTCAAGCAGAGTTACAGCGGCTGAAGACATGTGCACTATCGACATGCAGTACGTCTTAGTACACGGCGTCATCGTGCCCCATGTAGGCAACCGGGATAAAGTGCCTTGCCCAAGGACACAACGCGGGTCGTCCCGGACGGGGATCGAACTCGGGACCTCTAGCATAGAAGTCCAACAGTCTATCACTGAGCCACCGCGCTTCCAAAATTAAAAATATAGCAACGAAGAGATGAAAATATGGTGATTGTTTTCCGTTCCTACTCAGAGAAGATACTTTTTATTTTAATGAATGTTTCTCAGTTGTGTTCCGAGGAGAACATTTTTCCGACTTTACATCAAGCTCGATCATGGCTGTTGTGCAGCAGCCACAGCGTGGCTTGGTGAAAAGTTTTGGAGGAAACTGATTTTGTTTGGTGGTGGTGGTGGGGGGGGGGATTTTTGCGAATTAAAATAACCTACCATAACTATAGCAAAGGTGAGAAAAAAGCATGGTAGGCTAACTCACTTATTTGCTGTTTTCCACTCGTGTTCAGAGGCGATAATTTTATTGAACTTTCGTCGCAAGTATTCAGGGAAGAAAATATTGCCAATCGTGTTGAATGAATTAAAAATAATAACCAAATTATATTTATGGCAAATAATTGAATTAACTCTGTACCCAACGAATCGGCCACATCCGCCCGCGTAACATGCAAATTCAGTAGCTGAAAAAATACTATTTTTCAAAACATTTCAACAAAACCATATCATGTGACCCCTCTTTGGAACGATCTCGTCGAGATCGTTCCAATGAGTGGGTCACATGATATGGTTTTGTTGAAATTGTTTGAAAATTTAAAAAAAGATGATATTTAAAATAGAGCACTGCAGATGGCGCCTTGTTACACTTTAGGAACGCTATGTAACACGGTGTACATGAATGATTTTGGTTATTATCCATTTGCAATTCAACAAGCTTCCAAGGGAGGTAACAGGTAGATGTCCAGTCTAGCTCTGCGACCTCCTTCAGTTTATTTATACCTGTTACATTTGTAAGACATCTGTATTTGTAACTGTTTATTTATGTATGCTATGAATAAAGATCTTTGAATACAGTTTTCCAGTAAGAGTCTACTTTTAAGCCCTTTTCTGAAACAGTTTGAGGACAGGGGCGTCGCTAAGTGGGTTAAGGAGGGAATGTGACGTCCCCAATAATTTTTCAGTCGGGACAATATCGTCTGGATTGGAGTCTAAGATATCGATTTACTCTTCCTGGAGCCAATACTATAAAACTTTTACAATTGTATTTTCTAGAATCGTATTTTCTAATTATGACTTTAAATGGGTTAAAATGAACCAATAGCATTTTCAAAGATGTGGCAATTTGCCAGTTGGCAAATTGCCATATCTTTTAAAATGCTAATGATTTATTTAGTCAGTCATATTATTAGGTAGAAAATACAATTCTAGAAAATACAATTGTAAAAGTTTTATAGTATTGGCTCCAGGTCATGGGCCTGATATACTTTTTTACCAGACTATTTATTTATTGGTGTTTAAGGTCACATACTTATGCACAATGGCTAATCGTGACCGTGGCAGTTTTACGGGTGGAGGAAACCGGTGTACCCGGAGAGAAGCACCGAGCATCGACGAGCAACTGTCAGCTCCTCAACATTCTAACTCTGTTCATGCTCCGCTCAAGGACGGTTACAGCGGTTGAAGACGTGTGCACCATCGACGTGTAGTACGCCGTAATACACGGCGTCATCGTGCCCCCATGGACAAAGTGCCTTGCCTAAGGACACAACGCGGGTCGTGCCGGACGGGAATCGAACTCGGGACCTCTAGCACAGAAGTCCAACAGTCTAAACTGAGCCACCGTTCTCTTTTTGTACCAGGCTAGATTTGATACTTGGACTATTGCCACACACATAATAATAATAATAATAATAATAATAATAATAATAATAATAATAATAATAATAATAATAATAATAATAATAATAATAATAATAATAGAAATAATAATAATAATAATAGTAATACTTTGGCCGGCCGCTGACTTGTCGCGGTTCTCAGGTGAGAATGCCTTGGTTACCCCTGCGCTCCCAACTGCCTCCCTATTTCCACGCTTCTTCTCTCCCTCCAACACTCGGAGACAAACTGCTTTATGGCATGCTGTGCCACAATCTTCCAAATCTGTCCGATAAGCATACTAACCCTCTCCTTTGTGTCACCCAGTCCTGGAAATGAGACGGGTGCGAGTGCAATTGCTCCCGTCAACACCCGTGATTTCTATTTTACGGGAGCTAAAAAATACACTCCTTGAAAAATATTGTGGAGCACTGATATACTGTGAGAGCATATAAATGTGTTCTGTTTGAGAAAGCAGCACCCTGTGGCCAGTGGCAAGTTACTGTCATAATTCAGCAATTCTTTATACACTTAACCCTTTGAACACTAGTGGTATCTGCCATGTCTGTTCAATGGCAACAATTAGAAGAGTCCATATACATTATTTGGAGTAGACCAATCAACATTTTCAACGTTCAGCCTTGGGCTGCACGTTGAAGATTTTGATTGTCTACCCCACACATTTACTGAACAACCATCTTATTTAATGACCTTATGACGTATCATGTTCCTGGCTGGAAAATCGACCGCTTGGGTTCAAAGGGTTAAGGTTCCTGTGTTTGGCGACAATAGTCCCTCGAAAATTCATATACTAACATTTTACGGGTGCAATTTACTCTCGTCTCTGATTTTGCGGGAGCTTAAAACCGCACCCGTCAATTTTGTTCATTTCCAGCACTGGTGTCACCCACTAACCACGTGTCCTTCATTTTCCCACCCCATTTCCCAATTATATTCCCAGTGAATCTTATTCTGTTAGACTGGTATTTTGGACATTTCAGTAGAAAGTGTTCCAGGGTCTCCACCAAGCCTAAATTACACATCCGGCACTCCTTTTCACTGTTTTCCCCAAATTTCCCCTAAGCTTCAGCGACCGCGATTTCAGCTTGAACAACAGTGACCGCCCCAAATGTTCCATCAAGGTGTTCTTCAAAACCTGGTTTCTCTTTATCACGCAGGCCACCAAAAAACCTCTTTGACCCGTCTCGCCAATTAAGGTTACCATTCTCCATGACACTTTCTCTGACGATTTTTTTACCCTGGATTGTCCCTACTTCTAATATCGAGATGTCCAGTGAGTAGTTCTCTATTAACTCCCTCACCTTGACCATCCACCATGTCTTTGTATTTGAATTCCAAATATTCTGGAACATTAGTGTATAGTCGGTTATACAAGGTAGGTATGTAGTACCAGGTTTCCTGGACGGCAAGTATCATTCAAGGAAGAAGTTGCGTTATGACTACTCTATGTATATTTTATTTGTCCACAAATAATTTTTCAGGAAATCTTTGGTTTCTGAGCTATAATCCCGACTGACTAATATTTCAGGTACATGCCTTGATGATGTAGTTGGAATGTTTTTTAAGTCAGGACTTAAGCCATCACAGTCGGGACAAAGAAGGTTTACACCCATCCCCACTCGGTGATCTTCGTGACGCCCCTGTTTGAAGATAACATGACGAATCTTAACGTAAGGTGTTCCTTCCAAATACAAATAATATTTGGGAGTAGGAAAAACTAACCCCTTGAAAAATCGTTATATTTAAAGTATCCTGACATCTGGGTACTCTAAATAGAGAGAGAGAGGGTTGGTCCAAACGAGACAGTCGAAGGGGTCGGTCCGCCAAAGTACCCGGAAGCTTGGGGATTATGCGATCTCCTTATAGAAAAGTACTTTGGCACTCGATGGTATTGACACACCGGGCTGATGCCCTGGTATATTATTTGACTACAACAGATAGCTCATCAATATCGCTTTGGGTTTCGGCGTCTTGTTTGATCTGGTAGATCTGGTCTCGTTGACTCGACGGAGTACGACGACCAAGATCGACTGGCGACTGGTTGTTGTAACATTCTCCATCTATCAGGGTATTCGGTGATAATAACAATGTAGAATAGAGGACGCGGTGGCTTAGTCGGTAGAGGTGCAGGTTGCAAGCCGAGTGGTCCTCGGTTCGAATCCCACCTGCGGCAGCCGCGTTGTGTCCTTGGGCACGGTGGCTTTGTGTACTGAGTCGCACTGCACGTCGATGGTGAACCTGCCTTCAACCAATGCTAATCCTGCTTGTGTGGAGTAGGTACGCTGGGGAGCTGACAGTTGCTCGCCGTTAATTGCTCGATGGTTCTCTCTGGGTACTCCGGCTTCCTCCACCCGTAAAAAATGTCGTGGTCATGATTAGCCATTGTGCAGAAGTATGTGACCTCAAACACAAATAAACAAATAAAGAACAATGCAGAATATTTGTTCTTGTACACACTACCACAGAGCCACAAATGCCACTACCAATGAGCGCAACATTGCCATTGTTTTGCTAACATAAATCATATCTACAGTAATTTGGTGACATGTTTTAAACACCCGTTATCCCTCAAAGGCCTGTTTAAGGCTTTTTTATTATCTCAAACAGTTTGCCATTAACATGCCATCATTAGGATATCCTGCTAACAATAATTAAGTCATTTAACCCTTTACCTAACATGAAAAGCAGATGACACACTTTCTGATTTTGACTATGAACGCGACCTCTCGCCTCAGGCAGTCAGTCAGAGGGCTGGGCGCCCTTTCATTTCCTTTCTGAAAGAGGATTTCACCGATCTGTTGAAAGATGACTCAATACAGGATCTTCTTGTCATGATCATAAATAGAGCAAATGACGAACGCCTATCAAAAGCCGAAAAGACTATAGAAGCGCTGAAAACTCAACTTGATGATCGTGACAAAAAATCACCCTCCTGGAAGATCGTATTGACGATCTGGAGCAGTACGGCAGACGCACTAGTCTTAGACTATCAGGCATTCCCGAACAGCTCAATGAAAACACTGATGATATAATTATTGAAACTTCTCGGAAGATTGGTGTGGAGCTATCGTTGGACGAAATCTCCAGAAGCCACCGTGTTGGTCCGAGGAATAATGCGTCCAACAGGCCAATTATATTTCGCCTGACAAGTTACAGGGTAAGAAATAAGCTGTATCGTGCCCGAACACAGCTGAAAAATGTCAGCCCAACAATTCGTGGAGGTGGGCGCACCGCTCCACAAAGAATATATCTTAATGAAGACCTCACTCAAACACGAGCTGCAATAGCCCGGAGAGCTAGACTCTTAAAAAAGGAAAAGAAAATTATTGACACCTGGTCATTCGATGGGGTCATCTTTGTTAAAATGAAAAGTGAACGGGTCCAAAGAATATCAACCCCATCCCAAATGGCTGACCTAGAAAGCAAGCTCATTTAGATCTCCTACAGCTCGGACAGCAGAATCCCTTGCAGAAATAAAACATCTTCTTTCGAATATCTGTCACTTTCATTTTTTGTCTCGAGGACACGGCCGGCGGCCCCTCGCCTGAGCGAGCTAAATAAGTTTGTTCCGGAGGGTGGCCTTGGGCGGTGATTTGGTGACAACAAATGAGACCATAATACACATGTGCAGGTGGGAGGTGAATTTATCTGAATGGGGACCTTACCAAAACACGAGCTGCAACAGCTCGGAGAGCTAGTCTCTTAGGAAAGTAAAATGTTCCTGACACCAGAACGCTTGATGGGGTCACCTTTGCTGAAAGGAAAAGTGAACGGGTTGAATGAATATTAACCCCCATCTCAAATAGCTGATATTGAAACTAAGCTCAATTAGCCTTTGTCCAACTCGGATGGCAGATGTCAGGTTAGTTGTAAAATAATAATAATACTAAAAATTTCTTCTCTTTCTTAACCGAAATTCTCAGTCTTGTCTCGCGAACCTGGCTTGTGGCGTCTCACTGGAGCGAGCTTAACGAGTCCGTTCCGGGGGGGGGGGGGGGGAGGGGAGGGGGGGGGGGGGCGATCTTAAGCTGTGTTTCTGAGACAACAAACGAAATCGTAACAAAATTGATTTTTTGAATAGCGTCTCATGTAGATGATAATGCCTTGTTCTGATCGATAAGTTGTGATTTGGATCATAGCCACTCGAAACTGTAAAGCCTGACTTACCATGTCCGTAAACTAAAGTGGAGTTTGTATTCGTTACTCTGCCTGTGGCCCGTGTATATGCCCCCCCCCCCCCACACCCAGCATGGCAAATGGCACAACCCAACAATCGGGCGTACTGGTGCACATTGACTTCATTAACCTTGTAGGATTTTTATCCTATTGCCCGCAACCCACTCATACCACCATTACCCACTCTCACTTAAACATACGGTTAAAGCAAAACTTAACAGTGTATTTCCGGAGTTGCGCACATAGGTCAGAATGCAACTCTGGATTCGGGCAGCTGGGTGCACACTTGGGCACTGGTATATCACCATACACGTACGTTATTATCTAGACCTCTACCCAATTACCCTCTACCTGGCAGACGAAAAGCTTGGGCACTGGTATATCACCATACACGTATGTCATTATCTACTCCACTATCCAATTACCCTCTACTTGGGCTCAGACAATATGCTGTCCGAAATCCACATGGTTAGTCAAAACTGGTGTCTTGTTCACAATCCAGGGCCATAGTATGCTGGTAGAAATCTCATTATCCTGATCACCACCAACCAACTCACCTACCCACACCAATTTGTAGCAAACGGCCCTTAAACCACCTAATTGACACCGGATGTGCTTACTGTTGACATTGATAAAAGTTACTAACTTGTAGCCATCACTGTCCTTATACCCACTAGAACATGTATCTTCTCTTGGTCAAATATGTTATTTCATAACACGCTGCGTAAAATTCATCAGCTCCTGAGCGACTGGGACGCCCTTAGATTTGATTCGGTCCTCTCAGCGACTCCTATTTAATATTAATTTTACTATTGTCTCCTCCTATCACCTATGAACCCAACTCATATATTTCGGCCTGTACAGCAAGGGGAGGGGGTCCTGCCCCCAATATTTGGTAAAACTATATATGAGGTAAGGTCAGCCCACCTCAGGCCTCTTTTGATAAGACTAAATGTATGTGTTGATGTTGGCCCGTCACTACTGACTAATAACCTATTATACCACAAGAAAGTTTTACGCCCCCCTCCCCCCCCCCCCCCCCACAAAAAAAAAAACAAACAAAAAACGTTGCCTTGGGAACGGGCCGGCTTATTTACTTACCTCTGGACCGAATCAACCAAACGGGGCGAGTCCACTTGCAAGGTACCACCAGATATTGAACAAACAGACCGTCCCTCCAGCCAACTTTCGTCCTTTTCGTGGCCGGGAGGGGTGTCTGGCGCTACTGAATCGCATAGGCCAGGCTTAGGTTGTACTAATATTTCTCATGAATCCAGCGCAACATCATTTGTGATGAATATCCCACAGTCCCATATTGCATTAATCAATACGAAACAATGCCCCAAACCAACCCTCGCACACAGCCACACAATACCCGTCAAAAATAATGAGAAGATACCTTAGTACTGACACAAAAATGACAACGTGATCTTGACTCATCCATACCTTCCCTGTGTTGGGAATGCTGCTGCCCCGCCACAACGCTGAATGGAATATGGGCGGGTCAGTAGCATCCACGACGCAGGGTGTTAGCTCTCAAATGGCCCTTTGTCTAGCGCTGAGGGCAAATGACCCTCGTATATGCCTCAAAGCAATCCTCGTACACAGCTAAACAATACCGGTCAGAAATAAAACGAGAAGATACCTTCGTACAGGCACTGAAACGACAGCGCGATCTTGACTCATCCATATCTTTCCTGTGTTGAGAATGCTACTGCCCGGCTACAACGCTGAACGGTATATGGGCGGGTCAGTAGCATCCTCGACGCAGGAGGATAGTTCTTAGATGACCCTTTGTCTAGCGCTGGTAGCAGTTGACCCTCGTATTTGCCTCAAACGAACCCTCGCACACAGCTTAACAATACCCTTCAAAAATAAAACGCGAAGATACTTTAGTACCGATACTAAAACGACAACGTGATCTTGATTCACCCATATCTTTCCTGTGTTGAGAATGCTGCTGCCCCGCCACAACGCCGAACGGTATATGGGCGGGTCAGTACCATCCTCGACGCAGGAGGATAGTTCTCAGATGACCCTTTGTCTGGCGCTGAGGGCAAATGACCCTCGTATATGCCTCAAAGCATTCCTCGGGTCAGGTAAATTAAACCGGTGTGTCTGTGTCGCGATTCCATCCAACTAAGCATTGGTGTCAATATAATAGCGAACAGGTAAATCGAACTGGGTAGCGAGTGTATCGCGATCCGATCGAAGTTATATGTAGTCTGTGACTGTTCCGACCGAAGTTTAATCCCGGTCTGCAGTCTCGTTTCACCTGGGCATCTTATCTGTCGAAAAAAAAATTATCGTATCAAGATGCGAACTGTGAGGTCCCAATCTCCATATTTGTAGTATGGCTTGATGAGACAATAATACCTATCCCTCTACTACCCCACTCACTGTGCACTGGGGTGATTGCAGCTTCAGACAGATAAAATCGATCGGATGGTGACTGGGTTGTGATCCGATCGAGGTTATCTTTCCGCATCCTACCTAGTATCAATACACCATCTTCGTCATCGGATAGATAAGTAGTGCACTTAGTTGTGAACTTGGACGTTCTAAATAGCGAGTTTCCGTATCCTACCCAGTATCAATACACCATCTTCGTCATCGGATAGATAATTAGTGCACTTAGTTGTGAACTTGGACGTTCTAAATAGCGAGTTTGTCGTCTCACATTCTACATTGTGTCGATACAGCTTCTTCGCCTGAGAAGATTCTATGGTGATATGTGAGCTGTGATAGCCTAATAGCACATTTGTCGTGTCACATTCTACATTGTGTCGATACAGCTTCTTCGCCTGAGAAGATTCTATGGTGATATGTGAGCTGTGATAGCCTAATAACACATTTGTAGTGTGTCCAGACATATACGATAGTGCCATGGTGTGTTTTGATGTGTTTGGTGTCTCGGCGAGTTGAGGATGAGTTTTTTTCGCGAGGCTTGCCGAGCGAAAAGGGCTCACTTTCAACGAGTTGGGATGTCAGGCGTGTCGGGGCACACTATGGTATTGTTGTATTTATCTTATACCGACCATTTTTGTTCTTTTCTGCATTTTTAAAAGGGTTTTGGGGATGATTTCGTGTCAAAATGTCGACACACTGGAGTCTCCAATCTATATGACATAGGGGTATGTGTTATAGATAGTTTATAACACATGGGCTATATCTTCAACAGGTACAAGATAAAATGCAATAATACTGCCCGGCTACAATGCTGAACGGTATATGGGCGGGTCAGTGGCATCCTCGACGCAGGAGGATAGTTCCTAGATGACCATTTGTCTAGCGCTGGTAGCAGTTGACCCTCGTATTTGCCTCAAACCAGCCCTCGCACACAGCTTAACAATACCCTTTCAAAATAAAACGAGAAGATACTTTAGTACCGATACTAAAACGACAACGCGATCTTGATTCACCCATATCTTTCCTGTGTTGAGAATGCTGCTGCCCCGCCACAACGCTGAACGGTATATGGGCGAGTCAGTAGCATCCTCGGCGCAGGAGGATAGTTCTCAGATGACCTTTTACTAGCGCCGGTGGCAGATGACCCTCGTATATGCCTCAAACCAACCCTCGCACACAGCTTAAACAAAACGAGAAACTGCTTTAGAACGAACACTAAAAGGACAACGCGATTTTGACTCATTCATATCTTTCCTGATATAAGAGTGCTGCTGCCCCACCACAAAGCTGAACGGTATATTGGCGGGTCAGTAGCATCCTCGAAGCGGGAGGATAGTTCTTAGATGACCCTTTGTCTAGCGCTGGTGGCAGTTGACACTCAGTATAGAACATTTTAGTATACTAAAGTTCTCATTTCTTGCCCCGCGGGAATAGGAGGCGCTCGTCCCGTTGGGGTGACGTGGGCTGTGCTTTGGGTTAAGTGAACATATTAAAAAAATGAAAGACAATTTACCAATATAGCGCTGGCCGGTTTTTTGGCCGTTGCAAGGGTAAAGAGTTAAATAGATCTTCATGGTCGCCAGTGACATCTTCGAAGCTTTACCACGTTCTCCCCTCTCTGACGTGTCATTCATTTCCAAGATGAACGTAGGCATGCCCGACGAACGTTGAAAACCAAAACTCGATTTCTCTGTGCTAATACAACACGTCGTGACTTCACACCGGCCACAACCGCCACAAACATCACCACCCACATTCATTACACACTCCCGGGCTTCATCCCACAATCATGTATATAAACTTTACTGTTTTGTACGTCATATCAACTGTATATATTTGTACTCTATCTGATTCAAGCAAACCTACTCTACCACTCTCATCCAGTATGAATCAAACCGTACCTTCCAGTGTGCAAATTAGAAATGCGTGTGTGTCTCGAGCAGGTGAGTCTATGACAAGACACCTAAACTTTTTAATTTTTTTGATCAACTCTCATCTATTGGTATTATCATTTTCTCCTCCTGATGGCTGATATAAATGATTATCGGATGAGAGTTGGTCTCTTTGCACCAATAGCTCGATCTGGGGTCGCCTTCAAGAAACGGCTAGACTATAATTGTGGCTTGTTAGCAATGTTATTCTTTAACTTCGGCGTGAAAGGGTTAACTGTGATGATTTCTTTATTGCATGTCTTGAACACGCTGGAGAACGCGATGCTTAGAAATTATCCATTTGGAACATTTCCTGTTAACCGATATCCAATCCGACGTGGGACTCTGACGTTGGTCTTGTTCAACAACATGCTCATACTTGGTTTCTTTGCAAACCTGTTCTGGATTGCGCAAATTCTTTACATATCGGGTGACATTGAAATGAACCCTGGCCCAGAAAGCACGTCAGCTTCGATCTCGTCCTGTAGTTCACCAGACTCTTCCTCAGACGATCCATTATCACACAACAAAGCAAATGGCCTATCGGTCTTTCACCTAAATGTCCAAAGCATTCTCCTCAAAATCGACATCCTCAGCTGTGAAGCTCTTCCAAATGATGTGTGCACCTTCTCAGAAACATGGTTGGACCGGGGTGTGAATGACGATGAACTTCTTCTCCCGGGCTTCCAAGCACCCCTACGAAAAGACCGCGAATCAAGGGGTGGCGGTGTAATTATGTACCTTAAAAATGGCATACCATTTAAACCCCGCCCTGATCTGGATATTCCCAATCTTGAATGCCTTTGGGCGCAGGTGTACACCTCCACAGGCTCGATTCTTGTAGGTGTCCTTTACAGGCCCCCAAATGCTAATAGTGAGACATGGGATTTAATTGAAACGTCGATAGACCGAGCTACGGATGTTGGAACCAACAATGTCCTACTGACAGGCGACTTTAACGACGATCAGTCCAGAGGCTCTTCGGGGCATTTACTTCAACTCACATCCCAGTTTAATCTAAAACAATTGGTGGAAGAGCCCACATACTATTACGAAAACTCATCATCACTGATTGACTTAATCCTGGTGAGCAATGATCTTCCAGTTGCCTCGACGGAAGTCCGCGATCCATTCTTGGGAAACTATATTAGGTACCACTGCCCAGTTTCTGCAACAATCAACCTACGTAAGAAAGCAACGAAACCTCACAGCCGCCTCGTTTGGTTTTATGACAAGGGCGACTTCCCAGAAATGAATAGGGAACTGCGGCGAATCGACTGGTCTGACTTGCTTACCAGTTGTGAAATTACGTCCGCTGTGGGTGAGCTCTCCATTATAATATTAAATAAAGCATACAAGTGCATACCTCATAAAATAGCTACCATTAGGCCCGACCAACCTAAATGGCTGCATAACAGTTTAAGAAAACTGATTCGACAAAGAAAACGCCTCCACCATATAGCCAAAGCAAAAAACAGTCCACAATCATGGGAAAAATACAGAATGAAAAGAAATGAAGTTGTCTCTGCGGTTCGTAAATCCAAACAGAATTACTTCACGAAAATTGACAATACCCTAAACTCCTCCACTACAACCTCATCTGAGTGGTGGAAGACTCTCAAGCTAGTCCTATTTAAAAGTCAAGTACCCATCCCCGACTACATTACAAATGACAAAGTCGCCTCAACTAATCTTGAGAAAGCCGACATTCTGAATGACTATTTCTGTAACATCTCACCTTTAAACGACGAAGGACTTTCCCTACCAGGTGTGCCCTTCGATACTGACCGACCAACATTGAGCCAGCTTACTCTTACCAACGAGGAAGTGCAAAACATACTAAACTCCCTGAACGTATCCAAAGCCTGTGGCCCAGACGGTATAAGTCCAAAGTTGCTAAAAAACTGCGCTTCCACCCTAGCTCCTCCGCTAACTCTGATTTTTAACAGAATGCTAAGTCAATCATTTTTCCCAAAGGAGTGGAAGAGGGGCAGCGTCGTCCCGGTCTTCAAAGCTGGAGACCACCATAGCGCAGCAAATTATAGACCCATAACCCTACTTAGCTGTATAAGCAAAGTTCTCGAAAGATGCATCTTCAAAAAAATTCTAACCTTCTTGCAAGATAACTCTCTACTCACCCCCATCCAATCTGGGTTTCTCCCATCTGACTCGACTGTCCTACAGCTAACGGAAATATATCATTTGTTCAGCTCAGCTCTGTACGAAAATAAAGAAATTCGGGTGGTCTTCTGTGACATTAGTAAAGCTTTCGATAAAGTTTGGCATGCTGGACTCCTATACAAATTAGAACGTATTGGCATTACAGGCCCCCTTCTACAATGGTTCTGTAAATACCTGGAGGATAGACAACAACGTGTGTGTATTAACTCTGTATCGTCATCTTGGAAATATGTAACTGCCGGCGTTCCCCAAGGCTCTATATTGGGTCCCTTGCTATTTTTGATATATATAAATGACATAGTCGAAAATATTAGAAGCAACATAAGACTGTTCGCTGATGACACAACGCTATTTCTTATTGTCGAGAACCACCAGCCAGCAGCAGATATTATCAATAAAGATATTAGAGCCATCGAGGACTGGGCAAAGACCTGGCTCGTCAAGTTTAATCCTAGCAAAACTGAAGCAATGACAATTACCCGAAAAACATCCAAACCAACACACCCCCGTTGGTAATGTCTGCCCAAACCATAAACCACGTTGAAAAACATAAACACCTTGGCCTAACCCTAAATGACCATGGCAGCTGGTCTGCTCATATTGCTGAAGTGTCGACAAAAGGGTGGCAACGGCTAGCCATGATTAGGCACCTAAAATACAGACTTGATCGTAAAGTTCTCGAAAAAATATATTTTTCCTTCATACGTCCCGTTTTGGAGTATGCTGACGTAGTCTGGGACAACTGCAGTATTGAAGAGTCCCAGTCTCTTGAAAAAATACAAATAGACGCAGCCAGACTCTGCACAGGCGCTACAAAATGTGCAAGTAAACATTCTATATATACAGAGACTGGGTGGGAAACATTGGAGTCTAGGCGTAAAAAACATAAGCTTATTCAATATTTTAAAATGTACCATGGCTTAGCACCTTCCTACACATCACTGATGATACCCCCCGCCTTGTCTGAAACACAGAACTACAATCTCCGAAATTTGTCTAACTTGACCTCTGTACCATGTCGAACGAATCATTATCAGTCGTCTTTTCTCCCATCGACTACTAAACTATGGAATGAATTACCAAACGACGTAAGAGAAAACCCAAATCTTACAAATTTCAAAAACTACCTCAACAATGACAAACGAATTATTCCCAAATTCTATGTGAACCACACATCGCGAGAAGCTCAAATTCTTCACTGCAGGCTCCGATTAGAATGCAGTAATTTGAAGGATCACCTATTTAAAAATCACATTTCCGATACAGCCTCTTGCAGCTGTGGCGACCGTGAAACAACCGAACACTTCCTGCTGTTTTGTCCCTCATGCAATGATGTTAGGAACACGACCCTTGGTGCTCTTAACTTCCCAATCAATGCAGACACCCTCATCTACGGAAGTGAATTTTTATCAGTGTCACAAAATCGAACAATCTTCGAGTCGGTGCATCAGTTTATTCTGCGATCAAAAAGGTTTTAGTGTTGGCTTCTTCAAAATCGACTCTGAAGCTTATCTCATAAGCATGGAGCGTAGACGAGGGGAGGCTGAGGTTCTGCCCCGCATTGTTTATACTTCTAGAAGCTAAGTCCATGACAGTGCTTTCACCTGCCTTCCTACTCATAGGCACCACACATCAAGGCATGCCATACTGGATCGCATGTGGTGTCTGTCGTCGACGCCCCTACTCGAAACGCTTCGCATTGCACACTCCATCAGCTCAAAAAGTCCCCTTTCTCTATCACTGTCCTGTTCCTTTCCTCATCTGTCTTCTAACAACATTAACCATAGCCAAAGTATAACAATAGTACAGCGCCTGCACGACCGGGACCCATCACTCGATGAGAACTGGCTAGCAATTACTTTACAACGCAAAAAGCGAGGAGTGAACATAAAACTAAGCATGCATCTATGGTGGGTCCTGATCGTGCTGGCGTAATAGTGTATGTACCAGCCGCATATGATATATTTCTACAAAATATTTGACTGGAAACAGCCGAGTATAAGCTCTTTAGCTTGATGCTGAATCCATTTCCTTAATAGTTGTATGCTTTTATTGATTTGTGTAAAAATGTACTTTCATACTTTGGAAATAAATACTGTTTAAACTAAAAGCAGACGACACTCGCAAACAAAATTCTTGAATAACTATTTTTTTTTCATTTTTTGTCTCAAAAACATAGGTTATGGCCCCTCTTTGGAACGAGCTCAATGAGCTCGTTCCAAAGAGGGTCATAACCTATGTTTTTGAGACCAAAAATGATAAAAATTATGAACGCGTTATCTTCCATATAATGAATGTTAGTCAAGAGTTTATTCCACATAAAACCGTCCAAGTTAGGATAAAGGACAAACCCTGGATGACTGCGGCCACTAGACGACATATTAGGGTTCGAAATAAAGCGCACAGGAAAGCTAAACTAACCAACAGCCCAAATGACTGGAGGGCTTTTAGGCAAGCTCGGAATGAGACAATCGCTTGCGTTCGAGCTACTAAAAAAGAACTTGTGACTTCAGCTCCAAGAACTGGTGCAAAGTTCTAAAAAGTTTTTCGAAACAGCAATGCACTGAGAGTCATATATTTCCACCACTCCTCGAAGGAAATGAAGTTATAAGTGATCCCATGGTAATAGCTGACACGTTAAACAAATATTTTGTTAGTCAAAGTAACACTGTGACCGATAAGGAACTTCCCCAAATCCCCTTTACCGAGCATCAATTAAACTCCGTTGACACCAGCCCAACCGAAGTGGAAAATCTGTTTTTAAATCTTGATACCACAAAGGCTAGTGGCCCTGACAGAATCAGTAATATTATTTTAAAAACATTTTCGGCACAATTAGCAACACCTTTTAGTATGTTGTTCAATTTGTCCTTGCTTCAAGGTAAATTCCCGGCTGTTTGGAAGCATGCTAATGTCATTCCAATCCATAAAAAGTCCTCCATAAACTTAAAGGAAAATTATCGACCCGTGTCTTTAACTAGAAGTGTAAGCAAAGTGTTTGAGAAAATAATATTTAAACGTGTTTTTAAATTTCTTATGGATAATAAACTGTTAACTGGCAAGTAGGATTATGAATTCAGATCTTGCAAAAATCGGGGAGTGGTCCAAAAAATGGCAGGTAAATTTTAGTCCTGAAAAAACGGTTGCTTTAAGCATTTCACGGAAAACTAATCCAAATCCCAAACCCCAGCTATATTTACTGGATAAAGCTTTAAACGAAGTAACCCATCATAAGCACTTGGGGATTACTTTTCACGGTACAGGTTCCTGGGATATACATATTGATAGTATAGTAAACAAGATTAGTCCAATGATCAATTGTTTTCGAAGCTTAAAATATAGAATATCGCGTGCATCACTAATTGCATTGTATAACCACTTTATACTTCCGTTATTTGACTATGCTGATGTTATATGGGATAACTGTACGGAGGAGAAAGCAAACATTTTAGAAAATCTCCAATTAGATGCCTTACGTACAATTTGTGGTGCACCTCGCGGTACTAGCCATGAACTTCTGTACAGAGAAACTGGTTTTGTCTCCCTGAAAACACGCCGAATCCGACATAAATTAACATTCTGCTTCAAAATGATAAATGGATTAGCACCTAATTACTTATCGCGGCAGAGCCCCCGAACCGTTGCTCAAAGGTCTGCATATTCTCTTAGAAATGATGAATAACTATGCACTATATTTTGTAGAACAAAAGATTTTTCAGATTCATTTTTACCATCGACAATTAGGCTATGGAACGAACTGGATTCTGAACTACGAAAATGTATAACCGTAAAAGCTTTCAAGTATTTGATAAAACGTGACGATCGTATAGTCCCCAAGTATTATCTTTCGGGCTCCAGAGCAGGTCAAATTCTCCACGCGAAAATACGCATGGGGTGTAGTAATCTTAATGCTCATAAATTTGACAGATTTATTGTGGGTGATCCAAAATGTGATTGTGGTTTCGGGTATGAAAGCACGGAACACTATATATTTAATTGCCCTCTCTTCATGATCCAGAGACAGACCCTTTTAAACAAATTAAACAATGTTAATGTATCCCTAAATACTCTTCTCTTTGGCGATCCCCAGTATTCAGATGAGGCCAATAGTTTGCTTTTTGTGGCTTTCCAGCAATATATAATCGACACTGGGAGATTCGATAGTCGCTGGTGGTGAGTGTGAGCAGTCACAAACTGCTCACACATCCCGCTGGATACTACTGAATCCATCAGTCCCACTTTTCTTTTTGTACATGGTGACCTTCCCTACGTAACAGGATATCTAAAATAGGAATAATAGGCATGTTTACTTGCTCGAAAATTTTGCCAGATACCATAGTGCCCACCATTCACTCTATAAACAAGTTGCAGCCAGTTTCTGTCCAGACATACAATTTATCAAGAAGTTGAGTTTCACACACTTACTATTATTGTATGACAACTTTAGAGTGCAATGATTTGTAATATCATCTAAGTCAAAGTGTAACTCCTCACCAGCACCTGCACCCGTTTGAATGTTTTTGTATCAGAATTGAATATTGTTGTAAGGGGGAGGCGTTTAAATAGGCTTAGTCTGTTCGCCAAACCCTATTTCATATTTGAAGGAAATAAAATTACTGTTTAAAAAAGAAAAAATAATGAAAATTAATTGGCAATTTTTGTGAATAGCGCTGGTCGGTGTTGGCCGTTACGTTGGGTAAAGGTTTAAGCAGTGATTTCTAGTCAAATCTTGGCTGCCTTAACAGGCAGCCAAGACTTGACTGCAAATCACTGCTAAGCAACCAACTGGATCTGTGTCGGTACATGTTATAGTTCAGTGTGAATTCAAGACAATTTCCCAGTCCCCAAAGGGTTAACAAAGCTGAGAAGAAAATCAGTAACATCTTTCGTAAAAATAAACCTTTCAACTATTATAGGCCTCAGCAAGGCTTTATAAGTTGCGAATATGGGAAAATAGGAAAATTCAGAGAGTTTCGTTTTTCATTGACGTGTTCAGTTCGGTTTTTCGGCATCCCCTTGATATCGCTATCGGTTAGGTTTTTCGGTATATTGCCCATCTCTATAACTGAGATATGAAAATATGATGCAAACGCATTTATAGACTGTTTTCCTTTCGTTTTTAGAGAATTTTAAAAATATTTTACTGAATGTTTCTCTATTGTGCTCACGGTTTATTCCATGTAGACCAATTCCACTTAGACCAATTCCAGGTAGACCAATTCCAGGGAGACCAATTCCATTTAGACCAATTCCAGGTAGACCAACGGTTGGTCTTTCTGGAATTGGTCTACATGGAATGATTATTTTTTTAAAAAATAAACTTTTTTTATTTTCAGTTTTGTTAAGGATTGCTGTTGATTACAAAGAAACTTAATAAATATAAAACTTTTGTTGAGGATTGCTGTTGATTTCAGAGGAACTTAATAAATAAAAACAGTTTCAAATTATTTGATGAATCTTTATTGAATATTATTTAAAAAAATTAACAAATAATTTTACAGAACATGATGGCTTAGAGAGGTTTCAATGAGCCATTCTTGAAAAGGATTAAGAAAAGTAATAACCTCATTAGTCACAGGATTAGCATAGCATTGATATGCAATTTATTTATTGCTTTGGTAATTGTTGTCTGTGAGTGCCATTTACTTGGTGTTTAGATAACAATATGGAGAATGGCAATTAAATAAAAGTTGCAATAAAAACCTTGATTAGGTGGCTGACATCACTTTTTCATTTTCAAGTGACATCCACATTTCTATAATTTTATCTACAAAATTGAAATTCTTAAGCACTAAAATAATTCTTTGGAAGAATTTATTTTGGTAGAAACACACACAATTCTATAATTTTATTGACAAAAAAATGCTTTAAGCACTAAAATAATTCTATGAGAAATTCAATTCTGTTAATAAAGTTGTAGAAATGTACGTATGACTGAAACAAGTTCACGGAAATGTGGACTGATAAAAATCTTTGATGTGGGTGATGTGTTACTGAATAAAACAATGGTCATTGTCTGATCCCATTCTCCAGTACCCCAAGTGTAATGTAAACACCCAAACTGTGACAAACTGTTATGGATTCACAGTGGAAACAAAATAACACTTCAAACAACCTGTTAGCTTGTTAACAAACAAAGTATATACTTTTCAACCTGGCTCTGCGAAAGCAAAAGGTCCCCAGAGAGTGGAGGGAAAGTAAGGTGTCGTTCATACACAAAAAGGGGGATAAGGAAGTTCTAGATAACTATAGGGGGATATCAGTTAGTAGTAACATCGGAAAAATATTCTGTAAGGTCATATACGGTAGACTTGAGGAAGTTATTGAAGAGAAAGGTTTTTTAGGAGAAATTCAAAATGGTTTCAGGAAAGGTCGAAGAGTCACTGATCACCTATTTACACTCACCCAACTGATAGAATCAACAAAGGCTGAAAAGAAAAAGATGTTTCTGGCATTTCTAGATGTGAAAAAAGCGTACGACCGAGTGTGGAGGGAAGGTATGTGGCGAAAGCTCGAGGGCATCGGACTGGGGGGTGACTTTGTGGGAATCATGAAAGCACTGTGCAAAGCCAACTCAGTCTAGGGAGTATCACTACAAAACGAGTCCCTATGGATATAGGCCTCAAGCAGGGGTGTATCTTTTCACCGATTTTGTTTGCATTGTATGTTAAAGATTTAGGGGACGAACTAATTCAGAGTGCGGAGGGGGTAAATGTTGGAGACATAAAGGTACCAGGCTTATTCTTTGCGGACGACATGGTGTTAATGTCTAGAACTGAACAGGGGCTAGAGAAATTGCTGGAAATTGTTGGTAGATATGGGAACACTTGGCGGCTCGAACTAAATGAAAATAAAAGCAAGGTAATACCCGTTGGACGCAAGGTAGATATGACGAAGAGATGGAGAGTGGGGGAGTTCTCAATCCCCGAAGGGGAAAGCAAACAAATCACTGTAGGAGAAACGGGAGAGTATGAGTATCTAGGGGTAAGCATAAATATAACGGGAAGAGGGGTGTACAGAAATTACTCAGCCAAACTGATTCTGAAGGGGAAAAGAATTCTGAACCAACTAAAACTTTTAGGGAAAAATAGTTTCAACAAGGTCTTTGTGGGGAAAACAGTGTGGGAGAGGGTGGGTTTACCAAGTATAACGTATGGCACGGACGTGATTCCATTAAACCAAACCGTTATTAAGAAGTTGGAAAGTACTCAGAATGATGCCGGCAGATGGATAACAGGGTCGAGTAATGCTGCAGCTTTGGAAGCAGTAAGGGGGGAGCTTGGGTGGATGAAAATCAAGGACAGGGTAGATTTGGGAAAACTGTGTTACTTTAACTACTTGAGAAACCTGCCTGACAACCGGTGGTGCAAATTGATGCTCGATACCATTTGGAATTCTAATATAGATACGGGGTGGTCAAAACATGTGAGGGAACTAATGGACAATTACTCTATAGAGGTCACAAACATAGAAGTAGGAATGAAAGAAGGCAAAAGGTTTGTCAAAGAGAGAGTCATGGAAGATTGCAATCGAAACTGGCGAGCAGGGGTTAGCGTGAAAAGATCACTGCAGGGGTTACAATATAAAGAAAAGCCAGCTTTTGAGAAGTACCTAGATGGCACCTTTGGAGGGTCACTGCTGTTCAAACTGAGATCAAGATCACTGGAGCTTCGGGGAAAAATTGGGAGAGATGAAGAAAAGGGATGCCAAATGTGCCACTCTGGAGTAGTGGAGACCCTGGAACATTTTCTCTTGGAATGCCCACAGTATATACCTCATAGAATAAAATTTACTGGAAGAATAATGCAGAAGTGGGGTGAAGAAACAAAGGATAGATGGCTGAAGGGGGACACGAGGGAGAGGGTAGGAATGCTTATTGAAGAAATTGAAAAAGAGGAAGTGAGGGATACTATTAAGCAGTTTATATCTGAATGCTGGGAGGAGAGGAGGGGAAGAGGGGGTGGGGTGCAGGGGGAATGATGGCCTTCTCTTATGAGGACCGCGACAAATCAGCGGCTGGCCAAAGAGTTATTATTATACAAAAATATTTTTATGCAAGCATGCATAAAATCCCCAAACCCCCCACCCACCCATTGAAAAAATACAAAATAATATCTGAAAAAAATGACAATAGAAAAATTCCAAGTAGGCCAACTGTGAATTACTCTTTATATCAAATTGGTCTACCTGGAATTGGTCTACTTGGAATTAATCTAAATTAATTTAAACTGAGTTGGTCTACCTGGAATTGGTCTAAGTGGAATTGGTCTACATGGAAGACGCCGTGCTCACACTTGCCATCAGGCACGATCGCGGATGCTGTATAGCAGTCATGGCCTTACTTTATGGAATGTTTGGAAGCAAACTGACATTTTTCAAAGTTCGGGACTTTTGTGAATGAAAAATCTTCACTATAATTTTAATATAGCAGAGAAGAGATGAAAATGTTGTAGAATACCATGGTATTCTTCCCTAAAGATCTCTCTAATGTATTCACACATACTCCTTGCACTTACAAGATTACTTGCATCGGAGGGTATAAGGAATCAAATTTGCTCGAACGTCAAGATTGAAATGTCATTACAAAATTTAGTGAAACCATCGGGAAAATACTTGATTTTGTCCACTTGTCATTAAATTAATCGGAGATATACATGTGCACCGGCCTGCAGCTGATATTTGTGTGGGACGGTCCAGCCCACCTGCACCCGCCATATTGACTTCCGTTCAAAAAGTTCTTCCCATATCTCTGTCGGTATACATATTTATTATATGACTATGTAATTTAACCGCTAAATATTACTATTGTTTTTTACGATCTTTTCCTGGTCCCCCGAAAATCCACAGAATGGAATCCGATTCCGACGGATTCACTTACGGGTGCGTTTGAATTCGCATAATTAGCTGTTCCGGTCGCAGATAGTACTTTACTCTGAGCTGGAATGGGTGCGCCCGAACGGCGGTCCGAGTTTTTTTTTATCGTATTCATCATATTTTTGTATCGTATTCTGCGCAGCAGGGAATTCCCCGGAAGTGTGCACCTGTTACAAAAATAAGTGTAAACAAAAATAGTTCTTTTTTACTTCAATCCAATTTACCAAACAAGGGCTGGGGGAATTGTTCATGCTAGCGTTGGCATGCGACGTTGAACTATACGTCATATAATAAACCTTTTATCGCTACAGTGAAGTGATCTGGGTCGTCGCATCAGGTCTCGTTGAGAAGGTCAGATTGCCGGATCAAATGAGCTGCCTGTGGCAGCTCGTTTGATCCGCCGATCTGACCTCCTCAATGAGACGTGATACTGCGACCCAGATCACTTCACTGTAGTGATAAAATGTGAATACTAATCATGGTTATTGACCAAAACCAGGCGCGAATCTAGGATTTGAGTAGGGCTGGAAATTCTACGTCGGTTCATCAAAAGTAACCGCTACTATAGGTCGAGACACGTAGAGTTCCCATTTAGAGACTTGCCTATCTCAGATTTCCGGATAAATCGAATCAGGTAGCAGTAGAACTAGTAATATTAGTAATAGTACATTTGGCCACGAGTTGTTCTCCTGAAATATTATATTATCAGTTCTGATACGAATATGTTAGCAGACTTCCAGGAACCGCAGGTGCCTGCAGTCAACTCTGTTTGTTGATTGCAAGAATTTTTCGTGTTCTGTACATCACAACCTTCATTTTGCTGTATAATATCTGTATATTTAATTGGAATTTATAGAATATCAGCGGTGGAAATTTCAAACTAACCAAATTTTCCTTAACATTTCAAAATTTCATTTTTTATATGAAATTCCCATACCCTTAGTGTTGAATTTTCTGACAACTTTAGGAAATTAAGGGGAGGTAACTTTCCCGTAAATTTCTGCCAGTAACGAAATTTATCAACCATGTTAAACTAGGCCTGGGACGAGCCGAACGGTGCACGATAAACTGGGGACTAGTTTCAGACTCTAAGCAATTAACTACAAAAAAGAAGCCAATGAATTAAAGGAAAACAAAACACTAAAATAAGACGAGACTTGCAATTAAAATACCTGAAGAACTAATTTTTTTTCATTTTTTATCAGAAAAACATAACTTATGACTCCTCATTGGAACTAGCTCAACGAGCTCATTCCAATGATTGTGTCATAAGCTATGTTTTTGTGATAAAAAATGAAAAAATAATGACAATTGGATAGTATTTTTTGTGAATAGCGCTGGCCGGTTTTGGCCGTTACGTTGAGTAAAGGGTTAAAGGAAAACGAAACACCAAACTGTCTTCCAATTAGAAGTACGAGCGTACTCTGATGTCCAATTGTGCTATAGAGGATCTTTACAGTTTTCCAATTCCGGTTTGTTTGGACACGTGTCGCCCCTGCTTACCCCAACCTTGTTAACTGAACAAAGACGATGGAGGTTGTACTGGCGTTTTCACAATAAATAATTATAATAGAGCAATATGTTAGATTTAATAATTGATGACACCAGCGATGATGCGCTTTGTTTGTATGATAGGTACTGGGTCAATAAAAAATTTCCTTGAAACGAGACACCACTCCACATCGAATGATTAGTACTCTAATGAGAGCAATATGACAAAGATATATGGATTTTATAACAAGCATCAAAGCAACATAATTAGGAGTTGAAAATTCGTTTCCTCTCCCAGTTTTTACAATTATTCTTAACGAGAAGCGGATCCGGGAAGTAGGGGAGCACTGTACATTTCAAATAACCCCCACGAAATCTATACGAACATTCGCGGGTTATTTCCAGGCCTGGGTATGCCAAGGTAGCACCAGGGTATTTTAGGATAATACACGGTGTACGTTGGTATTCGATCATAACAGGGGCGGCGGAAGTTCCATAAAAGTGGAGACACAAATTTACAAAGGTACCGTGGTTCTACCCAGTGCGAGAAAGGTTACAATCGTATATCGGTAAATGTACCACGACGCGCTTTCGTCTCGCGTTCAGATGAATATGCCGTTGTGTGGTCACTGCCTTGTCCGTTTCTTCTACTTCAACCATTTTCCAGTCCGAATGCCAGCCTTCGGGATGGAAGACAGTCGAAGCAGAAGAAACGGACCGAAGCGACCGAAAGTGGGATTCCCTGGCTAAATATTATTGTTTGGATTTGCAAATGATGTTACAGGAATGTATGTATATTGACACGTATTCGTGCGCCCATTTTAACTCATTGTGTAACTGCGAAACATATCTGTGGGAAAAAGTGGAGGGTCACGTGCCCCCCTGACTCCACCGCCTCTGGTTTATAACTTTTTATAAGGGACTGTCTGTTGCATTTACTACGTTCCCTTCTACTTGAAGGAAATGGCATCGAGACTTATTAACCCTTTGCCCAACGCAGACGATATCAAAATTTATAATTTTAAATATCATTTTTTTAAAGTTTTCAAAAAATTTCAACAAAACCATATCATCTGATCCCTCGTTGGAACGAGCTCGACGAGCTCGTTCCAACGAGGGGTCACATGATATGGTTTTGTTGAATTTTTATATATTTTTTCAACTGCTGAATTTGCATATTACGTGGACGGATACGATCGATTCGTTGGGTAAAGGGTTAAGGATAAAACTTTGTAATAATAAATGTTTAAGGTTTCCATGTAATTACGCATTTTATAGAAAAGAAAGCATATTTATTTATTTACAGTGACTCAGTGGTAACGCCATTGATCACGGTCCACGGTTCGATACCCACCAGGGGTTAACTGCGTTGTCCCCTTGGACAAAACACTTATTCCCGATTGCCCACGTGGAGGCTCGGTGGCGCTTTGTACTGCTCTTTGATGGTGCACTTATCCTTCAACCAATTTTAACCCCGGTTGTGTGGAATCTGCACGTTGGGGGTGACAGTTGCTCGCCGCTGGATACCCCGACATCCTCCACCTGTGAAACTGTCCGAAGCAAGGTGATCCTGGCTGTCGAAAGTGTCGTTAACAATCTTGTACAGGGGTGCGCACTATAAGAAGAATACAAATTCTGTCACAGATTGCAATGCTTACAATGGGCAAGGTAAGGATGTATCATTGACCCGAGATGTGTCGTGCAGCGTATTCCGTGCTTACGAGAATCATTAAGGTACAATCTATTCATATGGTGACGGCTAAAAACTAACTACCCCCACTGGGACGAGGGTACGAGTAGGGAATATGATGTACAAAATTTCCTGCAAGAGAATAACCTCAATAATGCAAGACATCTCTCGTAAGAACAATTAGTTGGGAAACATTATTACTTTCCAAAGTGTGATTTACTGGGATTTCCGGATTTGATTATAAACGATAATTTCACAAGTGAATTATACAATCGACAATTGGGTCATGTATCCGTGCGCGCAAACGAAGACGCTTTGTCGTTGGTGTAATGGGGACTTCATTGGGTTTTTTTTTGTTTTTTAACACTTTACCTAACATGAAAAGCAGACGAAACTTGAATAACTATTATTTTCATTTTTGTCTCAAAAACATAGGTTATGACCCCTCATTGGAGCTCGACAAGATCGTTCCAATGAGGGGTCATAACCTATGTTTTAGAGACAAAAAATGAAAAAATAATGAAAATTAATTGGCGATTTTTGAGAATAGCGCTGGCCGGTTTTGGCCGTTACGTTAGGTAAAGGGTTAAATAATATAATTATCATTAATTCAGTCAGACAGATGGCTACTGAAATTTCATCCGGACAAATGTGTCACTATGAATGTTGGAAAGAGCCTGTACAAGCCACTGTATTTCCTTCTAAAAAGCGACGGTAGTAGGTGCCAGTTAACAGAAACAATTAAGGAAAAGGACATTGGAGTGATTACAGACAACCAAATAACGTTTGACAACCATGTTAAAGAAAAAGTCCAGAAGGCAAACAAAATACTAGGAGCTATCAGAAGATCTTTTAATGGCTAAATTGTACAAAGGACTGGTACGACCACATCTAGAATATGCCCAACCAGTATGGAAACCCTACAAAATGAAACAAATTGATATGTTGGAAAGAGTGCAGAGAAGAGCGACAAAACTGGTTCCCGGGCTCAAGAACCTAGAGTACACCGATCGGCTGAAACAAATGAACCTACCTACACTACAGTACCGACGTCACAGAGGTGACATGATTGAATGTTACAAACTTTTTAATAATTATGACCAGGAAGTTGCAAATATACTAGCCAGAAATTATGACTGCCGAACACGAGGACACAACTATAAACTCTACAAAGACACACCCAGAACTGAAGTTAGAAAAAATGCGTTTAGCCACAGAGTTGTGAAGCCATGGAACAACCTCCCACAGGAGATAGTAAATGCTGCTAACCTCAACACCTTTAAAAATCGATTGGATAAGCATTGGAAGACACAGGAGGTGAGGTTAAGCTACAAATCTGAATTGGTGGCTGGGACAAGACCCTTCGAAGTGGAGTCAAATTTAGACAATCAGGTACAAACTATACACGAGATCGGCACCAGAGAAGATGTGGAGAAAGTGGTGAACAACCAGCGTCCACTAAAGACATAAGGTTACATAAGGTAAGGTATAAGGTTAATAATGAAAAGTAATAAACAGAGTAATCGCTTGACTGGACTGGTTACGTGAAATACCTCTCATGAATTATTTCACGTAACCAGTCCACCAGTCAAGCGATTACTCTCTATGTATTATACTTCTACCAAGCTCTAGTTATATCATATACGATCCACGGAGAAGGAGAATTCGGTTGCCCTGTTGGAAAACATTTTAAGGGTTCTTACAAACAGGGATGCTCATGCGCGCACAACAGCAGTTCAAGCACTCACACTTTCACTTTCTTGTAGTTTTTACATACACACACATATATACGTCCACTAAGACACACATCCACTTATATCTGCTTTGAACATGCACGCACATACACAAACATACCTTTACGTGCGAATGTTCTTGTAGATCTTTGGGATCTATTGAAACACGGGGAATACGGCTCTTTTTTTCAATTTACAAAGATTTTCAGTTCTCCGGTATTTCAAGCAGCCTTGGGCTTATTCGTCAGTGTGTTTGGTGAAGAGTCAGAACTGTTGAAGATCGCAACAAAGATAATTGAACGCTATTCATTTGAAGACTAGCCAATGAAGTGTGCAGCGAGGATCGAAAGTCACGTCAATGTTATAGATATTTTTATCTACGATATCGACATTTTAAAGCATCTGTTGCTAGAGTCAACATACAGAGAAAAAAAACCTATTCATTAGACAATCTGACTGGAGCCATAAGGGATTACGATGCTACTACCTACAGAATGTTTTTTCGTTTTTTGGACTGTGGCATTCTCCCGATGGTCTTCGGGTAAGTATAGCACAACAAAGTACTGATGGGAAAAACAGGTGCAGGGGGGGTGGGGGGTGGGGGCCTACTTAATTGGATATATATAAAATGTTCCCATAGTATGATAGTAGCTTGGTGTACCAAAGGTTCACCACGAGTGGTGAAGTGGTGTTAACCGCGAGCCTTCGTTGCACGGTTAACACCTCTTCACCACGAGTGGTTAACATTTGGTGAAGGCTCGCGGTTAACACCATTTCACCACTCGTGGTGAACATTTGGTACACCAAGCTATTTTGGGTATATTTTATTTATACCATGATCGTCAGATTATTAAGAGTCGCTATTATTTTTCTCGATTTTACTGAGCAGCGAATTTGTTTTTGTTTACACGAGAATCGGTGGGCGGTACTTCCGCTGTCAATTTTATCACCGAAACAAAATAGAAAAAGAAACGGGCCTTTTTCATTTTAATAACAGAATAACATACTATTTCGTGTTATGGGTGCTTTATTAACATGAGACAATACATGTTTGTTAATTTTTGGTGTTTTATGGGGTAAACACATTTGAAAACGTAATGAATAATTGCCACTTTCATTTCACTCATCGGGAGGCGACATGCGATAAATTTAGACAAGTTCGCATTCAGGCCGCCGTCACCAAAGGTCAACTTGGATGTAGTTCCACTGTAGGTACATGTACATTTTAACTACTGAAATCCCATTGCTGGCGTGTTCACCACGATTTGCGTATAAAGCTAAAATTTGTATCATAGGCTTTCCATATACAGTAGAATAGGTAATCATGGTATAAATCTTAATTCTTAACTGAATAACTCTGTAAATCGTATATAACTTTCAAACAAGAAACTATTTAGCAAACCCTCGGGACAAATTTGGCCCGTTAATTGCGTACAGATTGTAGATTAAACTCCTGTTAATTGAATAAAAAATCTTTCAATCTATCGACACTGATAATCACTGATTTTCCCCTATTTATGAAAAAATTTAACTCAGCACATCTAATACAGGCGTTTTATTCTATTATATCTTGTTTGCCAGAGATCAGCGGGGCTCCACTCAAAATATGTCTTGCTTTATAGAAGAGTTCAAATCAGACGTATTACGCTCGAATTAGTAAACGTTGAAGGAAAATAGTTCATTATAAGTTCACCGCAATAGAGGAGGTCAACTTTTTCCATATTGGGTCAGGAGTGTGGAGGTGGGGTGGGAGTGGGGGCTTACATGATACGTCACATTTGTTTCCAAATCACACTTGGAACATTTCAAAGTGCACAGCCCTTGTCAATAAATAGCGGACATGAATTCGATTCAAAGTTAAGTAAAAGATATTGGTATATTACGGGCTCCATCATCTATGTTAAATCTTTCAACATCGGTGTCCTAGAAAGTAACATTTCAGTCAATACTGTCAACGCAGAAATGGGCGAAACCATCCTGGTTTGTTGGGAGGTTCAGAAATAATTTAATCCAACAGCTCTATTGAGCTGTTGGATTAAATTATTACCGAACCTCGCTCCACTTTTTTTGCTCTTTATGTCGTCTGCTCGACCACTACAAATTTTTTCTTCATGCAAAAGAACAGCGGGTTGAAAGGGTTAAAATTAACTTTTATAGCAAGTATCGGTTGAAATATTAATAATATGGTAAATCCGAATTTAAAACGAAAGTTTAGGTTAAGACCACATAGAAATGTGATTGCCTACAGTCGGAATTGAGTCGCGTATCTTCGTTGATTTGTAAAGCGAAACTATGCGCTAAAATTTCGAAAACTCCAACATTCTAAAAGCACTGATATAAATTTCGTATTACCAATATTAGTAACATGAAAGTTTGTATTGTTAAGTTTTACGTTAGGAAATGGATGAAATATGATGATATTTACAATACCCGTCATCTTTGGTTCTCAAATTCATTTCACGCGTGTGTTTATTATTTTGGAAAGAAAGGTCACGTGACCCCCCCCCCCCCCCCCCCATCCCCACACATAACCAGTATAGGGAGTGCAGATAACGTTTATTCGCAACGCACACATTGTATCCAGTACGCAACAACATTTAATCAAAAAGTAAAGAAAACTGTGATATTGTTATACTTTTTTTTTGCAAGATAGAAAACTTGTCATCATTTCAACTTGTAGGAAGTTACACACCACAGAATGAAGAAAACCTACGCTTGAAGCTGACGACAAATTACAAAAGTGATGTCAGGCCAAATGACAAAGTTGCAGTGGATGTCAGAATGATTTTAATGGCCATTAAAAGTGTTGTAAGTTTTTCTCGTACAAAAATATATATATTACTTGAATAGTGCCACCAAATACTAGAGGAGTGGAGCTACCCCGACAGTCACTAAAATTACATGCCAAGTTTCGACCCGTGACCCTCGGATTCGGTCCGGAGGCCCACTGGTTAGTTAAAACTTTGCTTGCAAACCAGCATTCGAGATATTATTTGGGTAAAGAATCCATTCTACTGGTGTTTTATCTGTTAGTTGATTATTCGCACATGATTAATTCTTCCCCTTCCAGTGCCGCCCATAGTCACGTGCTTCATATTCCATGCCAGAGATGTGCGGAATACAGTATCAGTATAGAGCCAGTACTGATTTACCGCACCGAGGGAATCTCAAAACAACGAAATTTCGGTATTGAAAAATATGTCCGACATTAGTTAAAAAATAAAATGACAAACAACAGAACATTATGCAAACGTCGAGACAAGAAAAGACCATGGACTATGAACTTCTAAAGGCAGTCATTTGAGGTAACAAAGAAGCCGAAAGAAAATACCCAGAGGGTATTTTCTCTCAGCTTCTTTGTTACATCAAATGACCGATGGCGATTGCCTGCGTTGCTTCCAACATTTTGACAACCCGGCGGCTTTGTCTACTGTAAAACGGGTCTTGATGACTCAATAAATACCACAACACTTGTGTAATTGGCATAAGACCGCTTGCTGTCGACAGACCTACAGTTTATTGAAGCACTTCAAAAACACAAAAAACCTTCATTGACTACTCAACCGGCCAGGTAAAAAAAACAGAGATAAAAATTGTTCGGTTAAAAAATTCACTCTGGAAACCCTGTGTTCGGATTGCCTATGCAATCTTGCCGTCTTAAGAGCTGATGCCGAACCTCACCAAAAACAATGAAAATACACAAAAATGACGCATAGTTGTACTAATATTCACCCGATGGTCAAGAACGGTAATAGAGGAAAATTGAATCTTGTACCAGAGCAGCGAAAAGCCAGATTGATTGCGACCCTGTTTCGCGGAACCAAACAACATTCAAAGTCCAAACAACACGCTTGTCATGCATACTTTGCATCAGCGGCCACCCGATTAACCTACACCTGCCATATGCTTATGACAAAATGAGCCTCCAAGACAAATATTTTCCGCTACACTGTTCGTGCCGCGGAAAAATTTGATGAACTACAGCTGAGCAGTATACGTTATGGGTGGTGGGAATGAGAGGAACTCGCGGATTATGGCACTAAACGAGGAGCTGGAAGAGCACTGCAAAGACTTGGGAATACATTTCATTGACCACTGGGATTCATTCTGGGGACAAGGAGAGTTGTATGGGCGAGACGGATTGCATTTAAGTAGGATGGGTACAGACCTGTTGGGCCAAAAAATTTTACAGGTGGCTGGGCCTTTTTTGGAGAAAAGGGGGGTAGGGGACCACAGCCGATAACCCAGAGGGGCACAAATGCTGGGAACATAGGAAGAACAACAAACATGCACAACACAGGGACATACCAGGGGTATAATAATGTGCCAGTGATGACAAAAAAACAAAGATTCATTAAGTTTGGGTACTGCAACATCCAGGGTCTGCACACGAAAGTAAGCGAAATATCAACAATGATGGACGAAGGAGACTTCGATATAATGGGTCTAAGTGAGACGTGGATACGACGGGATGAGCGGGTTGATCAGATGAAGGGTTGCGTGTGGATAGGAGCTGGGCGAACTGAGGGTCAGAAACGGGGTGGGGGTGTTGGCATCTATGCTAAAGAGGAATTACAGCCCTCATTGATTACAGATCTCACAGAAGCAAGGACTCAGATTCCAGTATCCAACGAAATAGACTGGGCAAAAATCAAGTTAGGAAGCAGGAGTGTTGCCGTTGGTGTTGTATACTTAGCAGTGGAGGGAAGTAATCCCGAGTGGAATGATTCAATATATACAACTCTTAGATCGAATATCACAGAGCTTGAAAGCAGAGGGTTCAGTATTGTCCTAATGGGGGACTTCAATGGGCACATCGGGGATAAGGAGGAGGGCATACAGGGAGGTGATAGGAAAATTAACACGAATGGGAGGAAGATGTTGGACCTATCAAAAGAGCTTGGTTTAAAGATCCTGAACAGGGATGCGAAATGTAAGGGTAAATGGACCTGGGAGAGGAACGATAAGAAAACAATAATTGATTATATACTCACTGACGTTAGCGTATGGAGGGAGGTTATAGATGTAGAAACAGATGACGAGGGAAAAAATGACTTGGGTAGTGATCACAACCTGATAACAGTTAAGATTATGGGCAAAAAGACGAATAGAGACAGAAATACCTTCAAGGAAGTTTGGGGACTAAAACAAGGAGCCGACTGGAAGCAGTTTCGGGAAAAACTAAAACCAAGTCTTGAATGTATACCTAGGGATGCAAATGTCCAGAGTATTTCAGATGGCATAGTAAACAGCCTAACAGAGGCAGGGAAGGATTGTATAGGAAGGGTGAGGGTCCCAACGAGAGAGCTCGGATACAGGGTTAACGAGGGACTGAAAAAGGCTATAAAAGAAAGGAAGGTAAAATGCGCTGCTTACAGAAGAAGTAGGAAGCTTAAAGGGGTGGATAACAATGACACGAGACTAATGAAAGGAGAATATGAACTGGCACGGAAAAAGGTGAATGAGATAAAGAATAATAATAGGAAGGAGCGCAATTGCAGTCTTGCCAGAACAATAAAGAAAACGGGGGGTTCGAGCTCAAACGTATTTTGGAACTGGGTAAATAAACGGGGGAAAAGTAGTGTGCAGAGTATCAAAGTGGATGGGGAAAGTACAGAAGATAAAGGCAGTATCGCTTCAGAGTTAGTCAAGCACTGGGAAAAGATAAACGATAGGCGATGGGGCAGTGGGTCCCCACCAAAAAGAAATACACTGGTGGAGGAGAACCTATCCAATCGTGTATGTAGCGAAATAACGGCAGAAGAAGTGCGAAACGTGGTCTCGAAATTAAAAAATGGTAAAGCGGGAGGGACTGATGAAATTCCGAACGAATTCCTCAAAAATGGAGGGGAGGCACTTATTGAAGTCCTGACAAACCTTTTCAACCTGGCTCTGCGAAAGCAAAAGGTCCCCAGAGAGTGGAGGGAAAGTAAGGTGTCGTTCATACACAAAAAGGGGGATAAGGAAGTTCTAGATAACTATAGGGGGATATCAGTTAGTAGTAACATCGGAAAAGTATTCTGTAAGGTCATATACGGTAGACTTGAGGAAGTTATTGAAGAGAAAGGTTTTTTAGGAGAAATTCAAAATGGTTTCAGGAAAGGTCGAAGAGTCACTGATCACCTATTTACACTCACCCAGCTGATAGAATCAACAAAGGCTGAAAAGAAAAAGATGTTTCTGGCATTTCTAGATGTGAAAAAAGCGTACGACCGAGTGTGGAGGGAAGGTATGTGGCGAAAGCTCGAGGGCATCGGACTGGGGGGTGACTTTGTGGGAATCATGAAAGCACTGCATACGGATGTGCAAAGCCAACTCAGTCTAGGGAGTATCACTACAAAACGAGTCCGTATGGATATAGGCCTCAAGCAGGGGTGTATCTTTTCACCGATTTTGTTTGCATTGTATGTTAAAGATTTAGGGGACGAACTAATTCAGAGTGCGGAGGGGGTAAATGTTGGAGACATAAAGGTACCAGGCTTATTCTTTGCAGACGACATGGTGTTAATGTCTAGAACTGAACAGGGGCTAGAGAAATTGCTGGAAATTGTTGATAGATATGGGAACACTTGGCGGCTCGAACTAAATGAAAATAAAAGCAAGGTAATACCCGTTGGACGCAAGGTAGATATGACGAAGAGATGGAGAGTGGGGGAGTTCTCAATCCCCGAAGGGGAAAGCAAACAAATCACTGTAGGAGAAACGGGAGAGTATGAGTATCTAGGGGTAAGCATAAATATAACGGGAAGAGGGGTGTACAGAAATTACTCAGCCAAACTGATTCTGAAGGGGAAAAGAATTCTGAACCAACTAAAACTTTTAGGAAAAAATAGTTTCAACAAGGTCTTTGTGGGGAAAACACTGTGGGAGAGGGTGGGTTTACCAAGTATAACGTATGGCACGGACGTGATTCCATTAAACCAAACCGTTATTAAGAAGTTGGAAAGTACTCAGAATGATGCCGGCAGATGGATAACAGGGTCGAGTAATGCTGCAGCTTTGGAAGCAGTAAGGGGGAGCTTGGGTGGATGAAAATCAAGGACAGGGTAGATTTGGGAAAACTGTGTTACTTTAACTACTTGAGAAACCTGCCTGACAACCGGTGGTGCAAATTGATGCTCGATACCATTTGGAATTCTAATATAGATACGGGGTGGTCAAAACATGTGAGGGAACTAATGGACAATTACTCTATAGAGGTCACAAGCACAGAAGTAGGAATGAAAGAAGGCAAAAGGTTTGTCAAAGAGAGAGTCATGGAAGATTGCAATCGAAACTGGCGAGCAGGGGTTAGCGTGAAAAGATCACTGCAGGGGTTACAATATAAAGAAAAGCCAGCTTTTGAGAAGTACCTAGATGGCACCTTTGGAGGGTCATTGCTGTTCAAACTGAGATCAAGATCACTGGAGCTTCGGGGAAAAATTGAGAGAGATGGAGAAAAGGGATGCCAAATGTGCCACTCTGGAGTAGTGGAGACCCTGGAACATTTTCTCTTGGAATGCCCACAGTATATACCTCATAGAATAAAATTTACTGGAAGAATAATGCAGAAGTGGGGTGAAGAAACAAAGGATAGATGGCTGAAGGGGGACACGAGGGAGAGGGTAGGAATGCTTATTGAAGAAATTGAAAAAGAGGAAGTGAGGGACACTATTAAGCAGTTTATATCTGAATGCTGGGAGGAGAGGAGGGGAAGAGGGGGTGGGGTGCAGGGGGAATGATGGCCTTCTCTTATGAGGACCGCGACAAATCAGCGGCTGGCCAAAGAGTTATTATTATACCAAAAAATACCATCCGATGTGGGTATTGGTGTGAGTACAAGTATGTTGTTGACAGGAAATACCGAACCGATCCCGAGGTAAACCATTTTATCACATAAATGGCCGTTTATTTGAACAATAAAGGCCTTGGATAAATTTTTGCTTTATTCACCTTGTAAGGTGATAAATTTTCCCCATAGGTTTAACACTGAAAGAATTTATTTCCCTAGTGGCGACAAACTTGTTGACCTCTAACCTCTACCACATTTGTCTAGAATAATTAATAGTTCGATTGTTGATTTCTTTAAATCTTTTTGAAAGTATTACACAATGCCAGTAGAAAACACCACACACTGCTCATATAAAGTATTACACAATGCCAGTAGAAAACACCACACACTGCTCATATAAAGTATTACACAATGCCAGTAGAAAACACCACACACTGCTCATATAAAGTATTACACAATGCCAGTAGAAAACACCACACACTGCTCATGTAATAAAGTATTACACAATGCCAGTAGAAAACACCACACACTGCTCATATAAAGTATTACACAACGCCAGTAGAAAACACCACACACTGCTCATATAAAGTATTACACAATGCCAGTAGAAAACACCAACCCACTGCTCATATAAAGTATTACATAACGCCAGTAGAAAACACCACCCACTGCTCATATAAAGTATTACACAATGTCAGTAGAAAACACCACCCACTGCTCATGTAATAAAGTATTACACAATGTCAGTAGAAAACACCACCCACTGCTCATGTAATAAAGTATTACACAATACCAGTAGAAAACACCACCCACTGCTCATGTAATAAAGTATTACACAATACCAGTAGAAAACACCATCCACTGCTCATGTAATAAAGTATTACACAATGCCAGTAGAAAACACCATCCACTGCTCATGTAATAAAGTATTACACAATGCCAGTAGAAAACACCACCCACTGCTCATGTAATAAAGTATTACACAATGTCAGTAGAAAACACCATCCACTGCTCATGTAATAAAGTATTACACAATACCAGTAGAAAACACCACCCACTGCTCATGTAATAAAGTATTACACAATGCCAGTAGAAAACACCATCCACTGCTCATATAATAAAGTATTACACAATGCCAGTAGAAAACACCACACACTGCTCATGTAATAAAGTATTACACAATGCCAGTAGAAAACACCACCCACTGCTCATGTAATAAAGTATTACACAATGCCAGTAGAAAACACCACCCACTGCTCATGTAATAAAGTATTACACAATGCCAGTAGAAAACACCAACCCACTGCTCATATAAAGTATTACATAACGCCAGTAGAAAACACCACACACTGCTCATATAAAGTATTACACAATGCCAGTAGAAAACACCAACCCACTGCTCATATAAAGTATTACATAACGCCAGTAGAAAACACCACACACTGCTCATATAAAGTATTACACAACGCCAGTAGAAAACACCACACACTGCTCATATAAAGTATTACACAATGCCAGTAGAAAACACCAACCCACTGCTCATATAAAGTATTACATAACGCCAGTAGAAAACACCACCCACTGCTCATATAAAGTATTACACAATGCCAGTAGAAAACACCACCCACTGCTCATGTAATAAAGTATTACACAATGTCAGTAGAAAACACCACCCACTGCTCATGTAATAAAGTATTACACAATACCAGTAGAAAACACCACCCACTGCTCATGTAATAAAGTATTACACAATACCAGTAGAAAACACCACCCACTGCTCATGTAATAAAGTATTACACAATGCCAGTAGAAAACACCACCCACTGCTCATGTAATAAAGTATTACACAATACCAGTAGAAAACACCATCCACTGCTCATATAATAAAGTATTACACAATGCCAGTAGAAAACACCACCCACTGCTCATATAAAGTATTACACAATGCCAGTAGAAAACACCATCCACTGCTCATATAAAGTATTACATAACGCCAGTAGAAAACACCACACACTGCTCATATAAAGTATTACACAACGCCAGTAGAAAACACCACCCACTGCTCATGTAATAAAGTATTACACAATACCAGTAGAAAACACCATCCACTGCTCATATAATAAAGTATTACACAATGCCAGTAGAAAACACCATCCACTGCTCATATAAAGTATTACATAACGCCAGTAGAAAACACCACACACTGCTCATATAAAGTATTACACAACGCCAGTAGAAAACACCACACACTGCTCATATAAAGTATTACACAATGCCAGTAGAAAACACCAACCCACTGCTCATATAAAGTATTACATAACGCCAGTAGAAAACACCACCCACTGCTCATATAAAGTATTACACAATGCCAGTAGAAAACACCACCCACTGCTCATGTAATAAAGTATTACACAATGTCAGTAGAAAACACCACCCACTGCTCATGTAATAAAGTATTACACAATACCAGTAGAAAACACCACCCACTGCTCATGTAATAAAGTATTACACAATACCAGTAGAAAACACCACCCACTGCTCATGTAATAAAGTATTACACAATGCCAGTAGAAAACACCACCCACTGCTCATGTAATAAAGTATTACACAATACCAGTAGAAAACACCATCCACTGCTCATATAATAAAGTATTACACAATGCCAGTAGAAAACACCACCCACTGCTCATATAAAGTATTACACAATGCCAGTAGAAAACACCACCCACTGCTCATGTAATAAAGTATTACACAATGTCAGTAGGAAACACCACCCACTGCTCATGTAATAAAGTATTACACAATACCAGTAGAAAACACCACCCACTGCTCATGTAATAAAGTATTACACAATGCCAGTAGAAAACACCACCCACTGCTCATGTAATAAAGTATTACACAACGCCAGTAGAAAACACCACCCACTGCTCATGTAATAAAGTATTACACAATACCAGTAGAAAACACCACCCACTGCTCATATAATAAAGTATTACACAATGCCAGTAGAAAACACCAACCCACTGCTCATATAAAGTATTACATAACGCCAGTAGAAAACACCACACACTGCTCATATAAAGTATTACACAATGCCAGTAGAAAACACCAACCCACTGCTCATATAAAGTATTACATAACGCCAGTAGAAAACACCACACACTGCTCATATAAAGTATTACACAACGCCAGTAGAAAACACCACACACTGCTCATATAAAGTATTACACAATGCCAGTAGAAAACACCAACCCACTGCTCATATAAAGTATTACACAATGCCAGTAGAAAACACCATCCACTGCTCATGTAATAAAGTATTACACAATACCAGTAGAAAACACCACCCACTGCTCATGTAATAAAGTATTACACAATACCAGTAGAAAACACCACCCACTGCTCATGTAATAAAGTATTACACAATACCAGTAGAAAACACCACCCACTGCTCATGTAATAAAGTATTACACAATACCAGTAGAAAACACCACCCACTGCTCATGTAATAAAGTATTACACAATGCCAGTAGAAAACACCATCCACTGCTCATGTAATAAAGTATTACACAATGCCAGTAGAAAACACCACACACTGCTCATATAATAAAGTATTACACAACGCCAGTAGAAAACACCATCCACTGCTCATGTAATAAAGTATTACACAATACCAGTAGAAAACACCACCCACTGCTCATGTAATAAAGTATTACACAATACCAGTAGAAAACACCACCCACTGCTCATGTAATAAAGTATTACACAATGCCAGTAGAAAACACCATCCACTGCTCATGTAATAAAGTATTACACAATGCCAGTAGAAAACACCACACACTGCTCATATAATAAAGTATTACACAATGCCAGTAGAAAACACCATCCACTGCTCATATAATAAAGTATTACACAATACCAGTAGAAAACACCACCCACTGCTCATGTAATAAAGTATTACACAATGCCAGTAGAAAACACCACCCACTGCTCATGTAATAAAGTATTACACAATGCCAGTAGAAAACACCACACACTGCTCATGTAATAAAGTATTACACAATGCCAGTAGAAAACACCACCCACTGCTCATGTAATAAAGTATTACACAACGCCAGTAGAAAACACCACACACTGCTCATGTAATAAAGTATTACACAACGCCAGTAGAAAACACCACCCACTGCTCATGTAATAAAGTATTACACAATGCCAGTAGAAAACACCACCCACTGCTCATGTAATAAAGTATTAAACAATGCCAGTAGAAAACACCACCCACTGCTCATGTAATAAAGTATTACACAATGCCAGTAGAAAACACCACCCACTGCTCATGTAATAAAGTATTACACAATGCCAGTAGAAAACACCACACACTGCTCATATAAAGTATTACACAACGCCAGTAGAAAACACCACACACTGCTCATATAAAGTATTACACAATGCCAGTAGAAAACACCACACACTGCTCATATAAAGTATTACACAATGCCAGTAGAAAACACCACACACTGCTCATATAAAGTATTACACAACGCCAGTAGAAAACACCACACACTGCTCATATAAAGTATTACACAATGCCAGTAGAAAACACCACACACTGCTCATATAAAGTATTACACAACGCCAGTAGAAAACACCACACACTGCTCATATAAAGTATTACACAATGCCAGTAGAAAACACCACACACTGCTCATGTAATAAAGTATTACACAATGCCAGTAGAAAACACCATCCACTGCTCATGTAATAAAGTATTACACAATACCAGTAGAAAACACCACCCACTGCTCATGTAATAAAGTATTACACAATGCCAGTAGAAAACACCACCCACTGCTCATGTAATAAAGTATTACACAACGCCAGTAGAAAACACCACCCACTGCTCATGTAATAAAGTATTACACAATGCCAGTAGAAAACACCACACACTGCTCATGTAATAAAGTATTACACAATACCAGTAGAAAACACCACACACTGCTCATGTAATAAAGTATTACACAATGCCAGTAGAAAACACCACCCACTGATCATATAAAGTATTTTTGCAAGTTTATCTCAAGTTTGTAGAGGAATTATTTTTAGACAGGAATGTATTACTGCGCCTTGTTTATTTTTGCCAATTTTGCTGGTCGATCAAATTGGACCAATGTGCTCCTCACTTCTCGCTGTGTTTTGTAGCGAATTATAGCACGATTTTGCCGCGACTGTCCTGTAGAAGATTTATGGGATAAACAAAATAAACGTATAGTGTTTTCAAGTAAATAAATTATTCTACTCGTAGAATTAAGAATGAAACCGACTCGAGTAGAATAATGATTATTAATTTTCAGCAATCGAATATGCAGAGCGGCTGCTTATCTCAAGAAGTTCACTAAAACAAACTAGTAAGGTATATGTACAAGTAAACACAGGATGCAATGGAAATGTTAATGGGTAGAGAGCTGGAAGCATATATTTGGGCTTTATTCTGAAGTACTACTACCATAACTTTAAGACCTAGTACCTAGTGGATGTCATACTATCACTGAAACACAATTAATTAGTCTATAAGGTTTTGCCTTGGTGCAATTTATGGGAGAGTGCCTACAGGCACTCTCCCATAAATTGCAACAAGTCAAATCCATGTGAAAATAATGATAACCTAAAGTAATTTAGCCCTTCACCACTTCAAGAGCATCAGACGTCTGAAAACGGCTCAGAGCATTAGCGGTTGGCTTACATCTTGGAATTTTCCACCCTATACTATTATTCAACCCTGTACTATTATTAATTTTCAGGAAATTTTCCACCCTGTTCTATTATTTTGCCCTGTACTATTATTAGGCACTCGAGAGTAAGCGGTTTTCTTTTGCGTGCTCACTTTCAGTCGTTTACGACATCGATATCTCGGAAACTCCGAAAGCTCCCATCGCAAAGGGTAAAACAGAAGTGGCTTCAAGCCTCCCTTTGATCCCGAACCCTCAGAAAAAGTTAATTTATCATGTGTGATCAGTCCTGGGTAAGTCGGGCTGTTAATCATTCCTGTGGACATCAATAAAGGACAGTACCCTCCAAAATCATGTTATTAATTATTGAATTATCTTTAATTAATTTATTTACTAAGGTTTAAGGACACATTAACAGCCAAGGTCATATCGTGTCGGTGACAGTTTTATAGGAGGAGGAAGCCGGAGTACCCGGAGAGAACCACCGAGCAACGACGAGCAACTGCCAGCTCCCCAACATCGGAACTCCGCACTGTAGCACAGGCAGGGTTAGATTGGTTGAAGACATGCGCATCATCGACGTGCAGTACGCCTTAGTGAACAGCGTCATCGTGCCCCCATGTGGACAACCAGGGTGTCTGACCGTGAAGTGCCTTGCCCAAGGACACAACGCGGAAGTCCGAATCGATCGCTCAGACGGTCACCCATCCAAGAACTAACCGGACTCGACGTTGCTTAACTTCGGTGATCTGACGAGAATCGGTTATCGCAACGCCAACGCGCCCCTGTGTTATTTCAGTTTCAAAATTTTTCTGTTTTGCATTACCTGTTCTCACGAGGAGAATTATTGATTTAAAAAAAAAACGTCTACCAGTCTATGGGTCGAACGAGCAAGAAGTTTTGCGGGCAGAACTTCTTGCCCAATCGGTCCATACTGGGGGAGACGAGGTTGTAACAAAACGAACACAGATTCAACAGCTGTTTAGTGGTATTGATTGACTTGCATGCATTCCATGGAGCAAACACACAATTTAATAGGCATTTTGAGGATGTTTGTGAAGCAAAACAATGAAAACTTGTTCAGGAGAACAATGTGTTCGCCTAAATATCTCCCAGAAGAGCGATTTTTGTCATACACGATTTAAAAAAAACAAGCCTGCAGTCTCAAACACAGTAGGTAAAGATAATATTTACAACATCCTCGAGCCATAATACATGTCATCTCAAGATTACATCATGACGTCGTGTGATATGGCCGCAACAGAAATTGCTCCTGCTCCGATATTATTTATTATAATGGAATAGAGTTATTTGTAACTATTGAAGACGGAAGTGAGCGGTGATGGGACTATTTATTCGATATTTGTAAGTGATCTGCAAGTTTTATTGTTGTGTCTGATAAATGTGATCATCAGGAATTAATTAATTATAATGTCTACCCAGGAATTGGCTGTTAAAGGTTTGCCGAAAGGATCTGTCTCCATGCATGTTTTCCCATATGAACTGAACGTTAACAGGGTTTTGAGGAAAAGGAACGATGCTGACGACACTGAGTGTTCAGAAACTAAAGACTGAGGAAAATGTGTCACCATCAAGTTTGATAGTAATCGTTTTGAGAAATACAATGGCGGATTTGTGTCTCGATACTGGAACGCGGCAAAGAAAACTGAGAAAAATGGTGCAGTATGGAAAATAATTTCTGGCCAAAAAGGAGTTGTCGTCGGGGATGTTATTGTTATTTCCAAAAGAAAGCCGAAGAGGAAGGCGACTATTCACATTTACAGAACTAACAATAAAATAATGATACAAGGTACGAGAACAAGTATAGACTGGTGGCTTGAATCAGAACTCCCAATTGTACATCAACTAGGATTCAACGAGAAATATAATGGTGATATAACCGGACTTGAAATTTCAACATGAAATTCGGTGTCAAGAGTTTTCACACAGCACTGCAGGGTACGATTCCCCAAACAACGAGAACACCTCATTAAAAACATTAAAAACTCCATCTTCTATTTATCATAGTACAGGTAATAAACACAATAAACATAATGCTAGTTTCGTCACGCCAACTGTCAGAGTCGCGGAAAAGGCTCAACTACCGTGCGGCATCATCTTCCTTCAGAATGAATATGACAATAACGGAGCTCCAGTCTCACACTGAAGATATCAGAATGGAGCAGTTATAAATGGAGGATGTATTCAATCAGCGTATACGCAATTTGGAGGTTGAAGTTGAAGAGTTGAAGAAAGAAAATGTTGAACTTAAAATGAACGATTTAAATTCACAGCAAATTTTAAGAAGTGAACTTCAGTGCAAAACGAAGAATAATGTTAATTCCTCTAAAAAGAAAAAAAAATTAAGCAGTCTCATAGTTTCAAGCACAATTCACTCGATCGTAATGTCAGTCAGAACAACGGTGCTTCACAGGTATGCCCAAACTATAGTGAGTCATTCGTAACTGAAAATATTATTACCAATGTTGAAACATCCAACAGATTTGACATTTTAGAAAATTCAGTCCGTGAAAATGATCTGCCATGTGAACGTGAGGAGGAGAAACGACCGTCGCGTATCGCATATGAGTTTCAACGAAATGAGCGACATGGATTGGTGAAAAAAGTTCATCTTGTCGTTGGGGATTCTGTTCTACACTATCTGAATGCTCTTCGATTGGCAGTTGATGGTGAATTTGTTAGGAAAGTTTGGATTGGAGGTCTCAGATTAGAAGGCATCCGTGGTTGATTTGAGTCAACAAATCCTATTGAAAATGTGCATAAAATTACAATTCACGTAGGCATTAATTCTTGTTGGCACGGAATTCGGACGGATGTCAGGGAATTAACAGGTGTGCTTACATTGATTGGGGGAATATATCCCGATGCATCAATCAGAGTTTCGTCAGTGCTACCAACTCCAAGTCGCGCTGGGGCGAATAGGGTTATATTTGAGACAAATGAATGTTATCGCAGTGTTTGTGACAAAATGCATTGTATATTTATTGATCACGCGTCAAGCTTTTCAAGTCGCGGGGGTTTTGTCAGTCGGTCAAACCTTTAGGATAATTGGCATCTCAGTGGCCAGGGTCTCGAAGTTCTTGGGAGAGAAATAATGTATGGTACCCCAAAACATCAAGAGTGTTTGTATAACAATAGATTTGTGACACAGGGAGGACGTGAATCATTTGTAGGTAACTTTCAGAAATATAATTCGCACGCAGATCGTTCCGCGATACCAGGAAGGGAGATAGCAGTTGATGTACACAAAATGATGTTTTCAATGCAGAGAGATATCTCTGAATTACGTGCAGTTTTATCAAATGTAGTACCTGTAGTGTCACGGGAATGATTCTGTAATAGATATTTGTTCACACTATAGGTATATACTGCATACAGAATGTCTTATATTTGAGCAGCAGAACATTCATAACCAATATGTTGATTGCAATTTATTTGTCTCTGTAACAATATTCTACATCCTAACGCATACCAGTTAAAAGCAGTTACATTTTGATTTGAGGACATTGAACTTATACGACGTATTTACAATACGACGTATGCAGTGCAGTTTTATCCAATCCAAATGAATACAAATTATTTATCGAACGTCTTATTCCGGTTTGAGTGCGTATTCTAGTATTCTTGTCTTTGCCATAAATACCCATAAACGTAGTCATATCGATCACTATTATATCGTTTGTTTCATAACGATTATTAATTTCATATGAATGTTAGTCCCAACATCGCACTATGCTCCGACTTCAGTAATATCTAGCTTCAATAATGATTGAATTGAATAATCAGAGAACTATTAGGCCGAAAAATGCGACTTTCACAGCTTGCAATGTCCAGGGAGTCAAACTCCAAGATCCAGATTTTTTAAAGTGCATTACTAAAAATGGTTTCATTACATTAGTTGAAACCTGGCAAAACAAGGAGGGCGACGTTCATTTACCTGGATATGACCAAGTCGAACTTCCTAGGCAAAATGGAGATGGAGGAGGTATTGTCTTTTATCATAAAACATGTTTCAAACCATTTTTTGAAAACACAAAAATGATAGATGAAATTGCATTGCGCGTTGAATTTAAAGGAAATATGTTTGGTTTGGACAACAAGATTGTTTTTATATCTGCATACGTCCCCCAAGCAATTCAAGTTACTGGAATACAAGAAAAGAAATGAAAATGAAACTCTTTGAAAATATTCAAACGCATTTACTTGAATATCAAGTTCATGATATGGTTGTACTTGCTGGTCAGACTTGGAGAGAAACCGGATCACGTTGCAGGCGATAATGACAAACGCCCCCCCCCCCCCCTTCCAGATCATTACATTTTGGACACTGAGAAACTAAGAGCAAACATGGATCGACATGTTAATGTATTCGGTAATCAACTTTTGGCAATGTGTAGAAATGCGGGTTTGTGGATAGTTAATGGGCGAAACGTGGGAGACACACTAGGCCATTTCACGAGCTTTCAATATAATGGAGCCAGTGTTGTTGACTACGTTATTATATGTTTTTCTGTGATGTCGATTACTTTTCCGTAAAATTGCCCTCTGAATTTTCCGATCATTGTCAGCTTGTTACTCACTTCAAATATGATGTTAAAGGCAACCTGTCAACGGAGAGAAAATACAAATATAAATAATCAAAACAAACTAAACTGAAATGGACATCGGATAGCAACGGGAAAGCTATACAACGTCTTAATAACAGTAAGGTTAAACTTGAACATAACAAATTCCTAAGAAATGATTACAGCCTTGATTGTAAGGGTACATCTGAAGCTGTGCAAGATTTCATGTCAATCTTGAAATCAATCAAAAATTCTGCGTGCATGAGATTACCGGTCCGTAAGGGTAACACAATGCGTAAACGGTGGTGGTTTGATGATAGATGCAAAACTTTGAAAAATGATTTAAACAAAGTTAAAAATCAAATGCGGCATGATCCATTCAATGATGGTTTACGAATCAGGTATTATACAATACGGAAGGCATACAAAAAGGAAACAAAGTTTAAAAAGAAACAATTTTTTTTTTGTGCATTGTACAAACAATTGGATGATATGGAATCTAGCGACCCAAAACAATACTGGAACCTTATTAACAAACTGCGACAAAAGAAGAATTGTGACAATCACCTTAATCCCGACACTGCAGTAGAAGTTTTCTCCAAATTGTACTCTAAAAATGGAGATACTGGCGTTATTAATGATGATAATTCGTTTTATTGTCCGGAAATAAAAATAAAGTTGAACAATATTCCTATCACACCATCGAAAAATACTTTCAAAGTTGCGCGAATTGAAAAGTGGGAAAACATCGGGTCTTGACAATATTAGTAACAGTTTGCTGAAGGCAGTTGGTCCATGCATGACAGATAGTTTATCAAAACTCTTCAACTAAGTTTTAACTTCTGGTTGTTATCCGGAAGATTGGGGTAAGTCTGTTCTTTCCTTAATATATAAGAAGGGTGATCGCAATGATCCAAATAATTATAGGGCCATTGAAGTAAGTTCCGCGATCGGAAAATTGTTCAACAAAATTATCAACCAAAGATTATCTGATTTTATAGATGATAACAATATTATTGGCGAAAACCAGTTTGGATTTTGAAAAGGAAAAGGGATCACAGAAAGTGTCTTTGTTTTGAAAACGGTTATTGACAAATACAAATCATCAAAAAGACCACTGTATGCTGCTTTTGTTGATTTTCGCAAAGCATTTGATTCAGTGAACAGGGAATTGCTCATGCTGAAACTTCAACATATAGGTGTGAGTGGTGAAGTATTCAAAGTAATCAAATCTATGTATGAATCAAGCTTTTGTTTGACTAAAACGTCTTGGGGTTGGGACCAGCCTCCCTCTCTTTCTGTAGGTGTCCGTCAGGGGTGCATCTTATCTCCCTCTAAAAGACATTTTCGACAATTTGTGTGATCCTGTGTGGATTCGTGGTTACAAATTAAATCATCTTCTTTTTGCAGATGATCTTGTACTGATATCTGATAGCCAGAAAGGGCTTCAACGATGCCTCAATAAGCTCCACAATTATACTGAAACCAATATGCTGCAAATAAACGTTGGAAAAACAAAATGTTTAAAATTTGGATTTGCGTCAGTTAATGGAACACAAAAGCAACCAATATTTTTTATCGGAGGCAAGCGTATTGATATGGCTGACGACTTTACATATCTAGGAAAAAAATTCTCAAAAGATGTTACATTCTCTAAAGCCCAAAATGATTTGGTGTTAAAGCCCAAAAAGCTTTATATTCACTTTTTCGTGCATTTAATGAAACTTCACGGGTTTCAATAAAGACATTATCAAAGCTGTTTGATAAATTAATTCAACCTATAGCCTTATACGGGTGTGAAGTCTGGGGATCAGAAATAACGCACGGTAAGCGTTACAACATAGCCTGTGAAAAATTACACACTTCCTTTTGTAAAAAAGTCTTGGGTGCTGGGAAATTTTCCTCCAACCACGCGGTCCGCGCAGAACTTGGTCGATATCCGCTATATATCGAGGCGGTAAGTAGGATGGCTTCTTTCGCAATCAAAATATCTGAGAATCATAATGACCTGATGTGGAATGTGGTAGCTGAACAAAGAAATCGTAAAGGCAAACCGGAATCCCCTTTTAAATTACTGGAAATATACGGTCTCGCTGTCCCTCAACATCCAATTATCACTAACACTAATGTTATAGGTAAGCTCAAGCATAATTTGCGCTTACAGCATGTAAACACGTTCAAGAAATCAATGTTTGAGGACTGCAAAAAGAGTGGTGATAATAAACTGAGAACTTACAGGTTGTTTAAAAATGACTATTCAATGGAAACGTACTTAGTGGAAACAAACTCGGCGGACGACTGGGACATTTTCACTAAGATTCGTCTCAGCAATCATAAGTTAGATATTGAAAAAGGGCGACATTATCAACCGCCGAAGCCTGTTATCGACAGGATATGTACTCACTGTGAAGCAAACTCTGGGAAAATAGAAAACGAATACCATTTTCTTATGGAATGTTCACATTATTCAGAGCTTCGATCAGAACTATTTGTTCTGATCAACAGTGAGATTGACGGTTTTATTGATCTGAGTAAATTTGAGAAATTCAAATTAATATTTGAAAATAGAAACACCAGTTTATGCCATAAAATTTGCAGCGTGATCCGGATTTTTTTCGCAAGACGATTATGATATGTTTAGTGATGTGTATTGGAAATTCTTGTTCACATCTCCACGATCTTTTGCGTATCAAATTAATAAAAACATATATAGTACTTTGATCGTGGAAAATTGGTGGATGAAATTGTAATATTTTGAGTTCTAATTTTGTTTATGTTACTTGTAGATTATCGCATACTGTCCTGTATAGGATGTTTTATGCTAATAAATGTTATGTTATTTTATGTTATGTTAAGCTGGCATGAAAGTCATATTTTCCAACACCCAACAAGTCTCAAAACATAGTGGAAGTTTAATATTGGCAGAAAACGTCATATGTTATGGTCAAGATTGTCTGTAAAGATGCAAATTAGCATTTTGGCACCCTTAGTATGAATATGTCGAATTAAAATTTCAACTTTTATTTCCGAGAAACAATTTGTAGTGTACGAGCTTGAAAAATGCCCCACCATACAACTCATATTCATCTTTGCGTTTAGATCGAATACGTCCACAAGGCCTATTGTGTCCACAGTACATTTCAATCCATAAAATGGCAGCAGACTATATCCTCATGCAGACCGGTGGAGATTACCACCGACAAAATGCGGACAGATTGTGTTTGCAAAGCAGACCGGAGGCCGATTACGTCCTCAAAACACTGCCGATTGTGTCCTGCGGACACAATTGACTCTCGTTTTGAAGACGCAATAAGGAGCGCTGTGGCTCAGTGGTTACGCCATTGGACTTTAACCATTTACCTAACATGAAAAGCAGACGACACTTGCAAATAAAATTCTTGAATAACTACTTTTTTCATTTTTTGTCTCAAAAACATAGGTTATGACCCCTCATTGAAACGAGCTCGATGAGCTCGTTCCAATGAAGGGTCATAACCTATGTTTTTGAGACAAAAAATGAAAAAATAATGAAAATGAATTGGCGATTTTTCAGAATAGCGCTGGCCGGTTTTGGCCGTTACGTTGGGTAAAGGGTTAAAAGGAAAAATCCACGGTTCGATCCCCACCAGGGGTAACTGCGTTGTGTCCTTGGCCAAGGCACCTAATCGCCATTGCCCACGTGGGGGCACGGTGGCGCTGTGTACTAAGGCGTATTGCGCGCCGATAGTATACACCTGTATCCAACCAATGCTAACCCTGCTCGTGCGTTTTGTAGTCTGACAGTTGCTCGGCGCTGCTCGATGGTTCTCTCTAAGTACTCCGACTTCCACCACCCGTAAAAATGTCCAACACGAGGCGACCCTGGCTGTCGAAAGTGTTGTTAGACTCCAATAGAAAAAAAGAAGACGCAATAGGCCTTCGGGCATATTCGGCTATGCGTAGCTATTCTGTCCCCATAACTCTGTTATGAGTTTTACTATTTTTATGTCACTTACGGGAATTAAAATGGTAATATTTCTACCAGATGACTGTTAATGGCATATTATATTCATTCGATAAGCGGGAGAATTGTTGTACTTTTTCGATACATTCAAAACAAATGATAACTTGCCTAGTATTCGTACACAGAGAAATGTAAGTCCCCACAAAGTAGATCTTCTGTTTTTCAGGTTTTTTTGTAAAATTGCATGTGTGCGGGCGTTTTTTTTTTTATTTTATTTTTTATTTATGTAATTATTTCTTTGCCATCAAAGGTTCATGTTCGTGGTTTGTTTTATGTTTTAGGCCTCATAATCTACAGAATAGCATGGGTGGTGGTGTATTTCGTCCCTTGCGTGCTCAAAGGCCTTGTTGCACTGACGAGAAAAATTTATCAATTTTATTAACTTGGGTAAAATATCAGACATAAACCATTTATTTTTTTTATATTTTTTTTAAGAGTGCATTGGTTATAAAAGAGAGCACACGGCAGCCAAAAGGACTACGTGGGATGGCATGAGAAACAGATTTTTGACTTTTGTAGGCCTAACCAGGGTATATTTTTAGAACACAACATGATTATTGACAAATACTTGAACTTGAATTAAAAAAAATAATCAATTGGTTGCAAAAAGATACTAAACAATGCATTTTATTATTACTCATTTTAAGGCGTTGAAACGGTGAGAAAAGAAATGTCAGAACGCACCAAGATGTAATTCACTATGACATGTGCCATGACGTGAGGTTGAGTACGCAGGGTAGGTCAGATTGTTTGTCTCACTCAAGTGTCTGAACTGGGACGTACGATCTCTGTAAGAAGTTGGTTGGAGAAAATTGATATTCTACGTGTTCATTGTTCCCCGAAGAAGTCTCTCTGACAGTGGCGCCATAACCCTATCCCAAAGCGGGGCATCTCTATTCTCATCCTCGTACTGTGTGGCAAGCGGGACAAAGGAAAGACTGTTGAGAATATATATTCAGGAACGTAAGCGGTTGGTGCTGGGTGATCCTTTCAGATCGAATGGTTGACGGATCGCTCACGAGTGTAGTGTCCTTGGGAAAGTCACTTAACCTCTGTAGTCCATGCGGGAGGATGATGGTGGTATGTATTATGGTGTACATCACGCGGACGGTATTATTGCCTTAGGACGCTACGAAGCTTCGAGATTCGATTTCGAATCTGAAGTTGTATTCGGTTCGATTTCTAGACTCATATCACGCAAGTGTCAATTTCACCAACAGAGCTTGTTGTGAATGTAAAGAAACCACCGAGGGCTGCTTGCAACAGGAAACAAATTCTCCTACCAACTGAAGTGAAAATGTCTGGCCTCTAACAGAGTAACGCCACTCTTAGTATCGTTTTGTTTTTCTCCTTTCATAATTCTCTGTATATCCTATTCAGTGGGTCTATGTCTTATTATTGATGACAAAGCCCCAACACAGGCACACGTATGTATAGTTGCATACAACAGTGGAGATGTGATCATAGCTATTTACTCATCCACTGTTGTGTGCATCTCTGCGTTGAGTTGGCTCTGGGCATATCCATTACAACTCGATCTGGTATTTTGATTTATCATATGACTCGCCCGTTTTGTTCACTTTAAAACATTTGATATTTTGTTTTCATATTAATCAGTGATAAATAAAGCCTTCCGCCAATTTCATGGGTCAATTTCAAAACTAGACAATTTGATTGGCTGAACAAAATACAACTGGGCCACATTTTCATAATTTGCATAATTAGAGTTGGGAGCTTTCATTGGTCAATTTCAAAACTGGACAATTTGATTGGCTAAACAAAATCCAACTGGGTCACATTTGTATAATTTCAGTAGGGAGAATTTACGTTATCTGCCCTATTTGGGGTGGGTTATATTGTATTAATATTTTACCCACAAGAAAAACGCCATTCATTTTTTTTATATTTTCACTTTTTGCTTCCATAACACAGGTTATGAACCCCCATTGGAACGAGCTCGACGAGGTCGTTCCAATGAGGGGTCATAACCTATGTTTTGGAAGCAAAAAATGAAAAAAATTAGTTCTACGAGGATGTTTTTTCCAATTGCCGTCTGCAACTCAAGTTTGGTGATGGGTTAAAAAGTCAAACTAAGTGGCTAATTTGTGCGTGTGTGTGTCATATGATAAACAGAATATGAAATGAGTGTTTTTCTCATATAATATTTATGAAACTCGTCCGAATTTTCCGTTTGGGCTCGCCAGAGGCTCGCCCAAACGGACAATTCTTAGACTCGTTTCATAAATATTATATGAGAAAAACACTCATTCCATATCCTCTATATATATCTCTTAGTGCAAGAATTCTGTTTTGGATGATAAATGTAACATTGCATCTATTTCGTTTCCTCTCGAATTTTCTTCACAAGAATATAGCTTGGTATCAGTCCTCTGCGTCGTCTCACAAAACATATAGTTCAGATGACGATAAGATGGAAAGTGCACATGAATAATATTGAAATAAAAGACCGAGTGTAACTTCCGCTATATGAACATAAATAACATCTTCACTCATGCCACCAGCCATGCTAATTCCAATATCACTAGTCCCTACCACTGTTAAATACAAATTTAAAGTTTAGAATCAATGTTGACGATTAACTATAATCCTGACAGGGTAATATTCCAACTACATCATCAAGGCATGCCTTCGACAAAGACATGCCTTGGAGATGTAGTTGGATTATTTTCTCAGTCGGAACAAATCACATTTATAGCACCCCAACCCTCATCGACCATCTTCAAAACGTCTCTGATTTGAATTCGAGGTTCGATTGAATTTCGAATAATAGACGTGATTCGATTCGAGATTCGATTCGAATCGCACATGTGTGATTTGCAGGGTCCTGCCTGGTCTTCAACCAATGCTAACCCTTCTTGAACCGAGATAGTAAGTTGGATAGTTCTACAGATACCCGTCGTTACTCGATGGTTCCCCATGACTCCTTATACCAGTAAAACTGTCCGACTTGCTGTCACTCGGGATTTTGAAAGTGTCGAAAAAGTTCAATAAACAAACAAGGAAATCCGAAATAAAGACTAGAGATCGTTAAAACCGAACCGATACCGATATCATGGGAATACCGAAAAACCAAACCGAACCAATCATTGAATACCGAAACCATCTGTATTTTCAAATTGTCCTATATTCACTATTTTTGAGGCCTTGTTGAGGCTTGACACCAGTTTAAGGGTTCAATTTCATAAAAGACGTCACCGATTTTGTTTTCAATTCGGTTAATCCTTAAGGGCGTGGTCAACAGGCATGAATTTCAACCAGACTACAATCTGTACAGTGATTTCTAGTCAAGTCTTGGCTGCCTCTTAAGACAAACAAGACGTGACTAGAAATCACTGATCAGGGAATTTATCTATTATCAGCAGGGCCTCCAAATGATGGTATGCTAAGAGCACATGCTCTGAGTTTGCAAAAGCCTGATAAGGCCTTTAAAGGTTAAGGTGTGATTGGAATAAGTCACAAACTTACTGTAGATGTGATTTGTGTTGGCACAGGCAGTGACAAAAATGACTGTAACCGACTGACCGTTCACGTGGTTTGGAGATGGCTAACCGGACGTTCGAGTATGTAAAAATTCTTGGAAAATGTTTTTTTTTATCATTAACAAGTATTCATATATTGCATGGAACTGAAATATATATATAGCTTCTCAAGGAAAAAGTCTAAAAATCTTTCTGGATACAAGAAGGCTGGTTAACAAGTAGAGTGCTAGAAGCCCATATTTGAGCTTTATTCTGAACTGCAGGTACCTAAAGTTGAAGACTTCATAATCTGTTGATGTCCTTCTTATTATGGGACGTAAAATTACTTATCTCCATCGATTTGCAATGTTACAATTTCATGGGAGAATGCCTATAGGCACTCTCCCATAAACTGTAACAAGACAGTAATGTGTGAACAAATCTTGAGGCCGAGAAAACATTTAGCACTCTACCAGTAAAGTTACTCAGAGTTAACCATTCAAGATGCAACTTTGGGCTAACTGGTCATCCGTTCGCGTAGATTTAAATTTGGTTAATCACCACGCGAACGATACGGGTGTTCTCGTCAAATGTTGCACACTGCACAAGAATGCCAATGTTGATCTCATTGACATTGGCACTTGTGGCACCGTGGTAGAATGATACGGTACAAGAACAAGTTATTCTATTATTATACCGAATCGACACCGCGGTATACCCCCATAAACATACCGAAACCGATACCGAACTCAAAATTCCAATATCGTCCATCTCTAATAAAGGCCTGCCTAAAAAAATATGGTCTCATCTTTTACGGTTGTACATTTCTGTAGCTTTACTCGTCGCTAAGTAAATTCTTTATTGTTGCTGAAACTGTCTTTTTTCTATTGTAGAACACAAAGGAAGAAACGATGTCATCAACAAGTTATATAAGAATGGTAAGATCCATTCAATGTTAAAACAAGTCCTTTTATCTTAATGACTGTACAAGACATAAACAGACCGAAAGTTTTAATTTTTTGTTGACATATTATTTGTTTGTTTTATTGGGGCGTTTAACGACACCTTCAGCAGCTATGGTCACATTGTGTCGGACAGTTTTACGGGTGGGGGAATCCGGAATACCCGGAGAGAATCACTGAACAGCCGCGAGCAACTGTGAGACTCCCAACGTACTAACTACACAAGCAGAGTTAGCAACGGTTGAAGGTACGTTCACCATCGACGTGCAGTACGACTTAGCACACAGCGCCAGCATGTCCCCATGTGGGTAATCGGGGTGGAGTGTCTTGTTCAAGACACAACGGAGTTACCGCTGGTCACCATCGACCTTTCGGTTTCGGAGGTTCAGTACTCTTATCACTGTGCCACCTTGCACCTGTTTGAATATATTTGGACACTTTTTTTTATTTTCAAGTCAAATAATATGGATAATATTTAACCAAATAATATTACAGTACTGTGATCGTAAAATCCGTTTTTGTTTCGATCGGATCGCGATCTGTCCGTGAGGTACTTACCCCAGAGTGTCGGGATTTCAGGAATAAAATTCTGCGGAATGAAGAGCAAATTGAGAAAACAAATTAAAAAAATTAAAATACCATTAGAAACTCATTGTTAGCAGTAAAGGGTGACACTTGGGAGAACTGATTTAACACTGGAAATTCCTATAGATATTTTTAGCCAGAATGCCATCTTTTCGTGTGTACTCTGGCGAACTGATTTTACATTGAAATTTCCCATAAACATTTTTTAGCCAGAGAAAATTCACGATCGTGTGAACTTGGGAGAACTGATTTAACACTGGAAATTCCCATACACAGTTTTTCGCCAGAGTGCCATCTTTTCGTGTGTACTCGGGCGAAATGATTTAACACTGGAATTTCCCATAGACATTTTTTCGTCAGAGTGCCATCGGCCGATGGCACTCTGACGAAAAAATGTCTATGGGAAATTCAGTGTTAAATTGATTCGCCCAAGTGTCATCCCTTTCCACTTTTGTTTTAGATTTTCTTTTTTCGACAAGTGGGATTCCACGATGATGTGGGGGATGAACCAGACGCGATCCGAACAAAATTTTCTGTTCGCCTTTGTAATCACAGCACTGTATGGAAGAAGAAATTAAAAAAAATAAAATAAAACTCACCCCAGTTCGTGTTTTGACTTTTACCAAACACCGGATTTCAATAAGTCCAAATGTTTTAGAATAGTATGGAAGAAGATGTCCACTAAACACACACAATTGTAATGGAAGCACTAATATGCGATAAAATTCTGGAAAATTGCTGGAGTTGTATATCTGTGTTCCTGTTGTACATCCGAAAAAGTAAATAAACTACCATCAAAATACGGCCAATTACTTGAAAATTAAATATATGTGATTAACTGATCAGTGTATGTATTTATCTTAACACAGAATTCTGAATTTAAGTCATTTTAGGCCACTCTACCACCTTACCACTTTAAGACTGCTTCTTAAAATCTTGACCCCATCACATTCCTGACTTTCGACATAGGGACTTCGTCCCCTGGGTTCCAATGTGTTCTATGTGCCTACTGGCAGCCTACTGGAGTGCCTACTGGCAGCCTACTGGCACAAAGAACACATTGGAACTCAGGGGACGACTTGTTTCGAACAAACCTATAACTCATCGTCTTAAGGATTTCATATATTAATATTATAATGGAAGCTTTCTCAGAAGTAATTTCGGAAAGGGGGATCTTGAGAGATGTTTACCATTAGCCACTGTGTTAAAATGTGAGGCCCTATAAAACCCTTAAATATGCTTCAATGGGTAGGTATGGGCGAACTACGAAGTCATCCTTACAATGATCACATATATCAAATGTGAAGGCATTGGGGACAGTGATTTGGTGGAAGATTTTCCCATTACCCACAGTGTCAGATTATGAGGCCACATAGCACTCCTGGATATATCCCACAAGGAGTCAGTTTTAAGAAACTTGAAAGATCGTTACAATTTTATCATATATCATATATGGAGGCATTTGAAGAAGCGGATTTTTGAGAAGAAGATTTTTAAAATGTTTTCTCCATAACCCAAAAGCAACCCCTAAATATGTCCACAAGGGCTTGATTTGAACAAATTGTAAATCATCTCTCCAAAGATGTTATATCTCAATTATGAAAGCTTTAGGAACAGTGTATGAGAAGAAAAATAGTTTCTATTATTCCCCATTACCTCCAGTTTTAGCCCTTTACAGAACGCAGTCAATTTTATTTATTTTATTATTTTAACTATTGCGTTTTCAAATTTTTCCAAAAATTTCAACAAAACCGTATCATGTGACGCCTGTGGACGAGCTCGTTGTGGGGGGGGGGGGGGGGACTTACAAGGGCACCCACACACTTATATATATCATTGTTGGCTCATGTGCCTTAGTGGGTTGGTAGGAATACAACATACATATACGCCTGGAAAAAAGTTAAGCACCACCTAATAATTGATTCTGAAATATAAAAACCAGTGAAATGACACACAAACAGTGGAATAAATACCAGAACCTGTGCTATTTTCGGAAAGAGGACATCTATGGTGATAGAAAAAGACAAACATCCTGACATCTTAAGAAATTTATTCAGTCTATTATAAAACATTATAATGAATGTGTTATTGCCAACATTAGTACAAAAGTTAAGTATCGAGCTCCGGGACGCCCAAAACAATTTTGGCAGGTAAAATGTTGTTACAAATGACAGTCAAGGACCCAAGGCGACATTCCGTGACCCAGGCTTTAATAGCGTGTATAGGGACCACGTGATTGGATTATAGCCCTAACCCTACTTCTCATGCACCCTGTCAAGCGTCTAATGCACTGCTGGGGTAAGTTTTGCCACTCACAATGCAAAGCCTGTTCCAGTTCCCATAAATTGGCTATTGGAAGGCCCAACTGCTGTATATTGCAGCCCAGGATGTTCCATATGTGCTCTATTGGATTTAGGTCCGGACTTGTGGAAGGCAAAGGGATGGTTGTGATGGCATTCTGCTGTAAAAAAAGCTCTCAGCTGCCCAGAACGTGTGGTCTCGCATTGTCATCCATGTAGACAGGTCTGGTAGCAAAAGTGTGGTCATCGAAGTGTGGTATCCAGGATTTCGCGTCTGTACTTCTCTCCGGTCAGTGAACCCTGCACAGTGATCAAATCAATTTTGCTGACATACGAGAGATAATCCCAAACCATAACTAATCCGACACTAAATGGCACTGTTGATCGAATGTTTTTGGACGTGTATGAGTGTTTTCATGGCGCCAAACCCGAATACGCCCATCTTTAACATGCAACTCGAACCAGCTTTCACTCAACCAGTGAATACGCCTCCAAGACCTGATGTTCCACCCACATCGCGCTAAACACCAAGTCAAACGGTACCTACGATGGGGATCGAGCAGCCTTGGACGTTTGATCACCCTACTTGACCTCAAACTTTCTGATATGAGTCGATTTCTCACTATTTGGTTTGATAACTGTCTGTGTGGAATCCAGTCCTCCTTCAGAAAAGTGCTTATGGCAAAGGGTCGTTATCTTACCAGTCTAAGCTGGGCTCGATCTTCACGGGCTGATGTCACCCGAAACCTTCCAGATCTTGGTCGATCGTCTACCTCATTAGTTTCCCTGTACATTTGTACCAGTCTGCTGATCACTGAATGGTGGTACCCTAGCTGTCGACCAATAGCCCTGTAAGACATTTCTGCTTCAACCGTGCCTATTATTCGCCACCTTTCACTACGAGATAATCTTCTGCGAGCCATAGTACCAAGCAAATGTTAATGCAAGGTCAGTATTAGTTCAAAGTAAGCTCAATGTGACCTGGAATGATAGAGCTCTTATAACAATGCATAGGTGGCTTGTTCTATACACGACCTACAACTCTGCACGTCACAGCTTAGTACGCACATTGGAATTTTATGGTTAAAGTCATTACAAACATGATTGGAACAACTCCGTTTTTGGTTGCACATTGGTGTGTAACTTTTTCAGGTGGTGCTTAACTTTTTTCCAGGTGTATACAAATAAAATATACCCATAGTAGATTGGTTTACCAAATGTTCGGCGCGCGGTTAACTCCACTTCACCACAAGTGGTGAACATTTGGTACACCAAGCTACTATGGGTATATTTTATTTTTACCATGATCGTCAGATTATTAAGGGTCGCTATTATTTTTTTCTCGATTTTACTGAGCAGCAGCCGTACATACGCGCGAATTTGTTTTTGTTTACATGAGCATCGGTGGGTGGTGTTTCCGCTGTAAATTTTATCACCGAAACGAAATAGAAAAAGAAACAGGGCCGTTTTCATTTTAATAACATAATAACATACTATTTCGAGTTATGGATGCTTTATTAACATGAGACAATGCTTGTTTGTTAATTTTTGGTGTTTTATAGGGGTAAACTCATTTAAAAACGTGATAAATAATTGCCACTTTCATTTCACTCTTCGCGAGGCGACGTGCGATAAATTTAGACAAGTTCACGTTCAGGTCGACGTCACCAAAGGTCAAGGATGTACTTCCACTGTTGGTGTAAATTTTAACTATTGAAATTCCATTGCTGGCGTGTTCATCACGGTTGGTGTGTAAAGCTCAACTTTATGTCATAGGCTTTTTATATATAGTAGAATAGGTAATCATGGTACAAAAAGCGATGTTTGGAACTCTGCATTAAGAAAGATGCACATTTTTTTGGTCCATGTTCAACAAATTTCCACGTGGGGCCGAAACAATGTTCTTCCGGTACGAACTCCATTACACACTGAACGCTTCGTCGTGAATATTTGATGATCTTCTTTTCAGTATTGGAATGACAGCAGATTGATTTGGGCTCCATCGGATTATGGAAATATCAGCGCCTTGTACTTTTCTAAGACAGATGTATGGAAACCGGTTGTTATTGTAGCTAATGAGTATGTATTCATAATTAATCGTTTCGCTGTTAAGGCCGCTACACTTTGCCGAGTGTGACCCGATGTGTACGTGCGACGCGAAAAAAAATCTGTTTCAGTGAAATGAATTAGAGTCTGTTTATACAGAACGCGAAATTATATGTATTTGCATTTGACCCTTTATACAGGACGCACCACGAAACGAAGTGATGCGTCGCGCTATTTCAGTTTCGCTAGTCTAGCCAAAAATGTTGTAACATGATTAAAGCGTGTCTGCCCGCGGTGTATAAACGGATATAGCGAAGCGCTGCGAAGTCGTTGCAGACCCGTGTGGCGTCGCTTCGCGTTGTGTATAAACAGGGCCTTAGAGTGTTCTCACTGGACGTGATGCGGCATGGCGAAAAAGACCGAACGAATTGTGCTAATCGATGGCCAGGATCGATATCTGGAAACGTTTTTACGCTTTCGCGGTCAATATCGCGCTGACCAGACAATCAGAGCGCTCTATTTTATCACTTGAAATACACGTCTTTTGTAGAGCTCCTTTTCAATAATGTCCATCCTTGCAATGTCGTTCAAAGAATTCGCTCTAGTGTAAATTGAAAATTCGCGGCGACATTTTCGCTTTTTATGTTGTAAAGCGTCGCTCACGGTAGCGTGTAGCGTCCTTTAAGGCAGTTATACATTCAAGGCGCGATGCGACAAGACCAAAGTAACGGGTAGTTAATGGATAACGGAAAGGTTATAACTAGGCGTTAACCGTGTACCGAATTTCAGAACTGTTTCTTCCCCAATATGTTGAGCACTGGATACTGAAAATCGTGGCTGTTATGACTTTGGGTGTAAAGGTAACCTGTGTCAGCGGCACGAGGAACGATAATGTCAGCGAAACTTGAATGTTTATGACATTTTTGCATATTTCTGTGCCCATTTGTTAACGTCTGAACTAAAGTAGCCTGAATTGTGTTTCATCACTATAAAATAACACGGTTCGCGGTTGTCAGGTGAGAAGGCCTTCATTATCCTTGAACACCCAAATGCCTCCCTATCCCCACGCCTCTTCTCTCCTCACAACACTCACAGATGAACTGCTTGATGACATCCTGTACCCCGTTTTTCCCAATCTCTAGAATAAGCATACTAGCCCTCTACTCTGTGTGACCCAATAACCACATATCCTTCATTCTCCCGTCCCACTCTCTCACTAAACTCCGAGGAATCACTGCATCCCGTATTCAGTGTAGATAGATGAAGGTGTAAATACTTTTTACAAGGATACATAGCCATGCACGCCAACTTCACTCCGTCCGTCCTTCGTCAATCCATCCATGCGCCCGTGATAATTTGTCCGCTCCATAAAATATTCAATTAGCCTATCTTGTTCATACTTAACATAAAGATTGCTTATGAATGACCCAAGGGTGCGTCATGACCTTGAGCTGAGATTATATCCCCAAGGTCAAGATCATAGGCCGTTTGTTTGTTTGTTTTTGTTTATTTTTTTTTTCGCTTCTCTACTCTAGCTTTATACGGTTCATAAAAATCATTCAATGGACCGATTTTGTTCATACTTCCCACTCAGTGAACCAATCTTGCTCATACTTAACACAAAGGTTGTTGTTTACCCATTGGTGTATCGTGACCCCGGCCGAAGGTCAAAGCATTAATGTTAATGCCACAGACCGTCTGTTTGTTTGTTTGTATCTTCATTCTGTTTTTTCCGGTCTCTAAAAATATTCAATGAACCGATCTTGTTCATACGTCACTTAAATATTGCTTATGACCATGGGTGTGTCATGATCTTCAATCATGGGTATATATTCATGGTTCATGGGTGGATCATATGTGTGAGACGCAGTATTTGCATGTGTGTGTGTGTGCCTAAAGTGGCCAGCTGTCAAACATCTGGTTTCTAAATCTGCACTTATTTCCCTTATAAACAACATTATAATTCCCAAAATGGTACCCCCACCATCTTAATGCATCCTTGGCATCATTGTAATCCCGCAGATGAATAATTTCCTTTGTAAATATCTCGATTTAAGTAAAAACATGTCATCTTTCAAAGACAGGGCTTCAGTTCACCCTGTTGTTGACTATGGCTAATAATATCCCTTTCGATGAGATCCAGGCGTTTGATACTTATGGCTTTATATCTAAGTTTAACACATCACTGGGAATTGGCGACAGTGACAGAGACCCCCCCCCCCCCACCCTATGACAATTACAATCCCAGATGTAAATATTATACACCAGCAAACTTTAGTAGGGAAATCCCGGCAAAAAAATAAGTCATTCTCTCTTTTCAACATGAACTGCCGAAGTCTCGATGCAAACTTTGAGAATATAAAAACTTCTTACATGACATGCATCCTGGAAAGAATTTATTTGCTGTCGTGGGACTCACTGAAATATTCGATGCCAAACAGGATATCTGTTTTGAACTTGAAGGTCATCACCTTCTAATCAATCCCTCTCGACTTGCAAACGATGAGGGGAGGGGGTGTTGGATTTTTCAGCAAAGACAGCAGGGGGCGCGGTGGATCAGTAGGTAGGGCTGCAGGCTGCAAGCAGAGGGGTCCTCGGTTCGAATCATACATGCGACAACCGCGTTGTGTCCTTTGGCAAGACACTTCACCCTCATTGCCCACGTGGGGGCACGGTGACGTGTACTAAGGCGTACTGCACGTCGATGGTACACTTGTCTTCAAACAATGTTAACCCTGCTTGTGTGGAGTTAGTATGCTGGGGAGCTGACAGTTGATCGCCATTGCTCGGTGGTTCTCCCCGGGCTTCTCCACCCGTAAAACTGTCGAAGTCACGATTATCATTGTGCAGAATATGTGACCTTAAAAACACCAATAAATAAATAAATAAATAAATAAATAAATAAATAAATAAATTGAGTAAATACATAAATAAAGGACAGAATCAGCTTTAAACATCAAAGTGATCTGTCATTCTTTATACCCTATTCATTGAAACGACCCCTAAAAATAAATGAATAATCGGGGTTATCTATAGGCCCAACACGGCACCAAAAACTGATCTTGACCATTTTTGTCCACAATGTCCGGACTATTGAACAAAATCAACCTCGAAAACAAAAGAGCCTACCCTATGGGTGACTTCAACCTTGACCTACTCTTTTCACTAAGCATAATAAAACTGAACTTTTTGTTGACTCTTTGTTCAGCTCAGACTTCACGCCTTTCGTCACTAAACCAACGAGAGTTACTGATACTTCAGGAACCCTTATAAACCATATCTTTAGTAACGATTCCTCTGGGCATGTCTCTGGAATTGTTATTTCTGACATCAGCGACTACTTCGTAACGTTTTGCATCGGTAACGTGGAAGAACATACGCGCCCCACCGAAACTCATAAACGTCTATTCAAGAAAGAGAACATCGATCACTTCAAAAGACTCCTATCAGTCATTTTTCTAGCCTCCTCGACGCTTCCGATACCGCCCTGGCATACGACCTATTTCTCGACACCTTTTACAAAGCATTCAGTGAAGCTTTCCTACTAAAAGTACTACCAGTTCCCTCGAAATATATTCAACGCTCGCCCTGGATGACGGCTGGACTATTACAGTCTTCCCCACATAAACAAACATTGTACTCCGAAAAGCTGAAATCTCCAACAGCTCAAAATATAGCGGCTAAGTAGTACTGTCAAACCTTCAACCGGATCAAACGCCTATGCAAATCAGATTATTATCATAATGTTTTACTATAAAATAAAAATAACCTTAAAAAATCGTGGGAAATCCTACGTAAAGCAATTAATAAATCAGACCGAAAAAATTAACTACCCGATACTTTTTTGATGATAATACCCCTGTAAACGATCCTTTTCGCCAACAATGGAAAATCAGTAGGTGAACAAGTGACCGATTCGATTCGAACATCCATTTTTCTCATTACATGAAACAATGTAACGGATACTCATTATTTCTAACTCCAACGAACACCCAGGAAGTTATTCTCAACATTTCTAAGCTGTCCTCAAACTAACAAGAGAACAAGGCGGACTGTCCACGAAACTCCTGGAAGCAGTTACCTATGAAGTTTACAGCCCATTAACACACATTATTAATACTTAATTTTCATCTGGTCACGTGCCGATGAAAATGAAAATAGCCAAAGTTATACCCATCTTCAAGTCTGGTGATCCTCAAATGTTCAATAACTATCGCTCCATCAATATCCTTCCCACATTCTCAAAAGTGCAGGAGAAATTGATGTACAAAAGACTAGAGGAGTTTATAGATAAAGGTATAATCTTATGCAACCAGTTTGCCTTTAGAGCAAACCATTCGACTGTCCACCCCATATTACACTTACTGAATAGCGTGGTAACCGAAAATGATAAACCGACAAAGAACTTCACACTTTCTATATTCTTAGATTTCTCGAAAGCTTTCCACACCATTGACCACTCAATCTTACTCCAGAAACTTGAATACATAGGCATTAGAGGTATAGGCCATCAGTGGTTTCAAAATTATTTAACCGACCGAAGACAATTCACCTCGTTCTCAAATACTAATTCAGAAACCTTGACCATAAATACCGGCGTACCTCAGGGGTCTATTCTTGGTCCCACTCTATTATTATTGTACATTAACGATATTAGCAACTCTACTATACTAAAGTTAGTTTTCTTTGCCGATGATATAACGGCTTATAGATCGGTCAACAACCTTAACATACATATAGCGTGAATTCCGAATCAGCCAAAATAAACCACTGGTGCATGTTCTGTCAACAAATTTGCCCTCAACCCCACTAAAACTAAATATATGCTACTTCGTTCATATAATGATTCATATAGGGTAAACGAGGTTAAATTATCTCTGAATAATAAGAACACGGAAGCCGTTGGTAACGAACAAGATCAAACCACTCTAAAATTTCTCGTGCATGTAGACGACGAAAATATGAAATTTAAACAACATATTTCTGTGGTATTCTCAAGAATGGCAAGTGCAATTTTCGCCCTAAATAGAGCAGAGAAATTTCTCCCCACAAAGGCAATGAAAACCTTGTAATTTTCGTTGATTCAGCCATCTCGTATATGGTATTCAAGTGTCGGGCCATTCGACTTCCACCAACAGAATTCCCAAGCTGCAAAAAGAGCCGCCCGAATCATAACTTGGAAAGCATACAACTCCCATACAGACTTCCTTTCCAGAGACTGCGGAATCCTCAAATTTAAAGATCTCTGCAGCCTTCACATCTCCCTCTTTATGCATGACTGGATGAACAAGAAACATCATATGTCATTCGATGACACATTTCATGTCTAGAGAAACCCTTCGGGGACGAATACAAGGCAGACCTGTATATTAGAAACGCACAAACCAAGAACCCAATTTTCTTCAGAAATGTCCTTCCACTCTTTCCCAAGAGTTTGGAATAATATAGACCCGCTAAATCAGCAACATACTGGGCCAAAGTTTAAAAAATCACTAATGCATAGATCCTTAAGCACTTATCCAAATTCCAAATGCGACAACCCAACTTGTCCCGACTATACCAGCCGTCAAAACCCTCTGGTATCTCATCCTTCTCATCATCCGTCTCCCGACATTTGATATTTTGAGCCCGCCTAGCCCCATGAATCATAAACTAACTATAAGATATCCATGTCCTTGAAAGGAATTTTCGTTACACTGATGCCAAACGGACTTGATATATATTTTATGGGAATGCAGGAAGACAGCCTTTCAGGCTATGACATTTCCATGCCGTACACTAGTTTATATTCTTGTAATTTATAATGTTATATTGTTGTTAATGTATTGGTATACTGCAGAATAAAGATATATCTATCTAGACCGTTCGTTTGTTTGTTTCTCCATTCTAAATTTGTCTGTCCTATAAAAAAATATTCAAATGACCGATCTTGTTCATACTTAACCCTTTACCCAACGCAGACGATATCAAAATTTATTATTTTAAATATCATTTTTAAAAAATTTTCAAAAAATTTCCACAAAACCAACTCGACGAGCTCGTTCCAAAGATGAGTCACATGATATGGTTTTGTTGAAATGTTTCGAAAAATAATATTTTTTCAGCTGCTGAATTTGAATATTACACCGGTGGATGCGGGCGATTCTTTGAGTGAAGGGTTAACACAATGATCGCTTATGATCCAAGGTAACCCCATGACCTTGACCCAAGGTGTTCGTTCCAAGGTCAAGGTCACGGACCGTTTGTTTGTTTGTTTGTTTGTATGTTCCTCCATTCTAACTTTGTCCATTCCATAGAAAATTATCAATGAATTGATCTTCCTCATGCTTCACACAATGCTTGCTTATGGCCCAAGGGTGTTTCATGACTTTGACTCAAGATCATAGCTCAAATGTCAAGGTCACACACCATCCGTTCGTTTTTTCTTCATTCTTACTTTGCCCGCTCCTTTAAATTTAAAGTATTCAAAGGATCGATGTTGTTCATACTTCACATAATGATTTCTTATCATTCCAGAGTGTGGTCAGAGCTGAAAGATCAAGGTCAGAGACCGTTCGTTTGTTTGTTCCTCCATTCAAAATTTGTTTGATCTATAACACATTTTCAGCTGACTGATCTTGTTCATACTACACACAGTGATTGCTTATGACTTAATGCTGTGTCCTGACCTTAAACATTTCATTAGCGTGCGAATATTCCCGGAGTTACTCCAGTTGAAGAGGATGTGATGACGGCATAATGCGATGCGGCACGGAAAATGCACCTTGCCCATGTTACTCTTAATAAAATATTATCCCCAGGTGCCAAATTTCAGTTTCATATCTCTGGAAATATAGCTTTATAAGTAACAAACAGACCCAAATCAAACAAACACAGTGAGATATGTACAGACGCACATTCGCTCCTATTGCGAATATTGCTCAGCAGCCTTGGTCGGGCTGAAATGTTCGTAAGGCGAAAAAATAAATGAACGATTTGCTTCATGTTTCACGCAAAAGAAAAAAAAGAGGGTAATGCGCTCGGGAAGTTTTAAACCTTTACCCAACGCAGACGATATCAAAATTTATTATTTTAAATATTATTTTTAAAAGATTTTCAAAAAAATTCAACAAAACCATATCATGTGACCCCTCGTTGGAACGAGCTCAAGGAGCTCGTTCCAATGAAGGGTCACATGATATGGTTTTGTTGAAAGTTTTTGAAAAATAATATTTTTCAACTGCTGAATTTGCATATTACGCGGGCGGATGCGGGCGATTCGTTATTGTAATATTTTACTTTCTCGCAGGGTCGCTTAATCCTTTACCCAACATAAGGGTAACAAGTGTTTGACCACCGAGGCGGTATTAGTCCCCTACGGCGCTTTTGTGACAAAAGGTGTTTTTGTCACAGAAGACACTAGAGTATATAAGCATCTTGGATTTTGAAGAAAAAAAATATTGAGCGTGCATAATCCCCTCACAACCCTTTATCCATGTCCCATATATGAAAGGCGTAGCTTGAACCATGTTGGAGGGAGGGGTGGTAACATAAAATAGAGAAAAAAGCTTATGTTGGAGGGAGGGATGGTAACATAAAATAGAGAAAAAAGCTTAAAAAACACAACAAAAATGGCCGCCATTCTGCCATCTTGGATTTTGAAAAATAAATATTGACTGTGCATCATCCCCTCAGAACCATTTATCCATATACCAAATATGAAAGGTGTAGCTTGAAGCATATTAGAGGGAGGGATGGTAACACAAAAAAACAGACAGACAGACGGACGGACGGATGGACGGACGGACGGACGGACGGACGAATTTCGGAAAAAAAATATTGAACGTGCAACATCCCATTACAACCCTCTATCCATGTGCCAGATATAAAAAGTGTAGCTTGAACCATGTTGGAGTGAGGGGTGGTAACATAAAATAGAGAAAAAAGCTTAAAAAACACAACAAAAATGGCCGCCATTCCGCCATCTTGGATTTTGAAAAAAACATTTTGAGCGTGCATCATCCCCTCAGAACCATTTATCCATGTACCAAATATGAAAGGTGTAGCTTAGAGCATGTTGGAGGTAGAGGTGGTAACATAAATGAAAGTGTCAATGACGCTGTAGCTCAACTTGACAAAATTGAACTTGGTAAGTTATAAATGAAATGGCAAAATTGAAGATCATTGGTACCAATGTCATTTTTTTTGGCCAGTGGCAACATTTTATGACAGAAACCGAAGAAAATCGATAACTCCCATCTACAGGCCTCCCCAAACAAGCATGCCAGGTTTCAAAGCCCTGTAGGGTGTACAAAAGGGAAATATTGTGGTCTGACTAGACTAATTCTAAGAACGTTGGCCGTGGCAACATTTTTTGACGGAAATGGAAGAAAATCGATAGCTCTCTTCTAGAGGTCACCCCAAACAAGCATGTCAGGTTTCAAAGCAATCTGATCATAAATGTGCCCTGTAGGGTGTGCCAAAGGGAAATATTGAGGTCTGACTAAACTAAGTTCTAAGAATGTTGGCTGCGGCAACATTTTTTAATGGAAATTGAAGAAAATCGATAGCTCCCATCTAGAGGTCACCCCAAACAAGCATGCCAGGTTTCAAAGCAATCCGATCATAAATGTGCCCTGTAGGGTGTGCCAAAGGGAAATATTGAGTCTTCTGACTAAACTAAGTTCTAAGAACGTTGGCCGCGGCAACATTTTTTGACGGAAATTGAAGAAAATCGATAGCTCCCATCTAGAGGTCTTCCCAAACAAGCATGTCAGGTTTCAAAGCAATCAAATCATAAATGTGCCCTCTAGGGTGTGCCAAAGGGAAATATTGTGGTCTGACTAAACTGAGTTCTAAAAACGTTAGCCGCGGCAACATTTTTTGACGGAAATTGAAGAAAATCGATAGTTCCCATCTAGAGGTCACCCCAAATAAGCATGCCAGGTTTCAAAGCAATCCAATCATAAATGTACCCTGTAGGGTGTGCCAAAGGGAAATATTGAGTCTTCTGACTAAACAAAGTTCAAAGAACGTTGGCCGCGGCAACAATTTTTGACAGAAATTGAAGAAAATCGATAGCTCCCATCTAGAGGTCTCCACAAAGAAGCATACCAGGTTTCAAAGCAATCCGATCATAAATGGGCCCTTCAGGGTGTGCCAAAGGGAAATATTGAGGTCTGACTAAACTAAGTTCTAAGAACGTTGGCCGTGGCAACTTTTTTTGCCGGAAATTGAAGAAAATCGATAGCTCCCATCTAGAGGTTACTCTAAATAAGCATACCAGGTTTCAAAGCAATCAAATCATAAATGTGCCCTGTAGGGTGTGCCAAAGGGAAATATTGTGGTTTGACTAAACTAAGTTCTAAGAATGTTGGCCGCGGCAACATTTTTTGACGGAAATTGAAGAAAATCGATAGCTCCCATCTAGAGGTTACCCCAAACAAGCATGCCAGGTTTCAAAGCAATCCGATCATAAATGTACCCTGTAGGGTGTTCCAAAGGGAAATATTGAGTCTTCTGACTAAACTAAGTTCTAAGAACGTTGGCCGTGGCAACTTTTTTTGCCGAAAATTGAAGAAAATCGATAGCTCCCATCTAGAGGTCACCCTAAATAAGCATACCAGGTTTCAAAGCAATCACATCATAAATGTGCCCTGTAGGGTGTGCCAAAGGGAAATATTGTGGTTTGACTAAACTAAGTTCTAAGAACGTTGGCCGCGACAACATTTTTTGACGGAAATTGAAGAAAATCGATAGCTCCCATCTAGAGGTCACCCCAAACAAGCATACCAAGTTTCAAAATAATCTGATCATAAATGCGACCTGTGAGGTGTGCCAAAGGAAATTGTGGACGTACGTACTAACGTACTAACGTACGTACGTACGTACGTACGTACGTACGTACGTACGTACGTACGTACGCCGAAGAACGAGAAGTGATGGCAATAGCTCAGCTTGACTTTGTCAAGTTGACGGACGGACGGACGGACGGACGGACGGACGGACGGACGGACGGACGGACGGACGGACAGACAGACAGACGGAGTGCAATCCTATAGTCCCCTTACGGTTCCCGTAGGGGACTAAAAATCGCCATTCACATTTTTTATACTTTTATGTCAAAAACGTAGCTTTTGGCCCTTCATTGGAACGAGCTCGGTGAGCTTGTTCCATTAAGGTCATAAACTATGTTTTGAGACCAAAAAAAAGAGAAAATGTGTACTATTCAAGTCATTGTTTATCAAGTATCGTCTGCTCTTTGAATTAGACGAAGAGTAAAATGTATTTTCTATATTCGCGGTGTATTTGTACTTGACGCCTGCGCCATACGTATCTTCAGATATCATTTCAAACAGATGTAACATTTTTTTGCCAGGAGCTCATTAAAAGGGTCATTAAGGTGGGGCATGGGGATTATGATCGGTCGGTAAATCTGCACCATTTCATTTTATCCTCGGTCTAAGTTCCTTCATTTGAAAATAACTTGAAAATGATTTTATATATTTTTCTCCGAACAGAGCGGATGACGTGTCGGTGGTCGGTAATAAGGATATACCAATAAAAGTTACAAGTAATGGAAATATGGAGTGGACTCAACCTCGTTTGATTACAACATCCTGCGACATAAACATTGTGTATTATCCCTTTGACGAACAGGAATGCCAAATCAATCTTAAATCGTCAGGTTATAGTTCAAAAGAGATTGCATTAAAAGCCGATGATATACAAACGGATTCAGTCATGGAAAATGGAGAGTGGATAATTCAAAAAACAAATATGTTGACGGATAACAGTCGTTCTTTCTCTTCAATACTCTTCAAGATATATTTAGAACGTCGACCAGGCCATGTCATCATAAATGCAATAGTTCCAACCATTCTAATGTCATTTTTGGCACCGATCGTATTCATGGTACCAGTCGACTCTGGAGAGAAGTTGTCATACAGCATCACCGTGTTCTTGTCCTATGCTGTTTTACTCACTATGGTAACTGATAACCTGCCTTCTTCCTCGAAAAGAACATCAAACCTAAGTAAGTATGACTTACCCCCCCCCCCCTTATTGTTTAACCCTTTACCCAACGTAACGCCAAAGCCGACCAGCGCTATTCTCAAAAATCGCCAATTAATTTTCATTATTTTTTCATTTTTTTTATCTCAAAAACATAAGTTATGACCCCTCGTTGGAACGAGCTCGTCGAGCTCGTTCTAATGAGGGGTCATAACCTATGTTTTTGAGACAAAACACGAAAAAAATTAGTTATTCACGAATTTTTTTGCAAGTGTCGTCTGCTTTTCACGTTAGGTACTTCTACTTCATCTACACGTAAAACTGCCGTGGTCATGATTAGCCATGGTGCAGAAATATGTGACCTTAACCCTTTACCCAACGTAACGGCCAAAACCGGCAGCGCTTTTCTCAAAAATAGGCAGTTAATTTTCATTATTTTTTCATTTTTTTTTTGTCTCAGAAACATAGGTTATGACCCCTCGTTGGAACGAGCTCGTTGGATAATTGATAAAACAAAATGTACGACGGATAACAATCGTCCTTTCTCTTCAATACTCTTCCCGCTATATTTAGAACGTCGACCAGGCCACGTCATCATAAATGCAATAGTTCCAATCATTCTAATGTCATTTTTGGCAGCGATCGTATTTATGTTTCCAGTCGACTCTGGAGGAAAGTTGTCATATACGCTGTTTTACTCACTGTGGTAACTGATAACCGGCCTTCTTCCACGAAAAGAACATCAAACCTAAGTAAGTAAGACTTACCTCCTGTCAGGGCAAAGCCAGCCTAAATATAGGGGCAAGGGGCCTCATATTTAAAGATATTGTAAGTTCAAAATATATTCCGCATCTAGGCGAAAAACCCACGTGAATTTCACTTCTCTGTAAAGCTGGACATGGGAAAAACACACGTGGTGTATATCCAGCTTTAGCGCAGGGAGCCAGGGGAGAAACGGTATGTTAGATAAGGTCTAATCTCATTTAATTTATGCAGTAGTCGCGAGTCTTACGAGACGTAATCGGTTGGTGGCAAGATATCGTCAGGGCCAATTGAGAAACGGGATTCTAAAACGATAGAAATGTCTATCGTATCGTCACCTGATCATTAGGTAGCAATAATGGCAAGAACGAATCGGTTTTCTCGACAAGTGAAATCACCGTTAAGTCACGCGCGAGATGACTTGTATTGATTCTGTCTCGATATATGTTATCTCCCACCGTTTTGACAGGTGGACAGATGAGCGTCGGTCCACCTGACAGTTTAGGGTAAAAAGTATATATACCTTGAAGAGCAGAGCATTAGACACACACTTGGGGTCACACACACGTTGGTGAAGTCCAGGACAGGCGGACTCTGTTTCCTGGCATAGGGGTACCTTCGATCACAGGACCCTGAAACGGCTGGAATCGCCAGAGAGAGCATTCCATGATTGATTTAGCTTAAGGTTGATAGGCGGCTACCGAGCCGAATTCGTGAAAGGGAACACCCAAGGTGGAACGTTAAAGTTTAGATTGTCGAGTAGCAGGTATCAGCCTGCAATAGTCAGAAGTGTAGGTTAATTGTATTGTGCGTATTAACACTTTGAAACGTCAGACTGATTGCGTTCTGAGTAGTTTGTTTTGCTGTCGAAGCATCGTAATACCGACTGGAGATCGGTGTGAGTGACAATTTCGCCCTAGCACAAAAAGGGGCATTTGTGAATCGGAATTCAACCAGGAACGGTGAATATTTCAATAGGACTTTCACGGAGGACTTTCAAAAGGCACATAAGGTATGAGTAGACAATATCTGACCCAAATCAGAAGTACGGTGGCTTTATAGATGACGGACATTGCTGGTCGGAACCCTCCGACAGCCAGAGGTACAGTTACGCGCAGACGTTGACATTTGAGCCTAAGCGGGTGAAGCTCTTATGGTGAGCTCACGGTAGTAACATTTTCAGTGTGTAGACTATAGTGCCAGTACAGGGCTATAGAATGACTATATGATAGTTGAGAATTGTTTAACCCTAGCGACCCATTTTCTGTGAAAAGAATCGAATTGTTGATTGTTGAAATATTGAAACGGATTTATTTTTATGTGTAAATAAAAGAATCGTTGTTACTTTAAATCATTCTTTCCATTATACAGCCTGAAGTGATTAGGAATCACACCTAACGGAAATCGAACCTATTTCAGGCCAATTTGGCAGAGAAGGAATCACGGCGTCGGTCTAACTCAGCTCCCTGCGCCGAGTTCGCGACACTTGGATTCCGACCCTCCACGTTGGTCTAATCTTCCCGCAAATTCATCAGCGGGACTAAATAACCCCACGTCAGCCCAGGCCTTACGGGGCCTCGGGTTCCCTGACACCTCCCCCTTATTATTTGACTGGTAAAGGGCTAAATTATTTTTAGTCGTCAAAACTTGTTCACATGTCTTTGCCTTGCTACAATTTTGGGAGAGTGCCTATAACAATGCAAAACCAAACAGACTAAATGATTGCATTTCAAAGATAATATGAACTACATCCACGGAGTTTGAAACCTTTAAGTCGCAGTGCTTGCACTCCACAACGAAGCCCCAAAATGGGCTTCCAGCAGTCTACAAGTTAAAGGTGTCAATGAGACGTGTACACCCCTTTTTGGAAATTCCCACAAATATGATCTGCATAACCCCTTCACCCATCCCCACATGTTATGGATAAATTTATTTTGAAAGCCATTATTGGTAGGCTACATGATCAGAAATTTAAATGGACGTTAACCTTTACCAAACGTTATGGGTAAAATCCGGCCAGTACTATTCATAAAAATCGCCATTCAAACTTCTTTTTTTTTAAACTTTTTACAAGAAACACACAGAATCTGCGCTTGTTTGTTAGTTACTCAAAAAATATTTATACAATACAATGTCATTTGCAATTCGAGTCTGCTAAAGGGTGGAACCCTGCTAATCTCTAATTCTGGGGCGATTGTATCCCAAATCGAATCTTCTTTGGCCATTTATGTATTTATTGAGGTTTGACGTCAATTTCGACGGCCAGGATCACCTCTTGTAGGGCAGTTTTACTGATTGAATTTACTCTCAGTGAATTGCCACTTAACAACCCCCCCCCCCCCCCCGCCCCCACGGCCCAACGCTTATAAATCTCCTAGACCGCGGTGGCTCAGGGGTTAGGGAAATAGGCCTCGAACAGCAAAGTTCACTGGTCGATTACTACTAGCGGTAAATGCGCTGTGCCCTTGAGCAAAGCATTTAATTCCGATTTCCCGTGTACCAAGGCGTACTAGTACATGGTGCACTTTCTTTCAACCAATGCAACCCTACTTGTGCAGAGTTAGTACCTTGGGAAGGCTGACAATTTGTTGCTGCTGCACGGAGGTTCTCTCTGCGGGTACTCCGGCTTCACCCACCGTAAAAAAAACCGTCCGGCACGAGGAGATCCTGGCTGTCGAAAGAGTCGGTAACCCAAATAAATAAATAAATAAATAAATAAATAAATAAATAAATAAATAAATAAATAAATAGTCTATCAGCAGCAGACATTACAATGCTTTATTACCGAGGTTCGCTATCGCTCTCTTGCCCCATCACCCACCTCATTTGCCTCTGAGCTACACTTCTCGTGTTCCTAAATTGTATGTTGTAGGAAAATCCGACATATTTAATAATTCTGAGCCACATGCAAGGCCAACCTATTTATTTATTGGGGTTTAACGACACTTTCGACAGGCAGGGTCACTTCGTGTCGGACAGGTTTACAGGTGGCTGAAGCCGGAGTACCCGGAGAGAACCACCGAGCAACGGCGAGCAACTGTCAGACTCCTCAACGTACTAACTCCACACAAGCAGGGTTAGCATTGGTTGAAGACAAGTGCACCATCGACGTGCAGTACGCCTCAGTACACAACGCCACAGTGCCCCCATTTTTGGCAATGGGGATTAAGTGTCTCGCCCAAGGACACAACGCAGTTGCCGCAGGTGGGATTCGAACCGAGGACCTCTCGGCTTGCACCCGGCATCTATACCTACAGCAACCGATAACATCGTCGAATTCCGAACAGAATTAGATTATTTTGTAATCCCAAAGCGAATTTCAAGAAGTCATTCATCCAGGGGTACCTCTTTGGGAACGGGTCTGGGGTCTATGCAACTTGGGAAATTCATGCCATGAAGGCTCCAATTAGGAATCTGTTTGGATGAAGAAACACACAAAGAATAAGAAATGTCATAATATTGAGCTGAGAACATTAATACAGAAGCTACTACATGTATAGTACATGTAGTAAGTTTTATAACAAACAGTCACATGAAATAATGATCAGTCTTTGTAATTTCTATTATAAATTGTTGTATTTGCAAGACTTGAACAGACTACATACTGTGGCTTAGAAGTTGTGTCTAGGCAAGACTTGGCTGAGTATATAGGCAGCCAAGACTTGCCTAGAAACAACTCACCAGGTTCTTGAGATGTAACTCGAAAATGAATCTAAAAACTGCCTGTTGAGACACCCGTTTTGTTGCAGGAAAAAAGTGATTAAAGTCACATTAAGACCTTCCAGAGTTAAAAGAAAAATGAAATTTTTATTTGAATGAACTGAGATTGGGAAAACTCATGCCAAAATGACATTGGGAAAGGGTCCCATACTGTGACCCTGCAGACACTCCAATGATCCCTGTCGTTGCCGAATAACGCATCCCTTGTCGCCCAGGGGCGATAGAAAGCAGTGCATGTCTCGCACCAGTATCATAGTGACGACCGTTCATAGTAAAGTATGGGGAAACATCTTGGACCATAGTAGTGGGAGAGCGATAAAACGGCCCCGGTTGGATGGACCAAGTGGAGGACCTAGGAAGTGACGTATTAGTCACGTGACCTAGTTACGTCATGATTGGTTGTCATGGTAGCACGAGTGAGCGGACATCTTGTGACCTCATCCCCATAGAATTACGTGCTCTTAGTGCGTATGCACAGCCCGTGTTGTTAGGGGTGATACGTTTTAACGTTGTCTGTTTTGTTTACTCAAGGTCAACATCTTGGTTTCTATGGCGGAACGTAGTTGTTACGTGACCTAAAGGTCTCTAGTAGGGTGGACGCATGTTCTTAGGGTGTGTTCGACCTGGTAGGAGTAAATCTAATTTCTCAAATATACCCGACAATCACCCCAAATCACAAAACCCTAAACCACCGAAACGGGTTCGTATTCTCTTTTTTCCAATAAGGCGCGTTCCTTTGAATAGATGTAATCTAATTACCACAAGCAATCCGACAACTATTTATTTGGCTCGTATTTTCCAGTAAATCCTCATTTTTGTACTATAATAAGCGCGTTCCTTTGTTCCCTAATGGGCCATGGGAAAGTTGCCCCTTACACGTCCCCCCCCCCCCCCTTATCCGCCTCCCCCTTCACGGCGGTTCTCGGCGCTAGTGGTGTCTCCTAAACAGGAGGCCTGCTGGTAGAAGAAGAGTTCAATAAGAGACACTTGACAGGAGTTGGAAACCATCTCGACGATTAGAAAATTTCCCGAATCAACCCTATTGGAATCGAATGAATCAAAACGATTTCGAATCTCTAATTTGTAGGTGACTAATTAACCCTTTATACCCATGCACAGAATATCAAAATTTATTATTTTAATTTTTTTTTTTTTTTAACTTTGAAAAAGATTTCATCTGAACCATATCATATGCCACCTCACTGGAACGAGCTAGACGATGATGGGTCACATGATATGGTTTTGATGAGATTTTTTTATAAATTATTTTTTTCAGCTGCTTAATTTGAAACTTACGCGGGCGGATGCGTCGATTCGTTAGGTAAAGAGTTAAATACGCGACGCCAATTCGCGTTTCTCCTAATTCTAGTTTTTGTTCTCTTTATCAGCCTCTAAATAATATTTTTACCCAGTCGCTGATTTGTCGCTGTTCTCATATGAGAAAGCCTTCATGATTCATGTGGCCCCAAAATGCCAGACCCTTCTCCGCCTCTTCATTCCTTCAAACACTCAAAAACGAACTCCTTGATGATTTTCCCGCAGCGGATTCTTTGCAAATTTACTGATAAACATACCCCCTCCTCTGTATCACCCATCACCACATATCCTTTATTTCTTCATCCCACTTCCCCATTATACTCACAGTTAATCTTATTATATCAGACTGATATGTTGGACATTCTGTGAGTAAGTGCGGCGGCAGGTTAAAGATATTAATTGGTTTTCTCTGTTTGACAAATCAGCAGCCTTCATGTATAATGAAGGGAAACCAAATATTATTTCGTCCGTTTTGCTCAAGATCAGCAGTTTCCAGTACTTTTGCAGTTTTTTAACGGTAATTTATTACTGTGAAGCATTCGTCCACATTCCTCCCCAACTCATACCCTATCGTACAGACATGCCATAAATGTCTTTTTCTTTTGGGTTTTCGCTGATTGTGGGTGTTAAAATAACAGTCACAAATGCAAGATATCGTAAAAGTTGTAACCAACGTCCCAGGTAACTGAATTCATTTATATATTTAATTAATTTGTTTTATTTATTGCTTTACATTTTCTTTTTCTCCGCAATTTCAGATATATACCTAAGCTTGAATACAGTCTTTGGTGCAATATCGGTTCTTCTCACAGCCAAAATTTCGGAGCTCTATCACAGAGGTGACAACAAGCCAATACCCGAGTTAACAAAGAGAATGGCAATCTGTCTGGAGAAACTATTATGCTCAGGGCGCACATCAACATCGGCAAACGTTGTAGAACCAGAAAGCCATAAGTCGAATTCGGAAACGAAGAAGATATTGTCAGAAAATATAACCTGGAAGGAAATAGCCGCCGTGTGGGATCTCTTTATTTTCAGGTTCTCTTTGGTGTTTTCCATCGTGGTATCGGTATCGTTTGTGCTTATCCTGGTTAGTCGGTATTTTGTATGAGCAGCCATGACTAACACCGGTTATTTAGAGGTGGACCGGGGATTAGTATACATAGGACAGATAGAGCTCAGGGAGGGGATGGGAGGTGGGGGGGGGGGGGGTAAGAGGTCCTATATATAATTGACAATTTAAATTTGTCCTGAAGATATGGTAAATGGTTTTGTGTTTGGAAATTATATTCAATTAACCTAGTTATTCAATTAATAAATATACAATTGAGTGGGCTCCATTGTGTTAGGAAAGGACCTCTCTGACTCTATAGCTCCTAAAACTCGTTCAAGGCATTCAACTCGGTCTGTCTGATTTAACCCTTTACCCGACATAACGACCAAAACCGGCCAGTGCTATTTACGAAAATCTCTACTCAATTTTCCTTATATTTTCTTCTTTTTTTGTCTCAAAACATAGGTTATGACCCTATGTGGAGCCATAAGCTATGTTTTTGACACAAAAATGGGAAAAAAATTCGTTATTCTAGAATTATATTTGCAAGTGTCGTCTGCCTTTCGTGTTAGGTAAAGGGTTAACGGGACTATAAGCCGCGATTTTGAAAAAAGGAGATCATTTAACCCTTTACCCAACGTAACGGCCAAAACCGGCCAGCGCTATTCTCAAAAATCGCCAATTAATTTTCATTATTTTTTCATTTTTTGTCTCAAAAACATAGGTTATGACCCCTCATTGGAACGAGCTCGTCGAGCTCGTTCCAATGAGGGGTCATAACCTATGTTTTTGAGACAAAAAATGAAAAAAATTAGTTATTCGAGAATTATTTTTGCAAGTGTCGACTGCTTTTCATGTTAGGTAAAGGGTTAACAAAACCACAATTTCCGTCATGTAAAAGTCCCCCGATGCTTTTATATATCATTCGTATCAAAACGTACGATTCCATTAAATAAATTAACTTTAAGACTAGAATTTATCGGATATTTGAAAAAAAGCTGCCAGCGTGTTTCAATCCGAACTGCTTAGCCACTCACTCACGGGAGACTTCCGGAACAGTACCACCCGCAATATCGCATTCCTTATTTGGCGTAATTTGCTTTCATCAAGAAGTGTTCTATTTATAGCGTATGGGTTCATAAGTTGATCGGGCCCCCCTTTATCGATAAATGTAGTGTGAATTTTATCAGAAGCATAAGTGTGACTTCTTAAAAATAATACAAAGTTATTGATCTAATAAAGCCAATTATTGCTAAAATAAGGCACAGTTGTTGCTCGTGGAGGTCATTCATTGGGACAACATCGCAAGTAAAATTTGAAACCACTTGTATTCAGAAATAAAATCACGTTGTTGTTTATTTGCGATGACGTTCGGGCAACTTCGTTTATATTTTTGCAATGTTGTATCTTTGGAAAATTCGTCTTCATTAAAGTTTTTTAATTACAGATTCAGGTAATTTCGTGTTGCTTCTGATGTCTTACACTAATACTTTGCAAACAGTGATTTCTTACACCCCCTTTTACATGCAAAATCTAAGAATTGATATTTTTTTCAAATTAGCGGCTTATCGTCCCTATTACCCTTTACCTAACACATTTAAAAAAAAATGAATTTCATATTGTTCGAAAAAATTCCGTCACAATTTTTCAATAAAACCATATAATATTTATTCATTTATTTATTGGATTTAACGACACTTTCGACAGCCAGGGTCACCTCGTGTCGGACAGTTTTACGCGTGGAGGAAGCCGGAGTAATCTGAGAGAACCACCGAGCAACATCGAGCAACTGTCAGGCTCCCCAAGATACTAACTCCACACAAGCAAGGTTAGCATTGGTTGAAGACAAGTGCACTATCGACGTGCAGTACGGCTTAGTACACGTCACCGTGCCCCCGCGTGGGCAATGGGGGTGAAGTGTCTTGCCCAAGGACACAACGCGGTTGCCATATGTGGGATTCGAACCCAGGGCCTAGCTCTCGGCTTGCAGCCTGCTCGTCTACCTACTGAGCAAACCATACAAAATGATATCCATATTTGTATGGTTTTATCGAGACATTTGTAAGATATTTTAGGCTGTGGTAGGCTTATTTTGGTAAATTTCCTTAGCCGCAATATTAGATAAAGGGTTAACATACTCTCACAAACTGGCATTCAATGGGGCTTTGTTGTACGTTTTCTGAAATTCAGTGACGAAGAACGTCGCATGAAAGGTCAACAGCCTAGAGGTCCTCCGTTCGAATCCCAGCTGCGGCAACGGCGTTGTGTCCTTGGGCAAGACACTTCACCCCCATTGTCCGCGTGGGGACACGGTGGCGTTGTGTACTAAGGCGCACTGCTCGTCGGTGGTGCACTTGTCTCCAGCCAATGCTTACCCTGCTTATGAGCAGTTAGTATGTTGGGGAGCTGACAGTTGCTCGCCGTTGCTCGGTGGTTCTCTCCGGTACTCCGACTTCATCCGCCTAAAGGTCCTCCGTTCGAATCCCAGCTGCGGCAACGGCGTTGTGTCCTTGGGCAAGACACTTCACCCCCATTGTCCGCGTGGGGGCACGGTGGCGTTGTGTACTAAGGCGCACTGCTCGTCGGTGGTGCACTTGTCTCCAGCCAATGCTTACCCTGCTTATGAGCAGTTAGTATGTTGGGGAGCTGACAGTTGCTCGCCGTTGCTCGGTGGTTCTCTCCGGTACTCCGACTTCATCCGCACGTAAAACGGTCGTGGTCATGTTTAGCCATGGTCCAGAAATATGTGACCTTAACCCTTTACCCAACGTAACGACCAAAACCGGCCAGCGCTATTCTCAAAAATCGTCAGTTAATTTTCATTATTTTTTCATTTTTTGTCTCAAAAACATAGGTTATGACCCCTCATTGGAACGAGCTCATCGAGCTCGTTCCAATGAGGGGTGATAACCTATGTTTTTGTGACAAAAAATGAAAAAAATTAGTTGTTCAAGAATTTTTTTTGCAAGTGTCGTCTGCTTTTCATGTTAGGTAAAGGGTTAAACACCAATAAATATGTAAATAAATCTGATTCTGACAATCATGACAGCTGTATGCATGTGCCGAAATGAGACCACCAATTGTAGCCTTTCAGGTAATATGACAAACTGGAGGTATGTCCGTTAAAAATGGAGGCCACATAAATAATTGCATTATTATTAGAACCATGTTTTCGGTGTACATTGTAATTGTTTACATATCCAACCCCTAATAGTTAGAGTGACTGTAGTGCCCCCGTCCCCCCCCCCCCCCGCCCCTTCCCAATTGGGAATGGGGTCCCACTGACTCAATGTTTTTTTAACGATAGTTTTTCTATTAACATATAGCAAATGTATCTGTTCGTCAATAAAAAATATGAATTGTTTACGTATTCAATTATCACTCCGTCCGCCACTTAACTGCCAATTTGGGGGGGGGGGGGGGGGGGGGGGTGGTGGCTCAGTTGGTAGAGATGCAGTCTGCAAGCCGAGAGGTCCTCGATTCCAATCCCACCAGCGGCAACAGCGTTGTGTCCTTGGGCAAGACACTTCACCTCCATTGCCCACGTGGGGGCAGGGTGGCGTTCGGTACTAAGGCGTACTTCACGTCGATGGTACACTTGTCCTCAATCAGTGCTAACCCTGCTTGTGTGAAGTTAGCATGTCTGGGAGCCTGACAGTTGCTCGACGTTGCTTGGTGGTTCTTTCCGGGTACTCCGGCTTCCTCCACCCGTAAAACTGTCTGACATGAGTTGACACTGCTGTCGAAACCCCGCGCAAGGGTGGCAAGAAAAATAAATTACAGCAATGCATGGAGTCTTTTGGGTGTCTATACAGTGGCTGAATATAGGACCATTTCCCCAAAGCGTTTAGGCATGATTTTGCCCAATTCTCAATTTCCCCAATCTCAGTCCCCACTCAAGCAAAAATTTAACCTTTGGTTTTCTGAGACTTATGACCACCGAGATCAGGAAACCAACTGTGCATTAAATTTGAATGCTTACCTAATGGGTTCGTGGAAAGCATCCGAATTCAAAGGCAAATGGCAAGCTCTTCTTTAACCCTCTACCCAACGTAACGGCCAAAACGGGCCAGCGCTATTCTCAAAAATCGCCAATTAATTTTCATTATGTTTTGATTTTTTGTCTCAAAAACATAGGTTATGACCCCTCGTTGGAACGAGCTCGTCGAACTCTTTCCACTGAGGGGTCATAACCAATGTTTTTGAGACAAAAAATGAAAAAAATTATTAGTTATTCAAGAATATATTTTTGCACGTGTCGTCTGCTTTTCATGTTAGGTAAAGGGTTAATAGACTGGCCAGTACAGTTTAACCCCTTACATGGTGCTGGTAGATATTCCTGCCTAGATAGGATTTCTCTTGCCGCTGAAATATGTTTAATTTGATTATATTTAAAGCAATTTCCACCCTGAAAACTGAATAGATTTTTTCACTAATGATACTTCACCCCACTGCCCATGTGAGGGCACGGTGACGCTGTGTATTAAGGCGTACTGCACGTCAATGGTGCACCTGTCTTCAAGCAATGCTAACCCTGCTTGTGTGGAGTTAGTATGTTGGGGAGCTGACAGTTGCTCGCCGTTGCTCGGTGGTTCTCTCCGGGTACTCCGGCTTCCTCCACCCGTAAAACTGTCGTGGTCATGATTAGCCATTGTGCAGAAATATGTGACCTTAAACACCAATAAATAAATAAATATAAATAAATTCACTAATGATTTCGTGAGTTAAATTTAGATCAATTTTTCATCAAAACTAGTCATGGCTGCTTCGCAGTGTAGCGAAATGTCCCCTACTGACTTCTATTGACTTGTGTTGCTCACTTTTGAGCTAAGGCATGGAAAACCAGGCTTGAAATTAGTAACTCACTTTTGAGCTAAGGAAATTAGTAAAGTTGAACACTGAATAGTGAAACAACAAGCGGCTAGATGGAAGGACAGACTTGGATACCTACTTTTACTTAATAGAGAAAATAGAGAAAATAATTTAGTGAATTATTGAATTTGAATTGAAGAGAAATCAGAGAGAACATTTTAATGTATAAAATTAAGCAATAAATTGTGCATAGTTTAGAAGTGCACTACAGTGACACTGGTGTTTATAAATTATATCTATAAACATCAGTGTTAATTCCTCCATTGTTTTGTTTTATTGTAACTGAGTGTTAGTTCAAGCGGTCAGAACACTGAGTATGGTGTTTTGGAGGTAAATTAATTGGAATTTTTCTATTGGTTGAAATACTCTCTGAAATTGTATATAAGCAGGAGTTTTGGACCAGATCAGGCAGTGTGCAGCGGACGCGGCACCTCATTCGCAGCCAAGCAGCGATAACTAACGCAACTAAGTAGCGTACTTATTCCAGTCCAATACTCTTAGACTATTAGACTATATAGAAGGTAAGACTTATTTCTTAATGGAAACTTAGGTATGGGTCCTTCTCGCCGCGTCCATGGGTAACAAGGGGCTGTGCCAGTTAGACAAGTAAAGGTCAGTGTTAATCTTATCTTACATATAAACTTAAGATTTATCTCTTATTCTCGGTATTGTTATTGACGAGAAAGTCTTTGTAATTAAGAAAGTCTTGTAATTGAGAAATTCTTTGTAATTAATTTTCATTTGCATATCTTAAAGTATATAAAAGAAATTTAAACATATCTTATTGTCTTATTTTTCTGTTCCTGTAGAGAAGAACCTGGTAAGAAAAGTCGCGGCTCTAAGACTCTTGTCTTGGGGTACACAACAGTCCTCCTTCGGGTAACTAGACCATAGCTTACAAAAACGTTGTGGCCCAGGTATTAACCCCTATGCTACACGCAGCAGCCATGACTAGATTTGATGAAAAATATCTTTAAAATACTTCGCGTGCTAAGAGTTAATGGAGACTACAGAGACAGGTATGGACATAATTCCATGTGACCGTTTGTATTAAAATTTACTTGTAGTACACTGCTTACGTATCGGTCTTAATGTTCTCTGTTCAATTCGACTGCATTTTTTTTTTGTTTTTGCCTTCCAAAACAAATTACCAATTGGAGCCACCACGACGCAAATTTACCCAGTTCTACGAAAGCGTATTTAGGACACGTGTATTTTGGACATGTTTTTCTAAGCCGTTATATCGACTTGGTAATTCGTTATAACGAGTAAAGTAAGTTGTTATAACGACTTAGCTAACTCGTTATAACGACTTAGTAAATTCGTTATAACGGCTTACTAATTCGTTATAACGACTTATGTAATTCATTATAACGGGTTACATAAGTCGTTATTACGATTTAGGAAGTCAATATAACAAATTACAAGCCGTTAAAACGCGTTTGCCAAGTCGTTATAACGAGTTAGTAAGTCGTTATAACGAATTCGGTAAGTCGTTTTAACGAGTTACTAAGTCGTTATAACGACTTTCTAATATATAGAGGATATTCACGAAAATTTGATGAATACCGAAAATATCTCGTGAGTGGCTACAAAGAAATATGAGGATCTTCAAGAGCGACGCAGTCGCGAGAGAAGATCCTCATATTTCTTGTAGCCACTAACGAGATATTTTCGGTATTCATCAAATTTTCGTGAATTTTCTTTTTATTTAATGCTCTACGACTACAAACTCTCCAATTTGTGGCCTTTATTTGCCATTAAGGCGCAAAATTTATGTGCCGAACCGGCGTCCATACAAAAATTACAACAACCAAACTCCAACCATTGGAATGTGTGAATATCCGCACAAAAAGTAGTCCCGTATTATTTCTCCCCTAACTTTACGATTTACCAAGGCTGGCGAATTGAAATAATCGCAATGTGTTTCGAAGAAATAGAACAATAACAAAAAACACCACTTTCTTATTTTCAATAACAAGACACGTCATTTTATTTTTTTTGAACTCAATGCACTGAAGACGTGTGAAGTTGAACTGAAGAAATTTGAAAGTGATTTCGGCTTTTCGCTGGAAGGTGAATGAGAAAGTCAAACTTTGAAACCGCTGATTTAATGAATTGATTTAGTCACTGTCACTATCAATTATTCGAATTCGTTTGTATTTGGGACTCTGGAATTCATTACTGATGTGCTGACTCGTTTAAAGTACATGTGATTCGTCATCCGAACCTACGATGAAATATCGATTTCTAAATATCATTTTGATATTTCGTTTTGCCGACCGACAGGGGAATATGACTTAATTTTTCAGCGTGAATTGATGCCTGAGCATTAAATAAAACGGGTTTACTGAATCGTTTTAACGAGTAAATAAGTCGCTATAACGAGTTTGCTAAGTCGTTATAATGAGTTACTACGTCGTTATAACGACTAATAAAAACATTTCACACGTGTCCTAAATACGCTTCGGTACGAAGCAAATAAGTAAATACGTGGAGAAAACAACATGAAATGAATTATGATAATCAAGTTTTCACTTGAACATTGAACTGTTCAGTAAAACTGAAAGAACAAAGGGCAATAACTCTTCCCAAAATGTTGGTTTTCGAAAATATTCAATACAATATCAGTGCAAGAAAACGTTTTGTGTAAGCACAAACGCGCTTGAAAAAGCCCATGAAACACTCTTAGTTTGTGCACAAAGAAGGTGAATACCACATCTCAAAGAAATGATCCACAAGAAATTAGTTTAAAATAATTTCAATTTTATTGGACAGGGTTCCAAGCTATGGGGGTTAATATCTTCATTCGAAAACACTTGAAAGGGCACACTCCAACACACAAACCTCCCCACCACCCCCCCCCCCCCCAGCAGCTTTTTGGACGAAATGTCCCAGTATGGAGCCGCGTCGAGGCGATTTTTGAGAGGAACTGCCCCGGCACAATCTCAATTTATTGTCAGTTGTGGTGCTTGAAAATTCTTTTTAACGAATTTCAAGCTTATTGTACAGGAGGCGGGATGGCTTCACTTTGGAAACACACAAACACAAAATAAAGCAGAATGCTTAAATGTAGGCTACAGGGGGGGGGGGGGGGGGGTGGGATACGGGAAATATTAACGTAGATATCTAATCTAATATAATCGAGTGTGGGTGTATCATAACACAAATGGGTTTAAAAACACAACATAAAATTTTGATAACCTTCAATACAGCGAATCTCAGTTAAATAACGAATTCCGCGTATTAGTGTATCCAGTAAAAATACGGTTCCATTTTTCATTGTTTTCCAAGTCAATTGAATCGACCAATGAATTCAGTACCGCATGATCTGGAGCAACTATATCACCCCAATATTCACGCGCGCTAAATAAAGCAGCGCAACGAAATTTGTTGGAACCTGAAAGTAACTTTTCATGTTGTCGCATAAACATAAAACAATTAAGTAAATGGAATAGTCAAAGGGCAATAACTCCCCTAGTTTTTCAGAAATCATTACGGGTCTCAAACATTGTTCATGACAGGATCAAAATACAGTGCGTTCGACACGAACTGGCCACTTTCAATGTGGGCAATGACAATGTTTCCACGGGCGTAATAATATTAGGATTCCAAACAATATTTATTACAGGAATGCTCATCAAAAGTTTAATTAATGAAGCACCGGGGTACAACCCGGTGCTTCATTAAACCTTTACCTTACCTGAAAAGCAGACGACACTTGTAAAAATAATTCTTGAATAACTAATTGTTTTCATTTTTTTGTCTCAAAAACATAGGTTATGGCCCCTCGTTGGAACGAGCTCGTTCCAACAAGGGGTCATAACCTGTGTTTTTGAGACAAAAAATGAAAAAAATAATGAAAATTAAATGGCGATTTTTGAGAATAGCGCTGGTCGGTTTTGGCCTTTACGTTAGGTAAAGGGTTAATTAAAATTTTGTTGCTGATGATTTTTATTACCTGCTAAACTCAAGCGCGGACATCACTAGTACTGAAATGGTTAACCGGATAATCGGTTTGAAACCAGTTAGCTACCTAACCGATTAGAAAAACCGTCAACCGGTTATCCGAAATATCGATACTGATCGTCATTCCACGTTTAAAACGTATAGTAAATCTGCCGCTTCTCCTTTGAGATAGATTACACATCGAAGCCGCGTTGTATATATTGAGAAATAATCCACTTTGACGTTCAAGACTTCGTTAATGATCGACAGCTTCCGTGAGAAATGAGTAATCGCAGAAACTATTCCGTAGCGTGAAAACAAACGAACGTTGTCGAGTTCTCGACAACGTTCGTTTGTATACACACTACGGAATAGTTTGAGAATACTGCTTTCCAATACCTATAGTTTTGATCCTTTTTTCGGTGAAATAATGGCCACGGATTTATTTATTTATTTATTTGGTGTTTACGGTCACATATTTCTGCGCAATGGCTAATTATGACCACGACAGTTTTACGGGTGGAGGAAGCCGGAGTACCCGGAGAGAACCACCGAGCAACGGCGAGTAAATGTCAGCTCCCCAACATACTAACTCCACACAAGCGGGGTTAGCTTTGTGTATTGTGTACTAAGGCGTACGTGCAGTACGCCTTAGTAAACAGCGTCACCGTGCCCCCAGGCCACGGATAACCGGATATTATCCGGTTATAGCTCTTGGTTAATCGGTTACGAAAATGAGCCAACCGTTTCAGCCCTAGACATCACTGCCCACGTGTGGATTTCGACCAGTCCACGGTGGCTGTACTGTAAGGTGAATATCAAAATGTATAGAAATGTGATGACTACTATTCAAGTTCTTGCATAAAGTATAAAGTGTATATTAACTCACTAACTTCTTATCGAATAGTGGTGATAATCAAACTTGTCTAAGCAATCGTTAATATGATGTTGCAAACTAAAATTTATTGACCTTTGTTAACTATCGCTACCAAGTTATCACAAAATCGAATTCCAAGGAGGGGTAAAAGATGAAGGAAGGGAAGAACGGCCCAACCCACGGACGGGAGACAAATCTGCAGACGATAGATATTGTAAACTTTATTTTATCCAGTTTATTATGGAGTAAACGTTTCGTGGGTATTGCTCCCCCTTGTGGGTTATGAAGCTACAATGTGGGGTTGACAGTCCAATTATAAATGCCATTTTTAGAATTTTTTTAGAAATATAAATGTTGGTTAAGTCTAAAAATAGAAATTTAACCTCTTAGAGGTGATTACCGTGAATAATACTTTTTTATTACTTTCCAAAGTGTGATTTCCTGGGTTTTCAGGGTTTGATAAAAAACGAAAACTTCACAAGTGAATTATGCAATCAATAATTGTGTCGTGTATCCGTGCGCGCAAACGAAGACGCTTTGCCGTGGATGTAATGGGGTTTTCATTGTTTTTTGTTTTTTTTAACCCTTTACCTAACATGAAAAACAGACGACACTTGCAAAAATAATTCTTGGATAACTATTATTTTCAGTTTTTGTCTCAAAAACATAGGTTATGACCCCCTCGTTGGAACGAGCTCGTTCCAATGAGGGGTCATAACCTATGTTTTAGAGACAAACAATGAAAAAATAATGAAAATTAATTGGCGATTTTTGAGAATAACGCTGGTCGGTTTTGACCGTTACGTTAGGTAAAGGGTTAAATAATATAATTATCGTTAATAATGAAAAGTAATAAATAGAGTAATCGCTTGACTGGACTGGTTACATGAAATAATTCATTCGAGGCGAGGGACTATATTGTAAAACACTCGTGCGCATTCGCGCACTCGTGTTTGTACAACATTCCTCACCTCTCATGAATTATTTCGCGTAACCAGTCCAGTCAAGCGATTACTCTCTATGGAATCATGTGAAAACACATACCAGTGTATGGTCATGAATTATTTCACGTAACCAGTCCAGTCAAGCGATTACTCTCTATGGAATCATGTGAAAAACACATATCAGTGTATGGACGGACCAACACTACATCCCCGGCATTCTCGAAAATGCGAGCAAAGAAGTTTGAGATCATCACCAATTGCATATAAACACTTGAGTTCTAACACGGTAAAAATAATGTTGACTATTCTGTCTTAAACGGTGGAACGAAACAGAAAAGCTGGGATAAAGAAATGTATTCAACCAAAAGTGAAAATGGTCCAGCATACATTTTTGAATGTTATTTGGTCCAAAAAAATAATAAAAATCTACTATCATTGTTCGTTCAATCAATGCGAAAAAACAATGCATAAATTCATCGATCACATCAGACCAGCTGAAACAGTTATGGACAGGGGATCCCGAAGGAATCCGAACTAGATAAGAGGCACAAACCAAGGATTCCTGTAGAATCTGCCCCAAATGAACAGTTCCTGATGTCGAGTTGTTTATATATTAGTCATACTATAGTTCAATGGAACGACATCGGCAGTCCTATAAAACTACCTGCTACTCTTATTGGCCCCAGATGACCGCTTCGTCGGGTTCGTTTCGATGCTTTTCCTTCGTTTTTGGTTATTTTATGCAGTTGTCGGGGCCCTTTGGACAATTACATTTACTCGCATTCAATCGAACACGCCATTTGAACACACCTCCTTCCTGAAAGAAGGATTCCAGACTCATAGAAACAACGTGGTACCATAGTAACCAAGGCGGTCGCCTCCAGTAAACATAGTGGAAACACGTGTCACCCTGACAATACACGCTCCCCATGCGATAATGATGTCAAAATACGGCCGCCCCTGTGGGCTACCGTAACAACCACACTTATCATCATTTGGTCACGTGACCAAGAGGTCACTCCCGGGGCCCGAGGCCAGTATCATGGGGCTGAAACATGCATTACATACTACAAGTGAGCATGATATACTACCACTGAGGTTTCTGAAGATCAATGTGACAAACGGGCGCAGTGGGTGCTGTTATAATAGCACTTACCTTTGTAGTAATCCAGAATCACTTTCCACTGTAATAGCTATGAATCAGATCAGCGGCTGTAAAATTGAATAATAATAATAAAACTTTGACCGGCCACTGATTTGTCGCGGTTCTCGAATGAGAAGGCCTTAGTTACCCCTGTACTCCCAATTGACTCCCTATTCCCACGCTTCTTCTCTCCTCCCAACACTCGGAGACGAACTGCTTGATGACATCCCTAGCCCCATTCTTCCCAATCTCTCCGATTAGCATATTAACCCTCTTCTTTGAGTCTCCACTAACCACATGTTCTTCATTCTCCCATCCCACTTCCCCATTATACTCCCAGTGAATCTTATTCTTTTACACTGGTATTTTGGGCATTCTAGAAGAAAGTGTTCCAGGGTCTCCACCACGCCCAACTTAAACATCTGGCACTCCTTTTCACTATTTTTCCCAATTTTTTCCTCAGCTCCAGGGACTGCGACCTCAGCTTGAACAACAGTGACCCCCCAAAGGTGCCATCAAGGTACTATTCAAAACCAGGCTTCTCTTTATCGCGCAGGCCACCCAAAGACCTCTTTGATTTGACCCCTCTCGCCAACTGAGGGTACCAAGAAACACTCGGAAAATCCAAAATATTCATTCTGGATCAGGTTCCAATAAATAACATCACATTGAAAACACACAACACCAAACGTAGAAAAATACTGTAGAGATCGTCCAATGTAAATACATTAATTATAATCAATGGAAAACTGAATTTACACTTTGATTGCAATTAAAAAAACTCATTAAAGCATGACCCGTGGATTAAAACGCTTCGCTTGCCATTTCATTCGTCTCGTGTCTGTGGATAATTTTGTCCGTGATTTTCCTGGAAAAGTTTTTTGTTTCCTGCTTTTTATTTTTCTATATAATAAAACTGCAGTCAGGCCTTAAAAAGTTAAAAATCTGTGTCTCAGGTCCTCCCGTGTAATCCTTTTGGCTGCCGCATGTTCTCTTTTTAACACCAGTGCAAACTTGTAAAATCAAAATTTAATGTGTTTTTTTTTTAATCTTATTTGTTTTACGAGTTTGGCGAACAAGTTATGTAACTTATATTAACGCCTCTCCTTGGCCCAATGGCGCAGGTGTGTGGGATGACCTTCGTAGCGGCAACTTCGTGGCCTAGCTCTTCTCGAATACTACGAAGGGATCTTTAGCCTGCACGGATGTGCCTCTCTCCGCACAGAGGACAGCCATTTTACGTCCCCACCCGATAGGACGGTACGCTGCGACAGCATCAATCCAACAATTGATGCTGACAGAGAGTGTTCGGACACCTCGAGAACTTTCCCTGACCGGGGATCGATCCCGGGATCTCTGGCATGAGAGACCAGCGCACTTAATTTAATGGTTTATGATTTTTTACCCAGGCTGACACTTAACCCGCTGTGTATATTCAAAATATTTTTCATCGAATCCAGTCATGGCTGCTGTGAAGCAGCCATGACTGGATTTGATGAAAAAAGCATCTAAATTTAACTCAAGAAACATTCAATTTACAGAGGAAAATTTGGTTAAATGTGCCAAAACTATACTTGTTTCTGTGACAAGAGATTTTGTATCCTGGGCAGAAATATCCGCCAGCAGCATGCAAGGAGTTAACACTTTACCCATCGCAGACGATATCAAAATTTATTAATTTAAATATCGTTTTTTAATTTTTTTCGAAAAATTTCAACAAAACCATATCATGTGACCCCTCATTGGAACGAGCTCGATGAGCTCGTTCCAACGAGGGGTCACATGATATGATTTTGTTGAAAGTTTTCGAAAAATTTTATTTTTTCAGCTGCTGAATCTGCATATTACGCGGCCGGATGCGGGCGATTCGTTGGGTAAAGGGTTAATAAAATTAATAAAGCCACCTTGCACTCAAGGGACGAAATACACCACCAACCATACCATTCTATAGATCATGAGGCCTAAAACATAAAACAAAACAAGAACATGAAACTTTTGATGGTAAAGAAATAATTACAAAAATAAAAGATAAAATAAAAAACCGTCTGCCCACCAGGGGGTGTGGGGGAGGGGCACCAAAAATTTGCAAGAAGTGACGTGGGGGTGGGTGGGTCTCATGAGTGCGCCAAAAATGTGCATTTCCAACTTGTACAATTTTTTGAATTTTTTAAAAATATATCAATATATCAGCTAATATATACCATCATTTGTGTTCCAAACCTTAAAGATGATGTTGTACATCACACTCTTAACATAAATACAACATCAGGAGGCTTTATATGTGGCTTGGATATACGTGACGTGGGGGGGGGGGGTGGGTGGGTCTCTTGAGTGTGCCAAAAATGTGCATTTCCAACTTGTGCAATTTTTTGAATTTTTTAAAAATATATCAATATATCAGCTAATATATACCATCATTTGTGTTTCAAACCTTAAAGATGATGTTGTACATCACACTCTTAACATAAATACAACATCAGGAGGCTTTATATGTGGCTTGGATATGGTAGTAGCGATATATACCCTGTATGCCCCATCTTAACCCTTGATACAACTAATCCACTTCATGGCTTGTATTATTCCATGACTGGTATAGGTACTACGATATGCTATGTCAAGCGGTATTCTGAGATGGGGTGGGGTAATGCATGGTTGTTTAGTGAGGCAGTATAAGATATAAGGTATCTCTGTTGGTCTACCGTTAGCCTAGCCTTAGTACCACTATCCATCTAAGGCGTTGTGCTGATCGGCAAAATAAATTAAACTACATCAAGTTTTGTCACGATATTTTTATATAGGGCTACCATCGGGGGGTGGGGGAGTGGGGGGGGGGGGGCACCAAAATTTTGCAAGACGTGACGTGGGGGTGGGTGGGTCTCTTGAGTGCACCAAAAATGTGTATTTCCAACTTGTGCAGTTTTTTTGAATTTTTTAAAAATATATCAATATATCAGCTAATATATACCATCATTTGTGTTTCAAACCTTAAAGATAATGTTGTACATCACACTCTTAACATAAATACAACATCAGGAGGCTTTATATGTAAGGATATTGGGCTTAATCTGGGAAAATGTCACACGTTAGTAGGGGGTGGGTGTCTTGTTCAAAATGTAGAAAATGTGCAGACAATATTTTGGGAAAATTTTCTCTGATGCACTAAATTCAACCCAAGTTATTTATTTATTAATTTATTTATTTATTTATTTATTGGTATTTAACGACACTTTAACAACCAAGGTCATATCGTGTCGGTGACAGGTTTACGGGTGGAGGAAGCCAGAGTACCCAGAGAGAACCACCGAGCAACGACGAGCAGCTGTCAGCTCTTCAACATCATAACCCACGACTGTACTACACACTGCACAGAGGTACTGCGTACTACACAGCACAGACAGGGTTAGATTGGCTGAAGACATGTGCACCTCGGCGTGCAGTACGTCTCAGCACACAGCGTCATCGTGCCCCCACGTGGGCAATTGGGGTAAGTTTATTTTGGATTTTAATGGGAGAGTGGGGGTGGGTGTCTGAGAACGGTAGTAGAAAATTTGCACGTAGTGGGTGGGTGGGTGTAAAAAGGAGCCGAATAAAAAATAGGACGTCACGTCTTGCAAATTTTAATGCCCCCCCCCCCCCCCCCCCCCCCCCTGCGCCCACAGGCAATTTAAAAAAAATGGCCTAAGAATCAGAAGATCTACTTTGTGGGGCCACTGCTTGCGCAAATTGAATTACTTTGTTAGCTGAAGACATAAACATTTTTGGAAGAATTATCAGCACTTTCCGTTAGTAATAGAAAACTTGATGACGCATGGGAGTGTCGGAATTCTCAGTGTAGCTTGTCTTCTCACAGATTGTGGGGAGTGGATTATCGGGTTATCACTCGTGGGGTGTGGGAATGTTGAGACATAGAAGCAAAAGTAACAGCTATTTGACTTCCGATCTGAATCCGCACACCCTTTATCTGAAATGGTGCGTCTGCTTCATCGAGTTTTTTTCCCGCAGAATTTGAATAATCGATTCGGTGAAAATTCAACTTTACGGGTACCGCGATACATAAAAGATAAAAAATTATTTCATTTCTTTTTTTGTTTTTGATATTTTGCCTCGAAAACATACTTTGGTACCCTTCATTGGAACGAGCTCATCGAGCTCAATCCAACGAGGGGCCATAAACTATAGTTTGAAGACAAAGATTAGAGAAATAATAAAAATTAAATTGCGATTTATCTGAAAAGCGTTGAATGAACATGACACGAAAGGTTGAGATAATTTTATCGTCTGCCTTGGTTTTACGAGAATTCTATCGTTTGTCGTAGTTCAAAAAGATTGAAACTGTGCTGGTTTTGTGGGTTTTTATACGCCTATTTCGCTCCTCCAGACACTCACGTCTTACAATGTTTTCAAACAACACAACTGTCAAACCACCCGCATTTATCTTTGATATTTGGTAATTTCTGTCGATTATTTTCGTCACAACCATCTAGTCATGTCTAATTCACTGTAAATAAAAAAATTAAAAGCACCACAAATACTTTTTTGTTTGTATCACGAATATGTAACAATAATCACTCTTATGTCACTGTTTACAAAAAAAAATATTTTCGAAGAATTCCTGGCGAGTTTAAAAGTGAATGTTACCGCATTCAAGTTTCATATTCGAAAAACATCGTTAATACAAAAACAGTGAAGCCATTTGGGGGGGGGGGGGGGGGGGGGGGGGGGCTCGAGCGAAATATGACTACATAACCCAGCATAACCACGCCATTCCAACGAGTTAGGTAAAACACCCATGGATTCAAACACACAACGCATTTTGTCTATTTATCTTATGAGTGTGGACCAGAAAGTTTTATTTTTTATGAGCGCTTGCACGAGTGAAAAATAATATTTTCAGGTGCACACGAATGAGACAATTCCCGATATTCACTAAAATAGCGTAGATTTTCTTTTAATTATATGCTAGAAGACATTTTATTGCGTAATATTCAGCCCAATTCGACTGTAAACGCGTCTGTTTCAAAACAATAACAAAGATCAGCTGATTGTCCCTTCAAGGCGACGTCATGCACCTAAGCGTAAGCGTGACGTCCATTTAGGAAGCTACCGAGGGATATTCCTCGATATCCATCGAATCGATGGATATCGAGAAATATCTTTTAGATAATTTGCGGTAATTCACCGGCTAGCATATGATAAAAAAAAATATTAGCTCTATTCTACTTTCGATCCAATTTATCCGCAATGTTTTAACCCTCTTTACCTAACATGAAGAACAAACGGCACTGGCAAACAAAATTAATGAATAACTATTCTTATTTAACTCTTTGTACTCCAATGAATCGGGGCGGCGGGACCAGGGGGACGGGGGAGGGGGGGGGCATGTTGCCAGGACATGTTTTTTGTATGCACATATTTTAACACAACCAATGACTGGTCAAACAAGGGGCGGATCCAGAGCCTCCCCCATAATTTCTCCAGCTATGTTTCTCGTACACTGGTTCAGTTTCGATGGATTTCGGGTCATCTTTTGCAGTAAGTGGCAGCAAACACTAAAATGTATACAGTCTGTTAAAAAGTCGATTAACTGAAATAGATCGTAATCTTACAGACATACAAGTACGAAATCCACCCCAGACAAGATAATCCACAGACAGTATAATTGCTATTAACGTCTGGTAAAGCATGCAGGTGAGGTCTATTTATCAGCTTTGGTCGTTACGACCAAAGCTGATAAATAGACCTTACCTGTTTGCTTTACCAACGTGTTTAACGGCTCTCAAAGTGTGAAATCTTTCAAATACATCCCCCAGAAAAATCTAAAAATATCCGCTCAGATGCATGGAAATTGGGGTTTTGGGTCCCTGGAATTTAAAATTTTCGTACGACGATCATCCATCGCCCGATCCAGCCCCTGTGAATGCTCATGCGTGTAAACATCAGTAAAGATGACAATCTAAATTACTATAGCGGTCTATGGGAGAAAAACGAAAAACTTTCATCTGCGGAAATTTCATTTTATACATAAAAGACGGACATGTGATCAAATAGTTCAAAAATTACTCTTTAAAAAGGTATCAAATACTTTTTGTTAAAATTAGGTTTTAATGGTTCCATTTAGTATAAAATTTTCACTTTTTATCCCAGTACATCTCCTTATTGACTGGTAGTGTGCTGAATTATTTTTAGTCATCAAAATTTGTTCACAAGTCTTTGCCATGTTACAATTTATCGGAGAGTGCCTTTGGGCACTCTCCCATAAATTGTAACAAGGAAAATCCATACAGACTAAATAATTTAGATTCAAAGGTAATATGAAGGATATCCACATAGTTTGAAGCCTTTGAGTTACAGTGCCTGCACCTTAGAGTAAAGCCAAAATATGGGCTTCCAGCACTCTACCAGTTAATTTGTTAGAAAAGACTGATGGGGGTAATTTCAAAGTCCTAAAAATGTACTAAATCGTCATGAGAAAATTTGGACCGACATAGATTTGATTGAAACAAAAATTAATTTTCTTTGTTCTATAAACATATTTTGGATATTTTATTGTTTTAATGGTTCCATTTAACTTTGAAAAGTGGTGTTTTTCTATCTTTGTGACCTTGTGACAGTCAATACATCTCCTCCTCGAGTGTCAGTCAGCACGGTTAATTTCTAACGTCTGGAGAATAGAGTGTGATGCTTACAGTTTGGATGTGTGTTTAGATCAATAAGATGAAAATAGAATGAAAATGTCCACTTCTGAGATTAATTTTGGACACAACTTATAAAGTTGAAAGACTTTTGTCCAGAAAGAAGGGAAAAAACGTGAGTTACTTGCTAATTCAAATTCTTATTAATCTGTTTATTTAATCAGACATTTTTATCTATTTTGTTCCCACATAAAAGTATATATTATTACGAAGGAACAAAATTGAGAAAAACATCTAATATGAAGATAAAAAAGTTAACAGGGAACTATTGTGAAGAACGGTTTGGTTCTCTGATGCTGCGGCGACAATTACATGCACATGCAAAATATGATCGTTTGCGCTTTGAAGCGTGAAAAATCACGGGAGATAACTCGAAATTCTGGCCCTTACTGCAGGATGAGAAATAGTTCAATATGTCTTTTTTCATTTTTTGGCGACAAAAGCATATCTTATGAACGATCCATCATTAGAACGAACTCAACGAGCTCGTTCCAATGAGGGGTCATAAGCTATGTATTTGAGGCAACAAATGAAAAAACAATGAAAATTGAATGACAATTTTGGGGGAATAGCACTGGCCGGCTTTGGTCGCTTCATTGAGTAAAGGGTTAACCCTTTACCCAACGTAACGGCCAAAACCGGCCAGCGCTATTCTCAAAAATCGCCAATTAATTTTCAAAATATTTTCATTTTTTGTCTCAAAAACATAGGTTATGACCCCTCGTTGGAACGAGCTCGCCGAGCTCGTTCCAACGAGGGGTCATAACCTATGTTTTTGAGACAAAAAATGAAAAAAATTAGTTATTCAAGAATTTTTTTTGCAAGTGTCGTCTGATTTTCATGTTAGGTAAAGGGTTAAAGTCACGTTAACGTCTGTGTTATGAACTATACTTCTATAATGGGCTGTTTGATCATGATTTCTGATGAAAATTATTTCAACCACGAGAACAATAAACATACCAATTTCATGTGTCACAGGGGAAAGATTTAAATAACCATATGAATCCTTAGTAAACATTACTGTCAATCAAACATAAACCATGAGGGTGGCTTAATGAGGAAAAATCTTGCACTGAAATTCTTTTTTATTTATTGGTATTTTAGGTGGCTTTCATTATAACAATAACATCATTTTGAAGGGTATTACAGTGTATTAACGGCTCAACAGAAATGGTTAACAGCCCAAGAGTTTATTAGCGGCCCGAGGCGAAGTCGAGGGCCGCAAATAAGCTCAAGGGCTGTTAACCATTTCTGTTGAGCCGTTGATACACTGTAATGCCCGACAAGGTCATGTTATTTCATTTATTGTCACTTTCGTACAGCGGGTACACTGCATTTAAATTATATGGGAAATAAGATAAATAAATTAAGTTTGACGTTTTCGAATTAAAAGAGAAAAAAACTACGAACCTATCGTCTGATTTGGTGACAAACAAACCGGGTAACATGACTGTCGTCTGATCAGTCTACGGCGAAATTTGGAAAGTTAGATGATGACATATATCTTCGAAATGCGAAGTTTTGGCAAAGAGTTTATTCATCAAAGATGTCATTACATACTTTATGCGCATTGCTTCCATTTTTGATACATTATCTATTCGTGACACAAAGGGAAACACTTCAATCACACGTGTTTACAAATTAAAAATCCGAATTGAATTTCGATCCAAATGGAAATCTGGGAAAAAATATTATTGATCGGCTGAGAGATATGACGTCAGTGTCTATATTTAGACGTGTCGGGCTATTATTGACTTGTCGGGCTGTTATAGTCAATAACGGCCCGACACGTCACATGACTTGTACTTGTTGAGCATTACGGGGTTTCAACGCCCAGTAAAACATCGTTAACCATTTACCCAACGTAACTGCAAAAACTGGCAAGCGTTATTCAGAAAAATCGCCAATTAATTTTCATTATTTTTTCCGGCATTTTTTGTCCCAAAAACATAGGTTATGACCCCTCTTCGGAACGAGCTCGTCTAGCTCGTTCCAATGAGGGGTCATAGCCTATGTTTTTGAGACAAAAAATTAAAAATAACTAGTTACTCAAGAATTTTGTTTGCAAGTGTCGTCTGCTTTTCGTGTTTGGTAATGGGTTAATGTGCTAAGAACGCTCGCAAAAGTGGTAATAATATCTATTGGTATATCATGGCGGCAACAGGTTTAGCCAATCTTTCATATCTATGCTCACCACTTTTGAGAGTTCTGATTAGTGGGTCTCATTTTCCAGTGATTTTCAAAGGAGTTTTCTTTATCATCATCACGTCATCATCACGTAAATATCACAACACATGAAATGTGTGTCTGAAGTGAGAAGTTAACATCGACGTCGTAATATTGTGTGATGGTTTTGGAAGAAGAATTGAACAGTCTTCTCTCACACTTCATTATCTTTTCACCTAAGGCCACACAAAATAAATTAATTGATTCTCATGCATTTTTTTCAAATCAGTGAGGGAGGGAGGGAGGGGCTTATTTTTAATTTTAATTTTTATTTTGCAAAAAGTGAGCAAACATGGAGAGGATTTCGACTGTCTTTTTACACACAGAAATATAGAAAGTGAATATTTATACAAATAAATTGAATTTTAATTTGAAAAATAAAACATTCCTCTAAAAACAAACTGTAGGTCCTGCAATTCAAAGGCTTCATATTCTTTCGATACACTTCATATTATCTTTGAAGAAAAATAATTTAATCTATCTGGATTTGCCTCGTTATACTTTATGGGAGAGTACAAAGGCACTCTCCATAAATTGTGACAAGGCAAATATATTGGAGATACAACTAAATAAATATGCATCAATCAAAAAATGTAAAAAGATTCGGGTCTCCCTGAGTTTGTACCAATATTGGAAGACAATGAAAGGCAATAAAACTGTCCAATGAGGGAGTTCAAATTCAATGAGGGATTGCCCGAGAATCAAAACACTTTCAGTTTAGCCTAGTACGAACACATGTGTTCGAAATGTGCCAAAGATTATGAAAAATGGTGTATTTGAAGATTTTTTGGCAAATTATGTATTTTCCCATGATTAAGTATTAAAAGAGAGAACAAGGTAACGAACTCGCTGGCTTGGAAGATATCTACCTGCTTTATGGAAAATGGGTTTAATGCTGTTAACAAAATGAGTGAATGCATGCTGTGTTGGATATTCAGGGATATCAAGCTATTCCGGCTCTTGGAGTTGCAACGGAGTGGCGTCCTCACTCAGACAAATGTAGGAGAACGGCGCTCACCGCCCGTTCCACAGAAAATACCACTGGTTTGAACAAACATTTCTTCCAAATCGAAATTTGAGAGTAAACAGAAAAACATAAACGCAAAGTGCCGTCTCATAGTCTTAGCTATTCATGATATTTACGATGTCCGTGGGGGGGGGGGGGGGGGGGGGGGGAGGCGGTAGCTCATGCAGTAGGTAGAGGTGCATGCTGAAAACCGAGAGGTCCTCTGTTCGAATTCCACCTGCGGAAACTGCGTTGCATCCTTGGGCAAGGCACTTCACCCCCACTGCACACGTGGAGGCACGGTGGTTCTCTCCGGGTACTCCGGCTAACCCCACTCGTAAAACTGTTGTTTTCATGTTCGGCCATTGTACAGAAATATGTGACCTTAAAAACACCAATAAATAAATAAATAAATGAATAAATAAATAAATAAATATGATGTCCATGAATATCGAGTACTCAATATAATTGAGTTTAATTATTATTATTATCATTATTATTATTATTATTATTCATTGGTGCTTGAGGCCACATATTTTATACAATGGCTGATCGTAACCGCACTATGGAAATAAAGTCATGTTTAGTCATTCGTTAAAACCAATGTTGCTCATTTTAGCTCTTTTACTGCCACACCCACTTTAGCCATATATGGAGGGCCCCTATGTCCACCTGTATGCGAGGAAGTTTATTAAGATTTTTGAATACTTGTAACTCTGTCATCTGATTAATTGTTGGAAAGGGCTCTCTGAGCCCTTTCCAACAATTAATCAGATGGAATAGGTTTGATCTGTGCATACCAGAACGTACAGATAATCACGCTAAAGAAGGAGACAATAGTCGCTTTCGACAGCTTAGGTGTAAAAGGACTTCCACCCCAAGCATCAGTGACTCGTTCCTATTTTACAAGTAAACCAGGGCTTGTTTTCTACAGTAAACAAGCACTGCTTCACTCCTCAATTCCCACGGCGGTGATCTTTCCTTGATGCCCGTTTGAGACTTTATAATACCATTGTGGATTGTTCAAATGTGGCAATGTTATTAGTTTTATTGTCCGTATTTCACTCTATTTATTTATTTATTTATTGGCGTTTAAGATCACACATGCTTCTGCACAATGGCTAATCGTGACCACAACATGGAGATAAAGTCAAGGTCAGTCAATCGTTTATGTCCCATGTTGTCTATTTTAGAGGACTTGCACCCGAAGCATTGGTGATTGGGGTCCTATTTTATCAGTTAAACGGAGCTGTATTTCTCTCTAAAATGTTCACGAGATCCATGGCTGCAACGTAATATTTATTTTGTTGTTGTTGCTGGATGATGTCACTGTTAGATGATTGCATCGAGGTAGTACAGAAGACAAATTATAACCTTTGAGATAGGTTTTGTTGTTATGGACGCCACACCCGATTTAAACGGTTGCTTTAATTGCAGAGTGACAGAACAGTGCTGCAGTATTCAGAATTATTAATTACAGTCTGCCAAAAACTAGTAATTTATGTCAAAAGCGTAGAGTTTAGTTATTTGCGTAACACGTATTAAATCAATAAACAAATTATTTCTAAAAGCGACACACTATCCCACATTCCCTTTTACTATTTAGAACATAGGAACGGGACAAAGACATCGGAATTCTGTAATAACCATTTGAGGTTGATAATTATGAACTAACAATTTACCTCAGCTCGGTAATCATTACCGCTTTAGCGGGCGTTCCCTTGTATATCAACGTGTATTATGCATTTCTGAATTACGTGCCATAACCAGTAATGTTGTGGGTGCGCAATAAAATTTATCTTATCTTATCTTGTCTAAGATTGTCAAAGGAGTTGAGCTGGGCAGTAAAACTCCGTAATGCTCAACAGAACAGACCACGTCACGTGTCAATCCGCAAATGGGTTAACAAATGGGTTAACAAATGGGGATCCAAAAATTAATATCGTTTGACATTTCTCGTCATGCCATTTCATGCTTTAGGCTTTCAACCGTGATATCAGGGGGCGCGATGGCTCAGTAGGTAGAGACGCGGGGTGCAATCCGAGAGGTCCTCAGTAAAACGGATTCCCATCTGCGGCAACCGCCTTGTATCCTTGTGCAAGACATTTCACCCCCATTGCCCACGTGGGGACACGGTGACGTTGTATACTAAGGCGTACTGCACGTCAATTGTGCACCTTCGCACGATATCCATATCTGTATGGTTTTATTGAGAAACTTCCGAGATATTTTAGGCTGTGGTAGGCTTATTCTGGTTTCTGTCCGTTTTTGGCAGCTATGTTAGGTAAAGGATTAAATGAGGTGTCACATCGGTGTGAAAGTATAGGTACGTTGCAATGAAGGGGAGCCACAGAGCTCATATTTAGAGTTGGAAAAGTCGCGGGCCAAATCGGTGGCCATATATGTGTAGGATGAGAAGTATGAAGTACAAGCCCCGTACATGATCATTAGTGTCGATAATCTCCTATTCATACTGAGCGCACGTGTTTTGCCTATGTTATATATGCACTTCCACAATTTTGGACAGGGTACTGTCAGAAATGTCAAAGTATATCAAATTGCAAAAAATTTGAAAGAAAATTTTAAAATAAGACAGATCAATAAGGGCCAAGTTCAAGAGAAGCAATTAAATGGGAATTAATGTCCTTTCGATCGAATAAGTCTGGTTTTAAAAAAAAAATTAGTTCCAGTCTCAAGGCGTATAACACTGTGGGTCGTGGACGAGAAGATGGTGACGTCCCATGTTATTGGCTAGAAGAGGTGCCGCATCGATGCGAAAGTATAGGCACGTTGTAATGTAAGGGGAGCCACAGAGCTCTTATTTAGAGTATGAACATTCGGTGGCCAAGCTGGTGGCCACATATGAGTGTGGGATCAGAAATAGGAAGAACGAGCTCCGCGAGCTCACGAATGTTATCATTTCTGTAGACGGTAGGTATTACCTGTTGTAGAAGGCAAACCATACGTAGACGGGGTAGGCTTTGCCTGTATGAAGATGAAGTCTGAGGTAACTAGGGGGACGCAGTTAACCCTTGAGCCATTCACCTCAAGTACTGTTTTGAAGAGCCCGTGACTACCAAATCGACGAATCTCCACGAGAACGGCCAGGAACGGCCCGAGAAAGGCCATATTGAGGTCCAAAAGGGCCATCAAACATCCTCTTCTAAGAGATCATCACCAAGGAATATGTTTGACTTGGTGTTTAGCATTTTCCATTCAGAGTATTGCATTGACTACCATTCCTTGATCTACCATTCATGAGTCCTAATCTGACTCCACTGGAGTATATTTGGGACATTCTGGGGCATCGAAAACAAGCACAGGAACCTCCAGTACAAACTCTGCGTGAATTGGACGCAGCTTTACACCAGGAATGGCGACAGTTACCTCCGCAACGAATTTGACAATTGACTGAAGGATTCGACGCAGACCAGAAGCTGTTATCCGAACGCATGTAGGATACAGCAGATATTGAATTGTAACACTGACTCGTGTTCTCTAGAGGTTACAAATGACATTTTTTGTCCATTTACAGCCAAATATATTATGTTGCCTTGTTGAATCTCCAGCTCGATATTAACCCTTTACCCAACGTAACGACCAAAAACGGTCAGCACTATTCCCAAACATCGCCATCATAATAATTATCATTATTTTTTCATTTTTTGTCTCAAAAACATAAGTTATGATCCCCCGATCCAATGAGGGGTCATAACCTCTGTTTTTGAGACAAAAAAATGAAAAAATAGTTATTCAAGAGTTTTTGTGCAATTGTCGTGACTATGTTTTTTGTGCGTTCCTGTAGTCTGAATATGTCCTTTCAAGATAGCATTCAGTTTTTGAAGCTTACTTTGCGAGTACTTTACTGATATCAAGCAATACATTTTCCATCGAAAAAAATATCCAGGGAATGTGTAACCTTTCTCTTTGTGTATATAAGTAGTATGTAATGTGGTTTTGGGCCACATTTGCCGAATCTCATGCCGGATCTCATGTGACGTCATAGTCACGTGACCCAGTGGCGCCATGTTGTGTTGTCATGGTAACCTGCGTGAGCGGCCATCTTGTGACGTCATCTCCATAGTGATACGTGGTGTTAGCGCGCATGCGCAGCGCGTGTTGTTAGAGTGATACGTGTTTCCGTCGTCCATTTCGTATACCGGAGGCCGCCATCTTGGTTTCTATGGTAGCACGTGGTTGCTATGTGACCTAAAACCTTCTAATATGATAGGGGTATGTTCGGAGGGTATGTTCGATTAAACAGGAGTAATTTCCCGTTTCGTAGAATTACCACAAACAACCCGACAAGTTGTACTATTTCGAATTCTTTCAGAATTCTCAGCTTCTACCTATCTATGCAATAGTTTTCGTCTACCCGACCATGTTCTTTTGTTCTGGAGTATACTCCAATAGAGTAAAAGAGCCTATCATCTGGAACAGCTTTGCTTATTATTGCTATATTTAGCTGTTCTAGTATGTTCTTGTTAATTCTGACCCATTTTCCTAGTACTATTGTGGAATACCACTCATGGAATCCCTTTTTTGGAATCCCATTTGTGGAATCCCTTTTTCGATAACATATGGCCTTCGGCACCCCTTTTTTAAATGAGGCTAAGAGTCGTATGTGAACGAGTAATTGCTCGATAGCTCATTTGCTTGGTAGACTACGAGTCGTTCGAGCAGTATGTGCGAGTCACTCGAACAAGCAATTGCTTGATAGCTCATTTGCTCGGTGAGCTTCGAGTCGTTAGAGCAATTACTTTTCAGTAACTGTTCAATGGCTTATAAGGGATATTTGGGATAGATATGTCTTGTGGTGGCCTGGTATTGTATTATTTGAGGATACCTTTCGAGGATACATTTTATATGATACTTATCTAAGGATACTATTACCCCTTTAGCCCAACCTTCTGCCCATCGAGCAAACGAGCTATCGAGCAATTGCTCGTTCGAGTGACTCGCACATACGACTCTTAGCCTCATTTCAGCAATTGCTCGATAGCTCATTTGCTCGATAGCTCATTTGCTCGATGGGCTTCGAGTCGTTCGAGCAATGACTTTTCAGTAACTGCTCGATAGCTTATTGGCTTTGGGAATGATATAGGTTATATAGAAGGGAGATAATTCTGCATACCGATTATGGAAAATCAAGCAATCTGATTGATTAGTTAGAGCCAGTAAAATGAACTGATTGGGTGATCTAGATAAATGAAACAACAAGAGTACTCGGAATAGGGTCAGAATTAACAAGAACATACTAGAACAGCTAAATATGGCAATAATAAGAAAAGCTGTTTCAGCTAATAGGCTCTTCTACTCTACTGGAGTATACTCCAGGACAAAAGAACATGGTCGGGTAGACGAAAACTATTGCATAGATAGATAGAAGCAGAAAATTCTGAAAGAATTCGAAATAGTACAACTTGTCGGGTTGTCTGTGGTAATTCTACGAAACGGGAAATTACTCCTGTTCAATCGGACATACCTCCAAACATACCCTATCCTGTTAGGTTTTAGGTCACATAGCAACCATGTGCTACCATAGAAACCAAGATGGCGGCCTCCAGTATACAAAATGGACGACGGAAACACGTATCACCCTAACAACACGCGCTGCGCATGCGCACTAACACCACGTATCACTATGGGGATGACGTCACAAGATAGCCGCTCATGCGGGTTACCATGACAACACAACATGGCGCCACTGGGTCACGTGACTATCACGTCACATGAAATCCGCCATGAGATCCAGCAAATGATGCCCCAAAACCACATTACATACTACTTATATATACAAACGGGTACTTGCACACCCATCTCTCGTAAACAAGATAATCACGTGTGCAGCAAGGAGTGGGACCTATAATAGTGATCTACGTTTGAAATGAGTTATCGACCGGTTCGGAGCATCTGTTGCTTGGTTCAGCAAACAGGAAAACAAGTCGCATATCAGACAATCTAACGACAGGAGCCAAGACGCACTAAGATGCTACCCACAGAATTTCTTCTTGTCCTTTTTGCTGTTGCTTTCTTCTCAAGACCCTCAGGTAATTATTACATTATATAATATATTATAATAATATTCAATAATAAAATATACATAATCCTGGCGGGCAAATAAGCTACTCGGTAAGAGAATACTGATACTTTATTTTCCATATCAATTTATCTTCAGGCTCAGAAACAAAATGGTCGAGATGTACAATTAGAAAATATACATCACTCCCGGATGTAGACGATGGTGGCAAGTTGCAGTGTACATCTCACTACTCACCTGTGGATAAGCTTTTAATATTACTAGTACTTATTCGGCGTTGATACCTGAAAAGAAATACATCCAGCCGCACAATCCAATGGAGCCCACGGAGCATCGCATGACAAGACATAACGGATGAGATTTTGAGTTGAAACAGTTAAAGAGTTTTCTTGATCGATTAATCATATAGATAAACCATCGTTAACCGATTAATCACTTGCTCTTATAGGTAGCTGAATAACTGTCGTACCGTTGATGATTTATAGCATTAACCCTTCACCCAACGTAAAGGACAAAATCGGCCAGCTCTACATACAAAAATCACCGTTCAGATTTTATTATGTTTTCAATTTTTGTCTCACAAACATAGCTTATGATCCCTCAATGGAACGAGCTCGTTGAGCTCGTTCCAAAGCGGGATCATTAGCTATGTTTTTGAGACAAAAATTGAAATTTTTTAGTAATTCAAGAATCTCTTTTGCAATTTTGCAAGTGTCGTCTGCTACCCACATTGGGAAAAAGTTTACTTAAGAATGACCAGTTCCAGTTACTGATACAGTATAATGATCATGCAAGTGAACAAGTATGTCATCACGTAACTTGCATGCTTTACTCTGTCTCATACAATTGATGTGAGTCAGTGTGACAATGTTTGCCTGTTTTGGATCAAGTTTGTTCCTTTGTTAACCCAGAAAATACAGCAGTTCAAAAGTAACGGTTAATCGATCAATTACTTTTTTGATCGATCAAGACTTTGATCATTGGTTAATCGATTAATCGGTTAACCGTTTCAGCTCTGACTAGATTCCTAATCAAGTGTCGATAAGTTCGGCTTTGTGTTGTTTAAGTGAGACCCACCCCCACCCCACCTCACCCATGCCATTTCGTAACATTTAAAAGGCAATCAGGAAATTCGAAAACGAGTTTATGTCTAGTTTGTTTAGTTATAAAGGATGGAGGAGAAAAACGATGTTGGTTTTTAAGAGGAATGGTGAGCACTGACTGCTGTTTAAAAAGAGCATATTATTAAAGCACGACAGCATGCCAGAAGTGGATTGGGGAGCCGGGTGCGTGTCCACAGATAGGCTACCAGCTGGAAAAACTGCACGACGAATGGTGCACAATTCTTCAACCGATGCGAACTCTGTTTAGTGAGTTGAGGAGTCTGACAGTTGCTTGGCGCTGCTCTATGGTTCTCTTTAAGTATTCCGGCTTCCCCCATTCGTAAATCTGTCCGAAACGACATGACCATGGCTGCTGGAAGTGTCGTTAAACCCCAATAAATGAACAAGGACATCACCAGTAAATAGAATGACATATTTTAAGCAGGTTATCATGGCATTTTCCTTTGTTAATAATTCCTAGACTTGGCACATTTTTTGGTAAGCTCTTTTTGAAAGCTTCCGAAGAAATGATGACAGGGCTTAGTAATATCAATAACGGAAATGTTTCTACAGCTAGTAGTGTCACTCGACGACACGACAAGTGACTTCCGATGAAGCAAAAGTAGATGTCACTGGTGATGGTAGTTCCTGATAGCACTACTTTAGCATTTATACAAAATTTAACCAGTGTAAACTCCCAGCGAATGAATGTTCTGCACTTCGAGGCATCCCATGCTTGTACTCCTGTCAGATGCTTTCCCCTCCTGTGCGGCGCCTCCTGTAGGATGTCATAGCTTCGATCGTGCATGGAACCTACATGGACTTTATGTGTGAGCAAATATCACACCGTCTTGAATCTTGCTCTGAATATCTCTTGGGATATTCTATGATGGTTTCCAGGCTATTTATACTCGACATGGAGGGGGTGTTTTGGGGGGTTTTTTGTTGTTCGTTTTTTTTTTTTTTTTTTTTTTTTTTTCTAAATGCGATGGAGCCGAAGGCTCCTGAGTGAGACCTCGAGCGCGATCGTCCTTTATATTGTTTTTACTTTTTTCTGAGGGAGTTGTTTTCGAGAAGAGACTCGACGAGAGTAATTTTTGATTTTTTGGGGGTGCACGGTGATCAGTAGGTAGAGGTGGTGCAGGTTGCAAGCCGAGAGGTCCTAGGTTCGAATCCCACCTGCGGCAACTGCGTTGTGTCATTGGGCAGACACTTCACCCCATTGCCCACGTGGGGGCACGGTGGTGTTGTGTACTAAACGTCGATAGTACACTTGTCTTCAACCAATGCTAACCCTGCCTGTGTGGAGTTAGTATGTTGGGGAGCCTAGCCGTTGCTCGCCGCTGCTCAGTGGTTCTCTCCGGGCACACGGGCTCCATTCACCCGCAAATCTACCTGAGACGATTTTTTGGAAGAAAACGAAGACAGAATATAATCATTTTCAGGGACTTTGGTCACTAACACACGCATAACGAAGCCACTGAATTTGACAAGATGGACAACACATTTCTTTGGCATAATAACCCATAATTCATTTGGAATCCGACTTATCGTGCCACTGACCATCAAACTAGAAAATAAGCAGACTGTCATCTGCAAAATGAGGTCCCCAGAGGGTGAATTTAGTGATGCTACCTTGCACAACAGAGTAGCATCACTAAATTTACCCTCTGTGAACCTCAATCTGAATATGGGTCTCAAAACTAAACAGAAAAAGGTACCCAGAGGATAAATTGGCCCACTGTATGGTATAGCATCATCAAATTCACCCTCTGGGTACCTCTTTCTGCAAATGTCAGACTGCTTATTTTCAGGCCTGCTGACCATGTTTCCTAGCTTACATGGCAACTACGGAACTCCCTAACAACGGGCAAACTATTGGGCCGATTTTAACTGAATTTGGTATGAAGACTCACAATCCATTAGGAATTCAATCTATTAGGTCAATGGTCATATCATGTAACTCACATAGAAACCAACACGACTGCCGAGCAAACGACAACCTTCTGCCCCGATTTCAGCATCATTTGGCGTATGAACCTACAGTTCCTTGAGAATTCGATCAACTGGGCCATTGACCATGTCAGGTGACACCCACAGCAAACAGTACATTTTTTTCCAGCGCCCTTAAAATATAAGTAGGAGACTACTGTGGGGTACATTTAATAACGTATACGCCACACCTCTTACCCACCTGGATTCTAAGCCCAGGAAGGCCTGAGATGTGGCGAAGAAACTGTTGGATATAATCATGCTGTGAATATTCAGGAGCGTGAGAAAAGGCAGTCTCATAGGTGCGGTGTAGTATTACAGAGAGTACTATACTACTCAAAGTTTGCTAAGCACTAAGTATATCTAACTGGCGTTTTACATTTTAGTTGAAATATTGTAATGAAAAGTGTATATATATTTTATCTAATTATATCTTTACTGATTTAAGTACCGAAATTAAGATTTTATTTGTGTTTGACATTATTTTTTAGCTTTTGAATACGATAACCATGGAAATAGGATGTTATTGGTAAAACAGGAATTTTTTCAATTTGCCAAAAGGTTGGCGTATGAGACCCTTTACTTTTAATTACAGCTTGGCAACGCCTTCTCATTCTCCCAGTCAGGTTCCTGGTGGTCCTTTGTGGGATGTTGTTCCATTCTTGGACCAGCATAGCACCAAGCTCCTGGACACTTCTTGGCTGGACTGGACGGGCTGAAATTGCAAGCTGCAACTCATTCCAGACATGTTCGATTGGATTGAGGTCAGGGGATCTTGTTGGCCACTCCATACGTTCAATCCCCTCCCTCTGTCGATACTCCCCGGCAGCATGGGCAACATGAGGACGGGCATTATCGTTCATCAGAATGAATCTATCACCCACTGTACCTGCATACAATCTGACGTGGACATCCAGGATCTCATCAATATACCGCTGTGCAGTCAATGTACCACGTTCAAGGACACATAGCTCTGTACGTCCATCCCAGTTGATGCTGCCCAGACCATAACTAACCCTCCACCATAGCGGTCATGCTCAGTAATGTTGGCTGCACGGAATCGCTCTCCTGGTCTTCTCCATACCCCAGACCGCCTATATGTGTGGTCTAGGCAGTAACCTGACTGATCTGTAAAAAGGACAGGTCGCCAATCTTCTTCTCTGGTCCATTCAACGTGGTCCATGGCCCATTCATATCGTGCCTGGCGGTGGTTCTGGGACAGTGGAATGCGAATACATGGTCTTCTCGATCGGAGACCACCTTCTTGCAACGTTGCCCGGATAGTCTGCGTCGAAACATTTACCCCGGATGCATTCTGAAGGTCACTGCGAATCTGGGTTGCTGTGGCAAAGCGGTTCCTACGCGTCTGAATGACCAAAAACCGGTCTTCAGCTGCCGATGCTGGCCTGTCCCTGCCATCACAATGCCGTCTTACTGGTGTGCCTTGCTGCTGAAATCTTGCCCAGGCTCTGGTGATCACCTTATGGTGCACACCAAGGGCTTCACCAACCTGACGATGGGTAGCCCCTTGCTCCACCATCCCTACAGCCTGCCACATTTCTGCTTCAGACAAATATCTTCTTACATTTGCATTTACCATATTCAATCATTAAGTCACAAGGGTTTGTGTTGAAATGAAGATTGAATACTCTACACATGTCATGTACACGAAAACATCATGAAAATCAAGGGTATACATGCTTTCCATGACTGTCACAAAAAGTGTGCCTGTCAAGAGAGCTAATGTAAACACTGGGGACCATCTCAATACATTCCTCAGTCATATCCACAATAAAAAAATCACAAATATCTCACAAGCAAATTTCACAATGTTGTGTCAAATATTTGGTGCTAAGCAAACTTTGAGTAGTCAATACATTCCTCAGTCATATCCACCAACAATATCGCAAATATCTCACAAGCAAATTTCACAATGATGTGTCAGATATTTGGTGCTTAGCAAACTTTGAGTAGTATATTAAATTAGACGTGGAGAAACTAATAAGTCATAGACTCATGGGTAAAAACTGAACCGAGCTCATTAACCCTTTGAACCGTCGTGGCATCTTCCATGTCAGTTTAACCCTTTTCCTAACATGAAAAGCAGACGACACTTGCAAAAATATTTCTCGAATATTTAATTGTTTTTCATTTTCTGTCTCAATAATATAGGTTAGGACTCCTCGTTGGAACGAGCTCGACGAGCTCGTTCCAACAAGGGGTCATGACCTATGTTTTTGAGACAGAAAATGAAAATATATTGAAAATTAATTGGCGATTTTTCAGAATAGCGTTGGCCGGTTTTGGCCGTTACGTTGGGTAAAGGGTTAATGGAAGCACTATCTCGAGCGTCGAAAAATACATCAGATGCGAAGATTTAGCGACTTTTTCGTCAGGAAAATATTCTTTCTTTTCACAAGGAGCTCTGCCATGGTCCATGAGTTCTACATCAGTGCAATTCGTTCTTTATTGCGCGCTACCCCGAGCGTCGACAAATGCCTCATATGCGTCGATTGGGCGACTTTTCCATTCGGAGAAGCAACAGTTTCTCCCATGGGGATGAACCATGGTCGCCTTCATTGATTCGATACTGAGATGATCTCGTTTTAACACACATTGCCACCGATTCACATGCAAGGATTGGGGACATTTTGTGATCTTGAAAATTAACATTTTCTCCAACTGAGCCACTAATTGGCTCGGTGTTCTTGGTGCCACTTATACATGGGGCCCCTTCTATCGAACTCCCTAGACCAGCCCGCCCACTTGACTATTGACAAATCAGGTAATTGTTAACTGAAAAGTAGGTGAATTTGGGGGGACACCCCACCCCCTGGGGGACACCCACCCCACCACCACCACCAATCAACAATATTTCGCGACGGACCTGCTCGGTCTTACTCAGACCTAATGGAAGTCGCCGCCAGTGCCATATCTCGGTGTTCTTTCAAGGGGAACTGGTTGACTCACAAACGACACAATACAGTTCTGTACTATCACAGCAAATTTCCCAATTGGCCAGGACAGAACAAGTGCTTTTACTGAAGCGGCACTGTGAATTCGCCGAGGATGTGTGACGCCATGTCAACATCGCTTCCGCGCACCAAAAAATTGTTACAACGCGATTACTGATTAAAAACAATAATTGTTGGAGCAGTTGTTCAGACTCCAATGAAAAAGATCTATGGGCATTCTTTAACCCTTTACCTAACATGAAAAGCAGACGACATTTACAAACAAAATTCTAGAATAACTATTTTCTTTCTTCATTTTTTGTCTCAAAACATAGGTTATGATCCCCCCTCATTGGAACGAGCTAGACGAGCTCGTTCCAAAGAGGGGTCATAACCTATGTTTTTGAGACAAAAAATGAAAACATAATGAAATTTAATTGGCGATTTTTGAGAATAGCGCTGGCCGGTTTTGGCCGTTACTTTGGGTAAAGGGTTAAAACGCGATGCGAACTTAAGTTAGTGATTAAAACATTCCTTTTACCCAGCGAAACTCCCGAGTTGGTCAGTAACTCAGAAATACCACAAAGTACAAAACTTTTAGTTTGAGCATTTATGGAGCAAATGTTAAGTAAAAGCTTAAGGTTTGCGAACCTATCCAAAAATATCTAAAGGGCGACGTTATCAACCGCCGAAGCCTGTTATCGACAGGATATGTACTCACTGTGAAGCTGACTCTGAGAAAATAGAAAACGAAAACATTTTCTTATGGAATGTTCAAATTATTCAGAGCTTCGATCAGAACTATTTGTTCTGATCAACAGTGAGATCGACGGTTTTATTGATCTGAGTAAATTTGAGAAATTCAAATTAATATTTGAAAATAGAACCCCAGTTTATGCCGTATAATCTGCAGCGTGATCCGGGATTTTTTCGCCAGACGATTATGATATGTTTAGTGATATGTATTGGAAATTCTAGTTCACATCTCCACGATCTTTTGCGTATCAAATTAATAAAAAATATAGTACTTTGATCATGGAAAATTGGTGGATGAAATTGTAATGTTTTGAGTACTACTTTTGTTCATGTTACTTGTAGATTATCGCATACCGTCCTGTATAGGATGTTTTATGCTAATAAATGTTATGTTATGTTATGTTAGTGTATCATAAACTACGCGCGATAGCCGTCATTTTGACACCAACCACACCTCTGTACCGCAATTAATTCAAAAGTTTCAGCTAATTTTATCTTTTCGCCCCCCACCCCCCCCCCCCCCACCCTCCCTGCCTCATCCACGGGCGGTAGACACATGGGACTTCGTCTGCAACGGGATCCGGTATGGCGAAAGGACACAGTTTCTCACTTCAAAATAAAAAAATTACAGATATCGACACAGAAAATTGAAAATCCCGGCCAAATTCCCAAGTACGGTAACAGGATCTTCAAATGTTTATCCCCAACGCAGACGATATCAAAATTTATTATTTTAAATATCATTTTTTTTTTAAAATTCAACAAAACCATATCATGTGACCCCTCGTTGGAACGAGCTGGACGAGCTCGTTCCAACGAGGGGTCACATGATATGGTTTTGTTGAAATTTTTTGAAAAGTAATATTTTTTCAACTGCTGAATTTGCATATTACGTGGGCGGATGTGGCCGATTCGTTGGGTAAAGGGTTAAGCCCTATTTCCAAATGCTAGGTATGGTATCACGTCCTCGCGTGATGCATTCGAAAATAGAGTTCATGGCTGTCGTGGTGATGTCAACTGTACCCCTTGGTCCAACTTATTTTAAAAGCGGCATGGTAATTTCCCCCCCCCCCCCCTCCCCACACACACACTAATTACACACACACCTGTACAGAAGTTTACAAAACGTGTTTGCTGCTATTTATTCCTCCAAGTCGAAGAAAAACATACTTGTAGGGTGGACTTTCAACACAGACTATGACACCCATAGAGTAGAATGAGGACGTTTCTCGGTAGGGAGTCGAAATTGTGCTGTTGAGTGTACGTTAAGGTGCCCAGATCTTTCCCATTTCTGTCTCAATCTTTTTCAGAGGGGTTTTGTGATTGACTTGAACAAAATGAGTCGCCGCCAAACGACAGCATTTTAATGTCCGAGTGTCCTGTCGATATTCAAGTTTAAATCTCACATGTTTATTTCTGGGCGCGGTAGCATTCCAACATAGTGCATCGTAAACTACGCCCAACATTCGTCATTTTGCCACTAACCATATCGTCGCACGAGTGCTAGAATGTTCTATGTCCTCTATGGGACATAGAACATTCTAGAACTCAGACGACGATATCCCACAATTAGTTCGAACGTTACAGCCGATTTTATCTTTCGACCCCCCACATCCCCGGAGTATTAGTCACCCATAGGTGGTGTACGTAATGAGACTCCGCGTACAACGAGATATGGTATTGCGAAAGGACACATTTTCTCACTTTAAAATAAAAAAAAAATTAATATCGACACAGATGATTGAAAATCCCCGTCTAATTCCCAAGTGCGGGAAACATGATTTTCAAATATTCATTTCCAAATACCAACTGTTGTATCAAGTCCTCATATGATGGATCTGAAATTAAGGTTCACGGCACCTCTTGGTCACACTTATTTCAAAAGCTACATGTACCCTCCCCCCTACCCCACCCAACCCATTGTACACACACACCTGTGCAGTAGAGGCTTACAAAACGTGCTGTCATTTACTCTTCAAAGTTGAAAGAAAATACACGAAACTAGGAATTCAAATGTTCAGTAATATATTTTTTCAACTGATTCAGATATTATATGTACTACTCAAAGTTTGCTAAGCACCAAGTATATCCATCTACCCGATTTACGTTTTAATTGAAATATTGTGATGAAAAGTGTATATATTTTTTATTTCATTATATCTTTAATGAATTAAGTACAGAAATTAAGATTTTGTTTGTGTTTGACATTATTTTTTGGCTTTTGAATACGATAACCATGGAAAAATGGATATTATTGGTAAAAGAGGAAATTTTTCAAATTGCCAAAAAATTGACGGAGCAATGAGACCCATTACTGTTAATAACAGCTTGACAACGCCCCTTCTCATACTGCCAATCAGGTTCCGGGTTGTCCTTTGTGGGATGTTGTTCCATTCTTGGACCAGCATGGCACCAAGCTCCCGGACACTTCTTGGCTGAACTGGACGGGCTGAAATTGCAAGCTGCAACTCATTCCAGACATGTTCGATTGGATTGAGGTCAGGGGATCTTGCTGGCCAGTCCATACGCTCAATCCCCTCCCTCTGTCAGTACTCTCCGAAGCATGGGCAACATGGGGACTGGCATTATCGTCCATCAGAATGAATCTATCACCCACTGAACCTGCATCCAATCTGACGTGGACATCCAGGATCTCATCAATATACCGCTGTGTAGTCAATGTACCACGTTCAAGGACACAGAGCTCTGTACGTCTATCCCTGCTGATGCCGCCCCAGACCATGATTGACCCTCTACCATAGCGGTCATGCTCATCAATGTTGGCTGCATGGAATCGCTCTCCTCGTCTTCTCCATACCCTAGAACGCCTATCTGTGTGGTCTAGGCAGTACTTTGACTCATCTGCAAAAAAGACAGGTCGCCAATTTTCTCTGGTCCATCCAACGTGGTCCATGGTCCATTCATATCGTGCCTGGCGGTGATTCTGGGACAGTACGTGCCCCCCCCCCCCCCCCAAAAAAAAAAAAATCTTTTAAAATATTACTGAATATTACTTACATAACAGCCTCAATGGCGTAGTCACGGGGTCGGGGGGGGGGACAAAAAAATCTAGCTGTGCCCCCCCCCCCCCAATTGTTTTCCGTCAGTAGTCGTTTCAAGTTTTGCTACCGTGAAAAAGAAGACAATTTTCACCCCAAAACCCACCAGAATGCACCATTTGAGACTTAGATTTCGAAATTTTCCTGGGGGAGGACCCCCCCCCCCCCCCCCGACCTCCCTTAAGATGCTCGCACCTTCGCGAAGGCATCTAATGGCTATCCCCCCCACACTTATCGGTCGGGGACACCGAAAAATTTTTCCTGGCTACGCGCCTAAATAGCCTTAAATCTAAATAGAGGACTTACACAAGTTTTATTTATTTTTCCGTATGTTTAATTGTTGTTAATTATTTCCATTTGCAGGTTGCATCAGGCAACATGATGAAAACCCTCTACGTCTAAACCTGATGAGGGATTACAGGAGGGACATCAGGCCAGATGACAAAACTAATGTCGACATTAGCTTTATTTTGACGGCTTTAAAGGGTGTTGTAAGTTTTTTTCGGTCTATAGTACGTCAGTAGTGCAACTGAACTTCTCAGAGCACTCGCGGAGTGGAGCATCCAACATGACAATAACGTTTTACTTAACAGGACTAGAAGTGACACCACAGTAAAAAGGAAAATTTCAATTTTTGCCCGACAAACGTAGCGAATGACCCCCACTGGAACGAGCTCGTTTCAGTGGTGGGTTATTCGGTATGTTTTGGGGGCAAACATAACATTTGAATTGAGATGTTTGTGAATGGTGCTTGTCGAAGGATATAGACCTTACGTCAGGAAAATGAATAACAAGACATCAATGAAAAGGGGGACGGAGCAAAGTCTCGACCACCGAATCTCCGAACTCAATCCAGTAATCGATAAACTAAAAGTTGTGACTCGGAATTACGGCTAACAATTTTCGTCATTGGACAGCACTGGAAGAGATTTATTGAAAACTTAGCTCCCCTTAACCCTTTGAACTCTAGTGGTATATTCCATGCCAGTTCAATGGCAGCAATCAGAAGAGTCCATATTCATTATTTGGGGTAGGCCAATCAATATTTTTAACTTCAGCCTCGGGGCTGCATGTTGAAAATATTGATTGGTCTACCCCACACATTTACTGAACAGCCATCCTATTTAATGGCGTTATGACTTTAATAGTTTAATGCATTACACCATAATGACAGTTGCACAATACAAACATAACAAATAAGAAGAATTAGTAAACATGATGTATAATATAAAGTACTAATGACGCCAAATATTAAGTCTCTGCTACTGCTGGTTCATGAGAACTTTTTTTTTAACATTTAAGCACACTTTTTGGACATGGCCCAACCGAAGGGCGAGGCAACTTGATTTGAACAAAATCAAAATGCTATGTCATAATAACCTATTTTCTCAAATTTCAATTAAATGGTTAAGTCAGGCGAGCTAAAAACTTGCAAATTACTGTAAAAACACATTCACTAAACAGAGAGCTCTGGTGGACATCAATGTAGAGAGATGATATTGATAGACAGATATCTTTAATGACGGAATATCTCTGAAATAATTGCTTCAAATTAGTTTGCAATAAAAGCCATGTTTCCTTTTGTTACCTTTAATAAATAGATTTATTTATCGGGGTTTAACGACACTTTCGACAGTCAGAGTCACCTCATGTCGGACAGTTTTACGGGTGGAGGAAGCTGGAACACGCTGAGAGAACCACCGAGCAACGACGAACAACTGTCAGACTCTCCAACGTACTAATGCCACACAAACAGGGTTAGCATTGGTTGAAGACAAGTGCACCATCGTCGCGCAGCTCGCCTCAGATCACAGCGTCACCGTACCCTCACCTGGGCTATCGAGATTAAGTGCCTTACCAAAGGACACAGCGCAGTTGCCCCTGGTGGGGATCGAACCCTGGACCTTTCGGTCTGCAGTCGAATTCTGTAACCACTGAGCCACCGCGCTCCCAACTTTACTTTCAATTAATAAAAAAAAAAAACAAGAGACAGCTCCAAAAGTAACAAAAGGAAACTTTGCTTTATTTTTTACTGATGTGATAGGTATTTTCTCAACAATTACTTACTTCTCAGTTGGCCTTTTCTCGCACGTCCTGTAATTTCAAGGGCGATAACTTGAAAAAACTAAGAGATAGCGAGGTGCTGTTTTGGGTAGAGAATCCATTCTGTGAGTGTTTTTTTCTGAGTCGTTTTATTAATTCATGGTTAAATGTCATACAAAATAAGAAATAAAAATCTCTTATTTGTTTTACTGATATCTACAAGATTCTTCCACAGAATTTTTCAAGAATCTCTGGCTGGACTTGTATCATTCAAGGACAAAGCCAGCAGACTGAAAATTTGTGGGTTTTTTTTCAATTTGTGATTCCAAATGGAGCCAGTTCCCCAAAAAGGGGGAGGGAGGGTAAGGTCGAATGTCTAAAAACACTAAGAATCCGGAGAGGGTCTAGTGTCTTGTGTGATATACGTCCCGGTGAAAAGCATTCGGTATTCAAAATCGACAACCTTCACTTACTGGACGGGGGGCCAGTGACAGTGGCGGAGGTACTCCGTCCATATGAGTAGTAGATGTGGAGATCGTCCCCGGTTGTGGGGACCGGGGAAGTGACGTCATGTCACGTGACCTAGTTACGTCATGTTGTGTTGTCATGGTAACCCGCGTGAGCGGCCATCTTGTGACGTCATCCCTGTAGTGATACGTGGTGTTAGTGCGCATTCGCAGCGCGAGTTGGTAGGGCGATACGTGTTTCCTTCGTCCATTTTGTATACTGGAGGCTGCCATCTTGGTTTTTATGGTAGCACGTGATTGCTAGGTGACCCAGAGGCTTATAATAGGTCAGGGGCATGTTCGGAGGGTATGTTCCTTTGTACAGGAGTAATTACCCAAATAAACCCGACAAGTTTTACTATTTCGAATTCTTTCAGTATTCTCTGCTTTTATCTATCTATGCAGTAGTTTTCGTCTACCTGGGCATGTTCCTTTGTCCTGGAGTATACTCCAGTAGAGTATAGGAGCTTATAAGCTGGAATTATTACTATATTTAGCTTTTCTGGTCTGTTCTTGTTAGTTCTGACCTTATTCCGAGTACTCTTGTTGTTTCATTTATCTAGATCACCCAAGCAGATCACTTTACTGGCGCTAACTAACCAATCAGATTGCTTGATTTCCCATAATCTGTATGCAGTGTTATCTCTTTATTTGTAACCATTTTACATGTGTGTGTACCGTGAATAAAGAATCTGAATCTGAATCTCCCTTGTGTACATTAAAAGCCTGTATCATTCCCAAATAAGCTATCGAGTTGTTACTGAAGTCATTGCTCGAACGACTCGAAGCCCATCGTGCAAATGAGCTTTAGAGTAATTGCTCGATCGAGTGACTCGACATATTGCTCGAACGACTCGAAGCCCATGGAGCAAATGAGCTTTAGAGTAATCGCTTGTTCGAGTGGCCCGACATACTGCTCGTCGAGTCATTTCGGTATTTGAGGATACCTATGGCCTGGTATTGAATTATTAGGATACTTATCTAAGGATACTATTACTTGTTTGGCCCAGCCTTCTGGGCCACCCCAAGACATACCTATTCCAAATTCTCCCAATAAGCTATCGAGCAGTTACTGAAAAATCATTTGCTCGAATGACTCGAAGCCCATCGAGCAAATGAGCTTTAGAGTAATTGCTCGATCGAGTGACGCGACATACTGCTCGAACGACTCGAAGTCCATCGAGCAAATGAGCTAACGAGTAATTGCTCGTTCGAGTGACTCTGACATACGACTCTTAGCCTCGTTTCAGAAAAAAAGATTCTGTAGCCACAGACATATCCTAAAAAGGGATTCTATAGGGATTTCAAAAAAGGGATTCCATAAGTGGGATTCCGTTTTTCCTCGAGTGATTCGCATATACTGCTCGAACTACTCGAATTCCATCGAACAAATGAGCTATAGAGCAATTGCTCATTCGAGTGACTCGCACATACGACCGACTCTTTTCAGAAAAAATGGATTCCATAGCCACAGGTGTTTCCCAGAAAGGGACTCCCAAAAAGGGATTCCAAGCAGACTCCGAAAATTCTGAAAGAATTCGAAATCGTAAAACTTGTCGGGCTTATTTGGGTAATTGTACGAATCGGGAAATTACTCCTGTACAAAGCAACGTACACTCCGAACATACCCGTCTTATTATAAGCCTTTAGGTCACATGGTAACCACGTGCTACAGAAACCTAGATGGCAGCCTCCAGTATACAAAATGGACGACGGAAACACGTATCACCCTAACAACACGCGCTGCGCACTAACACCATGTATCACTATGGGGATGACGTCACAGAATGGCCTCTCACGTGGGTTACCATGGCAACACAACATGGCGTAACTAGGTCACGTAACATTACATCACTTCCGGCGTCCCATTTGAAAATGAATGGGGGCACAAGTTATTTTTTTCAGTTTTCCACTCATAGAGAAACTCACGCCGAAGGATGACCCATAAACTATGAATTAAAGGCAACAAAAATAAACATTTTAATTTTTTCCAGAATTGCTTTGACAGGTATTGTCTTCTGTTCGTATATGGCAAAGGGTTAACCCTTTACCCAACTCGAAAGGTGAACGACACTTGCAAACAAATTTTTTTAATATTTTTAAATAACTTATTTTTCAATTTTTTTTTTTTTTGGCGTCAAAAGCATAGCATATGACCCCTTATTGGAATTAGCTCCTTCCAATGAGGGGTCAATAGCTATATTTTTGAGACAAAAAATGAAAAAAAAATAATGATAATTGAATGGTGAGTTTTGTGAAAATCGCTGGTCGGTTTTGGCCGTTACGTTGGGTGAGGGTTAAATATTAACAACAAAACAAAAATAAATGTTTATCAAACAACCTCCATGGGTATTTTCTTTTCAAAAGTGTGTGGTTGGGAAGGGCAAAATGTGTGATCAGAAAAAAAGTGCCTCCACCCAACTCTATTCACCTGTGAGTAAATTTTATGCGTTGTTGAAACTCCTTTTTTTTCTTTTGTAGAGTACAAGAGAAGAGACAATGTTTTCAGCTGGTCAATTTCTGATGGTAAGATTCATTCGCAGACAATCTCAAAATTAATTATTTTAAATATTAATTGTTCAAATCTTTCAAAACATTTCATCAAGACAATATCATGTGGCTCCTCATGGGTACGAGCTCAGTTTGTAAATTATAAAAGTCAGTCGCGGATTCAAGAGATACAACCCTGTTTCACGCGCCTTCTGAAATTGTCCCTTTTTTCTTAGTCCATATATATATGGGAAAAATCAAGCATTCTTTCCATTCTTTCTTTGGTCGCGGTGGTGGACTTGCTAGAGCCTTCGACTTTAACCGTTTACCTAACACAACAGGGAGACGAGACTAAAATTCTTGAATAACAATTGTTTTCATTTTTTGCGTCAAAACCACAGCTTATGGACCCTTATTTAAACGAGCTCAACGAGCTTATTTCAGTGAAGGGACATTAGCTATGTTTTGAGACCAAAAAAAAAAAAGAAAAACATAATGAAAATTGAATGGTGATTTTTGTGAATAGCGCTGGTCATTTTTGTCTTATATTTTGGTAAAGGGTTAAATCTAAAAGTGTACGGTTCGATCTTGACCAACGCCAGCTGTGTTGTGTCCTTGGACAAGACACTTAATCCCGATTGGCCAATGTGTTTACTAAGGCGCACTGGAGCCAATACTATAAAACTTTTACAATTGTATTTTCCCGAAGTGTATGTTCTACAAGTGAATATAAATTACGGAAATGAATCATTAGCATTTTAAAAGATGTAGCAATTTGTCAACTGGCAAATGACCACATCTTTGAAAGTGCTAATGGTTCATTTCAATTAGTTATTTCCATAAACTGAAAATACAATTCTGAAAAATACATCTGTAAATATTTTATAGTAGTGGCCCCAGACTGAACGTCCATGTGCACTCGTTTTCAATCATTGCTGACGCTGTTTGTATCAGTTCAGTCTTGACAGTTGCTCGCCGCTTTTCGGTTGTTCCCTCCGGAAGCTTCGTCTTCCCCCACCGTGAAACTGTTCGACACTAAAACCCTGGCTGTTGAAAGTATCTTTAAACCCCATCAAACAAACAAATCTATTTTCCTATCAGTAAACTGGGTAATTACCGTAGTTTTTTTTCTAATAAACAACTTTTAGTCTCAATACCTTCCAAATCTAGCTATCGGAGTGCAGCACTTTGAAAACGAAAGCGGATGAAAAGATTCGATCAGATCGTGACTGGGTTGAGATCCAGTTGAAATTTTCCGTCTGTTTACGTCTAGGGACGGACTGGGTTAAAAAATGTTACCGGGAAATGCACCAAGGGGGCCCAGAAATGAAAGAACGCTGCGTCCTGTGACTTGAGCGATCAGTGGCAGTCCACATACAGGGTACAGCGCATTTCGATGGCATTTTTGTATCAGACTCGTCGCTCATAGGCTAAAATGGTTTCAATAAAGGAACCCTAATCCATCGAGCCGACCATAGTTCGGACCAATGCGAGAAAATTTAGATTTTTCGAACGGAAAGAATTAATGCTGTTTCCTTGCGCCTGAGCGGACAATGGTAGATTAGATGGCTGGTGTATCGAAATGCACTCCATGTGGACTGCCAATGGCAGTATACATAGAGGGCATTTAGATATACGGGTAGTCTTTGCAATCGGATCCATTTCGCCTTTTGGTCATTTTCACGAAATTTCATGTACCAAGTGTTGGACTGCATCGATTTTGGGGTGCGGGGGGGGGGGGGGGGGGGCACAGGGAATTTCTCGGTGAACCATACGGCCAGTCTCGACTGTTTACCTCCTCGCAACACTATAGATTCTCCCCGACGAAAAACAAATAATAGAGCATTGATTCTGATAAGGCCCCACAAATTTTATCGTCTCTTTCTCAGCTCCTTTCTTTGTAAACTTGCGGGTGGCCGGGCTTAGGGTTTTATTTTTTTGTAATTATTTCTTTGCTATCAAAAGTGCATGTTCTTGATTTGGTTTATATGTTAGGCCTCATAATCTACATTATGGCAGTGGAAGTGTATTTGTTTCCTTGAGTACAAGAAAGCTTTGCAATGTTAGAGCATTTTTTAGCTCAAAAGTTCATGTTCTTGGTTTGTTTTATTACACTCTAAAATCGGTTGGGTTAAAAATCAACCCAAATCGACTGGGTTGAGTGAATATGAACCCAATTTGGGTTCATATTCACTCAACCCAGTCGATTTGGGTTGATTTTTAACCCAACCGATTTAGAGTGTAGGCCTGGCCTCATAATCTACATAATGGCATGGGTATTGGTACTGTGCTTGGTTCCTTGAGTACAAGAAGTCTTTGCAATGCTAAAGCATTAGAAATCTTTATTGCATTCAAGGGATAACTTCTCAATTTTATTAACTTGTACCTGGGGGCGCGGCGGCTCAGTGGTTAGAGCATATGACTTCAAATCGAAATACCTACTGTTCGATCCTGACCAGGGGTAACTACGTTGTGTACTTGGGCAAGGCTCTTAACCCTTTACTTAACATGAAAAACAGACGACACATGCAAACAAAATTCTTGAATAACTAATTTTTTTTTTCATTTTTTGTCTCAAAAACATAGGTTATGACCCCTCTTTGGAACGAGCTCGTTCCAAAGAGGGGTCATAACCTAAGTTTTTGAGACAAAAAATGTAAAAATAAAGAAAATTAAATGGCGATTTTTATGAATAGCGCAAAGGTTTTGTCCGTTACGTTGGGTGAAGGGTTAATCCTGATTGCCCGCGCAAGGACGCGGCGTCGATGTGTATTAAAGTGTACTTCACATCTAATGTGCACTTGCCTTCAACCATTGGTAACCTTTCCTGTGCATAGTCGGTACGTTGGGGTGTCTGACAATTGATCGCCGCTGCTCGATGGTTCGCTCCGGGTACGCCAGTAAATAAATAACCATGATACCTTGTTTTGACCGCAACAATGAGAGGCTCACAGAATCCTGTAATTTCCGAGATAAAGGGTCCTATACCTCTCGACGATTTAGATTGGGCAAGCAAGCACTCTCACCCCTTAAACGTGACGTCATGATGCGGTCGCAATATCATAGAAACGTTGGCCGCTGTTGTTGTCCGCTGTATGTCCACTGTTGATGTCCACTATACGATCCGACATTACGTTGTTCTGGTCAGGGTATTTCGGGCTTCTCTTACTGAACTGATATGAAGGCCTGGCATTCTCAAGGATGGCTGGAGGGCTGCCCTCCAATAGCCCTCGCAAATTTGTTTTTTGGAGGGCTATTTTTAGCCCTCCTGCATCTAGCCAATTAAACACATCACATATTGTTTAGTAGTGCTATTTCTATTTTACGTGCACAATTTCTACGAATCACTTTATCCATATGACAAAAAGGAATGTATAATTTGCTCAAAAATAAAACTCAATTGCACCACTGGGCTTCATGTTTCAACATTCTGTCACATTCTTGGAACTTGTGGTTTGTGACTCTCTGTTAATGCCGCCAGTTAGATGTAGAATAATATTTGAACTTTGTTGGGGAAAGTACAATTCTACCTTAAAATGCTATCCACATCTCCCTAGAAATACTGCTAGGGATAGGTGCGGTCAATCTTGTTATTCTTACACTTACTGTATGAAGCAAGAATACTTCCTTAAATGTGTTGTCACCTGAGGGACAGAACAGAATGGAACTCAAGTAACGATGTCCTGTCGAAAGAATTTGTCCTCCTGAGAGGATTTAAGAGAGCAATTTTTAGTCCTCCTGCATTTTTCAAAATGCCAGGCTTGGATATGCTAGTAGCGATATATACCCTGTATGCCCCATCTTAACCCTTGATACAACTAATCCACTTCATGGTTTGTATTATTCAATGACTGGTATAAGTACTACGATATGCTATGTCAAGCGGTATTCTGAGATGGGGTGGGGTAATGCATGGTTGTTTAGTGAGTCAGTATAGGATAGAAGGTATCCTTGTTGGTCTACCGTTAGCCTAGCCTTAGTACCACTATCCATCGAAGGCGTTGTGCTGACGGCAGAATAAATTAAACTACATCAAGTTTTGTCACGATATTTTTATATAGGGCTACCATCGGGGGGGGGGGGGGGGGGGCACCAAAATTTTGCAAGACGTGACGTGGGGGTGGGTGGGTCTCTTGAGTGCACCAAAAATGTGTATTTCCAATTTGTGCAGTTTTTTGAATTTTTTAAAAATATATCAATATATCAGCTAATATATACCATCATTTGTGTTTCAAACCTTAAAGATGATGTTGTACATCACACTCTTAACATAAATACAACATCAGGAGGCTTTATATGTAAGAATATTGGGCTTAATCTGGGAAAATGTCACACATTAGTAGGGGGTGGGTGTCTTTTTCGAAATGTAGAAAATGTGCAGACAATATTTTGGGAAAATTCTCTCTGATGCACTAAATTCAACCCAAGTTATTTATTTATTAATAGAATTTGTATGGATAGAAGAGGAAAGTAGCAAACACCTGAGAATACTGACAGAACAATTCAAATGAAAATTTGTTCCCGTATATGTACACCTGCTCTGGCCAAGCCTGATAATGAACAGCTTGTCATTTGTAGATTGGGGCCCACAGCAGCCCACAGAGGTTTAAATTGGTGGTACCAGTTTAAGAACATTATGAAACCCCCCTAAAGACAGCTGTGCCTACTAAGTTTATAAGTTTATTTTGGATTTAATGGGAGAGTGGGGGTGGGTGTCTGAGAACGGTAGTAGAAAATTTGCACGTAGGGGTGGGTGGGTGTAAAAAGGAGCTGAATAAAAAATAGGACGTCACGTCTTTCAAATTTTTAGTGCCCCCCCCCCCCCTCCCTCCTGCTACCATGCATAAAATCTGAAAATAAAAGAATGAAACACACAGCTGAAACACCACTATAAATTTCGGCGGTTATAGTCGAAGTAGAACACTGAATGGAGATTACGTCATTCACAGCTCAAAAACGTAATACGATGAAGTCATCGTGATAATCATTTTTGAAAAAATCAGGGTATAAAATATGCGTGCAGTGTTCCCAAAATGTGCAGTGATCGACCTGAAATGTACAGTGATCATCCGAGTTTTGCGCAGTAATGAAATGATACTGTTTAAAAGCACTGGAGTTAGGGGCGGCGGAGGCTTGATAAAAGTGGAGGGCACAAATTTACAATGCTACCACGGTTCGACACAGTGTGAGAAAGGTTACAATCGTATACCGGTTAGATGTACCATGATTCGCTAGAGTCTCGCGTTTTGATGAATATGCAGATGTGTGGTCACTGTCCTGTCCGTTTCTTCTACTTCAACCATCTTCTAACCCGAAGGCCAGCTTCCGGGTTGGAAGATGGTTGAAGTAGAAGAAACGGACCGAAGCGACCGAAAGTGGGATTCTTTGGTGGCAAAATATTGTTTGGATTTGCAAATAATGTTACAGGAATGCCTGTATATTGACACGTTTGCAAGCGCCCATTTTAACTCGTTGTGTAACTGCGAAATATATCTGGAGAAGTGGAGGGGCACTTGCCCCCTGGCTCCGCCGCCTCTGCTTGGAGTTAGGAGACGCTGCGCTCAAAAGCGGTAATGTTTCCTTAAATCTTTCTTCTTGACTAGGCAACCTAAATAAGGAATTTAGATACAACTGTTTTGCGCATGAAAAGTATTCATTTGTGTCATTTTAGGTGGTTTTTATTTATATTTATTTATTTATTTATTGGTGTTTAAGGTCACATACTTATGCACACTAGCTAACCGTTACCTTGACAGTTTTATGGGTGGAGGAAGCCGGAGTACCCTGAGAGAACCACCGAGCATCGACGAGCAACTGTCAGCTCCTCAACATTCTAACCCTACTCAAGCAGGGTTACAGCGGTTGAAGACATGTGAACCATCGACGTGCAGTACGGCTTAGCACACGGCGTCATCGTGCCTCTATGTAGGCAACCAGGATGAAGGGCCTTGTCCAAGGAGACAACGCAGGTCGTCCCTGGCGGGAGGTGGTTCTTAAATCTTGATTTATATTCCATAGCTCCTGTTAGTCGTTGTCACTCGAATAACTAGCCCTACTATTCTGGATATGAAATGTATATTAACCTTCTTAACAGATATGCATGTAATTACTTAGTATAGAATAATGCTAGTGAAAGTGTGCGAGTTTTTACACCCATTATTCATGAGAGGTGTGGTCTGGAAAAAATTCCTCGACACAGGATTGAAAAAACTATTTTTCCGCCTTGAGACCACCCACCACCCCCTTTTTTGGGAGGCATTTTGTTTTCCTTTTTTTTTTTTTGAGGGGGCTCACCCTATTCAACCCAGTTAATCGCCCTTAAATTGAATCCTCAACACAAAACTGTCCGGATTTTAGTCATATTACTGATCCGTTTCTGTTATTCCACTTTTTCTAATAACACAAAAGGAGAAAATACTAGAGCAGGTTTTGAGCAAAACCAGATAAATACATCATGTTTGCAATACAGAGGCTGTGGAACCGGGGTGCTGGGGCAGGGATGTGGCGACAGGGGGAGGGGAGATGGGGGCTTCTCATCCCCCAGCTAGGAGTATTTTTTTCAATAGTTGGAAATTCCGAGGTCAAAAATCAAATAGTTGGAAATTCAATAAATTAGCATTGTTCATGAAAAAATGTTAACATTCCAACTAATGATGAGAAATTTTGATCTTTTATTTCCAACTGGAAACTTGAGTTTCAAATTTCCTAATCCAAAATTTGACCTGGCCTCAAAATTTCGACTCTGGCATCAATCCGGTAAATTTTCTGACCCAGACAAATTTAAATGATGCTTTTTCCGTTTCAGGACTAGTGAAAATTTTCAGAAGGGTTCATAACCCTTTACCCAACGCAGACGATTTCAAAATTTATTATTTTAAGTATCATCATTTTTTAAAAAATTTCCAACAAAACCATATCATGTGACCCCTCTTTGGAACGAGCTCGTTCCAAAGAGGGGTCACATGATATGGTTTTGTTGAAATTTTTCGAAAAATAGTGTTTTTTCAGCAACTGTATTTGCATAATACGCAGGTGGATGTGGGCGATTCGTTGGGCAAAGGGTTAAAAGATATCACCCAGCGCTGCAGTGCAACCACCTATCGAAACCACTCACAGTTGGAATTTACACCGGTGCCCCCCCCCCCCCTCCAGCTGAAACACTCTAGCCACATCCCTGGCTGGGGGGTTCAGCCCCACCACTTTTTTGCAGGGCCATGTTTTTTGTATGCATATATTTTAACACAACCAATGACCGGTGAAACAAGGGGCGGATCCAGAGCCTCCCCCATATTTTTGCCAGCTATGTTTCTCTCATACTGGTTCAGTTTCGATGGATTTCGGACCATTTTTTTTGCAACTAAAGTGGCAGCAAACGCTAAAATGTATACATTCTGTTAAAACATCGTTTAACTGAAATACATCGTAATCTTACAGACATACAAGTACCAAATCCACCCCCAGACAAGATAATCCACAGACAGTATATAATTGCTGTTAACGTCTGGTAAAGCATACAGGTGAGGTCTATTTATATGCGTTGGTCGTTACGACCAAAGCTGATAAATATACCTCAACTGTATGCTTTACCGACGTTTTTTAACGGCTCTCAAAGTATTAAATCTTTCAAATACATCTGAAAAATCTCAAATTATCCGCTCAGATGCATGGGAATGGGGGTTTGGGAACCCTGGAATTTAAAATTTTCGTACCACGGGCCGAACCATCATGGTCGGGCCATCATACTGACGACCATCCATCGCCCGATCCAGCCCCTTCACTCTGAAAAACGTTCCGCGGCCCCTGCACTAATAGTACCTAATCGTTCCAAATTATAACTTACGGTGTCTTAGCATGGGGTATTGGGATAACAAGCTCAACTATACTCGTTAACTTGAGTAGATGTGCAGGATGTAGCTTCCTGACACAATATTGTCAAGAAATTTTTTGGCCACTCGTGCAATATACAACAAAATCTAGCAATATTATGTCATCCTTAGACCACTTGGAATGACTATTAAAATCAAATGGGATTTTGGAAGAGAGTCGAGATGGGCTGATGAGGTAGAAAAGGGCAATAGCTTATAGGACATACATGTACACTGTATTGAGGCTATCTTTCTAACCCACCCGCGCCAGCCAGCACAATGTTTTTTTGGAGGAATTGACAAACATGACCATATACCCATCTTGAACCCTAACCAAATTCATCGAGAATCAAGGGTTTCCGGTGCAGCACAACTCTGTGGGCAGGCGGTGGACTGCTTAAATTTGTAGTGAAGCACCATGCAGTTACCGATGCCTGTACCTTTGTATAGTGTAGTAGACTGAGATCCTTTTTTACTTACACAACCTAAACTCTAATGTAGTTTGGTGCAAGCTTTAACCCTTCACCCAACGAATCGCCCGCATCCGCCCGCGTAATATGCAAATTCAGCATCTGCTATCACACAGGGCGGTACATCGCTCGGCCGTGACCGTAAGATAATCTCAAGCATTTCTTGAAGAAAATGGGACAGTCATGAGAGTGATTGCCGGGTATATCACTTCAAAATCCAAGAGTCCAGAGTACACAAGAATAGATGAGAATATTTATTTATTTATAGGGGGGTTTAACGACACTTTCGACAGCCAGGGTCACCTCGTGTTGGACAGTTTTACGGGTGGAGGAAGCCGGATAGAACCACAGAGCAACGGCGAGCAACTGTCAGTCTCCTAACATACTAACTCCAATCAAGTAGGAAACCCCATCCCGGTCCCTCCCCATAGTTGGAAATTCACAATGAAGCCATGAAAAGGGGCATAAAATTGATTCTAGTAACTGAAATGCCTACACATTTATGATAGATTTATCAGGTTATTATTATTTGGTATCATTCTGGGAATTGAATATGTGCTAAACAAATGGTCAAGCTTAGAACTTTGAGCAATTCACACTGTCCTAACGTATGGAGGAATGACCAGTTTCGATGTTTCATCATTTTGTAACTGTGAATGATGGAATTAACTCAGGATAACGATTTTACATGAAGTGATTTTCTTGAAGTGCATTTCGAGGATTTTTTTTTACGATAAGTAACGTACAAAAGAAACCTCGTACCGATTGTGAATGACGGAATTAACTCAGGATTTTACATGATCTGATTTTCTTGAAGTGCATTTCGAGTATTTTTTTTACACTAAGTAAACGTTCTATAGAAATGTCCGATTGACCTCATACTTACTTATGAAGCTCGATACTGCGTCCATTGTATTTGTAAATAGTAACAGTTGGAATTTTTGCTGATTTGAAACCGGGTTGTAATTTTGGGAAGTAAAGGAGACATCAGCATCACGAAAGAAGCTCAAAAATCCAGATAGATGGAATTTCCAACTACTCATGACAACTACTCATGACTTGCCCTCCGAATTTCAAACTATAGGAAAGTTTTGTCAGGATTGGGGGAGAGGGTCACACCCCACTCCTGTCGCCACGTCCCTGCTCCTACCTCATTCACACCCTTCTTCATTTTCTTCTTTTTGATCACCTTTAATTCTGTTTGTGTGTTGTTGTTTTTTTTGTAACAAAGTTGACTGTAAATCGCCGTCACATTTGCCAATAATGTGAAATATGTTAATAGTGTGGAAACAGCTTAACATAAGCTTTTAGCTTTCTGTTGAATCCATAAATATGTATTCTATGTTCTACTTATAATAATGCAACTTGGAAACAAATGTTTAAACTAAGTAGGGTGAGCACTGGTTGAAGACAAGCGCACCATCGACGTGCAGTACACCTTATCACACAACGCCACCGTGCCTCCACGAAAGCAATGGGGGTGAAGTGTCTTGTCCAAGGACACAATGTGGTTGCCGTGAGTTACAACAGCTGGTTATCGGCCATGCCACTATACCACATATGCACTAACTACCCTAAACACTATTAACCCTTTACCCAACGCAGACGATATCAAAATTTATTATTTTAAATAATTTTTTGAAATTTTTCAAAAAATTTCAACAGAACCATATCATGTGACCCCTTGTTGGAACGAGCTCGTTCCAACGAGGGGTCACATGATATGGTTTTGTTGAAATTTTTTGAAAAATAATATTTTTTCAACTGCTGAATTTGCATATTGCGCAGACCGATACGGACGATTCGTTGGGTAAAGGGTTAAATCACCTAAGAGTTTATCTAGATAGATTAAAAGTAAAACAGAACTAGACCTGTTCGTAAGCACAGCAAACGAAATACCCTGGCAATGTGCAAGTCAACAGAAAATAAAGATTGCTATCAAGTTGATTTTTAAAGATCTGTTAGCACATTGTATAGGTGCTTCATTTTGATATTCAGAAAAGGGAAGGAACAGAAAGTGTCACCATACCGTGGCACAAAAAATACCCCCGCTTATTTAACAATGCAAGTCTGACTATATGTGATACAGTTTTGGGGTATATACAAATACCAAGTCCATAAGGGCAATGACACTGGCAATAAAATCTCGAACGACACCTACATTTCACTATGGGTATACAGCAATGGGATACACTTGCATACCAAATATCAAGTCACTCAACCAAGCACGTATCAAGTTATTCATGATTGAATTTCGGGAGGGACGGATGGACAGACTGACCTTGTACTGTGGGTAGACATCAGAAAGATATTGAGTTGCATATCAAATATGAAGTCATTCCATTGAGTACTCTGCAAGTTATTCATGAATTAATTTCAAGGCGGATAAATTTTTAGCCTATAAAGGGCAATGACTTTGGTGATAAAATCTTGAACGACACCTGCATTTCACTATAGGTATACAGAAATAGGATACACTTGCATACCAAATATCAAGTCACTCAACCAAGTACTTTACAAGTTATTCATGACTGAAGTTTGGGACGGACGGACGGACAAGCGATTCCTATATACCCGCTGGTGGTATAAAACAAGAGGCTCCAAGGGGCCTGAGGGCGCTCACCTGACATGGTAGCCTAAATTTATATCAACCCAGAGAATTGATTTCAATAAGTTGCATCTGCTCCTCCTAAGAAAAGCTTATACCAAATATCCAAAGATTCTGACCAGTGGATCTAAAAAAAAAAAGATTTTTAAAGAATATTCCTCATATTGAACTAAGTTATAATTCAGGCTCCCACAGGGAGCCCATATATGAACCCAGGAACTTGGCTTTAACAAACTTGAATCTCACCCCCCTAAGGATGCTGCACACCAAATGTCAAAACAGTCCGACTGCTGGATCTGAAGAAGAAGATTTTTAAAGAAAAGTCCTCATTTTGAACTAAGTTACAATTCGAGCTCCCACAGTGAGTCCAAATATGGACCTAGGGACATGGCTGAAGAAGAAGATTTTTAAAGAAAAGTCTTCATTTTGAACTAAGTTACAATTCGAGCTCCCACGGTGAGTCCAAATATGGACCTAGGGACATGGCTTGAACAAACTTGAATCTCACCCCCTAAGGATGCTGCATACCAAATATCAAAACATTCCGACTGCTGGATCTGAAGAAGATTTTTAAAGAAAATTCCTCATTTTGAACTGAGTTATAATTCGGGTTAACACAGTGAGCCCAAATATGAACCCAGGGACTTGGCTTGAACAAACTTGAATCTCACCCCCCTAAGCATGGTGCATACCCAATATCAGAAGATTCTGCCTGCTGGATCTTGAGAAGAAGATTTTCAAAGAAATTTGCCTGAAATGCACTAAGTTCAAATTTGGGCTCCTATACTGAGCCCAAATATAAACCCAGGGGGCCGATTTGAACAAACTTGAATCAGATCCACCCCACAATGTTGCATACCAAATATCAAAAGATTCTGCCTGCTGGATCTGGAGAAGAAGATTTTTTAAGAAATATGCCTGAAAAGCACTAAGTTAAAATTTGGGCTCCTATATGGAGCCCAAATATAAACCCAGGGGGCCGATTTGAACAAACTTGAATCAGATCCACCCCACAATGTTGCTTACCAAATATGAAAAGATTCTGAAGCTGGATCTGGAGAAGAAGATTTTTTAAGAAATTTGCCTGAAATGCACTAAGTTCGAATTCGAGCTTCTATAGTGAGCCCAAATATGAATCTAGGAAGCCGATTTGAACAAACTTGAATCAGATCCACCCCACAATGTTGCATACCAAATATCAAAAGATTCTGCCTGCTGGATCTGGAGAAGAAGATTTTTTAATAAATTTGCCCGAAATGCATTAAGTCCGAATTCTGGCTTCTATATTAAGCCCAAATATGAATCCAGGGGGCTGATTTGACCAAACTTGAATCAGATCCACCCTGCAATGTTGCATACCAAATATCAAAAGATTCTGCCTGCTGGATCTGGAGAAGAAGATTTTTGAAGAAATTTGCCCGAAATGCACTAAGTTTGAATTCGAGCTTCTATAGTGAGCCCAAATATGAATCCAGGGAGCCGATTTGAACAAACTTGAATCAGATCCACCCCGCAATGTTGCATACCAAATATCAAAATATTCTGCCTGCTGGATCTGGAGAAGATGATTTTTTAAGAAATTTGTCTGAAATGCACTAAGTTCGAATTCGAGCTTCTATAGTAAGCCCAAATATGAATCTAGGGAGCCGATTTGAACAAATTTGCATCAGATCCATCCCACAATGTTGCATACCAAATATCAAAAGATTCTGCCTGCTGGATCTGGAGAAGAAAATTTTTTAAGAAATTTGCCTGAAATGCACTAAGTTCGAATTCGAGCTTCTATAGTGAGCCCAAATATTAATCTAGGAAGCCGATTTGAACAAACTTGAATCAGATCCACCCCACAATGTTGCATACCAAATATCAAAAGATTCTGCCTGCTGGATCTGGAGAAGAAGATTTTTTAATAAATTTGCTTGAAATGCACTAAGTTCAAATTTGGGCTCCTATACTGAGCCCAAATATAAACCCAGGGGGCCGATTTGAACAAACTTGAATCAGATCCACCCCACAATGTTGCTTACCAAATATGAAAAGATTCTGCCTGCTGGATCTGGAGAAGAAGATTTTTTAAGAAATTTGCATGAAATGCACTAAGTCAAATTCGAGCTTCTATAGTGAGCCCAAATATGCATCTAGGAAGCCGATTTGAACAAACTTGAATCAGATCCACCCCACAATGTTGCATACCAAATATCAAAAGATTCTGCCTGCTGGATCTGGAGAAGAAGATTTTTTAAGAAATTTGCCTAAATGCACTAAGTTCGAAATCGGGCTCCTATACTGAGCCCAAATATCAACCCAGGGGGCCGATTTGAACAAACTTGAAACAGATCCACCCTACAATGTTGCATACCAAATAACAAAAGATTCTGCCTGCTGGATCTGGAGAAGAAGATTTTTTAAGAAATTTGCCTGAAATGCACTAAGTTCGAAATCGGGCTCCTATACTGAGCCCAAATATTAACCCAGGGGGCCGATTTGAACAAACTTGAATCAGATCCACCCCACAATGTTGCTTACCAAATATCAAAAGATTCTACCTGCTGGATCTGGAGAAGATGATTTTTTAAGAAATTTGCCTGAAATGCATTAAGTTCGAATTCGGGCTTCTATAGTAAGCCCAAATATGAATCCAGGGGGCCGATTTGAACAAACTTGAATCAGATCTACCCCGCAACGTTGCATACCAAATATCAAAAAATTCTACCTGCTGGATCTGGAGAAGAAGATTTTTGAAGAAATTTGCCTGAAATGCACTAAGTTCGAATTTGAGCTCCTATAGTGAGCCCAAATATGAATCTAGGGAGCCGATTTGAACAAACTTGAATCAGATCTACCCTACAATGTTGCATACCAAATATCAAAAGATTCTGCCTGCTGCATCTGGAGAAGAAGATTTTCAAAGAAATTTGCCTGAAATGCAGTAAGTTCAAATTTGGGCTCCTATACTGAGCCCAAATATAAACCCAGGGGGCCGATTTGAACAAACTTGAATCAGATCCACCCCACAATGTTGCATACCAAATATCAAAAGATTCTGCCTGCTGGATCTGGAGAAGAAGATTTTTTAAGAAATTTGCCTGAAATGCACTAAGTTCGAAATCGGACTCCTATACTGAGCCCAAATATGAACCCAGGGGGCCGATTTGAACAAACTTGAATCAGATCCACCCTACAATGTTGCATACCAAATATCAAAAGATTGTACATGCTGGATCTGGAGAAGAAGATTTTTTAATGTTTTCCCATTGCCTACAGTGTTAAAAAGTGCTGACTCAGCACTTTTTCAAAGTCCCGAAACTGTACCCTATGATATAACCGATGGCAATTTTTTTTTACCAATCCTTTCTGTTGGTCCTAAGGAAGCTGCACACCAAATAAAAATTCTCAGTGCCGTGCAGTTTTGGAGATATGGGCGTTTTAAATTTTTTCTATTTTTAGCTCCTGCGGTTCCCAGGGAGCTGCGGGAAATTTTTTTTTTTGCATAAATCAAGTACTCATGACCCAATAAGCCCTCACATAAAATTTGGTTCAAATCAGCCTCTCGGTTTGGAAAATAGAAATTTTGGGCGGGGCAAAAAATTTTGCCCCTCCCATAACGACGCCAAGTATAGCCCCACAAACTTCTCTTGAAAAAATCTGAGTCTACACCTCAAAAGGGAGCTGCACACCAAATATCAAGTCTCTGCTACTGCTGGTTCATGAGAAGAAGATTTACAAAGATTTTGGTGCCCCTTGGGGCGTGGCACCACCCAGGAGGAGGGGCAACTTCATTTGAACAAATCTGAATTGGCATTAGGTAATAAACATTTAGCCAACATTTGAATAAAATTGGGCTAGTGGTTTAGGAGGAGAAGTCGATAATGTAAAGTTAATGCCGGACGGACGACGACGGACGACGGACAGAAAGTGATTAGTAAAGCTCCTCTTGAGCTTCGCTCAGGTGAGCTAAAAATGTATAAATTTGATGAGAGGGGAAAAGATACTTTTTTCGTGGCGGGACCACTCACCCATGTGGGCCCTGTCTAGAAGACTTTTTGGGGGACTCTCCCCGCCCCCCTCCCTCCCCCACCCGGATTATCTGTAAAAAAATCATCACAATAATCATTTCTTGGTGTAGGTTGCAGTTAACGTGTTAATGTTTCAGCCAAATGTCTGTAAAATGTAATGACGTCTCTGATATAGTTAGAAATGCTTCTTCCCACTCGCCTGAGAATGCGAAGCGAAAGTTCATATTTAATGCTACCATAAGAGTCGAGGGAATGAGGAGGGTGGACCGATTTCGGTAGGCACACAACATTGTTGGATAACAAAATATATTAAGGGGTAATTTTTTCGACATCACTGTCGAATTCGCTTCACCGACCGAATTTACATGATTTTACATTGCTTCATATTTATTTGATGTACATTTTTTAGCAATGGAATGATAGCAGACTGACTTGGAATCCAAGCGAATATGGAAACATCACCAATTTGTACTTCTTTGCAGACCATGTATGGGTACCTCCTATTATTGTATCGAATGAGTACGTATTTATACTTTTCCAATTTTGTTGTTGAACCTCTTACCCAGGAGTGTCATTAAAGAGTTGGGGTGGGGGTAGGAGTTGACACCAAAACAAAAATTTCGGAAATTTTCTTCAGGATCAGAGGCAGCGGAAGCTCGAAACTAGAGGTACTGTGAGCAAACTCACAAAATGATACCCCCCCCCCCTTCCCGCGCCTGAAATGTATAAGTTAGATTACCTCCCCTTGGAAATGTCAGAACGGAATTATATTGCTTCATGCACATCTTCACATGGAGTTCTTCCATTATGTAAAGTTTCATGAAAATTCTTCAAACGGTTTAGGAGGAGTTGTGCTTACAAGGATGGACAGACGGTATAAGTTAGATTATCTCCCCTTGGAAATGTCAGAACGGAATTATATTGCTTCATGCACATCTTCATATGGAGTTCTTCCATTGTGTAAAGTTTCATGAAAATTCTTCAAACGGTTTAGGAGGAGTTGCGCTTACAAGGATGGACAGACGGACAGACGGACGGACGGACGGACAGGGTGATTCCTATATACCCCCCCCCCAAACTTTGTTTGCGGGGGGTATAAAAAAGTGGAGGGGCACAACTTTTCCAGGTTACCATAGTTCGGCCCAGTGAAAGAAAAGGTAGACTCGTACATCAGTAAATGTACAGTGACATACTACAGTCTCTCGTTTAGATGAGCATGCCACAGTGTGGTCACTGCACTGTCCATTTCTTTTACTTCAATCATCTTCCAACCCGAAGGATAACCTTCGGTTTGGAAGATGGGTAAAGTAGAAGCGGGCCGAAGGTGGGATTGTTTTGCCAAATGTTGCTTAGATTTGCAAACAATATATTACAGGAATGCCTGTTGACACATTTGCCAGGGCCCATTTTAAACAATTGTGTGACCTCGGAGCATGTCTCCTGTGCTCCCCTGGTTCTGACGCCTGTGATTAGGATTGACGTCTTCGATAACGATTCTATCTTGCTATAAATCTTGTATCTCCTTAACCCTTTACCTTGGGGAAAGGTTTGGCGACATTTGCAAATACAATTCTTGAATAACTAATTATTTTCATTTTTTGCACCAAAAACATAGCTTATGATCCCTCATTGGAAGAGTTCAACGAGCTCGTTCCAATGAAGGGTCATAAGCTTATGTTTTTGAGACAAAAAATGAAAAAATAATGAAAATTGAATGGTGATTTTTTTTTTTTTGTGAATAGCGCTGGCCGGTTTCGGCCGTTACTCTGGGTAAACGGTTAAAAGATTAGATTTGATACCTGGACCTGGGTCACAGACACTATCAGTTTTACAAATGGAAGCCTGTAGTACTCTATCCGGGTGGTTGGGGCCCGGCATGACCAACTTGGAATATTGGTGCATTAACCCTTTACCCAACGTAGACGATTTCCAAATTTATTATTTTAAATATCATTTTTTAATTTTTTTCACAAAATTTCAACAAAACCATATCATGTGACCCTTCTTTGGAACGAGCTCGTTCCAAAGAGGGGTCACATGATATGGTTTTGTTAAAAATGTTCGAAAAATAATATTTTTTCAGCTGCTGAATTTGCATATTACTCGGGCGGATGCGGGCGATTGGTTGGATAAAGGGTTAATGTATTTATTCATGAATAAATTTCAAAGAAGACTTGAGTTTTTGAACTATAATATAGTCTGATCAACAATCCGACTACCAGTGGTGGCGCCAGGATTTCAATTTGGGGGGAGGGGCAATATAGGGTTCCAGGTCAAGATGCCGAAGGGCTCTCCCGAAGGCTGCAGGCTGAGCTGGGGGAGGAGGGGGTTATGGGGGGGGGGGGGGGGGTATGCCCCCTTTCGTTGATGTGTGTGTGTGAAGAGCGGGGGATCTCCCCAGGAAAAATGTCATTTGGACGCCCTGGAAGCGATGAGTGAGCGTTTCTGCAACACCTGGCGAGGTCTTCAAAGGCACCCAAATTTGGTCTAAAACTGGGCTCACACCAACGCTGACCTCCCTGGCGGTGGGTGACCATCTCTGGGGATGGAGTGAAGGATGATCAAAATCCATAACGGTTACTAAGTATCCATAGCGGTTATAATAATTCCTTAACGGTTATGGGGAAAAGAGAGAGCGAAAAAAAGGAAAAGATGTGGGTTTGTGCTAAGTGGCCCTCTTTGTCTTGTAACTTATCCCTATCGGCCAGCTGGATTAAATTCATTATCAATGACCTTAATTAAGTGCAGTAACAAAATATACTCTATCGACAACAAGCCTACATAAGTGTTTGTGTAACTTTATCCCTCTGGGGCAGCTGGATTAAGTATAGCCTTATCAAAGAAATTAGTTGATTGTCATAACATAACTAACTTAATGCGGAACACCCGAACTTTAAAATCTACAAAGAATTTTAAATAAATTTTAATTTTTTTTCTAGAATTTTTTTTTTTTTTTTTTTGGTTAAGCCCTTGCAAGTGAGTAAGAGTAACATCGAGGCTCGGGACTTTCGGGTTTGAACTGGGCACAGCCAAACCATAAAATTAAAATACGGACTTTCAGGCCATGTTTGGACCAACATCAAGTTTCTGACTTCTGCGCCAATAGTAAACAAGAGGTTGTATCGTGAATCCGGGGTCCGGAACTTTGTGTGGCTTGGGTTTGGGCCAGGATTCTTGGGTTAGGGCTGCCCCAAGTCCAAACATAGCCTAAAACTAAAAGACCGTGTTTTAATTTTTGCTTTGGTGCGTACCAAACCATGAAATTAAAACACGGTCTTCTATAGGTAATGTTTGGACTACCCCCCCCCCCCCACCCCCCAGGTTCTGACAGTAAAGAATGGGGGACGTTTACAAAAAGGGCAAGACGAGGGACTCGGGACCAATGCTCACCTCCCCAGGGGTGGATGACCGTGACCATGGAGATGGAACGAAGGATGATCAGAGTCCATAACCGTTATGAAATGTCCATAGCGGTTATAATTTCAATAGTTGAATTTAGGGTCTCGGTAGACCTCTGAGTGTTCATTGATGAAGCAATCTACAGCGTGTTTAACTTTGTCGTCATATCCAGGGCCTTCATGTAGGCGGTGAGTTTTCTTGAGGAGGTCGGCATCCCGGTGTTTGGTCGACGGAGATTTCTTTCTCTGTTTCTGTTCCGCTGGCTTTTGCGGTTTCAGTGGAGGTGGTGGTGGTGATTGGTGCTTTCTTCCCCTTCCTCTCGCGTGGACCAGTGCGGGCAGGCCCGCGAAAGGAGCTACCAGGCCCAGAGGTGGGTTTCATTTGATACTTGACGGTGAGCTGAACGCAGCCACTCTCAACATGGACATCCCAGTTGAGAAGTTAACTGGCGTCCAACACCATCAGGTTATCCTTAATTTTCTTTGGCAGGAAATCTCTGGCTAATTAGTTAAAGAATCTAAAATGCACCGGTAAGCTTAAATACAGAGTTTCAAAACAAAGCACAGAGAATAGCTGAATGAAATGAATTAAATAATTGTGCCTTTTTCGCCAACCAATGGTGCCTTTTTCGCTAACCTATGGTGCCGTTTTCGCCAGCGAATTTGGTGCCGTTTTTGCTCACTTGGTGCCGTTTTCGTCAGGTGCAGTTTCCGCTTTTACCCTGCACTGAACTAAACTTAATCTACCAACTTCGTTGGATGACTTAATTCTGTTCTCGGAAAAACAGGACTTTGCATACGAAGCTTCGTTTCGATGTGAAGGCGTCCAGATGATTCGATTCGAGTCGCGCTAGTTGGGGCATTTTCGAATCGCCAGCATGCTTTCAAATCCTTCCAAATGCCTCCCCTTGATTTATTCTTCTACCACAAGGTTTTCTGTACAGGAGACCCGATGATAAAAGAAGCGTTCAAAGATTCGCTTGTGAAACTACTTTAAATCAGTTCTGGTATATTTCGCAACGATTTGTCCAAACAGACCAATTGCCGGTGTATACGATAGTTGAGTGGCGAATGAGTAGTGTGAGATGATGCAATATCTACAACTTGAAGAGCCGTGAAGTTCAATTAGACATTCGATTCGATTCGCAATCCACAGCCTCATTCGATTCGATAGAGCATATGTAGGGTCGGACTGGGCCAAGAAAAATTATCGGGAAATGAACCAAAGTGGATCCCGGACCCAGATAAAATTTTGATTTTTTGAACTGAAAGAAAGCTGCTTCCTTACATCTGAGTGATTAATGGTTACAATACAGTGTTTTTTTCCATTGACAACAGTACTAATCTTTCCTCCTCTCCCATCTTATCAAGCTGATTTGGGCAAAAACAACCATCTAAACATTTAGTTTATCATCTCATGAAAACAATCTACTGAAAAAAAATATAGGTCGCCATATGAATTTTGCCTTTAAATTTGGAGCTTTCCGTACTCCGTTCCAGTTTCGCACTGAATGAAATAGACATATTTTTACCTACCCCCTCCCAATTTTAATCTTCTCTCACACATTTTAGAAGACAATAGTCACCAATATTTATACCTTTTCCAAAACATGCACTTTAAAAATTTTATTCACACTAACAAGCTCAGTTCACTTTCCACCAATCAGATAACTCCAGGAACTTTTATCCCCCATTAAAGGTTTAAACCACTAGAGACGCTGTTTGCATGAAAACACTGTATTGTAACCTAAACTTTCTACAAAGTCGATAAAAATATATGTAATTGCGGGTTTAAAGTAAAGAAAAAATACTGTTTAATATATTAAATATCTTTTTTTAAAATTTCAATGCTCTTTGCCAAATCTATCAGCATTACAATTAACCCACCCCGATTGGTTGAGAGAAAAAAAGTCATGTGTCACTTTTTACATTTTGCCCTTTAAACGGATTTCAAACAACAAGTTTAAAGAATTTGTTGTCCTCAAACTGTCATCATTTTACATTAGTATACCGACAGAGTAGCTGTATAAACTATCAAAGTAAAAAAAAATTTCTAAAAGTAATGAAAGCCAAAAACATTAACCCTTCCATTATTCTCAAAATAACTAGAGGGGGTATCAGTACCCCATGGCTCACCAACAGGTGGCCAACGTAAAGGGGTGGCTGGAGTAAAAAAAAAAAGTTCAAAACCTGCACACAAAAGTCCAAAATTAAAGAAAATAAGCAGCTAAAGGGTTAAATAATATAATAATAACCCCTAAAAAGCATGCTAACATAAAATAGGAACAATGGCAATATGCTACAAGGTAAGTCTCCACTTTGAAGAACAGAAAGACAAACCTCAAAACCTGATCATAAAGGAAAAAAAAAAGTATCACATTTGTTTCAATGGGTTAAAATTGAGAAAAATACCCTGATAATGTCACAGTAACCACCATGGCAATATGCCAGTAAGGTGAAACCCTACCTGAAAAATATCCATTTGAAAGAAAAGAAAGAAAAACCTCAAAACCTGCACATAAAAGTAAAAAAAGTATCACATTTGTTTCAAAGGGGTAAAATTTAGAAAAATGCCCTGAAAATGTCACAATAACCACCATGGCAATATGTAAGTGAGGTAAAACCCTACTTAAAAAAAATATCAAAACCTGCACACAAAAGTACAAAACCTGCACACAAAAGTCCAAAATTAAAGTAAATAAGCAGCTAAAGGTTTAAATAATATAAAAAATAGCCCCAAGAAGCATCCTAACATAAAATAGGAACCATGGCAATATGCTAAAGGTAAGTAACCACTTGGAAGAAAAGGAAGACAAACATCAAAACCTGCACATAAAAGTAAAAAAAAGTATCACATTTGTTTTAAGGGGTTAAAATTGGGAAAATACCCTGTCACAGTAACCACAATGGCAATATGCCAGTAAGGTGAAACTCTACCTGAAAAATATCCACTTGGAAGAAAAGAAAGACAAACCTCAAAACCTGCATATAAAAGTAAAAAAAGTATCACATTTGTTTCAAAGGGTTAACATTTAGAAAAATACCCTGAAAATGTTACAGTAACCACCATGGCAATATGCAAGTGAGGTAAAACTCCACTTAAAAAAAATATCAAAACCTGCACACAAAAGTACAAAACCTGCACACAAAAGTTCAAAATTAAAGTAAATAAGCAGCTAAAGGGTTAAATAATATAATAATAGCCCCAAGAAGCATCCTAACATAAAATAGGAACCATGGCAATATGCTACAAGGTAAGTCACTACTTGGAAGAAAAGAAAGGCAAACTCAAAACCTGCACATAAAAGTAAAAAAAAGTTTCACATTTGTTTCAAGGGGTTAAAATTGAGAAAAATACCCTGTCACAGTAACCACAATGGCAATATGCCAGTAAGGTAAAATTCCACTTGAAGACAAAATTTCAAAACCTGTACACAAAAGTCAAAAACCTGCACAGAAAAGTCAAAAACCTGCACAGAAAAGTCAAACACCTGTACACAAAAGTCCAAAATTGAAGTAACTAAGCATGGAGAGGGTTGAATAAAATATTACTATCCCTGAAAAGCATGCAGACATAAAAAAAATCCAAAAAAAAAAATCAAATCAAAACCTACACACAAAAGTTCAAAATGAATGAATCCGGATGCCGATGCAGACGGCGCCAACATGAGGGCTATGCCATAGGCTCACACAACTATCGTTGGTGAGCCAAAAATGAAAAAAAATGTACTTTTGTTTGATAAAGGTGTTTGGATAAAGTACAATTTACAGTAGAAGTACACCATTTGACAGACGAACACTCTAACATGAGATAATCATATGACCTGAATGAAGAAAGAAACAAATCAACAAGCAGTGCTGGCTATTTGACCCCTACCCCTGCAACCAGTTTAGCTGAAAAGCCCACATTCAACCCTTTTGAGTCCACACACTTGAATTCTAGTGCCAGAATACCCAGCTGTTTCCCACATATACAGTGCACAGAGTTAACAAGATACTTGGAAAATTAATAAATCATACATTTGGGTGATAGAGACACTGTCAAAATAAGATGAAAGTGGAAATTTCTCCTGGTTTTGTACTGAGACCAGATTAAGAACTGGTGTGCTCTCTGCACACTGAGCTGAGCCTGCATGTTATAAAAAATGTGTGAGTATGAACCATGTGAGGCATCCAGTGGGAGCCATATTTCCAAATTAAATTGACCAGGATAGATTAAACTTGGGGGGGGGGGGGGGGGGGGGGGGGGAGGTGAAAAGAGAATCTTCCCCCAAAAAAACACAATTCAGTTTGGACTCTCTCAATTCTGTACAATATCACAACTTTTCTTCATTTTACCCACATTCTCAAGTATCAAGCTAGCATAGTACATTTAGCCACATGCCAAATCCATTCTATCTCCACTTGTTTGACATAATCAAAAAAAAAAAAAAAGTTGCTGAACCTGGATGGGATCAGCATAGTAGCTCATTCCAGCCAGGTCCAGCAACTTGTTTTAACTGAAATCCCCCTAATGCAACAGTCTTTTAAACTACTAGGAATCTCTCTTTATTTGTCTATAACAACGGATGGCATATTACCTTCTACATGAACACGATGCAAGTTTTTAAGGTGGTTGTGGTAGTACTTGGTAAGAAAAATGACAAATGGAATGCCAAGGACAGAGGAAGCACATAAAATGCCATTTATAAGACAGATATCTACATTCTTGTGAAGGCCTCACCTTGTGGATAACAAAGCACATATAATGCACCAAACTATTACAGATTAACCCTTTAGAGCTGCAAGTTTGATTGTGAGAATAGAAATGTTAAGCCCAGTGAATGCTGTCAATATGAGAGAAGTTGCATACAGTGTAGTGATTTTGTGCATCTAGAAATTGCCAAAAAAGTTACAAGTTTTTGCACTCTTGGGTACAAAAAACATCCCAAAGCAGAGCTTTTCTCCAAAATAAGATTAGAAAGTTGCCCAGGGTGTCTAGCAATCAAGGGTAATTAAGTAGCTACAGTTCTGTTAAAAAATAAGTGAAAATAGTTGTTTGAGCATAGAAAAATCAAGTAGTGCCACACCCAAATTGCTCTCATGGAATAAAAAACCTCCTATGCATCTCATCAAAACAACATTTGTATCAAATCACAGGCTGAAACAGGATATTTCTCATTAATATGACCATCACAGCTGCCAAAATAAAGAAAAATTCCTGTTCAGTGACTGTTTCTCACACTGCAGAATGTAACAAATCATACTTTCAGCAAGCATATATAGACAGAGGAGGTTAAATTCTGGAATAGGAAAAAATGATAACTTCTACTAACTATATTTGGGGATGGGGGTTAGTTAGCAAGTGGAAATCAATAATAAATTTCACTGAATGTTTTTCCGATTGAAAATATGCTCCATTCCAAGTTTGGCTATGGGGGGTTAAAACTTGCTTATTTTGCACAGACAACAACATTTAGCTCAATTAATACTGCCATTTCATATTGGCCTGCTTCTGATTAACTACAAACACAACAAAATAACCAAATTGTACCATCTTTTCTCCACCTAAGATTCACTCTCTATTTGGCCAGCATTTTATGCATAGGGGCACTCTAAAATAGGCTTTATTTCATGAAAAAATGGGCATCCAACATCTTCAAAATTACCATTGTTCAAAAATTTCCATCCAAGTACAAACCGACTTGGCTTCAGTCATCAAAGTAATAACACTGGTAGACCCAACATCCAAAACTATTTTTTTAAAATATCGCTCGACAGAAATCACAAGAAATACTGCTTTAGGTTACAATACAGTGTTTTTTTTCCATTGACAACAGTACTAATCTTTCCTCCTCTCCCATCTTATCAAGCTGATTTGGGCAAAAACAACCATCTAAACATTTAGTTTATCATCTCATGAAAACAATCTACTGAAAAAAAATATAGGTCGCCATATGAATTTTGCCTTTAAATTTGGAGTTTCCCGTACTCCCGTCCAGTTTTGCACTGAATGAAATAGACATATTTTTACCTACCCCCACCCAATTTTAATCTTCTCTCACACATTTCAGAAGACAATAGTCACCAATATTTATACCTTTTCCAAAACATGCACTTTAAAAATTTTATTCACACTAACAAGCTCAGTTCATTTTCCACCAATCAGATAATTCCAGGAACTTTTATCCCCCATTAAAGGTTGGGTGTAAACCACTAGAGGTGCTGTTTGCATGAAAATACAGTATTATAACCTAAAGGCAGATGACACAGAGGACATTGCGATGCTATTTTTGTATCATCTTCACTCATTCGGCAAGAATGGTATCAACAGGGGTGAGGTGCACGGACTATAGTCGGCCTGATGTGAGAAAATTTAGATTTTTCAAATTGACAGAACGCTGTTTCCTTGAATCTGAGTTATTAGTTGCAGACTAAGCTGCTGGTATATCATCAAAATGTTCTCTATGTGGACTACCAGTGGCAGTCCACACAGAGAACATTTCAATGTACCAGCCTTCTATGCAATCAGATCCATTTTGCCTGTTTGGGCATTTTCACGGAATTTCAGGCACCAACGTGTTGGGCTGCATCAATTTTTGAGATCCCACAGGCCATCCAATAGGTGGGCCCATCGAGAATTTTCCAGGCGGACGGCCCATACGATCAGCCCGCCTCTAGAAATATGCAATTTACAGGGCGCTACGGAAAGATGTTTTAGACTAAGAGTTCGTAGGTCCAGTGGTGTAAGTTAAAAAAAATAACCTTTCATTTTTTTCCAAACAGGGTGCACGTAATGAGTGTTATCAGAAACAATGATGTACCAATCAGAGTAAATAATGAAGGAGATCTGATGTGGACATTGCCTCTTTTGATTTCATCATCCTGTGATGTATACATTAAAGATTATCCCTTTGACAGACAGGAATGCAGCATTATTCTTCTATCATCAGGCTATATTAGCCATGAGATGGCGTTAACAGCTGTAGACCTTAGTATAGTGGGATTCACGAAAAATGGGGAATGGTCAATTGGTAGAGGTGAGTGGGGGTCGGAGGAGAGTGATACGATTTTCTCTGCAATATTCTTCAAGCTCTATTTGAAGCGGTTACCAAGCCACTACATCATAAATGCATTAGTGCCGACCATTCTGATGTCTTTTTTGGCACCCATTGTATTCATGGTACCAGTTGACTCTGGAGAGAAGTTGTCATACAGCATCACTGTATTTTTGGCCTACGCTGTTTTACTCACCATGGTAACTGAAAACCTGCCATCTTCCTCCAAGACTACATCGGATCTTAGTAAGTTTCATTTACCTCCTTTATCAACAAAAAAGAATACATCCCCCCCTCTTTTTTCAAATAAATTTACATAATCATGACATGTATCATACAGGTGCGTAGCCAGAAATTTTTTTTGTTGGGGAGGTGCGCAAAGTGGCGATCACCAGTAAAAGCTGAAAATGGAGCTCTGTTGCAACATCTGGGAAAATTGGTGAAAGTTAGAATCTAAAATATAGGCACTTTTGATCTATTGTGTGTGAAAAATTGCATAG